>CM076584.1:942233506-943615277 GCA_034641835.2 Pinus albicaulis | reverse complement strand
TGACAGCTAGGGTTGGCATGCGGATCCATGCAAGCTTTCCCGCCAGATCGTAAACCGTCGATTCTTCCTAAGATGGACGGTGACGATTAAGGATGAGTACCAGGAAACCTGCGAGAAATCTGGGAGTGATCCTATATCCATAAGCCAAATTGATGGCCATGTACTTGGAATTTAATACCTTATCACAACTCGTGCTTGTCAAAACTCGAAAGTTCCAGTTCTCAATGTAGCCATTGTGGTGATAAAATTTAGATATAGTTTCTTGCATATTTACATTTATATACAATTATGGTAAGGATTATAATTTTTATTACATAAAACCGATAGATAGACATCTAGATAATATTTAAAGTCTAACAATTAAAGGTATCACTGTTAAGTGATATAGATCAGAATCGATAAGTATGTGATAAAAGAATTTACTTCATAAGTAGATGTTAAGCTTAGATTAAATAATTTTTTATTTTTATTTTTTACTTTTATATGTATGAGTGTGACAAGTGGTATTAGAGCAGCGTTCCTACGCTGGGACCCTAAGGGTCAAATAACAAATCATGTTGTGTGAAAAATGATGCACATATAGAGTTTAGAAGCATAGCAGGCACATCATGAGAAGGGGCACAACGCAACAATCACCCCAAGGTACCGGGGAACCCCAAGCTCAACCAGTGATGAACCCAGAAATGTGGGTTCAGTTAAGTGTCGAACAACACCAACAATCTAGTAGGCTGTTGGAAGAAAAGCAACATCAAACTAGTTTCCTATTAAATACAATACAACAAATACATGAGGAAATGGTGTGTGTTCGAAAAGATAATGAAATATTATTGCAAGACCAGGAAAATATATTAAAGAGCCTTTCAGATAAACAAAATCAGGAGGTGGAACATCCAAGTACTGATAGAGGAATGCAAGAAAAAGTTGAGCAGCAAACGAAAAACAACACCATTGACAGAGTGGAAAGAAGATCATCCCAACGAGGCAAGAATAAAAATTAAAATGAGGCATAATATAGAAATTTGTCAGATCAGCAAGAGGTTAAGAAGCAAAAGTTGGAGCTTCAGGGGGAATTTCGGAAAATTAAACCACCAACATTTGATGGTGAGGCTGAGGAGGTGGCAGAGGCATGGTTAATAAACATGAAGAAGTATTTTCAGGTATATGAATATAACGGAAACTTGAAGGTCAGATTAGCTATATATCAATTGAGAGATAAAGCCACCTTGTGGTGGGAAGAGGTGAAGAATGTTCACAGCATAGAGGAACAAGAGGTCACCTGGGAATCATTCCAGCAATACTTTAAGGACAAGTATCTAACAAAATGATTATATGATGAAAAAGCTAAGGAATTTCATGACTTAAGATTGGGACAGATGACTATGGATGAATATATCACAAAGTTCACTTCCCTGTTACGATATGTTCCCTACCTTCGAGAGGAAAAGGCTAAGGTGCAGAGATTTCTGAGCAGCCTGCCAACACATATGAAGGAGTGATTATAATTTTTAAACCCCCAAACCATGGATGAAGCCATTCGTAAAGCACAAATTTGTTATCAATAGTCCAAGGCTAAAGGGGAGACTGGCAGAAATTGGTCACCGAAGAGAGGACATAAAATTAACTTGAATTTCAAAAGCGCCAAAAATAGCAACTTCAAGAATTCTACACGTAATACTGTCAGCAAACAGTTTGGCAGGAATCACTAGAGAACTAGATGGCCAACAAAGGAAAAGCCTACAGAAGCATCCAACAAGCCGGAGAAAGGGCAGGTGACTAAGCCACCTTTATAGTGTTGGGGGTGTGGTGAAGCACACTACTACAAAAACTGCCCATAGCGAGCAAGAAATGACACAGTGGCAAACCTGCAGGAAGCCTCTACAGTAGGTGATGTGGCGTGAAATATCCCTCGTATCAATGCGGCGCTAGAGGACCAATAGGCAGATTATCAACCAACAATGATTGAGCTGGAAGGTAAAATACTAACTCAATATGTTTCTATTTTGGTAGACCCAGGTGCAAGTCTGAGCTATGTTAGTCCCAAAATAGTGGAACTATGTAAATTAAAAGAACAAAAATTTAAAAGTTCATGGCTGGTACAGCTAGCCACTAGAGCAAAACGAAAAGTAACTGCCAGAATTCCAAACTGTAGATTGGAAATTTTAGAACAACAGTTACAGATAGATTTAAACATTCTGCCATTAGGGTCATATGATGTTTTGCTGGGCATGGATTGGCTAGAAAAGCATCAGACCTTAGTGGACTGTAAAGAAAAGATTATTTATTACAAACTGCATGATGGAACACGTAAAGAGATTCAAGGAATCAAGAAGCCATTACAATTACGTCTAATTATAGCATCCCAAATGAATAAATGTATAAGGAAGGGGTTCCAGTTATATGCTATTCAGGTGGGCTATGCAGATTCCAAGGAGAAATCGCCTATAATGGAGAATATACCTGTGGTGCAAGAATTTCTGGATGTCTTTCTAGAAAATCTTCCTGGATTACCACCAAGGAGAGACATTGACTTTACCATAGAGTTAATGTGAGGGGCTTCACCCGTGTCAAGGGCTCCTTATAGAATGAGTGTGCCAAAACTAACAGAAATAAAGATGCAGTTACAGGAACTACTGGATAAGGGGTACATTCATCCAAGTGTGTCCCCTTGGGGAGCACCAGTGCTATTCGTGAAGAAGAAGGACAGGACCATGTGAATGTGCATGGATTATAGGCAACTTAACAAGTGAATAGTCAAGAACAAATACCCTTTACCAAGGATTGATGATCTGTTTGATTAGGTGAAAGGGGGCCACAGTGTTTTCCAAGATAGATTTAAGATCTGGATATCACTAGATTCGAATCAAGGATGAAGACATTTGCAAGACAACATTCTGTACCAGGTATGGACACTATGAATTTGTGGTGTTACCCTTTGGGTTAACAAATGCACCAGCAACCTTTATGAGGTTAATGCATGGAATCTTCCATCCTTTCCTGGATAATTTTATACTTATATTTATAGATGATATTTTGATCTATTCTAAAATCCAGGAAGAGCATAAGGAGAATTTGAGGATTGTGTTGGAAATTCTAAGGAAACACCAGTTGTACGCTAAATTCAGCAAATGCGATTTCTTCAAAAAAAATATCCAGTATTTAGGCCATGTTATTTCAGCAGAGGGAATTGTTGTTGATCCAGAAAATATCAAAACAACTATGGAATGGCGAGTACCCCAGAACTTGGCAGATATTCGATCCTTTATGGGATTAGCTGGATACTACTGAAGATTTATTGAAGGATTTTCCAGAATTGCTTTTCCTATTACTTCTTTGCAGAGAAAAGGAAAATTTTTCAAGTGGAATATCGAATGTCAGAATAGTTTTGAAAAGATGAAACAAATTTTGACTACTGCACCTGTGTTAAGATTGGTTGACCCAAGAAAATAATTTGAAGTGTGTACCGACGCAAGTAAAGAAGGTGTTGGGGCAGTCCTATCTCAGGAAGGAAAAGTGGTGGCGTATGAATCCAGAAAGTTGAAGGATCATGAACAAAGGTACTCAGCGTATGATCTGGAGTTAACAGCAGTAGTACACGTGCTCCAAGTATGGAGACACTACTTGTTGGGAAAAAAGTTTGTGTTAAAAATGGATCATAGCACCTTGACTAGTTACTTCAAGCAAGCGGATTTAAACTCAAGACAGACAAGATGGAATGCCTTCCTAAGTGAGTTTGATATGGATATTCAACACGTAAAGGGAAAATAAAACTGGGTAGCTGATGCTCTAAGTAGAAAACTAAATGGTATATATGAGTTGTACTATAATCAACTAGAAAATAATTTTTTGGAACAAGTGAGGGAAGAGGCACAAAAAGATCCAGAATACCAACTTTTATGGCAACAGATGGAGGAAATCAGAAAACAAGGAAGTACATCTGAGTATGGAATAAATGAAGATCAGATGCTAACTTTCTGAGTGAAAATGTATGTGCTTAATCGCATGGCTCTGAAAGAGCTGATAATGGATGAGTACCATCGCAACAATTATGCAGGTCATCCAGGATACCAGAAAATGTTGACTGCAATAAGAAAGATATACTTTTGGCCTGGTATGCATAAAAACATTGTTGATTATTTAAGTAAATGTTTGGAATGTCAACAGGTGAAGGTGGAGCATCAACATCCCGCAGGGTTGTTGCAACCCATACCAATACCTGAATGGAAGTGGAAGGTCATATCCCTGGACTTCATTACAGGCTTACCGCGAACAAAAAGACAAAATGATTCCATCATGGTGGTGGTGGACAGATTGAGTAAATCTGCACATTTTATACCTGTGCAGTATACTTACAAGACTGTACAGATAACCGACATATTCATGAAGGAGATTTTCAGACTACATGGAATTCCAAAGACAGTTATCTCAGACCGAGATGTTAAGTTTACTTCCGCCTTTTGGAAGACATTGTTTACAGGACTGGGAACTCAGATAAACTTTAGCACAACTTATCATCCCCAGTCCGATGGACAAATGGAGCGAGTAAACCAGGTATTGGAAGACATGCTGCGCATGTATGTAATGCAACAACCAACTAAATGGGAAGACTATTTTCACCTGGTTGAATTTTCTTACAACAATGGCTATCAGGAGTCCCTAAAGATGAGTCCTTTTGAGGCCTTGTATGGGAGGCAGTGTCGCACACCCATAAATTTGAGTAGCCCAGAGACAAATTTAATGTTGGGACCCGAGATGCTTGCTGAAATGGAATTAGAAGTAAAGAAGATAAGACAAAATCTGAAGGCTGCACAAGATCGGAAAAAGATCTATGCAGATAAAAAGAGGTTTTATCGGGAATACGAAGTGGGAGATCATGTATATGTGAGAATTAAACCCAAGAGGAGTACCTTACGGTGGACCTCTTGTGCCAAATTGGTTCCCAGGTTCTGTGGACCTTTTCAAATTCTGGAGGAGGTAGGTCCTGTGGCATATAGGCTGGCTTTACCCAGTCACATACGTGTACACAATGTGTTCCATGTGTCCCTGTTGAAGCATTATGTACATGATTCAAATCATGTAATACATTGGAAAAATATATAGGTAGGATAGAACTAAGGAAATCCTAACTTGTTATATGCTTTATTTACAAAAACTTGACAAGACACTTTGTTGCTCCCAGGTGGAACCGGACGGCGAGTTTCTGGTCGAGCCGCAACACATACTTGACCGAAGGGAAATCATGCTCCACAAATGAGTCATCACCCAAGTTAAAGTGCAATGGAAGCACTTGGCCCGGATGAGGCTACTTGGGAGGATGAAAAATTTGTGCGCGAGGCTTACCCAAAACTGTTTTCTGAGGTACAATGAAACATCGAGGACAGTGTTACTTCTAGGGGGGAAGTTGTGACAGCTACATTTACTGCTAACTAGTTGGTTAACTAGTTAAGTGAATTTTATTATTTGTTAATGAAAAACTGAGACAATTAATATTATTAATTTTAATAATAAAGTTGTTATGGAAAATAACTGGATAAGAAAAGTAAAAAAAAGTTGATGGTAAATGTTTCCAAGAACTGAAAAGAGGTTGGGGAACAGTTGGAAACAATTACTTGCTCCTCTGAGGATAAAGGACTGATCCCAATGAGGAGTAGGGGTTCTATTGATGGATGAAGGAAAGAGTGAAGGGTTCCTGAGCTGGTAACACACCAATGGAAAACACTCAGAAATTTCCTGAAGTTTCTGGTACTGACTGGACTGGATGTCCTGAGGTCACAACAGAAACAAAATCCATTGTTAACCCGTACCGTTCAGTTTGGAGCACCCGTACCATTCAGTTTGGAGCACGAGGGCAAGGAGGACGTAATTGCCTCACTTGATGGTTGGGAGGACCACAGCTAAGCTGAACCAAAAATACAAATAAGTACTTATGCATTTACAACATTTCTTATAAATGTATTTACAGTATTTCTGTCACAAATTCAGAAAAAAAATACTGTTGAAATAATCGTTTGTAGGATATAAACAGTGAGAAGTTAAGGTAGATTTGTACCATTATTCTGTTGTTACTATACAAGAAAATTTACACATGTTTTTCTCACTAAAGTTACTAGATGGGTTCCATTTATTTTATATGAGTACATCTCTCCTCTGTAATTAAGTTTGAGTGTTTTAGATACGAAAAGAATGGATAACTTTACAGCTTAAATTATTTGGGATTATGACTTATAAAAGAGGACTGCATCTTCATTTAACCTCACAAGTTCTAAATATTGTTCTAACTATAAACAATGATATAAGAATGGAACTGTCAAAGAGAAATTTGAGGTATGCATCTTTCTTTTATTATTTGTGATTTAATCAAATAACGGAATCCCAAATTAAAGACCAAGAAATAAGAATAGGGATTGAGAAAACTGTCAGTTGAGGGCTCGAGTAGAAACCCAACCCCAGAACTAGTTTTTTCTCAAGTACTCTCTTAAAAACTATACTCGGAAAGAGTGTTTCGGTGGTCCGGACACCCAGAAACTACTACAAAACTCTTTCACAGTAACCTCAACAACGAATGAAATTTGGAGAAATATTTTTATACATCTAATAGTATAACAAACCGGGAATAATCTAAAAAAGAGTTGTGGAGAGTAATTTCTCATATTCAAGTAACTGTGTTAACAAAGAACTATTTATCTTTTACCGACAATAAGGAGAGAAATGGTAACATTTCTTATTATCATAGCCATGACCCAAAACGCATGGAAAAGAAACAAATAGAACGCATTTATAACGTATTCATAGAAGTTCAGTGGCAATAATCACATAAGGAGTGAAATAATACGAAACCAAAGTTCTTCTAAACCATATTAGAAAAGAAATGGAAACCTTGCAAATATTACATAGTGTCAAGCAGTAAACAAATTACTTCTGCAAATTTAGACAGTATGGGTTTTACCCAAAAAAGAAGAGAGCTAGAAGAGCTCTAGCATTTAATTCCAAGTTTCAATTCCTCAGAGAATAAACCGCTTAAACTTTACAAGGTTTCACTAGACTAAAAATTATAGTCGAATACCCTAGATACACAACTATAATGCTCATTAAAGGAGCCGATAACCCTGAAAACAAAAGACTCAAAGTTTCTCGTTCGGAAGCTGAGATAATATCTATGGATTTATTCACACATCTGGCAAGATCCTTCGGTGCATACCTAGAAGATTTCCGAGCAGAATTAGATCATAATTTTAGCAGTCTGGACCCCGAAGTTTAAACCTAGAGATGACTGGAAAATAACCAGAGAGACTGGGTGAGACATCTTGCTCTATAGAATAACCATGAAGAAAACTCAAAAATAGAAATAAACGTAAACTTGTAAATAAAAAGAAAAAAGAAAAATTAAATGGTTACCTTGACTGTGCAAAGATAATAAATTTAACAGGTCAGAGCCTCGGATTAAATTGCTGTCGGAATGCAAATACCAGGTCAGAAAATGAGGGCGAATTTTGAAACTTCTCGGCCTTGATGGGTTGGGGGTTCTAAAGCGGAGACCTTCAAACAATCCACCAGAAGAAAAACTCTCCATCGAACAAATTAACGGAGCATTAGGAGCTTGAGCGCGGAGGTAACAATGCATGGATGACAGCTAGGGTTGGCGTGGGGATCCATGCAAGCTTTCCCGCTAGATCCTAAACCGTCGATCCTTCCTGAGATGGACAGTGACAATTAAGGATGAGTACCAGGAAACCTATGAGAAATCTGGGAGTGATCCCATATCCGTCAGCCGAATTGATGGCCATGTACTTGGCATTTAATACCTTATCACAACTCGTGCCTGTCAAAACTCGAAAGTTCCAGATCTCGATGTAGCTATTGTGGTGATAAAACTTTAGAAATAGTTTATTGCATATTTACATTCATATACAATTATGGTAAGGATTATAATTGTTATTACATAAAATCGACAGATAGACATCTGGCTAATACTTAAAGTCAAACAATTAAAGGTATCATTGTTAAGTGATAGAGATCAGAATTGATAAGTATGGGATAAAAGCATTTACTTCATAAGTAGATGTTAAACTTAGGTTAGGATTATTTTTATTTTTTTAAATATATATGTGTGACATTTAGCAAAATGGCATATATCATATAATAAATGTAAATATTTTAAGACTTATTATAGATTGAATCCTATCCATTTTTACCAATTATTTAAATCATATAATTATTCTTATTATAAAAATATTTAAACTTTTAAATATAAAAGTATTACATATTATTTTTTATATTAATTATTAAATATACAAGTATTACATATCATTTTTCAAATATTAATTGTTATACGTGTTGTGGAAAAGATATTTTATCTTACAAATAAAAGGACTATGTAGTATTTTAAAATATAACTTGATTGTAAATTTATAATTATATTATTATCATTTTTATAGAATAATTTATTAATAATATATAAAAATAACATTGATATATAATATAATTCACATAAATCTATTACAATACATGATATATGATTTATCCACTTAACAGAATAATCTAATCCATCCCAGATGGCATGAAAGTGCTTATAAAAAAATTCCACTTTAATCTAATTTACCTGAGATAATTGTAATAATTGTGACTTAAAAACAACACTCCAGAGTCCAACTGCATATAAGGAATCAATTCACGGTCAATTTCAAATCAGGCAGGTTTTCAAATTCTGAGAGCATAACTGCGTTATCATGACATGGTAACAATTACATTTGTCACAAGAACCTGAGAAAAGGCGCAGACAATACTTCTACATTGTTGAAATTATTGACACCTGAGCATTTAAAGATGCACATGTTTTCAAAGACTTCGCGGGAGACCTTCAATCTGTCAAACTTTAGATCTTCAAGTTGTATTAAGTTTCACAAACGAATTTGGAAGCACCTGCAGACTGGAGCACTTCCACAGTTTAATAGTTTTGAGTTTCGTCAAGTTCCCAAACGAATCTGGAAGCACCTGTAGACTAGAGCACAGGGACACGTTAATAGTTTGGAGATTCGTCAAGTTCCCAAATGAATCTGGAAGCACCTGCAGACTAGAGCACCCGAACAAATCAATAGTTTGGAGATTCGTCAAGTTCCCAAACGAATCTGGAAGCACCTGCAGACTAGAGCACCAGGACAGGTCGATAGTTTGGAGATTCGTCAAGTTCCCAAACGAATCTGAAAGCACCTGTAGACTAGAGCACAATCTCAGCTCAATAGTTTGGAGCTTAGTCAAGTTCCCAAACGCATCTGGAAGCATCTTTAGACTTGACCAAGCAGAGAATGAAAAGTTTTCCAAACTAATTAAGTTTCGAAACAAATCTGAGAGCATGTTCAAACTCGAGCACCACTCGAATTCAAACTGCTCACATGAATATTCAAGGTAAGAATCTGCAAGATAAGATATTGGAAGTTCGTTATGCTCCCAAAGGAATTTGGCATGGACTCCATTATAAAACAGATCCTTAAGTTCACAAAAGAATTTGGTTGGCAGTCCATTTTTAGATAGGAATACAAATATAAAAAAGAAATTGTACCTCCACAACTCCGTAATTCTAAGTGTTTCAACGACTATAGATGGCAGAGTTCGTCTGGTAAATTTAGATCCACAGAACCCGCGACCACAATTTTTTCGAGATGCCTCAACTTCCGAATGGAATTTCGAACCTTCAAACGACCTCTAGTGTCAATATACAATTCCCTCATATGCTCCGGTGCCTGCAATAATTATATTTTCAAATTAGGTTTGACCCCTTGTATGCTAACAATACTAAAGATCAAAGCAATTTCATTAAAAAAAAAAAAAAAACAAAACATTATGTCAAGAACTTCAAATGAACACCTGCAATTCATGCAGCCACAATGTTTCAAGTTGGCTCCCCTCTATTCTTAGAACCCTCAAATTCTTGAGTGAAATCGAAGAAGGTAGTCTGGAGTACGAAAAGTCAATCCAACAGAGCCATATGAGTGACATGGCACCGTGGAATATGCTTTCAATGAATTTATTATCCGCAAAGCAACCTTTAGTCCTAATCAGCTGCATCCTCCTCACATAATTTGGGAAACAACTGCCTGCGAACTCTACGAGGTTTCTGAACAATGGTTGATTCCTTTCGCAGCCTTGTGAGTGAACGGTGCTAATTCCGCGCACCTATATTGTTTTCCCAAAGATATGTTAGAATCGGGATTAAGAATTGTTTTCTGAAAGATGGACATCCTTGCAATGGTTAAGAATTCAAAACATAACGAACACAACTTTTGACAAAAACACTATTTTGAATATGGGTATTAAGGTTCAAAATATATACCAGTGATTTGTCAGACAAAAGCCAAAGGTCGTGGGTTGGGCAGGAAAGACGAAGTGTCCATTCCGGAGGTTCAGTCTCAGCAATATGTCTGCCCAGGTCTCTCACGTGGTCGTGCATTCTAATGCAATTTTTATCGTCTACTTCCACGAGACACCTGATCTCCATGTTCTGAAGACGAAGCCATCCTCCGCACTCCGTTCCATCCCAGAATCTTATAGCGGTATATTTATTTTATCCTAAAAAGAAGCAGACAATGTCTAATAAAATCCGCTTCTCTATTTTATGGAGACTGTCATAGCTTATTTTGAGTGTACCCAGTATATCTCCGGGAAGAATTTTGGAGATATCCTGCAATTGAGCTTTTCCATACTCCAAGTCTTTTCCTAGAAGAATATGTCCAAGCACTTTAAGGGACAAAGGCATTCTAGCGCAAGCACGCACAAATCCTCGAACCACTTGTTCAAATTCTATAGGAGGATATCGCTGGTTGAACGCATGCCAGCAGAATAGCGCTTGGGAATGATGTTGGTCGAGTCCTTTCAGTTTGAAAATAGAAGATATTGCAATTCCTGAGCTTGTAAGTATATCCTTATTTCTAGATGTGACTAGAATTAAGCTACCTTGCTGAAGGGCATCTTTCACCGGTAAAAGTAATGCTTCCACTTGCTCAAAATGATCCACATCATCTAAAACTAGGAAAGCATGAGAAGATCGAAGATACCTTTGGAGCTTCCCTATACCATCATCAGTGTTGTCTATTTGCACATTCCCTTTACCCAAGCCACTAAGAATCATGGTTTGCAAATATTTTAGAGAGTTTCTCACTACGTTTTCTCTGACATAAAATTGAAAGTATGTTTTCTTGTAATTTGATCTTCGACGGTTAAAGATCTCTTTTGCTAGGGTGGTTTTGCCAGCACCGCCAAGCTCGACAATTCCTATAACTCTAGTCTCTTTGCTGCTTTGCTGGTCGAGTAACATTGCCCCTTCAAATTCTACAACTTTCTCATCCAACCCAGTTGGATATCTAGACATATAATGGCCTTTTAACTCTTTTCAACACTCCTTCCACTACCTGTTCAAGGAGTGCTGCTCATCGCTGAAATGAAATTACTAGTCAGAAATGCCTACAATATAAAATTGTCTTTGAATCAATCAAGTTAAAAGGGGGAGAGTTGGAGTACTGACCCATTATACGTCTTCATATCGAAACCTTTTATTTCTGCAGCATCAGTGAGGGCCTTCCTCCATTTCTGGATGGTGGTGGGGTCATATCGTGGTTTAGAATCGAACGTTCTCTTCTTCTCGAGTGTTTGCAGGGCTCGAACATAGATTCTTTTTTCGCCCTGCATTCCCCATCAAAGAAATGCAGGCTTGACACCATAGAAGACTGGAATGATAGTTGACCCCAATTCGAACATGAGTAGGAGCTCATCAAGACACCAATTACACTGCATATCTTGGAGAAAAAATAGCGATATGCACAGAAGCTATTCGAATAGCACTGTGAATTTGAGGAGTTATATACTCTCCATTTTGCAATTCATCTTCATCGAGAAATATGTTGAAAATATTAAATCCATCTGCATACCCCATGCAGAAGAATGGAAAACAAGTACAACAGGGGCAGAATGAAGAGTGCACTCCATCTCAAGTTTAATGAAGCCTGCAATTTTTTTGTTATTTTGTGGCAACATGCGCTTTTGCATTAAAGGATTCGTGGCTAAACAAACCACGTAACAGGAGTTTGAAAACAGTTTAAACGGGCTTTCAAAGCCCTCACCAACCATCGAAGGAATGAATTAAATTTACGCGGCAGTGTTTTAAACTTTTGAACTAGGCCACGACAGTCGCTGGTCCCACATGCCAACTCACCACAGTCGACCAATTGCGTTGTTTCGCATTTAGTTTTGCCCTGACGTCATTATCACCTTTTGTTATGCGAATTTTTTATAAATTCCGGCTTATGTTTTGTTTGATATCTGCGGGCCCCAACAACCAGCCAATCACAAGCTTATCGCGCTCAAAAAGGGCTTGTTGACGTAGGGCTTAAATGGCACACAAAAAAGAATGCAATTTGGTTTAATATTTGTTTGAAGTCCGAGATTAAGGGCTATTAAAATTTGGTTTAAGTTTCGTTTTACACGGCAATTTGCATTAACGTTTAAAAACCTTAATATATCATTCTCCTATGTTTTATTTAAGCGGCATGGTGAAAGTCTTTTTTTGACTTTAGGCACATATATACATACTATTAATATATATATTATAAACTTTTTTTTAAAGTTTATAATATATATTTTACAATAGTTTTTTTTATATTTTTTCCAATAGTTTTATTTTTAATGTTGCGACATATATTAAAAAAAAAAGCCCAAAAGATATCAGTGGACTGTGCATTGTAAAAGGCTCGAGAGGCTGAAACAAAAATACTGCTGTGTATTTTTCCTTGGAGAGACAGAGTGTGAAACTCTGTATTTAAAAACATAGAGTAGATTTTGTAAAGCACTGTATGTGCATTTTTTGAAGAAGACAGAGAAGAAATTTTTGCACTGTGTGAGCAGCAGTTGGAATTTTCTAAATGCCAAAACAACAGTTCTGTGGCATCATTGTAATAGATTTTTAAGTTTAATGAAATAGTTGTTTATGTGCAATCTTTGTCCGGCAAATTTTAATTGAATCTCTGTGTTGAAGTTGGGGAATTTTCCGTTCCTCTGTGTGTTATGGAATACTCAGAAATTCCAACATGGTATTGGAGCTAGTCCAGGCTCTTTGAAGGTGTCAAAGAAGCTGAAGGAAGGAGTTTGTTGCAGCAGTTCTCCAGCAGAGTGAAGGCTCAGCAAAAGTCCAAGGTATTTCTCAGAAACAAAATTTTGTTTTGTGTTTAAAAAGTGCAGTGCATAGAAGTCTTTTTGAAGACAGATTTTTTCTCTTAGGCAGAGAGACAGTTTATTTAACAACACAGTCAATTTATTTGAACATAGTTCAGAGTGCTAGCCATGGCAGGAGCCAACACAAGCATGAGTATTGGAAATACTCAGCTCCCACAGTTCAATGGGAAGAACTATGATTATTGGGCAATCACCATGAGAGCCCTGTTTGTCTCTCAAGACTTATGGGAGCTTATTGAAGATGGTTTTGAAGAACCAGCAGATGAAAATGCCTTTAATGCCTTGACACAAGAAGAGAAGAATTTGTTGAAGAGCAATAGGAAGAAGGACTCAAAAGCCCGCTTCTATATCTATCAAGCAGTGCATGAGAGTGTGTTTCCAAGGATAGCAGCTAAGAGATCCAAGGATGCATGGGATACCCTCCAGATTTCATATCAAGGTATGGAGAAGGTGAAGACAACAAAACTACAATTGTTGAGGAGAGATTTTGAAACTCTCTGTATGAAAAAGTCTGTTAACATAAACTCATTCTTCACACATGTGATTGGGTTGGTTACCTAGATAAGGTCTCATGGAGAGACACTTGAAGAAATAAGAATAGTGGAGAAAGTGTTGAGGAGCTTACCCTCAAGGTTTGATGTGATAGTCACAACCCTTGAAGAGACAAAGGATCTCTCAAATTTTTCAGTTGATGAACTTCATGCATCACTAATAACACATGAACAAAGATTGGGTAGAAATGCGCACACATCTTTGGAGCATGCCTTCAAGACTCAAATGTCCTTTGGAAGAGGAAGAGGTCAAGGAAGAGGAAACTACAGAGGAAAAGGAAGAGGCAAAAGCCAAAACAGAGGAGGAAGAAACAACCCTGCAAGTGGAAGGGGTAGCAATCAAAATTAGAATAGAGGCCAAGGCAGCAGCCAACAGGGTGGACAATATCAAGCACATGGACAAAGGTATGATAAATCCCAAGTCCAATGTCATTACTGTAAGAAGTATGGTCATTATGCAAATGAATGTAGGAAGAAACAGAGTGACATGGGCAATAGACCCAGTTCTAATTTTACAAAAGAAAATATTAGTCAATAAAAGTTGTTTTTAGCATGTAATATGGCTGAAGAAAAGAATGAGGATATATGGTTTCTAGATTCAGGATGCAGTAACCATATGACTGGAAACATTGCCATGTTTTCCATGTTAGATGAAAATGTAAAGTCTCAAGTTACATTGGAGACAGACAGTAAGGTCTCTGTCATGGGAAAAGGCAGAGTAGGTGTCTTGACAAAGAAAGGAGAAAAAAAGAGCATATCTGATGTATATTATGTACCAGGTATGAAATGTAATTTGTTAAGCATTAGACAGCTCATACAAAAGGGCTAGAATGTTTTCTTTGAAGATGATGCCTGCACCATCATGGATAAACCACCGAGAAAACAATGTATTGCACAAGTGAATATGACAAGGAACAGAATGTTCCCTCTTAAGATGAGAGCAGATTTGAAGAAAGGAGATGAAATGGTAGCAGTAACACAAGAGACATTCCAAAGAGAAGCAAAAGATGAAAATTGGTTATGGCACTTGAGATTTGGACATCTCAACGTTGGAGGTCTGAATTTGTTGCATAGGAAAGGAATGGTAAAGGGATTACCATTGATTGAGAAACCAGACAACCTATGTAAAGGCTGCATCTTGGGCAAACAACACAGAGAAAAATTTCCATCAAGAAATAGCATAAGGGCAAAGCCACCCTTGGAAATTGTCCATTCAGATTTGTGTGGACCAATGCAAACACCATCATTAGCAAGCAACCACTATATGCTAACTTTTATTGATGATTTCACAAGGAAAACTTGGGTTTATTTCTTGAAATATAAAAGTGAAGTGTTTGAAAAATTCTGTCACTTTAAGGTACTTGTTGAGAACCAAATTGGACAGCACATAAAAGTTTTAAGAACTGATAGAGGAGGTGAGTATATCTCAAAAGAATTTATGTGTTTTTGCAGAGAAAATGGCATACACAAACAATTTACAGCAAGGTACACACTGTAGCAAAATGGATTTGCTGAAAGGAAAAATAGAACAATCATGGATATGGTAAGAAGTATGCTGAAGGCAAAACATTTGCCAAATGAGTATTGGGCTGAAGCTGTACATTGTGCAGCATACATATTGACTAGATGCCCAACCAAAGTAGTAATGAACAGAGTTTCGGAAGAAGCATGGAGTGGCATAAAACAAGGTGTCATCCACATGAGAGTTTTTGGTTGTGTGGCTTATGTACACATTCCAGATCAGCTAAGGAAGAAGTTGGACAGTAAAGGGGAGAAGTGCATTTTTATTGGATATAATGAAAAATCCAAAGCATATAGATTGTATAAACCATCCACTAAGAAATTTGTTGTAAGCAGAGATGTTCAGTTTATTGAGGAAGAAGCTTGGGATGGAAGCATTGAGAAAATAGTCAATGTGAAGAGTTGTTTGTCTCATGATGATGATGAGGAAGAAATGGCTGAAAGGAACACCTCATTAGCAGCAGCACCTCCACCAACACAAGGATAGCAAGGGACACCACAAGAAGGAATGAGGACACCCTTGATAAGTGATGATAGTGCTTCTTCAAACACGCCACAAGGAGCAGATTTGAGTTCTTCTTCAAGCACAAGCACACCAAATGAAAGAGGAACCAGATTCAGAAATTTGAATGATATTTATGAGCAAGAGGCAGCAAATGAAGGTATGAACTATTTATTTGCATTATATTGTCATGTTGATGATCCTATTCATTTTGAAGAAGCTATAAAAGATAAGAAATTGATAGATGCTATGGATGAAGAAATGAATGCCATAGAGAAAAATAAAAGATGGGATTTGGTTGAACTCCCAAAAGGTAAGGAAGTCATTGGAGTTAAATGGGTTTATAAAACCAAGAGCAATGTTGAAGGTAAGATTGAAAGGCACAAGGCCAAAATTGTTGTCAAAGACAATAAGCAGCAACATGGAAGAGATTATGAAGAAACTTTTGCACCGGTTGCAAGAATGGAAACAGTGAGAGCAGTGTTGTCCATAGCAGCACAACACAAGTGGAAGGTTTACCAAATGGATGTGAAATCAACATTCCTAAATGGAGTTTTTATGGAAGAGGTTTATGTTGAACAACCTCTGGGCTATGAGAAAGAAGGCCAAGAGAACAATGTTTGCAGATTGAAGAAAGCTCTTTATGGGATGAAACAAGCACCAAGAGCATGGTACAGTAGGATAGATGCCTATCTAGGATAGATGCCTATCTACTGGAAAATGGGATTGAAAAATGTGAAAGAGAACCCACATTCACATCAAGGAGAGATGGTAAGATGTTGATTATTATTTTATATGTTGATGATGTGATCTTCCACGAAGTAAGGATGAATTTGAGATGACTGATATGGGATTGCTAAAATACTTCTTAGGAATAGAAGTAGAGAAAAATGAAAATAGAATTTTTATTTCTCAAGCTAAATATGTAAATGAAGTTTTGGAAAGATTCAACATGCAGGATTGCAAGGCGGCAATTACTCCCATAGTGATGGGATTGAAACTCAGCAAAGAGGACAACAACAAGGATTTTGATCCTAGTTTGTACAAGAGCATAGTTGGCAGCCTCATGTATTTGACTGCAACTAGGTCTGATATTATGCATGCTGTAAGTTTAATTTCCAGATTTATGGAAAGGCCAAAGGAGGCACATTGGCAAGCAACAAAAATAATTCTGAGGTATGTGAAAGGAACTAAAAGGTATGGAATTATATACCACTTCAGAAAATTCTGAATTGATTGAATATACTGACAGTGATTGGGCTGGAAGTATAGATGACTGGAAAAGTACATCTGGTTATATTTTTCAAATGGGTTCAGGAGCCATTTCATGGGCTTCTAAAAAACAACCAATTATGGCATTATCTATAGCAGAAGCAAAGTATGTGGCAGCTACAACAGCAACATGTCAAGCAGTTTCGATGAGAAGAATGTTGAGGAGTTTGTGTCAATAACAGGTAAAAGGCATAGTATTATATTGTGACAATAGCTCAATGATAGCATTTTCAAAGAATTTTGTGTTTCACAAAAGAACTAAAGACATAGATGCTAAGTTTCACTACATCAGGGAGCTAGTGAACAATGGAGAAATAATTTTGAAACATTGCAGAACAGAGGAGTAGTTTGCAGACAGACTCACAAAACCATTAGGTCAAAAGAGTTTTGAATACTTGAGAAAATGCATGGGTATGACAGATAACCTAGCAACTGTATTTAAGGGGGAGTGTTGAAAATATTAAATCCATCTGCAAATCCCGTGTAGAAGAATGGAAAACAAATACAACAGGGGCAGAATGAAGAGTGCACTCCATCTCAAGTTTAATGAAGCCTGCAATTTTTTTGTTGTTCTGTGGCAATAGCCGCTTTTGCATTAAAGGATTCATGGCTGAACAAACCATGCAACAGGAGCTTGAAAATAGTCTAAATGGGCTTTCAAAGCCCTCACCAACCACCGAAGGAATGAATTAAATTTACGCGGCAGTGTTTTAAACTTTTGAACTGGGCCACGACAGCAGTCGGTCCCACATGCCAACTCACCACAGTCGACCAATTGCATTGTTTCACGTTCAGTGTTGCCCTGACGTCATTATCACCTTTTGTTATGCGAATTTTTTATAAATTCCAGCTTATGTTTTGTTTGATATTCGCGGGCCCCAGCAACCAGCCAATCACAGGCTTATCGCGCTAAAAAAGGGCTCGCTGACGTAGGGCTCAAATGGCACGTGAAAAAGAATGCAATTTGGTTTAATATTTGTTTGAAGTATGGGATTAAGGGTTATTAAACTTTGGTTTAAGTTTCGTTTTACATGGCAATTTGCATTAAGGTTTAAAAACCTTAATATATCATTCTCCTATGTTTTATTTAAGCGGCATGGTGAAAGTCTTTTTTTGACTTTAGGCACATATATACATACTATTAATATATATATTATAAACTTTTTTAAAATTTATAATATATATTTTACAATAGTTTTTTTTATATTTTTTCCAATAGTTTTATTTTTAATGTTGCGACATATATAAATAAATAAATAAAAAAAGAGCCCAAAAGATATCAGTGGACTGTGCATTGTAAAAGGCCTGAGAGGCTGAAACAAAAATACTGCTGTGTAATTTTCCTTGGAGAGACAGAGTGTGAAACTCTGTATTTAAAAACAGAGAGCAGATTTTGTAAAGCACTGTATGTGCATTTTTTGAAGAAGACAGAGAAGAAATTTTTGCACTGTGTGAGCAACAGTTGGAATTTTGTAAATGCCAGAACAACAGTTATGTGGCATCACTGTAATAGATTTTTAAGTTTAATGAAATAGTTGTTTGTGTGCAATCCCTATCCAACAAATTTTAATTGAATCTCTGTGTTGAAGTTGGGGAATTTTCTATTCCTCTGTGTGTTATGGAATACTCATAAATTCCAACAAAATACTCGCAATTCGTGTTTGATAAGGCGATCGTAGAGATGTTTGGCGAGGGTTTTCTTGCAGTCGGGAGCCCTGTGGTTAATAAAGATAGCAAAGACATAGTTGTTGGTGGTGGAGGATCCATATGAGGTGGATGCCATGGATTCTCCTCTTCGTCTGGCTGATCTCTAAAACTGCAAAGTGGCTACCCGTTGATCTTTCTTTCTCAAATACTCACAATTGAGATTTACTTATTTTGTTCAGCAGACTAAATCGTCGCAGAACATATATATGACAAAAAAATGTTGATGGGCAGGTGAAGGCGACTAACACATATATGACAAATAGCTTTTGATATACCATTTCTTGCTTTGCATAATTTATGTGAATGAAATAAATCTAAAATTATTGCAAGTTGTCATATGAGTGCGGGATATTTTATTAAATAATTATTATTAAAATGATTCTTCTTCTGAGTTATTAGGCAATTTTTTCTTTATCAAAATAATCAAAATGCTTTACTTAATTTATGTGAATGGAGCCAAATAAATTTGAAATTATTGCAAGTTGTCATACGAGTGAGGATATTTTATTAAATAATTATTATTAAAATGAAGTTCTAGTTATGGAGTTGTTTATGGAGGTGGAGGAATTGCTAGAACGATTAGAAGTGGCCAGAATTTTCACAAAAAAAAATTAAGAAATTTTGTAGTAGCAGCGTTTGAATCATGTTTTTAAAATCTTTAGGACACCCAAAATATTGAGGTTTAATAGCTATAACTTGGATTTACAAAAATCACTGCGATTTTCTTAAAATCTTTTATCGAAATTTCCATGATTAAAAAAAAAAAACAGTCTAGTTAAACTAAAGCCCCAGTTATTTTAAGCAACTATTTCCTTATCAAAATAATCAAAATACTTTACTTAATTTATGTAAATGAAACCAAATAAATCTAAAATTATTGCAAATTCTCATATAAATACAAGATATTTTATTAAATAATTATTATTAAAATGATTCTTCTTTCCCTATCAAAATAATCAAAATTTACGGTCACATTTATGATCTCGGCGAAGTTAATGAAGTTTCAAATTTGACGTAAAAGTTTCAAATTCAAAATTCATTACAAAGAGTTTGAAATAAATTATTGAAATTTTAGCAAATAATGTTGGCTTAATTTTATAATCAAATTTTATGGTGAGTTTTATACATCAAAATTCATTAAAAAGAGTTT
This sequence comes from Pinus albicaulis, assembly GCA_034641835.2. Classification (NCBI taxonomy): domain Eukaryota; kingdom Viridiplantae; phylum Streptophyta; class Pinopsida; order Pinales; family Pinaceae; genus Pinus; species Pinus albicaulis. The sequence continues at coordinate 943,595,359 of CM076584.1, read as the reverse complement.
GAAATAAATTATTGAAATTTTAGCGAACAATGCTTGCTTAACTTTATAATAACATTTGCTTAACTTTATAAATAAATTTTACAGTGAGTTTAATCATGACTCTAGCATTTATATGATATATCCTAGTTAAGTTAATTTGTATGATGTTGAAGTTTCAAATTCAAATTTGGTAATGAAGAGTTTGAAATAAATTTTTGAAATTTTAATGAATGTTGTTTTGTAACTATACATATATGATAAATTAATTAATTTATATTGGTTTAGTTTTTAAAGTTTTAATTTAAATTTTATAGAAAAAAAAGATGAAAATAAAAATTTCAAATTTGATAATAAAAAAATTGAAATAATTTTTTGAAATTTTAGTGAACATTATTTTTTTTACTATAAATATATTATAAATTAACAGTTTACATTGATTTAGTTTTTATTAAGTTTTATATTATAAAATTTGTTGAGATTAATGAATTGAGCTTAGTGAAAATTAAGCCTTCACTAAGTGGGCCTGCAGGCTATTTTGGCGCAAAGTCTATTTTTAGACTATGTCTATTTTTAGACATATGGATCATGTTCTATGAGTTGCAGGATGCTATTTGTGGATGGTTGGTCAAGTCGGAAAAAATAGATGGACTTCTATTTTTAGACATATTGGACGGAATCTATTTTTAGATTGCCAGTCTAAAAATAGATATGTCGAATATTATTAGCTCTTAATAATATTTGGACTCTAAACATTATCTTATTCTCTTGGAGCACTTCAGTTAAGTGCACAGATGTGGCACAGCAATTGACAAAAGGAATTACACTATTCTTGAGGGTTTACTAGAGCTAATGCATGAGGACTTCAGTTAGAACTCATGTGACAGAGTTTGGTGGAGTTATAGAAGTAGTTGGTGGAGTTGTATTTAGTTTAACTCGGTTAGACTCAGTTGAGCTAGTTGTATCTAGTCTAACTGATTGATACACTAGTGAGAGTGGTGTGAATTAATTAGTTAATTAATTCACTAAATAATAACTCATTAATCAACTGAAGAATACATCAGTTAACTACAGTGCATGGCAGTTTTAGCGGAGACCAGTGGAGAGATAGGTGAAAGAGCAAGTGTGACTATCAGTTGTGACTATAGTGATGCATTGATTGCATCCAACACTCAGTGGAGATGCCAATGAGGACTGCGTGAGCAAGGCTGGAGAAATTCCAACTCATTCAGAGCCATTCTTCAGCAGGGATTGCGCAGTAGAGGTAGGCTAGCAGGTGGCAAAGATCGGTGCATGGATTTGCAAGATCGGGCTTGATTAGTGTGTAGCAATTGTATTGTACTGAGAGCTTGATATGATCAGCTTTGTATGAGGATTGTTACATGATCTCTATGACATATATTATATACAGATAGTTGGGGTTTTCAGCTTCAGGCTTTCCCGTTAAAAAACTGTGTTAATGTGTGTGAATTTTTATTGTTTCATGTGTGCATTGCAATCTTGATTTAATTTCTGCAAATGATCAATGGTGGAATAGATTCTGTATTTTGCATGAAGTTAAAATAGTGTGAGATCGGGAGAATATTGGACATATAACACATAAGTTATATAATTTCTACATGGTATCAGAGGAGTATTGATCATTGGAGGAGATTGCAATTATTGAAGCGGTTGAGTTTTGTGCTGGTGGAATTCGAATTTGCTGCAGTGTTTTCTTGGTGTCGAAGTTGAGCATTCATTGAAATTTCTTTCGACGGATTGTGATTGGAGTATGCCCTTGATGGGAGATCGAATTACATGGCATGGAAGGATAGGATGGAGGCAGTGTTGGATGATAATGGGTTAAAGGAGTTCATAGATGTTGATATTCCGAAGCCTGCTTCTAGCAATGTAGCCACCCTTGATGCATGGCAAAAGAAGGTAGCAAAGTGTCGAAGGATTCTGTTGGAAGGTGTGAAGGACCAAATTGTGTCCAGCCTTCACGGTAAAGCCACTTCATTCTTAATGTGGAAGGCTTTGACAGACTTGTTCCAAAGCAGAAGTGACCAGAGGAAGTTGGTGCTTAAAGACAAGCTCAGAAAAATAAAAATGGAGAAAGGCGACAGTATACCAAAATACCTCACAAAGTTTTTCCACTGCAAGGATGAGCTGGGAAGTGTGGGGGTTACTGTTGTTGATGAATAAGACTTGGTGAGCTTGGCTCTCCTTGGGCTTCCGAAGAGTTGGCATAGCTACGAGGACTCTGTCAATGGTCGGGAGAAACTACGAGGATGGGAGTGACTTTGGTCAGATCTTGTGCAGGAGGAGATAAGGCAGGGTACCAGGGATGGATCTTCATCGAAGAATGAAGATGAAGAAAATTGTGCTTTGGCTTCCAAAGCAAGGAAAGGGAAGGGGAAGAAAAATCCTTCTCAATCCGATGTGAAAGGCAAGAAGTAGGACTTGTCCAAGGTGAAGTGCTTTCACTGTCACCAGCATGGACATTACGCCACTAATTATCCACAAAAGAAGAAAAATAAGCAAGCTGCTGGATCTGCAGCTAGAGAGGCCTTAGCCTCGCAGTTTGAGCTGGATTTTTCTTTGATCGCATGCTTGGTTTCAAGTGTGATGGGATCGGTGTGGTTTCTTGACAGTGGTGCGTCTTTCCATATGACCAGAGACAAATATTTGTTTAGTGATCTGGATGAAAAGGATCTTGGAGTGCACATCAAGATGGGCGATGATGGTAGATACAGTGCGACTGGTATCGGGACCATTTCCTTTGAGAGGGAGTCTGGTAAACCTTTCATATTGAAGGATGTCATGCATGTTCCAGGATTGAAGAAGAATCTGATCTCCACGGCGATGTTGGAAGACAAGGGTTATGATGTTGTTTTCAGTGAAGGAAAAGCTTTCCTTCGGCATAAAACAACTGGTCAAACCAGGAGGATAGGGATTCGAGTTAAGAATCTTTATCAATTGCAGGTAGATGGCTGCACTGCAATGGCAGGCAAAGCAGAAGGAGTGGTGAGTCGGGATGAGGGCGAATTGTGGCATAGGAGATTGGGCCATCTTCAACATGGAGCTTTGAGGCCACACCACGTGATTTCCTCCTTTGGGCTTCCCCGAGGTACACTTCTGTGATGAGATCGGTGGGGTGTACCTTGGGGAAGTATGTGAAAGCCACCTTTCACGAGAAGGATAGTTGTGCCACGACGATCCTTGAGAGAGTTCACACAGACGTGTGTGGTCCTTTCTCAGTTGCTTCGACAGCAAAGCACAAGTACTACGTGATCTTTGTTGATGATTTCTCTCGAAAGTGCTGGATCTTCTTCATGCGAAGAAGATTTTTCTGCGACATACTCAGTTGTGAGTTCACTTCGGCGGTTGAGAAAGAGAAGAGGAAAGCGGTGAAGTATTTGGGAGCGATGTGGGGGTGGACGCTCTGCGGGAGATTTAAAGACACGCGTGAAAGAAGGGTCGAAGAGAGAACTCATGGCGCCTCATAACCCAACACGAGAATGGGGTCGCGGAGAGAAAGAACAAAACGATCGTGGGTGCCGGACGGGCGATGTTGCATGATCGGGGCCTTCCCACACACTTCATACACTTGTGGGCGGAAGCATGAAACACTGCGGTTTATGTGAAAAACCATTGTCCTCATAAATTACTTGGCATGAGTACACCTGAGGAAGCTTTTACTGCTAATAAGCCTAATATTTCTCATTTGAATATTTTTGGCTCACCTGTTTACAATCATGTGACAAAGGATGCCAGGAAGAAGCTGGAGCCAATTGCAGAAGTTGGGATATTTTTTGGGTACACAGAAACACCCCATAACTATAGTGTGTATTTTCCAAACAGTTGGATGATTGTTATGCGACAGGATATAAAATTCAATGAGGTGAAAGCCATGAAGTTGTCGCTTGAGAGGGAGCTACACTTGCATGCGAAAGAGGAACTTCTTGTTCCCAAATATGAGCCTCTGAATGTGGATCAGCCACAAGAGGAGGTTCATGGAGTGGAAAAGACCACTCATGCAGCGCCAACCATCAGAGGGCGGAAGCGCACTACAGAAGCTGAGCGACTGGCTCAAGATGCAGAGAAGGTTGTAGGAGCACCTACATCACAGCGCAGACAGAGACAGTCACCTGACTGGTATACTAGATACATGGCTCTTATGAGCAAGTGTATCGTGACGGAGCCATCCTCTTTCGAGGAAGCTGTGGAGGATCCCGCATGGGTAGATGCCATGGTGGAAGAGTATGATTCGATTGTCAGAAACAGTGCATGGGAGATTGTCTTAAGGTCGGAAGGGAAATCAGTGGTAGGTTCGAGATGGATCTACAAAGTGAAGCAAGCTGCTGACGGGAACGTCGAGAAGTATAAGGCAAGATTTGTTGCTCGGGGCTTCTCACAGATCGAGGGGATCGACTATGAAGAAACCTTTGCACCTGTCGCAAGGTATTCTTCCATACGGACCATCCTTGCTCTCTTAGCGCAGATGGGTTGGCACATTCATCAGATGGATGTGAAGACTGCGTTCCTCAACGGAGTCATTGATGAGGAGGTGTACATAGAGTAGCCCGAAGGTTTCGAGATCTTCAGTAGTGAGTCGCATGTGTGCAGGCTCAAGAGAGCACTGTATGGGTTGAAGCAAGCACCTCGTGCTTGGTACACACGGATAGACAGTTATTTCACCAGACTTGGATTCTCCAAGAGTGAGGTAGATCCTAACCTATACCAGATTGTGGTGGAGGGGAAGCTTTTGATCATCGTACTGTATGTAGATGATCTGATTTTGACTGGCGATGAGCAGTTGATAATTTCATGCAAGGAGGATCTTGCACGAGATTTTGAGATGAAGGGCTTGGGCCTCCTTCATTATTTCCTAGGATTGGAGATTTGGCAGCACAGTGGTGGATTGTTTGTTTCTCAGGGAAGGTATGCCCAGGAGATACTGGAGAGGTTCAACATGCATGGCTGCAAGCCTGTTGATACTCCTCTTCCTGTTGGTTGGAGGAAGGAGGATGCTACTTCAGCGGAGGTAGTGGATGCCACTATCTATCGACAATTGGTGGGGTCACTTATGTATCTAGTCAATACACGACCCGATATATGCTATGCTGTTAACCACCTTTCGCAAGCTATGGCTAAGCCTACCAAGCTCTTCTGGAAGGTAAGCATGTCCAGGAAGGTAAGCATGTCCCGAGGTAACGGGGCACATCTAGTATGGATTGTGGTACAGAGCATTCGAATGAGTTGGCTTCGCATGGCTTCACGGATGCAGACAAGGCTGTAGCCCAACAGAATGTGCTATACATCTCGGGAGGGATTTCTACAGATAGACGACAATGCTTGGTAAAAACAAAAGAAACAAAGATCCGTGGCACTCAGTTCAGCGGAGGCTGAGTACATGGTAGCAAGTTTGGCTGCATGCGAGGCTATATGGATGAGGAAGATCCTGGTCGGTTTGTTCGGTTCTCATTTAGATCCTACATTGATATATTGTGATAATTAGAGTTGCATTAAACTCTCTGTTAATCCAGTATTTCATGATAGATCTAAAAATATTGACATCTGGTACCATCATATCAGAGATTGTGTGCAGCGGAAGATCATGTTTCTTTCTTACATTCCTATGGAGGATCAGGATGCAGATATTCTGACGAAGGCGCTCACCAGGAGCAAATTCGAATAACATAGAGACAGGATTGGGGTGGTAGATAATCCCTATCTTGTTGAGAGGAAGTGTTGAGATTCAACAAGATGATGAGCTTAGTGAAAAGATTCGCCTTCACTAAGTGGGCCCGCAGGCTATTTTTGGCGCAAAGTCTATTTTTAGACTATGTCTATTTTTAGACATGTCGATCATATTCTATGAGTTGCAGGATGCTATTTGTGGATGGTTGGTCAAGTTGGAAAAATAAATGGACTTCTATTTTTAGACATATTGGGTGGAATCTATTTTTAGATTGCCAGTCTAAAAATAGATATGTCGAATATTATTAGCTCTTAATAATATTTGGACTATAAACATTATCTTATTCTCTTGGAGCACTTCAGTTAAGTGCACAGATGTGGCACAGGAGCTGACAGAAGGAATTATGCTATTCTCGAGGGTTAAGTGGAGCTATTGCATGGAGACTTCAGTTAGAACTCATGTGATAGAGTTTGGTGGAGTTATTGAGGTAGTTGGTGGAGTTGTGTTCAGTTTAACTCAGTTAGACACAGTTGAGCTAGTTGTATCTAGTCTAACTTATTGATACACTAGTGAGAGTGGTGTGAATTAATTAATAATTAATTCACTAAATAATAACTCATTAATCAACTGAAGAATACATCAGTTAACTACAGTGCATGGCAGTTTCAGTGGAGACCAGTGGAGAGGTAGGTGAAAGAGCAAGTGTGACTATTAGTTGTGACTATAGTGATGCATTGATTGCATCCAACACTCAGTGGAGATGCCAATGAGGATTGCGTGAGCAAGGCTGGAGTAATTCGAACTCATTTAGAGCCATTCTTCAGCAGGGATTGCGCAGTAGAGGCAGGCTAGCAGGTGGCAAAGATTGGTGCATGGATTTGCAAGATCGGGCTTGATTAGTGTGTAGTGATTGTATTGTACTGAGAGCTTGATATGATTAGCTTTGTATGAGGATTGTTACATGATCTCTATGACATATATTATATACAGATAGTTGGGGTTTTCAGCTTCAGGCTTTCCCGTTAAACAACTGTGTTAATGTGTGTGAATTTTTATTGTTTCATGTGTGCATTGCAATCTCGATTTAATTTCTGCAAATGATCAATGGTGGAATAGATTCTGTATTTTGCATGAAGTTAAAATAGTGTGAGATTAGGAGAATCTTGGACATATAACACATAAGTTATATAATTTCTACAAAATTAACCGTTTACATTGGTTTAGTTTTTATTAAGTTTTAATTTATATTTTATTGAAAAAAGATAAAATAAACAAGGAATAATAAATATTTTCTAAAATTTTATTTAAATTTGATCTTGTAATAACATTTTACAATTGAAAAAAATATTTTTATCTATGAAATATATCACTTTATCGTTTATAAATTTAAATCGTTTTTGATAATTTCAAACTATATATCTATTTTTAATATAATTTTTAAATATTTAGATTTATTTATTTCTGGAGAATCCTTATGAATTAGGATTTTATTTAACAAATCAAGAAGTCAAAGAGTTGTAATCTGCTATAGCAATCAACTAACTAACTAAGCGCTTCATTCGTAAGAGAGAGAGGTCTAGGTATTTATTTCGGTGAATAAAGGCAGGCAAGTGTAATAGTATGAAGAGTCAGAGTGCCGTACCAACAAGGCATGATTTAAGCAAGTGTGAACATCTCCCTCCTTCCTAGCAATGTCTGAAGCCCGTCCCCATCATCTAACGAGGTTGCTCTGTCTGATGGACCACCACATAATCCAAGCTCCAGGTTTTATTAATTTTATCTTTAAATAAATATTGCGGATAACTTTTCTGAATTGATGTGGATCTTCTTTTATCAACCATCACAAAGAGTGATTAATTACGCTGAAAGTGTTCCCTTTATGGGCTTTCCGAATGTGATTGTTCTTACAGCCGATGAGAGCGCGTTGTCATCGTTCTTACCGCCACTCAAAATTTGACACCTGCCTGCTGATATATTTTCCACGCAGTTGTTTCGTACGTCACAAACATCACCTGATTCGGATTGCGCTTGCTTTCATGCCAGTAACTCAGGACGTTCTCAGCAAAGGGGCCGCCATAATAGAAACCAGAGAAAAATGCATCAAACACCGTTTCCTTGCCGAGATCTCCGTCCAAATAATGAGACCCTGCTCCACGAAGTCTGGCGTAGAATTGCCAAAGAGAAACGAAGGAAACTCTGGGGTTGCGACCACACAAGAAGAGGCATCGTATAGATTGGCAAATAATTGTGTAGCAGACGCGGGGAAGGAAAATCAGAGAAGCAGGAAATGTCATACTGATCACTGTCACTTGAATTGAAGAGATAAGTTTCCATGGTTGGGACCAGAACATGGGGATTTTTCTCATCCACAGCAAACAATTTCTCACCCACAGCAGAATCACCATTCGGGTCTGCTGGATGCTTATTGCTTGCGGAAGTAAATTGCAAGATGGTATAGAGCAGCGCCTTGCCCCATGTGGTTCCAGTCTTGGGAAGGGAAGCGAAGAAAATGTCATCGGGGCGTGGTTGAAATTCCTTTTGGATGAACTTCACTGTCCTCCCTTCTTCACAGATCGCCCTTTCATCTCCCCACATGCATTAACCATTCACGCCTTACACTCATAAATGTTTATGATTGGGATTCCTGCGCAATGCAATCCCTGCACCAATACAATTTAGGTTTCTCTCCTGCTCTTCTTCTTCGTCATGCTTCATTGATCACGAGCATCTCAATCTCTGACCCTGCGAACCTCTGCGCTGAAAGATAGAACGTGATTAATTGGCTATTAAATCTAACTTGGCGCAAGAAATCAAGATATATGAAGTGGGTCACGAAGGAACAGAGTTGGGCATTGAGAAAAATGTGAATAAATATGCTTCGGTGCTTAATTTTCCCCCTTTTCTACCCCTTTCTACATTTCTTTTTAAATACGTGCTACGGTGACGGTTGGAGGGTCCGCTTTGTTTTTAAATTCAACCCAACTTGCTCCTGTGTTTGGATCCCTCTCATTTCACAAATTTGTTTCTCCTCCTCGATTTGTTGTTTCCTTAACCTTCGATTTTGATAGGGCACTCTTGTTGATCTTGCCTGGATGATCTTGCTTGGATTTCAGTTCCTGTTGCTCCTACATTCGAACCAGAGCATTAGATCCAATCGAAGCCCATAGTCTTGAAAAGCCCATATGGAATAGAGGCCGGTATTAAATTGGAACTTTCAAACTCTCTTCCAACTTTATGGTGATGATACTGGACTGCTACCTAGCATCCATACCCCACCTAACAAAAGCTTTGGACTACTTACTGCCTGCTACCTTGAGACAGGTTAAGGTCCCTTGTGGATAGGTTATGGGCTACTTTTTCTTAGTATCAAACCCATATGTACGCTGTAACAGATCCTAGCTCTCAGCAATCCAACTATCTTGTGTTCGTTGACCATCATTATTCTACTCTGCAATATTCAATCTATGCCATGGAGGTGAAATGGAAAATCCAGGTTGTATTTTTATTTCAGCATTTGTTTTAACATGCAACGATGGGGAATTTCAGTAATATCAGAAGTAGGTTGTTTGAATCCCCATAATGGTAGCAATCATATTCCCTTTTCATGGCTCTAATATTCTACATGAATTGCATACTTCATGTGAAAATACTGTAAAAAGGAATCATTCTCCTTGGTTCTTTTGGAAGTATGCACAATCAGATTATAAGCTACAGGAACTTTAAAAATCTTTGCTTCTTCAGGATTTATGAATCTATTTCAGCAACGGAGTTTCACCCAAGAAACACTTTGCATATGCAGGAGCAAGATGTTTACAAGCAGCATGAATTTGGAGCAGAGGTTACCATGCCATAGGATTGCATGTTCGATGATATTGAGACTGCCACAAATGGTGTGTATGCAGCTAGGTCTACAGGTAATCTCAAATTATCAATATAACAAATACCTATCTAATTGTTTAATCATATAATTCAGCGACATGTTAAAGAAGATCATCTTTCTCATAATTGGTTCTTGTTTATACGGAATATTCCTTTATTTGGATTTCTCTTGTACACAAGTCCACCAATTGAGTCTGCAAGTGGTCCATATTGGTTCATGGAGCCATTGTCTTTGTAAGATTCATGAATTATGCATTTTATTTGAGGTGCGCTTGTTGAATCCATTGAGATATGCCTTCCATTTTGATCACACAATGCCAGGGAAAAATAAACCAAATAATCAAACTTTATAATTTGAATTTTAAATATTTATATTTATTTTAATAAAATTATTGATTTTTAATTTTAAATTTATTAATTTGTTATTTATGTAATTTTACTTTTCATTTCATTTTATTTATTTGTTTGTTTGTTTATTTATTTATTAATCTTTATTTTATTTTATTTCTATTTATTTATTTATTTTATTCTTGTTTTTGCAATTAAGAATTTAATTTTTATTTTATTTTATTTTATTCTATTTATTTATTTATTTTTATCTATTTTATTTTTAATTTTAATTATATCTTTATTTTATTTTATTCCTATTTATTTATTTATTTAATTAATTTTTACTTTTATTTTTCTTATTTTTTTATTGGTTTTGAAATCTTTTCTTATCATAGCATGTAATTATTAAAAATAAAATAAATATATAAATTCAAACTTTAAATATTATTTAATTACTTTTAACATTTAATTTATTCGATAATAATAAAAACAATTGAATATCCTTTGAATAATGCACAGAACCTATCTCTCTCTTTTATAAAGTGCTTGAATATTAATAAAAATCCTCCTCTTGTAAACTGTATTAAAAGGCAATATCCTCTCATTATATTTTGATGTTCGAACTTCTTGGACCATAACCCCAAGCAATAACAAATATACGCCCTCCCGAAAGCCTGCATTCCATTGCTATGTTACCAGAGACGGCATGATAGTGAATTCGATTGATTTCATTCCTTGGAGGCCATTTATTCTTCTCCCTCTGTTCTCCTAGGAGGAGTTGGAGAAGAATTAACTCAACATCTGCCTGTTTTGCCCCTCTTACATCATTGGAAGGTTTCCTTTCAGCGTTCCTTTATGACGAATAGGCGCCAGCCCACACTCCCTTTTACTGTAAATATTAACAAGGTTGGTTGGATGTCAACGTGGCTTACACGTTAGCAGTGATTGGTTTGTTATTGTATTTGACACATGTCGTTCTGTGGCACTACATTAACACACACAATGAATGTGATGTCTCGGATTCTGTTCTCCGTATGCCTTGACTGTCCCGCCAGTAACTCGCATTCACTCTGATAGTAAATGTTACAGCTCAGTTGATTACCATTTCGGTTTTTCCGCCTGAGGTCTTGACAGTCGGTTCATTTGCGTTTTTGCTGTTGGTTTGAGCCTCCGGTGGAGGTCTGGTTCTCCTGCGCCGAGGTCTCGGCTTATCTCTGCGTTTTTACTGTGTCGAGGTCCTGTTTTCACTCTTCCGTTCGTTGCGATGGTGGTCGGCTACCTCTGTAGCAACTTCGTTTGCTTTCTCCACGTTTGGATGGGGCTTGAACTTGCCCACTGTAATTTTTCTTGGCTCTCTGTCACTGGAAACTCTGTTTCAGGTTGTTCTTGGTCTCTTTTGATTTAATAACTTCGCGCTATATAAGCTCTCGGATTAACCTTGGCTCTGGCTCGTTACGCAGGTTTTCTTCTCCGGAACTCCGTCTATAGGTTCACTTCGTCTTCGCCGGTTTCACGGGTAAGCTCTCACTCTCTGCTATATTTACTGTGCTCTCTTATTCATGCATTTAACAATCTTGGCTCCTTGTGAGCAGTTTGTTAGTTCGAGATATAAGGGCGTTTGTTCTTCTGCGGATTTCTGGACTCTGTCTCCGTTCCAGGTTCGTTCTCAAACCCCTCTCCCAACGCTGACTCTGATTCACCTCACGTTCTGGAGGATATGTGAACTGATTTAGTTTGCAATTGTTCTGTGCAGATGTACGAGGGTCTTCAACAACCCATCGCCCCCGTTGGCTGTCTCGTCGCCCTCCTTACGGGTAGCATCATGTCCATCTTTCTTTACTGTTTCTGTGTGTCCTCCGCTTTGCTCTGCCGAATCTGGGGTTTGATCCTCCGTTTACTAGTTTGTGTTTGCTATACGGTCTGAAGTTCTCCCGTGAGTTGATCATAACAGAGTGTTGAGTTAGATCCTGTCAACCTCGGAAGGGTTTGGGTGTATCAAACCGGTTACGTGCTTGTATGACCTGAGGGTCTTTCTTTAAAATAAATTCTGTAAATTATTACAAATAGTCTCGGAGAGATTCTGGACTGTAAACAAATGCTTTCTCTTATCTATTCAGGAAGATTTTGCTCATTTATGGGTTCAACTTACACAGTAAATGAAATAATGGTATTCCAGAATAACTTGTTTACCTGTGGGTTATGTTTGCACTCTTCTGCATGTCCTCTTTGTTCTTCAGTCGACGTTTCTTTCCCATGAAACGCTGGACTTCTTGTGGAATGATTACTCGAACACCTGTTTGTTAAAGAAAATCTCACAGCACTTTTATACACTGTTAGTTTATTACAGTTGCACCATAAAACGATTTCTGTATTACTTGTCTGAATCAAAGTAGAACAACAATTTTTCTAGATTATAATAAAAATGAAATTCTTTAATTCTGGGCAGCTTCTACAATATTACAAATCATCAGTTTCAAAACTGGTACCCTACTCTATTACTCCACTGTGTTGGCAGATTGCAGAACCTTTTTCCTGTTGTTACCCTGTCCTTTTTGTATTTCGGTCCCAACTAGTTCGTTGTCAGTTGGTAACCGTTCCTTGTTCGTTACACAGGAGCGTTATTCAGTTTCCTGTTTCTTTCTATTTTAATGCATAATGAACTGAAAAGTTAAGCTAATGACCTAACACAGTTTCTTATTGACAATGATTAAAAGAAATACTAACTAACTGGAAACAACTCCTACCGACAATTTACCCTCCTAATCAAAAACAAATTAATCCTAGACAGGTACCAAGACCTGTAAAAAAAACACATTCCTGAAAACATGAAAACCTGCTGACTGCTCGCCTCCTTAGTCGGATGCTCCTGCATCAGGCTCCCGGGGTAGCGAAAAGTCATGGCTCCGCTCCATGAGGTCATCCACTGAATAGCCAATGTTCTAGATCTGTGCCGCGTCAAGCCAGGAACTGTCCTCTATAGGATGGTTCTTCCACTTGACTAGGTACTGTAAATAATCCTTCCTGCGCGTTCTTCTGGCTACCTGTGTACCGAGGATTCCCTCGATCTCAAGGGGTTGCGCTGCAGGCATCTGTTTTAACCAAACGTCCTCATCATCTGGGGTATGCCGTTCTGACCTTGTTGCCTCTTCATCTTCTGAACTAACAGTGTAAGGGAACAGGTCTGCTACGTTAAAAATGGGCGAAATGCCTATTCCGGGTGGTAGTTGTATCTCATAGGCATTGGCTGAAAACTTGCGGAGAATTCTGCAGGGGCCTATTTTTTTAAACTTCAACTTGTTATACTGCCCTCTTGGAAACCGTTCCTTGCGCAGATGGGCAAGGACTTCGTCCCCAACATTGAACTGAACCTCTCGTCTTTTCAAATCTGCCTGCTGTTTGTACCTTTGTCCGCTGTCTATCAACTTCAATTTCACCTGTTCATGCAGATCACTCATGGCTTGAGCGAAATCTTCTCCATCTGCGCTCCTCTTCTCAAGTTTGCCCAAATCCCGCAGTTCATGCACTCCGCGAGGATGCATGCCATACAGAACCTGAAAAGGACTGTATCCCGTACTGCGATTTGGAGAATCATTATACGCAAATTCCGCTTGGGCAAGTACACGATCCCACATCCGTGAATTTTCTCCGATTAAGCTTCGTAACAGGTTTCCCAAACTCCTATTTACCACTTCTGTTTGCCCATCGGTCTGTGGGTGATAAGCAGAACTGAAATTCAGTTGAGTGCTCAGCTTTTTCCACAAGGTACGCCAAAAGTGCCCTGTGAAACGTACGTCCCGGTCCGAAACAATGGATCTTGGCAGGCCATGCAACCGAACAATTTCTGTGAAAAACAAGTGGGCTACGTGAGTAGCATCACTAGTTTTCCGACATGGTATAAAATGAGCCATTTTCGAGAACCTGTCCACCACTACCATCACGGAGTCAAATCCTCGCTGTGTTCTGGGTAAACCCAGGACGAAGTCTAAACTGACTGAGTCCCATGGCCTACTTGGTATGGGCAATGGTGTATAGAGTCCTGCATTCTGGCTGTGGCCCTTTGCCAACTGACACATTTTGCACCTGCTCACATATCTCTGCACATCTCGTCGCAATTTTGGCCAAAAATAGAAATGCTGTACCTGGGCTAATGTCTTGTCTATGCCGAAATGTCCGGCTAGACCTCCGCTATGTTTTTCCCGTATGATGTTTTCCCGCATCGAACATTCGGGAATACACAACTGTCCTCCCTTAAACAGCAACCCCTCTTGCAGATTGTAGTCCAACCATGGGCTGTGATTTCGCAGTAAAGGGTTCTGACATGCTTCATGTGCTTCTTTAAAATCTGGATCTGTGTGATATAGATCCCTCAAATGGTCAAAACCCAGTACCTGTACTGTACTTTCTTGCAAAAGCAGAGCTCTTCTGCTTAATGCGTCTGCCACCTTGTTGGATTGACCACTAATATGCTTTAACACAAAAGTAAAACTTTGCAGATATTCCACCCACTCTGCGTGCTTATGATTTAGCTTGTGTTGCTGCATAACATACTGTAAAGCAGAATTGTCAGAAAATAAGACAAACTCATTACCTAACAAATAGTGCCTCCAGTGCTTCAAGGCTTGAACGACCGCATAAAATTCTTTGTCATATGACGAATACTTCTGTCTGCTTTCATTTAACTTTTCACTGAAATAGGCAACCGGTCTGTCTTCCTGGCTAAGTACTGCCCCAATGGCTGTACCGCTGGCATCACAACGAACCTGAAAAAGTTTGTTGAAATCCGGTAATCTCAAGATTGGCCTTTCAGTGATCTTTTTCTTCAGACTCTGAAAGCTGTTTTCCGCTGCTTCAGTCCAATAAAAAGGCTGATTCGCCTTCTTAATTGTGTCCAACATGGGTGCACAGATTCCACTGAAATTCTTGATGAATTTCCTGTAAAAACTTGCTAAACCATGGAAGCTTCGAACTTCAAATAGATTCTTTGGAGATGGCCAGTTTACGATTGCTGCAATCTTTTCCGGATCCATCTTCAGCTCATTCTCTGCAATCACAAAACCCAAATAAACCAGTTCTTTCTGAAAAAAAGTACACTTTTTCAGATTTATCAGCAGCTTGTTCTGCTGCAGACTTCGTAGTACACTTCGAACATGTCGAAAGTGCTCCTCCCTTGTTCTGCTGAAAATTAGTATATCGTCCAGATACACTATCACAAATTTTCCGATAAAGTCTTTCAGTACTTCATTCATCAGTCGCATAAAAGTACTGGGAGCATTACTCAACCCGAATGGCATCACCAGCCATTCGTACAGCCCTTCATTTGTCTTGAATGCTGTTTTCCATTCATCCCCCTCCCTGATTCGAATCTGGTGGTAGCCACTTTTCAAGTCAATCTTCGAAAAATAGGCTGCCCCACTCAAACAATCCATCATGTCATCCATCCTGGGAAGTGGAAATCTGTACCGAATTGTGATCTTGTTGATAGCTCGCGAATCTGTACACATTCGCCATTCGCCACCCTTCTTGGGGGCTAACACTGTTGGGACCGCACAGGGACTCATACTTTCCCTGATCAGTCCTTTATCAAGCAGTTCTTGCACCTGTTTCCGAATTTCTTCATGATCTTTTGGGCTCATACGGTAAGCTGCCTTGTTTGGCAAGCTGGCTCCCGGAATAAAATCAATGCAGTGGCTAATACTTCTCTTTGGGGGCAGTTCATCTGGGAGATCATCCACTATGATATCTCCAAAATCTTGTAACATCTCCTATATTTCCTCCGGTAAATCTGAAATCGTGGTGTGTAGTACCACTGTCCTTGGCCTTCTCACGACAGCGAAATTCACCTCACTTTCTTCAATCTGTTTCAAAAATTCTTTACCCCCCAGCAACAATGCTTTTACTCCACTTGCTTCTGTTGTTCCTTCCTCCTTGATGGGTACAAGTGTGTGCTTGACCCCATCTTTAACGAACTTGTAACAGTTCGTTCTTCCATCATGCAACGCTTTTCTGTCAAACTGCCAGGGCCTCCCTAACAGTATGTGACAGACATCCATCGGCATAACATCGCAGACAATCTTGTCTTTATATCTGTCGATCTGAAACTCCACTTCGCACTGTTCATCAACTAACAATTGATGCCCCTTTTGCAGCCATGACACCTTGTATGGAGTGGGATGTTTCAGCTTTTTCAATCCCAGTTTCTCCACCATTTCTGTGGCCACTAAATTGTCAGTGCTCCCACTGTCGATGATCAGCTTGCAGCACTTTCCCTGTGATTTGCAAACTGTCCTGAACAAAGCCTTCCTTTGATCCGGGTTCACAACCTCCTTGGCTGGCTTCAACAGCACTTTATTCAACACCAGGGCTTCTCCTGTCTCTGGTGCATCTTCCACTTCCTGTGGAGGTGCTTCTGCTTCCTCTGGCTGAGCGACATAAGCGCCTCTTCCACCTGCTGGTTCACCTTCAGGACATTCATACGATTTGTGCCCCCACTTTTGGCACCTGTAGCACTGGACAGTTCCTCTGCCCCGACCAGTTCCTCTCCCTCGCTGGGCTGGCCGTCCTCCTCTAGTGCTGATGTCCTTATCTGCTGTTCCTGCAGTTTTAGAACTGCCACCTTCCTCGTTGGACCCTGTTCCTCTGCCTTTTCCAAAGGCCTTTCCCTTTCCTCTGCCAGAGCCACCTCCTCTTCTGGCATTCTGTTTCCTATTTATTTTCTCTTCAGCCTTTAGTGCAAACTGATATGCTTCTTCCAAGGTTCTGGGTGAAAGGATCCCAATTTCATCTAATATCTCTCCCCTCAGCCCATTTACGAACCTTGCTGTCTTCTCTGGTGTGTCTTCTACATAACCTACCCTCAGGTTCAGTTTGTAAAATTCTTCAGTATACTCCCTTATTGTCATCCCTCTTTGTCTCAAATTCTGTACCTGTCGATACAACATTATTTGATAATCTGGGGGCAAAAATTTCTCTTTCAGTTTTGCCTCCATTCTGGCCCATTTCCTTATAGGCTGTTTTCGCTGCCTTTTCCTTTCTGCCTGTACGCTGTCCCACCACAAGGACGCATGTCCTTTCAGCTTGGTGGCGGCGAAATTCACTTGTTTGTCCTCGCTGGTTTCCTCAAATTCGAAGTATTTATTTACCTCACTCAACCAGTCTAACAACACATCTGCCGACAAACTGCCGTCATAAGTGGAAATCTCATGTTTCGGCTTATGACTGGACATCAGTACTGATTTCAACAATCTCAGTTCAGGTGTCACCCCTTCAAATTCGTCTTCCGGTTCTGCAATGTCCTCATCACTATCATCTGCTGGGTTTCTCCTACCCCCAGCTTCTACCGCTGCCAATCTTTGATTCAGAATCCGAATTTCATCGCGCAGTCCCTCTTCTGCCACTCTTCGGATTGCTCTACCTCTCCCCCTTCCTCTACGACCAACTTCCATCTTTACGCAACTTCAAACTTCTGCTCCTTCAAACTTGCTCCGATACCACTTGACGAATAGGCGCCAGCCCACACTCCCTTTTACTGTAAATATTAACAAGGTTGGTTGGATGTCAACGTGGCTTACACGTTAGCAGTGATTGGTTTGTTATTGTATTTGACACATGTCGTTCCGTGGCACTACATTAACACACACAATGAATGTGATGTCTCGGATTCTGTTCTCCGTATGCCTTGACTGTCCCACCAGTAACTCGCATTCACTCTGATAGTAAATGTTACAGCTCAGTTGATTACCATTTCGGTTTTTCCGCCTGAGGTCTCGACAGTCGATTCATTTGCGTTTTTGCTGTTGGTTTGAGCCTCCGGTGGAGGTCTGGTTCTCCTGCGCCGAGGTCTCGGCTTATCTCTGTGTTTTTACTGTGTCGAGGTCCTGTTTTCACTCTTCCGTTCGTTGCGATGGTGGTCGGCTACCTCTGTAGCAACTTCGTTTGCTTTCTCCACGTTTGGATGGGGCTTGAACTTGCCCACTGTAATTTTCTTGGCTCTCTGTCACTGGAAACTCTGTTTCAGGTTGTTCTTGGTCTCTTTTGAGTTAATAACTTCGCGCTATATAAGCTCTCGGATTAACCTTGGCTCTGGCTCGTTACGCAGGTTTTCTTCTCCGGAACTCCGTCTACAGGTTCACTTCGTCTTTGCCGGTTTCACGGGTAAGCTCTCACTCTCTGCTATATTTACTGTGCTCTCTTATTCATGCATTTAACAATCTTGGCTCCTTGTGAGCAGTTTGTTAGTTCGAGATATAAGGGCGTTTGTTCTTCTGCGGATTTCTGGACTCTGTCTCCGTTCCAGGTTCGTTCTCAAACCCCTCTCCCAACGCTGACTCTGATTCACCTCACGTTCTGGAGGATATGTGAACTGATTTAGTTTGCAATTGTTCTGTGCAGATGTACGAGGGTCTTCAACAACCCATCGCCCCCGTTGGCTGTCTCGTCGCCCTCCTTACGGGTAGCATCATGTCCATCTTTCTTTACTGTTTCTGTGTGTCCTCCGCTTTGCTCTGCCGAATCTGGGGTTTGATCCTCCGTTTACTAGTTTGTGTTTGCTATCTGGTTTGGTAAATTTCTCCCGGTAGTTCCGAATGAAACCGTGTGGGTTTCGTCCCTGTTGCCTCCGGAAGGGTTTCAATGTTATCAAACCCTGATTTCGATGCTTGTATGACCTGAGGGTCTTTCTTTAAAATAACTTCTGTAAATTATTACAAATAGTCTCGGAGAGATTCTGGACTGTAAACAAATGCTTTCTCTTATCTATTCAGGAAGATTTTGCTCATTTATGGGTTCAACTTACACAGTAAATGAAATAATGGTATTCCAGAATAACTTGTTTACCTGTGGGTTATGTTTGCACTCTTCTGCATATCCTGTTTGTTCTTCAGTCGACGTTTCTTTCCCATGAAACGCTGGACTTCTTGTGGAATGATTACTCGAACACCTGTTTGTTAAAGAAAATCTCACAGCACTTTTATACACTGTTAGTTTATTACAGTTGCACCATAAAACGTTTTCTGTATTACTTGTTTGAATCAAAGTAGAACAACAATTTTCTAGATTATGATAAAAATGAAATTCTTTAATTCTGGGCAGCTTCTACAATATTACAAATCATCAGTTTCAAAACTGGTACCCTACTCTCTTACTCCACTGTGTTGGCAGATTGCAGAACCCCTCTTCTGTTGTTACCCTGTCCTTTTTGTATTTCGGTCCCAACTAGTTGTCAGTTGGTAACCGTTCCTTGTTCGTTACACAGGAGCGTTATTCAGTTTCCTGTTTCTTTCTATTTTAATGCATAATGAACTGAAAAGTTAAGTTAATGACCTAACACAGTTTCTTATTGACAATGATTAAAAGAAATACTAACTAACTGGAAACAACTCCTACCGACAATTTACCCTCCTAATCAAAAACAAATTAATCCTAGACAGGTACCAAGACCTGTAAAAACAACACATTCCTGAAAACATGAAAACCTGCTGACTGCTCGCCTCCTTAGTCGGATGCTCCTGCATCACTTTGCACCTCCTGGCAGTAATTGCTAGTTTTATCTTTAAATAAATATTGCAGGAAGGTAGGTTAAACAGACGCGTGAGTTGATGCGGTACAACCATTTTTTACTTAGAAAAAACGTGGAAACCGATGGACGTGTGGTAGATTCCAGGAAATTGCCAATTCTCCACTGCAATTGGCAGGCTTGGAATTTTCAAGTTTATTTGTAGGTAAGAAGAATTTTTTAGGCATAATGGTAGATTAATTAGGAGTAGTGCGACTTTTTGGAGTTTCAAGTGCTGGAATTCGGTGAAATTTTTTGAGGTAAAATCTTGGTTTTTGTTATTTAAACTGGTTTTTTGACTTTATATATGGATTCAACACCCTAAAAAACCCCTAGGGCACTTTTATTGTGCAAGGTTAGCAATCAAACTTCTCTTTTCAATAAATTCATGCCGGATTTTAGAGAAATTACACCAGAAAAAAACACCCATAAAACCTTTTGAAAAATCAGACTTAAAAAACTATTTTTTATGAAATATATGCATGTTCAATTTAAAAAATAATATTTCTTTTGGAAAAATAGATTAAATACTAACTGTTTTCTTTTTATCATTTACTTTCAAAATGCTAAAAACATGGTTATCTGGAACGTCAAATTCTAGAAGTAACAACTACTATCCAATGCCTTCACCCTTGCGGCTTCGGTGAAATGAGTGATGTGGTTAGATGGACCCAAAATAGTCCAATCCGTGTGAAATACGGGGATTGCAAATCTACACAACCCCTAGGAATTTGGGGTCTACAAAGCTACAATATCGTTGACTTTATACTTTAATCGTACCCGACACTGGTAACTGTGTAATGCAGAATTTACAATGTGCCGGACACTGATAATGCAATTCGAACGCGTGGGTAGGCACTTCTTCTTTAAATGTTGGTATATATATATATATATATATATATATATTTTGAAATGAATGAATTTTATTTAAAATTCGGTAGGGTAGAGAATTTAAAAATGATAAGTAGAAGTCGTTCAATAAATAAATTTTAATAGTTTATTAGCTTTTTAAGGTGTTGAATGAGTTTTTAAACCAGACTCATAGTTAGTATATAATTTTGTTTAATTATTGAATTTTGAAAAATAAAAAGCAAAATAAAAAGCTGACACTAATATTAAGAGGAGCATATTTAGTTGAGGTCACATTTGGATAATTGTTTATTTACAGCTGAGTATAGGTGTCATGTTTGTCATCAGTCTTTTGTGGAGAAAAACCAATTGTATTAAAAAGTATTTATATTTTGTTAAATATAAAATGAGATGATATAATTGAGAAGTAGGTTTTGTTATTTTATGTGACTATAAAATTTTCATGAGATTTTGGTATGGTGATAAAAAAAAAAATATGAATATTCTTGATGAAGGCTATTCCACCATGTTTAAAAGCACTAATAAATCATACTTTTTAATACTAAATCATAAAATAGCAATTGCATCATATGTTGTAAAGGAAACATTGTAAAGGAGTAACATAGGAAATAGTAGTATAGAAAAAAAATATGTGATATTTTATGTGATTTAATTGAATATTTAACTTATAATTATGAATTATTGTATTTAAAAGAAATTATAGGTTTGGAGAATTGTTTGGATAAAAAAATTGGTTTTTTTATAACCATCTTCCTTTCATAGTGATCTTTGATTATGCAAAATGGAACCGATTTGCAAAATTCTGAATTATGTATAACCCCAAAAAAAAGTATATGCATCAAAACCTTGTATATTAAGCTTAATATCTTTTTTCATTGTAATAACATGAGATTTGTTAAAACTAGGGTCTGAAATTTTCAGTAACATTGCTAAATTAGTTAGATAAAATCTTTTGATTTTTTTCCCTTTGTTTTACAACAAAAAGGTGGGTTTTGGTATTTGGTAAAACTGGGGTCTAAAAATTTTTCATCTGAACTTTTATTTTTATAAAGTTATTTCTGGTGCAAATTTATGCTTCACGAATAAGATTCTTGCTTGAAGTTCTTTTATGTATATTTAGTTTGTTGTATTTTAGGTTTGCTAGCTGAAGTATGCTCAAGAACAACCACAGAGAACAACCACAGAGGCACGTGGTGTTCATGATTAGGTGAGAAATCATTATCTTTGATGTCCAAATACCATTGTTTTGCAATTATAACTCATGGTATGATACCTCTTTGAAACGATTTTTTATGATTTTCGTGCATCCATGCTCATCTTATCTGGGATATTGAAAAACTAAAGGCTACCACATAATTATGAATCTTATGAATAACTAATCAGTAACTCGATTTGCATTGTACAAAGGAATGTTTTGGATATTTTTCAGCATATATAAAGGTTAAGATTTTCTGACCTGAAAAACTAAAAAGCATGGATAATCATTGAGCTTCTGATTTGAAAAACTAAGAAGTATTGCATAATTATTGACCTTATGAATTGCGCCAGTAACAGGAAGGCCATAAAGTTTAAGCTTATTTCAATTGCACAAACGACATGACGTAAGGATGCAATAATCAAGACACTGAATGCATTGTCATTTTGAACTAAACTAAAATCACTGCTATATTGTTGAATTTACAGAATGAAAATGTTTTTTAAAATGTATGTTTGCCTAATTTTAGGAATTTGTTATTGGGTTGGAGTAAACTTGGTGGATTTGAATTTGGAATAGTTTGAAACATAATACTTCATTTTGAGGACCATCACCAATTAAGCAGCCTCCAAAGTAATGTCACAATAAGAGTAAAATTTATTTAACTTGAAAAAAGAAGGGTAAAGAGCTTAAATTAAAATCAGAAACCAGCAACATTGCAATTTTTCCCTTTTTAATGCAACAAGAAAAATGCAGTGCTAAGAAATGATATGAATGTGTTGTCATTTTGAACTAAACTAACTTGAAGTTCTTTTATATATATTTCTTTTGTTGAATCGCAGGTTTGCTCGCTGAAGTATGGTGGATTTGAACTTGGAATAGTTGGAAACATAATACTTCATTTTGAGGACCATCACCAATTAAGCACCAATTAAGCAACCTCCAGAGGAATGTTGCAATTAGAGTAATAATTTATTTAACTTGAAAACAGAGGATAAAGAGCTTAAATTAAAATCAGAAACCGGCAATGTTGCAATTTTTCCCTTTTTAATGCAACAAGAAAAAGAAGTGCTTAGAAATGCTATGAATGCATTACCATTTTGAACTAAACTAACTTGAAGTTCTTTTATATATATATTTTTTGTTGTATTGCAGGTTTGCTAGCTAAAGTATGCTTAGGAATGACCACAGAGGCACATGGTGTTCAAGATTAGGTGAGAAATCATTATCTTTGATGTCGAGATACCATTTTTTTGCAATTAAAAATCATGGTATGATACCTCTTGAAACGATTGTTTATGGATTTCCGTGGATCCATGCCCATCCTATCCGGGATATTGAAAAACTAAAGGCTACCACATAATTATGAATCTTATGAATTACTAACCAGTAACTTGATTCACATTGTACTCAATTAAAGACAAAACCCTAGTTACAGAGAGATGAAAAGATGAAAACAGGGTTGGCATACCCTTTGGAGTCTTTGCAGGAGAGTCGTCTTGAATCGGCGAACACCTCTGCCATGAGAGGTGGGGATCGAGCCCATGTGCTTTTTCGAATGCATAGATCCAACCTACAGTAAATCAAAGCAAAGCATACTCAATTAAAGAAAAAACCCTGGTTACATAGAGATGAAGAGACGAAAACAGGGTTTAGGGCAAAGTGATGCTCACAAAGATATGCGACATGAGGCATGAGGCTATTCAGGCTCAATCTCATTCGCCACTCGAAATATCATGGTGATTCCTCATTTCTGGTATTGTATTTACATTATTTGAAAACCTTGAAATGTGAAGAGTGGGATTCAAACAATTAAGCAATCCATTGGTTTCATGATAAAGTTTGAAGGAGTCACACAAAGTATCACATTATTCAATTAGGGGTTTGTGCTATAAAAGTATCACATTATTCAATTACAGATTTCTGCTAAGCTTATGGTCAAGCAACTTGTCCTGACAAGAGAAATTTACTAGTTTTCTGGTAAAGGAATCATACCCTTTGGAGTCTTTGCAGGGGATCTATCTTGAACTGGGGAACACCTCTGCCACTAGAGGTAGGATCAAGCCTATGGGATTTTTCGAATGCATAGAACTAGTCTACAGTAAAGCAAAGCAAAGCATACTCAATTAAAGAAAAAACCCTAGTTACAGAGAGATGAAGAGACGAAAACAGGGTTTAGGGCAAAGTGATGCTCACAGAGATATGCAACACGAGGCCATTCAGGCTCAGTCTCATTCGCCACAGGAAATATCGCGGTGATTTCGCGGAGGGAGGAAGGGACAACTTCATTGTCAATTGCCAATTCAGGAGTGTTTGCCATTGTTTGTGATCTTGTCGTCAAGGTCCGAGACAACTGTTAGCTCCATTTTCTTCTCTCTTCACAACAAGAAACATTAAGAATTAATACTTGTAATTGATTAATAACCATATTCAATCCTAATATAGATATTATTTCAATTGTCTAACATCAAAATCAATGATATACAATTGTACAAGTGGTAGTTGAGGGGAGTTGTTTTCAAATAGGGACGCTTTACAGCGTAATTATTGATATATTTAATTTACAAATTTTTACTAAATTAAAAATAAATATTTAGACTTAATCTATTATTATTAAAATTATGAATAAAATTTACTGAATATATAGTGATGTGATATTTTAATTTAATATTATTTAAATTTATCAAATGACTTTTTTATTTAATTAATAAAAAATTGATTTAATTGTAATAATTAATTATTCGTAAATATTTTTAAATAAATTTACTTAAAAAATATTTATTTATAAAATTTCATAAATATAATAAAATAATTTAAATTAATTTAAAAACACATTTGAACATAAAATATTGAAAGTTATTAGAATTTTATCCCTCTCATAAAATTCAAAGTTTATAACTCCAACCATGGAGAATCTGCAACTAACCCAACGGACAAGCTACGTCACAGTACAGTTAGGGGAGGGACACCATTACTTGGGTGCCCTCCATTCCACGCGAGCAAACCACGTGGTTAGAGATGGAAAGACTGTATGACATGTGTTGGCTGGATGAAGCCACCTGTCGTGGTTGGCGGGGTTATTAAATTGCAGCGTTTAATGATTGTTTAGGGTTTACTCTGCCTTGTTTAGTGCCATGGGTCTGCATCCCTGTGCATTCTTGTTCGGGCCCGATGTGTGGTAAGTGAGCTCCGCCGGTAGCTGGTTTGTGAGGCACCAATGCTTGTTCACTTGGTCCACCTATGTGAACCTATCTGTTTGGTTATGCAGTTTTCTTGCGGTCTTGAACTATTCTTGGTTGCGTGGCTTTGTGAACCTATTCGTTTGGTTATGTTGTTTGTGTGCGATCTTCAACTGTTCTTGGCTACGCGACATTGTGAGACTGTTCATCTGGTGTTTTCATTTGCAGGAGTTCTTAAACGGTTCAGGATTGCAGGAGTTCTTAAATAAGTGGCTTGAATGTTGTTTTTGAAAGAGCTAGTGGGAGCTTTGATTTGGTTCGGTGGTTGACATGGAGGTTTCGAGGTCCATTCAAGTAATTGTGCAATTTATTTGTGTTTTTTTGCATTTTTTCTGTATTTTTGTGGAGGGTTTTTGCTAATTTGTGTTTGTTGCAAGTAATGGCGAGGTTGGCGATGTTTAGGGTGACTGGATTTTGCGACTCTCTAGCTGGCTTCTGCGCCTCCCCGGTAGGAATTCTATTCCTACCAGCCACCTTATGTGTTTTTTAACACTTAAATTCTGTGTTTTTTGCACTTAAATTCTGTGGTTTTTAGCACTTAAATTCTTGTTGGGATATTTAGCTTTGGTTAGCTTTGGTTGCGGTTTGAAAGTGATAATGTTGTTTTATGGGTTTAAAAGTGATAATGTTGTTTTATGTCTTTGCAACACTGATATTGTTGTTCTGCTATGCTGCATAATGTAATATGTAATATTTTGTGTAAAGGGTTTGAATGTAATTAGTTTTTTTGCTCCTCTTTCAACACATTCTGAGAGTTGTAGAATGTTGGCAGTTGGTTTTTGCATTGAAAAATATGTAATATGTGGTGTAAAGGGTTTGAATAATATGTTGTGTAAAGGTTTTGAATGGTAAAGGGTTTGAATTTAATTAGTTTTTTCGTTCCTCTTTTAATAGATTCTGAGAGTTGTAGGCTGTTGGTTGTCGACTATTGTATTGACTATTGGCTCTTGTATTGAGACCCGAGAGGGATGATTGATTCTGGTATTAAACCCTGATTTGAGGGATGATTGATTCTGGTATTAAACCCTGATTTGAATCTTTAGTAGAATATGAGGGTTTACAAAGTTTACAAGGTTATGAAAATGACTAATCTCTAAACAGGACCATGTGATCAATGATCTCATCCCAAATAAGATGAAATTGGCAATAGGAAGATTACATGCTTTATCCAATGTGCAATTGGTCTTCTGTAAATCCTTTGCATTGTTTAGTGTTTTTTCTTATGTTGTGCTTCATCCTACAAAATATATACTAGCAATTTTTTCCCATCAAGTGATGTACTTAGGTCATCGACTTATGTGGTTTTATCTGCAACTTACTCCTTGCACCATATAATTTGTTAGTTATGTTTTACTTGTTCAAGTAACTTTCTTTATTGTTTTTTCTAGTAAAATTTTAAGGTATTACAATCACCTGGAAGTGTTTCTCCTTAAGATTAAATTTTAGTAGTTACCTTCATAAAATCATGATCCCTAAGATGCAAATATAATTCACCTTTCTCATATTTTCTGCAATAATTATTGGCTTGAGATATAAATTGCATTGGTTCTTTCTTCAACAATTTACTTTTTGAAGCTAAAGAATCTCTTTTTGCAATGGCAACTTCAAACTTGGGGGCTCTGCAATGCTCTACAAAAGAATGACATCTTTAATTACCAACTCAACCTATAATCTGTTGATCTTATTGTCATTAGCTTTGAGTAGTGCAACTGCCATTTTAGCCTTTTTCAGGTTTTGTTTCTAAATGTAAAATATCATTCTCCAACTCATGGATTCTATTTACCTTATATTTATTGATAACCTTTTCAATTCACAAATATTTAAACAACTTGTTGACTCTCTATCTGAAGCTTTCAAACCTCCACAATTGCATTGTTGTAATCACTATATATTACATTTTCTACTTTCTTTATGGAATTCAACCTTATCCAAGGCATGAAATTTATTTAAGTCAAATTTAAGAATAGAAGTATCATAATCATCTAGTTCCATGTCCTTCTCATGTTTGTTTACATAGGTTGTAAGGTAGCCACTCTAAATTGGTTTCCTTCATATTTTACCACTATTAAAAGTTTGAGTAGGTATTACATTTGGAAAAGAGAGTAGATTATTCTCTTTATTGAACTACTCATACCTCTCTTCAGTGGTAGACATATTGGAGAATACATTAAAGGAGTGTGCAGGATGAACAATACAAGAATTGGGAGCAGTAATATCCATATGAAACTGACGAAAATTCTATACAGGGAACCTCAATATGAATTTACTCCATGTGTGTCTCAAGTAAGAAGACACAATTGCAATTGCAGGGCCATCACAGATTGGTACTCTACATTTAGGAACGATTTTTGTTCTATTTACAACAATCTATATTCAACTATTTGCATGTTATCATCATTTGTTTGCATGCAATTTTGAAGCTTTGTAATTTTGAGTGAGTTTTGTGCAGAGATCATTGTTGTCATGTTGCATATGGCTGAGTGAGAGAGTTGTTGTGAGAATATTTGTTTTTCGTGTGAGTGAATGGTGTCTTGATTGTTGGTTGTTGTATTGACTATTGGCTATTGTATTGAGACTCGAGAGGGATGATTGATTTTGAAAGTTGTGTTGTAGAGATGATGATATTGTGATTTTTATTAACCGAGTTTATTGTAGCGTTATGTATCGGCATTTCGTATGCTGGCGTTATTTTTTTTGCAAAGAAATTATGACTAAGTGTCACATGTAGTAGAGATATATATACATACTCTACATTTTATATTGAAGCTTTGTAATTTCGAGTGAGCTTTGTGTAGAGATCATTGTTGTCATGTTTCATATGGATGAGCGAGAGAGTTGTTGTGAGCATATTTGTTTTTTGTGTGAGTGAATGTTGTCATGAATCTTGGCTATTGTATTAACTGTTGGCTATGGTATTGAGAGTCAAGAGGGATGATTAATTCTGAGAGTTATGTCGTAGAGATGATGATATTGTAATTTGTATTAACTGAGTTTATTGTAGTGTTATGTATTGGCATTTTGTATGCTGACATTATTTTTTCTCAAAGTTATGGAAAAGTATCACATGTAGCAGAGAGATATATACATACTCTGCATTTTATATTGAAGATTTGTAATTTTCAGTGAGTTTTGTGCAGAGATCATTGTTGTCATGCTGCATATGGTTGAGCGAGAGACTTGTTGTGAGCATATTTGTTTTTTGTGTGAGTGAATGTTGTCTTCAATGTTGGTTGTTGTATTGACTGTTGGATGTTGTATTGAGACTTGAGAGGGATGATTGATTCTGAGAGTTATGTTGTAGAGATGATGATATTGTGATTTGTATTATCTAATTTTGTTGTAGGGTTATGTATTGGAATTTTGTATGCTGACATTATTTGTTTTGCAAAGAATTTATGGAAAAGTGTCACATGTAGCAGAGAGAAATATACATACTCTGCATTTTATATTGAAGCTTTGTAATTTTGAGTGAGTTTTGTGTAGACATCATTCTTGTCATGTTGCATATAGCTAAGCAAGAGGGTTGTCGTGAACATATTTGTTGTATGTGTGAGTGAGTGTTGTCTTAACTCATGGTTATTGTATTGAGACCTGAGAGGGATGATTGATTCTGAGAGTTGTGTTGTAGAGATGATGATATTGTGATTTGTATTAACTGAGTTTATGTGTTTAGGAAAAACTAATAGCATACAGTATCAAATAACTAACAGTACTAACAATATTATAATAGACTATACATGTTCCTTCTAAGATAGATGTTAATATTCATATGAATGAAGTTTGTATAAAGAGGTATGCTCTGTTTCATGTTGTGTGTGGATAGATATGTGAGATATGGTTTGCAAAGGATGATGAAAACATTTGAATTATACTTAGTGTAGTAGAGGAAATATTGGATATATTAACATAAAAAGTCCAAACATATAGAAATTTAGAAAATCTTCATAAAATAACAGTATATAGTATAAAAAAACTAACATAACTAACAACATTCTCATGTCATTCTGTCAGAATGTTCCATTATAATAGACTATAGATGTTCCTTCTAAGATCGATTTTGGTTACAATGCCACATACAATATGGAATACATCAACCTTCATGTGATAAGAAAAATAAACTGTCCATCCAAAATCCACATCATAATGTGGTTACAACCAAAAACATATAACACTCCTATTCTGTATGGCCTTGAGAATCTTCAGTGCCAAACCCTGAGTTGCCTGATTGAGCCAAGTAGGTTGGCCTTCCTAAGAAGGGTTGATTAGGTTGTGGTTGATTGCTGCCATATAATTGAGACCAATTTTCCCCTTCAAACCATGGAAGAATTGAGTACTCATACCTCACACTTGTGCTAAGTGGAGGTGAGTGATGAGCATACATTGAATTCACACCTCCTGTGGTAGGAATAAGGCAAGTGGGTAAACCCCCATTTTTATAGTGAGGCACTTGAATGTTTATGAGGTCTTGGAATAATGGTGTGTTATTTGCAATATTTCCCAATGTGTTAGAAATTTCCTTGGTCTCATCAAATGTGCTTGCATTTATGTCAACCATATCAGTCATCCCTTGTTCCTTTTCAAGCATTTGTTTAGTCTTTCTTTCTTCATTTTCTTTTCTTTCCATTTGTTTTTGTTGCTCCTTATCTTTCCTTTCTCTCTCTCTTTCAAGCCTTTCATCTGCTTGACATTGTGTTGCAACAGTCCTTGTTGCCTTCTTCTCCTTGGATAGATCATTTTTTTTTTTTAATTCCTGAATTTCAAATTCTTTTTTTCCAGACTCAACTAAGAGTTTTATATAGTCTTCTGAGGTGAGTAACTGTGAAATTTGGCCCAAACGAAGACTACCTAGTGTTCTTTACTTCTTTTTCAATGACACTCTTTCTACTGGTAGCTTTAGGAACCACCCAAGTAACTTCTCCACCCCCTCCCCACCTACATGTCATTGCTTGGCACTTGCCTTTTGGTATCCATGACAATTGTTTGAAATATATTGTTATCTTATTTTGATGCCTCATTATGTGCTTCCCCTTCTTCAATTGATCTATTTTCCACAAAAAATGAACAATTTCACTGTTCAATTCAACCGATTGTGAAGGAATGTTCATGCTTTGTTCATTGGTTCTTGAGACACTATGTTCATTCAAATTAATTATGGCTTCTGCCAGCCATGATGGTGGGTTTACTTGGCTTGGAAATGTCAATTGGTCATTTTCAATTTCATTAAAGATATCAACAATTTAATTTTCAACTACATTTGCATTGCCAACTGCATGTTCAACAATGTCATTAATAATATCAACATCAAAAGTTCCATGTGCTTGAGTTGGTAGAACAACCTCCATGTTGCTATCAATTTGTTCATGAATATGTTGTGTTTCACATACATTCTTATTGTCATCAGCATATAAATGTCCTTGAGAGAGGGAAATTATATTACCAGTTGCAACCACATCAACATGTTCATCTACTTCTTCTTGCACTTCAACATTTGTTTGGACATGCCCTTCTTAATGACCATCCACATGAAATTCTTGGCTAAAACTAGTATCATGCATAAGAGCACCATAATTCAGTGACCAAATTCTTGTCCTCCTAAATCCAACCTTGATATTTGATGGTGTTAGAGCCCTTTTAAAAGCTTTACTTGCAAGCTCTGCTAGCTTGAACCTTTTCACCTCAACCCCTAGATTCTTTGCCAGCCATGCAACACACTCTAACCTGAAATAATTCTTCAAAGGGCCAAACACACTAACATCAAGGGGTTGCAATCTATGAGTGGTATGAGCGGGAAATGTTAAAAGGTCAATTCCCAAATTGTTTGCTTCCTCAATTGTTTGTACATCCATGTGGCTTCCATGGCCATCTAATATCAATAGGTGTTTGTTATTAGGTGAGACACCACCTGACAAGCAAAGTGGCAAAGCCAATTTAAAAGAATTTCTTTAGTCATCCATGCATGGGGATGTGCAGCCATGCATGCACCTGGTTCACACTTTTGTATATAGTTTTTCAATTGATTTTTACCTTTGAATAGATAAAATCCTATGATTGAAGCACCGATTGCATTGAAACAACATAAAATGGTTATCCACTTCCTACTCTTAGGCTAAGTCTTTGGCACGTTTCGGCTCCCTCTCTTGGAAATTACCCGCATACCACAATTCCTTCCCGCCTGTAAACCTATTTCATCACAGTTCCATATACGGTCTACACCATAAGAATGTTTATTGTATGCACTAGAAAGAGTGTCATAGAACTTACATACAACTGCAGGGTGCAAATTTAATGCTTTGTCTCTGTTAAGGCCCTCAGTTGTATGCAATATAAGGTCTGGATGCCTTTTTTTAAACCCAAACCACCATGATTTACCAAGAAACCCATATTTAAATGGGCTTTTCCTCCCTTGACATATTTGAGCAACATATTTGAGCAACTTGGACTTGAGTTGTATCAACTCTAGCCCATGTCCTAATTGGGCCATTTCTTTACACCACTCAAGCACCTCGGCCTCCTCCTCTTCAGTGATAGCTGTAAGAGGCCCTCCGTTTGGTATGAGTGAGCCCATTTATCCAATAATGTATTAATGAGGGAGGAATACCATGTTTCTTTGCAGATGTCGAACTAAATATCCATTAAACTCTATGTCATCAATTGCAACTAACATTTCTTCTTTTTTCCAACCTCTTATAGCGCTGATATTTTTAGTTGAACTTGCCCCTTCGATTGTGATTGACGGTGGCTCTGTAAGTGATGGTGTGAAAACATCAGATTCAACCACATGGCCATCCTCAACAACATTGCTTGGAGCATTGTTGACATTCACATCACCTGTCCTTTCCTCATCTGATGAAGTGCATCACAGTTGGGCACCCCAGGTCACTCTTCTGCCACTTCTCCTTATACGATCTACATAACTAACTCTTTCCATAGATGCAATTACCTGTAGAATTATTGCATGCATTTAGTTAAGAATAATTGAAAAGTATGCTTTCATACAAGCCATACATATCTCTACTTTATTACAATATTTATCAACATGTATGATAGTAGCAGCTCAAAAGATTTTCATACAAATGGCTTTTTGACAGTATCCTTAAAAAACCAAATCTACAGATGGAATTAGTTGTATGTATTCAAATATATTAGTGATTATTGTTTTGATAACTTGTTTTTACACTTAAAATATAATGATTGTTTTGATAACTTATTTTTACACTTAAAATACAATGATTTTTTGATAACTTGTTTTTACACTTAAAATACAATAACTGTAAAGTCTTACAATGTTAGAGAGTGAATTTATCCAATAGAAAGAAATGGTATGGTTGGATGGGACATATCATTGCTCTTCCCTTGAATTTTCCATATCTTGGGTTGTTGGTAAGGCCACCTTTCAGTAGTGAATTTACCTACTTGGACAAGGCTCTTTTCACTTCCCAATTTACTATCATGCATAGGTCACCACTCAGCTCCTGAATTTATCCACTTTAACAAGGGTGGGAGATTGCTATTAGACCCTTCTAGTAATACCAAAAACCTACAATTATAGGATAGAGTAACAATCCTTCAGTATAACATCAATAGCACGACGGAGGGGTGGTTAGTCTTTACAGAACTTACCTGTGGACACAGTAGACTGCATATTCTTTATAAAAGCTAGTATTTTTTCCTCCTTTGGTATATACAAGGGATTCCTTGAAGACTTGACTGAAAAAAATTAAATCAGAATGGCTATTTTCCCTATTAAACAAGGCTACTCATATTTGGTTCAAACTAGATATAGAATAAATCTAGACGCAATAGTTTTCATTAAGAGAGTTCTTTCAGCAAATCTTTCTTGACTTGTCTTCAAGGGATTAAAGAGCTTGCAGGAATAACAGTTTGCGACAAGGATCTTCTAGATGATACTGCTAACGCAGTTTATAGAGCACATATAGTTGTACACTTTGTATATGGGTTTGATATACAATGACTGTAAATTATTACAATGTTGGAGACACTCACATACATCCTAAGTTTAGATTGGGAAGACATGGTAATTTTGCAAGTTGTTTGGTTGTTGAGGGTAGCTTTAGCTCTATTCTTGGACCTATTTATAAAGTGCACTGCCTAGACAAAGAAGTTTTTGTTTTAATATAGTTAATTCTGTTATACATTTTGTTAACTTTGTTGCTATATATGTTCAAACTTACAAAGAATTGAGTTGTTGATGTTTTTTAATATAATCACAGTGACAAACTTATTGTACAATTAATTATACATGTTCTATGATAGATGGTAGCCAAAAATATTTGGGAAGACACGGTAATTTTGAAATTTTTTTGGTTTTTTACGGTAGCCTTAGCTCAGTTCTTAGACCTAGTTATAAAGTGCACTTCCTAGAACTATTGATAACATTCATCTCCTCAACTCAAATCAAAGGAGAGAATACATTGATGAAAGAGTTTTCAGTGATTTATATCGGTGTTATGCTTCGTATGGATAATGGGGATCTCATGATAAAGACTCTGGCACATAACAATCGAAGACTCACAATGGAATCATCCTCTTCCTCCCAATTGCATAAACCATTAAGCTAAAGGTGTTAATAAACTGCATAAAATGTACTGAAAAGTGGTTTGAATATATTGATGAGAAAAGAGACAAATGGAATAATACTTGGCCTAGAGGAGGTTTTTACATGGAACAAATAATCCAATGTAGTAGGAGCACTGTAGTATGAGCATGTTGGGGCCACAGTACATTAATACTAGAAACCCAGTCACAGACAGAGTTGTGAATGTGCATATAATTCAAGGGCCCTACGTTGTCAGTAACTTTAACAAATAACGTCTTAATTAACACACAACATATGCATATATTTTCTTCTGTCATGTAGATAATGAAGCCTAGAAAACATTTTCAAATAATTGTGTGGAGTCTCCTTATTAATTTAGTTGGTCATCTAATTGTTATTAAATTGTATCTAGGAGCTGGTTCATTTTCAAAATTAATTTTGAATGAGAGGAACTAGTTGTTATAACATTGTTTTGGCTTTGGGATGAATGTCTAGAACTTGAGATGAATTGGTGTTCAACTATAAACGAGTTTTGTTCTTTTTCATCTGTAGCTAGCCATACTAGCCAATACTCTGCATTATGGTTGTGTCGTATTTTCTAGTCAACTTGAAAATGATTCAAAACATAGGAAAATAGAATATATATATATATATATATATATTCATGAAAATTAAACTGTAAGAAAACTGAAATAAAGACTTAGAAATGAAAATAAGAAAACTGAAATAAAGACTCAGAAATTAAAATAAAACTGTAAGAAAATTGTGTTGTAATTGAAAAAACTAACCTGAATATATTGTGAAATGTTTTGGGGTGTGTTATGTGCTGGTTTGTCTCCAGGGATGGTGAATAGATTGAATGTGAAACGTGTAACTTCAACAGTGGTTGAACTTCTTTTATAGTTTTTTGCAGTTGAATTTAATTAGTGACAATGATGGACATGGATTGCAATGGCTTCATTTTGCATGTGTGATTAGGATTGAATTTGATGTGATCCAATGGTTGGGAATTTGTTTTTGTTGATCCATGTGCTTTGATCTATTTTAATGGGAAATAGAATAGGTTGAATTTCATTTATTGAAATTATTGAGTGGGTGACATTTATTGTACACAACGGGTTTAAATGTTGTTATTGGGTGGGTGTCATTTATTGAACACAATGGGTTTAAATGTTGAATAATGTAGGAGTTATCGCTGACATACATTAGCTTTTATTATGTGCAGGTATGGATATACATTTGGGATATACAACATCAGTTCTGATCAGTGGGGCTAAAGTGACTACTACTTTGTACTTTTGGAATAGACCATTTTGGAAGGATTAATGGTTTTATGAGTTTTCTAGTTGAGACAATATGATTTGTACTCTTAATACTTAACAAAATATTTATGGATAGTTGTGGGCCCAATCAATGTTTTGGGAAATTTTGGACATAATTTAAAATACATTTGGACTTAAAGTTATTTTTTTTTGTTTAATTATTGGTTGCACATATCTCAATTTTTGGTGGGTTGGTGGGACCAGTACTATAACAATTATTGGTCCCTGCACAACATTAGACATCTCTCCCCTATATAAGTTATTGGATTGATAAATAGTGCGGCATGTGTTTGGGCTCCAGAAGTATATCGCCAGTATAATTCTTGCATCCAACGCCAATGAATTGCGGCCCACTTAGCAAATGCCACTTAAGTGCTAGTACTGAGTCCTTTCACTCGCATTAAGTCCTGAAATATTTTAGTGCTATGTTAATCTTTAAATTAAATGAAATGTACTTTATTATTGCGCCATAGTGATATTGTGGTTAACATGTTATAGTGCTAGGACTGTTAGGCTTTTTATGAAAGGAATTAAGTGCTATGTTAGGGTCTACATGGTTAAAGTGCCATATATATATATATATAATTTTTTTTTGTTTGATGTATAAATTAAGTCTTTTTTTGGAGAGATGTTACACCTTACATAGAAAAATGATGAGAACGTCAGAAGCTGTACGAAAATTTAAGTGAATCAAGGTCATTAGAATAAGAGTATAGATAGTCCGTGGGGTCTGGGTTAAATGGTGATGAGGCGGGCTGTTATGGCACTCATCACATGTTTAATTCTTTTCCCCAATTGGGGTGATGTATCTCGACATGTTGATGAAGATGGAGTAAAAACAAGAGAGAGAAAAAGAAAAATGAAAGGTCATACCAAGTTACAAAAAAAAGAATAAGAGCATAGCTAAATAAACCAAATAAAAATTAAATAAATAAAATTAATTTATTAAAAAAATATGTATTTTTTCTTTTGATATAGTAAACCTTATAAATGGAAATTTGATTTTTTGTCAGAACACTTGTTAATTGATAGTAATCTTGAGTTATCACTAATAGCCGTAGGATAATAACAAAAATCACAATCTAGTTCTAAATTATATTGGCAAAGTCTAGTCAAAAACACCATTTGTTGTTGAATTCTAGTTAAAAAAGTCATTTCTTTCATTAGTTAGACTACTAGCATAATTTGTATTTCATACTATGAGCACAAATTCTGTTTATCTCATACTTTATTATCACCATGCAATTTGTACTTATGGGTTAATTCGATAATTTTATTATATATTTCATTCCACTTTAGCTTCTTTAAATTAATTTTTTTGATTACTCCAATTTATTCTAATTTAACGTTATTTTGGGAAATTAATGATTAATAATTATTAAAAAAATTCTCACTCTTTTTCTCTATATTCATGGTTTGACACCCTTTCTAGCTTTAATGTGAGCAAATGAAGCTTAATTATAATATCAAATAAAATAATAAAATAATTAATCCTCATTTCTTTGATATTGATTTCAGTTTGACCATCATTTTTCCTATTATTTTTGATATATATAATTAACCTTTATCGGATTAGTCTTAATCTTAGTTTGAAAAAATTCTATTATTTTATTATTATCCTTGTTGCAAGCATCAGGTATCGCCGTTGACTACTCGATAGTTTGGTGAACCGAATAAAATTTGTTTATTTAATTTCTTATTGGCTATTAATTTAAACATATTATTGCAAAATGTATTGAAATAAGGGAGCCATGTTAGGGTGTAAATTCTAAATCGGAAGACCGTGCACTTGCAGTACCCCATCCATAGTGCTAAAATACATGTGGCCTCGACCCATTTATTGTCGGACCACTAGTTATTGTTCTGTTGAGCTCAGTGGGCTTAGTGGACCCTTGTATGACACAGAGCAATTGTGATAGATGTGATGGTTATCATATTCAAAGCACATTATATTCAACCCATTTCAGGTAAGTTCTACAGTAGCTTCTACATTTATTGAAATCTAATATCATGGGTTTCATTGATCGATCAGAAACAAAATAAAATTGGGTTGCCAAACGATTCAAGTATGCACAAGAAAACAACTTCAACCAAAATGCTTTGCAGTTTACTGGCCACTTACATGCTTTGCAATGTACTGACTGCCCGTGTCACTTTATAGGTTGATGACATGTCAGAAAAATATTAGAGGCTTTTTATTGCAATCAAATTGTACTGACCATCCATGTCACTTTATAGGTTGATGACATGTAGGAAAATATTGGAGGTTTTTTTATTGCAATCAAACATAAGCAGTAATGATTTTCTATTCTGCATAGTATATTTATTAAAGCAAGGGATCTCTCTCTTCTTCGTATCATGGATATAGGTAAACCTTGTTACATATAAAAATGTATAACTATATAATGAAATTTCATATCACTTAATTTTAAAACTCATTGGTGTTAAAACAATTAACCCTAAACTTTCTCTATTTCATTGGTGTTAAACCAATTAAGCCTAAAAACTCTATACATATAATTTGTAACACATAAGTTTTATAATATTAATAAAAATATTCATTCTACTTATTATTATATATGTTAACCAATAAGAATGTATAACCCTAATATCTAAAAGGTTGGAAAGTAATTATTTTATAATTATAAATATACTAACTAAAATATTTAAGTCATCGCTTTAAATATTAAATAGTGAATACAAGTTGTTAAACATTAAGAATATTAAATTGACTTAAGTGTTAAGTCATCACTTTAAATATTAAATAGTGAATGAAAGTTGCTAAACATTAAAAATATTAAATTGACTAAATTGTTGTATTTAAAAAAAAAAATTGTAAGGTTTTTCAAATAATTTTTCAAGTCATTTTTGTTTAGTGACACTTACCTTTTATATTACATATTTCATATATAATATAAGTTTTATTGTATTTCAATAAAATTAATATTTATATTTATGGTTAAATTTATGTTATGAAATTTTTCTAGGAAAAACAATAAATAACATAAGTTTTATAAATGGTTGAAGATTTAATAAGAGAAAAAGATTATGAAAAAATATATATTTAACTTGAGAAAATAAAACAAAATCCACATATCAAAGCTAGCTATTTTTTCCAATAATATTTTTCTAAATACATGTCAAAATTGCAAATGAAATACATACATCTTCCACTCAAAAATACCCTACACTAAGCGGTAGGGAGTCACTGCTATGTAGCCCTTGTTTTCCTTGTTTTATTTGATCTTTCATTCCACTTTAACTTCATTAATTTAATTTTATATTGATTATTTCTATCTGTTCTAATATAAATTTACCTTTTAGAGTATTAACTATTAACAAATGTTACTGGCCCAATCTAACTTCTTCTTCTTCTTCCTCTTCTTCTTCTTCTTTTTTTTTTTTTTTTTTTTTTTTTTTTTTGAGTAACTTGACAACGGTGAGGAAGTTTTCATCATAGGTCATATTTGTTGTATGTGTGAGTGAGTGTTGTCTTGACTCTTGGTTGTTGTATTGAGACCCAAGAGGGATCATTGATTCTGAGAGTTGTGTTGTAGATATGATGATATTGTGAGTTGTATCAACTGAGTTTATGTGTTCATGAAAAACTAATAGCATACAGTATCAAATAACTAACAGTATTAATTAGTCTAACGCAGGAGTTTTGGGGTGGGTCAAAGCCCCGAATGCATTGTAATGGGTCAAAGGGTAGACCTAGAGTCCGCAAACCACGGTTTGCAGACCACAAGATAACGTAGGCTAAGTCGATATAAATAGATGAATATTTTACGTCTAGAGAGAGGCAAGAATTAAGACTGATGCTACGTGCGAACTGTTAGATATGTTTTTGGTTGTTTTGGGTAAGGAATCCTGATGGCTGTGTGCGCGGAGATCCTTAGTCCTACTGTGTGCGGACCCCACTAGGTTGTGTGCACCGGTAGGTTTTGGGTTGTAAGTTGATCTAAATGTTAATGAATGCGAAGTATTGTTAAGTATCTGTATGATATCTGGATCTATTGTGTTTATTGATATATGAGTTTATGATATTGGTTTAAGCTGCAAATACCTCTGTGTAATCTGTTTATGATGCACATATGTTTGTAAGCTGCGTTAATGATATTATGTGCTGGTAATTTCTGTTACGCACGTGGATGAGAAGATACTGACTAGATCTGTGAATGATAATAGCTCTATTATGATTAATAACTGATTATACTGTGGAAATATTGTGAATAAACTTACTCTGTGTGAATCCGATAAGTTGTGAACACAGATCTGCTTTTACTTACCTACTCTCTCAGGGTGCAAAAACCTGGTTCCAGCACCCTCCCATACTGCTTCGGGTGAGACCTTGGCCTGCGCAAGTAGGTCATTGCTGAAAGGGCCAGTAGTATAGGGGTTTATTGGCAAAATTTAACCTCCGAACCTGGGTCAGGACCCCTCAATCCAACAAATGGTTCCGTTGCCGAGACCAGGAGAATTTTGAGAGAGAGATCGGGTAATGCCAAGCGAACATTGGAGACTTAAGAGGGTCGAAATTGAAGATTGGTTCGAAAAACAGGTTTAGGAATTTGCTGTAAAGGAGAATCGCAGCACGAAGTTGACGGATGAGAAGTGGAAGAACAGGTACATCTTCACTGAAGTCTATGAAATTTTCTTTATAACCTTTGTGCACGAGCTTCAGGAGTGGTTGGCAAGGCTCATATATTTCCAAACGTGTTGGAAGGACGAGCGGGTCACGCAGTGAACTTCAAATTTGATCCAACATTTTACACCATTTTTTTGCCATCTAACCTGTTACTATTAGATGGACCAAAGTACACCATGTAAGACCAATTTTACCCTAAGTAAAATTGCTTTCACTATGAAAAATAACTTAGTAAACCACCTTTATTAAGTTGTTTATGGTCTAAACAGGAAACCCCATGAGGAAATATTAAAAAAATCCACATTTGTTTGGTTTTCCTCAAGGAATAATTAGTTAAACAATAGTTTAATTAATATTCCTGGTCATATTTAACCCAAAACAAGGAAATTAATTAGATAAATCATTATTTATCTTATTGTTTTCTAAGAATAATTATTTAAACCTTATTTAAATAATATTCCTTGTTAAATTTGACTAAATCATTCATAAATAATTTAATAAATGATTATTTATTTGATTATTACTCAACCACATCCTCAAATGATAAATAAATCATTTGTTTATTTATTATCTACAAATAAAAGGATTTGGCCCAAGTCAAATTTTTTTTCCCTCCAAAAAATATAATAAAATATTCCATAAAAGTTGGATCTTGATTTGGTTAATAATATTTTAATTATGCACCAATATCTAGACTAACTCAATATTTTGTTATAAATAGAAGGGTTTTCCATTCATTCATCACCTTTTGTTGCCTAAAGATCACTCTAGATCTATACTTTTGGTCTGACTTTGATCCACCATCATTGTCATATTTTGCTACTATTTTTCTTGTAAGCTCCCTTTGAGTTCCATTTTTTGTCTGGGTTTTCTACACCATCAAGAGAGAGGGATTTTAGATTTGAACTACTGAGGACTTACAAGAACCCATCCCATTAAGGAGGACTGGTAACATCCTTCTATGTTCTCCTCCCAGGTGCCCTTAATATAAAATTATTTAAACGTATTCTTCTCTTGTCTATTGGATGCATGGAGCAACTCTTGCTTTTATTTACTGCTTAATGTCTTTTAATGCATAGATCTAGATTTTTGTAGCATTTATCTTGGTCAAATAATTGCAGATCTAAAGATATTGGCAGCCATATTTGTTGTTAGGGCTATTTGGTATGCACAACTAAAGTGGTATTTTTTTGTACGCTTGCGATTAAGATTCATACTAACAACTGGCGACTCCACAAGGGTTTACAATTACGACCTCTGTCGTTTTTTAGATCCTTGCATATCCAGCTGCTTTAAACCCTAGGATTTCTCTTCAGCTTCTCATTTTCCATTTCTTGATGTTGTTTTTAACCTATAAAACCCTAAAACATTAAAAATTCTAACTTTTGTGTGTTTTTGGACCTATTGCGCAGGTGACAGACATCAGCTGCAGTTGAGACAACACATTCTGTTGAAACCTACTCTCGAGAGTGCTAGAGGTGTAGGTCGCACTTTTTGGCACAAAACCTGCGACCTGGAGCTTCAGGATGCGAAAAACTGACCAAAACCTACAACCTCAGCAAGAAACATGTCGGAAACTGCGACCTGGACTTTTTGCAGGAGTTTTTTCTAAAATTTTTCTGGGTTTGTCTGAGCCTCTGTTCAGGGTTGTTTGACCTCCTTCTCCACCCATTTTAGAGCTGAAATAGTTCTGTTTTGCTCAACTAAGTGGGAACCTAGCCCCCCTAGGGCTTCAGTACCCTCCACCTTTTGTGGAAGAGTTTTAGCTGTTGCAGGTTGTCTGAAATTTCAGAGTGTTCAGCCATTTTTTCAGATATGACACCTTACCTTCAGATCCATTTCAGATTAGCTATTTATCCATCCAGAACACCTCCTTTTAGTTTTTTTTGGTTTTTTCTTTAGGGTCCCCTCTGCTTCCCTCCAGATTGTAGCCTTTCGCCACCTCATTGGCAGCAATTTTTCCTCCAATTTTTTGTTGTTTATCTGCACCTATTTCCAGCAGATCAAACCTTTAGACCTTTGCACCGCTTAGCTTTAGATCCATCAACTATTTTAGTGTGTCTTGAATAGATTTTTACCCACCTATAGACTAGTTGTTGAGAGGCCCGCCTCCTTGGGTCTAGATTAATGCATAATTAGCTATTTATTTTCTGTTATTTCAGTTTCATATACTGTTATATGTAGGTTTATTTACAGTTATACAAAACACTTTTTCTTTTTCTCTACAAACATCTCAGTTTAAAAATTAAAATTTACACACTTAACACACACACCCTAAGTGAAGAAGAGCTTGGCTAACACCGCCAAGCAAAGACTTTAAACATTGAAATCAATTGATCCTGCACCTCCCTAACCTTGTTTCGACGTTGTAATCAGTTGATCCTGCACCTCTTCACCCTTGTTGGTCTCTCTTCCCTTTGTGTCGTGTTTGTGTCTTCATCATTGCACCACCAAGGCATTCATCCCAG
Source organism: Pinus albicaulis (assembly GCA_034641835.2). Taxonomy (NCBI): domain Eukaryota; kingdom Viridiplantae; phylum Streptophyta; class Pinopsida; order Pinales; family Pinaceae; genus Pinus; species Pinus albicaulis. The sequence continues at coordinate 943,553,642 of CM076584.1, read as the reverse complement.
AGATTTCTTGGCCTTCACCCTCAGTTTTCGGTAGGAAGACTTACTCCTCCGCGTAGGGTTTGAGTTAGTCCTCCACCAAGTCAGCACTTCAACTCTTCTTCTGGTTCATTGGGTTCTCCTTCTAGTTCCACCCCCGGTTCTCCCCCTGTCACCTTCACCATGTCTGGTTCAGGACCTAACGCTGGTGGTAACCTCGGCCCTACTGCTGGGAATACTACTAGTGGGACCGCAACAGGAACTACCCCGACTACTCCCTTGCTCCCCTATATGGTAGGCCTCAGTCTTCCCAATTTTAACCAGTTGATAAATGACCCTATACACCATGACGTTAGTTAGCCTGCTATGCCAACCAAGCTCCCTTCTGACATCCCCAAGTTTGAAGGTCTTGCTGGAGAATATCCTACAAATCATGTTCGTTCTTTCCACATGTGGTGTTCGCCTAACTCCATTACTGATGACTCTGTCCGTCTTCGGTTGTTCCAACGTACGCTTACTGGAAAAGCTGCTAAGTGGTATGTTGATCAGGCCTCATCCTCTCATACCACCTTTGCAAATCTTGCTCGGGCTTTTCTGTCTTATTTCCAGCTTCCCCTTCATTATGACACTGGTACCGAACTTTTGACTTCTTTCCGTCAATCATCTGCGACCCGACTATCCGATCATGTCAAGGAATGGCGGAGAAGAAAGAGCCTATTTTGAGCCCCTACCTTCGAAGACCGTGTCTACATGGACTGGTTCCTTAGATCTCTTTTGCCTGCTATCGACAAAGATATCGCATCGCATTTTTCTCAAACTAAAGAAGCTGTTCTCCAAATTGCGTTAAAATATGACCTGATCTATGCTCAGTCAGGTTATGTTTATACCATTCTACCTGATCTTCCTAGACTCAGTGGTGCCAATTCACTGGGGGCATCTCATGCCACTGAAAGTATAATTGTATCTCTCTCTCATCCATATGCTCAGCCTCCCATGGGCTATGGTGTCCCTGAGGGATGGGCTAGCACCTCCTGCACTTTTCGCCCTCCGGGTAGCATGTATCCAAGATACTACATGCTTCCTCCTTTTTCCCAACCTATTTACCACAATGTTGTCCAACCTCCTTATTATCAGTATCCACAGCCTGGTGCTCCAACTTCTCCAACATTCGCACCTCAGACTCCCTTGCCTTCTCAACCCCCGCAACAATAGCCACCACCCCCTTAGGGGTAGGTATACGCACAATAAGGCACGACTGATCCTCCTATTTCCAAAAATAAGAGGAAAGGCACTCAAAATCAATCTGCCCTCGGTAATCCTAGACCTCATCCTCAAAGTAATGCACCTAACACTGCTAACCAGCAATAGGGCACTCAGCCCAAGCAGGATGGGCCTATTCGCACAAATAAGCCTTATTCTTGTTGTGGTGTTTTTGGTCATTACACTCACGATTGTCCTCTTTTGCCACAAATGCGGTAGATGTGGGAGACTCAAGCAACATTGCGAGGACAACAAGCCTCCCCTTCCATCCCTCCCAATGTTGCGCCTAGTCAACCGAATGTGTTTACCAATCCTTTCCCTCAGCAAGGATTCATGGCTACCCAACCACCTGAAGGTCAGGCAGCCACTCAACCTCTTCCTTCTGGTACCTCCGATTACCAGATTCTCATGATGAACTCTGACCAATCTATACTCGTAGACATCAACCTTCAGACTCGTTCTTGTCAGTACACCAAGCCTCTTTCTATGTCTGTCCTCGAGCCACTTTCTTCAGGTTCTACAGAACCTCTTTCAACACATAATGGTCCTTTGCAGATCCCTCAGCCTAAGGCAGAGGTTCATACCAAGATCCCTAAGGGACCATTATGCCGAAATGCTACTTCTGGCAAAGCTGCCCATTCGTATAGCATAGTAGATGATTTGGCGCAATCTCCTGCAACCATCTCAACGCTAGAACTCCTCCAATTGTGCCCTTCACAACGAATTGCTATACTATCTTCCATGGGCACTGTAGATCCTTCAGATGATCGATTGATAATATTCGATGCTGATCGGTCAGAACATCCTCCTCTTCCTACTTCCGTCACCTTCCAAATCCCAGTCAAGATCCAGAACGCCAACGTTTCCCGGTGTATCATTGATGAGGAGGCATCCACCTGTGTGATGTCCGCTTAGGTTTGGAAGCAACTCAGATCACCTGAATTGGCCCCTACCACGATCACTCTCCAAGCATGGGATGGCCATGCCTCCCAGCCCATTGGCCTGTTCTACAATTTTCCTATTACTCTTGCGGGCAAGACTGTTTGCGTTGATGTAGAAGTCATTGATGCCCCCTTATATTACAACATTCTATTGGGTCGTAGCTACACCTATGTGATGTCTACTATACCATCTGCGGTTCACCGCAAGATGTCCTTTCCCCATAATGGAAAAATAGTCACCATCGACCAGTTGACATATTACGAATCGAAGTTTCAGACCTCCCCTAAGTCCATCATATCTTCGGTGGCCAATAAGCAAATCGTCGATCCCTTGACCACTGTCTCACCCGGAGTCTACAAAGACTCCTCTTTGCTTGGTACATTCCCTGGTCTTCCTCCTCCTGTCTCTGATCCCAGCTCATCGAATGTTTACATGATGCAATCATCTCGGGCTTCCCTCAAGCAGCCCAGTTCGGCTAGTCAGCAACCTCGCCCTCTGCAGCCTACTCCTAGCCCTTTGATTCAGCCTTCTGGACCTTCTCCTCCTGGCCCTTCACCTACAGCTGGTATTCATGAGCCTCTCTACCCTCCTGGAATGGTTCCCCTAGGCCTTAACCATCTCAGAGCCGTCCTGGCTGGCCATGACCCCTCCAGTCAGATAATGTTCCTATCTCCCCCTTTTGGAGTGTTCTCAGTACCTATCATGGCTACCCTATCTCTTCCCAACTTGACCCTGGGGATTCCTGTCTGGTTCCTTGATCCCCTACCCGCTACTCCGCCTGGTCAACCCAAACCTTATCTTGCTTTGACCCCGGTGCAACCGGTCCCTATGACTTCTCTCGCTGCTACAGTGCCTCAGCCACCTCAACAGGAACCTTCTCCTATTGTGACTACTTCGGGTAAAAAGGGAAAAGCTCGCAAAAGGGTATCAAAAGACAAAGCTTCCCTGACAAGCCATGCTCCTCCTCAGCCTCCAAAGCAGACACCTCCATGTGCTTTGTGTGATATTTTCGGTCATGCCACCCATAATTATCCTGAATTGCCTCATCTCAAGCCCATGGTTAATTTTGTGTTCTTTGAGTCTACGGTCCTGAAAACCTCTATTCCTTCCTCGACTGCAGCCAAAAACACCAAGACTATTCACACCAACCACCCCTGTGCTTTTTGTGATATCCATGGCCATTATACCCACCTCTGTCCCCACCTTGAGGACTTCTGCACCTCTTTAGTGGTAGTTCGCTAATTCGAGGCAAAGCGCAACAAGTCCACCGCTCCCTTATTTGCGCTTTCTGCTTCAACAAAACTAGAGGACACATCCACTCTTATTGACATTCCCCTTCCAGATGTTGAAATGACAGAGTCTTCGGCCACTTTCCACTACTTGTCATCATCTATGAGATCCTCAGTGGAAGACCCCCCTCGGCCTTCCCCTTCTGTTTTGCCTGACCTCCTTTCAGCGATTACCTTGGGCTCAACATTGGTGGATCCTTCATCTAATTTTTCTTCCATCACCCTCCATGACGATGCGCATGTGAACCTCTCTTCTCATGATGATGAGTCAGGTAGCTTCGTCGCGTGGAGTGGTCTTTCTTCCACCAGTCACCCCATATTATATTACGATGACGACATTATGGAAGTAGTCACCACCCCTGACTTTATCTATCCCCCCTTACATTGAACCCATGCATTCAAACCACATACACTTTGTGGCCATTACATTGACACCCAATGTGTGGGTAAGGGGGCACCCATATTTGAGGTTCTAGGAAAAGAAATTCTCCATAACCCTCGTAGTGCATCTGGTTGTGTAGACTCTAGTACCATTCTTCTTCTACATTTAGAAGAACCTCTAGAGTCCCATATCACTTCAGATCACTCTAGGGATGATACCCCTCATCATTCCTTCATCTTACATCAGCAACCCAGTCCCCTAGATATTGCTGTTGACCAACCTATGGGTTTTCTAGGGGAGCACTAGTTCATTATGTCCAAATCCTCCCTTTGAGATAGTGACACCAGGTATGCCAACCCAGAAACTTAAGTCCATTTGCTTCATATATGCAATACCAAAAGAGATTGGTAATCCTCCATTCCCTTTCTCCAACTGCATAACCATAATGAAAACAAATGGCACACCACATGATACAAATGTGTTTAGATTCCCCTTTTTCTAAATACATTTTGGCATGAACATACCATGCTTGGGGGTACCTATGCCCCTCAACTATAAAAATCCCATCTCTCGGCCAAAAATAACACTGAAACCCCCTTTATCTGACAGGTCACACTGTTCAGGTTATTCCATGGGACAGGTCACAATTTTCTGCCTAGTACCTGCTACCCAGGTCGTAGAATAGAACCTAAAAAGTGTGACATGGTCTGTTCATGAGCTATGGGTGCCTAAACCGAAATTTTAATCCACTGAAATGAAAGAGTAGTGTTAGGCCTCTTACCTACAACTGATGAATCTCGATTCCAACAGTCGATTTTTCCGCTACACTCACTGCAAGATTTAAGGCCTTCTCTTCTCTCTACATTCACCACAGTAACACTTGCAAATGAGTGAATTTGGAGGGAAAATGCCTTATTAAAAGAGAAACCCCAGATTTTTCTTTCGCTTGTTGCAGCCAAACCGTAGCTCCGTTTGACAAAATGTATGTACCGTTGGAAAGCTCTCACCAAGCCCTCAAACAGGTATCCATTAGTTTTGTCTGTTTTGATTATTCACTAGGACACATTTTTTCCAAGAAGGGTCACTTCACCACTCCTTAAAATCAAATTTCTTCACTTGCAACACTTGTACTTGGGGGCACAACTTTGCCTCCATACTTGTTCATGCTTGTGTCAATTTTCGTCATGAGTAACCACCTTGTACTCATGTTTTTATGGTCCCCATTGGACCTTTTCTATGTGGCATCATCATCGAGTCGCCCTTGTTTAGAGCATCTAAGTTGAGTCATCATCGCATCCATGTAGTCTATCCTGAGTCACTCTGTATCCCGCTATAGTCCTCCATCCTTCATTGCTTGGTTCCTCTCTCATGTCACACATTATGGCCTTTAGTACTACTGTCCCCTATCCCCTTTGATTTTGTGTCAGTTGCTACCAGGTCATCCATGCCCTTTATGCTCTAACAAGGGAAGTCGTCCGTTCGCTACTCAGTACCCTCCATTTCATCATCACCTGCTGTCAGTCTATCAGTCGCTCTACTATTTTCTCTCATGCCTTAGTTGAGGATTCCTTATTGCCTCACCTATGGAAGACCTCCTTCTGTCGACATCAGATCATTCATTCCAGAAGACAGGTCTAGAGGGCGGTGTACCTTGGTTCCAACTTCCACTCTTGTTCGACGCCTCAGATCAGGAAAAGGGACCCCTTATTGCCCTTTGAATTGATTGTTTCTCAGCTCCATCTCCTTACAGCATGATAGAGATCCATATACTTTATGGTTCAGTGATGTAGCAGATTGTACCAGTGATTCCCGGGTTTGTGCAAGATGTTATCAGACCTCATGAGGGGGTGGCCCTTCAGGTAGCCCCCCACATGCCTGTATGACCTCTTCATTGCAGCCTTTGATGCAGTTCCACAGATTTGATGATGTTGGCCTCAGCCGCTTGCAGCGCCTTTTAGTTTGCATGTATCATTTAGATTTTCAGAGCCCTTTCCTGTTTACAGGGGTACTTTGGTTGTACTTATATCTCATGTAATCAAATATTATTGTATAAGTCCTGGCTGTTATCCCAGGCACAATATGTATGTGGGATTCATTATCATATTTTTATCTAGCTCGTGTTTATGCCAGCATGTACTATATATTTCAGTCCCTTGTTTACTGGATGCATTATTCTTTGTACTTTGTCTCGGTGGGCATAGGTATGCCTCCCCTGCCACCTATAGCACAGGTACTTCCTCATAAATGAGACTTGTCGCACCTGTAACTCTCACCTCCTCAGGGTCTAGTCCTCTAGCACTTTGGTCTACCTTATATTTCTCTCTCTTTGACTTCCCCTTCGGTGTCTAGTGATTGAGTTCTTACAACGTACTTCGGTCATACGATTAGCTCCTAATGCTCGCACGCTGGGGGGAAATCTGTTACACCATTTTTTATTCATCGAACCTGTTACTATTAGATGGACCAAATTACACCATGTAAGACCAATTTCACCCTAAGTAAAATTGCTTTCACTATGAAATATAACTTAGTAAACCACCTTTATTAAGTTGTTTATGGTCTAAACAGGAAACCCCATGAGGAAATGTTAAACAAATCCACATTTGTTTGGTTTTCCTCAAGGAGTAATTTGTTAAACAGTAGTTTAATTAATATTCCTGGTCATATTTAACCCAAAACAAGGAAATTAATTAGATAAATCATTATTTATCCTATTATTTTCTAGGAATAATTATTTAAACCTTATTTAAATAATATTCCTTGTTAAATTTGACTAAATCATTCATAAATAATTAAATAAATCATTATTTATTTGATTATTACTCAACCACATCCTTAAAATGATAAATAAATCATTTATTTATTTAATATTTACAAATAAAAGGATTTGACCCAAGTCAAATTCTTTTTCCCTCCAAAAAAATATAATAAAATATTCCATAAAAGTTGGATCTTGATTTGGTTAATAATATTTTAACTATGCACCAATATCTAGACTAACTCAATATTTTTTTATAAATAGAAGGGTTTTCCATTCATTCATCACCTTTTGTTGCCTAAAGATCACTGTGGATCTATACTTTTGGTCTGACTTTGATCCATTATCATTGTCATATTTTGCTACTATTTTTCTTCTGAGCTCCCTTTGAGTTCTATTTGTTGTCTGGTTTTTCTACACCATCAAGAGAGAGGGATTTTAGATCTGAAGTGTTGAGGACTTACAAGAACCCATCCCATTGAGGAGGACTAGTAACATCCTTCTATGTTCTCCTCCCAGGTGCCCTTAATATAAAATTCTTTAAACATATGCTTGTCTTATCTATTGGATGCATGGAGCAACTCTTGCTTTTATTTACTGCTTAATGTCTTTTAATGCATAGATCTAGATTTTTGCATCATTTATCTTGGTCAACTAATTGTAGATCTAAAGATATTGGCAACCATATTTGTTGTTAGGGTTGTTTGGTATGCACAACTAAAGTGGTTTTTTTTCGTATGCTTGTGATTAAGATTCATACTAACACAATAGTTGGAAAGGACTGACAATACCATCACCCGTACGGTAGATCACTAGGTGGATAGCGTGCTAGGAGGATTTGTGACAGAATTCGTAGTCGATCAGTTCGTATCCTACTCTGAGGCAGAACGGAGGTTCTTCAAGGGTTTCCGGGGTAAGTTTTTGAAAAAAATTCCTTTGTTAATCAAAATATTACTGTGCGAAAATGGCATTATGTGCAGCCACACCGAGTGAATGACCTCTGATCTAAGTGAAAGCACAACACGAAGTGGTAAGTACTACCGAACTAATCAAGAAGGGGATAGATCTGTGTACAACCCAGTAAGATAATCACTTACACATAGCCCTCCAAATACACCACCTTCAAGTCAGCATAAGGGTAAAAACTCACCCATACCTCCACCGCCACCAGAAGCCGATATGGCCTCGCACATGAAGCTACCTACCTTCAAGGGTGTAGGGGATGAAGATATGGAACGATTTTGGTTTGTTACAGAATCAGTATGGGCTGCGCAGAATGTGGCTACCGACACTGTAAAGAGAGCACAAATATCAATCACCTTTGAAGGAAGGGCCTTGGATTGGTATATGGGGTACGTAGTAAAACACACGGATCCATCTATTCTAGAGATTAAGACAACATTAAAACAACAGTTCTGGAAGCCTAAGTCCTACTCTCAAATAGTGGTCGAATTGAAAGACTTTAGGTAGGGACCCACTGAATCAGTATGGGAAGCTGATCAACGGCTAAAAAAGGTTATCAAGGATGGGGAATTACAGTATGATGATGGGCACCACAAGGAATGGTTTATCGCTATGTTGCTGCCTCACCTGCGCGCATCAATCGCAACACAAGAAAAGGACTTGGAAATTGTTATGAAACTAGAAGCTGTGCGGAGGGACGATGCTTAGTTTGGGGTACAACAGATCCAGGGTCAATTGGAGGCAATGCACATTGAAATACAAAACCTACGAAAATAACATGGAAAAGAGGCGAGTCCAGACATATGGTGCATAAGATGTAGAGTGTCTAGCCATACCAAGGATCAGTGTCCTTTTTTGGTAGATTACATGCAGGCTGGGGGACCTAGCCCATTGCGTCTTGAGGAGGCTGTGGGACAAAGTGGTCCAACGTTATGGTGCGTTGATTGTTGTGTTTCCGGGCTACATGATACTAACCACTGTTCCCATATTGGTGCATACGTTCCAGAATTAAAGCACCAATGGTGTCGAGTTTGCTCCTCTCTGGGGCATGATAAGCATAATTGCTGGACCTATGACTTGATGATAGATCGAGGCAACCTATACAGGGTACAGGATGACCCTTCTTCACCACTATATCCCTCAAGCAGAGGAGGCTCTCCAGCCAGGGGCAGGGGAGGGGGAAGGGGTGGAGGCATAGGTCGGGGAAGAGGAAAATTGATCTGTTACAACTGTGGGGAGATAGGGCACTTTTAGAGGGACTGTTCAAACCCTGCACGACAATCTTGCCATTATTGTAGACAACTGGACCATGTGATCGAAGACTGCCCAATTCTGATAGCAAAAATGCAAGAGAAACAAAATACACCTACGCAGAATATACAGAGGGTTAAAGCGAAATCGCGTGATGAAGGACCTCGTATTAATGTTATAATGCGTAGCGGCTTGGCTACGGGAGGGGCTGAAGAGAAAGCCGAAGCTGAACCTCTTATCTGGAAAGCAGTGGTCAAATAGGAAAGCCTGGACCTACAGAAGGAAAAATAAACCTTCATCGCAGCCTGCAAAGACTTTACTAAGGATGAGGCGCCTATTTCAAAAGCTCCAGTAAACGTAAGAACAGATGATGAAGTTAAACCATTTTTACAGGCATGTATGAAGTTGCTACGCAACCAGAAGGTAGTAGATAATCTGCAAGAATTAATAGATAGCTGCACAGAGAGAACTAACCCACCCCTAGAAGTTAAGGATGTGCACAAACTGTACAATCATAAGAAATGCACCAGTAGGGAAATGCGGCTAACAGCGCAGATTGGCGACTATGAAATGGATCAGGTTATTTTGGATCTGGGATCATATGCAAACATACTGCCCAAGAAAACTTGGCAACGAATGGGGGAGCCTAAGTTGGAATGGTCCACTATCCAGTTGCACATGGCGAACCAACAGAAGATCATACCATTGGGAAGGCTATCAAAGGTTATGGTAGATATCGTAGGAGTTAAAGTTTGGGATGACTTTGAGGTAATTCAGATTGTGGAAGATGTGACCCCTATCCTGCACTCCGAGGATTGGATTGGGCCATATATATGGGAGGCATCATCAACCTAAAGAAAAGAAGCATGGTGTTTGAAAATGAAGGTATGCAGGTGATAGTCCCACTAGATACTGCAGAAGGAGAACGGTATACAGAACTAGTGCGTGAGGAAGAGGATGTGGATCACATCTATAAGTTAACTTCTTGGGACAAAGATTGGATCAATCCTACGGCTGATTGTGTGCTTTCCTGGGAAAATGACAATGAATGTTTCTCTGACTCCGACAGAGAGATGGAAAATTGGTAGAATCAGTTGCATGATGTATCTGTGCTGTGATGTCTTAGAATCACAAAGAACTTCTGAAGCATCTCCTCATAGGTAAGAGAAATTCCCTACTTTGATGGTTCTGGTAGTATTAAGGATTTTTTGCGAGCATTTGAAGCTGAAGTCCCACGGGAAAGAAGGCTATGGGCCCTTAATCTAGCCATGCGAGCAAAACCTGCGAGGTGGTGGGACATGCATAAAGGGACGTTCCAGGATTGGCAAGAGTGCCGAGAAATGATGGTCCTATGATTTGAACCTCCGGTTCATCTACGCATAAATAATTTCCTTGGTCCAGGGGATCGGCACAAACTACGACAGAATGGGTTCACCTGTTCACCCATGCCTTGTGGCCAAACCCCACTACATGGTATTTAGATGCAGAACTACACCAGCGCACCCGCCATTGGGAAACATTTAGGGATGAGTTTGCAGGGACATTTGGATTGGTAGGTGGAACAGAGGCACTCGACGAAGCTTTGTAGGATATAGATGCCTTAGTATTTAAAGAATCACGCCATTGCGCAGCACTTGGGGCACCAACATGGGAAACACAGATGCAGGATATTGTCAATTGCCACAATTTAGAAATAGAGGAGTGTGATGAAGACCCGTGAGATGTCTCTATCCCAGAGTCGAAGTGAGAGCAAGTAGTTGTGGGGCCTCCACTACAGACCATCGATGTCACTAAGCCTCTGAAGCTACAAGAAGTCAACATTGGAATGGAGGAGAAACTTAAGCTGGCTAAAATTGGGGACTACTAGGATGATGATATGGTAGGAAAAGTTGTAGAACTGCTCACGGAATACCAAGACTTATTCTAGACAAAATTTTCAAAACTCAAAGGGATTACAGGGGACCTAGGAGTCATGCGCATCACTTTAAAACCAGATGCGCACCCTGTCACAGCAGCACCCTTATCGGTTGAACCCCAAGTACAAACAAAAAGCGAAGGAAGAAATCGACAAAATGCTCACTGCAGGTATCATCGAACTGGTCGAACAGTCAGATTGGGTAAGTCCTATGGTGGTTTAGGAGAAAAAGACAAAGGGAGAGATACGGATCTGTGTGGACCTACACAAATTGAATGATGCCTGTGTACATGATCCCTTCCCTAGGCCATTCTCAGATGAAATCATTGACAATGTGGGAGGGCAGGAAGCATACTCATTCACAGACGGGTTCTCGGGCTACCATCAAATCAGGATCACAACTGAAGATCGCAACAAAACTACATTCACCACTGAATGGGGATCTTTTCAGTATATTTTCATTCCGTTTGGGCTCAAGAACGCCCCTACCATCTTTTCGCGGGTGGTGGTCGTAGTGTTCAAAGAGTTCATACACAAGTTTTTGGAGGTATAATTTGATGACTGGACCGTCTTCGAGTTGGTAAAGAAGCACGTCTCGAACCTGCGTATGATGTTGGACGCCTGTAGAAAACACCAGATTTCCCTGAATATCAAGAAGTGCATATTATGCATACCCTTTAGGATCTTTCTCGGTCACATAGTTGGTCGACAAGGATTTATGGTTGATCCTGCCAAAGTTGCAGTTATCATAAACCTAGAAGTACCTACAAATTAGAAATAGCTGTGCTCTATCCTCGAACATACAAGATACTACAGGAAGTTCATCCAAGGATACGTGCTAGTCACAGTGCCTATGGAAAAATTGCTAAAGAAGGACATTTCATTTTTTTGGGAAGATAAGTGTCAGCACAACTTCAAGATACTCAAGGATAAGATGGTCTCTATGTCTATTCTTGTCTTTCCAGACTGGGCGAAGGTTTTCCATGTTCACGTAGATGTGTTCAGAATTGCCCTGCGAGCTATACTTATGCAGCCTAGAGGCAGAGAAATTGACCATCCAATTGTATTTGCTAGTAGGAAACTTTCTAGTGCGAAGCGCAACTATTCCGCTATGGAGCGTAAGGGGTTGGACATGGTCTACACACTGCAAAAATACTGGCACTATCTATTAGGAGGGCACTTCAAAATGTTTACAGATCACTCAGATATGAAGTACCTGGTGAATAAGCCTATGTTGGGGGGGGGGGAATCTACAGGTGGCTACTATTTTTCCAAGAATATGACTTTGATATCATTTTCAAGCCGGGAAAGTTGAACGTTGGGCCAGACCACTTATCCTAAATCGAAAGTGGCAAAGAACCGACCAACCTAGAAGAGGGATTGCCTGATGTGCAGTTGTTCATTATTAAGGTAGTTGATGCGCACTTCGCCAACATCATTCATTTCTTGACTACGGGGATGGCATCTACGGAGTATTCGATATGACAGAAGAAAGAGTTGGTAACCCGTGTAGTATATTTTACTATCATCACAGGCCATCTGTATAAGCTGGGAGCTGACGAGGTGCTACGAAGATATGTTTTGGAGCACGAAAGGCACACTATCTTAGCAGAAGCTCACGAGGGAATAGTAGGAGGTCACTACGCAGGGAAAGTGACGATGCAAAAGATCTTGAGAGTGGGGCATTGGTGGCCCACATTGCATAGCAACTCCAATGACTATTGCAAAGCCTGTGATATGTGCCAGTGGATAGGAAGGCCATTGTGCAAAGGGCCCTACAAGCATTTGAAAAATGGGCCATCGACTTTGTGGGGCTTATCAACCCACTAGGAAAGAATACATGTGCACGCTACATCATAATTGCCACTGATTATGTAACCAGATGGGTCGAAGCACAAGCTGTGAAGGATTGCACCGTAGATACCTCCACACACTTCATTTTTTAGAAGATTCTGACCAAGAATGGTTGTCCGAAGATCTTAATGAGCGATAGAGGTACACATTTTGTTAATGAAACAATACAGGCTTTGACTGAAGAATTCTGGATCCACCACGCGAAAAGCACTCCATATCATCTAGAGGCAAATGGAGCTATGGCAACTTTTAATAAAATCTTGGAGCAGGCACTGACCAAGGTCTGTAACATCGATCGCAGTGACTGAGATGTGCGCATCCCTTATGTTCTTTGGGCCTATCGATCCACTTGCAAGAAGTTGAGAGGGAAAACACCATTTAGGATGGTCTATGGCAAGGAGGACCTTATGCGCATGGAGTATATTGTTCCTAGTTTGCGCATCGCAACCTTTACGAACATGACAGAGCTTAATATCATGGAGGAGCATTTAGCGTAGCTTGTGGCTTTGGAGGAAGATCGTTTCATTGCTAATTTCCATCAGCAGGTTCAGAAGGCTTAGGATAAGGCATGGCATGATCGACATATTCGACAAAAGACATTTGCGGAGGGCGAATTGGTCCTGTTATACGACATCCAGTTTGCAAAACACCCAAGGAAGTTCCGTCAGCACTAGCTCAATCCATATATGGTAAAGGATATTATTGATGGGGGAGCAGTCCGGTTAGCTACGCTGCGTGGTAATATGGTACCAGGATATGTCAATGGCAGTTGGCTCAAACCATATCGGATCAAATGACTATATGGCCGGAGTAGTTGTATGGGGCGGAGTATGCCCACAAAAGGAGGTAAGTGCAGGCAGGACCATGGTACGCGCAGGGAGTGATCACAGGTTTGGAGGCCCAGAGAGGTGCACTAGGAGTGCAGGAATGTGTTCAGAGCACAGAAGGTGTGCTAGAAGCGCAGGGGTGTGCTGGGAGCACAGGAGGTACGCTAGGAGCATAGGGGTGTGATGGGCACACATGCGGTGCGGAAACTAGCCGTTGGAATGATAAAAATGGGTAAAAAGCAAATTTTACCGTTGAAAGGAGCACGCGGTTGGAAATTAATGAGGTGATTTCTGAAGATTTTCTACTGTTTACTTGATGGTAAGTTCCGGATAAGTTTCACCCAACCGTTTGTTGATCTCCAAGGATATAAAAGTAGAAGGATAGCTTAGAAGAGGGTTCCGTGTATCTTGAGTAGTTGGTGTTCTGTACGAGTCTGTGACTTTTGTGCCTTGTTCATGTCTGAGCGTGCTTCCCCCTCAGATAGTAGCCACCCTGAGTTCATTTTTCGTGGTAGAATGACTGCATCGAATCCCGCCGAATCTTCCCATCCTATGACCTCGACGGAGCAAGAATCTGAGGAAGTACTGGAAGTCAATCCTGAAGTTAAGGAGGTTATATCCACGCCAAGCCAGTAGAAGAAGAAGGGGAAAGAAAAAGTGCAAGGGTCGGGGAAACCTGCGAAATGGGTTGGGGTGAATCCCCACACCTCCCCTAGAAATGTGAAGTCCCCATGAACGGTGCCCCAGGAACGTTTTCCCAAACCATTGAAGAGACCTCTGTCGGCCCAAGAAGAGGCCCAGATCGTTGAACCGATCAAATGGCTACCTCCCTATGTTTGGCCTCGAAGGCCTTCAACATGCTCGCCTAAAAATATCGATGGCCTGTGCACCTATCTGCAAATGTCGTTAACTCTGGGTGAGGTCCCCATCATTTGAGAACCCTTTTGTAAGCTCCACAAGGTAAAATTCGACGACCACGACCAGGCCAATTTGGAGGCCTTCCTCAAATTGGCGTTGGAGCTATATCTAGAAAGGGTATTGGAAGATGACGGGATAAAAATAGTCCCCATGCCATGGGCATGCGGGTTGGATGGTTCTGGGCCGTTAAATCTACTACGGATACCCAACTTCAGCCACTACAATGTCACAAATCAACTTGTGCACCAGCTGCATGCCCTGGTCCATGATGGCAGCTTGTGGATCCAGGATTGAATCTCCATTGATGTCGCGCTTATTCACCAAATTACGGGTCTACCCATGGAAGGGCCAGACCCTATGCTACGCATCAGAAAAAATTATGAACAAAAGATCACCGAGCAGGTGTGCAAGGACTACGATGTTGTAATGTTCCAAAATTTTAGCCTCCAAGCTAAATGGAACATTAGAGTTAGCAACAACTCTAGTCGGTGAATAAATGGGTAGAAAAGCCCATAAGTCTACTAAGGAGGATAAAAACACTCCAAGTGTGAAAGGAGACACTCTTTCTAGCTCAATAAGACACCTCCATATGTGAACAGGCTTAAAATGAAGCTACTTTGACTAAGTCAACAACACAGTTCTAGTGGAGGAGGAATCCTAGGATGAATAACGCATTTTTGGAGGGAGATGTAACTTGGGTTAGAAGTAACCTAATTGAGTGGGGCCAAGGGAAAGAAAACTCATGTATTATATAAGGAAGAGGATGGTAGCATTATTCATCATGTTGTAGATTATTATTCTTGGTTACCAAGAATTTTTGCTTTGCTGCTTAGCAAAGATGCAGTGCTGTTTAGCACTGGGTGTTCCCGGGCGGGAATCCCACATCTTTCCTTTGAGGAGCCTCATTGGGAGAGTTTGCATTCATCATTCCACATCATGTTTTCAGGCCAAGCTTCAGCCATCTTCATCAGCACAACTTTTCCGGAGATTGTGTAGTGTTGTTGGGTGTAGCAGTGGAAGGGATTGAAATCCCGGCTTCTGAGCTAGTTTCTCATTGAAGGAAGGTTTCCTTCACTTGAGAGATCTTATTGGAGAGCTCCAAAGCTTATTTCAGATCTGTGGTATTATGCCACACACTTCCCATACATTCCCAACGCCGTTTTTTCTAGGGAGTGCGTTATTTTGGAGGCAGTGTTCATTGCATGGTTTGGTGGCTCCGTTTGCTGAGTTTCCTTGTGATTGAGAGGTTCATCCTTTCATGGGAGGAAGCCCTTGAGGGATCTACATCATATCATTCATTATTCAGCCTTATATACTCTTATGCTTCAGTTTTGCAGTGGTTATTTTAGTGAATTACTGAATTTCCCATTTTGTATGTAGAGTAATTGACAAGAAACCCTTGCCGGGTTCTCTTGTATTTTGTATGAGGAGACTATATCTCTGTACTTCAGCATTATTCATGAATATATGAGTAGATCTATTGTTATCCTATGTTTTTTTTGTTAAAAACCTCTTTAGATTGCGCAGTCCATTGATGCAGCAACTTCGGTAAAATGCAGTTTGGGGTTTTTAGTCATTTTCAGCTACTCTAGTGTGGGAGATCTGTTTAACCCACATAGTTTCATTTCTTTCTGATCTCCTCTTGTATTTAGATGATAGATGGATGTATCTACGGGATCCAAGTGATCATTTCACTGTTTTATTGTATATGTTGCTGGAAATGCATTTTTCATGCATGATTCATGAGCAATCTTGAAAAAGGAACATTACAGTGGTATCAAAGCATGATCTCTGGCTCAGCCTATGAGATCCAGCTATTAGAAGAAGGAGATATAGATAGAAGCCATAAAGCTTCAGTATGTGCAGAGAGAAAGGAATACAAGCTCACAAAGTTTCTTCCAAAATCTATGAAGACCTTTCAAGGAGAGCTGAAGAAGATGAGATTGGAGATGGGATCTCCAAAGGAGGTTGAATCTAGAGATGAATCTAGATTTTCACATGGTGAGTGTGAGCATGCAGCTACACTCCATGATGCACAGCGCAGTCAAGTGCCTAGAGCTATCCTGAGATGGATGGGAGGAGGAAAAATGCCTAAGAGAATGACTCTTGGTGATTTGTTGCGGGATTATGAATCTCAAACTGAGAGGTTTAGAGATCATACTGATTTCCAGAAGTTTTTCAAGATCTAGGTGGAGAAGAGCAAGCAGCAGGATGCAGATAGATTTCTTCTATCTAATTTTTCTGGATCACCCACATGTTCAGCTGGGGCTTGGGTGAAGGAGATAGACTCCTATTTGCAGCTACACCACATTTCCGAAGATGAAGCCATCAGAGTTGCAGTGCTGCATTTCAGAGGTAGGGCTCATGCATGGTGGATATTTGAATCTTTTTCCTTAAATAATGCCAACACTTTCTCTTATGCAAAATTCATGAAAACATTGATGGAGAGGTTTGGTGAAAAACTTCATAAGACACATGAGCAAGGAAAAATTGAGAAAAGAAAACCCTTGCATGTGATGGAGGAAACTCCATTTCAGAAAACCATGGGAGGGGCTAATCTCTTGCATAACATATTGCCGGAAGCAAAACCTCCAGTTCATATTCTTGAACAAGAGGGCATGGGGATCACTTTCTCACAAAGGGATCCAATTGTTGATATGTTGCCTACACACATTGATGAAGAAGAGGGAAACAATGCTGTCACATCTAGAGCACATCCAGTGCCTCATGCAGAGGGAGGAGGAGAACATGCTCCAACAGGAGGGATTCTTGTGTCTTTTCAAGAAGTTCCCCAGGATCTCATACATGGAGGTCCAAGCACAGTCAATGAGCAGCATGATTGTGCAAAATTGAGGCTAGATGGAGGAGGTAGGGAGGAAGAGCATCATCAGTTGATGAGGAGCACACACCCTTCTCTGTTTCAAAAATCTAATTCAAGGAAGAGGCAGACTGATTTGCGCAGTGAGGGAAAGAGCAAGGTTACCCAATCATATATGCAGTATACTCTTGACATTGATGTCTCACTACATGGAGGCATTCCACCTGGGAGGCCACCTGATCTGGAGTTTATGGAAGACATCTTGTCTTTGGATTCATCACTCTTATATTTTGGAGAGGTGAAGAGTATGGAGGAAG
This sequence comes from Pinus albicaulis, assembly GCA_034641835.2. NCBI lineage: Eukaryota > Viridiplantae > Streptophyta > Pinopsida > Pinales > Pinaceae > Pinus > Pinus albicaulis. The sequence goes on along the minus strand of CM076584.1, from coordinate 943,536,172 downwards.
ACTTTGGCATGGGGGATGTCAAAGTAGCAGGCAACAACATGAGGAGAACTTCACATGCCAGATGTTGGAAATACTGAGAGGGGGGGTGAATCAGTATTTCTTTCAATTAGAGCATTAGTTAATCTTCAATTATTATCAGTGTGATAGCAGCAAACAAGAGGAACACAAATGCACACAATTTTTAAGGTGGAAACCCACTCCGGGACAAAAACCACCTAATGCTTTTCTAATAATTCTTTTCAACTCCAACTGAAAATAAAGCTCCAACTTCCTAGAATCTAGAAAAGTATTCTTCTCTAGCTCCCACTGGATGGACGCTCCAAAGCCTGAGATTCTTCAGTAGTCACTGAACGGATGCACCAACACCCAATGAGCTACAACTCACCCTAGCACCACCCTACCACCCTATAGAAGAATAAAAGAAGAATGGACTCTCGTACTAGAGAAAATGGTCCACTTTACAATGATATAGAATGATGTAGAAGAAGAAGATATACTAGACCAGAACCCCAACTTTGACACAACCACTGCCTCTTCAACCCTTGGCAGATAGACACTAGTACAATTTGTACAATAATGTATTTACAATGACTAAGCACAATGATACCTTTACATTGATTGTATGCAGTGCTGGCCACTTGAAGACTTCATATGATGAACTTCTTGGTATTTTTATGCACCTTGGTTGTTTCTATTTTCATGCTACTCTCTGCTGCACCTTTCTTTGCTTTGCTGCCGTAGAAAGTCTGGTCCTTTGCAACCCTTGACAACACATGATCTTGCTTTTTCTTGCCTTCTAGGAGCTCGATATTGAATCTGGTGTATCTCTGTTATTTCAGATCCTCAATATCTGATTTTTGGTCCTGTAGTAGTCCTCTGAGTCTTCTTTCCAATGCCATAGGTCTGAGCCAATTTGGATTCTTCAAGAGAGATTTATACCCAATTTCTCACACTGCCCTAATTATGGACTGTTTCAGCAGAGCGCACTTGTACGGCATGCCACATGTCACTGTTTATTCATTTTCTTCTGAAATTGATAGAGAGAAAATTAAATACTATGCAATATCTTTCAATTTTTACGACATTCCAATCCGATACTCAGAGAGAGAGTTATGACAAATTTACCAAGGTCACTTCTTTGAGATGAATTTCAGGAGCTTGCAAAAACCCTTACTTCCACAGATCATATCTCGAAAAATGTTGTGCAAATTGATCTGAAATTTTTACTGCAGCTTCCTCAAGATTTTTTCTTCGCCTCATGAGAATTTCAGCTTCTGATCCTTCGTAGAAAAAAATTTAGAGCGAAAATTCCACGATGACCTGTTTCAGATGGCCAAATCCCTTACCTAAGGAGGAAATAAAGATCACAATATATATGAATGCATAAGTTGAGAGGGGCTTCAACAAGTGAACGTGGGAGGGATTTTAAGAGAATTAAAAATATTAATTATGACTTTTCAATGACCCATGCCCCAACCCCATGGGGTTTTAGCCCACTAACTGGGGTACAAACTTCAAACATGAATATCTCTCAAACCGTGAAGAATTACATGGCGTGCCATATGTCAACGGAAACATCTCGACAAGTAGAAACCATAAAAAGCATTATTTACCCAGAATATATTAATTTGGTAGGTCAAAATTCCCATTCAATTTTGGGTTAGCCCCTGGTGCTGCTTGGGTTGACATCAATGACAACCGCTGATCAACACCGGATCACCAGTGCTGTCTCTTAAGAGGATTGATCCTTATTGGAGGTCTCAAATTTTGGTGGAGTACTCCAAGGATCTTGGTGCATGCATGATTCTTTTTGACCCGGATGGAGATGATAGATACATGGTGGATGATGTGGTCATCTATTCCTATGGCAGGATCTTCTTGACTAGATCTTCTAGTCTCAAGGAGAAGCTGCTACATGTAGCACATGAGGACTTCTCTTCTATGCACTTTGATGCATATTTCCATTTTATGGAGGATTTCACTTGGGAGGGAATTCAGCATGACATATTTCAGCATATAGAGAGATGCATAGCCCTGATGGTGATGGAGAGGATGTCACAGCCACCTTCCTACTCATTGGGAGTAAGGGAGAGTTTCCAGTTGAGCTATTTCAACTCAAGACCTCAAGTACATGATGGAGGAGGTATACTTTTACATTTTGTATTATACTTCTTTTCCTTATTTGAGTAGCATGATGTATCAAGAAGAATTGCTTCTTCTTGCATATTGTATAATGATGTACTTGCAGCTACTTGTGGCATTGACTTTGGTTATCCTTTTGATGAGCTGTGGGGGAAGCCACATGTTTCTTGGTGTGCACCATTGACACCATATTGTAACTTCATGTTTTCATCTTATGAGATGACTATGGCAGCAAACAAGTGGCTGGCAAAGCACTTGTTATTTCTTATTTTGATGCAGGCCAAGGATGCACTGCACTGGTTCCATGAGAGGGACCATGATTCACTCTCCAGTTATCATTTGGCAACTAGTTTTTATTGTATCTTGCTTCCATGTATTGCTGATGTGTTTTTGTTTAAGGGAAGCTTTGTATGGAGAGGAAAACCAATTGGTTGGCATGGCACCCATATGATAGAGTAGCAGAAGACTTGTTGGTATGGGGGATCATACAAGTTGACCATCATGATCTTACTTCATGGATTGTATGAGGGAGAGATGAGGCATCAACAAAAGTTGTTGTTACTATGGTTGCACTTGGGAGAGTATGGGAAAAATTATTCCCATACTGTTCATGATATTTTTGAAGAGAAGAAATGCACAGTCATGGTGCAAGGAGGCTACCCTTCACTATTGGAGGATCATGAGAGACTTCCATGTCGGAAGATGGTCTTCTCACATAGCAGCATGATGGTGGATGGCTTTAGCATATGGAATGTCAAAGGGAGAAGTCATGGAGCCCTATTCTTAAGGCCTACAATGCTATCACATGGGAGTATGTTCTTATTGATGGAGTGTTCCAATAAGTATGTGTATCCCTTCTTCTTGCAGATTTTTGTGAGGGAATTCTCATGGGGGAGCTTACACATGAACCTCACGTTTAGCCTACTCACTATGTATGGTAGGAAATGCATTTATGTACTTGTTGATTACTCCATTGAGCATTTGTACTTTCCCGCAATGTTTGAACAGTGCATTGCTCCTCAAAAGAGCAAGAGTATTTTTGGGTTTCATGGTCACTCTAGGGCCAATTTGTATGATGATAGTAGCCCATCTATACATGGTTTTGGGCAAGTGCATTGTTATTTTATCTCTATATAGATGATAGACATTGATGCTTACTTTCCCATGTTGGGAGAAAAAACATATACAACTTGTAACTTGTTGCAGGACCACTTGCCATATGACATTCTCAAGCAACAGTTGAGGGGAATGTGTAATATCCACTTGGAGAACCTTTGGTACCATCCAAAATTGCACCTAAATTCCAGCAATTTTATGATTTGGAGGCCAAATGGTGATGATGTGCCATTCATCTTGGATGGAATGGTTTGGGTTGACATGTCTCATAATTTTGGAGGGAGAGTCCTTGGAGGCTCAATATTTTTCTTGCCATTGGAGGGAAATCATATTTCATCCAAAGATCAGAATTCCCTCTATAATTATCATGAGTGGAGAGGAAGATAGCATGGGATAGGCCCTCTTTCCTATCATTTACATTCATTTAGCCCACCTACATTTCAGGAGCACAAGGTGGAGGAGATTCTCTTGATGCAGTGATGAAGGCTATTCATGGAGGCCACATGAGGAAGAGGGGAGAGGATTTTTTCTCCTTATGCATTTGCTTGAGGACAAGCAAATATTTTGGAGGGGAGGACTGTAATATTCCAAAATTTTAGCCTCCAAGCTAAATGGAACATTAGAGTTAGAAACAACTCTAGCCAGTTATCAAATGGGTAGAAAAGCCCATAAGTCTCCTAAGGAGTATAAAAACACTCCAAGTGTGAAAGGAGACACTCTTTATAGCTCAATAAGACACCTACATATGTGATCATGCTTAAAATGAAGCTGCTTTGACTAAGTCAACAATGCAGTTCTAGTGGAGGAGGAATCTTAGGATGAATAATGCAATTTTGGAGGGAGATGTAACTTGGGCTAGAAGTAACCTAATTGAGTGGGGCCAAGGGCAAGAAAAATCATGTCTTATATAAGGAATAGGATGGTAGCATTATTCATCATGTTGTAGATTATTATTCTTGGCTACCAAGAATTGTTGCTTTGCTGCTTAGCAAAGCTGCACTGCTGTTTAGCACTAGGTGTTCCCGGGTAGGAATCCCACCTCTTTCCTTTGAGGAGCTTCATTGGGAGAGTTTGAATTGATCATTCCACATCAGGTTTTCAGGCCAAGCTTTAGCCATCTTCATCAGCATAACTTTACCGGAGATTGTGTAGTGTTGCTGGGTGTAGCAGTGGAAGGGATTGAAATTCTGGCTTCTGAGCTAGTTTCTCATTGGAGGAAGGTTTCCTTCAGTTGAGAGATCTGTTTGGAGAGTTATAGACCTTATTTCAGATTTTTGGTATCAGGCCACACACTTCCCATACATTCCCAGTGTTTTTTTTGCTAGGAGTGCGTTATTTTGGAGGCAGTGTTCATTGCATGGTTTGGTGGCTCCGTTGCTGAGTTTCCTTGTGATTAAGAGGTTCATCCTTTCATGGGAGGAAGCCCTTGAGGGATCTACATCAGATCAATCATTATTTAGATTTATATACTCTTATTCTTCAGTGTTGCAGTGGTTATTTAGTGAATTAATGAATTTCCCATTTTGTATGCAGAGTAATTGACAAGAAACCCTTGCTGGGTTATCTTGTATTTTGTATGAGACTAGATATTTGTACTTTAGAATTATTCATTAATATATGAGTAGATCTATTTTTCTCCTATGTTTTTATGTCAAAACCCTCTTTATACTGCGCAGTCCATTGATGCAACAACTCCGGTAAAATGCAGTTTGGGGTTTTTAGTCATTTTCAGCTACTCTAGTGTGGGAGATCTGTTTAACCCACCTAGTTTCATTTCTTTCTGATCTCCTCTTGTATTTATATGTTAGATGGATGTATCTACGGGATCCAAGTGATAGTTTCAATTTTTTATTGCATATGTTGCTGGAAATGCATTTTTCATGCATGATTCATGAGCAATCCTGAAAAGGGAACATTACAGATGTGGAATGGAACACTCAGGGGTTCATGATCAGCACTATCAGTGACCTTGGTGTGCAGATGGGTACCCTGTTTCTGGCATGTAAGATGATGCACAAATTCCAGGCTGTCACTGTCCATGCGTATGTAATTCAGTTGGTGGGGCGATACAGGAAAGGGGTCTGCTACAATTGGTCTTAGTTCTTGTGAAAATAATTTCTGGAGAATGTACGAGAAGCCCAAGATCAGGGACAAACATTCTGCTACTCCTGGTTCTTGCATCTCATCTTGTTGGTTGCATGAGAAGCCCCTGAAGACTCGGTCCTCCTTGAGCTCACCCCAAATATGTGTGAGGGGGCGAGATATGCGAATCTATCAGACTCAAAGGATGCACAACGTATTGAGGACTATCAAGCCTTTGGGGTCCTATTTCAGAGTGGGCTCGTAGTAGTAATCAATTCTCAGTTGTGCTTGTCACCGAGAGTTTATGATAAATATAAAAGAATCGCAACATTTCAAGTAACCATGCATAATGTACAGATCAGAGGCCGCAAGGATCCAGTGTGGGTCTCACTCCCATACATGGTTGTTGATGAAGAAATTGACCATTTAATTGCATCGTGGCATCCACACTGGAATCTTGGATTCAAATCAGGCACGAAGGGCACTGCAGGAATGAGCACCACCAGGGTCACCCCACCCACCACTGCCAAGGAGACCAGAGGACAAGGTAAGAATATTGGGAAGGGCGTGGAACCGACACCATAGACAAACTCGTAGTAGGATAAGGATACTGGGAGGGGCACCGAACCAACATCACACAAGGATTCGTAGCCGGATCTGGGCACAAAAGGTCTGGATGCCTGAGGTGCTGACTCCCCCTGAGATATAAAGAGGACTGGTGACCCTGTTAAAGGGCCACGGAAGAAGCAAGGAGCTTAGCGATCGGAACATGATGCGGGCTGTACACTAATAGAAGGAGACCTAGAGCAGATCGCAGATGCGGTCACCCTGGCTACTGAGGAAAAATGGCTGGCTCTGGAAGAGCAGGAGAAAGCCATAGTTGATACACTCTAGGCTGAGCTCCGAGCTCTGTAGCTCAAGAGGGATACCTTGCAACACAATATGATTTAGGCAAGGTCTACCCCAGCAACAAGCAGTGCAATTATCAGTACGCTGGAAAGCCAGCTCTGCCCTCTACCAGGCACCGCCCTCATACTGAGTCCACCTGACTTAGGAGTGCAAGTCTAGGCCTACACAGAGGTGTAGTTGGATCTTGCTTGCCTACCGCATGAACCATTCCATATCCTTCACGCATCTCTGTTTGAAGAGATTCAGCACAGAGACCATCAAGTTCATAAGCAGCTTAGTACAACTGAGCATATAATTGAAGAAAAAACCGCTGAGGTATCCCTGGCACAAGCTGCATATACCCTTGTCGCCACGTAGTAGATAGAGCTGGAGCACCTAATTAGTAGGCTCTGCGCAGACATCACAGAAGATATCCCAGCTACTGCCACCCCCCAGGCCAAGATTGAGTGGTTGCTTGCAGCACTAAAGGCCTCAAGGACCGAGATCCAGGCGGTCAAGACGCAGATGGAACAAAATATTGTAGACTTACAGGCCAAGTTGCAGCCAAAAACACCACCTGAGGTAAGGGCCCAACGAGCTGTGCTGGTTAAAGAGGCCACAAATCTTATTATAGGTCAAATCGCTGAAGGTGCAAAATTGTTGGAAACAGTCATGCAGCTATGGACCAAGGTGCACCGTGACCCTCTCCTGCGCAAAATCAACCAAGCGCTGTGCGAGAAGGAAGAAGAGTTTGACCAAATGGAAGCTACACTGACCACTCTAGTCCCCGCTCAGCGATTGGCCCGACTGCACACCAGCCATGCGATCAGGAACGATTTGGAAGATCTCCGACAGAGGAAGAAGAATTTGAGTGATCACCTCAAGCCCTGGGTAGATGAGGCCCTCAAGCTATCCCAAGATTTTGATATCGTAGTAAAGAAACTGAACCAAACTCTAGAGAGCTTCACTGTTGCTACAGAGGGTCCAAAATCATAGAAATTGGTGGAGATTGCTCGGAATGCGGCTGCGCAAAGTGAAGGAGTGTTGTCCCCGCTGGTGGATGCAATCAAGCAGCTACAGGCGAAAATGGAGAACCCACGACCGCAGTGACTTGGGATGAGTCAAAATATTGTGTTGGGGGACTGTTGGAACAGGGATCCCTAAGCTACGAATTTTGTATATTTTTGTATTAATTAGTCTAACGCATGAGTTTTGGGGTGGGTCAAAGCCCCAAACACATTGTAATGGGTCAAAGGGTATACCTAGAGTCCGCAAACCGGTTTTCGGACCACAGGATAACGTAGGATAAGTCGATATAAATAGATGAATAATTTAAGTCTAGAGAGAGGCAAGAATTAAGAGTGACGCTACGTGCAAACTATTAGATCTGTTTTGGGTTGTTTTGGGTAAGGACTCCTATTGGCTGTGTGCATGGAGATCCTTAGACCTGCTGTGTGCGGACCCTGCTAGGTTATGTGCACGGGCTGGTTTTGGGTTGTAAGTGGCTCTGAATGTTAATGAATGCAAAGTATTGTTAAGTATCTGTGTGATATCTGCATCTATTGTGTTTACTGTTGATATGAGTTTATGATATCGGTTTAAGATGGGAATATCTCTGTGTCATCTTTTTATTCTATGAATATGTCTGTAAGCTACATTTATGATATTATGTGCTGGTAATTTTTGTTACGCACGTGGATGCGAAGATATTGACTAAAACTGTGAATGATAATAGCTCTGTTATGATTAATAACTGATTATACTATGGAAAGCCTGCGAATAAACTTACTCTATGCGAATCTGATAAGTTGTGAACATAGATCTGCTTTGACTTACCTACTCTCTCTTAGGGTGCAGAAACCTGGTTCCAGCACCCTCCCATACTACTTCGGGTGAGACCTTGGCCTGCACAAGTAGGTCATTACCGAAAGGGCTAGTAGTATAGGGGTTTGCTGGAAAACCTTAACCTTCAAACCTGGGTCAGGACACCTCAAGCCAACAATCTATTAAGATAAAAAGTCCAAACATATAGAAATTTAGAAAATATTCATAAACTAATAGAACTACCAGTATACAGTATCAAAAAACTAGCAGAACTAACAACATTCTCATGTCATTATGTCAGAATGTTTTATTATAATAGACTATAGATGTTCCTTCTAAGATCTATTTTGGTTACAATATTGCATATAGTATGGATTACATCAACCTTCATGTGACAAGAAAAATAAACAGTCCATCCAAAATCCACATCATAATGTGGTTATAACCAAAAACATATAACACTCCTATTCTTTATGGCCTTGAGAATCTTCAGTGCCAAACCCTGAGTTGCCTGATTGAGCCAAGTAGGTTGGCCTTCCTAAGAAGGGTTGATTAGGTTGTGGTTGATTGCTACCATATAATTGAGACCAATTTGTCCCTTCAAACCATGGTGGAATTGAGTACTGATACCTCACACTTGCGCTAAGTGGAGGTGAGTGATGTGCATACATTGAATTCACACCTCCTGTGGTAGGAATAAGGCAAGTGGGTAAACCCCCATTTTTATAGTGAGGCACCTGAATGTTTATGAGGTCTTGGAATAATGGTGTATTATTTGCAATATTTCCCAATGTGTTGGAAATTTCCCTGGTTTCATCAAATGTTCTTGCATTTATGTCAACCATATCAGTCATCCCTTGTTTCTTTTCAAGCATTTGTTTAGCCTTTCTTTCTTCCTTTTCTTCTCTTTCCATTTGTTTTTGTTGCCCCTTCTCTTGCCTTTCTCCCTCTCTTTCAAGCCTTTCATCTACTCGACGTTGTGTTGCAACAGTCCTTGTTGCCTTCTTCTCCTTAGCTAGATCATTTTTTTTAAAATTTTTTTATTTTTTTATTTTTATTATATATATATATATTGTTTTAATTCCTGAATTTCAACTTCTTTTTTTCTAGACTCAACTAAGAGTTTTATATAGTCTTCTGAGGTGAGTAACTGTGAACTTCGGTCCAAACGAAGACTACTGGGTGTTTCTTACTTCTTTTTCATTGACACTCTTTCTACTGGTAGCTTTAGGAACCACCCAAGTAAGTTCTCCACCCCCCCCCACCCCCAACCTGCATGTCATTGCTTGGCACTTGCCTTTCGGTATCCATGAAAATTGATTGAACTATATTTTTATCTTATTCTGATGCCTCATTATGTGATTCATCTTCTTCAGTTGATATATTGTCCACAAAAAATGAACAATTTCACTGTTCAATTCAGCCGGTTGTGAAGGCATGTTCATGCTTTGTTCATCGGTTCTTGAGATACTATGTTCGTTCAAATTAATCATGGCTTCTACCAGCCATGATGGTGGGTCTACTTGGTTTGGAAATGTCAATTGGTCATTTTCAATTTCCTTAACGATATCAACAATTTCATTTTCAAATACATCTGCATTGCCAACTACATGTTCAACAATGTCATTAATAATATCAGCAGCAAAATTTTCATGTGCTTGAGTTGCTAGAACGCCCTCCATGTTGCTATCAATTTGTTCATGAATATACTGTGTTTCACATACATTCTCATCTTCATCAACATATAACTGTCCTTGAGAGAGGGAAATTATATTACCAGCTGCAACCACATCAACATGTTCATCTACTTCTTCTTTCACTTCAACATCTATTTGGACATGCCCTTCTTCCTGACCATCCACATGAAATGCTTGGCTACAACTAGTATCATGCATAAGAGCATCATAATTCAGTGGCCAAATTCTTGTCCTCCTAAAGCCAACCTTGATATTTGATGGTGTTAGAGCCCTTTTAAAAGCTTTACTTGTGAGCTCTGCTAGCTCGAACCTTTTCACCTCAACCCCTGGATTCGTTTCCACCATGCAGCATGCTCTGACCTGAAATAGTTCTTGAAAGGGCCAAACACACTAACATCAAGGGGTTGCAATCTATGAGTGGTATGAGCAAGAAATATTAAAAGGTCAATTCTCAAATTGTTTTCTTCCTCAATTGTTTGTACATCCATGTGGCTTCCATGACCATCTAATATCAATATGTGTTTGTTATTAGGTGAGACACCGCCTGACACAGATTTTTCAAAGTGGCAAAGCCAATTTTAAAAAAGTTCTTTAGTCATCCATGCATGGAGATGTGTAGCCATGCATGCACCTGGTTCACAGTTTTGTATATAGTTTTTCAACTGATTTTTACCTTTGAATAGATAAAATCCTGTGATTGAAGCACCGATTGCATTGACACAACATAAAATGGTTACCCACTCCCTGATCTTCGGCAAAGTCTTTGGCATGTTTCGGCTCCCTCTCTTGGAAATTACCTGCATGCCACAATTCCTTACTACCTATAAACCTATTTTATCACAGTTCCATATATGGTTTGCACCATAAGAATGTTTATTGTATGCACTAGAAAGAGTGTCATAGAACTTACATACAACTGCAGGGCGCAAATTTAATGCTTTGTCTCCATTAAGGCCCTTATTTGTACACAATACAAGGTCTGGATACCTTTTTTTAAACCCAAACCACCATGATTTACCAAGAAACCCATATTTGAATGGGCTTTGCCTCCCTTGACATATTTTTGCAACTGTGGATTTGAGTTGTATCAACTCTAGCCCATGTCCTAATTAGGCCATTTCTTTACACCACTCATTCACCTCGGCCTCCTCCTCTTCAGTCATAACCGTAAGAGGCCCTCTACGTTTGGTACAAGTGAGCCCATTTATCCAATAATGTATTGATGAGGGAGGAATACCATGTTTATTTGTAGATTCCTGAACTGAATATCCATTAAACTCTATGTCATCAATTGCATCTAATATTTCTTCTTTTTTTCCAACCTCTTATAGCGCTGATGTTTTTAGTTGAACTTGCCCCTTCGATTGTGGTTGACAGTGGCTCAGTGAGTGATGGTGTGACAACATCAGCTTCATCCACATGGCCATCCTCAACAACATTGCTTGGAGCATTGTTGACATTCACATCACTTGTCCTTTCCTCATATGATGAAGTGCATTGCATTTGGGCACCCCTGGTCACTCTTCTGCCACTTCTCCTTGTATGAGCTACATAACTAAATATTTCCATAGATGCAACTACCTGTAGAATTATTGCATGCATTTAATTAAGATTAATTGAAAAGTATGCTTTCATAAAAGCCAAACATATCTCTGTTGTATTACAATAATTATCGACATGTATGATAGTATCAGCTCAAAAGATTTTCATACATATGGCTTTTTGACAATATCCTTAAAAAACCAAATCTATAGATGGAATTAGTTGTATGTCTTCAAATATATCAGTGATTATTGTTTTGATAACTTTCTTTTACACTTAAAATACAATGATTGTTTTGATAACTTATTTTTACACTTAAAATACAATGATTTTTTGACAAATTATTTTTACACTTAAAATACAATGACTGTAAAGTCTTGCAATGTTAGAGTGTGAATTTCCCCAATAGAAAGGCATGGTATGGTTGGATGGGAAATACCATCGCTCTGCCCTTGAATTTCCCATATCTTGGGCTGTTGGTAAGGCAACCTTTCAGTAGTGAATTTACCTACTTGGACAAGGCTCTTTTCACTTCCCAATTTACTATCTTGCATAGATCACCGCTCCGCTCCTGAATTTATCCACTTTTACAAGGGTGAGGGATTGCTGTTAGACCCTTCTAGTAATACCAAAAACATACAATGATGGGATGGAATACCAATCCTTCATTATAAAAACAATAGCACTAGGGAGGGGGGGTTAGTCTTTACAGAACTTACCTGCGGAAAAAATACACTGCATATTCTTTATAAAAGTTAGTATTGTTTCCTCCTTTGGTCTTGACAAGGGATTCCTTGAAGACTTGACTGAAAAAAATTACATCAGAATGGCTATTTTCCCTATTAAACAAGGCTACTCACATTTGGGTCAATCTGGATACAAAATAAATCTAGACACAATAGTTTTCATTAAGAGAGTTCTTTCAGCAAGTCTTTCTTGACCTATCTTCAAGGGATTAAAGAGCTTGCAGGAGTAACAGTTTGTGGCAAGGATCTTCTAGATGATACTGCTAACACAGTTTATAGTGCACATATAGTTGTACACTTTTTATATCGGTTTGATAGACAATGAATATAAAGTCTTACAATGTTGGAGACACTCACAGACATCCTAAGTTTGGATTGGGAAGACATGGTAATTTTGCAAGTTGTTTGGTTGTTGAGGGTAGCCTTAGCTCTGTTCTTGGACCTATTTATAAAGTGCACTGCCTAGACAAAGAAGTTTTTGTTGTATTCTTGTTAATTTTGTTATACATTTTGTTAAATTTGTTACTATATATGTTCAAACATACAAAGAATTGAGTTGTTCATGTTTTGAATAAAATCACAGTGACAAACTTATTGTACAATAAATTATACATGTTCAATGATAGATGGTAGCCAAAAATATTTGGGAAGACACAGTAATTTTGAAAGTTGTTTGGTTGTTAATGGTAGCCTTAGCTCTGTTCTCAAACCCAGTTCTCAAACCTAGTTATAAAGTGCACTTCCTAGAACTATTGATAACATTCTCCTCAACTCAAATCAAAGGAGAGAATACATTGATGAAAGAGTTTTCAGTGATTTATATCGGTGTTATGCTTCGTATGGATAATGGGGATCTCATGATAAGGACTCCGACACATAACAATCAAAGACTCACAATGGAATAATCCTTTGCCTCCCAATTGCATAAACCATTAAGCTAAAGGAGTTAGTAAACTGCATAAAATGTACTGAAAAGTGGTTTGAATCTATTGATGAGAAAAGAGACAAATGGAATAATACTTGGCCCAGAGGAGATTTTAACATGGAACAAATAATCCAATGTAGTAGGAACATTGTAGTATGAGCATGTTGGGGCCACAGTACATTAATACTGGAAACCCAGTCACAGACAGAGTTGTGAATGTGCATATAATTAAAGGGCCCTACTTTGTCCATAACTTTAACAAATAATGTCTTAATCAACACACATAATTTGCATATATTCTCTTCTGTCATGTAGATAATGAAGCCTAGAAAACGTTTTCAAATAATTGTGTGGAGTGTCCTTGTTAATTTAGTTGTTCTTAAATTGTATCTAGGAGCTAGTTCATTTTCCAATTAATTTTGAATGAGGGTAAGTATATGTTATAACATTGTTTTGGCTTTGGGATGAATGTCTATAAATTGAGATGAATTGGTGTTCAAATATAAACGAGTTTTGTTCATTTTCATCTGTAGCTAGCCATACTAGCCAATACTCTGCATTATGGTTGTGTCGTATTTTCTAGTCAACTTGAAAATGATTCAGAACATAGGAAAATAGAATATATATATATATATATATATATATATATATATATATATATATATATATATAACATACATATATATATATATATATATATATATATATATATATATATTCATGAAAATTAAACTGTAAGAAAACTGAAATAAAGACACATAAATGAAAATAAAAGTGTAAAAAAACTGAAATAAAGACTCAGAAATTAAAATAAAACTGTAAGAAAATTGTGTTGTAATTGAAAAAACTAACCTAAATATATTGTGAAATGTTTTGGGGTGTGTTATGTGCTGGTTTGTCTCCAGGGATGGTGAATAGATTGAATGTGAAACGTGCAACTTCAACAGTGGTTGAACTTCTTTTATAGTTTTTTGCAATTGAATTTAATTGGTGACAATGATGGACATGGATTGCAATGGCTTCATTTTGCATGTGTGATTAGGATTGAATTTGATGTGATCCAATGGTTGGGAATTTGTTTTTGTTGATCCATGTGCTTTGATCTATTTTAATGGGAAATAGAATAGGTTGAATGTCATTTATTGAAATTATTGAGTGGGTGACATTTATTGTACACAGAGGGTTTAAATGTTGTTATTGGGTGGGTGTCATTTATTGAACACAATGGGTTTAAATGCTGAATAATGTAGGAGTTATCGCTGACATACATTAGCTTTTATTATGTGCAGGTATGGATATACATTTGGGATATACATTTGGGATATACAACATCAGTTCTGATCAGTGGGGCTAAAGTGACTACTACTTTGTACTTCTGGAATAGACCATTTTGGAAGGATTAATGGTTTTATGAGTTTTCTAGTTGAGACAATATGATTTGTACTCTTAATACTTAACAAAATATTTATGGATAGTTGTGGGCCCAATCAATGTTTTGGGAAATTTTGGACATAATTTAAAATACATTTGGACTTAAAGTTATTTGTTTTTTTTTAATTATTGGTTGCACATATCTCAATTTTTTGTGGGTTGGTGGGACTAGTATTATAACAATTACTGGTCCCTGCACAACATTAGACATCTCTCCCCTATATAAGTTATTGGATTGATAAAAGTGCGGCATGTGTTTGGGTTCCAGAAGTATATCGCCAGTATAATTCTTGCATCCAACGCCAATGAATTGCGGCCCACCTAGAAAATGCCACTTAAGTGCTAGTACTGAGTCCTTTCACTCGCATTAAGTCCTGAAATATTTTAGTGCTATGTTAATCTTTAAATTAAATGAAATTTACTTTATTATTGCACCATAGTGATATTGTGGTTAACATGTTATAGTGTTAGGACTGTTAGGCTTTTTATGAAAGGAATTAAGTGCTATGTTAGGGTCTACATGGTTAAAGTGCCATATATATATATATATATAATTTTTTTTTGTTTGATGTATAAATTAAGTTTTTTTTTTGAGAGATGTTACACCTTACATAGAAAAATGATGAGCACGTCAGAAGCTGTATGAAAATTTAAGTGAATCAAGGTCATCAAAATACGAGTATAGATAGTCCATGGGGTCTTGGTTAAATGATGATGAGGCGGGCTGTTATGGCACTCATCACAAGTTCAATTCCTTTCCCCGATCAGGGTGATGTATCTGGACATGTTGATGAATATGGAGTAAAAAAAAGAAGAGAGAAAAAGAAAAATGAAAAGTCCTACCAAGTTACAAAAAAACAAAAGAATAAGAGTATAACTAAATAAACCAATTAAAAATTAAATAAATAAAATTAATTTATTAAAAAATATGTATTTTTTCTTTTGATATAGTAAACCTTATAAATGGAAATTTGATTTTTTGTCAGAACACTTGTTAATTTCTTGTGTGATCACTACTAGCGACAGGATAATAAGGAAAATCAGATTCTAGTTCTAAATTATATTGGTAAAGTCTAGTCAAAAACACCATTTGTGTTTAATTCTAGTTAAAAAAAGTCATTTCTTTTATTAGTTAGACTACTAGCATAATTTGTTTCTCATACTATGAGCACAACTTCTGTTTATCTCACACTCTATAAGCACCATGCAATTTGTACTTATGGATTAATTATATAATTTTATTATATATTTCATTCCACTTTAACTTCATTAAATTAATTTTTTTGATTACTTCAATTTATTCTGATTTAACTTTATTTTGGTAAATTAATGATTAATAATTATTAAAAAAATTCTCACCATTTCTCTCTATATTCCTGGTTTGGCACTCTTTGTAGCTTCAATATGAGCAAATGGGGCTAATTATAATATCAAATAAAATAATAAAATAATTAATCCTCATTTCTTTGATATTTATTTCAGTTTGTCCGTCATCTTTTCTATTATTTTTAATATATATAATTAACCTTTATCGCATTAGTCTTAATCTTAGTTTGAAAAAATTCTATTATTTTATTATTATCCTTGTTGCAAGCATCAGGTATCGTGGTTGACCACTCAATAGTTTGGTGAACCAAATAAAATTTGTGTAATTAATTTCTTATTGGCTATTAATTTAAACATATTATTGCAAAATGTATTGAAATAAGTGAGCCATGTAATGCTTTTTTTTAGTGTGAGCCATGTCAAGGTGTAAATTCTAAATCAGAAGATCGTGCACTTGCAGTACCCCAACCCTAGCGCTAAAATACATGTGGCCTCGACCCATTTATCGTCGGACCACTAGTTATTGTTCTGCTGAGCTCAATTGACCCATGTCTGACACAGATCAATTGTGATCGATGTGATGGCTATCATATTCAAAGCACACTATATTCAACCCATTTAAGGTAAGTTCTACACTAGCTTCTACATTTATTGAAATCTATTATCACAAAATCATCTCATCTCATCAGCATTTGGAAACAGCATTTGGAAAATCGATCATCTCATCATCATTTGGAAACAAAATAATATTGGGTTGCCAAACGATTCAAGTATGCACAAGAAAACAATTTCAGACACCTACATGCTTTGCAATGTATTGACTGCCCGTGTCACTTTATAGGTTGATGACATGTTGGAAAAATATTGGAGGCTTTTTATTATAATCAAAGTGTATTGTCCATCTATGTCACTTTATAGGTCAATGACATGTCGAAAAAATATTGGAGGCATTTTATTGCAATCAAACATAAGCGGTAATGCTTTTCTATTCTACATAGTAAAATTTATTAAAGGGATCTCTCTTCTTTGTATCATGGATGTAGATAAACCTTGTTAAATATAAAAATGTATAACTGTATAATAAAATTTCATATCACTTAATTTCAAAACTCATTGGTGTTAAAACAAATAAGCCTTAACTTTCTCTATTTCATTGATGTTAAAACAACTAAGCCTTAACTCTATATATAGTTTGTAACACATAAATTTTATAATCTTAATAAAAATATTCATTCCACTTATTATTATATAGGTTAACCAATAAGAATGTATAACCCTAATATCTAAAAAGATGGAAAATAATTATTTTATAATTATAAATATACCAAGTAAAATATTTTATAATAATAAACATACTAAGTAAAATATTTAAGTCATCACTTTAAACATTAAAAATATTAAATTGACTTAATTGTTAAGTCATCACTCTAAATATTAAATAGTGAATGCAAGTTTCTAAACATTAAAAATATTAAATTGGCTAAATTTTTGTATTTAAAAAAATTTATTGTAAGTTCTTTCAAATAATTTTTTAAGTCATTTTTGTTTAGTCATACTTACTTTTTATATTACATATTTCATGTATAATATAAGTTTTCTTCTATTTCAATAAAATTAATATCTATATTTATGATTAACTAAGTTATAAATTTTTTCTAGAAAAAACAATAAATAATATAAGTTTTATAAATGGTTAGAGAAAAAGATTAGGTAAAATTTATATATTTAACTTGAGAAAATTATAAACAAAATCCACGGATCTTTATATCCATTAAGTACAAATCCAAGGTGGTATATGATATGATATGCTTCAAAGCTAGCTATTTTTTCCAATAATATTTTTCTAAATACATGTAAAACTAGAAAATGAAATACATATATCTTCCACGCAAAAATACCCTACACTAAGCAGCAGGGAGTAGCTACTATGTAGCCCTTGTTTTATTTGATCTTTCATTACACTTTAACTTCATTAATTCAATTTATTTTGATTATTTCTATCTATTATATTTTAACTTTACATTCTGAAATTATTAATTATTAACAAATGTTCTCGCCCAATCTAAGTTTTTTTATTTTTTCAGGTAACTTAAGCAACGGTGAGGCTACATCATGGTCATGTCCAAGAATAACACCCAAATAGGGCAAGGAATTGAACTAA
The DNA here is from genome assembly GCA_034641835.2 of Pinus albicaulis. Classification (NCBI taxonomy): domain Eukaryota; kingdom Viridiplantae; phylum Streptophyta; class Pinopsida; order Pinales; family Pinaceae; genus Pinus; species Pinus albicaulis. Next base: position 943,518,292 of record CM076584.1, on the reverse strand, counting down.
TGACTCAACATTTGGGAGTTCCTTGAAAATGCACCTAATCACCCTCTATCCAAATCCCATGGACTCTGGCATAGTCTAATTTATATACAAAATGCTATTTTTCACAAAAATATAGCAATACAATTTCAAGGAAGATTGTGAATTTTTGTTACATTAAAATAGATTTTTGAATGCACAAATGGATTCAACACTGTGAAAAACCCTTGGGACATTGGAATTATACAGATTAAATAACTTACTATCTCAAGTTTTTAAAAATATTTTCGTTAAAATTAACCAAAATAATGCCCTCAGAAACATCATTTCATCTATTAATTGGAATACACAATTATTAATTATTAACAAACGTTCCCATATTCTTCACTCTCCCAAACATTCATACCATTTCTCTATATATTCTTGGTTTGGCACTCTTCCTAACTTAAATGTGACATTTTTTTCCTAAAGATGGGTGAAGTGTTCTAAAAACACATATCAACAATTAACAAGGAAATCCTTTAGTGTTGAGATTTTATGGTTATAGTTTTTGCTTGATCTCCAAAAATTTTATAGCTAAAAGGAAATTATGGATGGCCCCCTTTTGCTAGGGTCCTAGTCACAGCTCATGTTAATCCATGTGGCCAGGGCGGCGAGGATAAAACTTCTAACCCCACAACTCTAAATCCTCCGACAAAATAATATCAACATGTTACAAAGGTTTGAATTAACTTCGATAGGGAAATAATTTTCCCAAGAGAACATCTGAAGCCTCAGAGTCTTCAATGACCTCAAGGGGGCACCCAAAACACTACCTTCAACCAAACATATTCACCAAGAAAAGTGGAAGATGGCTAGCAACTTGTATTCACAAATTCTCCTAGTTGAAGGGGCCACTTATTTTATGTTAGGACTATAACTTCACCCTCCAAACTTATAACACTTACCCTATACAAGAAATATCATGTCTTATCTACAAAGGAGCAAAGAATCTTAAGCAGAGAAAGACATGAAGTCTTCTCATTTAAAACAAGGATACAATCACTACTAATCTTGTCCCATAACTAGCCTAATATGGGCCATTCACACTAACAAAATACAAGAAGATCCTTAAGATCAAACCATCCTATACATTCCACTTCATAACATTTCTCACTAGGGGAAAATGTTAGAGTATATATTTGTATCTTGAATTTATTCTTATAAGAAATAATAGTTAGTGACTAAGCATAATACACATTTTTCCATCTCATCATTACAATCATACACATATATCCAGCATAACAACCTTCATGAAGTAATGGATGATAATATCATTTCACTAAAAAAGGAATAATACACTCATTTGGTTCTCTTATGTTTGTTGTGTTAGGTTCCCATGATTTGGCTGATTAGTAAACCAAATGACAGTGTAATATCAAACCAAGCTTTGGAGCCCAAGGACCTAGCCTTCCTGGACTCAGAGAGGGCTCTCTCTATATGTGTAAGGGATATCTGTGTGTTTGCTTATTTGTGTTCTGATTTTAGGCTAGTTATGAAGTAGGTTTTTTGGTTTTAGTTTTTTAGGTTGTGAGGGATGAAACTGATCAAAGATACGAGATAGGTAAAAAGATGTCAGATCAACTGGGCTATGGGGTCGAAAAGGTCAAGAAAGCTATCAGATGGTGATACAAAACTGTTGAAGGGCCGATTTGATTCAAGGTAGAAAGGATCTTTGGGCAAAATGGAGTAAATGGACATCAAGTTTGGGAACAACAAAGAGTTTCAAGTATAACTAGATTAATATATAACATAAACATGGTAGGGAAAACCATTAATCATGCAAAATGTGACTATAAGCTAATCAATACATAGAAATAAACATTCAAGCCATGCATAGAATTATATGACCCTCTAACTTTGGGAAATGGCTTTCAGACTTTGGGAAAACACTTAAGGAAGACAAACAACTTAACTTACTATGCCGGAATGCCTAAACATAGTACTTCAAGCTATTGGGCACTTTGAACAACAAGATTTGCATAGTTTTAGGCAAAGGGCTAGATCGGAACTAGGCCTCCTTGGTTCAACAAAATGATAATCTAATCAGTCAAAGAGAAATTTCATGGATGGAACTATAACTAGCCATAGGTAAACAGGGCATACCGTAAGTCATACTTAGCATGTATAGAACTATGAATGAAACAAGCAAAAATATCCTCAAGTTATTAAAGAGCAGTTAAGAATTCTTTAATGTAACCAAGGAAGAAGAAAACAAAGAAGCTATGAAGAAACAGGAAATTTGGGGTGCCTCCATGGGCATGTCTCAAATTTGTTCTCTATTGATCTATAGCAAGCAAGAAACATGTATTCATGAATGGAAACTAGAAGATAAAACAAAGAAAGAGACACTATACCATTCTACCAAGTCATGGAATCCAACAACAATCCTCTATTCATCATCCAAGAACATCCAAGAGGAAATCCAAAAGCATGAGACAAGTATTTCTTCCAAAGCTTATATGACCATATATTGCTTCTATCATCAAATTCAGCCTTGTTTTACAATGAAATCCTTTGGAATATATAGGCCAAAGTGAGGAAGACCTCATGGTTCAACTTGCCATCCTATTGGCCTAATCAAAATATCTAAACTTGTCCTTGAGGCTTTGCAAAGCCCAAGGCACAAAATATCTCATAAAATATCTAGAAAATGCTAAAAAATGGAATTAAATTGACTTTTCACAACTTCTCATGTGCAAAAATAGCTAAATGCACATGAGGAAATATCAGTTTTTTAAGGTTAAAAAATTACAAAAATATTCAAAATTTACATCTGCAAAAGGTCCCCTGACTTGCCGGCAACATTTGGCAGCCTTCCTGATGTCAAAACGAGGCTCATGATAGCTTTTTGGAAAGCTCTGAGTGTCTACTTTCTGGAGAAACAGAAATTTTCCCAATATGATTCCTAGAAGTCCTCCAAAACTGGACTTGTGTGTAAAAAACCAAAAATTACAGTTTGCTGATAGACCGGGCAGAGTGTGCAAAAAGCGAGCATTTTTCGCCACTTTGGGGGTAAAAATGATCTCCAAATGTCCTGAAAATTGCTGAGAGTGTGCTCCTGAAATTATGGCATCCAATGATACCATTTTCCTCCTTTGACGATACCCCAAACTGAAATGGCGAATTTCATGAGTTTTTGACCAAAAACTCAAAAATGCCAAAAAACCAAAGTATGTCAAAATTTGCCCAAATTAGGTGTGTATGACCCTCAAGGGTCCTTAGAAACATGCTCTGAAGCGGTGGACAAAATATCAACCCCCGATGTGCCTTTCTTCACTTTCCGTGCCAGGCGCTTCCCTTTAGCCTCCTTTAGCTTTTCTTGGGCAGCCTTTAACTTGCGACGGGCAAACTGATTTAACTTCTTGTAATGTCCCATCATTCTCCTTTGAAGCTCTAGATCCCTGTTTTCCCTCTCCAAATTCTTCTCTAAATAGTCATTTACTCTTTCAAGCCACGCCTCCTTATTGTTTTCTATCTCCTGTTCAAACAATGCTGTGAGAGGAGTGGATTCGAGAAGGGCTTTCTCTTCTTCTTTTTGCCTTTCAAGGGCTATTTTAAGCCCTATGGTTCTAGGCCTTTTTCGCCTAGGCTGGTATTCTTCTTCACTTTCATCAAAATCGCCTATGAGTTCATCTATCCTTGCTTGGGCTTTGGAAGCCTCTTTCTTATACTTGGTCGCTCGTGTCTCATAGACAACCATATGGACACTCATTTGCCTGTTTTGGATCTCTAGAAAATGATTGAAATTACTTGCCCTATGAAGATCACCTTTCAATGCATCAATTTATCTCTCTCTTTGGATCAAAAGGTTTTCGAGAATGCGGGCCTCATTATCACTGTCATCACTTGGGATTGGGATGATATTGGATGCACTCTCCAGCTCATGACCTCCTTCTACCTTTCCCTTTCCTTTGCTTTGGGTGGCTATTCTAGTGCTCTTCCTTTTAGGCAAATCAATGATAGGCTTCTTAGGCAATTTACCTTTGCTTCGAAGAGCTCTTGTCACATTTGGAGTGACCACCCCTGGCATTCTTTTCCTAGTTGTCCGGGATTTTGTCTTTTTAAGAGAGGAAGGCATGATTCCTTTACCTTTGTCATCTTTCTTGTCATCCCCTTGAATTTGCTTTTCTTATTGAGGCTGTTGTGCTTCTTGAGAAGGCTGTGTATCATCCTTTGGAGGCTATTGTGTATCTTGAGGAGGCTCCTGTGCATCATGAGGAAGTTATTGTGTGTCTTCTTTAGGCTGCCCCTGCTCCTTAATATCTTGCTGTTGTTCTGCCTCACTTTCCTGCTGCCCTTGGTCATCAATATCATGCTGCTGCTCTGTCTCAATTTCCTGCTCATTCTACTGTTCAAGCTGCTGCCCCTGGTCATCATCCTTATGCTGCTGTTCAAACTACTGCCCTTCCTCTCCTTGATGTTGTTCATCACCATTGAGTTGCTGCTGTTCAGCACTCTCATCTTCTTGTTCCTGCTGCTGCTCACCATCACCACTGTCATGCTGTTGTTCAAACTGCTGCCCTTCCTCTCCTTGATGTTGTTCATCACCACTGAGTTGCTGCTGTTCAGCACTCTCATCTTCTTGTTCCTGCTACTGCTCACCATCACCACTGTCATGCTGCTGCCCCTCATCTTCAGTTTGATGCTCTTCATCTTTTCCTTCATGTTCATGTCCTTCCTTCACCTGCTGGCCACTTCCTTCTCCTTCTCCCTGCTCTTTTGTTTGTGCTGTGGTGAACTTGAGACTTTTAGGAGTAGGCCTGCTAGAAGAAGGGGAGGGGCGATGAGTAGGAGATGTAGGGGATGTATGGACTGGAGGGACAGTGGAGAAATCCGGGTGACTGATGAAAACATCCCAAGAAACCCCTTTCTTCTCAAGCTGGTGAAGGATGATGATTTTAATGAGAGAGTGATGGAATAGAGAGGCTATTTCCTGGGATGGAGGCTTCTTCTGGACAGAGGAGGCCATTTTCTCAATGATTTTGCACAAGAAGAAAGGAAGATTCAACTGCTTGGTTCTTGTGAAATGCATCAACAGTCGGATGTGGTATGCATAAACATGGGAGAATCTCCCCTCACAAGTGAAATACTTCATGATAATCTTCATGAGGGGGGCATAGATGGCTAAGAGATAAGAGAAAGGGAAAATAGCAGGGCATGCTTCTCTGTGTTCAGGCTTGAGGAAGGGTTTGTAGTCATCCAAGTCCAAATAGTTTGTTTGAACCATTTCTCGCCAATGTAGGGAATTTTAGTAGCCTTGGATATGGATCTCAGGGAGAACTTGAAATCAAGGCCTGCCAATTGAAAATGTTTGTTTTTGAACCTCAAGGCGCACAAATGTGTTAAAGGAGAGAAAATTTTCACTTCTTATACTCTCTGGCAAAAATCCAAGCACCCCACCTCATGAAAATTGAATAAGATAGATGGGTGTGCATTGACCTCTTCGGTGGAAATTGGTTCATATCTCTTGTGCAACCCACTCCTGCTATCTTGCCTAAGCAGCATCTTGACTTGGATGTGTTCCTGCAACACCAAATTGCTTCAAAGCTTTTGAAATTCCTTCTTCAAACCAAACTCTGTCTCAGCCTGTCAACTCACTGTTTGATAAGGCAACAATGGTTTTGAGTGTTGTGGAAAATGTCTCCTTTGGTATAAGACTCCTGTCCCTTCAAAACAATACCTTTCCACTTGGTATTCAACTCAAAAAGTAAACTTCAAGAGAAAAATCACAGTCAATAAAGATACACGGTCAAAGTGATGTTTTATGTGTTTTGTGGTAAGGTCACCTTGCCTTTTGGTATTTTGAGGACAACAGTATAACCTTGTATTTCAGAAAAAGGAAAAAACCACAATATTCTTAGTTCAATACACTGCTTTCTTCTTTGTAGGCCACTTCACCAGTAGATTCAACAATATGAAGACGGTCAATCAAAAAGGCAATACACAGTCCAAGGTTACTGTGTAATAGGTGACGGAGTTTATTTTGTTTTTGATGTGGTCATAAAGAATCCTGTAGCATTTAAACAACAATAAACCCCTCTTCAAACAAAACACGACCCTCTTTAAACTCTACTGTCCCTTACACAAAGTTTGACAAAAACACCTCCAACTGATTTACACTGCTTTCTCACTAAGGTCTGTTTATGGTCAAAGGGCAAGCATGACCTTATTCTTCATCACACCGAGGCAGACTTTGAATACTGGCTAAGTAATACATGTATGATCACAGTGGTTGAAATTAGGATCAATGTTTCATTTTTCAAATGCTAAACTTCCACCTTTAAAATAGGGCCTTCATCTCTCATCATTCTTTGAGGGAAGTTTAATGGGCCTTTCTATATCAATAAAACTCACAACCTTTTGATGTTTCATCTCTAGCCAACAAAACTACAGCCAATCTTGTTCTTTTAAATAAAAACGCAAAACTCAAACTTGTGACTTCACCCCATGAGTTTCATCCCTTTTACCCTCTCTTGGTAGTTTTAACAAAGCAAAAGGCACATGGAATACCTTTGAAAATATATGATGATGCTTCTTTAAGGAGTTTGATCCGCTTTTAACCCGTTTTGGAGGTGTTTGCGCCGTCAATAGATGCGCGGAACTTTCGTGAAGAAGAACGCCGCGTGGAGGTAAGCTTCCAGGTCACTGTTAGGCCGATAGGACCGAAAGCTACAGGCATGTTGCGCACACCTACAGGCACGCCACACGACCTTGTAACCCTTTGCAATTTTTGCGCTCAAACGTGTCGTGCAACACTACAGGCGCGCCGCGCAATCTTTAACCCTTGAAAAAATTGTTTTTTTGCTTGAAACTCCTTTCTCTGGTCTTGAGGGCAGCAAGAGGGGCTTTTCTCATGCTTGAGGAATTTCAAAATGGAATGAAAATAGTCCTTGACCCTTGTTAAAGTGGAAAAACCAATGGTCCTTTTATGTTTGATTTGAGAGGGTTTATTCAAAAGTTTTGAAAAAGCCTTTGTTTTTAAATCCAAATTTGAAACCTCATCTTTCAAAACATAATCTGATGCCCTTTGTTTGGATATGTTTATAGTGGTAAAGACCATTTGTTTATAAGCGAGACCTCCTTTTTAGAAATAAAACAACTCTTACGAGAAATTGAAACTTTGACTGCCTCTCATTTAAGGAATAAAAAGGGTCCTCCTTTTATGATATTCATTATCTTTGTATTCCTCATCTGTTGTTACTTGCGTTATGGGAGCTTCCTTTTACTGTGGATAACAACTTTGTTGGACATTTTAAGTGCAAATCCTGTTTTACAAAGGGTCATCCAACCCTCTTTTTGAAGAGCAGCCTATTCAGAGCCTTTGCCATATGCCATGACCTCTTTTTACTTCTTTTGACTATCTGCCTTCACAATCTCTCTCCAATGATGATGAACCTGTCAGTTTCTAGGTTTTTCCTTGTGATTCAAAGGTAATGAAAGTCCTGCAGACATTTTAGAACCCACTGCTTTACCTCTATTCAAAATGTAACAGCAGAGCACCTTGACTTGTTTTCATAGGGAACCTGCTTTCCTTTGTGACAGTGGAATGCAAACTTTGCTTTCAATGAGTTCCAGATCCTGAAAAAGTGCCAAAGTCTTTCTTGTATTTTATGAACAAATGTTTCTAGCTGCAATACCTCTTGGGGAACTGAGCTCATATTTCCTTCTATCCACTATAATAAATAATTTGAAAAACATTCCTTTGTGAGTAGGAAGCTCAGTACTCTTTGAAAAACAACTATCATTTCTTTTGCCTGTGCAATGACCCATCTCATCAACCACTCTTCAATTTTGTTTTGTTTGAGCTGCAGACTGTCTTTTGAAAGAAATCCTGTTAAGAGACAAGTTTAACACCTTGGATTGCAGTGGTACCCCTACTTTCCTTCTTGGTCTTTTCACATTATTTCTCTGTTTCAACTATCTCTCACTGTTCTTACCTCTTATATTTTGATCAGTCAAAATTTGGAATCAGTCACTGCCTTAATCTGCTGAAGAATGTTTAATGAGCATGCTTGAGAAGGGTTTCTCTTATACATGATGGCAAGAAAACAAATTTTGAACAACACCACTACTTTTACCTTTGCCTTCAATCATCACTTTGCTTCAGAAAACCCTAGTCACTGTCTCATTGTTCATTAAAAACAAATCTGTCTTACAGTCAGTTGCAACTCTTAAAACCAAACTTGTCCATTTCCCTCTACTTATAGATGAAGGAGGTGCTTTTAACCCTCCACTTATAAATGAAGGAGGTTCTTTTGGTCTTCAAACCCTCTGCTTATAAGTGAAGGAGGTTCTTAGTCATGTCACATCATTAGCGCCTTGACAGTGTTGTTTTTCCTTTTACTATCCTTTCAGGCTTTGAATGAGGTCGCAAGAGCTTGATGAAAAACTCTTTGCTTTGTAGCTGCATCTCAGGCTCAAGATCACACTGAGAAGCAGCTATCTTCTCGTGTGGAGCAAAAAATTGTCTTCTGAGATGCTGGTATGTTTCTGTCCTTGAAAGATCCATCAAACACTATAAAAAAAAAACACCTACAATCAGCTTGACTTATGGTCTATGAATTGCTGATACTTAAGGGTATATTAGTGGCGCGAATTAGGGCTATAACCAACTTTATTAGCAGTGTGGGAGGTCTGTTATGACTGGTCTATAGCAGATGGAGGTTTTTTGGCTCTTGGATAGTTTTCCAAGGGAGAAATGTTTTAAAGCGCCGCTTCCTAACTTAGGGGAAACTGTTTGAATATATTTGGATTGTCCCTTTAGAGCTGATGGGCAGACTAGTATAGCTGAGGCAAGGTAGGATTTGATAATGAGGTTTCATCTCGTCATGGGCGGACTGAAAAGTAGGAGGGCGAAAAGGTTTTATGGGTGTTTTCCCAGCTGGAAAATTTGACAAATTTTTAGTTCGGCTGTTGGAAAACTTGGCTGTTACAACTAGTCATCACCAATAAGTGAAAAATACTGATGAATAACATGTTGGAAAAGAAATATGGGTGAGGAACATTCCACACCACAATAGGAACTAACCATTTTTTTATTTATTAATCAGAGGTCGAGCCTCCCCCAACACAACTACAAAGCTCTTGATGTTACAAGAGATGGAGATTGGAATTAAGAAGTTGAAAAATGGAAAGGAAAAAGACTTGGTTGAACTTCAAGCAAAGTATCTAAAATGGGGAATGAACACTCTTTCACCACACATCATGGAAATATTCAACAACATCATTCAACAAGGATTCCGAAGGGACTAGACAACTATCCTTGCAATACCCCTTTTTAAAAGTGGAGACATTAATAATCCTTCCAATTATAGAACCATTATGATCAATCCTTTGTTTGCAAAGATTTTTAGCAGCATGGTAGAAAATAGAATCAGTAAGTGGGAAGAAGTAAAAGAAAAGAGGGAAAAATGACAAGCGGGTTTAGGCCAAATAATTCTGCAATGGATCATGGCAACACGTTGAGACACATTATTGAAAAGGTTTGGGGTGATAAATAAGAAGTATTCATATGTTTTTTTGACTTCAAAAAGGCATTTGACACAGTCCCTAGAGATAAGTTGTGGCGTAGAATGGAAGAACTTGAAATTTCTTTGCATTATAGAGTTGTTGTCCATATACTTTATGAAGAGATGAAAGTCAAAATTAGAACCCCAGTAGATATTTCATAAAGCTTTACAAGTGACATTGGAGTCAAGCAAGGTTGCCCTTTATCCCCTACTCTTTTTGGTTTATATATTGATAAACTAGAAGAGTGGCTAAATTTTCAAGGTGGGGATGGTGTTCAGTTGGCGGAGTTTGTGATAAAGCTTCTTTTATATGATGATGATGTTGTGTTGATTTATAAATTGGCCGATGGATTGCAGATGCACCTATATGCCCTTGAAAATTTTTGTAGAGAAGTGAGGATGCAAGTCAATACTAGCAATACCAAAATAATGATTTTCTCTAATAAAAGGAAGCAGAGTCAACATATGTTCTTCTTTGAAGGCAACATTTTTAAAGAAGTAAATGAGTACAAATAACTCGGGATTGATTTCGAAAACAAGCTTAATTGGGAGGATTGCAGAAAGAAGAGAATCTTAGGAGGGTGGAAAGCATTATATGCTCTTCAAAACAGATGTAGAGAGGTAAAGTTATGGAATTGGAAAATGATTAAAGTGCTTTTTGGACTCCTAGTTTTACCAATGATGCTATATGGGTGTGAATTGTGTGCTAGCATCATCCCTGTCTCAAAAGGGAAGCAAATTGAGAAAATCCAAAATCGCTTGATCATGAAAAAATTCAAAATAAAAAGTTCGGTACATTATGAGATAATGTTGAGTGAAACAGGAGCAACTCTAATTGAAGCAATTTCTATGGTGTGGCCCATAAGATATCTAAAAATAATTGATAAAATGGGAGTAGGTAAATGTCCTAATGTTATCTTCAAGGAAGGTATGAGTGAAAGAAAGAAATCATGGACGAGACAAGACTACACATGGATGAAAAAATGGAATATCTACCTCAATGTTTGTCCCACAAATAGCAAGGAGCTAAAGAATTTTGTTATGGGTAAGTTTCGTAAACATGTATGGGGAAAAGAGTTGGGTAGAAAGAAAAAGTACTACATTGAAGAATTCAACCCTACGTATGATCTCCAACAAAAGGAGCACATTGGGCTAACATTATGTGGAGGGAAAAAGTTCTTATTGCTCAATTAAGAACCAACTCGCATCAAATTTGGCGTGAAACAAGATGGTGGAAAATGCCTAAAGAAACTTGGGAAGAACGAGTGTGTACATTTTTCATGTCTGGGACAGTGGAATCGAAAACACATTTATTTTTTGAATGTGATGCATTCAAAGACATCAAAGAAATTAATGGGAATATGTTAGCATCGGTTTCTTGGCATTGTCTTTTCAGCGATGGGATTGTTGGAAGGTTTGGCTAGCTCATTATCAATTTTAATAAGAAAATGACTGAAACACAACAGGAAAAAAACATGGAACTCATGGCCCCATAGACTATTTTTAGTCTCTTGGATGTTAAAATATCATTTCATTATTTAATTTAATTTAATTTAATTTAATTTCTTACTTTCATAATGCTAAAAAAATGGTTCTGTGGAGCGTCAAAATCTAGAAGTAACGACTCCTATCCAATGCCTTCACCCTTGTAGCTACAAAAAAACTTTGGTGAAATGAGTGATGTGGTTAGGGGTTGAACAAAATGGTCAAATCCGTGTGGAATACGGGGATTTCAAATTCCGCATGAAAAGATAAGAATTTTGGAGTCTACAACACCCAATCATAAATATTGCAGACTTTAATCATCACACTCGCTTGTACATGTTGAAGGCTGGAAAGTGACTTCCTCAACATTAGGTATTCCGCCAAGTCGAGAGCTTAATAAAACTCATTTTCCGTTGAAAAAGGTGGCTCCAACTGGGGATCAAGGGACCAGTTTCCCATATAAACATAGTTATATAAAAAAAGAAATGAAATCAATACTAGCGGGGTGATTTATTCTAACGATAACATAAAGTGAAACTAATCTAACTACTTGCTGGGATTGGATTCATTTATATGATTAAGGCATATAATTTCACAAGCATTAAACAATATAGATCCTTGCATACTTAATGAATATAGGCACATTTAAAAAAATAAATCAATTTAATTGATTTAGTTGATGAAGAACATTAATCACACAAAAGATCTCTAAGTCTCACATCTAACAACATATCGTTCAATATATTATATCAATATTAATACTAACATATATCACTTCAATGCTTATCAGTATGAAACTAATAGAAAGAATACGTTTGCCACAATTTTAGAAACATAAAACAATCAATACACATATAATAGTACATGTTGCATCATAGTTTTAGATTTGAAAAGATAGCTTCAAGGTTCAAAGTTTCAATTAGATAACTTTCGTTCAAACAATACTGTAAGTTCCAAAAGAAGTCTTCTCAAAATTCTAGACATGTTTCTAAATGCATGAAAGGGGTTTAAATACTAATTAACATTACAAAAATAGAAGACTTGTAAAAGAAGTCTACTAATATTACTCTAAACTATAAAACTATAAACTAGGAAAATAAAATGCATAACTTGTAACAATCTATGACTATTTCCCCAATTCACTCTCTCGCTGGCATGCTTTGATCATATGTTTGAGCTGGGGGGATGAATTGGCTGCATTCTCATCTATCCCGTGAATACTACATCGTTCAGTGTTGGAAGAAACTGAGTTGTTGCATTGGAGAGGCACCTCAACATTATCAATTGGTTATGAGGCTTAATCAACAAGTACCCGTAAATATCCATGTTTAACCTTGTCAAATTTCCTATGTCAAGAGATTTTATGTTTGATGTTTCTTGCCAGGATTGCTTTAGGAAACTGATCTCTGGTAGGGTGTCTTTTGATGCTTCATGAATCAGGTTGGCTTGTAGAAGAGAATCTTTCATATACTCAAAGATGCTGGAAGGTAAATTCTCAGCTCTGATAATAGCTAATTCAACGCTCTTCATTTTAATATCCCAATCTCCAAATATTATATCTCTAATTGATTCTTCAAGACGAGGGAGATCGATCGCTCTACTCTGTGAAGTATCTTGCCAATCTATGTGTTTTGACACCTTGTCATGAATTTCTTCATAATAAGTTCTTAGATTGGAAATCTGAGTAACCAATTGATCACTGGTCTTAGCTTTCTCTTGAATCGAATTATAATTCTGATAGAAAATTGCTTGCTGTGTTACCGGTAATGCCTCCAACTACGTTGCTTCTTTCTTTACTTCATTAATTTCAGGCTTTCTTGGAGTTTTTCAATCTTCTATTGCATTTGATGAATTATTTGATTTTTCTCTTTAATTTCATTTTCAATTTTGAGTTTGAGACCTTCAAACTGTTGTTGCATATTATTGATGCTTGACTGAAGTTCCTACTCGATCCTTTGCTTTTCATCAGAGAAAAATTTCTTCATTTGAGCAATTTTTTTGTCCATTTCTATAATCAATGATTAAACCTCTGCTGCCCTATCAACTGTGGAATTTTCATAAGCACCTGAAAATTGAGATAATCTATTAAGCTCTTTCCCTAGAGATGATTGAGTTCCTTTCCAAAGGACTCGCATTAGTGTTCAATCCATAGGCAGTTCTGGATGTTCTTCCATCTTTCACTTCTTCTTTGACATATTCATGATAGCTTTGTGCCTTGGAATATTAAACATGTCCAATGGCGGTATCTCTTCAACTTTCAGGAGTATTTCAGTAGTCGGAAAAGCCAAAATTATTTCCATATCTTGGGTTGGTGTTTCCTCTGGTTTCTCCTTTGTATCATTGTGTCCTTGGATCTGGATTTGCTCAAAAATAATTTTGGAAACCTCTGCAGTGAATGAGGTTTCTCTAATTTCTTCCTGATTCTTGGAGTTATCTATATCAGTGGAAACATGCTGCATACTTGGCTCACTTGTATGATTCATGGAACTTGTAGCACCTACAATTGGCACAGTTTCTAACTAAATGACATTTTGAATGGTAGGGGTATCAATCTCTAACAGTACTTTCTCAAGTTCTTCCCAATTTCGGATGAATCTATCATCTCGTTGAACATTAGTGATTTACTCTTCTTGAACTGCTACTGGTACTTGAGAAACTATTGCAACTATAACATGTTCTGCATTGGCTCTGGTATGTGAAGCACATAATCTAGAAAATGAGAATTTCTATGTTCTCGATACTTTGAATATTAAAAAATATTCTGGGCTGAGAATTTCAGCTACTTTATGCTAAACTGTTGAAAATCCATGAATTGATTCAAACATATCATCAAATCTGTCAGACTCGCTTGCAAATGCTCACAGCTTGACTGAATTCATTATCTCTCTAGCAATACCGTAGGAATCATAACTTCTATTGGGTAACACTAGAAAATTGAAAGGTTTTAATTGATAAATTTCAAGACAGACATGCTTGAAATTGTCTAGGGCATACGAACGACAGGAAAAAGGAAAATTTTGCCAAACGGTCTTTTTGGCATCTTTCAGGATTTTAGTCAAACCGTTTCCGACTGTTTGATAATAAATTTCTTTAGCCAACAATTTTTCTGGTATATACTAGGGTAGGACATGAGGATGAGAATAAATTCCAAAAATACGGATTCATGTAAAATTCTCTTCACCAAACCACCTACCTCTAGACTTGAGACTTTTATTAGCTTCAGGGGTGACTCTAGGGATTTTCCTTTCGAAAATGACATGGAAGACCGGGAGCATTATGCCATTTCATATTTTGAACATGTGAGAATGATTTTTCAACTCCCATAATAATCTAACTGTAAGTAGATGGGGGCTTCAACTTCTCTGGTCCATTTCCATCCTAATGATGAAAACTCAAGGGAAAAACAAACTGCGTCTAAGATATAGGAACTCATATAAAAAGAAGGGACTGCATTGGGTGGGGAATTTATATTTTCTCTATAGGTTGTGATAAATCTGATCAAATTATCATAAATAATAGTATCCCAATCTAGAATATAGCCATCAAAGGATGCTTCTATCAAGGGTGTTCAATTCTCTTTAAATTTGTTCATATTTATAGATCCAAAGAGACGACAGATCATTGCAGCTATTTGAGAGAATGGGATTTTAAGGGAGATGATTGAATATGTTGGCTCGAGGGGTCCTGAACCAGGTTCAGAAGTTAAGTTTTTCCAACAAACCCCTATACTATTGGCCCTTTCGGCAGTGACCTACTTGCGCAGGCCAAAGTCTCACCCGAAGTAGTATGAGAGGGTGCTGGATCCAGGTTACCACACCCTGAGAGAGAGTAAGTAAGTCAAGTAGATCCAAGTTCGCAACCTATCAGGTTCACACAAGACATGTCTATTCGTGGGTTTGTTAACAACATAATCATAACAAAGTTATTACCATGCACAGATCTAGTCAATACCTTCTCATCCACATGCGTATCAACAGTTATCAGTACATAATATCATAAACACATCAATAAAAGACACTTCATACCATGACACGGATAGATTCAAAGCATAAACAGATAACACAATTGTGTTCGTAGCTCCAACAGATTCCAAAAGGTTCACATCAACAATAACACATCAGATCCAAATAACACAAAGATACTTCAACTATATCTGCATATATTAGTATCAAAAACCCAGCTACAATCCAAATACAGCCTGCGCACATAACCAGTAGGGTTCGCACCCAACAGGACTGACGATCTCCGCGCACACAGCCAGCAGGATTCCTTACCCAAACAACCCAAAATAGATCTAACAATTCGTATTTAGCATTAGTCTTAATTCTTCTCTACTTCTAGACTCAAAATGTTCATCTATTTATATTATCTTAGCTTATGCTTCCAGTGGTCCGCAAACTATGGTTTGCAGACACTTGGTCTACTCTTGGATCCATTACAATGCATTTGGGGATTTGGCCCATCCCAAAATCCCTGCGCTAGACTAATTAATACCAAAAATATACAAAATTGTACAAAAATCGCAGATTTAGGGGATCTTGTTCCAATAGTCCCCCAACACAATCTTGTGACTCGTCCCGAGTCACTGTGGTCATGGGGTCTCCACCCGCGCCTGCAACAACCTGATCGCCTCGACCAGTGGGGGTAGCACTCCTTCACTCTGAGTAGCAGCATTATGAGAAATATCTACCAACTTCTATCGCAGCGATGACGCTCTCTAGAGTCTGGTTCAGTTGTTTAATGACGAAACCAACATCTTGAGAGAGCTTCAGGGCTTCATCAGCCCAAGGCTTAAGGCAGTTGCTGAGAGCCTTCTTCTTCTATCAGAGTTCATCAATATTATCCCGAAGGGCGTGGCTGGTATGCAGTCATGCCAATATTTGAGCAGGAATCAGAGTAGGCATAGTGGCTTCTAGCTGCTCAAATGCTTCTTCCTTCTAGCGCAGATCCTGGTTGATTTCTCGCAAGAGAGGGTCGCGCTACACCTTGGTCCATAACTACATAGCTATTTCCATAGGTGTTGTGATCAGTGTGTACCCTTGAATGAACTTCCTGTAGTAGCATGTGTGTCCGAGGATCTAACATAGCTATTTCTCAGTTGTAAGAACTGCCAGGTTTATGATAACTGCAACCTTCGCAGGATCAACCATTAACCCCTGTCTACAAACTATATGTCCAAGCAAGATTCTGAAGGGTATGAAGAATATGAACTTCTTGATATTCAGGGAGCTCTGGTGATTTCTACAGGCATCCAAAATCATGCACAGGTTCGAGACGTGCTTTTTCACCAAGCTGAAGACAGTCTAATCATCAAAATAAACCTCCAAAAACTTGTGTATGAACTCTCTGAATACTGCGACTACTACCCACGAATAGATGGCAAGGGCATTCTTAAGCCCAAACAGCTTGACAGTATGCTGAAAAGATCCCCATTTAGTAGCGAACGTAGTTTTGCTGCGATCTTCAGGTGCGATTCTGATTTGATGGTAGCCCGAGAACCCATTTGTAAATGAGTACGCTTCTTGTCCTCCTACGCTATCAAGGATTTCATTTGAGAACGGCATGGGAAAGGGATCACGCACACAGGCATCATTCAATTTGCACAAGTCAACACAGATTTGTATCTCTCCCTTCGTATTTTTCTCTTGAACCACCATTGGACTTACCTAGTCTGTTATTCAACCGGTTTGATGATACCTGCGGTGAGCATCTTATCGATTTCTTCTTTGACCTTCTGTTTATACTTAGGGTTCAACCAATAAGGTCACTGCTTCACAGGGCGTGCATCTGGTTTTAACGTGATGCGCATGACCCCTAGTTCCCCTATGATCCCCTTAAGTTCCAAGAACTTCGTCGGGAATAAGTCCCGGTATTCTGTGAGTAGTTCTGCAACTTTTCTTACTGTATCATCATCCCAGTAGTCCCCAATTTTAGCCAGCTTAGGTTGCTCCTCTGTTCCAATGTTGACTTCTTACAGCTTTAGAGGCTTAGTAACATCGACAGTTTGCAGTGGAGGTCCAACCACTGCGGGTTCCCCTTCCGACTCCGAGATAGAGACATTTCACGGATCCTCATCGCACTCCTCTATGGCTAAATTCTGGAAGTTGACAATATCCTGCATCTGCGTTTCCCATGTTGGTGCCTCGTGTTAGCCATCAGTAAATTTTTGATTGAGAAAATGGTGGCTAATAATAAGTCCTAAGCCTTCAAGAGATTGTTTTTATGAAAAACTGCTCATTTTTGAAGTCTTCTTGTGATGTTGAACTTAGCAAGTAATCTTCACTGTTGTTTCATTAAAAGAGAACCAAATTAAGCCTGCTGCCCCCTGCAACAATTGTTCCTAAAACAACTCCTCTTTCATTATTCCATTCACTCATTTTTACCCCTTTCTATCCTTCTTTTGAAATACCCCTTTACCCTTCATTTTTCCCTGCAAAACTAATAAATTCCCTTTATCATTCTTGAAGTTCTCTTTTCCCTCCTATCGGAACGCCTAAAAAGCCTAAAAACCCAACTTTTTAGGCTAAAAGCCCATTTCTGCAAACAAATAGGGCCTAAGTGCTTTTTCATCTTAGTCCTTAGCTTCTGCTCCCCATAAAATCTCAGTGCTATAACCAAGTGCTTTAAGGACTAAGCCCCCTTCAATACCGCTCCTGGTCACTCATCTCTCCATATGCCCTAGTTTCGCACTCGGTTCTAAGCCCTCTCCTTCCTCCCCGATCCCTTTTTATTTTATATTTTCTTTTCATTATTTGAAAAGCCTGCTGTTCATCTTGGACTGTTCATCTAAACAGATCAACGACTATCGCGCCCCTTTTCCCTATCCCCTTTCATTCCAGATTCTGCTATTTATTCACCTTTGCGAATGAATCCTATCCATCGATCCATTTGACCTGACAGTCCTCATCTAACCCGATGACCCAACTCCACCGGGGCCTACCTTCCACCACATGAAGTGCCTGTCCAATCGTGTGCTGCCACCTTTATTCCATTATCACTCCCGTCGCACAACTTATTTATCGCATTTCACTCGCACCGTCAGATCTCCTCTCCGTCATCCGATGGCATATATTCCATATCGCAAAATCCTTGCGCTCGAGGTTTAACGTTTCAAAATTTTGCGAAATGGGTGGTATTGAAATTCATGTGTCAACCATTATATGGAATCGCATTGCTTTCTGGAAAAACCACTTACTGCCTTTCGGTTGTGCGATAACCCCTCCTCGTATTGTGAAAACCACTTTTCGCCCAGATCACGCCAAATACAGTTTAAACTGCATTTTCGCCTATTTTTCCCATAGAACCCCACCGCCTGTATAATCACCCCTCCATCGCTACAAGTCCTCTTCCCCTCATTGCTCCTCACCCTCATCAACCTCTGTCGCAGTTATCCCCATTCTCGTAGGTTTTTATAATATGGTTTATGTTTTTGTTGCAAGTTTAATGGATAACGAGCTGCAGAGCCATACCACTATCATAAAAAGGTGACCAAGGGCCAAGGATAACAATCCTTAGGCCAGTATTCACGTAGAAAATGGAATCTACATGGTTCAAAATTATGGTTCGACTCGTGCCTCATGAGCATTGGTTACACCATGAAACCCTCGATGCGCCCATACACTTGTACATCAGCAAACAAAGTGATGAAGGATCAAGGAGTGTCAGTGAGCCAATAAAGCTAAAGGTTAATGCATAAAGACTGAATATCAAAAGAGCTTAACCCGATAGATAAAGATAAAGCACATATTAAAGACAGATCAATGATTAAAGCTAAACAGAGAACCTAAACAGGCATAAACACGATATTAAAGAAGATCTGTGTTTTTAAGGAAATCAAAGAAGACAAAACAATGAAGGACACCTCGGTGCCACATCAGAGGGGCTAATTGAATCCCTAGCTAGTAAGTTGCCACCTGCAAATTTTTTGCATCGAAAGCATACACAGTTAAAGACCTAGTGAGAGATCTTTTGCCAAAGACAACTCATAATTTATGATCAGTCTTCCAAAGTCCCCAAAGTCAACAATAATAATTAAGGATGATGAAACTTAATGTAAAAATCATTAAAATAGAGATAAGCACTCGAAATTTTCTCCCTTAGACCTCCTAAAGGTCAAGGCACCATTACTCTATATTAATTGAACAAATGAACCCCTCATACACTCCACCTCCTCTTTCTTCTATAAATACTGTTGTAGAAGACAATATAGAGGTTGGTCTCTGGATATCTGTTGCATGTAAATAGTTTTCTGAAGCTGCTGTAGTCCTGTTTGTAATTGAAGATACATAAGTTGAGATGAGAAGTTTGTAGCCGTAGAGACTCACTGGACTTGATGATTGTAACTGGTTTGAACATCAAATACAAGTAGCTGATTTATGGGATCCTGGTCTATGTCACTGGTGATGTGTTTGTCACTATAAAATTTTCATTTTCTCTTTTTGTTTCCATTCTGTCCACTTTTCTCTAATAAAGAACAACAAATATAGATTAGGATATACTTCTAAATTACCCTAAATCTCACTGAAAATTTTTATCCTTTATGTTTTCTGCTGATTGTTTATTTGAAGATAATTCAATAGAGTATAACTAGTGAAGTGTTGGTGAGCCCATGTTTCTTGAGTACAACTTGAGATTCTATCTTTGAATGTTCTTGAGAAGTTTGCTAATTAAAGCTGAGCTAGAGAAGTTTATGGTTAGCCCTATCCTCTGGTTTTATCTCCAACAGTTTCTTTGAAAAGTTCCCTTAAGAGTATGTTGAAAGCAGGCTAGTTTCAAAGTACTTACCTGATCTTAGACTACTTTTTATGTTTATCATAAATGTTTTCCCTTTGAATATGCTGAAAGCAGGCTAAGTTAAAAGTCTTTACTTGATCTTAAGCTATTATGTGTGTTTTAAATGTTTTCTTTCGAAAGTACATCAAAAGAAGGCTAGTTTCAAAGTACTTACCTGATCTTAGATTACTTTTGTGTCTTCCCTTAAGTGCATGCCAAATGCAGGATAGTTTCAAAGTACTTACTTAATCTTAGGCTGCTCTTTGTTTCTTCATTTGTTTGATTTCCCTTACTCCGCTTTTTAATGTTTCATTCCATAAAATCAACTTAAAGAGATCCTTTGACATAGATGACTTGCCCCATGGACCTCTCTTGAACCTTGCTGTCCAATTAAATCCTGTTATGACTCCATAGCCCAATGGATTGATGCTACTCCTTGCCTATCTTATCAGCTGAACTATTATTTCACCTACTTACACCTTCACCCTTTATAAAGAATTCCTTCACCTTCATTATATCCTTACCCAACCAAAACAAATAAAAACTATGTTCTTCATCACTAGCCTAAAATCACACTTCAAGCCTTAAAGATCATATCTTTGAACTCATACATAGAGAGATCCCTCTCTAAATCTAGGATGGCTAGGTCCTCATTTTCAAAAGCGGTTTTGATGTAGGATCTACAGTGTTTGTACTTGCCAATCTTGCAAACTACGGAGACCTAACATACTGGCGACTATACTGGGGACATTCTGAGTAAAATCCTTAAAACAAAACACTCAGTGTTCAGTGCAGTATAAGTAGCTTTCTTCAAGCACTACCAAGCATGTTGGTAATCATGATAGGACTTGTTTAAATCAGTGGCAATCTAAGTACTTCTTAGTATTCTAACAGACCCCTATCAAACCTTGAAGAAATCAGCTAAGTAAGCCATAGAGTAAACTCTATTTGTCTCATCATCGTAGCTAAGTGCTGAAATAGATTTAGGACACTCTCATAAACCACAGGAATGTAAAAACTCAGAAAACCCAAAAAATATTTCAGATTGGTACTCGAACTTATTAATGGTGGTGGACCATAAAACATTTACCTTCTAAAGCTAAAAATTTCCACCTGGTGACTCCACAATCCTGAATAGACCTAAAAGACTCCACTGGGAAACCCTTTACTATCATAACATCATACAAACTTAGTTAAGGGAACTTTGAGAGTTAATTTTCCTTGTTTGAAAGATTAGTTAGCTTATCAAAGATTGCTATATCTGGTTAAAACTTTTCTTATCATTGAGTCTGAAAAACATAGCATAGTGGCTTCTAGAAGAGTTCATACTAGAGCCTATCCTGACCTAAATCCTCCTGAGATAGTTGATAATACAGAGATTATACTTAGGAAGTATCCTAAGTCTAAAACTTCAACTATTGACAAACCAGTCCATAGAGCTAATTCTGTTCCTGAAAACGTTACAACTCTACAAGATTCATAAGTTGACTTAAGAAACCAGTTCAGAACTAGGTCACTTGATGATATAGATTAGATAGATTTTGAGTCTCCACCTTCATCCCAAGATAGAGGTGAACATCCTGGTAGCAGAGAGACTACCCCTCCTGATTTCCATTTCACTCATAATTTTGGTTTCTCTCATCCTAGATCTGCTCAACAGTCTTGTGTTGATCCATCCACTTCTGTTATCCATACACCCACAGTTTAAACTACCCCATTCCACCAACCCCCTCCTATCTTACATCCTCCACCTGTAAACCCCCCATTCTTTCCACAACCTCCTATCATGGCAACATGGTCTGCTCCCCTAGTCCTTCCTTTACCTTTAGTCAATCTTCCACAAGACTATCAGTCCAAGATAACATTATATGATGCTAGTGGTGCCACCACTGCTTCGCAACATGTGGATAAGATGAATGACTATTTTGACAGAAATGAGATTGAGGATGAAACTGTCAAACTTAGAATATTTGCTCAAAGTCTAGGGGGAGAAGCAAGAAAATGGTTCAAAGGTTTAACCCCTCACAGTATTAATGATCTTCAAGCTCTCCATCAGTCATTCCTAAACAAATGGGAAGTGAGGAAAAACCCTCTCCAAATACTTTCAGATTACAACAATATCAAAAGAAACACCGGGGAAAGTGTTCAAAATTATTGCACTAGATTCAATAGTGTTTATAATGCCCTACCCCCAGAATTGAGACCTCCACAAGGCTCAGCCTTGGCCAAATTTCCTAAAGGATTTGATCCTGAAATGGCCTATCAGCTAAGAGAAAGAGACCTCTTGACTTTAGAAGACATGCAGAAGGGAGCTCTTGCTGTGGAAGTAAATCTAATTGAGAAAAGAGCTAGGATGAGGAATGAAAAGAAAGTATCATTTAGGGAGGAATATGCACCCTCCACATCTAGCTCAAAAATGGAGAGGATGATGGAGGAAATGATAAAGAAGATGAGCATACTTGAGAGAGCACAAGCTAGAGAAAATCAGTCAGCTCCCCAAAACAGAAATCAATCTCAAAATCAAAATTAGAACTTTAGGAGGAATCAAACTCAAAAGAGACAAAGAGAGGATGATCAACAGATCAGACCTCCTTTCCAAGAAAATTATGTTAATGAGGATGAAGAAACCAATGAACAAACAGAGGATGACAACATAAATATATTGGGAGTAAGTAATGAGGATTCTGTTCTCATTTATGAAAGAAAACAAGGTTTATATACACCCATGATGACAAAAGACCACAACCTGACTATTATGAACAGTACTCTGAAAATGCCATCATAGGATCACCTAAACAGTATGATCTCAGAAGTAAAAAGAATCAAGACACTCCCAGAAATAAAACCTCTGATAAATTTGCCAAAAACAACCCTGAAAATACACCTAAAAAGACAGTATAAAATCACAAAACAATGGCTGTAAATTCTGGTTTAAACAAAGGGAAAAATGCTCAAACCAATGAAAAACAAAGTATTAACCCTAGTAGCACTAGCACCTCAGTTAATGCTCCTAAAAAAACCATTCTAACTTCTGTAAATAGCGAAAAATAGCAAGATGATTTTGCTGATGAAATAGTGACTAAAAAGACTGAACTAAACATGTTAAAAAAACAAATTCCTTTAAGCCTAGAGAATGAAATATCCAAAATCAAAATCTCTGTCCCTCTCACTAAATTAGTCACTCAAAATGTATATAGAGGTCAGATTTTGAAGGCTTTGAACATAGAATATGTTCATGACACAATTAACTTAAATGATGATACCCCAGAGCTCATATTTGGACCAAAAATTGAAGGGAAATTTCAAGAAGGAACCACCCCTCCTTTCTACATCAGCTTAAACATTCATGACAATATCTTGCACAATGCCATGCTAGATTCATGAGAATCACACAACCTTATGCCCAAGGTGATAATGGAAAGGTTAGGCTTAGAGATAACCAGACCCTATAAATATTTATATTCCTTTGATTCAAGTAGGGTGAGATGCCTAGGTCTAATAAAGGATCTGTGTGTTAACTTAGCCCAAATACTAGCCAAGAGTTTAGTGATGGACATTGTAGTGGCTGATATACCCCTCAAATATGGCATGCTCCTTTAAAGGACATGGGGTGCTAAGTTACAAGGCACAATGCAAATGGATATGACTAATGCCACCATCCCTGTCTTCAGTCAACCTAGAAGGCTCTATAGGGATACACACATGAAGTACATGGTGAGTAACCAAGAAAGACCAGAGAATTCTCCTCTCTATTCCATCCACACTAACCTTGACTCTTTCATTATTTTCAATGATGATATCTCTAAAGAGTAAGAGCCAATCAATGAAGAAACATCAAATGTTGTGATCGCTTCACTTTCAAACATAGCTACAACCATTGATGAGGAGGAAAATAAAGGGAAAATTAAAAAACAATCTGCTGATTTAGAAATTTACAGCAAACATCTTAAAATTATTGAGGTCCAATATAGTCATATAAATAACATAGATCATGGAAATCAAGAAATAAAACCTCAAACCATTGAAAAAATTGAGGAACAAAATTCGGGAAAATCCAGTACAGACCCCAGTTCAGAACAGAATGATGAAGAATGCAGAGAGGACAATAATGAAATAAATCTCAAAATTGAAAACAGTCCCCTTTGGAGCATGAATTTTGATGGGTCTTGCACTAAAAATGATGCAGTAGTAGGCATATGGCTACATAACATTGAAAGTAATCATGCTGAGGGACATTCCTACATGTTAAAATTTCAATGTACTAACAATATAGCTGAGTATGAAGCTCTCCTTCTAGGCCTGCATTTATTGAAAAAATTAGGGGCCAAAAGGATAAAAGTTCATGGGGATGCTGAGTTGATTATTAGGCAAGTAAATGGGGAATATAGTGCTAAACATCCCAGACTTAAAGCCTACAGAGATGATGCCATGGATCTATTAAAAACTTTTGATGAATTTCAACTTATCTTTATCCGAAGAAACCAAAACGTCCTTGCCAACGGTTTAGCCTTTGCTGCTAGAACTTGTCTTACACCTTATGAAACCAAGCAGTGCACTACCCAAGTCAAATTTAGACCAGCTGTCCCAAAAATGAAAAATACTGGCAAGTTTTTGAGGGAGATAAACAAATAGAAGACTTCCTACAGTCCAAAAAGGAATTTGAAACATCAAGCTCAGATTCAAATTATGATAAATACTGTCCTGTTGAAGAAAACCCACTTGTTGAAGAAGAAAAATCTCCCAATATTGCTGAAATAAACCTGTTAACCTATGAACCCAATCATAAAATAGAGAACAGCACAGATTTAGAAATTGAAGACTTAGAAGTGCCGCAATCTAAATACCACAACTTGCCAAAAGGTCTGGTCCCCTTAGAAGAACTATTTGACTTGAATTATGTGGCCAAAAAGCCAAAACTGGAACCCATAGAATCTAAAGTGGAAGAATGCGATATAAGCAGTGAGGAAAAGCCCAAAATGATTAAACTATCTAAAAATTTTCCAGCTCACATTAAGCTGAAATATATTGAGCTGTTCAAAGAATTTTCTGATGTGTTTGCATGGAGATATGAAGATCTAAATCATATGATACAGAAATAGTTCAGCATAAGATACCCCTCAAAGAAAACCTAAAACCTTTTAAACAGAAATTGTGCAGAATTAACCCTATTCAATTACCTCTGGTAGAGAAAGAAATTAAAAAAAATGTATGATGCTAGAATTATAGTCCCTATTAGATACTCAGAGTGGGTGTCTAATCCCTTATCAGTTAGGAAGAAAATACGAGAGATAAGGCTTTGTATTGATTTTATAAACTTAAACAAAGCCTCACTAAAGGACAACTATCCCTTGCCCAAAATGGATCATATTTTACAAAGGGTAGTTGGTTCTAGAAGAATTTCTTTGCTAGATAGCTTCTCGAGATATAATCACATTTTTGGTACATCCTGATGATCAACTTAAAACAACCTTCACTACACCTTGGGGTACTTTCATGTATTTGAAAATTCCTTTTGGTTTAATGAATGCTGGTGCCACATTTTAGAGAGCCATGGATATTGCATTTTCAGAAGAAATAGGTTACTTCATTGTGATTTACCTTGATGATATAACTGTTTATTCTAAAACAGATGAAGAGCACCTAATACACTTGAGAAAAGTCTTTGAAAAGTGCAGAAAATTCGGACTATCCTTAAATCCAAATAAAACATTGTTTGGTCTCCAAGAAGGTAAACTTCTTAGACATATCATATCAGAAGAAGGAATAAGGATAGACCCAAAAATGATTGATGGCATATTGCAAATCAACCATCCTAGAAACATCAAGGAACTTCAATATTTCATTGGGAAGATTAATTTCTTGAGAAGGTTCATACCCAATTTAGCTGAACTCCTTAGAAACATAACAAACATGCTCAAGAAAGAAGAAGAAGTTAAATGGACCTTGGAAGCAAAGAAGTCATTTGAACTGGTAAAACAAGCACTCACCAAAACACCAATTCTTATAAGTCCTGATTTTTCAAAAGATTTCTTTATCTTTTCATTTGCATCAGAACACATTGTAGCTGTTGTCCTATTACAGAAAAATTTGAATGGACAAGAGCAACCCATTGCATTTTTCAGCAAGGCATTAAGAGATGCACCTTTGAAGTATAACATAATGGAAAAACAAGCCTTTGCCTTAGTCAAAGCTTTAAAAGACTTTAGAGTTTATATTTTACATTCCCACGTTATAGCATCTGTGCCTCATTCAGTAGTGAAAGACATATTGACTCAAGATCCAAATGGAAAAAGAGGAAAGTGGATTGATGTAATTTTAGAGTATGACTTAGAAATAAAGCCCACTAAGCCCACTAAACTCATAAAAGGTCAAGGACTAGCAAAACTTATGGCTGAATCCAACTTTCAAGCTCTTGATATAAACATGTTTAATACATTAGATGAACAGGAGGAATGTTTAACTCCAATTATTGAAGATCATTTTCTAAATTCATCTTGGTATGCTGACATTTTGCATGTTTTGCTCAATCTGAATGTTCCTCCCGGTTTGTCTAAAACAAAGGCAAGATTTTTAAAGTTAAAAGCTGTAAATTACTGCATTTTGGATAAATTTTTATATTGGAAAAATGATAGTGGATTATTGCTTAAATGTTTGCCTGAGAATGATGCAGATAAGATCAAGCATGAGTTTCATGAAGGAGAATGTGGAGGCCACCTCTATTGGAAGTCGACTGCTAATAAAATCCTTAGAGTTGGTTACTACTGGCCCACTCTCTTTCAAGATGTCCATAAAATGATTATTGCCTGTCACAAATGCCAAATCTTTGAAGGCAAAATAAAGTTTCTTCCCTTACCTCTGCAACCAATCACTGTTGAAGCTCCTTTTCAACAGTGGGGTCTAGAATTCATTGGAAAAATCCATCCTCCATCATCTGCCCAACATAAATGGATCCTCACAACAATAGACTACTTCACCAAGTGGATAGAAGCCATCCCATCTAGGAATGCCATAGATTCAGTTATCATTTCATTCCTTGAAAACCATATATTATCCAGATTTGGCTGTCCTAGAAAGATCATCACTGATAATGCTGCTACATTTGGGTCTAAGAATATGGTAGAATTCTGTCATAAGTATCAGATCATATTGGGTCATTCCACAGCTTATTACCCTCAAGGCAATGGGCTTGCAGAATAATCAAATAAAATTCTGGTTAACATTATCAAGAAGTTGTTAGAAGATAACAAAAAATCATGGCACAATAAGCTAGTACATGCTTTATGGGAAGATAGATTGGCCATTAAAAAATCTATTGGAATGTCTCCCTACCAGCTAGTTTATGGAACTGATGCAGTATTTCCAACCAGTTTAGGAGTGCCAGTCATGAAGCTGATCCAGGAAGTACAATCTGAAGATGATGATGTCACAAGAAGAATAAATCAGACAATACATCTACAACAAACTAGAGAGGAGGTATACATTAGAGCACAACAACTACAAGAAAACATCAAGAAGTTGTTTGACACAAGAACTAAGGAAAGTGATTTCAAAATTGGTGATAAAGTTTTGAAATGGGATTCAAGAAGAGAAGATAAGGGAAAACATGGAAAATTTGATAACTTATGGCAGGGTCTTATCTTATCCAATCTGCTATTGGAAACAATGCATTTTTTCTCCAACAATTGGATGGAGCTGAATATTTTGGATGTCCTGTTAATGGTAGGGTTCTCAAACATTATTTTTGTTGACTTATTTTTTAATTTCAAGGCTTTTTATCCATTGTATATAACACTGTTTTTATAATTTGAAGAAAGAGAAAGACAAAAACAATATAAAAGAAAAGAGGGCAAAAATAAAACAAGAAAGGTACAGCCCCATACCAAAAAGAGAAAATCTGAAAGTGTGGAAGCTTAAATGCCACTACCAAAAACAAAACTATGCTATTTTAGTCATACAGCCTAATCATGACTGAGATATATTTCAATTTTTCTGCTGATAGGTTAGTAAATAAGATTTGTTAAACTGTTTAATTTTGGCTTATCAGTAGGTTAGATTAGGATAGAAAACCATGGTTCTAAAATTCTCAAAATATGAACCAAGAGAAAAGAAAAGAACAGCTCAAATAGATTAAAACCAGAGCTGAAATAAAGGATGAAGGATGTTTTATGTTTTCCAGATTTCAAGCCTTCATATGTTTGTTTTGAATTTTTGCAAATAAAGTCTGTGTGCAGCTTATAAATACAGCCATAGACATCATGGAAAATCAGACAGCCTAACCCTGATTTGATTATGTTTAAATTTTTGTTTTATAAAATAGAGAATAAAATCTACCAGACAGTCTAATCCTGGCAGATAATAGCTTAGATAGAGAATTTATGAGTTCAATAGTCTTGTTGGAGTTCCCATGTTTTGGAAAGTTTGGCAATACCAAAAGATGAGACAACATCAGAACCACTTTTAGACCTCGGGATCTAGCCCTCCTGGGTCCAGAGAGGGATCTCTCTATGAAGGCAAAGGTATATGTCTTTGAAGTTCAAATGTTAAGATATTAGGTTAGTTATAGGCATAAGGTTTGTTTTTTTTGTTTGTTTGTTTGGTTGTTGGGAAACTGGAAGGAAGGGTTCAATGTAAGACAAGGACGAGAAAGGAGGAATTTAGGCAAAGGAGAGGTAATTCAGAGAACACTCGAGACCATTGGGAAATGGAGTCATGAAAGGGTTTACTTGCTATTCAGTATTCAAGGATTTCAATTGGGCTAGTCATCTAAAGCATAGGATCTTAAAGATGAGAGTGTGCTATGAAATGATAAGGAAGGAAGGTGAATGACAAGGAAACCTCCAAGGTGACCACTTAGGAAATAGATCTAGGTATAGGGCATGCCATTAAACACCTATGATCCACCCCCTAAAAGGTTAACTCTTCAGACAAAGGAAACATTAAAGATTTAAACACAAAGGTGAAGGCCTGAGATTAGAGAAAGGCTTTGAACTTTCAATGCTTCGACATCCAACTTAAGGGAAATTAGAAAGGTTCAATTGATTGAAAAAGACCCTAGTGAGGCAGAATCAACATTCTAAACTCCCAGTATCCCAAATTTTTCAATTAAAACCCAACAAGAACATCCAAGACCAGATTCATAAATTCATACATTAGCTAGCAGTGAAAAGTAGCTACTACACTGGTTAAATTATCTTGAATTAGTTCTTAGATAACACATTTAGTAGAAAACATCAAAGGTAAGGAGAGCAGAAGCATTAGGGTACCATGCAAGGGTATATCCTAAGCCAGATTTCTGATGCTTACCAGAGAAATGAAATGTAATGAATTACGGAAGGAAAATAGAGACAGAGGCAGAAAACATCACCGCTGCCTTAAATCAGGATCCAAAGAAATGTGCTTGTCATATTACAGAGCAACACCAGTCATGTACAACATTTTCCAACAGCTTGATATTCAGTCTAAAAACATCTTCCTCAGCCTATCCTACAACTTTACACAGAGAACTATATCTCAAGAGAAACAACTTACAATTCACAGTTATCCGATCAATAATCAACAACAACCAACCCTTTTTACTGTGTTTTTCTTGAGTTCTTATAGTTGAAAGAGAGGCAGAGGAGGTAGGTGAAACACTAAATGAGACATTAAAATAGAAGTATCAGAAGAGGGATCGATGCCCATTCCATCTTAATATCTATGCAATTAATCTTCAGTACTCTTTGGAAGAAAGAGTGGTCTTCGACAGGCTGATATTAACTTCCACGTATGTTCTTTGACGTACTTTAGGCTGCAGTACTCTGGTGAATAGAAAAGGTAGATAAATGAGTTTGAGTTCTACAATACTGCATAACAAATGCTCTGGTATCATTAGGACTTCTGTCAGGGTGGAAATCTTCTCAGGAACAGGATATAAAATAAAAACAGTATGGGAACTTTGTCCTTTCTCGGGAGGGAAACTTCTGCTAATGTGGAACACTGATAATATTGTTTTCTATGCGTTAGGCCTCATTGGGCCTTCTGTGTTAACCATAAGGTCTTCAATCTGGTATAGTCACCTTTTGAACAGTTAATTGAAGCTTAAAATCTTCAATTAGAGGCTTCACAACTCTTTAATCCTGTACTGATACTCTTTACCACTTCATGACTGTCTCTGTCTGTGAAATTTGAGCTTTAATGGTGTTGGAGAGGTTCAATAGGGTTGAACACTGTTCTTTTAATGAAAAATTACTTTCTAACACCTTCCTAGGCATTTCTCTATAATCTTAGGCTCTGAAAATAGCCTCCTCTGCGCTCTGTGCCACTATAACAGTGACTGTGAACAATGGCGATTTCCACCGCCTGTACCCTGCAAAAACACACAAATATGTTAAGAAATCCATGCATGGGAGGATGGATGTAGTGGAAGGCTATGGGAATGACAGCGCAGCATGGTGGAACCAGTGGATGCAAGGGAAAACTGGTGAAAAATGCAGCTGATGGAGGTTTGGTGGAGGAATACATGTGGATCATTCAATCAGGTCAGGAGGCGATGATCGATGGTGGAGATTAACTAATGGAATGACTTTAGAAGGCCAAGAGATATTCAATGAACCTTAATGTAAAACATTAAAGTTTTAATGTAGGTGGAATGATATAACCCTTTAATGAAAAACATTAAAATTTTAGTGCGGGAGGAAGAAAAGGTTCTTAATGCAAAACATAGGGTATGGTCCTTTGAGTCGAAATACAAAGGAATGCATGGAAAACATATGAAATGGACTTTAGATGGTGGGACCCGGTCATGGGCACAGGGCGATTTAATTAGGACTGTTAGATCGCAGGAGGAGATCAATGGCTGCGATGATCCGATGAGGTTCTATGGTCGCGCGATGGGAAAGATGTGAATGGAGTGCAAGATGCAATGAGGGTCATTGATCAATACAGATCAACGGTCGAGATCTGTAGATGGAATTTCGGAGGCAGGAAGTGGGGAAGTGGTTTTTCTGAAGAAACAGATGTTTTCACGTGACAAAAGGCGGGTAAGGCGGTTTTCACTTTTCGAATGCGATATGGGTCCCCGGCTGACATGTGGCTTTCAGAAACCGCCCATATCGCGTAAATTCTAACTATTAAACTTCAGATGAGAAAACAATGCGATATTGATGCTGGCCATTGGATCTGGGACAGCGAGATCCGACGGTGGGAGATGGAACGCGATATGATAACGTGCGCGGTCAGTTAAGGTGGGGGCCAATCAAAGGTGGTTTGATTGGGGACCATCCGATCAGTGTGATGGATGGCTGAGATCTGTAGAGGAGAAACACAGGTGGAGGAGTTTGTTAGTGGGTAGGATTGATCCTAGCCGTCAGATCAAAAGGAATGAATGGTCAGGATCTAATCGGAAGCGGAGGAGGCAGGGGCCAAATCTCCGATGGGATCTGGACCGTTAGATCTACGGGAGATCTACGACTATGATTAGATTGGAGGGTGACCAATTAGGAAAGCAGGGTAGAGCAAGAAGAAATTTGGGTCATAGGATTAGAATGGATGGACGGCCCAAATTCAATCGGGGATCGACCAATCGAGGCATCGAAGGGTGGCACATTCTAAAATCTCCGATTGGCGATGAGCGCAGTGCTGCGATGGCCGTCGGATGCTTTAAGATCAATGGTGAAGATCTTCATCAAGATTTTACAAAGGAGTGAGACAGGCGCATTGAAACGTGCGTGGAACCATTAGATCTTTTCAGATCAACGGAGATCGCTTCAAAGGCCGATAGACCAAATACACCATCGCATTGGAACTTTTTGTTTTACAAAGGAAAAGCGCTCCCGAACATCTTTCGATTCCGATTAGCCCTACATGGATTAGTGCTTGGTTTTAGTGCTTGGGTTCATGGAGGGGAAGTGGTTAAGGGGCTGGCCGAAAGGGGCTAAGCCTGTTATATGGCAAAAAATGGGTTTTTTTAGCCTAAAAACATAGTTTTTAAGGCTGAACATAGGTTTTCGGTAGAGGGAAAAATGGATTTTTAGGCCAAACAAAGGGTATTTGTGAGGTTAAAAGGGGAGATGGAACAATTTAGTAGGCTTAGGAAGGAATTTTGGGGGTTAAAGGGAAAACTTTGAAAAGGGAAAAAAGGGTTAAAATGGGAAATTTTGCAGGGATACAAGGGGCAAAAGGAGGCCTTTTCTAAGCATCATTTTTTCACAGTCAGTGAGGATTTTGGATGGAAACAGTAGTGAAGATTTTTTTAAAGGCAAAGGGCACACAGAGGCTTCAAGAATGAGAGATTTTCGTAGGAAATGTATCTCTTGAAGGCTCAGAAAAGTATTTAGCCACCTGTTTGCTTGAAAAAAAAAATTCATAGGTGGCTAACAAATCTAATCTGAACTCATGGAAGAAATAAGGGTAGAATTAGATTAGTTTTTCCTGTTTTCAAAAGAATAAAATGTTGATGTTCAAGGTCTGCAAGTCTAAATGCACCTGCTGAAGAAAAAAAAAGTTAGGAAGTAGGCTGTGTAGGTAGTTGTTTGGGAAATAAATTTGTTTGATATAAATGTTGATCATCTTTCAAAACTACATGATCAAAGAAGAAAAGGTTGTCAATGGATGAAGGCACAGGTCTACATCCCAGAGATCAAATTTTGAAAATTCTTGACACCTCCAAGGAGCTGCCATCCCCAAGTGGAGCCACTGTTAGCCATCACTAAATTTTTGATTGAGCAAATGATGGCTAAGAATAAGTCCTAAGCCTCCAAGAGATTGCTCTTATGAAAAACTGCTCATTCTTGAAGTCTTCTTGTGTTGTTGAAATTAGCAAGTAATCTTCACTACTGTTTCATTAAAAGAGAACCAAATTAAGCCTACTGCCCCCTGCAACAATTGTTCCCAAAACAACTCCTCTTTCGTTATTCCATTCACTCATTTTTACCCTTTTCTATCCTTCATTTACCTCTGAAAAACCTCTTTACCATTCATTTTTCCTTGCAAAACTAATAAATTCCCTTTATCAGTTTCGAAGTTCCCTTTTCCCTCCTATCGGAACCCCTAAAAAGCCTAAAAACCCAACTTTTTAGGCTAAAAACCCATTTCTGCAAACAAACAGGGCCTAAGTGCTTTTTCAGCTTAGTCCTTAGCTTCAACTCCCCATAAAATCTTAGTGCTATAACCAAGTGATTTAAGGACTAAGCCCCCTTCAATACCGCTCCTGGTCACTCATCTCTCCATATGCCCCAGTTTCGCACTCGGTGCTAAGCCCTCTCCTTCCTCCCCAATCCCTTTTTATTTTATATTTTCTTTTCATTATTTGAAAATCTTGATGTTCATCTTGGACCGTTCATCTAAACATATCAATGACTATCGCACCCCTTTTCCCTATCACCTTTCAGCCCAGATTTTGCTATTTATTCACCTTTGCGAATGAATCCTATTCGTCGATCCATTTGACCTGATGGTCCTCATCTAACCCGATGACCCAACTCCACCGGGGCCTACCTTCCATCACATGAAGCGCCTATCCAATCATGTGCTGCCACCTGTATTCCATTATCACTCCCGTCGCGCAACTTATTTATCGCATTTCACCCGCACCGTCAGATCTCCTCTCCCTCATCCGATGGCATATATTCCATATCGCAAAATCCTTGTGCCTAAGGTTTAACGTTTCAAAATTTTTCGAAATAGGCAGTATTGAAAATCCACGTGTAAACCATTGTATGGAATCGCATTGGTTCGGGAAAAACCACTTACTGCCTTTCGGTTTGAGATAACCACTCGTGGTATTGTGAAAACCACTTTTCGCCCAGATCGCGCCAAATACAGTTTAAACTGCATTTTTTCCTGTTTTTCCCACAAAACTCCTCCGCCTACATAATCACCCCTTCGCTGCTGCAAGTCCTCTTCCCCTCACAGCTCCTCGCCCTCATCAACCTCTGTCGCAATTATCCCCATTCTCGCAAGTTTTTATAATATGGTTTATGTTTTTGTTGCAGGTTTAATGGATAACGAGCTATAGAGCCATCCCACTGTCATAAAAAGGTGACCAAGGGCCAAGGATGACGATCCTCAGGCCAGTATTCATGTAGAAAAGGGAATCTACAGGGATCAAAATTATGGTTCGACTCGTGCCTCATGAGCATTGGTTACACCATGAAACCCTCGATGCGCCCATACACCAATACATCAGCAAACACAGTGATGTAGGATCAAGGAGTGTCAGTGAGCCAATAAAGCTAAAGGTTAATGCATAAAGACTGAAGATCAAAAGAGCTTAACCCGATAGATAAAGATAAAGCACAGATTAAAGACAACTCAATGATTAAAGCTAAACAGAGAACCTAAACAGGCATAAACATGATATTAAAGAAGATCTGTGTTTTTAAGGAAATCAAAGAAGACAAAACAATGAAGGACACCTCGGTGCCACATCAGCTGGGCTAATTGAATCCCTAGCTACTAAATTGCCACCTGCAACTTTTTTGCATTGAAAGCATACACAGTTAAAGACCCAATCAGAGATCTTTTGCCAAAGATAGCTCAGAATTTATGATCAGTCTTCCAAAGCCCCCAAAGTCAACAATAATAATTAAGGATGATGAAACTTAATGTAAAAATCATTAAAACGGAGATAAGCACTCGAAATTTTCTCCCTTCGACCTCCTAAAGGTCAAGGCACCATTACTCTGTATTAATTGAACAAATGAACCCCTCATACACTCCACCTCCTCTTTCTTCTATAAATACTGCTGTAGAAGACAATATAAAGGTTGGTCTCTAGATATCTGTTGCATGTAAATAGTTTTCTGAAGCTGTTGTAGTCCTGTTTGTAATTGAAGATACATAAGTTGAGATGAGAAGTTTGTAGCTGTAGAGACTCACTGGACTTAATGATTGTAACTGGTTTGAACATCAAATACAAATAGCTGATTTATGGGATCCTGGTCTATGTCAATGGTGATGTGTTTGTCACTGTAAAATTTTCATTTTCTCTTTTTGTTTCCATTCTGTCCACTTTTCTCTGATAAAGAACAACAAATATAGATTATGATTTACTTCTGAAGTACCCTAAATCTCACTGAAAATATTTATCCTTTATGTTTTTTTTTTATTGTTATTTGAAGATAATTAAATAGAGTATAACCAGTGAAGTGTTGGTGAGCCCATGTTTCCTGAGTATAAGTTGATATTTTATCTTTGAATTTTCTTGAGAATTTTTCTAATTAAAGCTGAGCTAGAGAAGTTTATGGTTAGCCCTGTCCTCTGGTTTGATCTCCAACAGTTGCTTTGAAAAGTTCCCTTAAGAGTATGTTGAAAGCAGGCTAGTTTCAAAGTACTTACCTAATCTTAGACTACTTTTTATGTTTATCATAAATGTTTTCCCTTTGAATATGCTGAAAGCAGGCTAAGTTAAAAGTCTTTACTTGATCTTAAGCTATTCTGTGTGTTTTAAATGTTTTCTTTCGAAAGTACATGAAAAGCAGGCTAGTTTCAAAGTACTTACCTGATCTTAGATTACTTTTGTGTCTTCCCTTAAGTGCATGCCAAAAGCAGGATAGTTTCAAAGTACTTACTTGATCTGAGGCTGCTCTTTGTTTCTTCATTTTTTTGATTTCCCTCACTCCGCTTTTTAATGTTTCATTCCATAAAATCAACTTAAAGAGATCCTTTGACATAGATGACTTGCCCCATGGACCACTCTTGAACCTTGCTGTCCAATTAAATCCTCTTATGACTCCATAGCCCAATGGATTGATGCTGCTCCTTTCCTATGTTATCAGCTAAACTATTATTTCACCTACTTACACCTTCACCCTTCATTATATCCTTACCCAACCAAAACAAATAAAAACTATGTTCTTCATAACTAGCCGAAAATCACACTTCAAGCCTTAAAGATCATATCTTTGAACTCATACATAGAGATATCCCTCTCTGAATCTAGGATGGCAAGGTCCTTAGATTCCAAAGCGGCTTTGATGTAGGCTCTGCAGCTTTTGTACTTGCCAATCTTGCAAACTACGGAGACCTAACACCCCGAGTGTTGCATATGGGCGGGATTCATCAAATAATAAAGTATCTATATCCTGCAGAACTTCATCAAGTGCCTTTGTGCCACCTACTAACCCAAATTTCCCTACAAACTCATCCTTTAATGTTTCCTAGTGGCGGTTGCGCTAATGTAGCTCCGCATCTAAATACCATGCAGTGGGAATTGGCCCCAAGGCATAAATAAAAAGATGAACCCATTCTTCTGGAGTTCGGTCGCACCACTTCTCCATCCAAGCGAACAAATGCTTGGGCGGGTCCCCTAGGCCAATTAAAGTCTTGACACACAAGTGATTCGGAGGTTCGAATCGTAGGATCATCATATCACGACACTCTTCCTAATCCTGGAACGCCCCCTTATGCATGTCCCACCACCTCGCAGGTGTTGCGCGCATGGCTAGATTAAGGGCCCATAACCTCCATTCCCGTGGGACTTCAGCTTCAAATGCTCATAAAAAATCCTTAATACTACCAGAACCATCAAAGTAGGGCAATTATCTTACCTCTGAGGAGATTGACTGGAAGCTCTTAGCAATTCTAAGACACTGCAATGTAGATACATCGTGTAACCAATTCTACCAATTTTCTATCTCCCCGTCAGAGTCAGAGAAACATTCACTGTCTTTTTCCCAGCAAAGCATACCATCGGCCATAGGATTGATCCAATCGTCATCCCGGCGTCCTGTTCTTTGCGCACTGGCTCCGTATACCGTTCTCCTTCCATAGGGTCTAATGGTACTATCACCCGCATACCTTCATTTTGAAATACCATGCTTCTTTTATTTAGATTGATGATTCCTCCCATATTTATGGCCCAATCCAATCCTAGAAGCGTAGGATAGGGGTCCGCATCTTCTACAATCTGAATTACCTCAAAGTTGGCCCAGACCTTAACTCCTGCGATATCTACCATGATTTTCGACAGTCTCTCTAATGGTATGATCTTCTTCTAGTTGGCCATGTGCAACTAGATAGTGGACCATTCCAACTTAGGTTCCCCCATTCATTGCTAAGTTTTCTTAGGAAAGACGTTCGCATTTGATCCCAAGTCCAAAATAACCTGATCCATTTCATAGTCACTGATCTACGCTGTTAGCCGCATTTCCCTACTAGTGTGTTTCTTATGCTTGTACAACTTGTGCACATCCTTAACTTTCTGAGGTGGGTTAGGCCTTTATGCGCAGCAACTTCATACATGCCTGGAGAAATGGTTTAACTTCATCATCGGTCTTTAGGTTTGCTAGCACTTTTGGCATAGGTGCCTCATCCTTAGTGAAGTCTTTGCGGGCTGAAACAAAGGTTTCCTTTTCCTTTTGTAGGTCCAAACCTTCTTGTTTGACAACTGCTTTTCAGATAAGAGGTTCAACTGCATCTTTCTCCACAGCTCCCCCAGTAGCCATCCCACTACGTGTTATGATATTAATGCTTGGGCCTTCGTCATGTAGTTCAACCTTAACCCTCTGCACATTCTGTGGAGGTGTCTTCTATTTTTCCTGCATTTTTGTGATTAGAATTGGATATAATTCAATCACATGATACAAATGTCTAAAATAACTGCAGGATCGTCTTGCGGGGTTTGGACAGTCCCTTGCAAAGTGCCCTACTTCTCTGCAGTTATAACAGATCAATTTTCCTCTTCCCTGACCTACGTCTCCACCACTCCCTCCTCCTCTACCCCTGGCTGGGGAGCCTCCTCTGCTCGAGGGAGATAGAGGTGTCAAAGAGTCAGCCTGCATTTGATATAGGTTACCTCAGTAAATCATTAGGTCATATGTCCGACAGTTCTGTTCGTTATGTCCCACAGATGAGCAAAATCGGCACCATTGTTGCTTCAATTCTAGAACATAAGCGGCCAGACGAGGGCAGTGGTTGGTATCATGTAATCTTCTACACGAAAATCAGTGCACCATATGGTTGGGCCACTTGGTCCCACAACTTCTCTATGACGTAGGGGGCTAGGTCCCTCGGCCTGCATATCATCTGTCAATAGAGGGCATTGATCCTTGGTGTGCCCCGACACTCGGCATCGTATGCACCATATTTCTAGGTTGGCTTCCTTCTCTCACTCCTTGCACAGGTTCTAGATTTCGAGATGCATGGCCTGTAGCTTCCCTTGGATCTGCTGTACTCCAAACTGGGCATCATCTCTTGGTGTAGCTTCCAGCTTCATAGCGATCTCCAAGGATTTTTCCTATGATTCAATGGCTTGCTGACCCATAGGTACACGCAGGTGAGGTAGTAACATAGCGATGAACCATTCCTTGTGCTCTCTATCATCATACAGAAATTCCCCTTCTTTGATCACCTTCTTTAGCCGCTGATCAACCTCCCATACAGACTTAGAGGGCCATTGTTTAAAATATTTTAGGTCATTCACTATCTAAGAGTAGGACTTAGGCTTCCGAAACTGCTGTTTTAGGGCATCCTTAATCTCTTGAATAGTCGCGTTCGCATGCTGAGATATGTATCCCATATACCAGTCCAAGGCTCTTCCTTCGAAGGCGAGGGAGAGTTGCGCACTTTTTACAGCATCGTTAGCTACATTTTGTGTAGTCCATATTAACTCTGTGACAAACCAGAACCGGTCCATATCTTCATCCCCTACACCCTTGAAGGTAGGTAGCTTTATGTGCAAGGCCATATCATCTTATAATGGTGGTGGAGGTACGGATGAGTTTTTACCCCTATGCTGGCTTAAAGGTGGTGTAGCTAGAGGGCCATGCACAGCTGAATCTCTTACTGGACTATAGACAGATCTTTATCCTTCCTAATTAGTTCTATATTATTTACCACTTCACGTCGTGCTTTCATCCAGATCGGAGGTCATTCACTCAGTGTGGCTGCACAAAATACCTTTTTCGCACAGCAAAATCTTGATTAATAATGGGAGTGTCTTCAAAAACTTACCTCAGAAACCTTTGAATAACCTTCGATCTACCTCAGAATAGGATACGAACTGATCGACTGCGAATTCTGTCACAAATCATCCCAGCACGCTATCTAGCCAGTGATCTACCATACGAGTGATGGTATTATCAGTTCTTTCCAATTACTGGATCAATTCTGGAGTCCACTGCGTGACCCATTCATCCTTCCAACGCTTTTGGAAATCTACGAGCCTCGCGATCCACTCCTAGAGCTCATTCACAAATGTTACAAAGAAAATTTTGTAGGCTTCAGTGAGGATGTATTTATTCTTCGACTTCTCAGCCATAAATTTCGTGCTGTGATTATCTTTTACAACAAATTCCTGAACCTGTTTTTCAAACCACTCTTCAATTTCTACCCTCTTAGGTCTCCAATGTTTCCTTGGCATTACCCAATCCCTCTCTCAAAATTCTCCCGGTCTCGACAACAAAACCATTTGTTGGCTCGAGGGGTCCTGACCCAGGTTCAAAAGTTAAGGTTTGCCAACAAACCCCTATACTACTGGCCCTTTCGGCAGTGACCTACTTGTACAGGCCAAAGTCTCACCCGAAGCAGTATGGGAGGGTACTAGAACTAGGTTTCTGCACCCTGAGAGAGAGTAGGTAAGTCAAGCAGATCCAAGTTCACAACCTATCAGCTTTGCACAAGACAGGTCTATTCGCAGGTTTGTTAACAGCATAATCATAACAAAGTTATCACCATGCACAGATCTAGTCAATACCTTCACATCCACGTGCATATCAGCAACTATCAGTACATAATATCATAAATGCATCAATAACAGACACTTCATACCATGACACAAATAGATTCACAACATAAATAGATAACACAATTGTATTCGTAGCTCCAACAGATTCCAAAAGGTTTGCATCAACAATAACACATCACATCCAGATAACACAGAGATACTTCAACTATATTCGCATATATTGGTATAAAAAACCCAGTTACAATCCAAACATAGCCTACGCACACAGCCAACAGGGTTCGCACACAGCCAGTAGGACTGAGAATCTCCACGCACACAGACAGCAAAATTCCTTACCCAAACAACCCAAAACAGATCTAACAATTCGTACTTAGCATCAGTCTTAATTTTTCTCTACTTCTAGACTCAAAATGTTCATATATTTATATTATCTTATCCTACGCTTTTAGTGGTCCACAAACCATGGTTTGCAGACACTTGGTCTACCCTTGGACCCATTACAATGCATTCAGGCCTTTGGTCCACCCCAAAACCCCTGCGCTAGATTAATTAATACCAAAAATATACAAAATTGTACAAAATTTGCAGCTTTAGGGGACCCTGTTCCAATAGAATATATACCCTTATCGTCGCGCTTATGCCGGTTAGGGTCAATTCTCCATTCTTTAATTACAGTCGCAGAATGGTCATTCTCACGCATGAACTCTTGAACAAATTGGGCATCCTATCTCTTCTGGGGTTCTCGAATTTTATACATATTCTTCAAATATGACGACCTGAGAGAGCCAATGATAGTTCTACTTCGAGTAACGAATTCCCTATCTCTGATATCTACATTTTCCAAGACCCATTTCACTAAGTCATTATATGGCAGCATCTTAGGATGAGCAACAATTCTGTGAAGAAAAGAATTAGCAGTGTCCATCGATGATTCTAAATAATTGGAAAAAGTATCGTTGGCCACATATTTTATGTCCAGAATTACTTGCAATTTCTCATTCTCGAACAACTGATAGATCCCTTCCCAGCTTGAAGAACCAATTTCTTGGTTGCATGTAGTATCTGAGATTAGGGGAGCATTTTCATTGTTTTCCTCTTGTTGTATGACTAACAATGATGGGGTGGTGGATTTCCTTCGTAATTTAATCAACCTTGGCATCATTTTATGCCTAAGTGTTTGGATTTACCCTTTTGAAAAGAAAACTAGAGAGGATAGGCTGAAATCACTTCGAACAATATTAACTGTCTTGCCAACTTAACTCATGCATAATGGGAAATCCCTGGTATTAATATTTGAAATAATTACAAATCAATTACAAACCTTGAGATCAAAAAACACCTAAATTAGCATTAAATTGACAAGCATAGGTTCATGTTATTATGACAGATGTCATAATATCGGGATTCGTTGATCGTTGATTTTGATTGTTGGAAATTTATAACGCTCGAAGCCATCTGCGAAATGCAAAGTGTGACATTGCGATTTTTCGAGGCGGGATGCGATATCGGTGTTTGTCAGATGATGGTTTCCAATGTCGGCATATGTTAGGTGACGGCTTCATTACTTTGCATTTTGGCATTTCGCAATTGTAAATTCGCTACTTGGATTTCGGCATTGTGCTATTTCGGTGGTTCGTTGTTCACAATTTCGGTGATATTTTCCCCCGATTTTGTGCTTTTTCGGTTTGAGGGTTATTTTTTAGGCGTTTTTCTTTATTTTATAAAGCTTAATATAATAGAATCCTATCTTTAAGTTTTATTTCTAAAATAAACATTAACCTAAAAATTTTAAAGGGTCCCCATTATCCTTTCTAATCTATTTTACTTAGATAATGGGGAGTTGTTGTAATACTACAACAATTGGTGATACATTAGATGAATCAAGAATCTCTGATAAATCTTAATACTTAA
This sequence comes from Pinus albicaulis, assembly GCA_034641835.2. Lineage (NCBI taxonomy): Eukaryota > Viridiplantae > Streptophyta > Pinopsida > Pinales > Pinaceae > Pinus > Pinus albicaulis. The sequence continues at coordinate 943,476,934 of CM076584.1, read as the reverse complement.
AGACAATATTCTATGAAATTTATAAATAATTGAAATATGTCTTTGATATAGGTACATTCTAATCGAAATACATTGGTTTTACTTGAAAAATTTTCCTCTTTCTTTTGTGAATGAAATTTCTCTTTAAATGAATCAAATATTAATAAGTTGAAAAGATAAGTAGGAATTTAATCAAATCTTAGCTTATTTGATAAACTTATTAGTCACTAGTAGAGACATTGTTGCCAGCAGGCATTCATAGTCTCGACATGGTTACTATTTAACAAAAAATGAACCAGTATCCCATTCATAATATAATATACATCTCCAAAGGTAACTTATTTTCTTTGTAGAATTCTTCATCTTTTTCCACTTTAAAATCATTATCCTAGTTTGGAAGCCAGAAGTGATAATGCCATTCACTGGTTATAATAAATTTGAACAAGATGACTCACGACGAGATCCCTTGTCTCAAGGTTTTAGGTCATGAGCCATTATCTGGGTTTGGTAGCCAATTGATAAGGTCAAATTTATTAGTTTCCTATATACATGATGAGTCGACTCGTGATGAGATCTCTCAACTTTAAAGTTTTTTGTATTTTTGAATTACACTTTGAAAAATATATCTAATATATAAATGAATGCGGAGGTTGTCATTTTTCTCTTTATGAACTTTTGGATGACCATTTGAGTAAAAGATGCTAATACTTCAATTAAATTTCCCACTTTATAAAAGTAACTTTTCGAACATGATTCATGTCAAAATAATTTTTCAAATCACATAGGTTAGAAGTATTCTTCTTTCTAATCGGCTATTTAAATCAAAATATTCCAAAGAAATAGAGAATTCAATTTATGATTTATTTCCTTATTTTATATCTTTAAGGATTAATATTTCCATGTTCAAGAAGAATAATAAAGTGTTTCACCTTTTTCATAATATTGCAAAAAATTAATTTATTTTTAAATTACACCTATCTATATATTTATACAAAAGAACAATTGTTCTTTTAAGAAAAATATTTTTTAAGGACAAGTCCATTAACAGGAAGAGTTTCTTTCTTCTCTTGTAATTCTTGCAAAATGAAAGTTGATGGGCCTATTTTTCCGATTATTTGAAAAGGGCCAAGCAAGAGTTTTTGAAGTTTTGTATATTTTCCTTTATCCTCATGCACTTTATCCCATTTCAATACGAAATCTCCAATCTCAAACTGTTTAGTTTTGACTGTATTTGAATCAAACGAAGCTTTGATCAACTGTTGATGATGACTGTGTACCATTTTCGCTTTCTCTCTTTCTTCTTCCATTTTAATTATTTCAGACATTTTTAATTGTAATGAAGAGAAAGGTTGTTCATTAATTAATTGAACTAGGTTCATTTATGGGATAGCTATATTCAAATGTAAAATTGCCTCTTTCCCATATACCAATCGAAAAGGAGAAGTTCATATTAAAGCTTTTCTAGTTATCCTATCTGCCCATAATGCAAACATTAAGGATTTATGCCAGTTTTTCTGGTTTTGATCAATAGTTCATTTAATTATCCTTTTAAGGTTTTTTTTTGTTGATTCTACTAGGCCATTTCCTTGAGGATAATAATTTGTAGAATATTTTAATTTAAAACCTATTTTCAAATAAAATTTAGTCATGGCATTGCTTTAAAAATAAGAAGCATTGTCAAATATCAAAGCGTCAGGAACACCAAACCTTGTAATGATGAATTGATCAATAAATTCAATAATGTTTCTGAATTGGCTGTTTTAAGAGGTATTTCTTCTACCCACTTTGTAAAATAGTCTGTAGCAATCATTATATATTTGTGTTTTTTAGAAGAATGAGGAACGATCTCACCTATTATGTCAAGTCCCCATTGTTCGAAAGGTTGTTCCACATTAACTGGTTGAAGTGGCATTGAATATTTCCTTTGTCATCCTGCTGCAGTTTGACAAAACTTACAATTTCTGACATAATTGTGTGCATCTTTGAATAATGTTGCTCAGTAGTATCCTACATGTAAAATTTTATGTGTTGTGGTGTCTCCACCAAAGTGTCCACCCGCTGGTCCATCATGAAGTTCCTGTAGCACATTAGGTATTTCAGTTCTCTTTAAGAATCTAAGTAAGACAGAGTCATAATTTTTTCTGAATAACACATCATTGACTAATTGATACTAATTAGCTTTCAATCTTAAAGCTCATTTTCTCTTTAAATCTAAATTGAGTGGAGCATGATCGTTCTTTAAATAAAATATTAAATCAACATATTGAGTTTGAGGGTTAACATTGAGTACCTTTGTAAAATGTTCAATACTATTTGTTACCTCATTCCGTGATGTGTCATTCATTCCTGTAATCAACCTGCAAAATCCTTAACCTCTTACAATTTTAGTAGGTTTTATCTCTAAATCATATTATTGCATTGTTGTTACCTAGTTAGCCCTTTTTTCTCCTAGTTCCTTATGTATAAGTATTTGTCTGACTGATGAGAAAGGAACTATTACCTTGACATGATCTTTCAAAAGAAAAGGTCGAAAATATTTGACTGCTTTATAAACTGCAAATGCCTACTTTTCGGCTCCTGAATAATTCAATTCAACTCCTTCAAAATTAGAACTGAAAAATGCAATTGGGGTTTCGAGTTTTTTATCATCTGGTTGAGTTAAGCCCGCCGTATATGATAGATCCAAGGAAAAAGTATATAAAATGAAATCATTGGAAAAATTAGGAGTTGAAAGAGAAGGAGCATAAGCAATTGCTTGTTTGATGATTTGAAAATCTTCCTTTTCTTCTTCTCCCCATTTAAACAATGTTATCTTTCTTGATCATTTTTTGTAGTGGAAGAACTTTATGTGAAAAATTTGGAATGAATCATTTGACAAAATTTATCTGTCCTAAAAATGATTGCATTGAATTTTTTTTTTTGTGGTAGTGGAATTTATGAAATTTTTTTAATCCTATCTAGATCAACACAAATTCCATTCTTTGAGATGATAAAACCTAGAATTTTACCTTCTCTTAAAGAAAAAATTGACTGCTTTTGATTAAGAGAGATCCCAAATCTTCTGCATCTTTCAAAGATCTACTTTAAGTTATGCAAGTGATTATTTCTATCTTTTGAATATATGGTTATATCATCAAGATAGACTACCATTGTTTTATTTATCAATCCTTTGAATGCAATATCCATGGCTCTCTAGAATGTGGCTCCTGCATTCAGTAGTCCGAAGGGCATCTTTTGGTATGCATAAGTTCCCCATTTGGTTCGAAATTTTGTTTTCAAACGATCTTCTAGATGAACCAAAATCTGGTTATACCCTGAAAATCCATCTAGAAAAGACATTAATTTAGAACCTGATGCTAATTGTAAAACTTGTTCCATTGATGGTAAAGGAAAATTATCCTTTTGAAATGCTTTGTTCAGATTTCTGAAATCAATACAAATCTAAATATATCTACTCTTTTTCCTAACAGGTACTAAATTAGAAACCCATTTTGAATCTCTAACATGAAAAATGATCTTAGCTTTCAATAATTTGTTTAATTCATTTTTTTATTTGAGTTTCCAATTTTGGATGAATTTTCCTGAGCTTTTTTTGAATGGGTTTAACATCAAGTACCGTAGGAATAGTATGTTGAATGATTGATGGGTCATATGTTTTAATATCTTGGCAATTCCATGCAAAAATATCTTTGTAGATCTTCAATAATGAAATGAACGCATTTCTTTCTTCAGATGAGAGTCTAAGCCCTAGATTTATATCTTGATGTAAATCAGTAGATCCTAAGTTAACTAATTCATACCTTAGAGTAGAAATTTATATTTTAGAATTGTTGACTTTCTTGAATCTATCTTTTAAATCATATAAATCTTCAAGCTTGACCATGGATTTTGGAAAAATATTTTTATCAATTTGTTGCTTGATTTGATTATCATGTTCATCTTCGTCCACAATTTGATCATCATATGATTTCTCAGAAGTAAGAAAACTTAAAATATCACTATTGTCATTAAAAACCCGCCAAATAGTAAAATTATCTGGTATAGATGGTCAGAAAATTAATTCAATAGAGAATCGGTCAAGACTAAAATCTTCTGGTGGAATAAGCTTGGAGGCCACAGTAGCTAAAAGCTCGATGTTGGAGTTCTATGATCTAAGAATAGGAGAGATATTGAATGCAATAAAATGTGATGTGAGGTCCTGAACCAAAGATTGGTAATGTTTCAAGTGAATCGAGAGACATCGAATAGTATTTCACACTTGTCTTACCACAATCTATGAATCTCCAAACATCTGAATATATTGTATATCAAGACTAATTGCTTTTTGGAGACCTTGAATCAATGCTTCATATTCAACAATATTGTTAGTGCATTCAAATTGTAACCTACAATCTAGCACGGTTTTCTCGCCTTTTAGGCTAATAAATACGCATCCTGATCCTACACCATCATTGGGTCTTGATCTGTAAAATAAAGTTTCCAAAATGGAGATTGGACTATAGTTTCCTCTTCAAAATTGAAGTATATAATGGAATAATTTTGAGGAAAGAAATCAACTTGTGAGTTAATAGAATTGATTGAAAAAGGTGAACTTTACGCATTGAAATTCTCTAATAATGGGTTTACAGATTAATTGCCCAAAATGTTATTATTAAGTGCTACAGGCTCATTTTCCTCCCCAAGGTATGTAACTGATTACTTCATATTTTTTCCATGATCGACTCTGATTTGGTTTGGCTTTCCATTATATGGAAGCCACATATGAGACGAGTCTGTTGCAAAATATCCATGTAATTTTTTAGACCAGTCTCGGCTAAGAACTAAATTGTAAAATGCAGGGATCTGTGCAATCAACATATTAATAATCTGAGAAACTCTTGGGTTTGATGACAATCTAATACTTACTGAGTTAATCTCTCCTAAGACTTTTGTTACACCAATTTTTGGTCATCTAACCTGTTACTATTAGATAGAGTAAAGTACACCATGTAAGACCAACTTTACCATAGTAAAATTGCTTTCACTATGAAAAATAACTTAATAACCCATAATTTATTAAGTTGTTTGTGGTCTAAACAGGAAACCCTATGAGGAATAATTGAATAAATACTTATTTGTTTGATTTTCCTCAAGGGATAATTAACCACTGTTTAATTAATATTCCTGGTCATATTTAACCCAAAACAAGAAAATTAATTAGATAAATCATTATTTATCTTATTATTTTCTAGGAATAATTATTTAAAACACTATTTAATAATATTCCTTGTTAAATTTGACTAAGACTGTTATAAATAATTGAATAAATCATTATTTATTTAATTATTACTTAACCACATTCTTAAACTAATAAATAAATCATTTATTATTTATTATTTATAAATAAAGGGATTTGACCAAATTTAAATTATTTTTCCCTCCAACAAAAATAATAAAATATTCCATAAAAGTTGGATCTAGATTTGCTTAATAATATTTTAATTATACACCAATATCTAGACTAAGTCAATATTTTGTTATAAATAGAAGGGTTTTTCCATTCATTCACTACCTTTTGTTGCCTAGAGATCACTCTTGATCTATACTTTTCGTCTGACTTTGATCCTCCCATCATTGTCATATGTAATGTCTCGTGTGCGAGTAGGGCTTGCAGCCACGTGTCTGGGGTCTGCGTAATGAGGGGTACTGCGTAAGAGTCCCCAACCTCAGATGCTCTGGTGGGCCGACCCCCACCCTTAACAGCCTGGGATGTTGCCCTTACTAACAAGCCGGTCTTTTGGTGTAGCGGTTGGGCCTTAGTGGTATCAGAGCCGAGGTCTCGTGGTCAAGACTCACGGAGCATGGTGGGCTGTAATGTCCCGTGTGTGGGTAGGGCCTGCAGCCATGTGTCCAGGATCTACATAATGAGGGGTGCTATGTAAGGGTCCCTGCCCTCAGATGCTCCGGTGGGCTGACCCCCACCCTTAACACCCTGGGATGCACCCTTACTAACAAGACAGTATTTTGGTGTAGCGGTTGGGCCTTAGTCTGTAATATCCCAAAAGGGAGAATGCAGTAATACTTAAACATAATATAAGGACTGTAACTAAGTAAAAAAAATAAATCTTAAGACAACATCAGAATTTATAGAGAAGATGATCCATTTTATTATATGGAGATGAATCAATTACACAATGTACAAAATATGAGGAGATCTAGCCAAAGAGATGGTCTAGAATCACCTAGAAAACACGCTACAATAGGTATAGCGTAACTGGAGAGGCACAGAAGCAAATACTGCGCTATCCCTTCAGAAAAATATGAACATATAGTTGTAGGCTGAAAATGGAAATGCATATCTACTCAAATATGGAACTTAGATGATGCCAAGATTCAAGATCTAGCTAATGTGATGGATTCCCAAGATAACCCAGAAAGGATTTTCTAGATCTACAACTTTGGAAAATCACCTCCCTAGGATTTGATCCTTGATCTGCTGGGAAATACAGATCTAAAGCTAGATATGATAAATATATGGCTGAAATATGTTATCAGATCAGATCTAATCTTGAAGGGTTGATCCCTTCTTCATATCTACAAGCTAGAAGCTCTAGATCTAGCTTCTTAATCCTCCAATGATGATTTCAGCTACTGCAACATAGCTGCCACTAGAAACTGCGTTGTGAGGGAAATAGAGGCCTTCTGCCTACTGAAAAATGCTGCAATAAACTCCAGGCTGATGGTGAGATTGATGGCAATGTGAGGGAATGATCCCGCACAGGATTGCTAGCTAAAATACTAGCAACTTCCTTCCTCCCTTTTGATTTGGAAGATAGACAGCGTAATTCCTAAAGGAAGTACTACTGCTGGGAAGTCAATAAATTTTGGCCTGATGCCAGATCTGCAATGAAACTCTATGAATGCTGATCTATAAGCCCAAGGTGATGGGAATAAACCCTCACCAGTTCTCCAACTAAAGTACTAAAGACAAATTCTACCTTCCAAACTGATCTTCAGAAATCTGCAATTTCTGAATGTTCTGTAGAAAGTAGAAAAGGAGATGTGGCACTTAAGCCTGATGTAGAATGAAGTACAATACTCTTTCTAGAGCTACTCTAATAAAGAGGTGGGATTCTCACTCGGGAAGACCCTGTGCTAAACAACACCTGCAATCTCTACTAAACAACCCAAGAAAGCAATGGAATGTCACGTGACAATTCTAGATCTGAAAAGATATTTACATCAAGAATAACCAGAATACATCCATCCTTGTCTTCATCTTCTTTATATAATGATTAAGCCTTCCCATGCCTTGGCCCTCATCTAGACTGCGCTGTCCATGTGGACAAGATTCTCGAAGTTAAATTGTGTTGTTTGACCAAATCAACCATCATGTCTAGGTGAAATGTACACCTTCTCCACCATGTGTGCATTGTTTGCACATTTTCCTCCACCACTTTATCATGAATGTCCCATGATATTTTGTTTGACATATTCAAGATCTTAATTGACTGAATCAACCTTTTGTTTGATCTCTTCAAGATCTTAGTTGACTGTGTCAACCTCCATGATCTATCTCATTAATGAGACAGGTTCTCCAATTTCATTCACATTAGTAGTTTCTCAACCACCTTATTATGTAGATCTAGAATAAATTAATCCACATTCACACACATAAAGTGGATATTTATTCATATTGAGGATTATGGGTCCCTCCACATTTTTATTAACTTAATTCATTAAGAAAATTAAGAACTCTAATATTCCAATTATCAGGTGAAAATTTGGGAATATTACAGTCCTCCTCAGAAAAATGTTGCTTGCCCTCAAGCAACTCCAAAAATAGATGCAAGGCCATCTATTCCCCTCCAAATGGCATCCACATAAGGAAGGCTTCCTCCATTTGCTGCAATGTGTCACGTATGTTTGGTTCCAAGGTTGTCTTTCAAAAAAACATAGAATGACTTCTAACTGTTTGGTTCGATGTCTTCCTTCCATCATGGAGTACCAAGTGACAACCATATAATTTCCAAAATCATCATCAATATATGAGATACATAAAATAAAGTAGCTCTTTCCATAAAGGAAAAGCTCCATCACAGAATACCTCTCTTCATCCCATGCTTTATGAATTTGATTGAGCAATGTCATGCTCCCATCCTTAGCCCTGTTGGTCTTGTTGGATCCAAGCATTATTCCATAGCTTTGCAAAAGAATAAGATAAGGAGCTATATGGGTAGACAAAAATTTCAAACCATATTCTCCTAACAGTAACCACGGGAGTAAGGCCCTTTGCTGCCATCCTCCATCTTGTCCATGTAAGATGGACAAGCCAAACTCCCCCAAAAGCAACCAAAGCAACAAGAGATCCTGCTGCTTTCTCTCCTCCTCATGTGCATCATGAAGAAAAAACATACTGATAGACATGTGGAATGTCACATCAGCCCAATACAAATGTACTCCATCAATACACATCATGAGTGCATCATGACAAGATTTACCCAATACAAAACACATAGACATAGGAAATGTCATGTGGTGGCCAATCTCTCTCAAGGGAAACCAAAATGAACATGCCTTCTTTTGCTGCATTCTATCATTGATATACAAGGCATGAATCAGAAAAATATGAGCTATTGGGTGGTAACCATACTCACCCAAGAGTAGCCAGCGCAACCATGCCTCCTTCTTCATTTCATAAGTGTTCCTCAAGGCATGGATCAAAGAAATAGGAGCCTTTGGGCAGTGACAAGAACCTCCCAAGGGAAACCAACGTAACTAAGCTTGTTGGCCCATGTCATAAATCTAAAAGTGGTAATGAAACCCCTTTCTGATCATCCTCACCCACTCACTCCAATATGGACGATGAGTGATGTGTTGCATAATCATGGTATCCTCCCTTTGTAGAATACCATCTTCCCAAAACTGATGAAGAACTTTGCACTTCATGAAATGTTGAAGTGCACCTCCAATGAGACCTTCTTCTCATCCATGGCCTTCCAAAACCAATGAGGTTCTAGATCTGCTGTAGGTAGAAATCTCTCTTTTAGCTGTGAGATGCTCATTGAGAAAGATTCATCAAGAAAGGAGAAAATATTTCTCATATCTAGATGTCTACCATTCATCATCTTGTCCTCCATTAATTCATGAGTGAAGCTACCTTCATAGTGCTCCAAGAATAATGAGGCCTCATCATTATCACTACTACTAAGTGACATCGCTGTAGATCTACAAGGTGATACATCTACTGTCTCAAAGCAAGGCACAATACTGATCTCATAACCAGTCATTGTACATAGGATCATGCTCATCCCTTCTTCTGAAACTCTACACTTCAACTCAAGAGGTTGAATGTAGTCCATCCATGACAAACTGGGATAGTTTTCCATCTCCTCCTTGATTGGATCAAGGGTCCTCTGTGTTGTGATAGTTTGCTGCTTCAAATCAACATTTGGACCTAAGCCATGGTCATGCATTGGCCTTGATGGCATGTCCCCATAAGTTTCAATAAGATCTAATGAAACAATAGGTGATGAATGTGTATGCATACCTTGGATCAACTGATATGTGGGAACCTCTTGACAGAACACAAGAGTTCCTCCAACCGGGACCATGGTGCCTCCAACTACTGGTAAGAGAAATGGCTACTCTTCCTCCAATGTACCATCGCTGGAATCTTCCTCCTCTTCCTCATGCATCTCCTGAATCATGCATGGGACTCTATGTGTCAATTGCTTAAGATTACCTTGCAAAGATGCAAGTATCTCTTCTCCGGATGTAAGTACTTTTGCAGTTGGTGGTGAAAGTAGTGACCTCTTGTCCAGCATGACAAGATTAACATTCTCCTTTGTTTCCTTAAGAAATGTCTCTTTGTGGCATCTCTGTCCTCTTCACTTCAAACTTCTTCCTCGACTTGTGAAAGAAATTTGAATATTGAGTCACCTTTGCATGCTCCATGTGACTAAATCACCAATCATTGGCTTCATCTAAAAGATGAAGTGCTGCAATTTGAACAACCTCTCCTTCAGCTACAGGATGTAGCCTGAAAAATGCATCTAACTCCCTCCTCCAAGCCTTAACAATGCTTGAGGAAGATCCATTAAATGTAGGCAAATAGAATCTATTATGCCTCTTTCTTCTATTGTTGCTATAGGATCCTCTTTCTTCTTTGATTTTGAAGAATTGTTGGAGAGTTAGCTTCTTCTTGAAGGCTCTAGACTGTACTTTGTACTCTTCAAGATATAGGATGAGAGTCTCATGAGTCTCAATTTCATTTCCTTCTTCATTTCTATTCCTCTAACCTTCTTTAGAAAAAGTGGGTATAGTAGATCTATGATTCTCTGGTCTTCTCCTTCTTTGCTGATAGGAAGTGCTTGGACCTTCCTCATCAAATCTTCTTCTTGGATCTTCTTTCTATACTTCCTTCTTCATTTGATTGACCTCCTTGGAGAGATCATGCATGGATCTAAGGAAAGGAGTGGCAAAATTCTCATTCTCCATGATAGATCTCATCTATCTGCTTCTTATTTTGATGCAAAAGATGAGGTGTCCACAGCTGAGCCAAATATCATTCTCTGATACCACTATAATATCCCAAAAGGGATAATGTTGTAATACTTAAACACAATATAAGGACTGCAACTAAGTAAAAAATAAATCTTAAGACAACATCAGAATTTATAGAGAAGCTAAGCCATTTTATTATATGGAGATGAATCAGTTACACAATGTACAAAATATGAGGAGATCTAGCCAAAGAGATGGTCTAGAATAACCCAGAAAACAAGCTACAACAGGTACAATGTAACTGAAGAGGCACTGAAGCAAATAATGCACTGTCCCTTCAGCAGAATATGAACATATAGTTGTAGGCTGAAAAGGGAAATGCAGATCTACTCAAATCTGGAAATCAGATGATGCCAAGATTCAAGATCTGTCCAATGTGATGGATTCCCAAGATAACCCAGAAAGGATTTTCTAGATCTACAACTTTGGAAAATCACCTCCCTAGGATTTGATCCTTGATCTGCTGGGAAATACAAATCTGAAGCTAGATCTGACAAATAGATGGCTGAAATATGTTATCATATCAGATCTAAGCTTGAAGGGCTGATCCCTTCTTCATATCTACAAGCTAGAAGCTCTAGATCTAGCTTCTCAATCCTCCAATGATGATTTCAGCTGTTGCAACACAGCTTCCACTAGAAACTGCGCTGTGAGGGAAAGAGAGGCCTTATTCCTACTGAAAAATGCTGCAATAAACTCCAGGCTGATGGTGAGACTGATGGAAATGTGAGGGAATGATCCCTCACAAGATTTCTAGCTGAAACACTAGCAACTTCCTTTTGCCCTTTTGATCTGCAAGATAGACAGCGTAATTCCTAAAGGAAGTACTGCTTCTGGGAGGTCAATAAATTTTGGCCTGATGCTAGATATGCAATGAAGCTCTGGGAATGGTGATATATAAGCCCAAGGTGATGGGAATAAACCCTCACCATTTCTCCAGCTGAAGTACTGAAGACAACTTCTACCTTCCAAACTGATCTTCAAAAATCTGCAATTTTTGAATGTTCTACAGAAAGTAGAAAAGGAGATGTGGCACTTAAGCCCGATGTAGAATGAAGTACAATACTTTTTCTAGAGCTACACTAAGAAAGAGGTGGGATTCCTGCTCAGGAACACCCTGTGCTAAACAACACCTGCAATCTCTGCTAAACAACCCAAGAAAGTAGTGGAATGTCACATGACAATTCCAGATCTGAAAAGATATTTACATCAAGAATAACCAGCATACCTCCATCCTTGTCTTCATCTTCTTTATATAATGATTGATCCTTCCCATGCCTTGGTCCTCATCTAGACTGCACTATCCATGTGGACATTATTCTCTAAGTTAAACTGCGCAGTTTGACCAAATCAACCATCATGTCTAGGTGCAATGTACACCTTCTCCACCATGTGTGCATTGTTTGCACATTTTCCTCCACCACTTTATCATGAATGTTCCATGATATTTTGTTTGACATCTTCAAGATCTTAATTGACTAAATAAACCTTCTGTTTGATCTCTTCAGGATCTTAGTTGACTGTGTCAACCTCCATGATCTATCTCATTAACGAGATAGGTTCTCCAATTTCATTCACATTAGTAGTTGCTCAACCACCTTATTATGCAGATCTAGACTTAATTAATCCACATTCACACACATAAAGTGGATATTTATTCATATTGAGGCTTATGGGTCCCTCCACCCTTTTATTAACTTAATTCATTAAGAAAATTAAGAACTCTAATATTCCAAATATCAGGTGAAAATTTGGGAATATTACATCATATTTTTCTACTTTTTGCTTGTGAGCTCTCTTTGAGTTCCATTTTTGCCTAGGTTTTCTACAACATCAAGAGAGAGAGATCTTAGATCTGAAGCACCGATGACATACAAGAAACCATCCCATTGAGGGGGACTGGTAACATCTTTCTATGTTCCCTTCCCAGGTGTCATAATACAAAAAAATATTTAAAAATTATTGTCTTGTTCATTGGATGCATGGAGCAACTCTTGTTTATTATTTGTTGTTTAATGTCTTTAACTACATAGATTTGGATTTTTGTAGCATTCATTCTAATCACTAACTATATATCTAAGGGAATTGATAGCCATATTTGATATTATGGTTGTTTGTTATGCACAGCTAAAGTGATATTTTTTCGTACGCTTGCGATTAGAATTCACACTAACAACTGGTGACTCCACAAGGGTTTATAATTACGATCGCTATCATTTTTCAGATCCCTGCATGACAAGCTGCTTCAACCCTATGGTTTTTCATCAGCTTCTTATTTTTCATTTCTTGATGTTGTTTTTAACCTTTAAAACCCTAAAACATTAAAATTTCTAACTTCTGTGTGTTTCTAGGCCCTTTGTGCAGGTAATAGGTATCAGCCACAGCAAAGATGACACTTTTTTTTTGAAACCTGCTCTCGAGACAACCAGAAGTGCAGGTCGCACTTTTTGGGAAACAAATGTGACCTCGACTCTCAAGTAGTAGATAACAGCCTAAAAACTATGATCTCAATGGAAAACAGGTCAGAAACAGCGACTTGTACTTTTTGCGAGATTTTTTGTGATTTTTCTGGGTTTGTCTGGGGCACTGTTCAGGGTTGTCTGACCTCCCTCTTCACTTGTATTGGACCTGTACTTGCTTAGTTTTACTTGTCGAAGTAGGAACCAAGCCCCTTAGGGCTTCAGTACGCTTCCACCTTTTTAGGAGGAGTTTAGTTGAAGCAGCTCCTCTGAGATTGCAGTGTTTTTCGGCCATTTTTCAAATCTGAACCTATACTTTCATATACATTTCAAAACAGTTATTTATCTATCCAAAACACCTCTTTTTCAGTTTTTTTTGGTCCTCTTTAGGGTTCACCCCCATTATCCTCCTGTATTCTACATATTTCACTAGATGACTATGTATTTCCTACAAGCACCTAAAGATAGAATTATTTGCCTATCAGCTATCTTTAGAAATCTCACTGCCTTCATTATCCTATATAAACCTCTTTCAATATTTTTCATATCTACCCTTTCAAATGTTATATTTACCGCAGGAATAATAAACAATTTTACTGAGAGAAATAAATATAAAGAACCCAGCAACAAATCATAAACATAAACACAGATGTTTATCCGGGAAAACCCAAAACTCCGGGGAAAAACCCAACCAATGAAATTTCATTAACCATTGGCCACAATCCTGGCCAATCCGGCCAAGTGAGCCTTCACCGCTGACCTCCAGGCCTACATTACAATGAAGTATTCCCAGCCTCTTATAGGCTCCATTACATGCAATACCATGGGCCAAAACCATGGGCGCACAAAACCATGTGCCCCAAAACCACTACTATTTACCCTAGTCAACTTTGACTCTATCCTGAGTCATGTTTACCTAACAATTCCCCCCTTAAACTTGACTTGGGGATTATTGACTAAATCCAGCCAAACCTGCTAAGTGAGACAACCCCGCTCACTCTAGCTCTTCCCCCCTCAAATTTTTACCTAGGGTAATTGTAAACTTGACATCCCCCCTATCACCTAGGTCTAATCCAGACTTTACCAGTGGTTACCCAGGGGTATGCATGCCATACCAGGTCTTACAATAGTATGCCCATTTACATGTAATAAATTGACTCCATTATATATATATATATATATATATATATATATATATATATATATATATATATATTTTGTTTCATTGTTGTTGTCTTTGCAGATATGACATTAATGTCCATATAAAAAGAATCCATCTACCAGATTATGTGGGTCACCAGCCTCTGTATATATATATATATATATATATATATATATATATATATATATATATATTGTTTCATTGTTGTTGTCTTTGCAGATATGACATTAATGTCCATATAAAAAGAATCCATCTACCAGATTATGTGGGTCACCAGCCTCTGTAACCGCCAGTCCTCTAGGAATTCTCTTCAGATACATGGTTCATCAATTTTTAATTAATCCTCCTGCAAATATCCTCTCTCATTCAAAACATTTGATTGACACATTCTGTCAAACACTTTTCTCTCGCATCTAATGGCTTGCTATTGTAGCACATATTCTCTCCTTATGCTTTCATCTTTCATGGATATACCCTAGCCCATTTTCCATGTTGTTCATTTCTTGTGTTGAACCTTCCACAAGCCATTCTTGGCACAATTTAAAAAACATGATCTGACATGGAATTATTGTTGCATCCGAGCAAGAGCCTTTTCCTCACACATCATTTTCATGATGGTCCATTCCTTCGAAAACAAAGATGAGCATTTAATTCCTTGCTGCTACTGACACCACACTCCACCACTCATATTCCTATCGCATATCTGTCCTGCCATTAATTTTTGTGGTGCAGATCTGAACGTTCATGTTCTCCATCTTACTCTCAGCCAATTCTAGGTGGAACGATCAGATGGAAAAAACTTTCAGGACTAGCATAAGCTACGCCACTTTGAACTTAGAGATATACCTTTTCATAGCGAGAGAACCCAGATCGACTCAACCAATCTGATCCTTGGATGAGCGTCATGACTGCTTCCTTAATGAGTGACACATCAACGATATCTTTATATGTGAAGGTATTTGTGTCTTCGAACTGTTGATGGGGAGGGCGGTCTTGTCCATTGTCATCGTAGCCATAGCTTTCGCTGCCTCCACTGAAGCGTCCACCACCACGACCACCGAAGCCTCGACCCCTGCCCCATCCACGTCCTCTGCCGCGGCTCTGTCCTCCACCTACAACAGCATTGTCCTCACCGTTGCTTCGACTTGTACAACAATAGGTTGGTCTCATCTAAACTGCACAAACGATGCAACAGATTATTCAACTCCACCTTCTCGTGATCCCACACCAGTTCATCGGTTTCGTCAACGATGTGATCACAAACATATTCCATGTGTATGTCAACGCACTTTTTCACCATGGTTAATAATCTGAGTTGCCTCAATATATCGCTCCACACATCTGGAAATGCAATTGCGTTCACTTCCACTCAAACTTGTACCAGGATTTGTAAGACACCTGGCAAAGCATTTAGTACGCACCGTCTTGAGAAATTCCTCGGCATACAACTGAGCAAGCTGGTTCTTCAATTGGTCCATGATTTTCTTGTTTGAAGGTCTTGAAGACGAACCCAGTGATGGCGAAGATAACGGATCCATCTCTATGTATGTATTTTGACCTCTATCTCTCAACTGCAACCCTCGTGTAGCACCTTACAAGTCCTCTTCCAACTTGAAAAATGTTGCCAGCCGTTGCTCACTGATGTCTTCTCACGAGACAGTTGCACCCAGATCTAATCTACGCCTAGATCTGACCTTCGAAAAAAAATATCAGTACCGATATGTCTGTGAGCACCCTATCGCAACTTGACCTCTTTTCACATAGCAATATCACATCCATGCTACAATTTTTTTTTTTTTTTCTTTTCACGCCCATCTCATGTTTTCACTTCAACCACATACAACATATGCATGCATAGATTCGCATAGAGTGATCCATAAGCTCTTATAAACCCTTACATTCGATATCTAGCATATTCACATGCAGATCTAACCAGATTTAGATGTAGATCTAACGTGTAGATCTGTCCTTTTAAGTATATCTGTCCTGGAGAAAATTTTATGCAGTAGTAGTAAACCATAGATATAGCAAAATCACTAAACTTGGCAGCTCATTTCAGATTTCAGATCTTCATAGCTCTGATACCAGTTGTTAAGAATTACCGCAGGAATAATAAACAATTTTACTGAGAGAAATAAATATAAAGAACCCAGCAAAAAATCATAAACATAAACACAGATGTTTATCTAGGAAAACCCCAAACTCCTGGGAAAAACCCAACCAATGAAATTTCATTAATCATTGGCCACAATCCTGGGCAATCCGGCCAAGTGAGCCTTCACCGCTCACCTCCAGGCCTACATTACAATGAATTATTCCCAACCTCTTATAGGCTCCATTACATGCAATACCATGGGCCAAAACCATGGGTGCACAAAACCATGTGCCCCAAAACCACTACTATTTACCCTAGTCAACTTTGACTCTATCTCGAGTCATGTTTACCTAACATCAAAGAATTACCTTGCTGATCTAAAAAGACTCATTTTGGGCTTACTATTCCTCATTTTCACCTATCCTCCTCACTAATCTCTCATTCACTCATTTTCCCCATTAAATACCCACTCCCCCTCTCAAAACCCTTCATAAAACCCTCCCTTCATTATTTTTTCCCTTACATACACTAAAACAATGTAAAAACTTCTTTTTTACATTGTTTTTATTGAAATATTTAACTGTCAGGTCTTTTGATTTATATACACATTGAACCCTGTTTTTAACGTATAAGCCTGACTCCTTTTATATTTTAAACCCTAAGCCCCTTTTTAACCCCTCTCGCTCATATAACTGAGACCCCGACTCTTTGGTTTATTTTGACCCGACCTTACCTCAACGTTTAAACCCTCTGTTTAAAGGTTTGAAGCCCCGCATATATTTAACCCCCGCTACACGAAAAATAGTTCACCATGTCACTACGGGGGGGCCTCAAGGTATGGAGGATTCAATTGGTTATGCCCTCGAAGTCAATCTCAACCGTTTATCTAGGTTACTCCCATAGTCAACACAGTCAACTGTGGAGACACCCTCCATGCTAACCCTCACGCTACAAGTGCCAATGGGTTGAGCCCTTCTACAATGTCGATGTCTTCCCCCGAGATCCGACGACCCCCATCGCATATCGCACATATCGCATATCGCATATCGCACATATCACATATCACATATCGCATATATAAATCATCGCATCCTACCACGATCAAAGACCCGGGCCCACCTTCCACTATACTTTGCGCTCCAATAAAATTCTGCCACCTGTCCCCGGGCTCCACCCTCGAACTTGCCCTTCGCCTCTCCGTTGTGCGATCACTGTCAATCTCATTTCTCGAGATCCAACGTCCCAAATCCCATATTGCAAATAAAGTAGCGCCGGGGTAAAAGTTTTGTGACCCACACGAAATGGGCGGTTTTTTCCTTGCCACGTGTCGCGCTCTAGACCATATTGTGTGCTCCCTCCCAAAAACCGCTTACCGCCTTTTCTCCCCGTGATAAACCGCCTCCGATTTTCCGAAAACTGCTTCTCCATTCTGCGCCATAATTCAAATTCTTCCACTATCTATTCAAGTTCCTGAAGGTTCTGCCTATGGAACCCAGCCCAAAGCACTGTTCTTCACCCTTCGACAACCCGAATACCTCAGAAAAAGTAGTAAACCCTCCCCACAAGCTTTGAAGACTAAATTGTTCGTGTTATATGCAGGTTTAATGGCGAGAATGCAAATAAATGCATTCTGATGGCTCATAATCAATTGGATGAAGTTTTGGGTGATGATCCAAGGTTTTAAATCAAATTTAGAAGGACCAGAGGCCCTGTTTCAAGTTTAATCATCGGTGAAACATGATCATCGATAGACATTTAACCCTCCAACACGGAGGAAGTGCATCCCTACAACAAATACACAGACAAATAGAGACATAGTGAAGAAATGCGGTTAAAGGGTTGTGATGAAGAAATGAAGGTTAAAGGATTAAAAGTTTAAGTACATGTCAATGACAAATCAGAAAGGTTAGCCAACAAAGATGAATAAAGAGAAAAGATAGTGAAACAGTTTATAAACGTTAAATCAAAGTTTAAAGGCCTGATGCACAGTTTAAAGATCAAACAAATGGCAGATTGTCCCAGAAACACATTCGAATGACTCATCCTATAGCAGTTACTTCTTCAAATGATATTTTGCAACCTATAGCATGTTTTCTTTCAATAAAACATCAAACAGTTATTACAAACTAGTCAGAGATATTTTTTCATCTACCAGCAGTTATTGTAAAGTTATTGCAGAAAGCCTTAAAGTCAAACATTTTACAGAATTTAACTTAGAAGTTAAGTTAGGAGTTATTATTTCAGAGAAACACCTTCAGATATTTTTGCCTTGGGCCTTGCATGGTCACAAAGGTCAAGAATCAATAACTCTGTAATAAATGACATTCCAAACCCTAGCTTAACACCACCTCCTCATTTGCATATAAATACTCCATATGAGATTCATTTTTAGTGTTGGTTACTTGGTGGTTATTTGACTGATTTCTGTTGTTGAGCTAGCTGAGGACTGCTAGACTGAATTGAAGAAAGCTCTGAGTTGCAGAGAGCTATTGTACATGGAGTATTGTAACTGGTTTGATCATCAATAATACAAGCACGTTCACAGGATCCTTGATCTATGTTAATGTTGAAGTCTTCTTCATTTTTCACTGTTTTTCCTTATGTTTTCCATTCTGTCCACCTTTCTCTGATAAAGAAACAAAAGTTTTAGATTAGTATTTTCTGTCACAACACCCTATTTTGTCTGCATTATTTATCTTTATGTTTTCTTCTGCAAGGTTTGATTGTAGAATTCTTAATTGCTCTCCAATCTCATCTAGCTTGTTGTATGAGGAATGATTCAATAGAGTGAAACCAAGGAAATTTATGGTGAGCCCATGTTCCTTGAGTACGGCTTGATATATTTTTTTTAAGACCTTTCTTTGAAGTATACTTAGTAGAGTCTAAACCAGGGAAGTCTATGGTATGCCCTGTCCTCTGGTCTGCCTCAAAATGTTGCTTTGAAGAGTATTTTGAGAGTTAGTTAAAAGAAGATAGGCCTCTTATTTGATCTTAGACTACTCTCATTGTTATCTTATATGTTTTCTTTATCTGAAAGTAGTCTTAGGATTGATGGATTGTTGTCTGAAAGGTTTGCTTATTAAATTCTAGCCAAAGAAGTCTATGGTGCGCCCTGTCCTTTGGTTTGCCTTAAACAGTTACCTTAAAAGGTTTTGCTTGTCTAAGTAGAGCTAGAAAATTCTTAACTGACTATAGCTTTGCTGCCTTCACAACTTATTATTTTTTCATATCACAACCTAATCTAAAGAATCCATTTGATATAGTTAGCTTGCGCTATGAAAACCCTTGCAGAGTTGATGAACAATTAAATCCTTTTATGACTCCATATCCCAATGGATTAATGTTTTCTCATAGTCTATTTGTTCAGCTGAAACATTCTCCCAAATAGTCACACCATAGATCTGTCAATATATCAATTAATTGAACCAAAACAAATAAGTCCTTATAACTTCATAACTAGCCTAATACCTCAAAACAAAGAGCACAAAGATATATTATTTGTAAACACTCACAAATAGAGAGATCCCTCTCTGAAGCCAGGAAGGCTAGGTCGTAGGATTCCCACGTGGTTCTGATGTGGCCCCTGCAGTGTTTTTTCTTGCCAATCTTGCAAATCACCGGGAGCCAACAACCCTGTTTCCCTTCCGGTTGTAACCTTTCGCCACATTTTTCGCAGCAATTTTCCCTCTTTTTTGTTGTTGTTTTCTTCCCCTCTTTCCAGCAGATCTGACCTTTAGATCACTGTCCCTCCAGAATTTAGATCCGTTGTCCATTTTGTGTATTTTGACTAGATTTCACCCACCCATAGACTAGTTGTTAGGAATCCCTCCTCCTTGGGTTTAATTGATGCATATTTAGCTATTTATTTTACTGTCGCATTCAGTTTCCTTTACTATCATTTTCAGTTTTATTTACAGTTATACATCATATTTTTTATTTTTTCTCTACACACATCTGGGCTTAATTAAAATTAACACACTTATCACATACACACACACCCTAAGAGAAGAGTGTGTGGTTTACACCGCGAGGCCAAGACTTAAACATTGTAATCAATTGATCCTACACCTCCCTGCTCTTGTTTACCTCTCTTCCTTACCCACCACGCAGGGTTCGTGTTCGTCCTCCACCAAGTCCCCATTCCGAATCTGATTCTGGTTCATCGGGTTCACCTTCTAGTTCTATCCCCGACTCTCCTCCACCTGTCACCTTCATCATGTCTGGTTCAGGACCTAACAATGGTGGTGGCCTTGGCCCTTATGCTAGAAACGCCACTAGTGGTGCCACAACAAGAACTATTTTGGCTGCTCCCTTTCTTCCCTATATGGTAGGCCTAAGCGTTCCTGATTTTAGTTAGTTGATTAATGACCCCATACACGATGATCCTTGTTGGCTTGATATGCCAACCAAGCTTCCTTCAAACATCCACAAGTTTGAAGGAAATTTTGGAGAGGATCCTACCAACCATGTTCGTTCTTTCCACATGTGGTATTTGTCTAACTCCATCACTGATGATTCTGTATGTATTCGGTTATTCCAGCGTACGCTTACTGGAGAAGCTTCCAAGTGGTATTTCAACCAGGCCTCCTCCTCTCATACTAATTTTGTGACCCTTGCCAAGGCTTTCTGTCTTACTTCCAACTTCCCCTTCATTATGACACCAATATCAAACTCTTGACCTCTTTCCTTCAAACTTCTACTACCCACCTCTCTCACCATATTCAAGAATGGCGCAGAAGGAATAGCATCTGTCAAGCTCCTTCTTTCAAAGACTGTGTCTGCATGGAATTGTTTCTCAGATCCCTTTTACCTTCTATTGGAAAATATATCGCATCTCACTTCCCTCAGACCGAGGAAGCTAACCTCCATATTGCGTTGAAATATGAACTGATCTATGCACAATATGGCTATGTTTATACTGTCTTATCTGATCTCACTTGACCCAGTGGTGCCAACGCACCAAGGACATCCCATTCCACCGACGGTATCATTGGATCCCTTTCACATACGTACACTCATCCTCCCATGGGTTATGGTTTCCCTCATGGAGAGGCCAACTCCTCCAACACTTTTCTCCCTCCCGGCATCATGTATCCAGTATACGACATGCCTCACCTTTTGCCCAACCTGTTTACCACAATGTTCCCTAACCTCCTTATTATCTATATCCACAACCTAGTGATCTAGCTCCTCTTGCACTAGCACCTCAGCCTCCCTTGCCTTCTCAAGCTCCACAACAGCAGCCACCCCCCCACTTTGGGTTAGGTGTATGTGCAGTAGAGTGCGACTAATCCTCCTACTTCCAAAAAGAAGAGGAAAGGAAACCAAAACCAATTTTCCCAGGTAATATAGGAAACAATCCCTAAGGGAATACTTCTAACACTGCAACCTACCAACAGGGAGCTCAGCCCAAGTAGGACATACCTATTCGCACGAATAAACCTGGTTCTTGTTGCGGTGTCTATGGTCACTATACCCATGATTGTCCCATTTTACCTCAGATGTGTCATATGTGGGAAGCTCAAGCAGCATCTCAAGGACAACAAGCCTCCCCTTTGGTTCCTCCTAATGCTGCCCCTAGTTAACCGGCTGTGTTTACCAATCCTTCCCCCAGCAAGGATATGTGGCTGCCCAACCCCCTGAAAGTGAGGCGGCCACTCAAATTTCTCCATCTGGTACCTATGATTACCAGATCCTCATGATGAACTCTGACCAACCCAATACCGCTGAATTCAACCTTTAGAATCGGTCTTGTCAGTACAACAAGCCCCCCCACTATGTCTGTTACCGAGCCCCTGTCTTCAGGTCCCACAGAGCCTCTTTTGACACCCAATGGTCCTTTACTGATCCCTCAACCTAAGGCGGAGGTTCATACCAAGATCTCTAAGGGACCATTACGCCAAAACGTTGCTTTCGGTAAAGCTACCCACTCCTACAGTATAGTAGATGACTTGGCGCAATCCCCTACCGCCATGTCAATGCTAGAAGTCCTCCAGTCGTGCCCTTCACAAAATCTCTACTAACTTCTATGGGCGATGTGGATCCTTCAGATGATCATTTGATTGTCTTCAACATTGACAAGTCAGAACATCCCCCCCTTCCTACATTTTTTGCCTTCCAAATCCCTGTCAAGATCCAGAATGCCAACGTCTCCCGTTGTATGATTGATGAGGGTGCATCCAACTGTGTGATGTCTGCCTCTGTTTGGAAGCAACTCAGATCTCCCAAGTTAGCCCCTTCCACTATCACCCTCCATGCGTGGGTCGATGACCACTCTTCCCAGCCCCTTGGCATGTTTCACAATTGTCCTATTACTCTTGTGGGCAAGACTGCTTTTGTTGACGTTGAAGTCATTGATGCCCCTTTAGACTACAACATTCTATTGGGTCGTAGCTACACTTATGTGATGTCTATTGTCCCATCTGCGGTTCACAGTAAGATGTGAATTCCTCATAACAGAAATATCGCCACCATCGATCATTTGACATATTACAAACCGAAGTCTCATACCTCTCTAGAGTCCATTATGTCTTTGGTGGCCAATAAAAAAATATTCGAACCTCTGACCAGTGTCTCTTTGATTGCTTCATTCCCTGTTCTCCCCCCTCTCATCTCTAACCCTAGCTCGTCGAATGTTTGCATGATGCAATCGTCTCAATCCGACCTCAAACGGACTAGTTCGACTAGCCAGTAGCCTCGCCCTCCGTAACCTGCTCCTAGTGCTTCGACTCAGCCTTCAGGGCCCCCTCCTTAAGGTCCCTCATCTGTTTCTAGTGTCCATGATCCTTTCTATCCCTCTAGAACAGTTCCCCCTGGCCTTAACAATCTCAGACCTGTCCCGTCTAGCCATTACACCTCTGGTCAGATACCGTTTCTTGATCCTCTTCCTCCTCCTAGAGTACTTTTGGTACCTGTTATGACTACCTTGTCTCTTCATGACATGACCCTGGGGATCTCAGTATAGTACATTGATCCCCTAGCCAATATCCCACCTGGTTAGCCCAAATCGTACACTGCTTTGACCCCGGTTTAATCGGTCGCCATGACCCCTCCCTTTTCTTCTACACCTTAGCCACCTCAATAGGAACCTACTCCTATTGTGAAAGCCTCAAGTGAGGGGGGAAAAGACAGCAAGAAGGCACGTAAAGACAAGGCTTCCCAGACAACCCCTGCTCCTTCTCAGCCTCCAAAATGCACCCCTTCCTGTGCTTTATCTGATGTTGTCGGTCATGCCACCCATAATTGTCCTTAATTGCCTTGTATCAAGCCCATGGTAAACGAAGCGTTTCCTGAGTCTGATATCCCAAAGGTCCATTTTAATCTACTTGATTCAGCCCCAAAACTCAAGACTTTGTGCACAAATAATCCTTGTTCTTTGTGTGATTTCCATGGCCACTATACTCACCTCTGTCCCCACCTCAAAGACTACTGCACCTCTTTCGAAGCGGTCCACCAATCAGATGCCAAGCGCAATGAGTCCACCTCTCCCTTATTTGTGAGTTTTGCTCCGGCACAACTAGAGGACACATCTACTCCCATTGACATTCCCCCTCCCAAGGTCAAGATGACAGAGCCTTCGGCCACCATTTTCTACCTGTCATCA
Source organism: Pinus albicaulis (assembly GCA_034641835.2). Lineage (NCBI taxonomy): Eukaryota > Viridiplantae > Streptophyta > Pinopsida > Pinales > Pinaceae > Pinus > Pinus albicaulis. The sequence continues at coordinate 943,453,091 of CM076584.1, read as the reverse complement.
TCTATGAGATCCACGATGGAAGACCCCTCTGGGGCTTTCCCTTCTATTTCGCCTGACCTCCCTTCAGCGATCACCCTGGGGTCAACATCGCTGGATCCTTCATCTACTTGTTTTTTTGTCACCCTCTGCGATGAAGCGCATGTGAACCTCATTTCTCATGATGATGAGTCAGGTAGCTTCACCGTGTCAGGTGGTTTTTCTTTCACTAGTCACCCCATCTTCTATTACGATGACGACATTATGGAAGCAATCACCACCCCTGACTTTATCTACCCCCCCTTACATTGAACTCATGTATTTAAGCCACATAAACCTTGTGGCCATTACATTGACACCAAATGTTTGGGTAAGGGGGCACCCATATTTGAGAGTCCAGGAGAAGCAATTCTCCACAACCCTCCTAATGCATCTGGTCATGTCGACTCTAGTACCATTATTATTCCCCATTTAGAGGAAACTCTAGAATCCCATATCACTTCAGATCACTCTAGGGATGATCCCCCTCATCATTCCTGCATCTTACATCAACAACCCAGTCCCTTAGACCTTGTTTTTGACCAACCTCTATATTTTCTTGATCACTAGTTCATTATCTCCAAAGACACTATTTGGTATAGTGACACCATATATGGCGCTCCATAAACTCCTATGGCTAGGGGCATCAGGAGCATCATTCCCACATCTGCATACCATAACAGTCCCCTCCATCACATACGCTTGGGGGTAGTATCCCATGCTTGGGGGCATGATGGCACCCCTGGCCATCTTCTCATATGATTACCATAAGTCTCGGCCTAGACCCCATCAATCTAGTTATGGTCTATTGTCCTCCCATTCCTTGGATAGTTGCGCCTATCAGCCTCTCCGACAAGCCATATATCATAGATTTTTGATACCCTGTCTTCAAATATTCTACTTTGTGTGATACCATGTTTACCACTTGGTCCCTCTATTTGACTTGATGGGTGGGGATTATTCTACACCTTCTTTAGTAGTTCATTCTCATTTTCTTTTCTTACCTTGATTCTTTATTAGGACCATCCTTCCAAGAAGCGTTAAGGCCATCCTTAGAAAAGTACAGGCTCTCCTGCCCTAATTAGTGGGTTCTCAACAAGTTGAGGACCCCAAACCTAGCCAATGCAGTGCGAACTACATGATCCCCTCAGATCTCATAACGTAATGCATCCAGGTCTCTCTCTCTCCAGTTTATCCTCAACTCTACCATACCTACACAAAACCATCATGTTTGTAAGCATACAGAAAAGAAAGACTGCTTCATAACCATAAAATCCCAGCTCTCAGCCAAAAACAACACTGAAACCCCCTTTCTCTGATGGGCCACACTTTTCAGGCCATTTCCTGGGATAGGTCGTAGTTTTCTGCCCAATACCTGCTACCCAAGTTGCATAAAAGACCCTAAAAAGTGTGACTCGACCAGTTCCTGGGCTCTAGGTGCTAAATCTGAAACTTTAATCCACTGAATTGAAAGAGTATGCTTAGGCCTCTTACCTGCAAGTGACTTGTCTCGATTCCAATAGTTGGTTTGGCTGCTATGATGGCCACAAGATTTAGGGCTTTTCTCCTCTCTATATTCACCACAGCTACACTTACAAATGAATCAAATTGGAGGGAAAACACCTTATTAAAAAAGAAACCCCAGATTTTTCTTTTGCTAGCTGCAACCAAACCATATCTTGGTTTGAAAAACCACCAGCACAGTTGGAAATCTTTCACTGAGATCTCAAATGGGTATCCTTTCATTTTTGGTGATTTGATACTTCACTCGGACACATTTTTTCCTAGAAGGGTCACTTCACCACTTTTCAAAATCGAATTTCTTCAATTGCAACACTTGTACTTGGGGCACCACCATTCCTTCATATTTATCGACGCTCGTGTTGATTTTCGTCATGAGTAACCATCTTTTACTCATGTTTTTATGGCCCTCACCGAGCCCATTTTGCGTGGTAGCATCGTCGAGTCGCCCTTTTTAGATCATCCGAGTCGAGTCATCATTGCATCCATGGAGTCTTTCCTGAGTCCCTTTTGTCTCCCACCAGAGTCTTCCATCCTTCCTTACTTTTTCCCTCTCTCGTGTTTCCCATTTTTGCCTTCAGTCATACTGTCCCCTATCCCCTCCGAAGTCGAGTCAGTAGTTTCCAAGTCATTCATTCCCTTTATGCTCTAACAAGGGAAGTTGTCAGCCTACTACTCAGTACCCCCCATTCCACCATCATCCCTGGTGTTAGTGTATCAGTCACTCTACTATTATCCCTCGTGCCTTAGTTGAGGATCCCTTATTGCCTCACCTATGGTAGACCTCCTTCTGTCGAAATCAGCTTATTCATTCCAGAAGACAGGTCTAGAGGGCAGTGTACCTTGGTTCCAACTTCCACCCTTGTTCGGTGCCTCAGATCAGGCAAAGGGACCCTTTATTTCCCTTTGAATTGATTTTTTCTCAATTCTATCTCCTCATGGCATGATCGAGATGCGTATGCTTGATGGTTCAGTGATGCAGCAGATTGTACCATCGATTCCTGAGTGTGTGTGAGATGTTTTCAGACCTCATGAGGAGGTGGCCCTTCAGGTATCCCCCCACATGCCTAGATGCCCTCTCTACTACAACCATGGATGCAACTCCATAGATTTGATGGTTCCGGTCTCAACCGCTTGCAACGCCTTGATTTGTATGTATCATTCAGATTTTCAGAGCCCTTTCCTATTTTACAGGGCCTCTTTGGTTGTACTTATACCTTATGTACTCAGGTATTATTGTATAAGTCCTAGTTGTTGTCCTAGGCATAGTATGTATGTGGGATCCATTATCATATTTTTATCTGACCCATGTTTATGCCAGCATGTACTATATAGTTCAGTCCCATGTTTGATGGATGCTCCATTATTCTTTGTACTTTGTTATCTTGACGGGCATAGGTATTCCTCCCCCGCCTCATGTAGAATAGGTACTCACTCATAAAAGAGATTTGTCACACCTATAAGTCTCACCTCCTCGGGGTCTTGTCCTCTCGTGCTTCAGTCCACCTTATACTTCTCTCTCTCCGACTCCCCTTCGGTGTCTAGTGATTGAGTTCTTACAACATACTTCAGTCATGAAATTAGCTCCTAACGCTCACACGCTGGTAGGAAATTTGTTACACCAATTTTTGGTCATCTAACCTGTTACTATTATATGGAATAAAGTACACCATGTAATACCAATTTTACAATAGTAAAATTGCTTTCACTATGAAAAATAACTTAAGAACCCATAATTTATTAAGTTGTTTATGGTCTAAACAGGAAACCCTATGAGGAATAATTGAATAAAACCTTATTTGTTTGATTTTCCTCAAGGGATAATTAATTAAACCATTGTTTAATTAATATTCCCGGTCATATTTAACCCAAAACAGGAAAATTAATTAGATAAATCATTATTTATCTTATTATTTTCTAGGAATAATTATTTAAAACATTATTTAATAATATTCCTGGTTAAATTTGACAAAATCATTTATAAATAATTGAATAAATCATTATTTATTTAATTATTACTTAACCACATTCTTAAAATAATAAATAAATCATTTATTTATTTATTATTTCTAAATAAATGGATTTGACCAAATTTATATTATTTTTCCCTCCAACAAAAATAATAAAATGTTTCATAAAAGTTGGATCTAGATTTGGTTAATAATATTTTAATTATGCACCAATATCTAGACTAACTCAATATTTTGTTATAAATAGAAGGGTTTTTCCATTCATTCACTACCTTTTGTTACCTAGAGATCACTCTTGATCTATACTTTTGGTATGACTTTGATCCTCCCATCATTGTCATATTTTTCTACTTTTTGCTTGTGAGCTCCCATTGAGTTCCATCTTTGTCTGGGTTTACTACACCATCAAGAGAGAGATATCTTAGATCTGAAGTGCCGAGGACATACAAGAACCTATCCCATTGAGGTGGACTAGTAACATATTTCTATGTTCCCTTCCCGGGTGTTATAATACAAAAAAATCTTTAAACATTATTGTCTTGTTCATTGATTGCATGGAGCAACTCTTGCTTATTATTTTTTGTTTAATGTCTTTAATTTCATAGATATGGATTTCTATAGCATTTATTCTGATCACTAACTGTAGATCTAAGGAAATTGACAGCCATTTTTGATGTTAGGGTTGTTTATTATGCATATATAAAGTGAGCTTTTTTCGTACGCTTGCGATTCGAATTCACACTACAACTTTAACCTTTGTTCTATCCAAATGAACTACACTAACTAATGACTTATGCGGTGTGATATTTAATTTTTAGAAAATTGAATATGGCATTATATTGGATGAAGCCCCAAAATCGATCAAACGTCACATATGGTGACGGCCTTTAAAAAACCGTCACTGTAAGTGTATATAGTGATGGTCCTTTATGGTCCGTCACCAAAGACATTTTCAATGACACTTTTGGTGAGGGTTGTTGAAGACCTGTCACTAATTCTCTCTTTGGTGACACTTCTAGTGACGAACTTTTAATGACCCTCACCAATGCTCTTTTTGTTACTTTTGGTGACGGTCAAAAAATGTCCGTCATCATTGATCATTAAAAAACCGTCACTGTAAGTGTATATAGTGATGGTCCTTTATGGTCTGTCACCAAAGACATTTTGAATGACACTTTTGGTGAGGGTCGTTAAAGGCCCATCACTAATTCTCTCTTTGGTGACACTTCTAGTGACGGAGTTTTAATGACCCTCACCAATGCTCGTTTTGTTACTTTTGGTGACAGTCAAAAAATGGCCGTCATCATTGATCATTCGAATGAGTTTTTGATGATGCTATGTGCCTGTTAATATATTTTTTTGTCAAAAGTTAACGATTTAATACCATTATTCTGGAGTATTTTTTATAATATGTCCAAAGCCATAGTGGTTAAGGTCAGTGAATTTTTTAGAAGTAATTAGTGTGTATCATTTCCCTCAAGTAATAACTAGTCGAATAGAGATTTTCTATGAGTCAACAAATGATTCATATATATTAATTTTATTATCTAGAAAATTCCCTTTAGATAAAGTTCCACTATTGTGTGTAGGAAATATATTATTTAATACATAATCAAGCTTTGACAATTCTATTAGTGAGAAAGACCTAACGATCCTCACCAATCTGGGCATGCCTTAAATTAATGCTTTGGCACACACTAACATTTCTTAGCACCCCACATGTATTGGAACATCTTTGTACCTAGAACATCTTGTGACGACACTTACGCCCAAGCACATGGTGACATGCGCTAGCACAACATCGAACTCTGCTAACATGTGTTGGCATGCTGCATATAGTCCCTAGCATGCCCTGGAACACCTTGGTTGAATGCATTGACATACATTATCACTTGGCACACAATGCCACTTGGCATGTATTGGGACCTATTATTAGTGTGCCTAGCATTCCCCTTTTCAAAAAGATAAAGTCCTGACTTATTAACACTCTTATTGGTTCTTCCTTTTGTTTCCTTGACACATATTGACATACCATGGTCCCCTGCACCACATCCTTAGCACCCAGCATGTATTGGCATATCTTGGCACTATTAATTGGCACATGATATAATTAGCACACCCTGGAACTCCCAAGAACACTTTGGGAATTCTTGACATGCCTTGATATTCCCTAGCATGCCTTACCAATGCTTAGCATACCTTGTCAGTCCCTCCTTGGCATGACAACTAACACTCATTAACACTAGTCTCTGACGCACGTTCCTCATATTCATTAACTTTCATGAATTTTTACTTAGTGCTCCCTTAATGTTTTTTCCTAGTAATCCTTAACACTCATGAACATGCATTATCACTCTCTAGCACACTTTAGCACTCTTAAACATTCCCTTCCACTTCATAACATGCATAACACTAGTTCTTGACACATATTGGCGCTTGGCACGTGTTGGTGCTTGGAAAGTCTTAGCATGTGTGGAATACGTTGAGATGCCTTGGTATTATTTGGCATGGTTTAATATTAAATTTATTTGTGATTATCAGTTGTTGGAAAGTAGATGAGAAGCAACAAAGGAATACTTGGCACTTAGAATGCACTAAGACTTTGCACTTGGCACCTATTGTTGCCTAGTGTTGGTGTGCCTAGCATGCCTCTCTTGGAAAAGGTAAATTGATGAATTATTAACCCTCTTATGTGTTCATTTCCTTGTAGTTTAACTTTTTTCTCCCTTTTGTTGTCTTGACATTCCCTGAAATGCATTGAAACACCCTTGCACATCTTGGCATGCCTAATCACTTGGCACATATTAGCATGTTTGACATGTATTCCCACTATCTGGCACATCAAGGGGGTGAAGAGAGATGTAGTCCTAAAGTAGGTCGAGTACGAGGGCAAGTAAGGGTTGCTAAAGGGAGGTCATGATCATCCTCCAAGAGCAAGATCATCATGTGAGTGTTCAGAAGAATGTTGCATACCTTAAGGGTCGGTTTGCGCTAGGAAGTAGGATGGCATATTGTTGGTTCTCTTCTGGCAAATCGAGCTTAAGAGAGGTTTCTCATGAGAATCTAGGCATGTGATTTCAATGGTGTCTTTGTGTGAAGGCCGCATCAAATTTTGAAATGTTGAAATTTGCAACAAGAAACAGTGAGATTGGAAACCAGAAAGGACAAAAAAAAATGCACCCACACTGGTGAGGAATTTTGATGCACCAAGAGTGAGGAATGTGGGGCGTTTAATTTATTTTTCCCTTAAATAAGTTGGACAATAAATTGTAATTTCATCTCATAACAACTTTTGTTAGTTAATTAAGTCATGATGACCGAGTTAGCTCAAGAAATTCAAGTACTTGAGGGTCTAAGATGAGGCATCTAGAGGGATTCTAATATTTTTTGGGTCCAGTTGAAATTGATGCATTAGCGGGGTGCAAGGGTAATTAACTCAATTAAATGCGTTAAAATCAGTTTAACTGATTCTAACTAAGTTATGAGCTAGCGAGAGGTCCAGTGAATTAAATTAGATTTAATTCACAACGAGTGATCAATCATATAACTGATAATTCGCTATTAATAGTTGTATGCATGTTAGTTTCGAGGAATACCCAGTTGAGACAGAGGTTAAAGGGAACATAACTATCAGTTGTATTCAGAGAAAATTTCCCATGTGAAATTCTAAAGTCATTGGGATTCCATAATGGATTGTGCAATCAAGGAAGATTGATTTTCCTAATTAATAAACAGTTAATTCCCTAGCTAGGATTGTATGAGCAAGGCAAGCTGAAGTAAGGATCAGAATTGGCTAAGTACTAGACCGAGTTTTCCTATATCAATGGGAGACAATTGACGGAGTGTTGGAGAATCTCATGAGAGATTAAGCATTAATGTATTGTTTCATGATTCCTTGACTTAATACACAATAGAGATAGAGGGCCTTTGAGCAGTTTCTTTCCCCAAACACATCATGTTGTTGTGCGATTGATAATTTATTTCTCTTACTTATATGTGATTGTGCGATCGTGTTTTGTTTCCGCAAATTGTAGGAAGGATTCAATATCTTGTTTTAGTAGATTACAAGATTAGATTGAATCTCGTTGGTTAGATTTTCTACATGGTATTAGAGCAGAAATTTTTTGGGCGACGAGTTTGCATAGAATATTTGAATATTTTGGTGTAAAATTTTCAAAAACAAATAGGCTATTTGGATTCCTTGCGAAAATCTACCGAAATAGAAAAAAAAATCGGTCGAATCGGAGCTCGGATGAGGGAGATATCATCGATTTAAAATCAACTCTTTTTTAGAAACCTTTTGTAACGTCGGGACAATTACATTGTGCGCGAGTCAAGAACCTATATGTAATTGAGGTACCAGATGCATGCAAAGCTTTGAGGAGAAAGGCAGAAGTTAGAGACTTGGTGGTTTAAAGGGAGCATAAATACCTCTTAACATGAATCTTCATGAGAAGCGGTCTCAAAAGGTTGTGGAGTAGTTGCCACAATTGGAGAAGCAGAGAGGAGACTGAGTGGAAGCATCCACTCAAGCAGAGACCTCCATGAGGGGGAAATTTCAAGCCAGATGGGAAGAGGGAGCAGCCATACCTGGAGGTGTAAGCTGGTGGGGTGATGTGTAGACATAATCCCAAGATAAGAAATTTGGGCAAGGTCCATTGAGATGGCATGTGATCTCATGGATCGAACCTGGCTACGAGGAGCCACAGTACAATAGTAGTAGGAAGGATCGGTTAAATTGATGTAGTCAGATGTCAGCAAGACAGAAATCAGAGTCAGATGTCAAATAGTACTGGATCACAAATTAGAGTTAGCAATAGTTCAAAGGGCATGGATGCAGATGTCAGCAGCAGCGCAGAGAATCCAGTACTAGACAGATGCAGTAGCTAGCAGTAGTCAAAAGATTCTGATGACAGATGCATTATACTGAGTAAGTTATTCGGAGGCTATTCAGTTTTAGGACTTGCGGGTGCAAACAACACTAGAGAAGTGTAGCATGCAGAACATTCCAAAAGTACCGAATGGAGATAGATTGAATTCCTTTCTTGTTGAGAGGGAGTATTGAAATTTGCAACAAGAAATAATGAAATTGGAAACTAGAAAGGACAAAAAAAAATGCACCCACACTAGTGAGGAATTTTGATGTACCAAGAGTGAGGAATGTGAGGCGTCTAATTTATTTTTCCCTTAAATAAATTGGACAATAAATTGTAATTTCATCTCATAACAACTTGTGTCAGTTAACTAAGTCATGATGATTGAGTTAGCGTAGAAGAAGGTGGGTTGTGACCCTTAGAGAGGTTTATTTATGCAATAAAGACCACAGATTTGGAAGATGGTTTGCAGATTCAGTATCTGTGGAGACAACAGATCCAAAGGAGGGTGGAACCTGAGCAGAAGATTGAGCATGCAGAAGAAATGTGCCATATGAAGAATGGATTGACATGCAGAGGAGTTGATTTTGGTGGACTTTTCATAGAGTTTTAGACAAATATCTGAAGAAACCTATAAAAAATTAGTGAATGGACTGTTAGTGGTTGATTTGTGACCCTAGTTCAGTCATCTATAGATTGTTAGAAGTATGATACGAGGAGTATTTCATATTTGTTCATAGATTGGACAACAAAGATCAAATTGTCAATACATAAGAACAATGATCTTGAGAGGACTCAAACCATTGTTAGGTGGCAGATTTGAAGAGCCCTAGATGAAGAAGACAATATTGTGGGCCCTAGATCAGTAAAAGGAATTGACTGTGGTTGGGCAGATTGATGGTAGGCCAAGTACAGTTGGAGGGTTGTTAGGTTACTATCAAAGAAGAGCCCTGACTCTTGTTCTGGTGAAGGACAACAAAATTGGTAGAAGGGCAGGTGTATAGGGCCTAAGAATTTGCAAACTTTGAAGGACTAAAGTAATAGTCAAGTGGGCCAACCAACTAGCCCTAGTTCACTATATTGTAGGGGATTGATTCAGTGAGAAGAAGGGCAGCCTCCATAGCCCTGGACATCTCATCTTGGAGCTGTAGTATGGCAAAAGTGGGCATACCAAATAGTTGTTCACAAATGGAAATGTGAACAACATGTTACCACTCAAACTAGTAGTGGATATAAAAGGGGTTCCTAAGAGGGCAACTACTAGGATAAGGGAAACGATGGAGGCTTAGCCCATTGTCACCATAGCTAAGGCTCCTTGCTCTTCACAGACTTTCACCGATGGGTGGAGTCCCAATAGTTTAGGAAGTCACTTGTAGACTATAGGTCAATGAATAGGTGGGAAGTGACCCTTGAAACCCTTTCCCTAAGATAAAATAAAGAGTGGGACTTGCTTTCCTTTTAAGAAAGGGAATTATCTTCTAGGGAGAGATGAGAGGGATTGAAGGGTTGAGGGAGAAGAATAAGACTTATGAAGGAGGTTGGGATCCCTCATATGGTGGAAGGGAGGCCTTATCCTTTGGGAGGTTGCTCAAATGTAGGAAATAAGAAGCCAAAGGAAGATTTTCGACGTTATTCAGTCGAACAACCCATGCTAACTACGCTCACGAAGTGGTTGGAAATGGAAACTTTGCTTCTATTTTATAAAAAAATCAAAAAACAGCTCAGCGCGGGCAGTCCATTGGGACAAATCGCCAATGGGCGCGAGGCCGAGTGTTAATTTCTCTATGGGCGCGAGGCCATAACTACCTGCTAGCGCCAACCCAAAATCATATGTTTTTGAGAGCCTGTTCCAGGAATAGTCAAAAGAGGAAATGTTCTTCTCATGGCAAGGGATGTAATGACACTTTTTGCAAGGCATGACACTACATAGAAGTCACAGAAATGGCCCTCCAATGTTTGGGATGGGGATTGCGGGGACGGTGACAAAATGTTGTTTAACACTTAGTTTTAAGTTTGATTGGGTGGGTATATTACTCTTATGTGATAATAGTTTCAGTTGGTAGTAATATTTATAATGATATCAAATGTTTTGCATTTTATAGTAGCACCAAGCCAAAGAATGTTGGTTTGTTATTCCATCATACATAAACACAATAATATTCTCATCTTTCAGTCTAAATCTTTTAATGATTTAATATGCATGCCAAACACCAACCTATAAATGAGTAGTATGCCTCCACAGAGAGGACGGGTCTGCAGGGCGGGTGCTGGGCCACACATGGATGTACACCAGCAACATGGGGAGCCTAGCTCGGACTCTGAGTCGATTGAGAGTCGCCACTCCGCTACAGATATGACCCTGTCTCCAGCCCGCTCATTGAGCCACGTAGAAGTCTGGTCACCTTGGAGTCCATTGCGACCCAGCTGGATCGCATACATCTCAACATTGATACGCTGAGGGAACAGAGGTACGAGGACATGAACGAATTGGTTTCCTATATCAACGGCCTCGAGCATGTGCATAATGAGACCTTTGACTCTGTGGAAGGACTCTGGTGCCAACAACAACGCACAAATGACCATCTTCGCACCTTGGAGAGTTGAGTGGAACACATTGATTACCATATGCATGAACGTGATGCTCTCTTTGCTGCACTTCGAGCGTTTCCTCCCAATCTCCATCCTTAATGTGTAATTCTGAGATTTGTAATTTTTCTCTTTTTGTGTCGACAATAACCAAAAACACCGACTGTCTTGGCTCCTCTTCAGGCTTATTACTTTTCGAAGCAAGACTTGTGCCAGCTCTTAAACCAATCTATATTACTATATTTTGTTGGTGGTAATGTATTTTGTTGACACTTATGCTATGATAATATAATTACACCGGAGGCATTTTTTTTGTTGGCTTGGGGTGAGCAAATACTGTTCACCCCAGCCAATGAGAAGCCTTTCTCATCGCCCTTCCAGCCAATAAAATTAGACATGTGGCACCTCCTCCAACCAATGAAAATCTTCCATTTGGCCCTGTTAGTTTGAAAAATAAGTTTCAAGATCTTAAATGTTTGAAAATAGGGACATGAGAGACGCCGAGAGGGTATGGAGACAAGGGTTTGCAGGTCTATGTTGAGGGATTTGAACAGGGCAACAGTGGAGGTGGCGGTGGAGGCCGAGGCTCCGGTAGTCAAGTTCAAAACCCGCATCTGCGAAGTCTGCGGTGACAAGTTCAAAACCCACATCAAATTCCAAAATCATTGCGGTGAAAAGTTCAAAACCCACACCAAATTCTAGAAACACTTCAGGGAGAGAGAGCAGCTCAAGCTGTTGAGGCGTCTTGATTCCTTGAAAGGGAAGAAGAAGAATGCTTTTAGGGCTAAAATAGTACCCAAATAGGAGAAATATAGGGAAGCAGCTAGACAGGTTTTGGTGCCCAAGGTGGGCTATGGGCTTGCAGGAGAGATTAAGAGAGCAGGGTTTTAGGTCATCACAGTGTCCGATAAACCTTTAGTTTTGTCCCCCAAGGGTTCGAATAGAGAGGTTATTAGATAGATCAACTTGTATAAGACTGTTTCCGTTCATTGCAAGTTGTTTAGGTATGGGGCCTTCAAACATATTACTAGTAAGGTAGAGGTATGCCAAACTCTGTAGCCTACATAAACTTGCTGGCAGTTTTCCATGCAGTTGATAATTGTGATGGAGATACAGATTTGAGAGGCGACGACAATTAGTTATGGAAGCAGGTATTGCCTGTGATAATTTATTTTCTGCTAACCATAAGCTGAAGAGCACAATGAGATTTCCAACATTTGATGGAATTTCTCCAGTGAAGATGTTTTGGTTCAAGTAAATTTCTTCTAACAGAGGAAGCCCAAAAATGGAGGGAGGAATGGTTCAATGGTTCTGGTGAGAAATTTGGAATAGAGGGACAAGTATGAGAGCTTTGTGAGTCGACCCACTTAACACTGCTGAGATGATAGAGAACAGAATAGCTCGCGCGACACTGTTTTAAGGGAAAACCCCTCAGCAACTTTAACAGTTTGCCCTTCCTATGAAGGTCTTCCTTTTCCCATCGTTTCTTATTCTTGAATATTTCTTTGTTATCTCAGGAAAACTTTCAGAGAGTGGAATTGATTCAGGGTTTCCCAGTGTTGCCAAGCAAACTGCCGTCGGGGGTTTGACTTCAGGTATGTCAACGCTACCAGTATTAAGGTATTTCTCTTTTGTTTTTTAGGAAGTATCGGAATTTCTATATACCCAGGCTCACAGTTGGATAGATGTAGAGACTCTTTTAATACAATAAGAGGACGATCTAACGAGTACCCAAAGTCTCTCGGACCCCTAAGAAAACCATAATAGACCATAAAATAAAAACTGAAAGGAGCACATCCATGAGAAAAATAGTCTTGATTTTTTTTTTTTGGTTGGTTTCTTTCTGAAACCACCCGGTATGAAGTGAGTCTGGATCTTTTTTAGGCTTAAATACTTTATGGTATTTCTAATTTTGCTATAAAATCTTTCAAAGTGTGGGTTTTCATTGCTTATGGTTGGGTGATTTTCTTACCAGGTTTCTCCACCTTGTCCTGAGGATGAATCACATTAGCTAGTTTGCAACGTCAACCAAATCATAATGATGTGATTAAACCGAAAGACATTTTATCTAAGATAAACAATGTTGGCCCAAAACAAAAAATGAAAATAACCATATAAACAAAACTACAATACAATTCAACACAAAGAATTGAAAATCATGTTCCAAAATCTTTTAATATTTCTTTTAATTAAATAATTGTAAAATGAATTTTTAAAAGGAAAAATACATCCTATGAATATATTAATATCTTCAAAGACAAAGTGATAATATTTGAAAATATTATTTTGATGTAGTTTTATTATAAACTTTGTTATCATGTCATGTAAAATACATCATTAAATCTATTATTAATATTAAAAGATTAAGATTACTATTAATATTAATATATTACAATATAAATATTATTATATTTAATAATTTGAGGGAGCTCTTTACACGACGAATCAGGGCAAGGGATGGCCATTGAAGCTCCGAATGGAATGGCCACATCGTATATCCGAGCATAGAGTGACTTGGTCAGCAAGCATGGGAGAAATGGCAGCACATCTCAATGCAAAGAGCTTTTTATGTCTGCAGAAATGCCATAGCTCCCCATGAGGAGATCTTTTTCAGCGGATTCAAGTTTCTCAATATCTGTCATTGATCTTTATAGGAGCTTGGAAGAGAAAGATTGAAGCCTTTCCCTAATGAAAATGAAGATGGGGTTGGGGTTTCATGCAGTGGCCATCTTGGGAATGGGGATCTGAGGCCCTTTACTGTGTGGATGAAGCAGGAGCTGGAGCCTAATCAAGTGTGCAACCTTTCAAACCTACTGAAGAAAATCACTTGAAGGTATTCAGCAAGCAATTGGATGGTGATAAGAATAAATTTTCCATGAAAAGATCTTTGTCTGGGGGCAGGTTCTTCTTCCTCAGAAATGGCAGAGGTAGGAACACTTCCATCCTTCCGACATGAAGAAAGCTTGTTACCATTCTACAAGTTGGGGTTTGCAGATCCATATTACTCTTTTAGAGGTACGATTCAGTATACTTGAACGGTTTTTTAATTCACTCTGTCTCTTTAGGTTGCTCTGAACTTTAGGGTACTGGGAGGCTAGATATCTCTCCATTACTCAAAAGCTCTAGAAAATGAGTAAATCTGATTATTAGCGAAGGATAAATGTGCGGATGTTATCTTTCTCTCAAAACACACTGCAGCTCTTTACTCAAATAGCTGTGTCATGCTTTTACTTTTTGGGAGATTTGGGGTCTTTCTTAGTTACAGCAATTTGAATGACTTTTGCTCATGCCTGACCTTATCCCTTAGAAACATTTGTATCAAGACCTTCTGTACCACTCCCTATTGCACACTTCGAAAATTTTCCATCAGTTTTTGTATCAGAAAATTTTCATCAGATTGCTGGGAATTCTGTGAAAACTGGTGAGAATACCTAACCTCAGCTTTAATTCGCTACTGGGTTCTTTCCCAAAAGCACTGTCTAATCTACAAACTCACATGGATAATTTAGAGAGCCTAAGAAACTGCTCCAGGGTTGTAAATTCAACGGTCTCACTGAGCTCGGATTTCCCCTGAGATTGCTACTGGTATTTATATGTTAGAGTATACTCTAATATTTTGATCTTTTGATGTCTAAGTTCCGAAGATCAGTTCATTTGGTTGTTTGGATGGTGTTCTTCCCATGAAAATGCATCCATTGCAAATCCCATAAGTCTCTGCACATTGAATGGTATTGTTCACAGAATTTATTAGTTGATAAATTTAAGATGTGTGTAATGAATTGAAGAGTGGAACTGCCAATATTATTATAACTCAAACTTGATAAACAACAAATTGTGTCCAGTAAGATCACCTGTTAATCAATATAATTTGTCAGGAAATCCTAACAAGTTCCCAGAATGAGACCATAGGTTCCAGCTAGATCAGTTAATGGACACAGGGCTTCTCAGTCTTTTCTTTTGCTGTCTGTATTCATCTCATCCACAATTATAGCCACGACCACTTTAACTATTGTAACGATTCAGTGCTCATGGAAGCCACAGTCTGATCACTAAAAGGATTGCTGGCAAGTACTCTTCATCTTGAATTTGCTCTGAATGAAAGCCCGTAGAGGAAGCTGACCAAATCACATAATCGATGGACACTGGGGTGGGTGATAAAAGCACGGAAGTGGAGGCTTTTTGTCCTTCAGAAAGGCCATCAAATCTGATTCAACTGTATCTTTGTCCAACTGGACCACTGAAAACTCAGAAAACATATGCTCATGGTATGGTATTTGGTGCAGAAAACAAGGCTAAAATAGTGGTTTCGATCATGTCCCCAAAATGAGGGATGGAAGGTAACTTTTTGCAGCAGGCAACCACTCCCTATTGCACACTTCGAAAATTTTCCATCACTTTTTGTATCAGAAAATTTTCGTCAGATTGCTGGGAATTCTGTGAAAACTGCTGAGAATACCTAACCTTAGCTTTAATATGTGAAGAACAATGAACCTTTTTATGTCAGAAATGATACCAGACAATATCTTCTTCAAATAAATTATTGTTGGAAGGTCTGAAAATAAATTATAATATACTATGCATTTACCATAACCATACTCCACAAGGCATTTCTTTTTTATACAAGATAAAATGAAAGAACAAGCCTGCAGATTTCAATCCACGCTAAGTTTCTATGCCATCATGATAAACCCAGGTTTCACAGGAGTTTATCAATGTACATGAATCCCACAGCGAGTTATTGTTTCTGCCATGCTTCCAACACAATATGTGCCTTTCATCTTTCTGCAGAGTACCGCTAATGAGAGTTGTGTGAATGTTATAGGCACGACTAAGAACAGGAACTCACAGCCTAGAGGGGCCTTGGATTTAATGGACATAGGGCTTCTAAGTCTCTGCTTTTGCTGTATGTATTCATCTCATCCACAATTATGGCCGCGACCACTTTAACTGCTGTAACGATTCAGTGCTCATGGAAGCCACAATCTGATCACTAAAAGGATTGCTGGCAAGTTCTCTTCATCTTGAATTTTCTCTGAACAAAAGCCCATAGAGGAAGCTGACCGAATCACATAATTGATGGACACTGGGGTAGGTGATAAAAGCACAGAAGTGGAGGCTTTTTGTCCTTCAGAAAGGCCATCAAATCTGATCCAACTGTATCTCTGTCCAACTGGACCGCTGAAAACTCAGAAAACATATGCTCATGGTATGGTATTTGGTGCAGAAAACAAGGTTAAAATAGTGGTTTCGATCATGTCCCCAAAATGAGGGATGGAAGGTAACTTTTCGTAGCAGGCAACCACTCCCTATTGCACACTTCGAAAATTTTCCATCACTTTTTGTATCAGAAAATTTTCATCAGATTGCTGGGAATTCTGTGAAAACCGCTGAGAATACCTAACCTCAGCTTTAATTCGCTGCCGGGTTCTTTCCCAAAAGCACTGTCTAATCTACAAACTCACATTAATAATTTAAAGAGCCTGAGAAACTGCTCCAGGGTTGTAAATTCAGCAGTCTCACTGAACTCGGATTTCCCCTGAGATTGCTACTGGTATTTATATGTTAGAGTATACTCTAATCTTTTGATATTTTGATGTCTGAATTCCGAAGATCAGTTCATTTGGTTGTTTGGATGGTGTTCTTCCAATGAAAATGCATCCATTGCAAATCTCGGAAGTCTCTGCACATTGGATGGTATTGTTCACAGAATTTATTAGTTGATAAATTTAAGATGTGTGTAATGAATTGAAGAGTGGAACTGCCAATATTATTATAAATCAAACTTGATAAACAACAAATTGTGTCCAGTAAGATCACCTGTTAATCAATTTAATTTGTCAGGAAATCCTAACAAGTTCCCAGAATGAGACCATACGTTCCAGCTAATCAGTTAGAGGGTTTCTGTCAATACAATATCAAACCCAAGTTCCATCCAAATCTGTTAGAGGGTTTGCGTCCATACCCTATGAAATTGAGGTTCCAACCAGATAAGTTAGAGGGTTTCTGTCCATACAATATCAATATCAAACTGAGATTCCTTCCTAATCTGTTAGAGGGTTTGTGTCCATACAATATGAAACTGAGGTTCCAGCCAAATCAGTTAGAGGGTTTCAGTCCCATACAATACCAAACTGAGGTTCATGAGGTTCCCTCCTAATCAGTTAGAGGGTTTCTGTCATTTGTACATGGGTTTTAATAGCTTTGAAATTATAAATCTTAACACGTAATATTGCAGTAAACTTGAAGAAAATTTTGAAGGATAATAGAACATTTTATATCAAAATGTGAAGAACCACGAACCTTTTTATGTCAGAAATGATACCAGACAATATCTTCTTCAAATAAATTATTGTTGGAAGGTCTGAAAATAAGCACCACACAGGTATGGGGCTTGATCTGTTCCTTCAGCTGCTTCTATCTTCCGAAGGCTTCCTTTCCTTGTCTGACTCCATCAATTTCACACTTGGATCTCTCATATTTCCCCAATCCAACCTCTGGAAAATGAGACATACAAGTGAAAATGACATGTTTTGGTTCACGAGAGGTAGAATAGTTTTTACAAGCTGTAGAAGCATATCCTTTAGTGAATTAGATGTAAAACTTTTATGAAATGGAACAATTTTTACAAATTCTGTAACCATTTTTCCTTTGGTGTCAATAAAGTGTAAAATATTTATTAGTAAATTTGTATGGAATGTAACATTTGAATATGAAATTTGAATTGAGGAGCTTGCAATTAGTCAGTTGAATTATACTTGAAGTTTATAATTGAATTGTAAATAGCTTTCTATCAATCACATAAATAGATGAAAACTATTTTTACAACAGAAAGTAGGAAACAAGAAGGAGCCACCTCTCTTCAGCGAGTTTCAAAGGCCTATCTACCTTTATCTATAAAGGTGCTAGATATACTCCTTAGGTGACAATCTGGCAGTTAAGAAAACAATGGCCTTAGAAACCCAGTGAGAAGGACTGTTTTCTAGATGCCATGGAGCTACTGGTTTTTGGATCTTAATTAACGTGGAACCACCTTCTGGAGATGAAAAATCCCAACTCAAGACTGTCACCAAGAAGTGCGAAGATTCGATAATGGCAGAGTCGGTGGACCTCGTCGCTGCCGTCATGGCAGTCGTGGCATCCGTGGAGAAGCTGTCAAATGAGGGGGCAGATAACGGAGTCGCTGGCGTTGCAGGGCCGTTACAGTTGTCGGACTTGGAAAAGAAGCACCGGCGTGCCGAGAGGTTTGGCTTGGTGTTACAGTTGTCAGAGGAAGAGAAGCGCAATTCGAGAGCAGCATGGTGAGGGTAAAGATTTTGTAGGCAACTGCTGGTTAATTTTATGTTAGGGTTTTTGTAGTGAACGAAGGGTATGCATTTACGTTTTCTTCAGTATTCATCTTCTGTTTCTGTTCGCTTTATTTAGGATTTCAAGGGCTTGCATGTTGAATTTACTGTTGAAAACTTTTCCGAATCTGGGTAGTACGATGTGTGTGTAAAATCCTATAAAAGTGAATTCTCAAAATAAAGGTTTCAAGGAATACGTTTTTCCTCCTTTTCAAATCAATGAGATTTAATCCTGAAATTTTCAGGGCTTTATATGTGGTCTTCTGTGGTTTATTGGCAAATTTTAGCCTTATATTATTAGAAATATAATCATCTACTTTCCGCTCGACTTTGCTTCCACTGGTGATGGCCTTATGGCCAAGAAAATTTGCTTTTTTTATCACCTAATGATATTTTTACAAAATGGACAGTTAAGATATGCTTTTATCCAACAATATTTAATATGTTATCATTTTTGCGAACTCTCTTTTTTCGATTGTTCCATAATTAATGACTTTATTGAATTTATCCCAGTAAATTTTGAATATTTCAGTCGAAGATATTGCTGTTTGCTTTGTCACTAAATATGCACATTTATTGATTTCTGTCTGCTTCTATTATGATACATTTTCTCCAAACTTGCTATATAAGTAAATAATTTTGAATATTTTAGCCGAAGATATTGTTGTTTTCTTTGTCACTAAATATGCACATTTATAGCTTTCTGTTTGCTTCTATTATGTCACATTTTCTCCAAACTTGCTGTACAAGTAAATAAGTTTATAATGAAGTCTCTAGCCAAAAACTTCTTATCATTCAAATTTCTAGAGGATTATTCAATGGCTACATACGCCAGTAGGGGAAATTTCACTTGCTCGGATACGCAGAATATGTTAAGACTCACAAAAACTAAAAAGTGTCCCACAATGAGAAACATTTGTTGTGAAGTCACAGCATTAACTTCCTACAACAGATACAACTTTTGCATGAATTTTAAACTTATTTCTTCGTAGTTTCTTAGTGAGAGTGTCTGCTGTCGTATTGCTAGTTTTAACATAGAGGGCAATATTTTTAATTGAGTGAATTTTTTAGCCGATATGCATATGCTAGAATAAGCCTTTGCTTGGACAAATACTGCCGTCAAGGACGAATCCAAACATGTTTTTGATGATTCCTTCGAGCCCACATATGTTCTTATGCCAGCTTTTTTAGGTGAAATGTACATCCTGGAGAAACCTGCCTTTATCACATTCCAAGGGTAGTCTCTTACAGGAATTGGACTTGGTTGGAGAGGATAACACTTCTCTCAATCTTTTTGGCTAGAGGAGTCTAGACCCAAGTGCAACCTATTAGTTAAATGCTATTGTTGCCATCAACAATGAATGATGTCTTCCTTACAAAGAGAGAACATTATCATTGTAGTTAATCTGTTTATCTTGGGTGTAACTCTTTTGTTACTGAACAGGCTTGGTACCATCTGTTTTGAATTTCAATTTAAACAGTGTTTCCATCTAGCTTTCCTGCCATATGGAAGTGTGGTTAAGGGCCACATACCTTTTGGCATCAGTTAGTTATACTTCATTCAACTGCATGATGGTTTTTAAGGGCTTGTATCCATGACTAAGGGGTGTGATATGTAGAATGCATGCCCATAATATTTCAAGGCTTTCTGGCTAGAGGTTTACACATTCAAGTAGAACTTCAAATTGATTGTGATCGGTCACTATTGGTTGATATACTATTTTGTTGATCCTGTTGATTTTTACATTGTAATACATGACTTCTTGTTGCTTGGTATTTGATCTTTCAGGGCTCATTTACTAAACCTGGACCATCATTCATTTTGATTTGCCTTGATTTCATGTTTTCAACTCCTATGGACTTATTTACCTGATTAACTTTTCATCCTTGATGTCATTTTAGAGCCTCCATTTCTTGGAATCAACTTGGCGTTGTTCATGCTTGATGGTATTTTAGAGCCTCCATTTCTTGGAATCGTCTCATAACATAAGAATTCTTTACTTTTGGATAGCTTTACGTGCTTTACTTGACCTTCAAAGTGGAGAATGGTCAACCACTTTTGGGTTATCTACAACTTGTTCATCCCATAGTGTTATTGTTATTGTCTCCGAGCGCTTTAAGCCACATTTAGCAGACTTGGATTTTCATTTCATGTGTTTCATGTCTTCCAACTTCCATTGACTCATTTACCTGTCAAAGTGACATCCCCATTGACAATCAATTCAAGTTTGATCTGCTTATAAGGCATTATTTCCATTCAAATTCTAAGTTGTAAGTTTGTAACCAATCATGATACGTTTGACAACTTTGTCATCAAGTGTGTGCCTCATTTACTGGTATATAGCCACATCTATGCGAACATTTGAAGATCCTCAAGAGATCATTTGTTGCCATTCCATACGATGTCTTCAACTTCCATTGATTTATTCACCTGTGAATATCCATCGAAAGTCACACCCCCCTTGAAAATCAATTCAAGTTTGATCTGATTATAAGATATTATATCCCTTCAAATTCTAAGTTGTAACCAGTCATGATACGTTGGACAACTTTGTCATCAAGTGCATGCCCTCTTTTACTGGTATGTAGCCACACCTGTGTGAACATTCTAAGATGCTTAAGAGATCATTTTTTGTCATTCCATACTAAATGTAGTGTCTTTTGATGTACGGAATTGGTGGGCAATCTAGTTTTGTCATTCCATACTTAACTGACTACTTATGATTCCTATTGTTACTGAAGTTAAAAACTCTTTGGAACTTTGGTGAATGAAATGAATTGCTTTGTTCACAGGGACGTTTGTTAAGTAGCAGCCCTGGAGCCTAGGAACCTCTAGAAGAATCTGAAATAGTGGAAACAAATGAAATTGCCAGATTTTCTTTATCCTCTTTTTCAACTGAAATCCTTTTCCAATGTTCCTGTGGTGGTGCCCTTGCTTTCTACATTAAATGCATCTATACCTTGTTATTTTAGCAACAAAAAGTCTAATTGCAAGTGAATCTCATTTTTGTATCAGATCAGCAAACTTTTTCTTGAACTTTTTGTTCCCACCTGCTGAAAGAAAACTCTGTTTTTTTGTTATCAACTTTGAATATTTCTTTCATGTCTTCTCTTGCAGTAGTATGGAGATTATGCAAGGTTAATCTGGGCCCTTTGTCAAGTGAAGTGACCAGACTGTCATAAGATTAGACTAGTAAAGCAATCAAGGTGATGACTGCATGTACATTGGTGCCTCAACTGGTGCCTGCCTCATTGATCACATCTTATGTTGTCATCTTTATTTGGGAAAATTTCCTCAGATATATCTTAGGATGGCAGCTGGATATTCATAAATGTTAAATATCTTGAATTCCAAGTGATTATTGTGCTTGTTACATATTAGGAACCTCCTCTTTATTTGGTGAAATTCCCTCAGACAAATCTCACAGTTACAGCTTTATTTTCACACACATGTGCCCCATTCTTCTGTTGGTGTTTTGGCACTGCTGGTGTGAGTCGTTTGATCATTAATGCTTAAAATGCTACAAGTAAGATCCCTGTGATTATTAGTTTCCCATTTGTTGATTCTTGCAGTTCCTATGGTATGTTTGACTTCATCTTCTTCCAGAATGTTAAATGATCTTGTTCAATAACGGAATTCCCATTTGCAGCTTCCAGATGAAAACCCATGCTGTGAAAATTTTCAACCAGATCCATTTTAGACAAAGAAGAAAGTCACACTAGCTACAGCCATGGCTCTGGTGTACTTGGAGCCTTCTAATTTGCATGGGTGTTTGTTGTGTATTCCTTTGTCTTTTCCAATTAGGTAACCAACCTGCAAATTAAAATAATATTGGAAAACATTTCAGTGCTCTAAGAGAGATATTGAGCTTGTGTTTGCAACACTAGAGTGCTCAGCGATTGGAATCAGATTTATAGATTAAGGCATGAATGTACCGCAAATAAAAGACATACTATCCACTGAAATATTTTAATTTTAGCAGAAAGAATGATGTATTCACAGCGGGCAAATATTGGCGAGTAAAATATATGATAGAGATGCAGTGCTTTGGAAATAAAATGCACGAGTCAACCTTACATAATCTGGAATTACCCAACACTTCCGGACTGTGACTACAATTTACCTATGCAAGTTTCCTGATTATCATGCTGTCTTCTGTGTTGCATTTTACTCTGTCTGTCTTTTTGTGACAATTTTTGTTGTCTCATTATATATATTTTTATTATTTAATAAAATGTATTAAAGACTTCTCTATAGATAAAGGCTAAAGGGCTATTCATAAATCAAAGGTCAGTTAACCTTCCTAAAGTAATATTACATAGACAGTAAGACAACCTTGCTTTCTAGGAGATGCAGGTCTACAGGATATGTGAAGATTAACAAAAAATCTAACATTCAGTATATTTACCTTGCATGTTTTAGTTGATGTATTTATTATGTTTGCCTCTTGTTAGAAAGGGGTAATTTGGGGATAATTGCTGCACAAGGCCTTAGGATAACTTGGAATGTGTGTTACTTGTTTGTGAGCAAAATTTTGAAGTTTCTCAATTTAAAATTTTGTTGTTGTCTTGTCAACTCAATGTAACTTAGTGTTACTGCTACCTGATTCAAGAAAAAACGAAGTTGGATAAATAAGCTTATAGTGCATTGTATGAAGCTTTAAGACCCAAAGTATTTTTTGAAGCCTGAATTTTATATTACCATGTTTGATTGAAAATCTAGAAATATATGGTAGCATTTTTTTCCTTGAGCTTTACTGTGTTATAAAAAGCCTTTTGATGATTTCTATTTTGAATCATTATGTTTCTGCAGTACAAGAAATGCTATAAAAGCACCTGATTGACATGATAGCATGGTTGAAATTGGAAAATGGTCCTGCTGAACCTCATTCAGAGATTATGTTTACATGGAATTTACTGGTCCAGTTTAAGTAGCTTCTCTTGATTCAGAGCTGTGGTAACCCTTTTTCGAATAGTTATGTTGGTGCAGTATAGCTAAATAAGAAAATGCTATAAAATCACCTGATTGGCATGATAGCATTGTTGAAATTTGAAAATGGTCTTGTTAAACCTCCATCATAGGTTATATGGTTATATGAGTTTACTGGTCAGTTCAAGTTAGATTCACTTGACCCACACCTATGATAACCATCCCAAATAGTCAGTGCACAAATTCTGGAAGCAAATCAATTATTTACGCACAGCAGAAATTTAAATAACACAGAAGCCATAATGCCACTACACAACATAAGCTTTATTTTCATTCATCTACAATCTTTGAAATTCAATCTCCATGCACAGACTTGAGGGCCAAGAGCTAGTAAGACATGTTTCCTTTCAAATTTATGCCCAACTATACTTTTGGAACTATTGAAACTGTAGAAAACTTTGGAACGTTAAGAAGGCATTAAACAGTTAAATACATGAGCTACCAGTTTTAGTTTTGGTTGGCAGTTTGACTTCTATATAATCCTAGACAAAACAACTTTGAGGCTATTTATGAGCTTCCATTTTTGGTTGGCAGTTTGACTTCCATATTTTCCTTCTCCAGCAAATGTGAATCAGTGTTTCAGATCTTGACTCCATGTTGACCTATTTCAGTTCCCAAATAAAAATGTATTACATATCCTGGCAGCCCAAATGAACTTTGGCATTGGTTATGAAGGCACCATGCAGTGATTGTGAATCCAACTTCCACTTCAATGACTTATCAGGAATACTAAGTGTTGGAGTTGATATTCCTTTGAGAGGTCCCAACATGAATCCTGGACTGTTTATCTCTCTCTAAGTAATGGTTATCAGAGTCTAGTAACTATCAGTCATACAAAGTGTTGGAGTTGATATTCCCTTGAGAGGTCCCAACATGAATCCTGGACCATTTATCTTCCTCCAAGGTAATGGTTATCAGAGTCAATCTTTCCTCTGAAAGTGCCACACACTACCTCCCAACTACGAGGACACATGTGGATCTTCAACCCAACAGGAAAGGTTACAAATCACAATCGTTGAAAGAATGTAACCCATTCAAAACGTGATGCAACCACTGGTAGTGTTGAACAAAACCAGAATTCTATACAGCATATGATCTCTATAACTAAATCCTGATCATAATGTAAAAATTCTGAGCTCAGTTAATATCATTTGAGAATCTATCAAAATTTGTTTTTGGCCGTGAGGATTATCCATGAACCAGTGAGGCTCCTGTAACGTTTTGGATACTATGACAACCCTGTTTACATTGATTCTTCAGTTAGAGGGCAACACCTCATGCGTGACAGATCATGACAGATCATTCTCAAGACGCATACTGATACTGTAGCTAGTAGAAATGGTTGGTCCTCGAAGGCATGGAGTGCAGTGGATAATCTCTGTATAGTATATATGATTAGCTTTTTGTTCTGGCACTAATTACTGCTGCAGACTTGGAATGCCACCCTTCGGATTGGTGGAAAAATCTTGTTGTATGATTTAGGTTCTAGGGATTCTGGAATTTTCAAGGCTTATGTTTGTTTAACTTAAATGTTCATCATCTCTGTTAAATATATGCTGTATTTTATTTTAAACAATGTTTGGTCATAATGGTGTTTTAAGTTTGGTGGACTGTCAGTTCTGGTGCTAATATTTAAAGTGATTAGTAGCTATGGAAGTAATTTCTGTATTAAATGGTCAGTGCACATGGTCCCCAATCTTATCAGTCAATATGTTTAATCTCTTAATTGACAGGAATTACCTTTGGGTATGTTTTATTGACAGATTTGGTGAGTCAGCAAATGGTACTCCAAAACCTACCTCTTCTGGAATAGGAGAAGCAAAAATATCGGAAGAAGAAAAGAGGAAAGCAAGGGCTGAGAGGTTTGTTCTTCCAAAATTCAGGAATTTATTTTCTGTCTTCAGATTCTTGAGATTATGATGATGCTATTTTCCTTATCTTGTGTGTCTAATTTACCGTCAGCTTAATTTGCTTAATATTTTTTTCCAAAATTATGATATGCATTTGTTTTACTCCAGAATAATTGGAATCTGATAATGCCCAAATTATTAAACAGGAGTAAAGATAGTTATTTACTCCAAAGAAATATACTTTATACTAGTATTGAGCTTTTCAACTAGAACTCGGGTTACAAAATTGAAAAAATGGTTCCTTTTATTCATGTTTCTAGAACAGAGAACATACCTAGGTGGTGGATTTGGGCATATTGGTGCTCACTGATGTCCTATGGCCAAAACACCAGAGTGGTGAATGGATTTCTAGCTCCTAGATGGGAGAAAGTATGTGTTATCATGTACTGATAGAGTGTCCTATAATCATAATCCCAGGAAAGAAATATTGAATATTTCCTTTCCTCTAAATATTTCATCTTTGTGCATCCTGTCAGTAACAACTCCATTGAAACACTTGGACGTGCTATCCTAGAATCTCATGGATTATTTGCTGAAGTTAAATTTTATTGGACTGGAATTGAAGCATTGATTGGGTTCTGTGCACTTTTCAACATTCTGTACAATGTTGCTTTAGCATGCCTCAACCATAAGTATGACATTCCACTATAAGGTTTGGTTTCCGCTACTATTTCTCTCACCTAAAATTATCTTAAGAGTGAGATATAATAAATTATCCTCCAATTACAGCTTTAGTGAAATCACAGGCTGTTATATCTGAAGAGGTTATTGGAGAGAAACAAGCAAAAGGAGCTGGAGAAAGAAACCAATAAAAAAAACATCGTTCTGTTCAACTGACATCACAATGAAGGTCTAGTGGTAAGTCGAGCTCTCCAGAAATACTTTAGTAGTTCCCAATATTCAATCTACTACTCACAGATTAAAGTACAATGTAAATGGATATGGTGCTAATTGTAACTGATTAAAATATTTGATAGAGAATTAAATGAGAATATCTATTTCCCCAGCTGTCCCTTCACGCCCCCTCCCGTCCCCTTCACGTCCCCTCTCGTCCCCTCACGCCCCCTCGACCCTTCCAGATGGGGAAACGACGAATGTCCCCCTTGACGTCCCCTCCAAATTTTCGAAAATTGGGAGCGTCAGGAAACGTCCCCTAGAAGTCCCCAAGACCCCGAATCGCGGGGGGGCGAGGATTCTAGACCCCTAGGGGGGGGGGGGACGAGTCCCCGTGTAACACTGATTTTTAGTCTCTGAGTTTTTCACTGCATCACATTCACTCAAATTAGCAATGATAGATTACGAAACTAAAGACATTGTAGAGCTAAAATTCATGTTCTACTATGCTTGGGTGTTAGATATTTAGTGATCAAATAATTAAGACTTGTAATAGCTCACCTTGTGGAAAGGTAAAGGTTCTATTGAAGTAGAAAATTTTTTAGTCTTTGATTTTTTCAGTGCATCACTTTCACTCAAATTAGCAATGACAGATTTGTCAAACTTCTTAGAATCTGTCAATAATGAAACATTCAGATCCTGGACATTTTCAAGAGTAAAAATATCAGTGCCAAGTGATTTCCTAATTTGTGATCCACTATTATGATAGTGAGTAGCTTGTTCACATGCCTTTTCAACTTGTAAGTTGGCAAGAAGAAAAACATGCAGTGTCTGTGTTGCCACTTCCTCATAACCTGGGTAATTAGAAGTACATGTTATTACACAGAATGCACTTCCAACAGACAAATGTTTTTCAAGTGATGTTTTTCATTTGTGTGGAGAAGAATGACCACCTTCTTTTAATTCACGTGCTTGTATTGCAGATAACGCTTTTTTTGGCGCACAATTAGCTTTACTTGGATCAGTAATGTCTTTATTGTATAATATAGTACTCACTGAAGTTGTCTTGAGGGAAACAATGTAGCCTTGAAATATCCTCTGGTTCTTGAACTTCAGAGGCCATAAATCGAGTTGTTACACTGCCCATGTAAATTATCTCAGCTTTCTCCATTTAAGAAGCTAGTTTATGGTTACATGTATGTGCCATATTTTCACTAGTCCATGGTAACATAGAAGACTCCTCTTCTCTCTGACTCAAGGTTGTTGATAACAACTTTGTAACACTTACCTGGGCATACTTAGGAGTTTTTTTTTTTCCAAACACACTCGTTATCGTTCACCATTTCCACATCTCTGACTGCAAACTCCTCTTCCATGACATTTTTATAAACAGATCTTGAATCTTTCAACAACTAATTATTTTCATTGTGCCTGTTAACTAGAATTTTGGTCAGAGATTTTCATTTGGTAAGCACATGAGAAGTCTAAATTGAGAGTTTAGAAGCATTTGCACAGATTCTGGAGTTGTTGCTTCTGACCATACATTTAAAGGTCTCAAATTGCTTGATTTATATGTATTTGCACCTATTTAAAGGTCTCAAATTGCTTGATTTAAAGGTCTCCTCCTCATATGATGTACTATTTTAAATATTCTATTCTTTGCATATCAAACATTATAAAGCCTCTTGCACACTGTTCTCATCTCTTTTTTTTGAACATAATTCCGATAATCATTGCATTCATGAAGAAAGGATATATTCATGTGAAACCCTGTCCAGCTGCTTCTCTTGGCTAATGACATCACCTACATCCCATAGAGAATCTGACAATTGAATGTCGACTTGACCAAATGCATTGCTTACTTCCTGCTGAGATTGAACAAGAGAATCAAAATCTCTCCTTCCAGGGGTCATTACTCTGTGCTTTGAACTTGAAGTTTGCCTCTTTTCCCTTCTCTTCTATCCCGAGACTCCAAAAACTTGTTGTAGCCCATCCTTTCTGTCTCCTCTGCCCACTGAAATTTCAAAAGCACTTCATCCTCGCCCTTAAATGCTCCTTCAGTTTGAAATCCAAAATCATCATTTCCACTATTCTTGTTTTCCGTATTTACTTCTGTTGAATTTGTATTTTGTGCTAGGTTATGAGTATATTGTTTTAAATTATTCACTTCAGAACAGAGACCAATCATAAGAATATTTTTATTTTGTGCAGGCCTGCAATCCATGACTGAGGACGAATTGATAGCAAACAATAAACCACATTGCTCAGAGGCATTCAACAAAATTGGCAGATCTTTGGTGTTTTTTTCTAAATTCACCCGACTGTTCAGACGCTGGCTTATTCTTATTACCTGTATTTTCAAACCCACCTCCCAAAATATATAGCCATCTAGAAGGTAATGACTCTTTGAGCCCTTTGAAAATACACCACATAATAATCTCTGCCCAATTGTTTGAGCTGCTTATCAACTCACCAATGTCTAGTCCAAACAAGTTTCCTTCAAGGATCAAATTAATTTTCTCTTTTCAAATAGAGTGTAGAAGCATTTGCACAGATTCTGGAGTTGTTGCTTCTGACCATACATTTAAAGGTCTCAAATTGCTTGATTTAAAGGTCTCCTCCTCATATGATGTGTACTATTTTGAATATTCTATTCTTTGCATATCAAACATTATAAAGCCTCTTGCACACTGTTCTCATCTCTTTTATTTGAACATAATTCTGATAACCATTGCATTCATGAAAAAAGGATATATTCATGTGAAACCCTGTCCAGCTGCTTCTCTTGGCTAATGCCATCACCTACATCCCATAGAGAATCCGACAATTGAATGTCGACTTGACCAAAGGCATTGCTTACTTCCTGCTGAGACTGAACAAGAGAATCAAAATCTCTCCTTCCAGGGGTCATTACTCTGTGCTTTGAACTTGAAGTTTGCCTCTTTTCCCTTCTCTTCTATCCCGAGACTCCAAAAACTTGCTGCAGTCCATCCTTTTTGTCTCCTCTGCCCACTGAAATTTCAAAAGCACTTCATCCTCGCCCTTATATGCTCCTTCAGTTTGAAATCCAAAATCATCATTTCCACTATTCTTGTTTCGTATTCATACCATTGAATCTGTATTTGTGCTAGGTTATGAGTATATTGTTTTAAATTATTCACTTCGGAGCAAACACCAATCATTAGAATATTCTTATTTTGTGCAGGCCTGCAATCCATGACTGAGGAGGAATTGACAGCAAACAATAAACCACATTGCTCAGAGGCATTCAACAAAATTGGCAGATCTTTGGTGTTTTTTCTCAAATTCACCCGACTGTTCAGACGCTGGCTGATTCTTCTTGCCTGTATTTTCAAACCCATATCCCAAAATATATAGCCATCTAGAAGGTAATGACTCTTTGAGCCCTTTGAAAATACACCACATAGTAATCTCTGCCCAATTGTTTGAGCTGCTTATCAACTCACCAATGTCTGGTCCAAACAAGTTTCCTTCAAGGATCAAATTAATTTCCTCTTTTCAAATAGAGTTTAGAAGCATTTGCACGGATTCTGGAGTTGTTTCTTCTGACCATACATTTAAAGGTCTCAAATTGCTTGATTTATATGTATTTGCACCCATTTGAACTGAAAGCTATATTGTGCAAAGTTGTTTCAAGCTCAAAAGTATTATCCTGCCTATAGAAGCCTGAACCCCAATAATCCTTGCAGTGGCCACTTTCACCTAGTAGAATATGTGCTTCATCAACATCATCAAACCTCGAACCTCAATTTCCCTTCCAAGTTTTTCTCTATAACAATTTTTGTGAGTCCTGCTTGCCGGACACCAGTTACAAACTTTCTTTCACTTGAAAATTCACAACAATTGAATTTAAATTAGCCTCACATGGGTTGTATTTCATTTTTAGTATATTTCGCTTGATTATTTCTTTATACAATCTCCCCACTTCTCTTATCCATGTTACGGCGTTCCTTTGCACCTCTTGGTGCAATTGCTAGTTATAAGAATATTTAAGATTCTAGATCTATCGATCTGAGATGGATATTGCAATATAAATCTGAAGGATTCATGAGATTACTTCATGTTTGATCAAATTTTTTTAATGATAAATGCTATTTTGCAGGAAAATTTCAAAATTTGAAGTCATATTAATTCAGTACATTGATGCAAATTCATACGCTGATGCGATGTATATGATGGCAATTTCATTTTTTTACAGTTACTTTTAGTTTAATTATATCATTTAGCTCGATGCTTTCCATATATTCAACTAAACCTTTGTTGCTTAACAAGACTGTCATTTCCATGTTTTAGTGAAATTGTTTATGGTTTGATACTTTCATACAACCTCTATCAAGTTACATGCACCCTCATTAGAAAAAACAGGAGAATTTTGCTTGCCATGACGATGTTTCTTTGTCATTGTTGACTTAAGAAAGTCTTTTAGCTAAGAAACTAGTTTCAAGGTTATGGCATAACTTGTCATATAAATTGAACATAATTTATATCCAAAATGTTAACTTGTAAACTAAGCTGGTTTTAGGCTTTCTATTTAAAATCTACTTCAGTTTGAACTTTGAACGAGTTGTTCCATAGACTTGAATATTAAGAGATTTTGGTGTAAGGATTAAAAATTAGCTCGTAAGGCCTCTCAGTTATTCATTTATTTTATCTAATATAACATTTACTATTAAATTAGAACCACTCGGCACAAATACGTCATAGATCAAGATCATACTTTGTAGAGTGTCATAGAATAAAAATAGGAGCAAGGACACTGAGTTCTTTCAGTTTTCCTGGTTCTTATTCCTTTGGTGTATCTTTGCACCTTTAGGGGCAATTTCTAGTTTAAAGTCTAATTCTTTAAAGGGTGCTAGCTCAATGGAAGAGCACCTGCTTTACAAGCGGGAGGTTGGTGGTTCGATTCCATCGTGCCCTGATATTCATATATAGGGAATGACGAAGATCAGTTTTTGGTGACGGATGCTCTTTTGACCATCACCAATGAGCTTATGGTGACATTTTTCGACCCTCACCAAAATATGAAATGGTGACGGTCAATGAACGCCACCATATATACGCATCAATAGTGACGACCATTAAAGGTCCGTCATCATAAATCGTTGTTGTTTATCTGAAATGGTGAGGGTCACTGTTTGTCATTATAGTCATTATTCGTGACGGACTTTGATGTCACCAATGCGTTTATGGGTGGCCCAGTCAATGAAAGTCGCTATATATGCACCAATAGTGACGGCCATGAAAGGTCCATCACGAAAAAATCATTGTTGTTCATATGAAATGGTGACGGTCACTATCAAGTCATTATAATTAATATTACGTGACGGACCTTGGCTTGTCGCTGCTGCTATACTTTCGGCGATGCTACCTTTGAGTGACATTCGAGTTTTTGGTGACGGAGGCTGACTGTCGCGTCACCATTGCTCATATGAAATGAGCCGTGGTGTATCCGTCACTATAAATCATTATTGGTGACGGACCTTGAATGTCACCACAACACCTATACTTTCGGCGATGCCACCTTTGGTGACGTTAAATTTTTTGGTGATGGAGGCTATTGTCCATCACCATTGTTCATATGCAATGGTGACGGTCACTATCCGTCACTATAAATCATTATTGGTGATGGACTTTGAATGTCACTACAAACACCCTCTCACCGGCGATGCCACCTTTGGTGACATTCAGTTTTTGGTGACGAAGGCTCTTTTGACCCTCACCAATGAGCTAATGGTGACCATTTTCGCCCCTCACCAATGTCCTTTTTTCTTGTAGTGAGTCGAGTTGTTATGTTAAGAACAGTCTTACAATCCATTCCCATCTATCAACTCTCTGGATTGGAAATGCACAAATACATTTGTAATGATATGGCTAAGACGTTTAAAAACATCCTATGGCAAGGATCTCCAAAAACACCGCTAAAATGGGCTCTCCTTTCATGGGATAACCTTACGAAAATAAAAAGGACCGGAGGCTTAGGATTAAAGTTATATTTGCTAAATCAAGTTATGGGAGCTAAGCTGGTAAATATGAATACAATGGGGTAGAGATTTCTCGAAAATAATCTCGGAATAGAAGAATGAAATTTCCTTAACTATTATGTTGGAAATTAAAGAAGTTCAAATGACCCCTAAAGGATCCATTATTTGAAACTTGATAGCACTAAATAGATATCTCATTAGAGAACACAATTTTGAAATTAGAATAACATTACTTGATTTTAGGAGAATCATGACAACAATAGGAGAAAATATTAGTGAAATTGATTTAGGGAAATTTTCCTATTCACTAACGAGCCAAATACTAAGACAATAGCACAATTTTTGGATGAAGGGGCCAGGCTTTAATAGCGAAAATGAGCTAAAAGACCGATGGAAAGAATGCTCTGAAACTTGTCAATGGGAAAACTATGTGAAAGAACTTAAATCTAGAAAACTAACAATAGCAACGAGAGGATATACTCATATGGGAGTATTGCACGAAGGCATGTTCACAATACAAGAAGGCCATTACATAAAATCAAATAACATTCATAATGTAGTAGTACCACTTTGGAAAAAAAATATGGTCGAAAAAAGAATGGCCGAAAAATTGAATACTTTTGTGGCTACTTAGTCATGGAAGATTCTTACCTAGGTCAATTTGCGAAGAAAAGGAATGCATGGTTAGTGACTATATTATGTGTAAGAAGAATGTAGAAACATTGGAACACCTATTGAATAACTTCTTTGTCGAGACCTTGTGGAAAAACCTTTCCTCCTCTTTCAATAAATAGATACACGAAGACAACAGGCCTCGGGCATACAATTGATGGAGAAAGGGTATAAATCCTTGTTCTTAACATAGTGTGGGGACTCTTTATGGGATTTCTCATATGGGTCGCTGAAGAAAGAAATTGGAGAGGCATTAAGGAGATGAGTATCGACAAATTGAAGAGATATGGAAAGTGGTTCTCGGGAATATCGAGCTGTCCTCACCGAGAAATGGCATGAAGATGGTAAGGATGATAATGGGCATGAGGATAGGATTTTAGCTATGCCATGACCCCAAATGCTGTTGACATCATGGAAAAAAACCTTTGGGAAGACATTCGCACGTCCCAAGATTCCTTTGAGGAAGCTTGGAATCTCCACCCAATTTTCCATAAGAATCCAAGCCCATAATGCCTCCACATGAAATGAGGTAGGAATCTATAGTGCACTACACTTCCACCTAATAAATTTCATGGGAATCAAGTCCACCCAAAGGATCTCCACCTTTGAAAACCAAGAGAAGTTCCCGGAGTAACCAAAATCTCTAATAATCAGGAATCAACAAATCACCCTGCCTTATTAACGTGGTTGTTTTACTTTTTACAATGTTTCCCGGACTACTTGCGAGTGTGCACTACCATCCACACACTCTTAATGCATAGTCGTCATCACTACAATGTGATTATTATGTCATTGACTTCCCTTTTCTATGAATAATGCTTGAATGCATCGATCATTGAATGACTCCCCTTGAGAGAGTGTGTGCTCTCATCTCCCAAGAAACATATTCATATCTACCATTCCACATGACATTTTCCTTGCTATATATTTCAACACAACATCGTCAATTCTTATTACAATGTGGAAATGATGTGATCAATGAACTTTCCTTCCTATATTTCCCATACATCATCGGCAATTATGAGTACAACGTGAAAATGACTTGGGTAGGAATAATTGCAACATTCAATACTTTCCCTACTTCCCCAAACATTATATACTTTCCTACTTGCCCAAGCCATTCGAAGGAGCTTCCTCCTAGAGCTATAAATCTACTGTCCTTTCTCACAATCTAGTCATTTCATTTTATCACATTCAATTGCAATTACCTATGAAAATATTTAGATGAGGAGAAACTAAAAGTGTTCACACATCCATAAAATCTTTTAATATTTAAAGTTAAATAATATTAACAAATATTTAAAAATATTTTAATGAAAAAAAATAACAAAAAGCATTTTTTAATATCTAAAATGTAGTGCATAGATAAAATAGTATATACATATTATGCATTTTATTTTAATGTTAAATATATTATTTAAATAAATTATATATGTACTAAATGAATTATGCTCAATTTCTAACTTGCAATACACACAAATGCATGTATATGAATTTGAACACACAAATACATGTATATGAAGTCAGTATTTGTCAAAGAATGCAAATCCCATAAACTAAGTTAACCTAATTCCCGAGAAAATGAGCAACGAGAATAAGTGAGGTTGATGTTCTTAGAAAGAGGCCCATCCCTTTCAGATGCAGAGATCTACACAATCACGTAGGAATAGAAAATCCAATATCAATCTAGCAGAGTGTCCCCTTGAGTTTATCGATTCCTCCAAAAGATGTTGATGCCACTTGTTAAATATGAAGCCTTCTTAATGAAAGAGAAAATTTGACTTGTTGTAGTCGTAGTTTATAAATCCTAGTGAATCAAACCATCAAATTTCTTCTGGCGACCACTTGGCTAAACTTTTACAAATCCCCAGAGAATTATGGTGCCTTTTTGTTTTATATTACATGAGATATCAAGATCAAGCAATCAATTTCAGTTTCACAAGCAACAACGCATATCAATAGTGGGTAACAGAGTTATTACTGACCATACAAATCACGTACTCTTGGATGCAGTAATGAAATTACCAGCTTTTCATTTTATCATGCTTAGGTTGTTGCATGTATATCAATTTGTTTAGTTTTGTTCTCTCTTACCTCTTCATGAGAATACTATAGAAAACTCTCGTGAGAGTTTAGAAACTCTCATCGAGTTATAGAAAACTCTTGGAATGAAAACTCTTGGGATGCAAACTCTCGTCCGAGAGTTTTTAAACTTTCAGCTGAGAGTTTTCCCGCACGGTAAAATCTAACTCTAGGCGGGTTAAACTAGTTTTAAATTTCTCGGTCGAGAGTTTGAGAAATTTCTCGTTCAAGACATTATCTCGGCCGAGAGTTTCTGTTCAACGAAAAACTCAAACAATTCTGCAGTTTTAAGAAACCTGTAACTTTGGAGGGAAAGAACACCTAAAAAAACAAAATGTTTTATGTCAGACCAAGTACCATCAGATTCATCTCGAAATCTAGTTTTTGATGATGTAAGATTTATGGAGTTTCATTAAAAAATTCAATTTTTTATTTATTTTTTACTAAACTGTGTCACTATGGAATTTCATTGTTCGAAAAATTGCACTGAATGAAAATTCATTAACTTTCAAATGAGGACACCAAAAAATTCAAAAAAATCATACTGCACTTCCTCTCCCTGTCTACTTCAAAAGGGTGTTCTCATTTTTCTTATTGATGATCACATTGAAAAGAAAATCAAAGCATTATAAAATGTACTGAAACATCACTGTTTTTTTTGTCTTCGTCCATTTCAAAAAATAATAAAAAATAGTGATTTAATCCGAAAATCACCGAAACATAGTCTGTTCACTAGTGCAATATATGCAGATTATGATGCTATGGTTTTTTTCCAAAAAATGAATAACCTTCCCTAAAAAAAGTAAAGGATTATAAAGTGACTATTTATGTTTTCCTGAAAATTTCAAGTATATGCAGTTAGTAAACAGGAAATTTACCCCTCTATATGTCAATATTTTTTTTTTTTTTAAATATGGGTATGGAGGTAAGACAATTCTCTACAATTCTTGTTTTAATGTCAGAGCATAATTTACAATAAAAATATGAGTTTAGTGGAGTTGAAGTTGAAAAACATAGAAAATTACAATTTTCAACGTCAAAAAAGGGCAAAAAGTGTTTCCTGGTGCACCAGTTGTCGTCGTTGCGACTATTGCCCTGTCTTCCTCTCTGGTGGTAAGATCCTCAAGGGAAACATTCTCTGTCATTTAAACAAAAAATGTTATAAGGACAACCATCAAGGTATAATTAGAAAAAATTATAAGTGGAAATTAATTACCATCACGGCCTCACTGATAGTAGCATTTTCGGCCTGGTCCCCACTACAATGATCAGGTTGCACATGAGGATCATCTACATCTGGCTCTAAAACTGGGTTATTTTCCTCATCGGTAGTGCTGCTCCCCTGATTTAAACAAAGTTGTTAGACATCAAATTTATGGATGAAAAAAAACATATTGAAAGGTTAATGTTTTACCTTATCAGGCATGCTGGATCTTGGGACCTACCCCAAGCTTCTGCGACGTTCAACTACGGCTTCATAGCCAAAATGGAAAGCGATATTTTTATCTTCCTCTATAGTTTCTGTTCCGAAGTCATCACCCTTCATTACATATGATTGTGTATTTTTAATCATATTTGATAGGATTAGAAAAACGTTGGAAGACGATACAATTAATCATAAGATGTTTAGCTACTTAATTACAATTCTTGCAGCTAATTTCAAGTAGCTGCCCTAGCCTAGCTTGTGATGGCTCTTTTTTTCAATCCTAGATTTGGTTGCCTTTGAGGTGTCAGGCAACCTAGCATCAAAATATTGAAGTTAGATATGACGTAGCACACTTTTATTTTAGACATAGAGAAAATTAAAGCTATTGAATTAAATTTTTAATTTACCTTGCTGGTCCAGTTGGCATTTTTCCTTCTTTATTTGCCCTTTTCTCTTTTCCGTCATGGATGATTTCTCTCCACTCACTCTCTGGAACTGTGAGAGGACGCTCGTATCTAGGGTTAAATTGCAATTGTGTCCTATAGGTGTCCATGGTATATTTCAAATATTTGTCGGCTACCCGAGCCACCGCTGTTTTGTCAAATGTGCCGACCCCAAAAAGGGCTTCTAGATAATCTAGAAGTTCTTTTTTTAGGTTGGAATTCTGGGAATTCTACCCTGTGCGTATGGTTGGGCCAAAAATTACC
The DNA here is from genome assembly GCA_034641835.2 of Pinus albicaulis. NCBI lineage: Eukaryota > Viridiplantae > Streptophyta > Pinopsida > Pinales > Pinaceae > Pinus > Pinus albicaulis. Next base: position 943,416,159 of record CM076584.1, on the reverse strand, counting down.
AACGCATGGCTCTCCAAAAACCTGTAGAACTCATTGTTTCCTAGACAGAAAAAAAATATATTATCATTAATTTAAAAATAAAAATCATGATAAATATGTTTTAGATAAAGTACATGAAATAGTTAAAATATTAAAATTTACCTGGGAGTTGTACGTGCTTTATAGGGACACCTTCATCGTTCACCAACAACATGCCATTAATGGTCCCTGTGGAGCTGACACGTGTAGCTCCAGGAAACGCAATAATGTAGTTGGCCATATCAGCCTCATCATTGCCAACACGTTCAGCGGTTGGCTAGGTGTCTGCTTGGGCAGGGTGTGTTTCTTGGCTGGCACCTAAAGGAGTAGAATGTGTATGAGAGGGTTGTTGGGCAATCTCTTGCCCTTGTGTCCCACTACCACCAACACCGGGTTCATCAAGTGCTAGAAAATGCTACATACAAAAGAACTTTTTGTTAGTTTAGTCAATGTAAAAATTAAAAATCAAACTATCACAATTCATCTCATGCAGAACAAAAAAAATATCCTTTTGAATTTTTATTATTACCTGATATGTTTCTAGCTGGCTCATAAGTTGTTTTATCCTCTCTTCTGTTTCAGGTGTTTGAGGCACGTCTATCAAAGTATTAAATTCCGACCTTGCATCTCATGCCTTTTTTCGCAACAAGAACACTGGAGATAGGGATGAAGAAAGCTCTTCCTCAAAGAGGGAATCATCAGGCGTACCATGGCTAGGTGTCTACATATTTGAACAAAATTAATATTATTTCAATTATGTAAATAACTAAAATACCTGAAGATAGAGCAATGCTGGCACTTTACATGTTCTTCCACTGGCCTCTTTCCGCAATCATCCCATCTCGGGGTTGTTCCTGTACTGCCCTGATCAGTCTGCCACATTGCAATAAAATTATAAATGTAAAAACTTGAAAACAATATCTAACTTGAAAACACAAAATGAAAACTGAAATAATTTATAATAAGACACTGGAAGACAGAGTTAGAGTTTCAAATATGCCTTGCATTGAATTCAGTCCTGGAAACATGTCATTGCACATTAAGGCACCCAAACAAGAGACGAGTTGACAATTAAGACCTTATTGAATATATTGTTGGAGCAACTTCTAGTAAACTTGTTGTGAAGACCTTGAGGACATTTTTGGAGCAACATTGTTGAAGCTGATGGTATAGCATTGTTGGAGACGAGCTTGAAGGGCCTTGAAGTGAAGCTTTTGGGGCAACTATTGAAAAATCCTTAGAGCATTTAAGTAAGGCACTTTCTATCTTCCATCACCTTTTTCCTTTCAATATCCTTTAAACGATTTTGTTGATATTTAATGTTTGAAATCACGTTATAATTCCTTGATTATATGTGTTTGGGGAATTTCCCTTTGAAATTACCCAAAAATACCCTGGAAATTTTATCTTCAGGATGCATGTCTGACCCTATTGTTCAATATTTTGATTGATAGTAGTAAAGATAGAGAGTTAGGGGGCTCTTGACTTGGTTTGGTTGGGCCATTAGATCCCTAACATCTACTAGGGAAAAACCCCCTTGAGTTGGAGGAGAGCTAGCCCGAAGTGAAAAGAGGTTGGTGAGGTGATAATGGAGCTATTGAATTACACATGGTATCACACTTTAGCTTTACGACTTTATCTTGAGAAGTGCGAGAATTTGCTATATCAATTCTAAAATTGTTTACAACACTATTTTTAAGAACTAATAAGAAGTGATGTTGAGGGGTTTTTGGGTATAAGAAACAATACCATTTAAAAACTAGGGTTCTAAGTCCTTGGCATTCCTTCACCTAGGCCTAGGGGCACACTAGAATAATTTCACACTAAACCATGCAAACTTAAAAGTGACTTAACAGATCCATAAAGTAATAATAATCATAATTCCTAATTTCCTATTGTACGATATGATGCAAATTATTCAAACATGAAGCAATGAAGACATGCAATGTCTGAATTTCAAGATTAATGAACCAATACAAGAAGTTAGAAACTACAACTTTGATTCAATACTCTGTGTCCACACTCGAGGAAGGAATCTAGTTTGTAGTACAGAACATGCATCCTATATTATCAATTCTTAATTGACAACCACTAAAGGTCATCTACGTTATCAATTCCTTCCCATTTTGTGTTTTTATGTTATATTCCTTATAAAAGTGTTAAATTTCTCTCAAAGTAAGCAACCATTGAATAAAATAAAAAATAGTTGAGATATGATTGAGAAATGGTCATTTATTTCTTGAAAGGATCTTCACAATTTCTTTGGTTGTTTTTCATCTCAAGAAACAAGAAATGACCTAAGAAACTATCGTGATGTAATATAAGAAGCAACACGGTGCAATGGCCATTTTCAAAGCCAAATGATGTCCATTGAGGACATGGCCTTTATTTGGTTCCTGTTTCATAGGAGTTTTGGGTAGAAATGGAACTTTGTTGTACCATTTCCAATAGTAAAAAGGGAAAACCTTCTTTTTCCATGGGAAATAATTTACCTTTCCTTTTTCAAGATAATCTAGATCACAAAAAATATGAACTATACTGCACACATTCTTGGATATTGTGAAAGTGGAAAAGGAATACCCTACACAAGTGATGCACACATGTACATTTGAACACAAATAGATTTTTGTAGTTGAAATGCAATGCTTGTTTTCATTTAAATGTAGGGTTTTTAAAGCAGGGAGAAATAATGGCTACCAAATTAATAAGCATTTCTTTGGGAAAAATTTAAATCTTGTATTGGGTGATGAAGATAATAGAGGGTATTGAATCTTGATTCTTGACATTGCATTTAACTTGAATAACTAAAATGATTATAAATATCAGTGGATGAGTTCTTTTTTTCAAGTATGTCACTCAAAACTCTTATGTCAAAGCATTGTATGATGGCTAGCATTTTCTTGTTTCCCTTTCTTCAGTTCAATGTAAAAAGTATATTAATATATTGGAGCATGAATGATAACTACAATTGTTTGCTTTGCAGTATATCCAGCCCCAAGATTATGAAATTTTTTCTCAAGTGGAGCTATTGGTTATTGATGAAGCAGCTGCAATTCCATTGCCTGTTGTAAAGGCTCTGCTCGGGCCATATTTAGTGTTTCTGTGCTCTACTATAAATGGGTAATAATTATAAATGAGCCAACCACAATCACAGATTTTGTAACCATTCGGTTTCCATGGATAGTGATGATGATATTAACCCTATATATCAGTGACCTATATCTATATGAAAATGATCTCAACATTGACCTTGATATGGTTGTATGGATGTGACCTTTGGTATGTCATCAGAAAATCCCCAAATATCAGAAAATCCCCAAATCTGGAGAACCAAAGCTCATCACTTTCGATCTAGAGTACTACCCCTGTGATAAAGTTGATGACTTTCGATCTCCCATTATCTACCACTTTGCACTTCACCTTCAATATAGATCAGACCAAGGGCAATTCGTTACTGGGTGTTGAGATGGATGAGTTTGTCGAACTAAAATCCATAGCTTAAACTTGATGAAACTGATGGAGTCAAATTCATGCAAGCACAAAAAAATCTTACACATCATCTTTGAAACTCATCCGAAATAACATTGGAAGACATCTAGAGAGAACCCTACAGCCTAACACAATCCAATGGGATTGACCAAAAAAACCCAAATAGAGTCAACCCTACTATAGGAGGAAGGGCCTGCAGTAAGAACTTACCATTTTGCAAGAGCTGAGGGCGAATGTTGTTCTGCAAGAGCTGAGAGCGAACGCTGAGGGCGAATGCAGGGTGAATGCTATTCTGCAAGAGCTCAGGGTGAATGCTGAGGGAAAATGTTGTTCTGCAAGAGCTCAGGGCGAATTTTGAGGGGGAATGCTGTTCTGCAAGATCTTAGGGCGAATGCTGAGGGCGAATGCTGTTCTGGAAGAGCTGAGGGCGAATGTTGAGGGCGAATGCTATTCTGCAAGAGCTGAGGACGAATGCTGAGGGTGAATGATGTTCTACAAGAGCTGAGGGTGAATGCTGAGGGCAAATGCTGTTCTGCAAGAGCGGAGGGCGAATGCGCGCGTGATATCACATGTTAATGTAGTTTTTAATAAAATCATTTTTATGTAGCACGCATCTAAGTTTCGTATTTTTATGTAGCACGCATATAAGTGTCATTATACTGATGGTGGAAAAAGTGTCACTATTGCGATGGATGCCTCCAAGTGTCACAATACCGACACTTAGACATTGTGTCGCACTTGTGACGTTTGGAGGCAGTCGTTGCAATAGCGACGCTTTGGGGCATAGTGTCGCAATTGCGACGTCTTCATCCAAACATCGCAATTGCGGCACTTTTTCTAAGTGTCGGTATTGCGACACTTTTCTCTAAACGTTGGTATAGTGACAGTTTCTGGCGGGATTGAAAAAATTTGGGGAAATTTCCGACATTTGGTCAAAAGCGTCGGAATTTCCCCCAAATGTACTAGTGGCTATAGGAGTGCTACAAAGACATTGTTTTGCTACATGAGCGAGATAAATTTTCGAATGTCCAAGTAAAGAAAATGAAAATGAGATGGGAAATTTTTATTATTAATTAGGATTCCCTAGGACTCTATTCCAAGTGGAATAAATCCAAAATACCCCTATTAACATGTGCTAAAAAATAGCATAAATTTACTACTCTAAAGACGAGAAATTAAATAACTAGTAACTAAATTAACCTAAAAAATGCCTATTATAAAAGTGTAATCAACTCAAATGAATCTCATTAACATGTTCTAAAAAATAACATAAAATGAATACTATTTTGTTATAAGGGACTTCTAGAAATTCTAGATTTGTGAATTAGTAGACCAATCCAAGTAGCTCAACGATGAATACGAATTTTCATACTTTTTCTAAGGATTCCTCATGATTTTAAATCTTTAAATAACCTATAAAAAAACTCCTTCAATCATTTAACAATAATGACCTACATGAAAAGAAGAATGAATGGTAAATGTAGAAATAAGCGATGCAGGTGAAAAAGATGTTAAAAGGAACAAAATAAATATTACAAGAGGGCTATGAGGATCCTGGGATGGCCAAGCTCAAGGATACTTAGATTATTATGAAGTACACTGAACTTTAGAATCTAAAAATTGCACCAAAATACATTATTTGAATCAATCTAAGTACATCCATGCTAGAAATGAAAGTGGAGCTTGTAGATAACAAGTTTTCACCACAAGAAGACTAATAAATACATGACCCTAAAGGCAAATTCGAATTGGTACTTATACAAAGTGATCAGGAATCATTCTCCTTGAAAGGAGGAATATTCTGCCCTCCCAAACCCCTCAAATAGTGGATCTGGCTCCCAACACTAGGAATCTACATTAAACGACATAGAGCACATTCCTAGATTTTCTCAATCATTGGAGCTCCAGTATTTGTCAATAATTTCATGATATTTTTCTCATTTATTATCTAGTATTGGTACATCCTGTAGTAGGGAACAGATCCCCATATTATTTCATTCATAATTTACTCAATATTCTCTCAATATTCTCCAAAAATAAATAATATTAGGCACATAATAAGCAAGCATAAAAAAAATTCCTAAGGACCCATTAATACTATGAATTAACGATATGAATTATAATTAAGGGGTTCAAATACATGTTTTAAGTTCCTATAAATAATAAAATGGGATTAATAAAATAGACAATTTTGGGGCTCGCCATCTGCCCCCCTACTGAAATTGTTGCTCACCCTTCAGAAACTTAGCCTTCTTCCTCTTCCCTGCCTTTGTCATGGCGTCCTTTGGTATCTTCTTGATGTTATAGGAAGTTGTAAAGGGGGTTTATTCTTAATAAAAATTAACCATGGATTGTCCTATTTTAGGCGTCCACTCTGAACCTGATACTATTTTGATGGCTAGACTTGTTGTTGTCTTGCATCCTCTACCTTCTTTGATTTTTCAATCTACATCCTTCTATGTGTTCTTCCACTCTTTTTTACCAATTATAATAAAAGGGGTACGGAAAATTTATCGAGAATAATCGTTCCTTCTTCCATATATTTATAATAGGACTCCAGTTTAGGTTATGGTTCAGGCTCTTGGAGCTCCTGGGGGCTATTTCTTCCTCTTTTGATGTTGTGGTATGCTCCTATAACACTTTTTCTTGATCTTATAGCACCTTTTCTAAATTTTTTCCTTCTTGTAGCAACCTCGTCTTTCTCCTATAACACCCCTTCTTTCTCTTGTAGCACCTCCCCTTTCTCATGTAGCAAGGTTTTTTGTGCCTTTATTTTCTTAGTTGTGGTTAATGTAGAGGTTGGACTTGTCATGAAAGTCACAGGTTGTTTACTGTTGGATTTGGAGGAGGTGACCTCCTCAATTTTCCCTTCCCCTAGTCCCAATTATTTTTTGGTTGGATAACCGACTCTTTAATTTTGATGAGGACTGTTCTAAGAGGTTGAGGGTGATGAAAACAAGGAAATCTAAAAACGATACTAATGGTGATGAAAACAATGTTGGTGTTGATGAAAAGAAATTTATATGAAAATGAGGTTAGTGGGAGATGTAAATGAGGCTAGATAAAAACTGAGTTTGGTGAAGAATTTAGATTGTGGATGGATTCCTTTATTGACCCCAATACTTACTCACACAAAAGAGAATTTCCATAGCAATTATAAATCCCAAAGGGTTTGATTACATAACTTTCCTACCTATGGATTTGATTAACAGTGTTGATGTTTTGGATTGAATACCTATTCTGTAGGTGTTGATGGAGCCAAAGGCTATGTTGTAGGTGTTACATGGTGGCCTGATTCATCATTGATGAATGTTTTCATACATTTATTGTTGATTTCCTGATCCTTTGATGATTGCATGGTAGATATGGACATGACTGAGGCTATTTTTCAGTGTCTTTTGTGAGGTTATTGGTTTTCCTCTCTTGCTTATTGCAATTTCTTGAGAAAAATATAAAAATGTTATGTTCTCTACTAGATGAAACTCAATAATGTAGGTATTTTTCTTTCATGTAGGTGCTCTTAGAATTAGCCACTACTACTTTCTTAGGTGGTCAATAATTTTGTAGCAACTAATGAGGAGGACATGTAGCCACTGAAGGCTAGATGCCCATGGTGAATGATTTCAAATTCTAGAGCTTTGGTTGCCTTGATATCTGCATGCTACTCCAAAAAATGGTTGTTGACCTACTGATTGTTTGAGGTGCTTTTTCTCATACTAGTTGCTCCATGCTTTGGCTCTGCTTTGGGAAATTTTTTTTTACATATTTTGGTAAGATGTGCTTAACTAAGCGTTATCACTATAGGTATTTTTTTATGGTGGATCAAATTATTTTTATTGGAAATGATTAGTGACCTTGTAGTATCCTTACATGTTGAAAATGTCAATAAGAAAAAGATTCTATTTTAATTTTCCCTTGATTAAACTAGAATAAAATTGTAATTCCACATCACATGACAACTTGTACAAGTTAAATAAGTTAGGATCACTTATTTGGTTCAATTAATTAGAGTTGAGGGTCAAATTAGAGGCATGTAGAAGATATCCTACATTATAGGAGCCCTAGTTATGTTTATTTTGAGTTGTAATTAATTAACTCATTTTATATGAGTTAAAGTGAGTTTAAATAGTTCCAACTAATGGAGGAACCAGAGAGAGGTAAAAGAGTAGAAATTATATTTAACTCACATGCAGTGATCAATCATATAACTGATAATTCTCTCATAAATAACTCATGCATGTCAGTTCTAATAAATACCAAGTTAAGATTGGAGTTTAAGGGAAGTGTACTATTAGTCGTATAATTATCCAAATTGTACAATTTGTGCATGAAGTTAGAGGAAGGTCCCCAATGGATTGCACAATATGGACTGGGAATTTACCTAATGAACACAACCTAATTACCCAAGGAAAAAACGCAAGGAAATAGGGATCCTGGAGGTCATAAATTTGGTTAGGTATTGAACCAGGCTTGTCTAGGACTCAGTGACACAGATAGAGATAGTGCATATAGTTCTCAATATTGATAAAAGAATTGTGTCTTCTCGTAATTTCTAACTTATGCAATATACAGATAGCGCAGTTTTTTGCTAAGGATTTCTCCAGATAAATCTTTGTGTTTGCAATTGAAATTCTTTCTCTTTATTTTTCATTTGATTTTGGGATCATAATTGGTTTCTACAATTTGTAGATTACATTCAAGTATTTCATTTTTAGCGTATAAAAAGTAGTATTTTAAATATATTTGGATTTTATACATGGTATCAAATAAATAATCACTACAGAAGAGAAAAATATGAGTTTTTTCTAAGCACATGAATCAAATTTGCAATCTACTGTTCAGGACCAACATCGAGATCTGAAAATATTTTTGTGGATTGAGACTCAAATATACCCTTGAGGGTAGTTTGAATTACATATCCTGGAAGGAAAATATGGAAGGAATGTTGGAAGAAAATGGGATGAAGGAGTTGATAGAAAGTGATATTCCCCAGCCTTTATGAAGATATTCTCAATATCTCGCAACCTAGAAGAAGAATGTAGTGAAGGCATGAAGGATTCTATTGGAAGGAGTTCTAGATCATATTTTATTGAATCTCCATGGAAAGGAAAATAAATATGCTATGTGGAAGGCCTTAACATATTTTTTTGGAACAACAATAACCACAGGAAGTTTGTGCTGAAGGAGAAGATGAGAAAAATCAAGATGAAGAAGGGCGAAACAATACCAAAATACTTGACAAAGTTCACCCATTGTTGGGATGAGCTTGGAAGTGTTGGTGTTACATCTGTCGATGATGATATGGTGAGCCTAGCACTTGTAGGACTTCCGAAGAGCTAGCACAAATACTAGGATTCAGATAATGGGAGGGAGAATCTACCTGAGGGAGAAATTCTGGTCTGGAATTGTACAAGAAGAGATTCAACGGAGCACTAGAGATGGATCCTCATTAAAGACTGATGATGAGGAGAATTGTACCTTAGATGCAAAGAAAAGAAATGGAAAGGGAAGGAATCCCATTCCCACTAATATTTTGGTCAAGTAGGAAATAAGGACTTGTTGAAGATTAAATGTTTTCACTGTCATGAGTTGGGAAACTATGCCACGAAGTATCCAAACAAGAAGGCCAGCAAGAATCCCCCAAGAGGATTCATAGGAGAATATTTTACTTCACAACTCAAGTTTGATGTCACTCTCATCGCATGCATTGTGTCATCGGTGATGGGTTCTGTTTGGTACCTGGATAGTGGAGCTTCATTCCATATGACCAACAACAAAGTGTTCTTCAACGACTTGTAGGAGAAGGATATCCAGATGCACATCAAGATGGGGGATGATGGGAGGTATAACATGACTGACATATGTATTGTTACCTTTTAGAGGGAGTCTAGTACTCTTCTCACATTAAAATACCATGGCTATGATGTGATATATATAAAAGGAAATATGTTTCTTCATCATAAAGCCATGTGACAGGTGAAAAATATTGGAGTTCCTATGAATAACCTATGCAAATTGTATGTATACTATTTTTTTCCATGATAATAAAGCATATAAGGTGCACAATCGAGACATCAATGATTTATGGCATAGAATATTGACCCATCTAAACCATGGTTCTTTGAAGATCATGAAACAAATTTGTACAGGGCTTCCCAAGGGTGCACTTGAGCAACATGATACATGCAAAGGGTGTACATTGGGGAAGTAAACCAAAGACACCTTCCATGATAAGGACTCTTGAGTGAAAGAGATCCTTGAAAGATTTCAATCAGATGTGTGTGGACTGTTATCGAAGGCCTCCATAATGAAACATGGGTTTTAGGTGATTTTTGTAGATGATTTTTCACGAATGTGTTGTATATTCTTCATGCAGAAGAAATATCATATGTTTTCAAAATTCTTTGAGTTCAAATAACTTGTCGAGAAAGATACAAGAAAGAAGGTGAAGGCTCTCAAGAGCAACAACAATGGAGAACATGTGTCGAATTAATTCAAGAATTTTTGTGCTTCAGAAGGAATTCAACGGGAATTGATAGCACCTTATAACCCAAAAAATAATGGGGTTGCTGAAATAAAGAACAAAACTATTGTGGGAGCAACATGAGTGATGATGCATGATCAGGGCCTATTGTTACACTTGTGGGTTGAAGCATGCAACACAACAATATTTGAAAAGAACATAAGTCCTCGTCGTATTCTCGAGATGAGTACACTGGAGGAAGCATTTTTAGGCAAGAAAATAGATGTGGTGCACTTTAGAATTTTTGGTTCATCAATTTACTGGCATGTAACCAAATATGCATAAACAAATCTAGAACCAACAACTGAGTTGGTAATATTTGTGGGCTACGCCGATACACCTCACAACCATTAGGTGTAAATTCCATATCACAAGATGAAAGTGGTTCGTAGAGATGTGAAATTCGATGAAGAGAAGTCCATGTGAAATTCCCTTGAGAGGGAGTTTCAGTTGTATGCATTTAAGGAGATCTTATCTCTAAAAGAAGAACCTCAATATGTGGAGCAACCACAAGAAGTGGAGAAGAGAGTAGAAGTACCCACTCATGCAGATACATCCATATATATAAGGAAGCACACCACAAATGCAAATAGGTTGATGCATGATGCTAGAGCGAATGTGGGAGCACTCACATCACACCGCAGGCAGAGGAGGTCCCCATAGTGGTACAATATCTACATGGATCTTGTGAGTGAGAGTGTAGTGAATGAGTCATCTTGATTCGATGGAGCAGTGAAACTACCAATATGGGTTAATGCCATGGTTGAGGAGTATGACTCCATTATCGGAAACAATGCATGGGAAGTTGTCCCAAGACTAGAGGACGAGTTAGTTATAGAATCCAGGTGAATCTAGAAGGTGAAGAAAGAAAAATATGGGAGTGTTGAGATACAAAAGGCCAAATATGTGGCCAATGGGTTCTCTAAGGTGGAGGGAATTTGTTACGAGGAGACATTGGCTCCAGTTGCAAGGTACTCATCAATCAAATCTATTCTTGCACTTTCAATGTAGATGGGATTGGAGATACATTAGATGGATGTAAAAACAACCTTCCTCAATGGAGTCATTGAGGAATAAATGTACATTGAGATGACATGAGGATTTGAGACCTTCGACAGAGAGTCACATGTGTGCAGACTCAAGTGAGCTCTATATGGACTAAAAAAATCACCCCGTGCTTAGTACACAAAGATCTATAACTATTTCATCGTGTTGGGATTCACAAAAAGCGAAGCACATGGAAACCTTTACCATAATGTGGTTGATAGTAAATTATTGACTATAGTATTATATGTCGATGATTTAGTTCTAATAGGTGATGATAAGCTGATAAAGTCTTGCAAAGAGGATCTTGCAAGAGAAATTGAGATGAAATACATGGGGCTCTTGTATTATTTCCTTCGTTTGGAAATTTGGCAAAGAGATGGGGAATTGTTTCTCTCTCAGGGAAAGTATGCCAATGAGATACTAAAGAGATTTCACATGGAGAGAAGAAAACTCAGACTCCTCTAGCAGGGGAATTGGAGGAAGGAAGATGATACTTCAAGTGAAGTGGTAGAAGCTACCATCCATAGGAATCTTGTTGGTTCATTCATGTACTTCATGATCACGCGACCAAACATGTGATATGCAAATAAGATTTATCCGGATTATCCACAGTGTTATCGTGAACATCTCGACGTTTCAAACTCCAATGGGCATCCATCTTCAGGACACACTTTTGAATGAGGGTAAGAAAGAGGGTGAGATTAGGGATAAATAGTCAAAGTGAAAGAAATATCAAAAATAATAATGTGGAATAATAAATAGTCAAAGGGTTTTATTTTAATTTTAATCATATCGTAATGTGGAATAATATAAATTTATTTATTAATCAAAATAAACTAATAATAATAATAATAATTAAATTAATAAAATGGCATTAATTTAATATTAATTTATCTATTAATTAATATAAAATAATATTGTGTAAAATCTTTTAGTAAAAATCACATCAAAGTAAATTAAGTCGACGTGTTTCGCACCAACCAATGTGGTTCATCATGTCCTAATGATGAACCACACTGGCTTGTTCGAAACGTGTTGACTTAATTTACTTTGATGTGATTTTTACCAAAATATTTTACACAATTTATGGATCAAAAAAGTCAAATTCCTAATATAAAATAATATTACAATAACATTAATATTTAAATTAAATTGATAAAAATAAAAATATTATTATTTTATTAATATTTACTTATTCTTTTGAATAAATGGATATTAATGAGTAATCAATTATTTATTTTTTCTCAATATATTAAAAAGAAAAATAAATAGATATAGAAATAAATAATTGATCTATTAAATATTTATCAAAATATCTTGAATATATTAAACATAAAATACTAATTATTATTAATAATATAAATTATTCATCAGTCTGTAATAAAATGATATTTATAATAATCTATTTTTGTCACCTCTTTTTTTATGTGTCTTTCACTTTGACTATTTATCCCTAATCTGGCCCTCTTTCTTACCTTCATTCAAATATCTTTCCTGAAGATCCATCCCCATCTAGATTCAAAACGCTGACAAGTTCACTATAACATTGTGGATAATCCTGAAAAACAATTGACAACCACAAAAGCTTGAAAACAATCATGTGTTATGTAGTTAACTAGCTTATTCAAGCAGTGGTTAAGCTAACCAAGCTTTATTGGAAGGTATACAAACATGTGTTGAGATAACTCAAAGGCACCACTCATTTTGGTCTTTAGTACAATATAACAGAGGAAGTGAAGTTTCAAGGCTTCACGGATGCAGATTGGGAAGGGAGTCCATATGACATGTAGAGCACATTAGGCAGCATCTTTAGTATTAGGTCACCAACAGTTTCCTAGTACAACAGTAAGAATAGATTAGTTGCACTCAGTTCAATAGAAACATAGTACATGACTGCTAGTCAAGCATCTTGTGAGGCTATGTGGATGAGGAATATCCTTATGGTTCTCAAACTTCTGTGGTTGTTGTTAATTGCAGAATCCAGATTATCCACAATATCAAAGAACAACGGTCGATGTTTCGAATCCCAATGGGGATCCATCTGCAGGAAAAGAAATGAATGAAAAATCCTTGTTGGTATTTTGGCCAGCAGATGGTTCTGATGATGATTCATTCTGATAGCCAGAGTTGCATTGGACTCTAAGTTAATCCAATTTTTCACGATAGGTCCAAGCATATCGACATCTGATACCTCCATATCATAGATTGTGTTTAGAGGCAGATTATGTCATTAGAGTACATTCCTACAGAGGAGAAGGATGCATACATCATAATGAAGGAACTTTCAAGAGGAATGTTCAAGTTCCACAAAGACAGGATCAGGGTAGTAGACAATCCCTTTCTTGTTGAGAGGGACTGTTGAAAATGGCAACAAGAAAAGGATTCTAATTTAATTTTCCATTGATTAAATTAGAATAAAACTGCAATTCCAAATCACATGAAATCTTGTATGAGTTAACTAAGTTAGGATGACTTAGTTGGTGTTGGGGTTCCTAATATCGAATTAAATATTTAGTCCCTCTTTACATTTATTGTCAACTTGGGGATTGTCTGGTTATTTGAAGGTTATCATGCAAGTTATATGTAGGCTACATGTTCCCTACCCAACATTTATCAATTACAAAATCCAAATTCATTGGCCTAAACTAGTTCTAAATCAACCCAACAGAAATTAAGAATCGAATAACAACAATCTTAAATAACATCAACTTTGAGTAGAAACAATCAGGAGTAACAACAATTCTGAGTAACAACATGAAATAATCAATCAAAGTAACAACAATTTTGAATAACAAAAAATAAATAAGAAACAATCATAAAACATTAACGATACCAGTAAAATACATACGTAAATTGCACGAACTATATTCCAACAACACATGATCGAAAGAGTGGGCCCAAATCTTTAATCATGGCTATAGATAAATAATAATATATCACACCAAGTTAATGATATATTGGTACTCTTATTAATTCACAAAAAAGGATTACAAAATGAACTTATGTTGTTACAAGCAAGAGGAATATCCTTCAATATTTGATCTGCTCTATATATGTTATCTCCCTTTTCTTTCTAATTTGTGTCTTTTAAATACACAAACAACAAAGGGAAATTTACAACAAAATTATTACAAGATGATTTCCCTTGAAATTTAGATTGATTACAAAATTTCAATAAGAAAGATGAGATCTGAGATATCTTTCCATCATGATTCCTCTAGAACAAGTGTAATCTGGTATTGAAATTGGGGAAATTTGGAAAACTACTCGAACAAAAAATCTACAAAAATTTCCTTCAAAGAACCTTTCTTTTCTCTCAATCCAAACCAAACCTTAGAAAAATTTTCAATGGATAACTAATTTGGTTTGTTCTGCAAAAAAACACCTGTCTCATATTTTCAAGTTTCTTCTTTGTTTTCCCAAAACTTAGGAAGAAAAATCATCACTTTTTATCACAAAACATTTCTAAGATTTAATATTTGATTATGAAATGAAAATCAAATTTTCTGAAAGAGATCTTAGAGGATAAAATTGTGAGTGATGTTATAACAAATTAATTAGTAAACCATTGTGTTGGAAAGAAAATGCATAATAATCATGGATTTATTAAAAATAAAGCATAATGAGTATTACTTATCCACAACATAAATAATTATGAAATGGAATTATATGATAAATAAAATGAAAAAGAATTGTAGAAATGGATGAAATATGTTTCAAGAAATGGCAATAATAATGATAAATTAGTGGCCCAAGAAATGGTTCAGTTAATTTGAGTTGAGGGTAAAATTAGAGGCATGTACAAAATCTCCTATATTATAGGAACTCTCGTTGAGTTTATTTTGAGTTGGACTTAATTAACTCAATCTATCTGAGTTAAACTTAGTTTAACTAGTTCTAAGTGATGGAAGATTTGGAAAGAGGTCAAAGTGTGGAAATTAGATTTAATTCACATGTAGTGATCAATTGGATAACTCATAATTTAGCCATAAATAACTCATGCATGTTAGCTCTAAGGAAGACCCAGTTGCAATTGGAGTTTAAGGGAAATGTATTATCAATTGTATAACTGAATTGTACATGTGGTGCATGCAGTCAAATTGTATAATTAATAGTGCAAATGACTTATAATAATTATTATGAAATTAATGTATTTATAAAAAATTTGATGTTATTCATAAATATATTTTAAAATTAAAAATATTAAATATATTTTAAAATTGAAAATATTAAATATATTTTAAAATATAGAAACGATATAAATGTTTTATTTTGAAAATTTATCTCCTTTTATAATGAAATTTATAGGTATTGGAAACCAACCATGTATATTAATGGTTATGAAATGCATGGATTTATGATAAAGTAGTCATCATTCATAACAAATTCAAAAATGAAAATATTAAATATATTTTAAAATATAAAAAATATATGAATATTTTTTATTTTTAAAGGTTACATCGAATTAAAATATGTAAACCTTTTTTAAATTTTAGTATTTTTTTTAAGAACGTTTTATTTAATATATAAATAAATTTGGTATATCAATTTAATATCTAATTTAATAATGATTTCAAAAATAAATTATTAATATTATATATTATGATAATAAATATTTAAAAAATAAATAAATATTATTTTAATATCCATATTTGTTGTAATTATATAATAATAAGATGGCAGAAGATGGAAGGAGCTTTGTAAACTCTTGCATGGACTAGGGTTTTTCTCTAGTTGTCCAATCTTTGCTTTGTTTGTGTGGATTTTTTTTCAGATCATTTAATGGTGAATCCTTGTGGTTCGAAAAAAAAAGACATTTTCTTTTGTAGATGTGGTTTTTGGCCAAGCTAGCTCTTCCATGGCTTCATACAAGGCTATGCTTAAATTTGGTTCTAGTCTTCTAGTGGTTCAAGTATTTTCTTCCCTCAATGGTCATATGGACAAGGAATATTTTTGTCATGAAAAATAATTTTCAGGGATTGGTTTGATTTGCAGGTTTAATGGCTATTGTTCATGATTGGATGATATGGACAAATTGATCTCTGGGACATGGAAGTCCATTTTGATAGACGAACTAAACATTTATGTTATGAACTAGGGTTTTTTCGTTGTGGCTTTTGATAATATAGAGGGCAAGAAGACCATCTGTGAATTTGGGTTGTGGTTTTGCTGTAATGTATGCCTTTTCATGCAACCCTACACTCTCACTTTTTATTGGATAATGGCAGAAATCTCTAGAGACCCTGTTTGGTTAAGGCTTCTGAACCTTCCCTTATCTTTTGGAATCTTACATCACTTTCCTCCATAGGGAATGTATTGGGGAAATTTTATTTCCATTGTTATGAAACAAGAAATTTTTACAAAACTACTTATACCCACATATGTGTGGTGATGGAATTCAACTAGAGATTTCCTATGAAAATTAATTTGAGAATGTTTGGAGCCATCCATAAAAAAACCTTCTTACTCATTCATATTTATATTTTATACTTAATAAAATAGATATTAAATTTTGGACATGCATACTTCAAACATCTATGTCCACTCCTCAATCCCTGTGTGCCAATTTTTAGTGTTACATGTGCCATTATTTCTATTCAAATTAAGAACCACAATGGAAGCCTAACTAGTATTATGGAGATATCGTGACAGACCCACGACGTAGAAGGAAAATAAAGAATTAACTTAAGTACCGTAAACAAACATAAACAATCAAACCTTAATCTTATAAGTGATATTTAATCTAATAGATACAATGCTTAATATATATAGTAATAAAATGCATTTCTTTTATGGATAGGCCTATGTTATTTAGTAGTTGCAAGATTTGTGTATTTCATTTTTTTCTAAAGTGGTCTAATTCCCCTTAGGATTTTCTATGACCTACCTTTCTATTCTCAAAAAAATTAAACCCGGTGGACTTTCCCACTCAATCACATGTAACAATGTAAACATCATGTGAAAATGGCATGAAAAAGCTCATTGCAAGGACTATCCATGAGAGAATAATGAATATAATACTCGTCTTAAACGTTGGGTTTCAAGTGATTAAATTGATCTAGGCCTCGCGTTTCCCAACAATAAAGTACTTTACTATTTAACGTGAGGAATGCAAGGGATTTCGATATAATAATTCATTTTTTTAATTTTCAAAAAATAAGAACAATTGACGAAGAGATTCACGAAATTTTGGGATTATAACAGGGTTTAGTATTTTACTTGCATAATTCTGAAGTTAGAACTATTTGTTATTATAGGATTCTAGTATTTTACTTGTATAATTCTGAAGTTAGAACTATTTGTTATTATAGGATTCATTAAGATGGTTACTTATAGGGTGTTATTTTAACACGTGAGTTAAAATTTTATGTAAACATATTTTTTACTCTTTGATTTCATTTAAGGTTAAATCATATAATTTGATTATAAATGTTAATTTAATTTTATTTGAAGTTTAAAATACATAATTATATTAGTATATTATTTTCTTTAATATTATAAAAAATTATTATAAATGTTGAGAGATTTTTTTAATTAAAATAAAATAATGTATGGAAATTATATGTAAATAAAGAATTAAATTAATTTTATTATTACTATTTTTTTAATCAATTTAATTATTCTAAATAATAAAATTGTAAAAAATAATAAGAAAATGAAAAAAATAATATTAAAAATAATAAATAAATAAACAAAATATAAATAATAAGGTTAAATTTAAGTATTCTAAAGAATATAACTAGAAATAGTAATATGAAAGTGGGAAAAAAATGTCAAGATAATGAATTAACTCAATTTTATTATTAAATCCAAAAAATAAAATAATATGGTAAAAATATAAAAAAAATGAATAGTAAACAAATAAGAAATCAAGGAATATGAGAAATTTTAGAACGACAAAACAGTCAAAACCTATCATAAATGGATAAATAGATGTTAAAGAATGGTAAAAAATGAAAATAATTAATAAATAAATGAATAAAAACTAAATAAATCTCATCCTAAAGTAATAAAAATAATAAAAATAAAGACCAAGTCAGAAAACAAATAAATAAAATAAAAAAATAATATATCTATATATCTATATATCTATATATCTATATATCTATATCTATATATATATATATATATATATATATATATATATATATATATATATATATATATATATATATATATATATATATATATAATTAAATTAAAAATTAAAAATAAATAACAGGACTTATAAATAAAATAATACTACCTAAAAATAAAAATAGACTAAAACTATGTCAGCATTAGAAATAATATTTAAAGAATAGAATTATAAATAAGTGAACATCAAACCTCAAACACATATGACGCAAAAACATCGAGAAAACAAAAAGAGAGGAAAACACTAGAGAAAGGAACACTAATAAGAGCAAAGAGATGGGAGATGGAACTTTCCACCCGTCATCCCTATTCAATGTACGGGGGCTTTTCTCAATCTCAATAGCTTCCCTAAATTTACGATGAGGGAAATGCTCAACCTTAGCAATGACACTGGATTGTTTCATACAAATGTGATGCTTCATCTTCTTTGCATGCTCAACTAGAGCTAAGGGCCTCGTTCTATCATGCCTGATATCCACAGTATGCTATTGAATCCTTTTATTAATCAACCAACCTGTTTCTCCAATGTAGGGAATCCCACAGGAGCACGGCATCAAATAAACACATTTCATGCTTTCGGGGTCCAACGGGTCTTTAATAGATCTAAGGGAACCACGAATGGTGTTCAAAGGTTTAAAAGACGAAGAGATCTTATGCTTCCTTAAAATACGATTGATTTTGTGAGTAGTACCTTGTATAAAAGGCAAATGAACTCTATCAAATAAATATCGAGTTGTCTTTAGTGCGACCTTTTGGAAGCTTTTCAGGTTCCTTTTCCCTGTCTAATTTCTCTAAAATATGGTAGGAATTCATTGAAATCACAAGTTTGATGGGTAGCCTTGCACAATCGAAGTATCCTAGTGGTTTTTTAGGGTGTTGAATCCATATGTACAGTCAAAAAACCAATTTAAATAATACATATCAAGAGTTCACCTCAAATTGTTTCACCAGATTTCGGCACCAGAATCTCCAAAAAGTTGCACGAAAGACAACTCCAATAAATATTATAAAAATTTAGGAATAAAAGATAGAGATTTAGCACCTCCTAATGCTCCAATCATCGTCTCTATTGATATTTATAGACATCCTTTCAATTTCCAAAGCCTCCCAAAACTTACAATGATGAAAATGATCAATCTTTGCAATGACCTTCGCCTCTTCAATGTATATGTGATGTTTTGTCTTTTCAACATGTTTTACTAAAGCAGAGGAGCTATACCTTCCATGTTTTATGTCAAATTTTTGCTCATGAATCCTGAGATTAATTGAGTGACGAATTTCACCAATGTATGGAGTCCCACAGGAGCAACAAATGACATGAGAAACTTTCCCATCTTTATGGTTCACATGGTCCGTCACTAAAATTAGGGAGCTTTGGATAGTGTTTAGGGGCCTAAATGTTGAAGGAACCTTATTCTTATTTTGGATCTTAACAATATTTTCTATGTTTCCCTGGATAAAAGGAAGATGCAGCCCTAAAAACAGTTCTTTAAGATATTTTTTAATCATAGGGCCTCTTTCATCCTTAAGGAAGGCTCAAAGACATTAGCACTTACTATATCCATTCTTATTAAAAACACTAAGGAGATGGTTTTTTTCATCATTGAGGTGGTTTTCATCAGAAACCCATAATGCCTGAGTAGCTAAGGTGTTGAGAACACCTCCGTTTTGAGTAGGGAAATGATGCGAATTCACACGAATATTTTGTTTGGTGTGAGTTTTCTTTCGAAAAACCTAGTGGGGGAAAGAACCATCATCTCTCTTTGAAATAAGAACATCGAGGAAAGGGAGGTTTCCATTGATTTCACATTCCATAGTAAACTTTATGGAACTACATTGATTGTTAAGATGCTGGAAAAAGAGCTCAAAACTTGGCTAACCATGAGACCAGATGACACAAGTTTCATCCACAAACCTTTTCCAAATATTAAGCTAGAATAGAGCTAAGGAAAAGTATTTAGATTCAAATTAATCCATAAATATATTAGCCATTAACGGTGAAAGGGGGAGCCCAAGGAAAACTACAAGTGTGTTCATAAAATTCACCTTCAAAACTGAAGAAAGTAGAAGTAAGAGACATTTCAACCAAATAAGTCGTATCTTGGTCTGTAATGCGCTTGATGACTTCAATGGCATCGTTAATGGGGATATTAATGTATAAGGAAACCACATTGAAACTCACCAAATTATCACGAGGATCCATCCTTATACCCTTTAATTCATTGATAAACGAAGACGCATATTTGAAAAAGCATTCAATTTGGCCAAGAAGAGGTTTTAGCTTAATAGCTAAAAACATAGCAAGAAGATAGGTCGACCCTCCAATGGTGTTGACAATGGGATTGGGGGGAGCCATTTCCTAATGGATATTTGGAATATCATAAATCATAGGAGTGAGAGAACTAAACTTAGTCAACTTCTGGGTAACGAAGCTAACAGTGCTACTAGGTTTTATGGCTAGAGAAACTGGTTTAGAAATCTTCTTTAAAGGATTCTTATCGAGTTTTCTATAGCTCCCACTGTTTCAAAGGTGATCTAATATTTTTCTCCGGTAATATTCCATATCTAAGATAACTGAAGCTCCCCCTTTGTCAACTTTAAGAACAACAATGACCTTCTTATTATCCAAAGCTTTGAGAGCCTCAAACTCAGGTTTAGTGAGGTTGTTATTGGGGGGCTTAGAATTTCTCAAAACAACCGCATAGTCCTTTCTAATGATATCCTTATTAGAGCCTGGTAAGTCCCTTATCTTGAATTCAATATCACGGATAATCTCTTCCATTGGGATTTTCTAGAAGTAAGGGAAAAGTTGAAACCTTTTTCTAAAAGATTATAAACACGAGGATCAAAAGAGAAATGAGAAATATTAACAACTCTATTATTAAAATGGGTGAAAGAAATTATATTTTTATTACTAATATTATTTTTAGAAAGAATAGAAAATATATTATTATCATTATGATTATTATTATTATTATTACTAATCTCTGTGCAATAAGTGGAATGAGAACAATCCACAATGTTGGACAACTCTCGATTCTCTAGATGAATGGAAGAGAGAGGATGAATGAGAATAGGAATATGAGAATGAAGGTAGCTACTACACTCATTCCTTGAAGAAACTTTGGAATCAATTAAGTGATTTGGCTAAGAGAGAAACCCTAATAACTTGTTATCGTTGCACTGAGATGGTTCGACTCCAATTTCTAGAAGAACAAAATTGTTGAGAAAATAAAGCGGTGTAGAGACTTGATTTCTACTAATCCTATTAACAGAAGAATACTAAGAAAAATAGGAGAAAATTTCATGGGAAGAGGATTTCTAGAGGAGTTTGAGAAATGTCTTGATATGTTTTTCCTTCCTTATTTCTTTCATGCACATAGATTTTAATTTTCAACAAGCCTCAATCCTCATCCAAAGAGTTATGGAAATCAAGGGAGAGAGCTCCAAATGTAATGAAAATGATTTTCGAGAAAGAATATCTAGGCTATTTCTAACCCTGTAAGTCTTAGAGTGAATGAGGGTTAGACTAGCATTAAGAAATACATGTTGGTTCCTCGAATTATTATGTTGAGAGACTCTCTTTAGTTAATTATGGAATATGTTATCCATGATAACCATTAGGTTGGTCTTGACTCAATTAGGGTAAGTTACTCGGGGTTGAATAATGTCTTTATAATTCATAATTTTCAAAAAAAGTTGCATATATGTGTGGGGGTATTTGGTGAGTTTGAAAGGTCATCATTAATGTAAGAGGTGTCATTCTCAAAGAAAAATCCAAAAAATATTTTTGCATGAGTTAATTTGGTCATTAGAGTGAATATGACACTTTTACCAAATTCCACAGCAAATTCAATGTAAATAGGGTAGTATTTTCTACAAAAGTTCCTATACTCTGATTTTATTCCAGTGTTATGTACTTTTTATATTTTTCGGAATTCAAGACAGTAAATAGGTGGCTGAATCATCTAATATGATCATGAATATCATTTTTTGACTTCTTTAAGGGGGGGTATCAGTAGTCAAATTCCACATGGCTGACATGGATGACAAATCATCACAATGCCGGCTCATCAATTGGAGAACTCATCATCTCATCTCAGGTTTAGAAGATCTTAACTCCAGTGTTACTCCATGAAACATGGTAAGGAGACTTAATTTTGTATTATATTATGTATTATAGTATCATACCAGGAATTCATAGGATTTAGTAGTGTTTTGGAGGTGAAAAAAAGAAGAAGGTTCAAAATACCAGTAAACTAGGTACTTTCATAGCAAGTCCCAAGCTTAAAGACATGTTTTTGCTACGAAATTGTTGTAGGTTTCTTTGAGGGAAAACTTCAACAAAAATAGCATAAAAAATATGGCTTAGAGCATGTGTTTACCTCATTAGCCCCAAGGAAGAACTACCAATAGTATGAAAGGTCAAAGATTATGCAAAAGGTGGATTTTTGAGTTTGTTACGAAAGTGCACTGTGAAAGTTCTGGAAAGCATTGTTTAGCAGTCAACTTCAAGCCCACTTTCTGACCAAATGGAAAGGAATTTGGGAAATGTGAAGGAGGTTTTTCTTCAGCACGAGCTCATCTACGAAAAAATCTCTCATCTTTTCACAACCATCAGGTTTGGAAAATATGCACTCATATTTAAGGCCTATTTTTCAGAATTTTTACTAGAGAGATTTGTGTAGAAATTTTAAAATTCTATTTGGTGGAGGTCCAAGTCCACATCCACGTGGCATGATGACACATCAATAGTCCAACACATTCAAAAAATTAGTTGGTTGCATTTTAGAAATGTTATTAAAATAATTTGTTGAAGTATTTAATGAAAGAAGAGTCATTTTTGTATGCAAACTCTGCCAAATAGAAAATATCCCTAGGAAGTCTCCAACTGATGTAATTCTATTAGGAATAGGTCTCTTAAGTAGGAAATTGAAGCTGACACAGGCAAAAAACCATTGTATGAGACCTCACTCTATAAATGAGGGAGTTTTTGAGTTTGAAATGGTTTATTATTGTTATGAAGAAAGTTATTATTTAACATTTCTCCACAAAACTAACATAGAGTTGCAACAGTTGTCTTTCAGAGTTGAGATTCTTGTGGAGATAACTTTTTCGTGTCTAGCTATTTTATGTATTGTTATCAGGATCATATTATTATGATCACTTGGAATGAATAATTTTTATGCTCCAATTACCTTCATGTAATATGTGTTTACTATAAAAGTTATCTTTTAAGCCTAATTGCCTTAGTTTCCATACATTAAATTTTCTTTTAATTGAAGTCACATAGCTGACTCCATGCCCAATGGTAGCCTTCATATAATATTTCACTTACAAAATCACTTAAAACACACAAATATTTAGCCATCTGCAATATAATCTTTACCTTGATAATTTCATTTTTCTTCTGATAGACCCCTCTCTGATTAGAAGGGATAACTTCCAATCCACAGTGGTTTGAAATAGTTGCACTAGGTTAACAATTTAGTAGCGCAATTTGTTCCAGCTTAGTGATAACATTTTGGTGCGTCTACCGGGAGTTTGAAGATTCATTATCCTAGGTAATTGATTCCAATCAAAGTAACTGATATGTTGAAGTTAGCAGGAGATAAAAAATATTCAAGGTTTTACTTCTACCTTGGCGACTCCATTCTTGAAGAATTCAAAAATTCATAGCTTTATGGTGACTCCACTAAATGAAGATCAGTAGCTTGAATAAGTTCCAAGATAATTTATACTACAAGAAAAAATACCAGGTATG
The DNA here is from genome assembly GCA_034641835.2 of Pinus albicaulis. Taxonomy (NCBI): domain Eukaryota; kingdom Viridiplantae; phylum Streptophyta; class Pinopsida; order Pinales; family Pinaceae; genus Pinus; species Pinus albicaulis. The sequence goes on along the minus strand of CM076584.1, from coordinate 943,392,181 downwards.
CTCCTATGGATCGATCTCACATTGATGGTTTTCCAAATCCTATGCCTTGTGTTGATTGGTCAACCCATCTTCCCATGTTCAAAGATGAAAAAAAAGATCATTTTGGTCTGCATTTGGTTAAATTCCATGTACCTCTATGTAGATTGAGGGTTCAGTTTCTCAAGGATTGTCTCCTGAAGATGTTTATGGCTACCCTAGAAGACAAAGTTATAGTATGGTATGAAGGGTTGAAATTAGGAAGCTTGTATTCTCTTAAAGATTTCCATAGAATATTTTTTGGATATTATGGGAAGTATCATCATTCATAACCATTGTTTCAAAATTGTTGTACTATTTGGAAGGGTTTAATTCAATATAGTAAAAGTATTGATGATGATTTATAATGTATGGGTGATGAGGAGATATTAGAGGCACTTTATGAATTTCACAAGCTAGTTGTCATGTTGATCAAGAAATTTTCCAACAAGTAGATTTCTATTCTTTAGTTCAAAATTAAGTGGATCATAAATTTGGCAGTCAAGTCATATTATATGAAACTTATGAGGATTTACAGCCTTGTGAATATATATGCAGTCAAAGGTATGAGCCAAATCATTCAAATTATTTTTTATCCCATTCCTTTTCCGAGATTTTATGTCAAGAAGAAACTCCTCAAGATGAGGTTGTTGAAAATACATGTATGAAAATTATGAAGAGTGAGGTAACATGTGATGAGAGTTCACTTTTAGATAATCCCCAAGCATATGAAAAACGTTCTGAGCATATTAAGAACAAAGAGTGAAATTTTGAGCAACATGAAATTAGGCAGGAGCAAGGAGAAGTTTATTTGAAACATGTTTCTTTTCATCATGAGGAGGAGGTTGATTCGTTGAGTATGCTTGAAGACTGTCATAAGGAAGCACTTATATACAACAATCAACACCTTTTTGATCCACAAGTTCGTTTCCCAAAATGTCTTGTTATAGATTTAAATGATCAAAAATTCCTATTTTTTCATGATGATATACATGAAGTTATCATTGTAATGCATGAAAAATAATTTTTAAACATCCATGTAGCACATGATATGGTTTATTCCATTGAAGATTTTCATGAACAATCAGAGTCTTGTCTTAAGAATGATGTTGAAAATGAAGGTATAAAACAGAGAAAACGTATAGTTATGAATGAAGATTATCCTTTGGATCATCAGTACAAGGTAATTTTCAATGCTTCCAAGGATACATTTGTTGATTTACTGCTTTCATAAAAAGAGGACATTTTTTATGAATATCAAGATCCTTTGGTAAGCTTATTTCAGTCATAAGTGAAGATGGAGTTTCTTTCATTTATAATTTCAGGTTATGGATTCATTTGTTATTATGAGTTGCTAATAGATGGTCCCATTAGGGAGATTTTGAGGTCTAAAATGGACCTCCTAAGGAAAATGTACAATCAAAATTCACTTTATGAGAACCAATCACATTTTAGGAGATGGCATCATCCTTAATGGTTGAGGTGGCATTGCTTGAGTTAAAGGTACTTACTTGTCACATTCTCAATGGTAGATAAAAACTCATGGTTAACCATGGTAGTGCTATAAGTGCTTTTAAAGTCAAAGTAAAGTACTCATAATAAATGTAATTTCACACTTTTTGAATACAAATATATTCTTGAGAGAAACAATGCATATCCCTATACATTTATTATATTATATTATTTTTATATAGTATATTACTTACATGTTATTATACAATTTAAATAATATAAATTTTAATTAATAGCATATAATATAATTAAGAATTTATAAATTTATATTTATATTTTATTTTAAGTTATTTAAGTAGAAAGGACAAATGCATTAATTTTTCAATGATAATGACTTTTTCTTGAAAAGCTCATTCTTATTTATAGTCACATCAATAAAAAATTTTTATTAATTTTATTTTGGTACAACTTTTGAATTGAATTTAACTATGATTACATGGATTTTGGTGCAAAAAGTGAATTGAAAATTCATAAATATTATTTTATTGGTTTAGATATTATTTTATTATTTCCTTAGGAGGCCCATTTCATCCCTCAAAATTCCCCTAATGACTTATGAATAGTCAAGAAGCCTAGGTGTTGGATCAACTCTTTGGCTCGCTATACTGGATGTTTCATATTTCTTGAAACAAACATCTCATTTTCAACTTAGGGTATATTGGTATATACATAAATAATCTCACATGTTTAAGCATCTACCTTTCAAAACTAGTATCTTCAGTTTGCAGCATGGTTTTCAGTTGTAGTTCTGATTATCAGTTTGTATAGTTTCAATTTGAATGACAGTTTGGTTTTAGCAACAAAAGTCATCTTGCAAGTTGCAATCTTCGAGTTGGAAATTTCCCAATGAATATGCATGTGGTCTATGAGTTCTTTTTTGCATGAGATGGGTGAAATATCCCCATTGGATCCAATTTTATCCATGATAACCCTTAGGTTGGTCTTCACTCAATTAGGGTAAGCTACTTAGGGTTGAATAAGGTCTTTTGAATTCATAATTTAAAAAAAAAAAATATCGTATATGTGTGGGGGTATTTTGGTGAGTTTTAAAGTTCATAATTAATGTAAGAGGTGTCATTTTCAAAGAAAAGTCAAAAAAATATTTGTGCAAGAGTTAATCTAGTCATTAGAGTGAATTTGACATTTTTACCAACTTCACAACAAATTCAGTGCAAACAGGTCATGATTTATTACGAAAGTTCCTATACTCTATTTTTATTCCAGTGTTGTGTATTTCTTTCTCTTTTTGGGCAGTCAATGCAGTAAAGAGGTGGTTGAATCATCTAATAAAATCATGAATATCATTGGGCCAATTGTTTAAGGGGGAAGCTTAGCACTCAAACTCCACATGGTTGACAACTCATCATTATGCCAGATCATCAATTAAACAAATCATCATCTCAAATCAAGTTTATAGGGTCTTAACTCTAGTGTATCAGTTGGAAAACACCTCAACATGTCAGTTTGGTTCGATAGAGAAGGCACAAGCTGAATTGAAGAAAAAGGGTCTTAAAATGATTGTGGAAGATGATGATGTTACTCCATGAAACATTGTAAGGAAACACATTTTTGGATTATATTATGTTTTATAATATCATACCAAGCATTTACAGGCTTTATTAGTGTTTTGGAAGTGAAAAAAGGAAGAAGGTGCAAAATATCAGTAAACTAGGTACTTTTGTAGCAAGTTGGAGGCTTAAAGATGGGATTTTTCTACGAAAGTGCTATAGGTTTATTTGAGGGTAAAATTCAACAAAAATCTTGGAACAAGGATGGATTAGAGCATTTTTTTACCTCATTAGCCCTAAGGAAGACCCTTTAGTAGTCATAAATGTCAAATATTAAGAAGAATGTGGATTTAGAGTTTTCTACGAAAGTGTGTTACAAACATTCTGGAAATGATTATTTTAGCAGTCAACGTCGAGCCTAGTTTCTGACCAAATGGAAAGGAATTTTGGAAATATGAAGGAGGTTTTTCTTTAGAATGATCCCATATACACAAAATCTCTATGTTTTTTCATAGATATTGGGATTTGGAAAATATGCACTCATATTTGAGGCTTATTTTTCAGATTTTTTACTAGCCAGATTTGTGTAGAAATTTTAAAAGTCGACTTGGTGGAGGTCCAGCTCAACATCCATGTGGCATTATGACACATCAATAGTCCTTTTTGTATTCAAACTCTACCAAACATAAAATATCCATATAAATTGTCCAAGTGATGTAACTCTATTAGGAATAGGTCTCTTAAGTAGGAATTCGAAGCTGGCACATGTGGAAAACCATTGTATGAGACCTAGCTCTATAAACGAGGGAGTTTTTCAGCTTGAAAGGGCTGATGATTGTTATGAAGAATTCTATTATGTAACTTTTCTCTACGAAACTAAGAAAAAGTTGTAGCAGTTGTCTTTGAGACCTGAGATTCTTGTGGAGCTTAATTTTTGTGTCTTTCTATTTTATATATTATTATCAGCATCATAGTATTATTATCAATTGGAATTCATAATTTTCATGTTCCAAATTCCTTCATGTACTATGTGTTTTCTGTAAAAGTTATCTTTTAAGCCCAATTGACTTAGTTTCCATGGATTTAATTTGCTTGTAATTGAAGTCCCATAGCTGACTCCATGCCCAATGTTAGCCTTCATACAATCTTCTAGTTGCAAAATCAATTAAAACACAAAAATATTTAGCCATTTGCAATATAAATTTTACCATTTTAATTTAATTTTTATTTTGAGAGAGTCCTCTATGATTGGAATGGCTAACCTCCAGTCCAAAGTGGCTTGAAATAGTTTAACTAGGTTGATAATTGAGCATTCCAATTGGTTCCAGGTTAGTGATAACATTTTGGTGCGTTTGCGGGGAGTTCAAAGTTGCATTATCCTAGGTAATTGATTCTAATAAATGTAAATGAGCTCTTTAAGGTAGGAGGAGATCAGAAAAATTCAAGTTTTTACTTCTACTTTGGTGACTACATTCTTGAAGAATTCAGAAATTCAGAGATTCATGGTGACTCCACTTATTGAAGATAAGTAGCTTGAAGAAGTTCCAAGATGAGTTCTACTGCAACAAAAAATCCCCAGTATGCTACTATGGATTGATATGACATATATGGTTTTCCAAATCATATGTTTTGTGTTTTTTGGTCAATCCATCTTCCCATGTTGAAACATCAAAAGAAAGATGATGTTGGCTTGCATTTGGTTAAATTCCATATACATGTATGTAGACTAAAGGTTGAGTTTCCTATGAATTTTATCATGAAGATGTTTATGGCTACCCTAGAAGACAAAGCTAGAGTATTGTATGAGGGATTGAAATCAGGAAGCTTGTGCTCTCTTAAAGATTTCCATAGAATATTTTTTGGACATTATGGGAACTCTCATCCTTCATCACCATTATTTCAAGACTGTTGTAATATTTGGAAGGGTTTCATACAATATATTAAAAGTATTGATGATTATTTAGAATGTATGGTTTATGAGGATATATTAGAGGCACTTTATGATTTTTCTTCACAAGTTAGTTGTCATGATGATCAAGAAATTTTCCAACAAGCAAATGTCTCTTCTTTAGTTGAAGATGAAATCGATCAACAATTTGACAGTCAAGTCATATTTCATGACATTTATGAGGATTTGTAGCCTTGTCAATCATTATACAGTCAAAGGTATGAGCCAAATCCTTCAATTTTTTCTTCAGCCCATTCCTTTACTAAAATTTTATGTAAAGAAGAAACTCCTCAAGATAAGGTGGTTGAAAATACATGTATGAAAATTATGATGAGTGAGGTAGTGTGTGATTAAAGTTCACTTTCAGATAATCCCCGAGAATATGAAAAAATTTCCAAGCATATCGAAAACAAAGATTTGGTTTTTGAGCAACATGAAAATCAGTAGGAGAAAGGATAATTTATGTGAAACATGTTTCTCTTCATCATGAGGAGGAGGTTTATTCCTTGAGTATGCTTGAAGACTGTCATAAGGAAGCACTTCTAGAAAATCATCAACAAGTTTTTGAATCATAAGTTTGTGTCTCCAAATTCCTTGTTATATATTTAGATGACAAAAATTTCCTATTTTTGCATGATGATATACATGAAGTTCTCATTGTAATGCATGAAAAGTCATTTTTAGCATCCATGTAACACATGATATGGTTGCTCCCATTGAAGATTTTCATGAATAGTCAGAGTCATGTCTTAATAATGACGTTGAAAATCAAGTCATAAAATAGAGACAACTTGCATTTATGAATGAAGATTATCCTTTCGATCACCAGGACATGATAATTTTTAGTGTTTTCAAGGATCATTTTCCTGATTTGCTAATTTAATAAAATGAGGAGATTTTTCATTATTATCAAGATCATTCGGTAATCCTATTTCAGTCATGAGTGAAGGTGGATTTTATTTCATTTATAAGTTCAGGTTATGGACTCAATTTTTATTCCGAGTTGCTAAAAGATGGTCCACTTATGAACAATCAAGAAGCTAAGGTGTTGGATTAGCTGTTGGACTGGCTATACTAGGGGTTTCATATTGCTTGAAACACACTTTTGATTTTCAGCTTATGGTAGATTGGTATATACTTAATTAAGATCACATGTTTGAGAATATTCCTTTTAGCATTAGTATCTTTAGTTTTCAGCATGGTTTTCAGTCATAGTTGTGATTATTAGTTTGTATAGTTTCAGTTTGAATGGCAGTTTTTTTTAAGAGAAGAAGTTAGTTTGGAAGTTGCAGCCTTCGAGTTGGAAACTGCGCAATGAATAGGCACATGGTCTACAAGTTCTTTGTTGCACCATAGGGGCGCAAAATCCCCATTGGAGCTACTGTTATCCATGATAACCATTAGGTTAGTAGTGAGTCAATTAGGGTAAGTTACTTAGGGTTGTTGTTACACCAGTTTTCAGTCATCTAACCTATTACTATTAGATGGAATAAAGTACACCATGTAAGACCTATTTTACCATAGTAAAACTACTTTTACTATGAGAAATAATTTAAGAAACCGTATTTTATTAAATTATTTATGGTCTAAACAGGAAACCCCATGAGGAATAATTAAATAAATCCTTATTTGTTCGATTTTCCTCTAGGGATAATTAACTAAACCACTGTTTAATTAATATTCCTGGTCATATTTAACTCAAAATAGGAGAATTAATTAGATGAATCATTATTTATCTTATTATTTTCTAGGAATAATTATTTAAATCATTATTCAATAATATTCATTGTTGAATTTGACTAAATCATTTCTAAGTTTTTAAATAAATCATTATTTATTTAATTATTCCTTAACCTCATCCTTGAGATAATAAATAAATCATTTATTTATTTATTATTTCTAAATAGAGGGAATTAACCAATTCTAATTCATTTTCCCTCTACCAAAAAATATAAAATATTCCAAGTAAGTTGGATCTAAATTTGGTTAATAAGATTTCAATTATGCACCAATATCTAGACTAACTCAATATTTTGTTATAAATAGAAGTATTTTCCATTCATTCACTACCTTTTCTCACCCTTTGATTACCTTTTGATCTATGCTTTTGGTCTAAATTTGATCCTCCATCATTGTCATATTTTTTCTACTTTTGCTTGTGAGCTCCCTTTGAGTTCCATTTTGTCAAGGTTTTCTGCACCATCAAGAGAGAAATATCTTGGATCTGAATCACTGAGGACATACAAGAACCCATCCCATTGAGAGGGACTGGTAACATCGTTCTGTGTTCCATTCCGAGGTGTCATAATACAAAAAAATCTTATAAATTATTGTCTTTTCTATTGGATATATGGAGCAAATCTTGTTTATTTTTGTTGTTTAATGTCTTTAACTGCATAGATATAGATTTTTGTAGCATTTATTCTGATCACCTACTATAGATCTAAGGAAATTGACAACCAAATTTTATGTTAGGGTTTTTTTTTTATGCACAGCTAAAGTGAGATTTTTTCGTACGCTTGCGATTAAAATTCACACTAACAACTTGCAACTCCATAAGGGTTTTTAATTATGATGTTATCATTGTTCAGATCCCTACATGACCAACTACTTCAACCCCTACAGTTTTTCTTTAGCTTCTTATTTTGCATTCCTTGATGTTATTTTTAACCCTTTTTACCCTAAAACATTAAAAATTATAACTTCTGTGTGTTTTTGGACCATTTGTGTAGGTAACAAGTGTTATACGTGACAACGATGACACCTTTTTCTGAAACTCGCCCATGAGATAGTCGAAAGTGTACGTCTCACTTTTTAGCCCAAAACCTATGACACAAACTCTCAGGTAGCAGATAAATGCCCAAAAACTATGACCTTAGCAAAAATCAGATCAGAACCTATGACTTGTACTTTTTTGCGGGATTTTTTCCAAAATTTCCAATCCTTCTCAAGGGCACTATTTAGGGTTGTTTGACCTCTATCTTTCCCATCTTGAACCTGCACTTTCTTAGTTTTACTTGTTGAAGTATGAACTGAGCCCCTTAGGGCATCAATATGCTTCCATGTTTTTAGGAGGAGTTCAGCTGAAGCATGTCTTCAGGTATTTTAGTGTTTTTCAGCCATTTTTTAGATCTGAGCCTGCACTTTTAGATCCATTTCATATAAGTTATTTTTCCATCCCAAACACCTCTTTTAAAAAAAATTTGGTCCTCCTTTAGGGTCCCCTACGTTTCCCTTTAGGTTGTAGCTTTTCGCCACCTATTTTTTCATCATTTTTCCCTCTGGTTTCTTGTTGTTTTCTGCATCTCTTTTAATCAGATTTGAACTTTAGATCCTAGTTCCTATTGAACTTGGATCTATTGGCCATATTGTGTGTTATGAGTATGTTTCTCCCACCGTTAGACTAGTTGTTAGGAAGCCCTAATTTCTGGGTTTAAATTTATACATCTTTAGTTGTTTATTTTACTGTTGCTTTTAGTTTCTTTTATTGTCACTTTCAGTTTTATTTATGGTTATACAACATATTTTTTCCTTTTTATCTACAAATGTCTGGGCTTCATTAAAATTAACACACTTACCACACATACACACACCTAAAGCGGAGACCACCTGGTTTACACCATCAGGCAAGGACTTAAACATTGTAATTAACTAATCTGCACCTTCATGTCCTTGTTTAGTTATCTTCCTGATTGGGTTACTTGTATCTTTTCCATAATTGTTCCCCCAAGGCATTTATCCCGGAGACTTCGAGGCCTTCATCCTCAGTTTTCTATAGGAAGACTTACCCCACCGTGTAGGGTCCAAGTTAGTCCTCCACCGAGTCTCCGTTCCGACTCTGATTCTCGTTCATCGGGTTCTTCTTCTATTTCTATCCCTGGTTCTCCTCCACCTTTCACCTTCATCATGTATGGTGGAGTACCTACCGTTGGTAGTGGCCCCGAATATAATGTATGAACCGCTACTAGTGGAGCTACAACAAGAATGATTTCAACTGCTCCCTTGTTTCCTTATATGGCATGCCTAAGGCTTCCTGATTTCAACCAGTTGATTAATGACCCTATACACCATGATCCAAGTTGACTTGGTATGTTAACCAAGCTTCCTTCAGACATCACTAAGTCTGGAGTAAATGCTGAAGAGGTTCCTACCAACCATGCTAGTTATTTCCACATGTGGTGTTCACCCAACTCTATCAATGATGACTCTATCTGTCTTTGATTATTCCATTTTATGCTTACTGGAGAAGCTTCCATGTGGTATGTCGACCAGGCCGCTGCCTCTTATGCTAATTTTTGGACTCTTGCAAATATGTTTATGTCCTACTTCCAGATTCCCCTTTGCTATGACACCGGTACTGAGCTTCTGATCACTTTCCATCAAACTTCTACCACCCACCTATCTGAGCATGTTCAAGAATGGCACAGAAGGAAGAACCTATGTTGAGCCCCTATTTTCAAAGGCCGTTTCTACATGGACTGGTTTCTCAGAACCCTTTTTCCCTCTATTGGTAAAGATGTTGCCTCTTACTTTCCTAAGACTGAGGAAGAAGCCCTCTAAGTTTCTTTGAAATATGACTTGATCTACACACAATTTTTTATGTTTATATCATCTTGCCTGATCTCCCTATACCTGGTGGTGCCAATGCACTAGGGGTATCTCTGACATTATTATTGGATACATTTCACATCCGTACACTCATCCTCCTATGGGTTATGGTTTCCCTCTGATAGGGGCCAACTCGTAAAGCACTTTCCCCTTCCCGATACCATGTATCCAAGACATGGCATACCTCACACCTTTTTCCAACCGCATCCTCCAATTCCAGACCCTGTTGTTGCCAAACCTATTTACCCCAATGTTGCTCAACCTCTTTACTAACTATATCCACAATATGGTGCTCCTGCTCCTCCAACGCAGGCACCTCAGCCTCCCATGCCTTCTCAAGATCCACAGCATCAACCACCCCCCCAAGGTTAGATGTATGCATAGTAGAGTGCGACTAATCCTCCCACTTCCAAAAATAAGAGGAAAGGAAACCAAAACCAACCTGCACAAGGAAATCATGGAAATAATCCCCAAGGGAATACATCTAACACTACAACTCAGTAACACGGCAATCAACCCAAGCAGAACATGCCTCTTCGTATGAATCAACCTTCTTCTTGTTGTGGTGTCCATGGTCACTATACCCATGATTTTCCCCTTTTACCTTACATGCATCAACTGTGGGAAGCTCAAGAAACATATCGTGGACAGCAAGCCTCTTCTTTGGTTCCTTCTAATGCTGCACCTAGTCAACCAACTGTGTTTACTAATCCTTTCCCCAAGCAAGGATATGTGGTTGCCCAACCCCATGAAGGTCAGGTGGTAGCTCAACCTCCTCCATCTGGTACCTATGATTACCAGATCCTTATGATGTAACCTAACCAGGCCAATATCGTCGATCTCAACCTTCAGACTCAGTCACGCCATCACACCAATCCTCTCACTACATCCGCAACAGAGCCCTAGTCTTTAGGTCCCACAAAGCCAGTTTCGACACCCAATGGTCCTTTACAGATCCCTCAACCTAAGGCAGAGGTAAATACCAAGATCCCCAAAGGACCGTTACGCCGAAATGCTGCTTCCAATAAAGCCGCCCACACCTACAATATAGTATATGACTTGGCGCAATCCCCTACCACCATGTTAACAATGGAAGTCCTCTAGTCGTTCCCTTCAGAACGTAAAGCTCTACTAACTAATATGGGAATTTTGGATCCTTCAGATGTTCTTTTGATTTTCTTTGATGTTGAAAATTCAGCTAATCGACCCCTACCTGCATTCGTTGCCTTCCAAATACCTATCAAGATCCGAAATTCCAACATCTCTCGATGTATCGTTGAAAAAGGGGCATCTGCCTACATGATTTCCACTTATTTTTGGAAAAATCTCTGATTTCTCACATTAGCCCCTTCAACTATAGCCCTCCGTGTGTTGGATGGCCACTCTTCCTAGCCCCTTGGAATGTTCTGCAACTGTCCTACTATTCTTGTGGCCAAAAATGTTTGTGTTGACATTGAACTCATTGATGCCCCCTTACACTACAACATTATATTGGGTCGTAGAAATACTTATGCGATGTATATTGTCCCACATGTAGTTCACTATAAGATGTGCTTTCCTCACAATGGAAATATTGTCACTATCGATCAACTAACATGTTACGTACTGAAGTGTCAGACCTCTCCAAAGGCCATCATTTCTTCGGTGGCCAATAAACAAATAGTAGAACCTCCAACTAGTGTCTCACCTGGAGTCTATAAATATTTCTATTTTCTTGGTTCATTCCCTGGTTTCCCCCCTCTTATCTCAGACCCTAGCTCCTCGAATGTTTGCATGATTCAATTGTCTCGGTCTGACCTCAAACGGTCCATTTCAACTAGTCAACAACCTCTCCCTTTACAATTTTCTCGTAGTACTTCGACTCAGCCTCCGGGACCTCCTCCTCAAGGCCCTTCATCTGTAGCTAGTGTCCTTGATCCTCTTTCTACTCCTAGAATGGCTCCCCCTAGCCTTAACCATCTGGGAGCTATTCCACCTGGCCATTTCCCCTCCAGTCAGATACCTTTTCTTGCTCCCCCTAGTTCTCGAGTATTTTTGGTACCTGTTATGGCTACCTTGACCCTTCCCAACATGAACCTAGGGATCCCAGTCTGGTACATTGATCCCCCAGCCAATACCACGCATTGCCAGCTCAAACCTTACACTGCTTTGACCCCGGTCCAACCGGTTGCTAGGACCCCTCCCTTTGCTTTTGTGCCTTAGCCACCTCAACAAGAATATACTCTTATTGTGAAAGCCTCAGGTGAGGGGGGAAAAGCCTACAAAAAGGAACCTAAGGAAAAGGCTACCTAGATAACACGTGCTCCTTCTAAGCCTCCAAAGCGTACACCTCTGTCTACTTTGTGTGATGTTGTCGGTCATGCCACCCATAATTGTCATGAATTATCATGCATCAAACCCATGGTTAACGTAGCATTTCTTGAGTTTGATGTCCTAGAATTCCATGTTACTTTACCGACTTCAGCCAAGAAACTCAATGTTTTGCACACAAATGAACCTTGCGCTTTGTGATCTCCATGGCCATTATACTCACCTATGTCCCCACCTCGTAGATTACCGCACCTCCTTGGAAGTAGTTTTCCAATACGAGGTCAAGCACAATGAGTCATCCTCTCCCTTACTTGCACATTTTTCTTTGGCAGAACCAGAGGACACATCCATTCCCATTGAAATACCCCCTCCTGATGTCAAGATGACGAAATATTTGACCACTATCATCTACCTATCATCATATATGAGATCCATGGTGGAAGACTCATTTGGGGCATCCCATTCTGTTTCGCCTGACATCCCTTCAGTGATCACCTTGGGCTCAACGTCAGTAGATTATTCATCTACCTATCCTTTTGTCACCCTCCATAATGATGTGCATGTGAACCTCATTTCTCATGATGATGAGTCAGGTAGCTTCACCGCATCACGTGGTCTTTCTTCCACTAGTCACCCCATCTTCTATTGTGATGATGAAATTATGGAAGAATTTACCACCCCTGACTTTATATATCCCCCCTTACATTGAAACCATGCATTCGAACCACATACACCTTTTGGTCATTACATTGACACCCAATGTTTTGGTAAGGGGGCACACAAATTTGAGAGTCTAGGAGAAACAATTCTCCACAACCCTCCTAGTGCATCCAATAATATAAACTCTAGTACCATTATTCTTCCCCATTTAGAATAAACTATAGAGTCCCATATCACTCTAGGGATGTTCCACTTCATCATTTGTTCATCTTACATCAACAACCCAGCCCCCAAGGCATTATTGTTGACCACCTGTGTGTTTTCTAGGTGAGCACCAGTTCATTATATCTAAATCTACTCTTTGGGATAGTGACACTGTGTATGCGAGCCCATAAATTTAGTCAATTTTATTCATATATGTAGTACCAAAATAGATTGGTAATCCTCCATTCCCCTTTTTGAACTGCATCTATCCATTCTTCCCACAGAAGATAACCATAACATAAACAAATGGCGAACCACATCATAAAAAATTGTTGACATTTCACTTTTATAAATAAATTTGGCATGACCATAAAATGCTTGGGCGAACCTATGCTCCTATACCTTCTCATCGTCCTCTTTAGGATTTCACACCTATGATACTGAAGGCTTGAATCCATTATTTCAACACTTGGAACACCATGGCGCTCCACAAAATCCTCTAGCTAGGGACATCATTCCCACCTTTGCATACGAGATTAGTCCCCTCCATCACATATGCTTGGGGGAAATATCCCATGATTGGGGGAATGATGGCACCCCTGGCCACCTTATCACTTGATTAACCAAATTTTTGGCCTACACACACCCGATCTATGTATGGTCTATTATCCTCCCATTCCTTGGATAGTTGCCTATATATCATAGATGTTTAATACCCTATCTAGAGATATTCTACTTTGTGTGATATGATACTTACCACTCGGTCCCGCTGTTTGACTTGGTGGGCAGGGATGATTCTAGACTTGCTCTAGTAGTTCACTTTTCGTATTCTTTCTTACCTTGATTCTTCACCAGGACAATCCTTCCAAGAAGCATTAAAGCCACCTTTATACAAGTAAGGTCACCAACCTGAAAGTCACGGATCTTGATTCTAATGGTTGGTTTGTCTGCTATGATCATCACAAGATTTATGGTATTTTCCTCCTCTCCACATTCATCACAACTACACTTGCAAATGAATCAAATTGGAGGGAAATTTCCTTATTAAAAGAAAAACCCTAAATTTTTCTTTCGCCAATTACGACCAAACAGTAGCACGGTTTGAAGAACTATCAGCACCATTGGAAATATCTCACTGAGCACTCAAACAGGTATTGTCTCATTTTTGGGGATTTGATACTTCACTCGGAAGCTTTTTTTTCGACAAGGGTCACTTCGCCACTTCTCAAAATCGAATTTCTTCACTTGCGACACTTGCACTTGGGGCACCACTTTTCCTTCATACTTGTCAATGATCGTGTCTATTTTCGTCATGAGTAACCATCTTTTCCTCATTTTTTTGTGGTCCCCACCATCCCTATTCTGTGTGGAAGCATCATCGAGTCACCCTTTTTTAGAGCATCCGAGTTGAGTCATCATTACATCCATGGAGTCTATCTCGAGTCCCTTTTGTCTCCCACCATATTCTTCCATCCTTCATTTTTTTGTACCTCTCTTGTGTAACACATTTTTGCCTTCAGTAATACTTTCCCCTATCCCCTCCGAAGTTGAGTGAGTAGCTGTTAGGTCATCCATTCCCTTTATGATATAACAAGGGAGGTTGTCAGCCCGCTATTTAGTACCCCCCATTCCAAAATCATCGACCCTGGTGTTAATATATCAGTCACTCTACTATTATTCCTCGTGCCTTAGTTGAGGATTCCTCATTGCCTCACCTATGGCAGAACTCCTCATGTCGACATCAACTTATTCATTCCAGAAGGGAGGTCTAGAGGGTGGTGTACCTTGGTTCCAGCTTCCACTCTTTTTTGGTGCCTCAGATTAGGCAAAGGAACCCTTTATTACCCTTTGAATTGATTGTTGCTCAGTTCCAGCTCCTTATGGCATGATCAAGATTCATATACTTGATGGTTCAGTTATGCAGCATATTGTACCAGTGATTCCCAGATGTGTGTCTGATGTTTTAGACATCATGAGTGGGTGTCCCTTCAGGTAGCCCCCCACATACTCGGATGACCTCTTTTACTACAACATTGGATGCAAATCTACAAATTTGATGTTTTCGACCTTAGCCGCTTCTAGTGCCTTTTTATTTTTCATGTATCATTGAGATTTTTGGATCCCCTTCATCTTTTATAGGGCATAGTTGGTTGTATTTATATCTCATTTACTCAAATATTATTGTATAATCCTAGCTATTGTCTCAAGAATAGTATGCATGTGGGATCCATTATGTTTTTTATCTGGCCCATGTTTATGACAACATGTACTATATAGCTCACTCTCATGTTTGTTAGGTGCACCATTATACTTTTTATTTTTTCATCTCGGTGGGCATAGGTATGCCTCCCCCACCTCATTCAAAATAGGTACTCACTCATAAAAGAGACTTGTCACACCTATATTTCTCGCCTCCTTAGGGCATTTTCCTCTCTCGCGTCAGCCTGTCTTAAATTTCTCTCTCTCTAGCTCCCCTTCGGAGTCTAGTGATTGTGTTCTTACAACGTACTTCGGTCATACAAATAGTTCCTAACGCTCGCATGTTCGGGGGGAAATATGTTACACCAATTTTCGGTCATCTAACCTCTAACTATTAGATGGAATAAAGTACCACATGTAAGACCAACTTTACCATAGTTAAATTGCTTTCACTATGGGAAAT
This sequence comes from Pinus albicaulis, assembly GCA_034641835.2. Classification (NCBI taxonomy): domain Eukaryota; kingdom Viridiplantae; phylum Streptophyta; class Pinopsida; order Pinales; family Pinaceae; genus Pinus; species Pinus albicaulis. The sequence continues at coordinate 943,376,754 of CM076584.1, read as the reverse complement.
AATTCAATAACCCATAGTTTATTAAAGTATTTCTAGTCTAAACATGAAACGCCATGAGGAATACTTAAATAAATCCTTGTTTGTTTGATTTTCCTCTGGGGATAATTAACTAAACCATTTTTTAATTAATATTCCAGGTCATCTTTAACCTAAAACAAGAGAATTAATTATATAAATAATTATTATCTTATTAGTTTTTAGGAATAATTATTGAAATCATTATTTAATAATATTCCTTGTTTAATTTAACCAAATCATTTCTAAATAATTAAATAAATCATTATTTATTTAACTATTCCTTAAGCTCATCCTTGGAATAATAAAGAAATCATTTATTTATTTATTATTTCTAAGTAAAGGGATTTAACCAATTCTAAATTCCTCTTCCCTCCACTAGAAATATTAGAATATTCCAAGTAAGTTGTATCTAGATTTGGTTAATAATATATTAATTATGCACCAATATCTACAATAACTCAATATTTTGTTATAAATAGAAGGGTTTTCCATTCATTCGCTACATTTTTTCACATTTTGATCCCCTTTTGATCTATGCTTTTGGTCTAACTTTGATCCTCCATCATTGTCATATTTTTTCTATTTCTTCTTGTGAGCTCCCTTTGAGTTCCATTTTTTCTGGGTTTTCTGCATCATCAAGAGAGAAAAATATTGGATTTGAAGCACTAACGAAATGCAAGAAACCATACCATTGATAGGGACTGGTAACATCTTTATGTCTTCCCTTCCCAGGTGTCATAATGGAAAAAATTATTTATAAATTCTTGTCTTGTCTATTGGATGTATGGATCAACTCTTGTTTATTTTTAGATAAAAAACACTAAATGAATTCATATATTTCACACAAAGGTGTATGTGATCAACACCCACACCAACTACATTAATATTACTCTAATATATAGAGTTTTTTAGATCTAACTTATTCCCAAGTTAAAAACAGAGGTTGAGATAATTTCTCAACCATCACCAACCAACATCCCAAATATAGAATGTAACCATTAATTTCAACATCGCCTATTAATGGTTACATTACATAAATTTATTGAAATCACTCATAAAAAAAAATTCACAATCATTCTTTAACTGATTTACAACTTATCAAAATAGGCTCCATCAAGTTGCCTCATAACCCTCGTAAAGGTGTAGTCAGCACGTTGGATTCTTGAGTTCGACTCTTGAACTCCTGAATCAAGGATCTCCCAAAGTCAATTACTGGAAAGTATCCCAAACTGTCACATAACCACATTATAACACCACTCCACATTTTCAACAAATGAGGGATACTTCCCTAGATCCGAAACTTCCCTACTATCTGGACAACCATCCATGTTTAACCTAAAGTGTAGCGCTTCATCATGACAATACCATAACACTTAATTTGTCTAATTATCTGAAATATGTCAACAAACAACTTGATTCTCTTTTATATATTACAACATCTAATGGAATCATTGTGGGAAAACTGATATTGGAGGGTCTTTCATGGTACTGATCAACCAAAACCTTCGATTTCCCCTTATCTAATTTATTTTTCTTTCCACCGTAATATTTGACATGACTCTCTTCCTTATGTTGGAACTTTATCAGCTTGAATGCTTTAGGTTTTCATACCTGAGCTGTTACAATTTATCTTTCCTTATTTCCATGAGGAAGGGATCCTTGAGGCGCAGGAGGAACTGCATGTATGCGAGAGATCTCATTTGGAGACTTACAACTTGAAGGCTTTAATGAGTCTGTCATATTGAGCCAATAGGAAAAATCACTGATCTCATCCAATATTTCAACATGGTTTCTTCCTAAGCCTTAGAATGATGCTAAAACTTTGGAAGTACTCATTCGGAAACATACATTGCTCACACAACACATATCCAGTGTCCAATCTCACCACCTATGACACAAACTGTTTAAATCTACCACTAGATCCAGGTTCGCTCAGTTTAGGGCTGTGATTAAGAACTTGGAAGATATGATAAAATGTGTGGCATTCAACAAACCACTTAGTGCGTTGACCAGTTCACCATGATCTGCGAGTGAAACAGACTCCTTTCAATATTGAAACTCAAGATCTAACTCTGTCTCGATTCCATCACACTAACCTGCAGTGGATTTTCAATAGGGAATCATAGGTGAAGAAAGATTTGAAAACTGTGACTATTACTAAGAACATGCTGAAACTGATAAAAAATTACTAGACTCGAAATAGGCTAGCGCATCGACTTTATATCAAATAAATTTGCAATCTAATTAGCCAATCCTGTGCTTGTGAAGACAACACACCTTACCAAGCAGCCATCACCTACTCTAACAGCAACAAAATTTTACACTCTTCCCCTTGGCTTTCCCATAAGGGGCTACCCTAGATAGGCTCTGATACCAAGACAAAAAGACTAAATGCATTCATATATTTCACACAAAGATGTATGTGATCAACACACACACACACACACAAAGATTACATTAATATTACTCTAATATATAGAGTTTCTCAGATCTAACTTATTCCTAAGTTAGAAAGAGAGGTTGAGAGAATTTCTCAACCATCACCAACCAACATCTCAAATATAGGATGTAAGTATTAATTCCAACATTTTTGTTGTTTAATGTCTTTAACTGCATAGATCTAGATTTGTATAGCATTTATTATGATCACCTACTACAGATCTAAGGAAATTGATAGCCACATTTGATGTTAGGGTTGTTTGTTATGCACAACTAAAGTGATATTTTTTTTTATGCTTGCAATTAGAATTCACACTAACAGTTGAATAAGGTATTTTCAATTCAATAATTTTGAAAAAAAAATGCACATATGTGCGGGGGCCTTTTGGTGAGTTTGAAAGGTCATCATTAATGTAATAGGTGTCATTGTCAAGTAAAATCCAAAAAATATTTGTGCATGAGTTAATCTGGTCATTATAGTGAAATTTACACTTTTACCAATTTTCGCAACAAATTCAGTGTAAACAGGTCATAATTTGCTATGAAAGTTTCTATAAACTTTTTTTAGTCTATAATTATGTATTTTTGATATTTTTCAGCAGTCAACGCAGTAAAGAGGTGGATGGAACATCTAATAATATCATGGATATCATTGGGCCACTTGTCTAAAGGCGCAACTCAGTGGTCAAACTCCACATGGATGATATGGTTGACAGCTCATCATGATGCCAACACATCAAGTGGACATCTCATAATCTCAACTCTGGTTTACAAGGTCTTAACCCCAGTTTATGAGTTTGAAAACACCTGAACATATCAGATTGGTTCGATAAAGAAGGTACAGGCTGAATTGAAGAAAAAGGGTCTTAATATGATTGTGGAGGATGATGATGCTACTCCATGAAACATGGTAAGTCAACACATTTTTGGATTATATTATGTATTATACTATCATACCAGGCATGTATAGGCTTTAGTAGTGTTTTGGGGGTGAAAAAAAGAATAAGGTGCAAAATATCACTAAACTAGGTACTTTCATAGCAAGTCTCGAGCCTAAAAACGAGTTTTTGATACGAAAGTGTTGTAGGTTTCTTTGAGGGTAAAATTCAAAAAAAAATTCAAAATAAGGATTTCTTAGAGACTGTATTTACCTCATTAGCCCCAAGGAAGACCCTCTAGTAGTTAGAAAGGTCAAAGATTATGGAAAAGGTGGATTTTGGAGTTTGTTACTGATCTAAATGGAGGATGTTAGTAATGCTCCACTAATTCCCCTTTCAAATTTTAAACATTCTTTCTTCTTATGTGCTTAAGGGTTAAAGTTATCTTGCAATTCATTGAGTCTCATGAGTGTTTTTCATGTCAATTTAGTGAGATATTTAACATAAAAACAAGAGTTGAACAACATCAAATAAAGTAAATAACATCACCATACATAACGTTAACATAGGAATTTGATGAAGGAGTTCAGCCCTCCTGGGCTACATCTCCTTGGTACAAATTCCATGGCTTGGCCCTCTATATTATGCTCAAATTGTCAAATTGACCAGTTTACAATGGTCTTTTTCCCTTGTAACCTGCTCCAATGAGTCTAGAATGACTCAAAATGGCCAACTAGCTTCCTTTTGAGCCCGGATTGGTAGAAAATTGCAAACTTTATGGCACCTTCAATTTCTCCCACTAAATTCGGCCCTAAAACTGGCAGCTTCTGCCAAATTCGGAGGCCTAGCAACTAAATTGTAATTAGTGCTAATTGAAGTTTAAAATAATTAAGTACCTTGTAAGAGCTAAGTGTGCGCTTTAAACTAATACAAAATTAAGATGGATTAGGAACTCTTAATATGGTTTAATGTTTAAATAATAATGGATTAATGCTTTAACCCTTCGCATTAAGGTCAAATCTCTGCAGGTGGTTTGGGCATTTGGTCCTATGGATAGGGGGCTGGCCCTTCGAGGGTGCCCCCCCCCCACCCCCCCACCCCCACCATTATAATGTTTTAAACATAAATATAAGTCAAATACTATTCTAGTTAAGAACCATTGTATAGCGGAGGTGGTAAGACTTGGCACTGGCAGTGGTGAGGTCATGGGGTTGAACCCCAATGCCTCCACCTAAAATTTTAACCAACGACCATGAGGGCATGTGGCGTCCTATAGGCTTTCCATGTGTCTTGACCTCATTGGTCCAACCCAACACCAATAAAAAAATACGAAGCCAAAACTTGTCACCCATTCATTTTTCAACCTGTGGGAATGTTTCGAAAATATTCCAAGGAATCCTTGGGATATACCTTCTGTAGACTAGACTGTATGGGTGCCTAGTAAACATCCCTGTCATGCATGCACAAAATTTTTTTTTTTATAAAAGAGGACAGATCTTGTTTCTGGGAGAATATAGAGACCATTTTCGTGAAATGAAATGCGTCGGATTTAGAATGATGAGCACTACACAAAATTTGAGGTTCTGAGACAGTATGAGAACTTCAATTTTTTAGCATAGAACTAAGGAGTTACGAAAGTGCGCTACGAAAGTTCTAGAATTTATTTTTTTAGTAGTCAACTTCAAGCCCACTTTTTGAACAAATGGAAAGGAGTTTTGGAAATATAAAGGAGGTTGTTCTTACACATGAGCCCATCTAAAACAACCTCTTTCAGTTGTAGCACAACCATCAGGGTTTGAAAAATATACACTCATCTTTGAGGCCTATTTTTAAGAAATTTTACTTTCCAGATTTGTGTAGAAATTTTGAAATTCGACTTGTTGGAGGTCAAGCTTAGAATCCACGTGGCATGATGAAACATCAATAGTCTAGCACATTCAAAATATTAGTTGGTTAAATTTGATAAGGATTATTAAAAGAATATGTTGAGGTATTTAGTGAAAGAAGATTTGTTTTTGCATTCAAACTCTGCCAAATAGAAAATATCCCTACGAAGTCTCCAAGTGATGTAATTCTATTTAGAATAGGTCTCTTAAGAAGGAATTTGAGGCTGACATGGGGGAAAAGCCATTTTGTGAGACCTCACTCTACAAATGAGGGGTTTTTGAGCTTGAAAGGGCTGATGATTGTTATGAAGAAGGATATTACATAAATTTTCTCTACAAAGCTAACATACAGTTGCGGAAGTTGTATTTTAGACCTGAGATTATTGTGGAGCTTATTTGTTTCTATTTGTATTTTATATATTTTTATTGGAATCATAGTATTATGATCACTTTGAATTCATAATTTTTATCATCCAATTTCCTGCATGTATTATGTGTTTTCTGTAAAAGTTATATTTTAAGTCCAATTGGCTCAGTTTCTGCTGAGCCTCGTATATGCCAATTTTTCCATCGCATAGTATCATTATTCATAACCTAAATTTCGACACCCTTACACTAATTTCACGTCATAATTCCATCATTTCTTACCAAATCACATCGTATGCCTTGTGGTTGATTATCATTAGTTTTATTAGATTTTCTATGATTAGAAATTATTTATTCATAATTTACTAACTATGGTTTCACTAAGTTCATTAGCCAAAAATTTCTATTGCCAGACATCTCCACAAATCAATTTTAACTAGTTAGTGGAGAGTTGAGTACAAAATTGATGTAGGTTAAAATATAATTTTTTTGATCACATCGGGAATAATATTGAAATTCTGACACATGGATTTTGTTCATAGTACCATATTTATTTTAACCCAAAAAATGTTTGGAAAAATTGGTTACCATCAAGGAGTTATGGTCAAGGGAATTTTCCAATGCAGTTTTAAGTACAGAATCGGGTCCAAACTCAGATTTGGCTATTTAGGCCACATCCACAATTTTTATAAACCTTTAATTCTCAACAAAAGGCAATGGTTCCTCCATCCATGCTATGATCAGGATTAAGCCAACCATTGCCCATTCGAAGGCTCTCTAGAATATTCCATTTTCCCTCCTTTAGCCTGCTATTGTATTTTCTTTTGATAGTAAATGGTTATGATTTCTTTTCATCAAAAGCTCTATATAAAGAAAATACTTTTCATGTATGCGGTAGGAAGGAGAGGAGGAGATGGTATTTCTATAAGAATTTTTCTCTCAGGCAACATTGGAATATGACATTAGTACTTATTTTTGAATCTTAAGACAAATTATTGATTTGGCATTTGATTCGTTGTGAGTATGATGATTTTATTTAATTTTTGACTATATTGAATTAGTTTAAAACTTTCTCTAGGAGTGGCTAGGGACCACCACCACCTGGACGCAAGCTCCCCATTTATTTATGATCTATAATTTACAATTTTTCATAGTGGATTGGTTTTTGATTTACAAATCTAGGTTCAGAGTATGAACTGTGTTATATGTTTGTAATCATGTGTTGATATTCTAAACTTGAATGCGTTTTCTTTGAAGTGATAGAGCTATTGACAATTAATTAAAGGTTTTCATTCCCAATTCAATTTATTTCTTGTGTAAACAATTAGAAATGATCTGTCATGAATGCTTGAAGGTTGATTATTGTATATTGAGAGTGATAAAGTCAAAGCTCTATTTCTAATTAGAGATATTGCAAAACAATTGATGAAGTAATTCGATGCGAAATATGACTTAGGCATACGATCTTCGAAGGTTTGATTACCACTGTTAGGAATAAAACTTGTGAGTGGTGTGAGGTATGTCAAAAGGATTGAAACACTCTAAGTTTGAAGTTTCACCCAGCAAGAAAAATTGTTTTTAATCAGAGGCTTTCTTGTTTCTCATAGAATGCTTATATCTTTGTAGAAACAAGCCCGAACATGATATGTTTGTAGAAAATTTAGATTGGATCTAATTGATTTGGTTTTTTTTCACTTCCATATATTTTGATTCTGACTTTCTTAAGTAGAGAAAGATAATTTTGATCTAAGTAGTTCATTTTGAACAGTCATTTCGATTAGAAATAAGAATTTTGAGGTTTTTTTCATAAAAGAATGGGATCATGTAGGTGAATACTAGTTTATGTAATTAGGGTTTATTTGTTAGAAGTTGATTCATCTAACCTGGAGTTACTTTCTAGAAGTCGATTTGTGTAATTAGAATTTTATATTTCATAAATCAATTTTTGTAATTAGAAGTTTACTTTTCAGAATTTGATTTGTGTAATTGGAAGTTTACTTTTTAGAAATGTATTTTTGTAATTAGAAGTTTACTTTAATAAATTCATTGGTGTAATTACTTCTAGAAAATAGAGGTTTCTTTTCCAACAAATGAATCGTGTGTTTCTTTATCAATAGTAATTGTAATTTTCTCTTACACATAGTGATTTTCTTGCTCAAATAGAAATGTCTCATATATTTAAATACCATGATTAGTAAGAAATGACATTTAAGATTAAATTTTACAATGAATGAATTCTTTAAATTAATAGAGAGTGTTATTTTTGAAAATAATCATTTGGTTACTTAAGGAATTAGGATGGTTTTCACGATGATATTTACTGTTTCTGAGTGAGAAGAGTGCTAATTTACTTAATTGATAGAAGAGTGTTTTTATCGTTATGTAATTAACGATCATTAACAAGGAAAATTATATACTCTGAACTTAAGCTGAGCCAAAAATGCAATATAAATCATATTTATGAGCCCCGATTGAAAATTAAATAGTAAGAGCTTTAATTCACTAATTAAAACTCTCAAAATTTTGGCGTCATTGCCGGGGAGTTGTATTTTGGTTCAGGTAAGATTTTTATTATAGAGTTTGAAGGTTATTGAAGGGAAGTCAAAGGTTGGAGAGAGTATGGTAAGACGTGAGTGAAGAGGCACACATCCACTATGGTGAGGTTGCTCCATAGTATTATCACTTTTTCTTATCTTTGAAATTTTATTTCCTTTCCTTTATGCATATAAGTAGAAGCAGGCCTTAGAATATTCTGAAACATTATGTAAGTGATTTCAGTTTCACATTTCATAGAATTAACAAAGTGTATAAATATCACAGACTTAGTAAGGCACATCTAATGGAACCATAGCCAAGCCTCACAAGTGGCATAGGCCTTAGAATAGTTCAAAACATTCTGTGAAACACTTAATTTCTAAATTGTTTTACTTTCAATAAATTAAATAGTACTCTGATCCAACATCCAAGTGTGGTGAGCTTTATTTCAACCAATAGGTTTTAAATTCATTTCTCTTCAAATTTCAATCTTAAATATTACATCAATTTTTTTGGGTGTTGTAAGAACCCCCATTACTAATCCATGTTGTGAGACATGGATCAACAACTGGCAGGAGAAGTTCAAGAACGATTCATAGCTTGAATTATGCCACTTGAAGAACTTTCTCAAATCCTAACAGTAGCTGGGGTATCTTCCTCTCAGTAAGAGTTCACCCTGATCGAATTTAGAAAAATACCTATCTCTCTACAACTAGAAAAATATTTGAAAGTCTCCCTTGATTCCTCCTGTCTACCTACAAAGGATATCGATAAATCATGTGCCAAATACAATGGGGAGCATCCAATTGAACATGAGATCGAATAAATTTCGCCATGCCCAATAGAAAGCCTTGTATTCATTCTAGAGACTAGTTACCCATGTTTATGTGGCACGATCAAGGAGGACTTTCATAGTGGTCTAGATGGGAAATGAGCCAATAGCACCATGATTACATCGAGAATTGGATCCAGATCACAATCCATTCAAAGTACCACTCTCATCTTCAAATACTCTTTGTATCACATATTTCAAAACTGATGATCATTGATGCTAATATACCTTCTAAATTTTATTTGTTAAATCTGAGCATGATTATATCTCTGTACCTGATCCACACATGGCTTCATTGGAATTTATCTTTCACTTGAAGGAGGATGTATTCTCTTCAGTGTAGTAGAAAATTTAGTATTGTAATAAATAAATGAATGAAAATAGCAAAGAGAAAAATAAGTCATTTTGTGAAAACTAGCTTGTCTGGCACAACTCGACTGGGACTATGCTTGAAAACCAGGTAACTGGCGGCAAAGGTTCCCAATAAAGTTTGTAAATTTGTATAATTTCTTCAAATAATATATCTTGTTAGTTATTATGTTTTGGTTGATGTGGGATTCCTTAAGGCCCACCTACCAACTAACCTTTTCCCATCGACATCAACATATTATCTTCGACCAAGTTTAGGGTTAGATAAAGTACCTAGGAGCCTGCATACCTTAATGGCAGGTATCATTTTCATATACTAAGGAAATACATCAATATTTCTTGGTGGATGAATTTTGTAGTCCATTCGACTTTGAAAAATCTATTCATGGCTAGTAAAATGTACCTAGTGCCTTGATTCCCATTGACATCAAATGTGGGACACCTTGCACTGGTTAAAGATCTCCTCAATGGTAAGTAATCCAATGATTCTTTCCTATGTTCGACATAAAAACCATTTATTCACGTAAGAAATATTTCACATGGATGTGTAGTAGTTTAATAATATATGGTTTTGAGATCTCGACACAGATTTGCTGTAGTTTGGATATTTGTATCAACATTTCCATTATTATTTGCAGCAGCAGTCACCATTCTTGAGTTGTTTGGGGACATAAAACTCCTCAGGAATGGGGGAGAAGGGGACCTTCAGTTCATACTTCAGCCCTGAAGTTCAACTCTTCAGCTCATACTATAGACTTCTTCAACAGATCAAATAAGAAGCCACATCAACTCCAGCCACTCCATCCTCCACTTCATTTTGTAGCACCAGGCACATCAACAAAAAAGGTAAAACTTGAGGTAAATTTGGATTATGATTCTAATAAATTACAAGGTTAAATAATCTAATTATTGACCACTTTTCATTCCATGCATTTCATATTTAATAAACCATTATCCTTCTATATCCTTCCATTCACTCCACATATACTGTGATCACAAGACCATGTTAAAAGAAAAAACGTTATGGTGCATTGATAAAGCAGTCTCTATAGTGTCTTCTCCAAGAATTATATTCACAAGATGAGGTCAATAATGCCATGAAATAGTAAAGGAAACTACCTATAAACATTGACCTTATGAAGACAGATTATGCAAGTTTCCATTCACCATCTCCATCACCACCTCATTTTCATTCATCATCTCTTCCTCATCCATCCCTCTCTTGTCCTCAATTTATATTTTTTAGAAAATTAGTGTGACATACTAAATGTGAAGAGTGTTCCTCCATAAGAACCAACACCTCCAAGTATTCAAGTAGTGCTATTCCACAAGAACCAACACCTTCAAATATCTGAGTACTATTGTCCCACAAGAACCAACATCTACAAAACAATGTCAAGAATTTGTCAATGAACATGAGATTTCTTTGCATGAGGACATGCAAACCCTCATGCATAGGGGGATTTTGAACCTCATATATGCCCATTTTTCCATCACATAGTATCATTATTCATAACCTAAATTTCGACACCCATACACACATTTCACATCATAATTCCATCATTTATCGCCAAATCACATCATATGCCTCAGGGTTGATTTTCATTATTTTTATTAGATTTTCTATGATTTTCTATGATTTACTCGTAATTTACTAACGATGGTTTCACTATGTTTATTAGTCGAATATTTCTATTGGCGTAAGTCTCCACAAGTCAATTTTAACTAGTTATTGGAAAGTTGAGTACATGATTGATGTAGGTGAAAATATGAATTTTGAGATCAAATGGGGCTGAATATTGAAATTATGACATGCAAGTTTTGTTCAAAGTACCCATATTCACGTAACCTAGAAATTGTTAGGCCAAATTCATTACCATGAAGGAGTTATGGTCGGGGGAATTTTCCAATGCAGTTTTAAGTACATAATCAAATCAAAATTTCAATTTGGCTATTTTGGCCACATCCATGGCTTTGATAAATCTCTAATGCTCCACAAAAGGAAATGGTTCCTCCATACATGCTATGATCAATATGAACCCAACCATCACCCATTCGAAGGCTCTCTAGAATATTCCATGGGGCTTGTATTTTCTTTTGATAGTAAATGGTTATGCTTTGTTTTCATCAAAAGATATGTATAGATCCAATACTCTTCATGTAAGCTAGAGGAAGGAGAGGATCATATGGTATTTCTATAAAAAAAATTATCTCAGGCATCATTGGGATATGATATTGGCACTTACTTTTTTAATATTGATTCAAATTCTTCATCCAACATTTGTTTCATTGTGAGTATGCTGATTTTATTTATTTATTAATAGTATTGAATTAATTTAAAACTTTCTCCAAGAGTGGCAAGGGCGCACCACCACCTGGATGCAAATTCCCCCATTTATTTAAGATCTGTAATTTACAATTTGCAGCGTGGATTGGTTTATGATTTACAAATCTAGGTTCAAAGTACGAAATGTGTTATATGTTTGTAATCCTATGTTGATATTCTGAATTTGAACGCATTTTATTTCAAGTGATAGAGCTATTGAGAATTAATTAAAGGTTTTCATTCTTAATTCAACTGATTCTTGTGTAAAAAAAATGAAATAAACTGTCATGAATGCTTGAAGGTTGATTGTTGTGCATTGAGAATGATAAATTCAAAGCTTTGTTTCGAATTAGATATATTGTAAAAAAATTGATGAAGTAATTCAAGGCAAAATAGGATTTAGTGGTAGGATTTCCGAAGGTTTGATTACCACTATTAGAAATAAAAATTGTAATTTATTTTTTGATATCGCCATCATATGAGTGTGAGTGGTGTGATTTATGTTAAATGGATTGAAACAATATTACTTTGAATTAGAGGCTTTCTTTTTCTCATAGCATGCTTATATCTTCGTAGGAACACGCATGAACATGATTTCTTTGTAGAAATTTTAGTTTGGGGTTAATTGATTTGGTTTTCTTTCACATTCATAGATTTTGACTATGATTTTCTTAAGTACAAAAGGAGAATTTAGGTCTAAGTAGTTTATTTTGAACAGTTGGAAATAGGAATTATGAGGTTTGTTTCATAAAATAATGGGATCCTCTAGGTGAAGATTGGTTTATGTAATTAGAAGTTATTTCTTAGAAGTTGATTTATGTAACATGAAATTACTTTCTAGAAGTCGATTCGTGTAAGAAGAGGTTTACATTTGAGAAATCAATTTGTGTAATTAGAAGTTTACATTTATTTTTGTAATTAGAAGTTGAGTTTTCAGAAATTTATTTGTGTAATTAGAAGTTTACTTTTCAAAAATTTATGTGTAATTAGAAATTTACTTTTCAGAAATTCATTGGTGTAATTACTTCTAAAAAATAGAGGTTTCTTTTCCAACAAATGAATGTTGTCTTTCTTTATCAATAGTAATTAAAATTTTCTCTTACAAATAGTGAGTTTCTTGCTCAAATAGAAATTTCTCATATATTTAAATACTATGACTAGTAAGAAATGATATTTAAGCTTAAATTTTACAATGAATGAATTATCTAATTAATAGAGAGTGTTATTTTTGAAATTAATAATTATGTTACTTAAATAATTAGGATGGCTTGCATGACGACATTTACTGTTTTTGAGTGAAATGAGTGCTAATGTACTTAATTGATAGAAGAGTGTTTTTATCATTATGCACTTAATGATCACTAACAAGGAAACATATATAATCTGACCTTAATCTGAGCCAAAAATGCAGTACAACTTTTGTTTACCTTCCCTAGATTGACAATTAGTATTAGGAGCTTTAATTCGCTAATTAAAACTATCAACAATTTCCATGGATTGCATTTTCTTGTAATTGAATTCCCATAGTTGACTCCATGCCCAATGGAAGCCTTCATACACTCTTCCACCTACAAAATCACTTAAAACACAAAAATATTTAGCCATCTGCAATATAAGTTTTACCTTCATAATTTCATTTTTCTTTTGAGAGAGCCCTCTCTGATTGGCAGGGCTAACTTCCAATCCAAAGTGATTTGAAATAGTTGCACTATTGGTTCCAACTTAGTGATAACATAATTTACGTCATAATGTGATATCCTATTCTCTAAAATATTATGACGTAGTAAAAGACAAAATTAAAATAAATAATAACTATAATTAGAAACAAAACATTTTCACCCCTTTAAATTACATAAAAAAACATTAATAATTATAATTATAATTAATAATTAAACAACCTTCTCGGATGCGGGTGACATGTCAAGATCATGCGAGGACAGATCCTCCTATTCTCAAGCTAGCGCCGCCCTCCAAAACTAGCTCTAACATGATGTGAAAAATCATTTCGTCAATCACTCGTAATGGTGCTCTACCACAGCTCACCTCTAGCCATACTTTGTATCACATGTAGTCACACTTGGACGGTCCTTCACGACATCTGCACTCGTGCCTCAGTCCCTCTCTGCATCTGTGCTTGTGCCACAGGTATTCAAAAGGCATTGAAACTCCTCACTTAGCCATCTCATTGCTACTCCAAGCGGTCTATAGAGCCATCATTGTTAGTCCCCTCACCATCACGCTGTTGCTCGAGCTTCCCTCGCGCATCTCCACTACCATTTCCCTTCCTACTGTGAGCTCCCCATGTTACGCATGACCTGTTGTGAGCCCCCTCTTTCATGCCCTCTTGCTGCGTGATCCTCCCTCTGAGATCATCCTTGCTGTGTGCCCCTTGCTGTACACTATCCGCAGCGATCTCCCACACTACATGCCCCCCTATTACACGCCCCCCCGCTACCTACCTCTATTATAGGAACTCCAACTACACATCTCCCTAATCTTGGCTCGACATCCCTCTTTTTTTTTGATAGCCTCTCCATGGCCCTATGAAAAAATCAAAATCCCATCAAGGGCTTCCATAGAGGTGCCTTCTTGGGGCACTATCATTGCGGCCAAGAACAATGTCTAGAATCCATTGAAAATTCCTCTTTAAGTAGCCACAAAAGGGAGGCTACTCAAATGCCTAACTGCACCGAGGAAGAGATTGTATTAACTCCAGAGAAACATAGGGGTAGAAGAGACCCCAAAAAATCTATAGCACACTCTGAGATGCCCACTCCCCGAAAAACAAAGCCGCTCACTGTTCACGAGACAACGGAGGATGAGATAGACATTTGTGTCATGGATGCAGATGAATTCTGGACGAGATTTTTATATGCAAAGTACCTAGTTTCTCCTATCATCTTTGTTGCCCCTCTGAAGCTCTTGTGCGAGCCTACAGCTGAGGAGGAGGGCACTACGCATGAATATTGATGCGTTCTCAAGGAGGAGGACCCTGCAACTGAGGAAGATGAAGCAACACCAAGACTGCGCGGTAGCTCGATTCATTTTTGTTTTTTGTCAACTCGGGACACACTATAGCTACGTTGTTTTTATAGGTGTCATGGAAAATTTTGTAAATCATGATTGTATGACTCTATTAAGGGGCTTGTTAGAGGTAGCCACAAAACTGCCTTATTTTGAAAACTACTAAGGTTGCGATTGGCTAAGCACTACCTGCCATCTCAGCTCAATTCTCATGTAAGGTTTCTTTATGATATAATATATTTTAGCCTAAATTACAATAAAAAAATAAAAAAATTAAACAACCTAAGATCCATCTTAATTTCAAATTCGCTTACTCTAACTTATAGATGAATTAACCTTTTTCAAGAATTTTTTTAAGTTATTTTTGACCAAATTCTAGAATAGATTTTTAAAAACTTGAGTTTAGGTTATTCAATTTTCATAATTCGAGTGCCCCATGGATTTTAAAGTGTTGAATTCATTTATTCATTCAAAAAAATCATTTTAAAGAAAAAAATAATCACAATCGTCCTTGTAGTTGTATCACTGAATTCTGGTGAAAATTTGCTATTTCCTCTATAGGTTAGACTACACCATTCTAAATCTACCAAATGTTGAAAAAAATCTAATATCTTGAGGTGAAAATCACTTTTAGAGTGAAAATAGATTTGATCCCCATCCACCCTTTCTAGGTCCATAATTAAGATGGATCTAGGATGGTATAATTGAGGGATAAATTTTATATGATTTTGTTCAAAACTATTAAATTGGATTATTAATCATCATATATCTATTTTAAATAAGCATCTAATAGTATTGAGAAGGATCGAATTTCTTAAAATGAAAACTTCTATATGCTTCAATTTTTCTATTAAATGAATAAAAAATTACACCTCAAGAAATTTGATTTATATGAGTTTCATAAATCTAAATATATTTACACTAGTTTATTTTTCTACATGATTTTATGTGCATATGTAAATGTATATAGCTAATTTTCTTGCGGGTTATCTAATCCCACTTAAAATCATATCCCCCATATGAATATATAGAGTAGCTTGCCAATATCCCCAAACTATGTTGTATAAAACTTAGCCACTGATTTTTAGCGGAAACAAACATGATTGAATCAACTTGCCATATCCCCAAAGTATGTTGTATAAAACTTAGTTACTGAGTTTTAGGGAAAAATAAATATAATTGAATCACATACCTTACATAAGTGTCTTTATTACAAGATTTTAAGTATATAATTACATCATTTTGAGTTCAAAATTCGGTAATTATGTTCATAAACCACATGTTAAAGTAATAATTATATTTCAAGAAGAAATGAAGCAATTGAGAAAATAGTCTATCTATGATAGAAAAAACAAAATTATAATATCAAAATTATAATAACTACTTGATTTCAAGACATAACTAAGAAATTATTCAACATATTATATGATTTTATTTAATTTTACTAAAATCCAGATGATACCATCCCAATCACATAATAATTTTAAACATATTACATAGTTTAAATATAAATTATGCAATGTAACCACATTTTTTTAAATATAAATGTGTAGTAACTGTATTAAATCTACGCCTAGTCATATAAAGTACACAATAAATTCATTACATTGCATCATTTTCCATGGGTCCTTCACTGAGGAGTTGAATATTAGATAAAAAAAATTATTATAAGAAAATACTATGATGGTGGGGGACATACATATATCCTACAGAATTGTGATAACAAAAGGACAAATTTTCATAAATATCCCATTAGAAAAGAAAAAATATATCTTCCTCTAGAGCCTTGTTTAAGTCAATTTTCAAATTACCAGAGTGGGGGCTTGAAGAAGAGCTCAAAATTTCCTGGTTTCCTGCAGCTGGGACTATATGATGTAGGTCCCATAGTTTTGTTCGCAGATGATCCAACTCATCATCCTAACAAGAGAGATTATCTTTAAGATTTTATATTTATTTAGTGATGAAAGTGTTTATATTATCCTTTCGATTAAATTCCCATTTTATGTCAAAACTATCCATCTGTAGGGCATCAATATGCGAGTTCATGCATTACAAGCTTTGGTACTTCTAGTGGTGGTTGAATTGCTAAGAATTGTAGACATGATTAATGATATAGTTACGGTGATCCAAAGGGTTGGGGAGGCTTCTCTCAAGTCATACATGCAAAGGATGTTGCAGGGGTATCATGAGATTACACTAGGCAAAAGGATATATGGGGTAGTAGTGATAGATGTGGCAATGTCTAGGGATGTGTGATTATTCAACATAGATTCTTCATTCATGCATAGGGAGGGAGAACATAAGGTTGTAGGATTGATGAAGGGGAAGAAAAATCGACAAGTGGTTACGAAGATAATAAAAATTTCTACTATCTGATGGGGAATAATGGAGTTGATTTAGCTAACCTAATATGGCGTATATGGCCATATAAGGTTTCCGAGTGACCAAAGTTGAATAAGAGAAGAAATATAAAATTAATTCACTTATATAGGGAGAAGGAACTTGAGACAAACCTGAAAGAGCTGCGCAATGATGTCGAATTTCAAAATGTGAAAGATGCCTCAAGCTCTATCACTACCTACGTTTTGCAGAGGATAGGTTCTTGAAATACAAGTTTTCTAATTAACCAATTTACAAAGATGGGGAAGTAAACTTTAAGGCCCTCTAATGCTAAAAGAGTTAATATGCATAGGGGGCCCATTGCAGAGCCTCTTGATTCCAAATATTACAGACGCCATGTGACATCCAAAGGGATGAACGCAAAATTAAAATAGAAATGAGTGGGAGAGAACACCCATGGAGAATTTTCCCAAGAAAAATTGTGAAAGGGCATGAACCAAGCCTTCGATTTAATGCCAAAATGGTTTTCCTCACACACAATGACATTTGAATCTCCATTAAAACACATCATGCTCAATTTATTTTGATTCATCTTTCCATGAGGTGTTGGAGATGTAAAAGTTAGGCACTTCTATACAAGGAAAGCAAGAGCATGTGAAATTAATAAAGATTCCCATGCATAGGTCTAGCACTCGACTAAAACCATGATATTGACAATCGAGGCTCAAAAGAACTTTGTTCCAGTGTTTAAATTTACTTGAATGTGAATACAGGGTGGAGAAACAGGATGATTGCTTGGGGAGGAGAGAGCACATTGAGGAGATTATGGTATAGTATGATAATATTTGATTCTGTTAACTTCCATTTGATCCAATTCTAAGAGGAAAGTTAGATTGGCTTCATGATCTCCCTTTGGATTTTGGCTTCTCAAGATATCGAAGAGATACTTTGAGAACAAGAGATCCAACGCACAATTTATTCTTTTGAGGAGGATCTAGAGGAGGTTCTCCTTTGGATTGGATTCATTCTTTACATCTTTTATTGTAATCATATAATCTCCTAATATTATTAGCTTAGAAATTCCCATGTCATGAGCTAGAGTGAGATCAAATAAAATACCATACATTTCTTCTTGATCATTGGAACTAATTCATATTGTTTTCTTTTAGTGGCTCATATTCAGAAACGGAGCTAATTCAATTGTTGATGAAGCTCTTCAACCTTGAAATGAAGGATAATAATCTCATGAATTTATCTTTAAAATTAAATCCATCATGCAACATGTTTATGCTATTGGTGTGAATCTAGACATTTCTCTCATGAACTTCATAAAGTCTCTCTATCCCACATGTTTTCACTATCTTGAGCCACTTCAAGCTGGTGGAAAACTAAGATCTCTAGATTTTGATTCCTAGGTGGAGAAGATGGTATAATGTGAGAAGGATTTTGGGAAGAAAAAACCTCAATCCACACGAGAGATTGTTTTCCTTGCTAAAAATGGAAGAATCTATCACATTATTCTACTAGAGGAGATTGCAGTAAGAAAGGATGCAAAAAGAAATTTTTTAGAGATAGTGGGAATGAAAGATCAAGGTGAGAGGTCTAATTTTTACTATGTTCATTGTCTTAAGAATTGACATTAAAAAAATACATGTGGAATCTCATGGGATAAATTAAGGACAAGTAGGGACAACATGAAGGGAATGGTAAATCCCCTAAATCTAGTAATTTTGTTTTTTCTCATTGTAATATTGGTATAGAAAAATATTTGTTAAAAACTTAGTTTGAGTCATGGAGAGATGTCCTATTAATTGATACAAGTGCTACTTTTCCCATGAAATTATATAGGTGTTTTTATGAATCATTAAATAATAATGTAAATGGTGAAGTGTATTTTGCAAATAAATCCAATCTCCAACTTGCATTATCTAGAACTATTATACACAAATTACTTCAACTCTCAGATATTTCCTTTGCATGATATTTTTTATCTTCCCATGTTGTGAATAAAATTGACACTTCTAGTGTACATCTGACAACAAACACATTCAATTTACATGTGTGAAATTTGAAACGAGGAGGGAACATGGTCTTGGAATCATAACAAATTGTTGCTGTTGAGAGGCACAAGCACATAATTATGCACATGTTCCTCACTGTGCTAAATGTGCATTATCTTCTAGTTTTTTTTGTGACATACTAAATTTTTCTTACAGTCAGACTCACGATGTTTGAACTTGATAATTTTCAGAGAGTGGCTGGGTCATCCTATTTTTGTACATATTATATGTGTATGACACACGATGGACCTCTGCATGATACTTCTGATTGTCCATCCTGAGTTTTTGTATATATAAAACCTCAAATGTAGAAGACATTGGCCATCCATCCCTATGTGCAAGGTTGCAACTCTGAATAATCATGGATTTCGGTTCCATTAATCTATATTTGAAACCCAGACCTAGAATTCTAGAGGTTGTCGGAATCCCATAATGTAACATGTAATGATATCACAAACATGGTAGTTGAGCTTCTTGGCCCCCAATATTTTCCGAAACACGAACCAAGGGTTCACGTTGGGATTATGATCATTATTTACTAGAAACGACGCAGATTCAACACTATCCCACAGTCCTAGCCCTGTTATTTTCTTCCCATCCAGAGACTCATTAAAGGAGGATGATAATATACCCTTGAGTCGAACGAAGTAGGACTTGAATATGTCTGTGAAGTAGTAGGAAAGAATATCTTGTATCTTCTATATTGTCATATAGATTCTTCCGAGGCTAACAATGTCTCCGAATGATAACTGAGATGTCATAATAATCACACCTATTCATTTGAGAACAAATTATAGAGGTATGAAATAAATACTAGTTGGAGGAGGTCACTGTAGAATTTGTGTCTCTCTTCATGTATAAATTACAGTGTTTGGGAATGAAGTTTTCAAGCTTTTTTCTTCACTGTTATCTCATATATGGTATCAGAGTCAGTGGAGATCAGAAGGTTGAAGTCGTAAGAGTGTTTGAAATTATGAGGAGTGTTTGGAGTTGAAGGAACCCGCTTCCATCGAGTTGTGAAGAGTGGGTGGATTCTTCATCACCGAAGGTTTGTTTGGGGAATATTGTTGTTTGTAGTTAAGAAAGTCACTGTAGGATCTTCCATGGAATACTGCTCTTAGGAAAATAGGCCCCTGCCAATATCGACAATCATTTTAGAAGTCTTGCCCATCTTTTATATTTTTGAAGAAGGTGAAGTGGAGAGAACTTATATTTTCTTATTCAATGCCTTTTGCACATGATTTTTATAAATTTGAATAAATGCAAGTGTATTGTTTTTGGAATAATATCCATGTTGAAGTCGTATGCTATTTATAATTGTTTAAATTGATATAATATTTTATAAGTTGTTTTGAAATTATATCAGAGGTGAAAAGTGAAATGAGTGTGGGTTAGAGTGATAAGTTTTAAAATAAGATTTTTCTTTTCTTTTTGTTTTCAGCCTATTAAGTAGTAAAAGAAGATTTTTAAGAAAAGGAAAAGGAGTTGTTAGTAAAAAAAAATGCATATGGTGCGTAAAATTAAGTTGTTGTGATTAATATGAGTTGTGTTTTTCTTTTGCTTGGGTAAAAAGGAGAAATAAGGAGTTCTTTTGAATATTTTAGAATTGGTTTTTTTTTTTCTGGAGAAATGTCAAATCTTTTGGCTAATACTTATTTCAATGAGTCCACCAACTTTATGGAGGAGGAAATTATGTGAATGGGAAATTCAAGTTGTTAAAAATTCTTGAGGGTTATAATTTGTGGTGAATTGTGAGTGGGATGAGCCCAAACCCACTTTTGCAACTTCAGTTCCACTTTTGGATGAAGAAGATATGAAATAGAAGGTTTTGTTGAGAGAATCGCCCTAAATTTGATGAATTGACATGAATTATTCTACAAGAGGAGGAGAGGATGAAGAGCTTTAATTTTGGCTCTAGTAATTCAGATTTGGTGTTGGTAGCCAAGTGTAAACAAACATATAGAGGCAATATGTGGGACAAGAATAAAGGAGGCAAGTTTCAAGAAAAACATAAAGGTATGGTACAATCTAAATTTTGAACTCATGAAAAGAGAAATTCCAATTGTTATTATTGTGGAAAATCTAGACATCACTCTTAAGATTGTTATAAAATAAAATATAACGAGTCTAAAAAAGGAAACATAAGGCTTAGTGGAAATTTTGTGGACAAGCACACTTCAATCAGTGATGGATTTAAAAATATCAAATTGTTTTTTTCTGATACTGCATTTTAAGCGGAAACTGATGGTGTGAATGCTTGGTTCATTGATTTTGATGCGTCACTTCATATGGCTTGCAATAAGGAGTTGTTTGATGAATATTATAAGGAAACTGATGGAACATATATTTATCTAGGGGATAATAGATCACTTAAAGTTCAAGGTTATGGAGTAATAGGTGTGAATTTTCCTAATGGACTGGAAAAAAAGATCCATAACGTGATGTATGTTACTAGGATAAAAAATAATTTATATTTTGTATCTATTATTGCTACCAAGTTTCGAAGGTGGAATCTGTTAAATCAAAATGTGTTGTGAAATACATTCAAGATCACTCCAATATTATTTCCACGAGTACCAGTGTTGGAGGTTTGTATAAGTTAGATGTGACTAAGATAGGTCACTAGGCATTCGTAGTTACAATAATGTTAACAATAGAGTTATGGAATCAAAGGTGGGGGAGTATAAATAACAATGATTTATTGTTACTTTAAAAGAACATGCTAGTTGAATTTCTTCCTATTATGAAGTGATCGAGGTGGATATTGGTGGCCACCCACTAATTCCACGTAGACGGTTTCATTAGTTCCCTTATTTATAGTAGGATTCACTATTTATAATAGTTTTACAGGTCCTAAAATGATCAAGTTATGACCCTAAGAAGTTGGCTACCGAGCTAACCCCAACGAGGCCCATAAACTCTTAGTGTTGCATCTCATGGGGTTATGGTTTTGGTTGTTTATGGTTTTCCATTGTTTTTTAATAATAAATAGGCATCTTAGCCTCATTGTAACATATTTTATAGGAATGTAGTTGCCACATCTCTTCTTAGAGATAAGCTACCATCACTCAAGCTATTTTATTTCCATTTTGTGTGTAATATTTTTTCAATTCTTTGATATTACTGAAATGAAGTATTATTTCTATTACATCTTTGTATTTGTGGTTATATATGTATTATGTTGTCTTCCTTTTTAAATCTAGATCATGAATAATGATCATGTTGAATGTGTATCATGTGTACTTGGAAAGAAACATAAAGAGTAATTTCATGTATATAAAGAGAGAAGACAAAGAGAAATAATTGAATTGATTCATATTTATTTATGTGGACCTATGCAAACTAGATCTCTTGGTATAGAATGGTATTTTCTTATTTTTTTTATGATATATATAGGTATACATGGGTCTATTTCATAAGAAATAAGAGTGATGTTTCTAATAACTTTAAGGATTTGAAAAATATGGTGGAAAGAAAAACTCGTAAGTGCATCAAAATTCTAAGATATGATGAATGGGGAGAGCATAAATCAAGAGAATTTAATCAATATTGTAAAATCAATGGGATTATATAGAAATTTACAATTCCACATACACCTCAATGAAATGGATTTGATCAGAAGAAAAGCAAAACACTAGTAGAATTTGCACATAGCATGCTTGAAGGGAAAATGATTTTTAATGGTTTCTGGGTTGGAGCCATTAATATTTCCATTTATCTTAAAAATATGAGTCTAACAAAAAATTTAGATGTAAAAACATCTTTTGAAGAAATTTATGGGTATAAACCAAAAGTGAGTCATTTAAGAGTTTTTGGATGCAAGGAATTTGCTCATATTCCACAAGATGAAGGAAAAAAATAGATGGAAAGTTAATTAAGTGGATATTAATTGGTTATTGTGATGGCAAAAAAAACATACAATTTTCTTGATCCCAGTTCCCATAGATTACTTGCAAGTAGGGATGTGGTATTTCATGAGAATGTAGATTGTTGTACCCTCGTCATCACCCATTTTTATTTCTTCATATAACAGAGGATATTAGTTCTTGTATTTGTAGAATGATTGAAAACTATATAAAAGTAAAAAAGGATTAAAAAGGAAAGAAAGGTCGAGGCACAACCAAGGAGAAATTTGAAAATGATCAGGAGGATTGGTGCAACCAATACCAGAGTTTGAAGCCATTTTTCAGCCACAAAATGAGCTCAAAGACCACATCAAACCCACTTAGTGAGAAATTTCTCTGGGAAACCTTTCAAGTGGTATGTGAAAGTTTGAAAATGGCCTCCTATATCGTGAGATGGAGCTAGTGAAATTTGGAGACAAAAATTGAAATATTGTAGAGCTAAAAGGTGTTTGGGTGAGTCTTTGGCACATAGCCAAAGTTGGCTTAAGTGCCAAAATTGGAAAAAACTATGGTGAAGCCTCTACACAAAACCTAATGAAAACATGGCCAACATGATAGTGGTGGAAAGAAATTCCAATGGCCATAGATGGAACCCACTTAGTGGGGTCCACCCGATAGATTTATTCTGATGGAATGTTAGGAGTGAAAAAATTTAAGAACCCAGAGTGGAATATTGGGATGAAATCATCCCATAAATGGTGCCCTAATGGGAGCACCTCATAAGACTCATAGATGATGCATAAATAAGGCACTGAGATGTAACTAAGCACACAAGCTACACCCAATAGTAACACCTGAGGTGTATCCTAGAGGGAAAATCAAGAGATCATAGGAAAAATAAAAAATAAAAGTAAAACAAAAATAGAAGGGGGCCCACCTTTGTATTGCATGCAAAACAAATAATTGAAAAAAAACTATTGGGTAGATCATCATCATTATTATGTTCTCCCAGTCCCAGAAGCTTTTAGGTGAGGAAACCAGCACGCCAAATAATCCAATGCTAACCTCAGGAATGAGTAACATCAGCTATTGGGTCAATCGATCAATGGCCGTGATTGAATCCAGGGTGGTTGAGCCTGACTCCTGATATTTTTCAATCACCTTCTCAAAGCATAAGAACCACACCTACCACAAAATTTCCACCACATCAATGAAGTTAACAAGTGAGCATGATATTCATGGGGTTGAGGGCCTTCCCCCTCCACCTCTTATCCAAATCAGTGGCTTCATGTGTCATATCAAAAAATATCCCCACTGTCTCCACCCCAGATGTCACTCCACTATGTTCCCCGCATATAAAGCTATCACACGCTAGTCATTGGAGTTTTTTTTTTTTTTTATTCCAATGGTGTTACTTTGTTTCTCCTCATGTGCTCGAAAACATTCAACCACAATATAGGGAAAAACACGTCCAACGCCACTACACTCCATTTCTTCCGGCCAGCAAGTAACCCATAATATCTCACTTTTCAATCATTTTCCTTATGATAAAAATGAGTAATCGAGTGCCCAAATCCCAAAAATACCAAGAGATGAAACCCTTTGGTCAGATCGAGCCTTTTATGGACATATAGCTAAAATCTGTGACTTGATATGCTTTTACCACCTTCCAGACATGTGTTTCGACCTCTGTGATCCGTACTTGAAAAGTGAAGATTTGTTTCAGGACATAGAGAGAAGGTTATATAACCTAATTTCTCCCACAATATAATATTTTCTTGAATTTGTTTCTTGACTTCTAGCTTCCTATATTAAAGAAAATAATTATTTATATCCTAAATTAGAGAGAAAATTATGGAGGTCACACCATAATTAATTGAAAATTCCCCCATGTACCCAAAATATCACACCCCTAAGGAGGTGCTTCCAACAACTTTGGACGATAAAATCTTTGTTCGATGACAAGATAAATTACATCGAGCTCAACAACTTGAAGATATAATATTATAATTTTTTTTCTCTCCCTTGCCAAACCCAGCATTATGAGAAAACTGTGATCAAGTTGTCAATATAAATCAACTTCGAATCATTGATATGGGTCTCTTTCAAAGGAACTGGCAAGCCAACAACGAAACTATTTTGTTGAGCCAATCATGACATCTCATGTTATTTTGATATTTTTGTAAATATTTCTTTTCAATAATGTAATCAAGGTTTTGATATGATAATTCTAACAATTGTGCTAGTAGCATGCTCAAGCTATTTAGTGGTTAGGAAGTTATGAAAATATGAATAAGGAATATTTTGTAAGGGGTCCTCATTTATGATATCATATAAAAGTGTTGAAGAGACTCATTAAAGGAGTTCTAAATTTTCTGCTCCAGAGGTGGCTCTAGCTTGTAAATTTGGAAAGTGTTTGAAGAACTAGGAGATGTATGCTATTTTTGAAGATTAATAAAGAAGATATGGTGATTCCAAATGTTAAAATGTCTAATATGTGATTATTTATTTTTTATTTCTCATATCTATTTCTTTCCTCTCAGAAAGTGTGTAATTTTAGATGTTGGACATAATCTCAAAGTTATAGATTCATCTATGTCATGTTTTGATAAATGGTGCCTGTGATATATGAGGTCTACTGTCCTTAAAAGGAACTTTGAACCTCTGAATTTCCACTTACATTATTTGTTTCATGTTTTCTACCGGATTTTGACGCATTAGATTTTGTTCTTCTTTCCATCCATACTACAACAACCAATATTGCTACCTGATCTAAAAATAGGCCACAAGGTATGAATGTTAAATCAAATAAAATATTACTCGAAATGTGTGTTTATTCAATTTTCCTTTGGATAAGATACCTGAACAAAATTGAATTTGTGATATGTTATAAATCTAGAATACCACTAATATGTCCTTCATACACTTCAATATGTGCTAGGCACTGATCTCCTTATCAACCCAGAGGTTGTCTCTAGGAACCACAACATTTTCTAGGATTTTTTCCAAGGAAAAAATTAGAATGTATTTCCCTGGGTATAAATTTATTCATTCCTTTTTATGGTGAGGAAAGAAAATGTGGGTTTATAGGTCTCACCTCAAAGGGTTTTCAAAATGTCTCTTCCCGCATTCTTGATTGATAAATTTTCCCCATTATATTTATCTTATGTTTTTGGTTAGCCCCATCATGTACCTCCATATCAACAATAGGATATCTATTTTCTTAGTTTTAGTGGAAGCACAAATGAAAGCCCAACCAAAACCTTAAGGACTTTCATGAATGCATGAAGAAATGGAATATTGTGCACAAATATGTGAAAATGAAGGTGTTCATGTATTCCTTAGAAAAATACATTAGGGCTCGGTATAAAAGCCTACCTCTTTGCAACATATCTTCTTTGAATAGATTTCACATAGCATATAACTCCTTTTGCAAACATTTATATCTACTAGATTCTTTGTTTAAATATGGTTCTGAACACTTTGATGTTGAGAATATTTCTAATATCGATGATGTTGTTGAAGATATTTGTGGAGCCTATTCCCAAGACAACGTATACTTGCATAAATAAGTGCTTCCCAACAACCAAGAAAATGAATAAGGGGGCATTTCTAAGCTGCAAAAAACCCTTAGATATTGTAGTTTTATGAATTTGATGGTTCTCCTTTGTATGATTTGTATGACTCAAATGGGAATTTGGGTGCTCCAGGACAACAATGGTCTGAGCCATGGGAATTTGTACAAAAGGAGGAAGCCGATAATGGGGTTAAAAATAGGCTCTAGTTTATGACTTACATCATTTAGATAGAGAACAAGGTATAAGCATATGCCATAGACAACAATATGAAAAAATTATTCCTAGAAATCAAAAGGAATTTCTTCTTATGGGGAGGACACGATTATTGTAGATTTTCAAAACTATTTTTTTACAAGCAAGTGGGGAGAAGATTACCATAAAAAAAAATTCAAGAAGAGCCAAAATTTGAAGATCCAAGAAATTACTATGTTGGTCCTATGTAAAAAAATTCATGCCAAAAAACTATGCAAGAAGATGAAGCAACAAAAAATTCTCCCATCCATTTTATGACCCAATAATTAAATACGTGGCATATTTATTTGTTCAACAACATACGTCGGTTCTGAGGTATGTGTCAAATTTTTTGTTTGAATTTTCCATGTGGTACATGCTTGCTTTAATTGTTGACATTCAAGAGCACAATGACACAAGGTCCAGTACTCAAATGTTAGGATGGTATCATTGGAAGGTTGACTTCATTCCAATGAATTGAGCCTGATACAAAAGTAGGAATTATACATAAATAATCTTGGTATGTGAGTATTTAGTTTGTATTTTTTAGAAGTTATAGTTTTTCATTTCAATTTTTTTAAGGAGAATAATTCCAAAAAATAAATTTTCAGGGATTTTGTTTTTTGGTTTTTTTTGTTTCACATATTCGATATGTTTTTGACTTGATGCCCATCAAGGCTACTAGTCTACAGGTTCTCACTTCCTTTCCAACAAGACACTATACCTAGTTGGAGTTGATATTTTACCCTCCTCAACCCCCCTTTTCATTTTTTCATATAGCATAAGAGATTCATTATTTTATGCAAAAATGGATTGAAAACTCCAGTAAAGAAAAACTAGATTAAAAAGGAAAGCAAGGCCAAAGCTTATCCAAGGATAAAAATTTAAATGATTAGGATGACTAGTGCAAAGAATAGCAAAGTTTGTAGCCATTTTTTAGGAATAAAATGAGCTCAAATACCACATCAGTCCCATTTAGCTATAAATTTCTCTAGGAGATATTTCCAATGATATGTGGAAGTTTGAAAATGGCCTCTTGGATCATGAGATAAATCTAATTGAAGTTGGAGAGCACAAGTCAAATTATACAGAGCTAAAATTCATTTGGTTGAGCCTTTGGTGTGTAGCCAAAGTTTTCTTAGGTTTAAACTTAATGGTAAAGCTGGTGGAGCCTCTATTCCAAGCCCTAGGTAGATGTGGTTGAAATGATAGCATTAGAAATAAATTCTATTGGACACATGTAGAACGCACTCGGTGGGGTCCACCCATCAAAATCACCCTAGTAGAATGTTAGGACTGAAAATATTTAAGCACCACGAGTGGATGACCAGGATGAAATCATCGCAGTGATGGTGCCCCTATGGGAGTACCCTAGAAGACTCGTTGATGGTGCATAAATAGAGTGATGAGATGTAATTGAGGGGGTGGGTTCCACTCGACAGTAACACCCGTAGGTGTATCCTGGAGGGAAAATGAAGATAACATAGGAATAAGCGAAAAAATTAAAATAAAAATGGAAGGGGGTCCCCTTCCGTATTTTATGCAAAGCGAATAATTGAAAAAAAAATCGGGAATATCACCATCAATCCTAAGGTCACCTCATCCTGGACGCATTTCAACGGGGTAACTAGCATGATAGATAAGCTGATAGTAGCCCCCAGAATGGTCAATGCACACTATGGGGTGCGACCAATCAACATCTAAGATCAACTCTGGGGTGGTCGAGCCTCAATCCCGAGCTTTTTCAATCACCCTACCAGAGAATGGGGACCACAGATGCAACCAAAGCACCAATACATTAGAGACGTCAGCAATAAAGCATGATATTTTTGGGGCCGAGGGTCTCCCCCTTCCACTCCTCATCTAACTTGGTGGCTTCACATGTACTCTCCAAATTATCAGGAGTTAATAAATTTTTCTCAATATTCAAAGTGCTCAAAACTATGTGAAACCTGAGCGATTGGGTAGATATTGTCTTCCTAATTCTGGCACCACAAACGATTCAAAAAAGCGACGTCGTATGAGGGAGATATAATGTTCTGATTGATTTCCAAAACAACTAAATTTTGTGACATGTTAGAAAGGGATGCCCAGTCAGCATGCGAGTGCACAGTTAGCAAAAGAGGAATATTCTTAAGAATATTCAATTTTCTCAAGCGAGTGAGATTCTGCCAAGTGGCACATTTTAATTCGATGGAGAATTTACGTTATTTATTTTCATCAAAGGATGCTCCAACCTAGGATGACGGGGCTGCCATGTGCCACTGAATGGTGAGTGGGTACATGAGGTTCGCAGGGGTCGGCCCGCGACACGTAGCATGCCCATGAAATCTCTCCACTTAGGCGGGCTACACCATGGTGCTATCATTACAACAGTTTATTACTTTTGAGTTTAAAACATTTGCACTTGCGGGGGGGGGGGGGGAAGGTGGGCGGGGACCGGCAATGGTCCAATATTTGTGGTCACATGCCACTAAAACTCACCACAACATCAATTGTTAGGATGAAAAAAAACTCCGACCATTGCGTTGAAACCTTATCACATGAAAATCGTCGCTTTTAACTTCTCCTCATGGATAAGGCTTGTCCTCCACGACTCCGATCGTTATCATCAGGTGGGGTTAGAAAATGTGCATGTGGCCTCTCCTACCCTAGCATTAACTCTTACGGTTAAAACTAGCAGTATATTAGGCGCACCACCAAATTTTCATATTTCTTCCTATTCTAACTGTCGTTAAGTGCAGTTCTCCAAATTTGTTAGAGGATTTTTAGGAGTTATTGGGGAAAAGGCTAGGAGGGTCAATTTTCGACAAATTTTGGTGAAACAAGAGTTTATATAGACTAATTGGAGCATTATGAAGCCATTGGAGCAGAGAAAATAGCCATTAGAGTTACATAAACACAAGTATTTGCAAAATTTTTAGCTTAATGAAAGATGGACATGCCATTGGGAGTTTTACCACCATATGTAGCGTAGGAGGGGTGAACTGCTTCATCAAACATGCTGTGTAAATGTTATGTGTGGTTTAATTTATCTATTATATAATGCTTTTCAATGTTATTTTCTCTTATTTCATGCTTCTAATTCACTAAAATCACTTAAATTTCATGGATAAAATCCTCAATACTTAAGAAAACGATGGAGACAAGTATGCACATGTTTATTAACTCAAAATACACTTAAGACAACAAACTAATACAATCCTTTCATATCAGGTTGGTATCAGAGCTAGAGTTTATTATCTGGTGTTTTTTTGTGAAAAATATTTGTTTAATTGTTTGCAAGTTTCACATGCTTACTAGGCTCAAGCTCAAGAGAGGAGAAAGCACTTTGGTGGGAGTAAGAGAGTCTCAAAGTGAGCCACAGCAAAGGAGAGCAAGATTTCCACAATCTCCTCCACCTAGTTTACCTCCTAAGTAGGAAGAAGCAGTATTAAGCATGCCTTCAGAGGAAGAGGAAATCCATGAATAAGTGAATCCCAAAGAGGAAGAAAGAGTGTTTAGGAAAGCATTCCTTGACGTGACTAAGACGACGAGAATCCTGTATCAAGAAAGGAATGTGAAACTGGAAGGAGAAGGATCCAAAATTCACAAGGGAGGACATGGATCATCAAGAAGTCACAATGATGAAGATAAGTCAAAGAAGAGCAATGGAGGAAATTGAGGCACTAGAAAGTCGCCATCCTCACCCTCATCATCATCATCCTCTACTTCATTTTTAGTGCATCAGTAACATAGGTCAAAGAACACTAGCAAAAGTACTTTTCTAAAACTTGACACTAAGTTTGAATTGCCAATGTTTAATGGTGAAGTCAATACAGAAAATATTGATAATTGGATTAGGCAACTGGAGGTCTATTTGAGAATTCAGAACCTTGAAGATGATGATACCAAAATCCAATTAACTTCATTGAGAATGAAAGGTGCAACATTTGTTTTGTAGGAAGCTAGGACACAGGAGGAGATCAAGAAGCATGGTAAGATTATTCTATCATGGAATGATTTTATTTCTAAAATTAAAAAATAGTTTTATCCATTAGCTCATATGAAGAAAGCCATAATGAACTGACAAAAATTTAGACAATTGAATGGATAGGATGTGCAAGTTTACACCCAAGAATTTAGGAGAAAATCTCTCTTATTAGGCATATATTTGCAGATCCAAGATACTTTTCTCAAGTACATAGGAGGCTTACATAGCTACCTTAGACATACTATCATCATGTTTAACCCCACAAGTCTAGATGAGGTATGTGTTCAGGCCACACATCTAGACGTTAGAGGGAAAAACATTTCTGATGAGGGTAGGAACAAACCTTTTAAGGGTAAAAGCAAAGAGAAGACCTCAAAAGGTAAAATAAAACAAAATTTATCTGTCAATAAAGAGGGAGAAAAAGTGGTTTGTAAACATTGTTCAAGAGAAGGTCATAACGAAAATCAATGTTGGAAATTTTATCCTAAAAAGAGGCCCAAATATCTCAACAACAAAGGGAAACAGAAAACTACAGCTACGACTGAACATGATTTAGGAAAGGATTCAGGTGATGGATCTAAAATTACAACCACGGGATTTAAGAACACGAAGGGGGAAGAAATTGAAACTAAACCCAGTACTAGTACATCAAACTGTCACATACATGCTCCAAATGAAGAAGAAAGAATTGAATTTCTTCATGTGAGGGTCATATCCAAACATACTAAGATTGACACATTGTTTGATAGCGGTTCACAAGAAAAATAAATATCTAAATACTTGGTCAAGAAAGTTAATATTGAGACCATTCCACATCCAAAACCATATCCAGCTGGGTGGATTTGTAAGGATGAAAATTTATAGGATTCAAAGAAGTGTATATTGCGGTTTACAGAAACTACATATTTTTTTGACACACTTGAATTATATGTGGTTCCACTTGACATAATAGATATTGTGTTAGGGAGTCCTTAATTGTATTACAAGAAAGCGATCTTCCATTTCCATGAGAAAAAATACCATTTATTCAAATATGGCAAGGAGTACATTGTTAGAGCACATCGCAAGAAGAAAAATATTGCTATGGTAAATGCTGGACAGGTAAAGAGGCTAGTAAATTCAAGTAATAATTTTGTTTTTCTAATGATTAAGCCTAAAGTTGATGATACTCATGAATCATTTGAGGATTGTGATCTAAGTTGAAATCCTATTTATATGATGTAGTTGATGCACATCATGAGTTGTTTCAGGAGTCAACAACATTGCCTCCAAAAAGGGAGATTCAACATGAGATTCAGTTGCAGAAAAATTTTCCTCTTCCAAAAATTGGCATGTATTGCATGCCAGTAATGGAGAATGTTGAAATAAAGAGTAAAATCAAGAAGATGGTGGAAAAAGGACTCATAAGGCCAAGAAATTCACCATGAGGTTCACCCATATTCTTGATTCCGAAGAAAGATGGGACTTGGTGCATGTATGTAGACTGCAGAGCTTTGAGCAAGGCAATGGTAAAGAATCGATACCCACCACCAAGTATAGGTGATTTTCTTGATTAGCTGCAAGAATCAATGTTTTTCACTAAGTTATATTTACGAAGTGGATATCATCAAGTAGGAATTGTAGAAAGTGACATATGGAAAACTGCATTCAAAACCAAACAAGGACTCTTTGAGTGGTTGGTTATGCCATTTGGTTTGTGTAATGCACAAGCGACTTTCATGCATGTTATGGATAGTGTTTTTCAGCCATTTCTTAATGAATTTGTGATTGTGTATTTAGATGACATATATATTTTCAGCAAAACAAGAGAATAACATGTCTTGCATGTGAATAGGGTGCTTGATGTTTTGAAGAAAGAGAAATTATTTCTTAAGATGTCAAAGTGTGAGTTTGGAAAGACTTCTTTGGTTTATTTGGGACACATTGTAGGAGGAGGCAAGTTGAGAATCGATCCCTCTAAAGTGGAAGCCATTGCTAATTGGCCCACTCCCAAAATAGTAACCAAGGTAAGAATTTCTTAGGTGAAACTTAGTATTAGAGAAAGTTTATTGCTAACTTTTCTACCATTGCAACTCCTATGCATGTAGTGAAAAGTGTGAAGAAAGGCTTCCAATGGGGAGAAAATCAACATCAAGCTTTAGAAGCTTTAAAATACAAGATCAGTTCAGCTCGAGTACTTGCATTACCAAATTTGACACAGCCACTCGAGATACAAACTAATGCTAGTGATTATGCCATGGGCGCAATCCTTTTGCAACATGGTAAGCCTATAGCTTTTCCTTATGAAAAATTCAAATGGTGTTGTAAAGAATTATACTACATATGACAAAGAGTTGTATGCGTTGGTACAAAGCGTCAAGAAGTGGAAACACTACTTGATGGGTAAAGAGACGATTATACATAGAGATCACCAACCATTAAAGTACTAGCAGTTGCAAACAAAATTGAAGCAATCATGACATTTCATGTGGATTGGATTTCTTCAAGAATTTCACTTGGTTATAAGGTACAAGAAAGGTATTTTCAATAAATTTGTTGATATGCTTTCAAGACCAGTTATAAGTGCTTCAACTTAGAAATTATTCTATTGTAAATGAGAGTTACATAGGACGATATGCACATGATGTTGATTTTCAAGATGTGTATGCTAGTTTGAGTGAAGGGAATCAAGTTAAAGAAAATGATTATCAAATGCATAAAAATTTGTTGTTTCATTTGGGAAAACTATGTATACCAGAAGGGGAGAGGCTAAGTGTTGTGAGAGAGGCTCATTCATCTCTTATTTTTGGAAACTTTGGGGAAAGAAAAATAATGGCGCATCTACAAAGGTATTTCTATTGGCCTCGCATGATAGATAGTATGTCGTGTTTTATAAGAGGTTGTTCTATGTGTGCAACAAGCAAGTCTAGCAATAGGAAGCTTGGGTTATACACACCACTATTGGTACCATCAAGGCCATGGCAGAGCGTCTCCATGGAATTCATTGGAGGTCTACCTATGTGAAGAAAAAAACATGATTATCTTAATTTAGTTGTGGATAGATTCAGTAAAATGTGTATACTTATGCCATGTAAGAAAACCATTACTACTGAGCAAACTCTTGAAGTTTATTTTCAACATGTATGGGTTCATTATGGATTTCCTACTTCTATTGTTATTCACAGGGATTCCAGGTTCATTGGGAGTTTTTGGTCCAATATATGGAGTATGATGGACACAAAGTTGAAAAAGAGTATTTCTTTTCATTTTCAAACTAATGGCCAAACCGAGGTTGTGAACATAACTATTGTGCATCTATTGAGAGGATATTGCATCAAACATCCCAAGTTGTGGGATGAGAAACTGCATTACATTCATCACACTTACAACCGAGAAAAACACTCTTCTACAAATATATCACCTCTTGAAGTATGCTTTGGGTATTTTCCAAAATCACCATTACAAGTCATCGTTGAGAAGGATGTTGTAATTGATGGGAAAATTTCATTGAGAAAATTTAGATTATACATCAAAAAGTTGAAGAACAACTTGAGAAAAGTCAAATAAAATACAAGGAGAGACATGAAAAACATAGAGTTGATCACAAGTTTCAAGAAGGAGATGAGGTATCATTGCACATAAGAAAAGAAAGGATGCAAGGGGAAGGTAAAAATCTCAAATCAATTCACTATGGTCCATTGAAGATCATAAAGCACGTTGGTAACAATGCATTTCAACTTGACTTTCCTTCATATATGCAAATGTATTCAGTTGTTAATGTTGAAAACTTATGTTTGTATGAGCCACCTTTGATCGATGATCAAGGAAGTCATGTTCAGCTGCCTTATATTGAAGATGTATCCCCAAAATTTCTAGATGAGCTCAAGGATGATACAATTATTAATAGGAGGACAAAAGCATCCAAGAGGGGCATCGTTGACTACCTTAGATTTCGGATCAAAGGCAGTAAGCCAAGCAAGGAAAAGTGGATTAATGTTGGAAAGGTAAGGGAGTTGTACCCTCATCTACCGAACAAGAAATCAAGTCTTTTCGGGTCCAAAAGCTTCCCAATGGGGAGGTGTGATCACGAGTTCATAAATTTTGCTCAAAATTAAAAATGATCGAAACTATGCCAAACCTAAGCATCCGGGTAGATGTTGTCTTCTTGATTCTGGTGCCGTCAATGGTTCGAAAAACCGATGTCGTATGAGGGAGATATCACGTTCTGATTGATTTTCCAAATATGTAAATTTTGAGACATGTTTGACTAGATGCCCAGTTAACATGCGGGTGCAAAATCAGAAAAAGAGGAATATTCTTAAGAACATTAAATTTTTTCAAGCCAGTGAGAGTCTTCCAAGTGGCGCATTTTGATTCAATGGAGGTTGTACGTTATTTATTTTCATCAAATGGATGGGTGACACATGGCTAGCCCTAAGGCTGCCACATGTCGCCTCGATGGTGATGTAAAATTTTATGAGGGTCTGGGGGTTTCGACCCCATAACCTCAAGCATGCACACAAAGCTCTCCACCAACTGGTGTACACCATGAGTCTTAACATTCTATGGTTTTCAGTGCTATTTAAAGTTTAAAACCTTTGCACTAGGGGGGGGGGGGGACCGCCGGTGGTCCCAACCGGCCGACAGTCCAAGGTTTGTGGTAACATGCCACTACAACTCACCGCGACATCAACCATTACGATGAAAACAAACACTGACCTTTGCATTGAAACATTATCACATGAAAACCTCACATTTAACTTCTCTGCACTGTTAAGGCTTGTCCTCCGCTACTTTTTATTCCGACCGTTACGGTCAGGCAGGGTTAGAGGGTGTGCATGTGGCCACCTCTACCCTAGCATTAACTCTTATGGTTAAAAATGGGGGTAGTTTAGGTGCGCCATCAAATTTTCATATTTTTGCCTATTATAACTCCAGTTAAGTGCAGTTCTCCAAATTTGGTGGAGGATTTTTAGGAGTTTTTTGGGAAAAGGCTAGGAGGGTCAATTTTCAAACAATTTGGGTGAAACAAGAGTCTATATAGGCTAATTGGAGCATTCTGGAACCATTGGAGCAGAGAAAACATCCATTAGAGGCCTATAAACACATGCATTTGAAATTTTTTGAGCTTGATCAAAGATGGACATACCATTGGGAGCTGGACCAGCAGATGTAGCCTAGGAGGGGTAAACTACTTCATCCAACCTACTATGTAAATGTTGTGTGTCATTTTATTTCTGTATTATACACGGTTGTTTAGTGTTATTTTCTCTTATTTCATGCTTCTAATTCACTAAAATAAGTTAAATTGCATGGATAAAATCCTCAATAATTAAGCAAACTATGGAGACAAGTATGCACACGTTTATTAACTGAAAAGACACTTCGCACATCAAACTAATACAATCCTTTTAGATCACCAACCACCTCCCCATTGTCTCCCACCATGTATCACTGTATCATGTTCCCCGCCTATAAAGCTATCACACACTAACCATTGGATTTCGAACTTGTTTCATGCCAATGGTGTTCCTCTATCGCTCCTCCTATGCTCGACCTCATTCAACCATCAACTAGTGAAAAAAACCTCCAACAACACTACACCCAATTACTTCAAGGCACTAGGAAACCTTTCCGCCCCCATTATTCAATTATTTTCCTTATGATACAAATGAAGAAGATAGTGCCCAAAAACCCCAAATCCCTAAAGACTAAAGCCTATGGTCATACTGAGCCTTTTTATGGACACAAAAGTTGAATTTTGTCTCTTTCTGCTCTTGAAAATTCAAGAACCATTTCGGGTCATAGATTCAGGGGTAATATAACCAAAATTCTCCTGTATTATACCATTTTCATGTATTTCTTTCTAGGATCACAACTTTTTTGTATCATCAACTCGAGAGAAAAATCGGGAGGTCACACCATAATTAATTCAAAATGCCCTCATATATTCAAAGTCTCACACACATGAGGAGGGACTTCTAGCTGATTTGGCTGGTAAAATCTTTGTTCATTGAAATGAAAAATTACAACGAGCTCAAAAACCTAAAAAAAATCTTTTCAGAACTCCTTTCGTTCTCCCTTGCCAAACCCAATGTTGTGGAAAAATTATGATCAAGTTGTCAATCCACCTCAACTTCGAATCATTGATATGAGGTCCCTTCCAAGGTAACTAGCAAGCCAATAATAAATATATTTTGTTGTGTCAACTATGGAATCTCATGTTATTTTTATGTTTTTGTAAATATTTATTTTCAAGAATGGAATCAAGTTTGTTATATGATAAGTAGGAAATTTGTGCTTGTAGCAGAGTCAAGTTGTTTAGTGGTTATGAAATTTTAATAATATGAAGAAGGGATATTTTTTAAGGGGTGCTCATTTATGAGACCCTATAAAAGCACTGAAGGGACTCATTAAAGGGGTTCTGAATTTTCTAGTCTAGAGGTGGCTCTAACACCTAAATTTTGGAAAGTGTTTGAAGAATTTGGGGACGTATTCTCTTTTTGAAGATTTATAAAGAAGATATGGTGATTCAAAACATTGAAATGCATACTATGTGATTATTTCTTTGTTGTTTCTCATATGTGCTTATTTCCTCTCAGAAGGTGTGTAATTGTAGTTGTTGGATATAATCTTAAATTTATTCATCTATGTCATGTTTGATAAATCTTGTCTATGATGTATGAGGTCAAATGTCCTTAAATGGTGCTCTACGCTCTCTAAATTTCCACTTAATTTTTTTTTTCATCTTTTCTACCATAGTTTGACGACCAAGATTCTAATTTCAACCCTCTGGATCAATTTCCTTTTCCTTATGTTCTTCTTTCCATCCACACTAAAACAATCAATATTGCTATTTGCTCTGTAAATAGGCCACTAGATATGAATGCTTAATAAAATAAAAGAGTAACCAATATGTGTGTTGATTGTATTTTCCTTTGGATAAGATACCTTAACCCAATTTAATTCATGATATGCTTTAAATCTTGAATATCATTGATATATATTTCAG
Organism: Pinus albicaulis; assembly: GCA_034641835.2. Classification (NCBI taxonomy): domain Eukaryota; kingdom Viridiplantae; phylum Streptophyta; class Pinopsida; order Pinales; family Pinaceae; genus Pinus; species Pinus albicaulis. The sequence continues at coordinate 943,339,063 of CM076584.1, read as the reverse complement.
ACACTTCAATATGTCCTATGCATTCATATCCTTGTCAACCCAGAGGTTGTATCTAGGAACCACACCATAAATGAATGTGATAAAATGAATAAAATTTCATATAGGGTATACATATTACACATAGGAGAAATTTAGGCACCTATAGGGTATAAATATTACACATTAATGTCTCTTGTAATGAATGTTATAGAACCTTCAAGTTATTAAGAAGCTAAATAATATGAAGAATGGAGAGATACAATGAATGAAGAATATAACTCTATAATGAACATTGACACATGGGAATTAACATAATTGCCTAAAAATAAGTTCTGATAGGATGAAAATGGTTTTATAAATCTAAGTTTAATGTTGATGGAATTATTGATAAGTACAATGTTAGATTGGTTGCAAAAGGATATTCGCAAAAGGAGGGAACTAATTATGAAGATACTTTTTCACCTGTACCTATGTTTAAAGTAATTGGAATAATGATTGCATTAGCTATAAAACATAATTTTAAAATGCATCAGTAGATGTCAAATCTTTTTTTTTTAATGGCGAGTTGCAAGGAGAAGTTTATTTCGTTCATCATGAAGGGTTTGTAAAACAGGGACATGAGCATCTAGTTTGTAGGTTAAAGAATATTTATATGGTTGTAAAGAAGCGTCGATATATTCTTATGCGAAAATTGATTCTTTATTCTCTCATAAAGGTTTTATGAGAAGAAAAAATGATACTAACTTGTACATCACAAAAGATGAATATGGGAATGTTTCTTTGATGTCTATATATGTTGATGATATTATCATAACATATAGTGCATTCAACTTGATTAAATAAATTAAAAGTTAGTTGTCATAGGTATTTGAGATGAAGGATATTGGTGAATTGCATTATTTTTTAGGTATAGAACTTTGGAGGGAATATGGCAAGACACTAGTCAGAAAAAGAAAATATATAAGGGAAATCCTTAAAAGCTTCAATATGATTTAATTCAATGTAGTTTCTACTCCTTTAGAATAAAATATTAAATTTTATAGTGATGGTGGAACCAGAGAGGTGAATAGAACCTTGTATCATCAACTAGTGGGAAGTTTGAACTACCTCACCACTACCAAGCCATATATAGCATATTCTATTAGCATACATAGTTATTTAATGGCTAAGGCTTGTGAAAGCCAATGGAAATAAATAAAGAAATTCCTTGTATATATAAAAAGGAAAATTAATTTTGGTATTATGTATACTAATGAATTTGATGTTAAGTTGGAAAGTTATTTTGATTCTCAATAGGTTGAAAATTCATATGATGATCAATATACTATTGGATACATGTTCAATATAGGTTCAGGAGGAATATCATTGGGGAGTAAGAAACAACCAACTCCTTCCTTGTCATCCAATAAAAATGAGTATAAATCATTAATTAGTTCTACCTTCGAAGCAATATGGCTTAGAAGGATACTTGAAGGTGTTGGAGAAACAAAAGAAGCACCTACAATAAAAAAATATGTGACAATCCAAGCACTCACAAATAGGAAAACAATACAACATATCATGCAAAGTCAAAGAATATAGAAACACAACATCATTTTGAAAGAGAAAAAGTGAAATTAAAATAAATTGACTTAACATATTGTAACATAGATGAAAATTTTTCTGTTATATTCACCAAGCCTCTTAGAAAGGCTAAATTTAAAATTTTTAGATAGCGAAATACAGGAGATTAATCATGACGTATGTTCCCTAGTTGGTAGGAGTCAGTGGATGTAAGTATGAAATAAATACAAGTTGACGAAGGTCACTGTAGAATCTTTGGCTCCCTTCATGTATGAATTGTAGCATTTGGGAATGATTTTTTCAATATTTTGTCTTCAGTGTTATCTATGATATGAGCAAAGGGAACACCTCTTCCTATTTTGTATGAAGTTAGTAGGAACCACCCCAAGTCCACAATTTTCACTGTGTTGGTCATCCCCTTTGTAAACACTATGGCCTGATTATCACACCAAACCGATTAGTCGCAGATGATATTTTTTCTGATATGATTTATTGACAAAAAAATTAATTGCACAAAGACATATATCCAGTAGATTGAGAATAAGACTATCGCCACTCGATCCCATTTTCCAAACTGCAAACATATCTGCCTTTACACATACAATATAATAAATTAATGAAAAGCGTGATTTTTATCTGAAAAAATAGAAAAATTGTAATATAGTAATCATAGAACTACCAAGCGTTGAGAGATATGAAATTAATTTATATTTTTAAACCTCTATAAACTATTAAATTTACAGCCATGATTGCTTGAGGCTCTTCAGAATGTCAATGCCAATGTTGTTTCTTTTTTTCTAGCAGACTCTCGCCATGTGCATGATTGTGTCCTGAACGTCACAACTATGTTGAGGCTCGTATATGGAAAATGAAATCCACATTTTTATTTGATATTGTACATGCTACGACTGATTCCAGGATGAAGGGGTTCTCATCATTTTGATTCTGGGATGGGAGGGGATGATATATGGTACGATAGATCTGAATATAAGGAAATGTAAATAGAAGGGTGTGTATTGCGTTGGATATAATGATTGGTTTGAGAAAAGGGATTGGTTTGAGAAAAGGGACGTTGCACATGTTTAAATAAAGTGGATCCCTCACATGGATGCATGATGCCATCTCCGACAATGAAAATATTTTCCATGTAGTGAAAATTGAGATCCCTCATCGGTAGTATAAATTCTAATTGTCTAACCCTAATCCATAGAAAATAGCTGAATCAAAATATTCAACATTGATCATAAGGATTATAATACAACATAAGTGGAGATAAGGATGGTAGACTTAATAATATTTGCAGGTGCTACTGGAGATAATGTGACCACCATTACTCAATTTTTATTAAGAGTGTGATTCAAAGTGTTAGGGTTAAGGGGTGAGTACTTTATTTCAATAATGTCACGTTTATACACAATTATTTTACATTATAAATCATAATAGGGCTTAGTTGTTTGAATATTTAGAAAAATAAGATAAAACATCATAGCAGGTTTAAATTAGATTGCAATGTATAATAAAGTTTTAGAATCGAAATTTAAAAGCCTTGAAAAAAAACAACTCATAATAATGGTTGATGAATATATTTATGGTAAAGTAGATCTTATTTATAGGGTTCAATCTAAAATTAAAAATAATAAACATATTTTACAGTGGGAATAAAGTGACCACTCTTGCTCAATCACGAGAGTGTTAGGGTGTTTTTTATTACAATTTTTGTCCATTGATTTCTATTAGTTTTCCAAAAAAGATTACATTGGTGCATCTTTCAAGCAAAAAATTTCCCTCGAGAATGACCAGTAATGTCTAGTAACATCACAAAAAGCCACCAAAATATTATTATTGAAACTTTCCAAATGAGTAAACTATGTAGGTACTCTCTATAACAAAAGGAGATAGGACTTGAAGTTGTATCTTTTCCAAAAAAAACTAGTTTTACAGACTCACATAACTGAGCAGATAAACATACGAAACTAATATATTTTAACAAGGTGGTAGTATATATATAAATAACTACAACTGACTGCCAACAGAGAAAATTAGAGCCTATTCACTGGTGGAATTATTCTTCCAAGATGATAACTACGGAATGTGGAGAGGAGTTTGCATTGACCATGTTGAAGGGTGGTACATTCATTACAACTTCCACATTCTGATGACCATTGGAGCCTGTATTTGAGTCAACAACTAGAAAGCACTCAAATATATTCAGTCTAACCATTATATCATTGATATCATACCTCATTTCCCTCAATATTCTCTTCAACTCTTCCTCACCAATAAATAGTCTATAGTTGTCAAAACATTTGTCTCAAATCACGATATTGAGAAGTGTCTCCCTATGAAAGTGCAGTAATATTGAGTGGAGGAAATAGAATCCTCTCTTCCTCCAATTTCCTAGATCTGGAACCCATTTGAAATTACTACTACCACTTTCTTAGCTAGACTCATGCATTTTGTCCCCAGAATCCTTTGCTTCTAGAGTTGGAATCTCCTTTCTAAACTCCATGGGAGTAGAATCGAAGAAGTATGCAATCCATACCCACCTGAATAGCCAAAGATGTGTGGATGATGATACCCCAAGAGAACCTCCCACATGCCTGGGTAATCTTTGACAAGGAATCATATGAACTTGAAACCTGTATTCAAAATGAAAGATGATCTTTTGGACTGAATGACCAGTCCGTATATAGTTGGAAGTAAGAGAGTAAAAAAATTATGTAACAAAAAATATAAATTTATGCTTGACAAATGGAATGAGAGACTCCACTACTACCCCAACCAACATGTCATCGAGAAACCTTTGAAGGATTAAATGTTGTTGGACATGAATGATGCAAAAACCCTTTCCTACTATAATTTTGCATTGAAATAACTTCCAAGAAAATCCTACGGAAAGAGGAGTAGATTGTATGATTACATGAGACATTAAAAAAACCAAGGGGTAATGAGGGGACATGCTATTTCAAAACCAAATGGAGAAGGATCCATTATAGAATACTCCACACACCACTATGGTATAGTTAGATGAAATCCTAGCAAGGTCGAGGGATTAAGGTGCCACCGATGGAAGGAAAATAACGAATCCAAAAGAGGGTCAAGGCCCTATATTATGTAAAAACAACACGAAAAACAATGACCACCTAGGTCAGACAAAATATTTTGTGTGGAAGAACTTATAACCCTATAATGAAACACTAGTAAACACAATGATAACTAGCATTAAAACATGAATTGACACAACCCTCCAAGATACACACATAAATAAAAACATATATGTGGCCTTCCCTTAACTATAAAATGACCAACTGAGAACCAATTACCAAAACATAAATGTTGCACCAGAATGTTTCTAGTGACATGAACAACTCTTTTCTAGCACCCTAAAACACTAGAAGAACTAGTATAAATAACTACAGTCCTAAAATAAGCACTACCTCATAAGAACCACACTCTCAAAAAAAATTTAGAGCACCATCCAAGTGTATTTCATATCTAAAAAATTCACCATCCCAAGACAATGTGTCATAGTGAACTCATTAATGAACCTTCTCTGGATGTTAGAGTAACTCCTTATAATGTCTGATCCAACATGGGATAGATGATCCATATCTGAGCCGAGAGAATGAAATAAGTGCCCAAAACCCTTAACATACAAAAAAAAAACCGATATCCCATCCTCGTGGAATAAATTTTAAAGGACCTTAATAGTTAGTTTCCATAACGTGAACTAAGGATTTTCTAGACATGTCCCCTGTGAGGCCAGGTGGAGGGTGAATATATACCTCCTTTATTAGACCAGCTCCAAAAATAGAATTAAAGAGAGATCAACGCCTTATAAATATGCCACTTCAAGGGGGAAACCTCCAATACATTACATAAATGAACAATTCTTGGATGATACAAATGACAAAACCCCCTTTCTATATATAGGAGTCCATGGGGCGACAATGTAATCCTCGCCGACCTAACAATAATAATGTAAGGGTACAATAATAACAATATGGGGGTTACAGGGGTACAACAATAACAATAAGGGGGGCTATACTAACATAATAAGGGACTATGCTAGTAATATAGGGACCTAACATGCCCCTCTCCTTCAAACAAGTGTTGTCCTCAACGGTTGATTATTTCTTGATGCTTCTGTATAAAATTCTCATCCTCCCATGTGGAATCTTCTATAGGGAAGTTCTTCCACTTGTTGAGATACTCTGAAATTAATCTTACTTGTTGAGTTCTTGTTTCTATGACTGCTTCAAAACTTCTTTCGATGTGATGTTGATCTTCCTGTTGTTTCATTTGATTCTGCACCAAAGTTAGGTTATCCTTTGAGAGTTGGAGAACTTGTTGTTGATGCTCGATGTGATCTTCCACTACTTTATCGTCCACATTAGATTTTAATTGATCCTTCAAACCATACAAATTAGCCTCCATTTATTTTTTTAAACCATCTATGTCATTTTCAGTTGCTCTTCATAAGATCGAAATTTCTTGCACTTACTACCATAATTTTGATATCTCATACTACAATTCTCCCTCTTCATGTGTCATAGTATAACTTTCTGAGAGCTTAATTGGTATGTAATTATTTTTAGGTGGAATTTTAGAACCCAATACTGATATCTATGCTTCAATATGCCCTTGGAATCACTTCAAACTAATTTTTCACACTAGACTTATGCAATTCGAAAAAACAAATACACACCTTTTTCTTACTTTTGAGGAGCTCAATATTGAAACTAAATTATCTTTATCAATTCAGACCTTCAATATTTGAAATTTGGCCCTAAGGTAGCCCTCTAAATCCTTTTTTGAATGCCACAGTTCTGACCTGATTTGAATTCTTCAAGGCAAATTTATGTCCAATCTCCCACAATGACCTAATTATGGACTAGTTCAGTAGAGCGAAATTGTATGATTTTCCGCGTGTCACCGTTTCCTCCTTCGGATCTAAAATTGATAGATAGGAAATTAAAATCCTTGCACCTGCAGTCACCTTTTACATCATTCCAATCCGATGCTCAGAGAGAGAGTTATCAATATTTTTCCACGATCACCTCTTTGAGATGAAATTCAGGAGCCTGAAAAAGCCCTAATTTCCACAGACCATATCTCCAAAAATAGGGCAATCCAAGCTCTTAAATTTTGTGAAAATTTTCCTAAGGATTTCAGATTCATGCTCTAAAAAGTTCAGCTTCTGAACCTTCATAGAAAAATGTTATAGAGAAAATTCCACGATGACCTGTTTTAGGTGCAGCAAAACCCTAAAATCCAAAGCTCTGATGCAAAATGTTATGAAACCAGCTCCAAAAATAGAAGAAAAGAGTGATCAACACCTTAGAAATAAGCCACTTCGAGGGGGAAACCTCCAATACATTACATAAATGAACAATTCTTAGATGATACAAATGAAAAAACCCCTCTCTATATATAGGAGTCCATGGGGCCACAATGTAATCCTCGCCGACCTAACAATAATAATGTAAGGGCACAATAATAACAATATGGTGGTTACAGGGGTACAACAATAACAATAAGGGGGGCTATACTAACATAATATGAGACTAAAATAGTAATATAGGGACCTGACAACCTCCAAAGGCTGGCACCACCTTCACCAAACAAAAATTCTCCATGCCAATAATCACCTTTACAGGAAAACTCTAACCGGTAATTTTTTCTTTGTACTTCGTTCCAGTATTATGTTGCCGGTAAGTCAATCCAATCAGGTATCCTGGATTCGATTAGGTGTTTATCCTATTCAACCCATTGCTTTACCTCCTAAATATGTCCTTTCGATGTCAAATCTAAGCATTCTATATATCAAGTTCTATGTGTATATCTATGATTCCCTATTTTTCTAAATAATATGCCACCTTATTATCTTCCTGCCTCCTGTATGTGGGGATAATGTAGTCAAAATTGATCAAGATATATATCATACTACTTACTAACTCCTAATGATGCCAACCAAAAATTGATTTATTTTGCAGATGACCCAATAATAGATTTTTCACAATATTCACCACTATATGGGAGTCCCCATGAATTTTTATCAATCGTAGCTCTTTCCTCATAACTATTTACAGTCCTTTATCTAATTCCAAAAGTTCCATAAAGTTATTTGTATCCACTCCATAGGAAAAATAAAAAACATTAATGGGATTCGAATTCTTATCTGATAAAATCCCTCCAAAGCTTGCTTCACCTGGGTTGTTTTTTGAGGCCCCACAAAAAAGCAATTCGATGAAGGCTTTTGAAGGAGGCTAGAATGAAATATGCTTAGAGAATATTCTATTTTGAACCATAGGTGGAGTAATGACCTTGTTTAATTCAATATTAAGACCTTTTAGAGTAAATGCCTCATTTTCATCCATTTTCCCATTTTCCAAAACTTGGGGGAACATTACCAATGTCTCTCTAATATTTTAAAGAGTAAATTAAGGAAACATTGAAATGGGTCTACATTTTGCTTCAAATATTCTATTATTTATCTACTTCCACAAATTCTGTAGGAATAATCTAAAAATTACATGCAAGGCTCTCATTATCAGTGGGTGTTTAAAATTTGTTTGAAACCATTTTTATAACCAAGCCTTTATTTCTAATGAGCATGGTGAAGCGTTCCTAAGAATATGTTGAACAAACTTCCACATTTTTTGAGAATAAGTACAAGTAATTAGTAGGTGGTCTATTATTTACCCTTCTTGCAACATAGTGATCATCTTTATGGTCATTCAAAACCGTTCCTTTGCAATAAATCCCAAGTTAGTGTTCACCCCCAAGCTATCATCCACAAAAAAGTAGAAACTTTGGGCTATCCATAATATTTCCAAAATTCTCCCCACAAATTTATTTCTTCCTGAGACTAGAATCCTGATAATAATGAATATGCTTCTTTTATATAAAACATTGCAATAGGATTTATCCCCCACCGAAGCATATCCTGTTTGAGAGAGAATTGTATCCTTTTGCTATGGAGAATTTGTTGAAATTATTTCCATGAAAGAGATTCTATTAAGTGTTCCCAATCTCCTGATATTTTCCACTGTCTCCAACCATGTGTGTGTCCTCACATTTCTAGAAATCTGCCACCTTAAAGGGTCCCTGGGATTGTGTTAACATTTTTATGTCATGTAGGCTGATATTTTCTGCTATAGGGGGGTATTCTTGCCATGAGTCCTCCCAAAATAATGTTGTACTACCCTCTATTATGTTCAAGAATTTAAATTTTTTCACTAAATCCTTTGTTTCATGGGCCTAGTTCCAAGCATCAAATCCTTTTGTTCATAGCTAGAATTCTAATATGTCACCGTCTGAATTTAGAGGCATATACTTTCGATGCCAAATCTATTTCCATAATCGGTGGCCTCCATGCACCAGTAGCCACCACGACTTCATAGCATGAGATTTACTAATAATAAAAGGGTTGTGGAGGCCCAATCCTCAATTCATTTTTGGAGAAACCAAATTTTTCCACCTGACCAAAGCCCACTCGCGTTTTTTCGCTAAGCCTTTCCATACCAAAATTGTCCAAGTGGACCTCAATTTCTGACACACAATAGTTGGGATGGACATTACTGATAATTGATAATTTGGTATAACTTGTAAAACCATTTTCTTCATAACTAAACAAAGTGGAAAGTTAAGTTCTATCAACATCCAGTTATTCACTTTGTGTCATGTTTTCTCTACATGTTGATGCCCTGTTATAAAATAATAGGAGCGATATCTCTAAATACTTAGAAACTGTAACATACCTTCATTTGACACACACAAACGCACACACACACAGACACACAGATATATATATATATATACATATATATATAATTTTTTTTTTAAATTATATAATCTCTCGTTCTGCTATAATGATCATCGAGCAATAGAATTTTCATCTCATCCTACTTTTATATAATATATCTTACTATAACTTCTTCAATTACTCTAGTGCATTACGAATATTCTCCTACATTTAATCTTCACATTTATTTTTCCTTTTTTCTTAAAATTGGATGAAGGTTTTTATTGCATGGTGATAAACTATAGTGGATTTTGTGCATTATCCTTAATTACACAATATTAATTGCAAGATAAAATGTCACTATGCACACTATATTATATTAATCAAATAGAGTTACATATATACATGAGGTATTGTCTCAATATAGGGAAGCTGTCTTGGATGAACAATAAGTTGGTTAAGAGAATATCTCAACCTCACACCAAACTAGGAACTTAGGATTAACTAGCCTATGGGATAGGAATAGACTCTATACATAGAAAGTCACAACTGAATACAAGTAGAAATTACATATTCCAACACACCCCCTTAATGACTACTTGTCTTGATATCACTTTGCAAAATCTAGTTCAGGTCATGTCTGGTAATTACACTTTGTATCTTGTTCGTGCAATTGTCGACGTCCATAAAAAGGAACAACCATCTACCGGAATGCATGGGTTCCCAACTGCTCTAACCACAATTTTACTAGGAAGTCCTTCACATACATGGTTCATCCTACCTCTCGATGAACTCCCCTTAGATATAGATTTCAACTTATTGAGTCTAAAACCAATACGGCCCACCCAAGTGTATCCATCCTGCATGACACACTCTTCCATGGTGTTAAAACTCTCTGACAGAGGGAACATATAACAAAGGGGTATGCATGCCTCTCTAGGTCTTAAAGCACGTAAAAACAATAAATGACATGTAGATTTTCCCTAATTACAAATTGTGACTCATACTCTATAATGGTCATGAGTCTATTCTACAAAGATAAACAAACTTTGACTACGTCATTCATATCACCACTACTTTGGCTTTGTACTTTGAGTATTTGGCTTCTTCATTTTTAACTTTGGCATGCTGGTTTGCAAAGTCTAGTTGTGGTCAAACATAAGAAAATGATATGTCAACGTCTATATGAAGGAGCAACCATCCACCAAAATGCATGGGTACCAACTGCTGCAACCGCTAGTATCGTAGGATGTCATTCACACACATGGTTCTGTCAACCATTATCACTGCATACATGTACCTGTATCTACAAATCCCCCTCCAACATGGTTTTTATCGGATGACCCGTAACCATGCTCTTCCTTCATCGGTGAACTCTCACAGGCAGTAGATCTGTCTTAGATCTCTTCGGTAAACTTTTACGAGATCCACTCATTGACGACCTTTCACGAGATTTCTTCATTGGCGACCTTGCACCAGATTTCTTCATCAACGAACTTTCACCAAGTTTCTTCACTAGCGACCTTTCACTAGAATTCTTCATCAGCGGGCGAACACTGGCATAGACCTGTTTCCAGTCCACTTCACTGTTACACGTGGTTTCTGGCTTACCACAAAACAACACTTTAAAATGGTTTTTGGCTGACCATGAACCTATAATTACCAAGTGGTTTTGAGCTTACCACGAACTTTACGGGGATACAGATGCCTTACAAGGCTTACAACACAACTGCAACTCTTGGAGTTATCAGGTACATACTACAAAGACCAATACAAAAAAACATCCTAGACTTCCTTACAATTAGAATGTGTGATTCATAATACAACATGCCATTGAGTTTATTTGAAGAAACTCACACAAAACAAACTTTCACGAACTTGATTTTCCATCTTCCTTTGCAGCTCACCATACCATTTATATGCTAGAACACACCAGTGCTTTCTTTCTTGAATATTTTTTTCATAGATTTTGTACTTTTGAGTTTTGGATATATAGGTCTTGAATCTCCATGCTTTACCTATCATTAGTTAGAGTCACGAATTCTAACAAAATGACTTCATATTGAGGTGACGCGAATCTCAATATGTATACAAACTTTCAAGACATATTCCCTTCAAAAAAATATTAAATAACAATAAAAGCACATTCCAAAATCCAAGTATTACTGTGATTTTTGTGCATTTAAGGCAAGAGGCACCAACCATAGCTGCAATATCTTAACCGCACAATCATTCAATGGGGGTCTAAATATGTGCTCTCTAGCACCACATAGTAAACACTCCCTTCTTCGAAATGGCAACATTGCCATCAAATTCACCACCAGGTTCGAGCACCATTGACTCCTTTCCTTGAAAGAAATCATCTTTCTTAGCATGAACAAGATCCTCAAGCTGAAACTTCTTCCAAGATATTTTAATCCACCTGCTATCTTGAAGCACTTCAACTGGTGTGCTATAAACTACTTTGTCATTGGCAAACCATTTCCAATCCTCAAATTCCTCCTTAATAAGGGAAGCACAAAGCACTAATGACAAAGGGACAACATTTGTGATAGGACTCACCGGACTTATCGGAGTTGTAGATAAGACGAAGATCATCATAAAGTATATATTTTCCACTCTTCTAATAATGTTGTAGTTTGTTGTAGAAATGAAATTTCCCTAAAAAATGGAGAGCTGGTTCACATTGCAGTCATTATAGTAGATTGTCCGATGACTAGGGTGCTACGGGTGCACAGGTCCGAGCCGCGCGGTCTCGTGGACTCAGTTGGACGTCGAAGAATCCCACGGTCGACAACACGATGCCAATCTTAACCCAATACTTGAGCCACGCACCAGAAATTAATTTCGCAGCATCGGCGTGGTAGTCGATTTATCAACTTCGACACCGCAGAAAACACTGCATCCTTCAACACTACAGGAAACATCGCTTTTTGCGACACTAGAGGAAACACCGCTTTGGTCTCCACATGTAGAACAGATTTCACAACTACTCACTAGCTTCTTTCCGTTGGTTATTCCAGCATTTGACTCTTTACACGTTGCTCACCATAGTTATATCTCTACCATCATTCGATCAGGGTTGCACAAACGCAGCCACAGGCTTGCTTCAAGAATGTTGATCTCAATTTTTAAAGATTCACGTAGCTCAACAGATCACCAATAGGATCCGCTTGACCTTCACTAAACAAATCAGCCTCAACAAATCAATGGCAATCAAAATTTTCCTTATCTCTCCATTCTTCTCCAATTCACTGCTCAAAAAACATAGAATCATGACAGACTCTAGCAATAGGCTCCTCCGAAAATAAACAACGGCTCTAAATTTTCCTCCACACAATCCATCTTCGTCCCAACGAGATGCATAAACGCCTTATGATCAATCAACACTCAAACGCCTTTATCTTCGACAAATTCATCAAACTTTCCTTTTTCATTGACATAATTGAGTGTATAGGAAAGCCCATTGCATCCGCGAGCCTTGACCCTCAATCAACCTTCACAATCGACTGTGTAGCCTTGCCTTCTTCCATCTTCATTTGGATCGAGATCGCTGGACATCCATAACACCTGGTACCTCTAGATCTGTTGGAGTTTTTCAGCGTCGAAGTAGTCTCGAGCATAAATTCTGTGGAAGTCTCTGTTGGCTGTTGTGTTGTTGCCACACCAAACAATGTGCAATACTCCAAATAGAATCTATTTCTCACCACGTTTCGGCTTTTGAGAAAACACCACCTGCACCAGCAATCCATTATGCATGTAGGCGATCTATTGATCACCACGCTTCAACGATTCACCACGATGCATGCATCGATGTCACAACACAACCTGCAGTCATCCTTTGCACACCAGCAGATCCGCAATTGTATACATCGCTGATATTCCGCTTCTCTGCCCAGTTCCGATTTCACACCATGTCAAATGATGGGTGCATCACTTCTCCAATACACCTCTACCCAAACGAATGGACAACCAAAAAACTAAAACACAATATACTCTTATTTCCATCATCCCGGGAGGGGCCGAGGTCCAGGCCCTTATGGGCTCTGATACCAAGAAAAAATGTCACTATGCACACGATATTCTATTAACCAAATATAGTTACATGAGGTATTGTTTCAAGATAGGGAAGCTAACCTCTCAACTTTGGATGCACAATAAGTTGGTTGAGAGAAGATCTCAACCTCACATGAAACTAGGAACTTAGGATTAGCTAACCTATGGAATAGAAACAAACTCTATACGTAGAAAGCAACAACCGAAGACAAGTAGGAATTACATATTCCAACAAATTTCATCTGATTATTATATATGATAAACCTATTATTATCCGATATAAAATTATTGGTATTGGATACCATATTGCAAGATATCATTATTTATTTGGTAAATATTGTTAATGTGCTATGACCAAACCTTGGTAGTTTTTTTTAACTTTTCGTTACGTTATATAATATTTCATGACAAGGTTGTATCCTTTACTAACAACATCGTACTTCTAACTATACACACTATTAGATCGTCTCACCAGCATTCACAGGTCAACTTACCTTCTATTCAGTTATAAATCTCGATTATAATGAAGTTGGTTTTGTACACGGGATAAAATATTATTATAACGATGTACCTTTTGCTACACTTGGTGCCATGGTTTAATGATACAGTACTCACGTTCACATGATCCCCTGTGGCTTAGAGTACCCTCCATCCATCAGAGTTCATGTGTATCCTTTTAATTCAATGATGTAGAATTGGAAGGATTGATCCAAAACCCTCGGACCCCAATTTTAAAAACTCATTGCATTCTTTCTCAACAACGCCGCTCTACAAGGTTTCCCCAGAAGATTTTAAGGGCATACTAGCTTATGAGCAGGATGATTTCACTGATGTTTTTAAGGAGAGGTATTATTTTTTCCATCTTAGTAGCCTCATCCTTTGTAATCGTTTTATTTTCAATTTCCTTCATGAATTCCTAACTTTTTCCTTTGTTATCACTTGCATCTAATTTTGGTCAGTTAGTATGGGTTTCTTATAAGTTATCCTTCACTTCAACCCCAAGTTTATGACTCAATTGATCTCGCCGACCAGAAGAAACTCCCTTTGGCTTGATTAGATGCTTTCTTAGAGGATTTCTCTATAAATATTTGGTTAAGTAAACCCGTGGAAGATATTTTTTTTCAGAAGGAAAAAAACGCTGTATATATTAAAATATATGACAGTACATGATCATCAATACATTCTCAAGCTGTTATAAAAACAGCGAGAATACCCCATATACCAAATACATCCAGAATACACTTCTGAAGAGAAGTAATTCGATGTTCATGGCCATCAACATAACGGATAGTATAAAAACATATCCACGAGATCATCCCTGTATACAATGAAAGAGCCAACAGAGAAAAATATGCAGCATCATATTCATGATAATAAAGAGAAAAGATAACTGAAAAGAAAGAAGCAAAATCAAATCAGGCTCGCTTGTAATAGATCATGCACGTGTGACATGGACTCCGAGTCGCTTGAAAATAATGCCTGATCCACATGTAGAAGAAGAAAGCAGCCCTGTACAAAACCATAACTCCTGCCCAAAAACAAAACAGGCTCGCTTGATAAACAGCCCTGAAAACAAAATAGCTCCCGAGTAAAAGATGAGATTGGACCCCATGATTGGGGGAGATCCGGCTCCCCAAACCGATCCGGAGATCCAACACCTAACTACATCCAGCCAGAACCGGCAATTCCTTCAGATCCGGGATCATAAGGAAATGATATGTCCAAGTGAATGGAGAAAACATCGGCCACCCGGACCATGCACCCCGATGCAGTAGAAATCGAGTTAACAGTGAAAAGGATAATTCCGGGATCCATGGCACTATCCTCACATCAGATGATATAAAGTCGAAGGAGATCCGCAGAGACAAGCCGAAGCAAGAGTCGCCCTGCAAAACCCCACGATGCACCCTCCCGGACACCTCTCAGTCCCACGAAACCCAGTCCTGCCACCAGCCCTTCTCCAAATTCCACAGGCCGCAACCAAAACTCACCCTGCAATCTAAACAAACTAACTGTCGGCCACCCTCAAACTCTGTCACGGGGCCTTGCTTTCGCCATCAGAGAGCAAGCCGCATCACCGCCCCACCACACGACTTTTCCTATCTGCAATAGCGAAATTCTGTTTCGGCTCTTAAGATCAGGGCTGGGCGCTGGGCCCCCTAACAGAAAAATTTTCTCCGGCCCTAAATCCCCACCTCTGGTTTTCCTCCTCTAGCCAGTGCAGCTATAAACGCTCCATGGTTGAGATGTAGCCTCCGGATGCGGGGAGGGTGTGCAACTCCAGGTTAAACCCCCCACTTACCTCTGTAGAGTGACTTGCATACACGTTTCCCTCCCCCAAGATCCGACATGTCTGTGTTAAGCGGTAAACCCCTTTTTCTGCCCTTCACAAAACCCGAAAAACTGATGAGGTGGAGGAATCCGTAGGTAAACGGTCACTGCTGAGCAACCGCTCGCTGATGAAGCAAGTGTACGAGAGTGTCATTCAACGTTGGGTAGGTGAACGATTATGTCTTTAAATGAAACAACCACCACCAACGGTCCAGAAAGTCAAATCGCGGGTGGAGAGGGAGATTCAAAAGCCAGCTCCCCTGAAAATCAATTCGAATTAGCCGGAAAAAAGAACGGCTAACCGGAATAGCCAGAGACCCCCCACCAATGGCAGAAAAACTGAAACAGAGTGTCGAGGGGAAATCCACCCTCACCTGAATAGCGAAATGTTAGCACCCCACAATGCATTAAGAGACCCTCAAAAACCAGTATCCAGCAGATGCCTCTGCTTCAAGATCTAAGCTGGAGAAATGCTCAGAGTGACCACAATCCACAGGCCGCTACCACAATCCAGAGAACGAATAACTCGACCCATTCACAAAGAAAAAGTCAACACTACACGCCTTGCAATGATCCGCATCCAGCCCGAATAGTATCCCCTAAATGCCTGGAACCATCAGATGCTTCAAGTTTTAAATGGTGGCATTCACAGTTTGACCACGACCATAAACCCGGCCACCAAAGGACCGGGCAGAAAAACCCCCGGACACTAATAACAGCGGAAGCACTGTCAAACCAGGCTCGCATGTAACCAAACACCCTTACATATCATGAGAAGAAAACCTTTCCTCAATTAGAAATCAGGCGCATCCCCAACATGAGGTTTCATCATTAGATCAACAGATAACAAATTTGTCTGTACTATTTCATATAAAAATCTTTCGATTGAAATTTATTTATACAAGGGGCGTCTTTGATTGACGTTTCTCGCCTTCGGGACGAAGATTTCAGTATGTTATTTTATTTTCTTCTTTTGTCATAAGACGCTAGCCGCATACTTATGTTAGTGCCTATTCAAAGCTATAAAGGGATTTCACCAGAGTTATGAAATCCTGCGTTTTTCATTTATTTATCTTCAGATCCATTTCAACGGCCCTTGGTCAAACCGTACCCCTTGTATATATGTGCAGCTAGATGCTCTTCTCAAATTCGTAATTACTTTTTTGTTTTGTATCCGTCCACTTATTAATTGGCATGCTCTTCGTTGTCCAATTTTGTTCTGGAAAAGGAGGGTCCTATTTCTTTTTGGGTATGACTTCACTTGAAGGCTCGCATCTAAATTTTGGTACATATAATGATAGTATTTTTCATTTTTCAATTTAACCTCAAAACTAATATATCATTATGTCTTTTTTTAACTAAAATATCACTATGTCTTTTTTTCTTGGAAATTGCAAGTATAGAGTGGAAGTGAGCCTTATTTCTTGGGTTATATGTTATTAAATGTGATGTGATGGGACATATATTATTCATTATTAAATTTAAATGAATTTAAATTTGCGAAAATAAACAATATATACCCAACCATATTTAATAACATATAACTAAGAAATAAGTTTTGTCCATATTTAATAACATATAATCAAGAAATAAGTTTTGTCTAAAATAGATATAGTCAACTACTAAACTCAGATGTTTATTTCCATTTTCTATTGGTCTCCAAGTTGGATTTTCAGAAATTCCTCTCCTCTCCTTGCAGCGTACCACTATCCTTAGTAGTAAATTTTTTACTAACATGGTTTTTTTTTTTTTCTATAAGGATGTTCACTAAACTTTTAAAATCCAACACTATTATGTTTACCATAAAGGGTCTGTCATATTTCATATAAAATCGTTGTTGAGATAGGGCAGTTGCTCGTAGGGGTATGAATATAAAGCTTATTTTCTTGTAATTATTAGTCCATCCTCATGTGGATGTAGACATTTTTCTGTAGTGTACTGAACTATATAATATTGCACACATTTCTTTTTCACTGTTTTCTTGTCCCTTTTTTATGACATGTGTCACTGTCAAATGTTGCACACGTTTCTCTTTCACTGTTTTCTTGTCTCTTCTTTTTTATGACATGTTTCACTGTTAAATGTATACATTTTAAATGGGATTTGTTATAGTTCTTTATTTTCATAATAGTATTTGTTTATTAGATCATTATAATGCAATGATCTATAATTCTTCGTTGAATCACCCATGCTTAACGAATACTTAAGAGGGTTATATATTTTCTTTAAATCAAGACTGTACTCCTTAATATGAATTTATTGAGACATTAATATATCAGTCGTCTTTTTAACAAATTTATATTTTATGTTAATTTCACAAATAAAATAATTTCATAATTTACAATAATAGAAATTTATGTTCCCGTATGTAAACTAAACATTTTTCTATATCCTCGTACTTACAGTACTTCATTAAAATTATAGATTAGTTATTTCCATACCATGTATAGTTATCCATGGCCTTCACTATAATTTACATATGCATAAACTTAAGTTCATAAACCACATTTTAATCAGCCATTATTCTCTCAATTCTAAGCTACAAAATAATTAAAATATATATATATATTATTTATATATGTATACATATTTTTGGTTATTTTTCTTGGATAATTACATAATTTAATCCATAATTATCTAACAAGAAAATTTAACCATGCATGCATTGTATGTTTCAACATCAATTCTCATTATAGTACCGAGTGTACTTATATAACTAGATTCCAACCATGCATACGCTAGTTGGGATAATACATTTTTTCTTGGTTTGGTTTATCATTAACGTTAGTTTTATATATATATATATATATATAATCATTTTTCTTTTCTTTTTTTTTAAAATAACGTTATATATATATATAATCACTTTCGTTATTATTATTTTTTTTAAGAAATATTTTCAATTATATACATGCATGATTAGAATAATATATAGAAATGACCTTATGGATAGGATTCACATAATAATCCGAACATCTTAAATCAAGTTCATTATGTATGCATAAAACATGAACAAACTTTCATCTAACCTTAAAGAATACTTGGGAAGTATTAAGGAACATACAATGTTCCACCCAACTTGAACTGACTCTAGCAATTCCACCAACGATCTTCTTACCTTGAGGAATATCCACCGATATCCACCCTTTCATTCACAGGTAGTCTTATTTTTATAAATTCCTCTTCCCCAACATATTTTAGCAATCTCCTACTTTTAGGTCTACCAACTTTTTTCTTAGGCTTTTTTGTTTTCTTTTTTTTCAATTTTTTTTTCTTTGACTTTAAGACTCTCTTTACTTTATTCCACTACATTTGATATTTCTCTCCAACTAAGTGATTAAAATAATTTCTCTCTCCCATTATGTAAATTTAATTTTTTTATTTCTCTCCTAGGGATTTTTAGGAGACTTTTTAGGGAATGTCCATCACGTGGACTTGACCAGCACAACTTTTGAGAAGTTGGCAACAAGTCTTATAAACTCTACTGCTCTTTCCTAAATATTCCCAAGCAATTTATTTATTAACTCAAATAGTATAAAATAATTATATCATCACATAATTCTCATCATGGCTTGAATTGCCATTAAATCGAATAATAGTAATTGTTTAAAAAAAATCTATAGGAGTGTTAAATCTCCCCCTTTAGTAAACATTTTCCTTAATGTTTCCTCTATTCCGTATTTTCTTAGGATGAAAAGGAAATTCCTCCTGCATTTTTTCTTTCATTTCTACAACATCCTCTTTTGTGTGTAAAGTGCTTTCACTTCACTTATTTTGAATGATGGATTATTTCCAGAGTAAAACATACTCTCATATTCATTTCATGTTCATTTTATAACTTGTTTTCATACATGCTAAATATGTACTTTTCTTTCTCATTCAAGCATCTCACAAAAGATTTTTAACCTACAACCAAGAAATTTATCCACATACACTTAACAAGGTCAACCACAAAGATACACCATCATAATAATAACATAAGTAATTTTGTCTCATAATCCACAACTATACCAAGTCACATAGACGTTATTCAATTTAAATATGACACTTTCACTTTTCCTTCATATCACTTACACAAAGATAATAATAATTACAAAACTATAATGTTCTTATTTTGATAAGATCGTATCAAATGTGCATCTATCATGCATACTTAAATGTAAGAAAACCTATTATCTCTGATACTTTCTTAATTGTTATGTTATTATAAATCTCATTCCAATGTGGACGTAGTCAAGTCCAGCTTGAGACACAAGCATGAAGACAAAATCTGAAAAAATCATAATACCAACATAGATGATTAAGAGGTATCTTGATATTCTCAAGTTTCATAGTGAATCAAAATGTAATTCCTAGATCTTCAACCCTCCCTTGAGTTTCCCCGTTTGGCCCATATTTCAGATTATTTATGAAGATTGTGTGCCTAATGCTCCTACGTACAACCATGGAGTCTTTTCCTTTTGCAGCTCTATGTATATCGGTATTCTAAACACATAGCATGTTAGTACATTTTCACACTTACATATATATATATATAGTAACACCATACATCAACTAGTAAAATTTTCGGTTAAGGATTTTCCTTCATAGTATGGCCGCACCATTCAACATAAATATTTTTTTTCACCACTCTGTTAGGCTATTCTAGGGAATTCTATCACCATTCCCAGTTTATCTGGTAATTCCATTCCCATAAAAGTGGCTATTCTACGGAATTCTATCACCATTTCCGGTTTATATGGTAATTCCATTCCCATAACCCATTTTTATGGTATTTTTGGTTCAATAGAAATATTGATCTCTAATCCCATATAATATTTTGAGACAATTTGATTCGTAATATTGATGCAAAATAAGTATTTTCTTTGCCTGTATGGCTTATTACATATTTTCACTCTTATTTTTTAAACTTTGGTCCATTTTCTTATTCATTTCTATAAAAGACAGACTGATGGTTCCTATTTTCCTCATTTGTTTTTATATGTTGGGTTAAAATGCCACTATTATTTCATCTTGTTATTCTACCTACTAATTATTTTCGTAACTGTTTTTTCCTTGGACTACAATTTATGGACGTATTCTATTTAGTCATATATATATATATATATATATATATATATATATATATATATATATCAGGTATTTCACTGTGTAATTGTCCATATCTTTCTAAGATATCCTTTTGCTAACCAATTCGCTCGATTACAATTTCTTGGTAACTATTTTATGTTTATATGCGAGACCCATTTCATCATTCATGTTTCCAATCCATAATTTGTTTTCCCTTTATGTATATCCCATATTTTTTTTTTTGGCATTTTTCATTGGTCTCACTTTGTGTTCCGATTCTTGAGGTATTCACATATTTGAATTTTGTAATTTTTTTTTCTTTAATCTCCAAGGTAATCAGTTATCGATTTTTATCAGGAGAGAAGGCCACAAAACATTTATTGTTGGGAATTTTTCATATCACTTTGTGTTCCAATTCTTGAAGTATTTTGTAATATTTTTTTTCTTTAATCCTAAAGGAAATCAGTCATCAAGTTTTATGAAGAGAGAAGGCTTTCTTTCGTAACGTATTATCGGTTAGTCCTTAAATTTGATTAATCTTACAAAACAAGCAGGTCCAAAACATCCATGGCGCGGTTTACCTTTCAGCCATAATTGAATACCCTTTATAATAATTGTTATTAATTAGCATCTATTTTATGTTGGCATTTATATACCTTACAACGTCTTGTATTTTTCGATGCACTAGATGCTTCGCAGGTCAAAAACCCTTGGTAGATAATTTGTTAATAGTGCTTGCATCTTATAGTACCCCACCTATATACATATACTCATGGATATATATATATATATATATTCATAGCATCCCAATTTCCACCCATAACGCCTTCTGGACTGCACTTCATATGGAGCAGTTTGCTCATATGGAACCATTTGTTTATGGTTCTTATACCACTTTACTTTGGTTTATTAGCCTATAAACTTTACGCAATCTTTTTTTATGTGATGGTCTTCCAGGATTTCTTTCCACTATATCTCTTCCTCGAATAGAAAAATAGTACACATCATGCTTACATGCAATTATGCATCTCCCTTTCCTACAATTATAAACACATATTTAGTTTCTTAGCTTCCTTTCGACATTCCTTGGTTGGTGTGAGCTCAACTCTATCCTTGAGAAATTAAACATATTTTAGAACTTACTAAAGTTACTATCAAGAAATACAATTCTGCTAGATGTACTTAAATATTAATTACTTCACGTAACCTGTAGCAACTAATTTTCTAATATTTATTTTATTCCTACTCTCGTGAGACTGCATTTTCCTTTCCATACTCAGAATTTACGGTTCCTTGGAATGTAAATAATGACAAAGCAGATATTTACGCTTGTCACACCGTATTTAATAGGTACCTGTTTTGCATAGGTTTTGGCATCTTGTTCACTGTTCTTTCTTACTAGACGTATGGCAGCACATGCTTCACCACATAATTTTATGCAGGTAGTTGTTGGTAAGCATCCGTGTATGATGATTTTAACTTTTGCTAGTAAACATAAAATTCTTGGTAACACTTTCAGTTTATAAAAAATATATATATACACTACTGTATTTTTTTTCAAGGGAATTTATAGCGCACATAATTTTCTGTGTATTATTTATTTTCGATAACTCCTATGTTTCTTCCCACCTGTCTGTATATCCCAACCAATCTTTCGTTAGCATCATTTCTTTGTCTAGGTCTGGGATTTAATAGATAAGAGATCATCTTTCTCAGATGATTTCCTTAGTCGCAAGGCATATGTGCCTTGATAATAATTTGTCAAAGGCCATAGATTGTTTTCTATAACAAGGTAGTCGGAAGATAAATTCTCTCCGTAAGTATATCTCATATTCTCATCCGATAGTAAACCCATATTATCGTAACAATTTTGTTGAAATGTTAATTTCAACTGCTCAACCCACTGTCGCCCCCTTCCAATTTTATTTTGACAAAACTCTGCCACTGGCTACTTGCCATTAGAATGGAAACAGAGTTTTTGTTTCTATTCAAGTCGGTTTTTTCAAAACGCTGAAAGAGGAGGACACGCGACAGCGTATTACAGGTCGCATCATTTTTGGAGCCAGCTCGCAACGTCAGTTTCGGACTTGAAGTTTTATAAGTTGCAGTGCATAATGTTTTTTGCATCACATTCTCGCCATAAGTCATCAGTGATTTTTGTGATGCGATTTTTGTTTGCAATTAAGTTGAATGGAGTTCTAAGTCCGCGTGGGTCCCAACAGCTGCCAATAGCATGGCGATCACACAACTTCAGGTCTCAATGGTGTCACGACATTTTGTAATGCGAAGTTCTATTGCAATCTAGTTTAAAGTTTCTGAAATCTGCGTTCTATTGTTTTAAAACTATGGATTTGTTTCATGCGATGAAGTAGAAATGAAAACTCATATTTGGAGCATGCCTTCAAGACCCAAATGTCCTTTGGAAGAGGAAGAGGTCAAGGCAGAGGAAACAAGAGAGGAAGAGACAGAAGCCAAAACAGAGGAGGAAGAAACAACCCAGCAAATACTCAAGGAAGGGGCAACAATCAAAATCAGAACCAAGACCAAAACAGCAGCCAGCAAAGTGGACAACAACTCATGGACAATGGTATGACAAACCCAATGTCCAGTGTCATTATTGTAAAAAATATGGGCATTATGCAAATGAATGTAGGAAGAAGCATAATGATATGGGTAATAGACCCAGTGCAAATTTCACTAGAGAAAATATCAGCCAAGATAAAAAAAATTTAGCATGTAATATGGCTGAGAAAAAGAGTGAAGATTTATGGTTTCTAGATTCAGGATATAGCAACCATATGACAGGAAACATTGCTATGTTTTCTATGTTAGATGAAAATGTGAAGTCTCAAGTCACATTGGGAATAAATAGTACGATTTCTGTCACAGGAAAAGGCATAGTAAATGTCTTGACAAAGAAGGGAGAAAAGACGAGCATATCTGATGTATATTATGTACCAGGTATGAACTGTAATATGTTAAGCATTGGGAAACTCATTCAAAAGGGCTACAATGTTTTCTTTGAAGATAATGTATGCACCATCATGGATAAACCTCCAAGCAAACAATGTATTGCTGAAATAACGATGAAAAAGAACAGAATTTTCCCTCTCAGGATGAGGGTAGATTTGAAGAATGGAGAAGAAATGGCAACAGTGACATAAGAGGCTTTCCAAAGAGAAGCAAAAGATGAGAATTGGTTATAGCACTTGAGATTTGGACATCTCAACTTTGGAGGCCTTAATTTGTTACATAGGAAATGAATGGTAAGAGGATTTCCATTGATTGAGAAACTGGACAGCCTATGTGAAAGTTGTATCTTGGGCAAACAACACAGAGAATGTTTTCCATCCGGAAAAATCATAAGACCAAAGGCACTCTTAGAAATTTTCCACTCAGATTAATGTGGACAAATGCAAACACCATCACTTGCAAGCAGCCACTATATGTTAACTTTTATTGATGATTTTACAAGAAAAACTTGGGTTTATTTTTTGAAAAATAAAAGTGAAGTGTTTGAAAAATTCTGCAATTTTAAAGCACTTGTGGAGAACCAAAGTGGGCAGAATATCAAAGTCCTTAGGACTGATAGAGGAGGTGAGTACATATCTAAAGAATTTCTGCGTTTTTGCAGAGAAAATGGCATATACAAGTAATTTACAGCGAGGTACACTCCGCAGTAGAATGGAGTTGCCGAAAGGAAAATAGGACAATCATGGATATTGTAAGGAGTATGCTAAAGGAAAAACATTTTCCAAATGATTATTGGGCTGAAGCTGTACATTGTGCAGCATATGTACTAAATAGATACCCAACAAAAGCAGTAATGAATAAAGTTCCAGAAGAAGCATGGAGTGGGATAAAACAAGGAGTCACCCACATGAAAGTTTTTGGTTGCGTGGCTTATGCACAAATTCCAGATCAGCTAAGGAAGAAGTTGGACAACAAGGGGGGAAAATGTATTTTTATTGGATACAGTGAGGAATCCAAAGCTTACAGGTTGTATAACCCATCCACCAAGAAATTTATTGTGAGTAGATATGTTCAGTTCATTGAAGAAGAAGCTTGGGATGGAAGCATTGAAAAAACAGTCAATGTAAAGAACTGTTTGTCTCATGATGAAAATGAGGATGATATGGCTGAAATACATCTATCATTAACACCACTACCTCCACCAACACAAGGGCAGCAAGGGACACCACAAGCTGTAGTAAGAACACCCTTGAGAAGTAATGAGAGTGCTTCTTCAAGCACACCACAAGGAGCTAATTTGAGTTCTACTTCAAGCACATGTACACCAAATGAAAGAGGAACAAGATTCAGAAATTTAAATGACATTTATGAGCAAGAGGCAGCAAATGAAGGTATGAACTCTTTATTTGCTTTATATTGTCATGTTGATGATCTCATTCATGTTGAAGAAGCTATAAAAGATAGGAAACAGATAGAAGCCATGGATGAAGAAATTAATTCCATAGAAATAAATAAAACATGAGATTTGATTGAACTCCCAAAAAGTAAGGAAGTCATAGGAGTGAAATGGGTCTATAAGACCAAGAGTAATGTTGAAGGTAAGATTGAGAGACACAAGGCTAGGCTTGTTGTCAAAGGGTATAAGCAGCAACATGGGAGAGATTATGAGGAAACTTTCATACTGGTTGCAAGAATGGAAATCGTGAGAGCAGTGTTGTCTATTGCGGCAGAAAACAAGTGGAAAGTTTACCAAATGGATGTGAAATCAAAATTCCTAAACGGAGTTTTAATGGAAGAGGTTTATGTTGAACAACCTCTAGGCTATGAGAAGAAAGGCCAAGAGCACAAAGTTTGCAGATTGAAAAAATATCTTTATGGGCTGAAACAAGCACCAAGAGCATGGTACAGTAGGATATATTCCTATCTACTAGCGAATGGGTTTGAAAAATGTGAGGGAGAACCCACCTTATACATCAAGGAGAAAGATGGTAAGATGTTGATTGTTGTGTTATATGTTGATGATGTGATCTTTACAGGTAATTATGATTAACTTGTTCAAAATTTTAAAAACGTCATGAAAGATGAATTTGAAATGACTGATATGGGCTTGCTGAAATACTTCTTAGGAATAGAAGTAAAGCAAAATGAAAATAAAATTTTTATTTCTCAAGAAAAGTATGTGAATGAAGTTTTGGGAAGATTTAACATGCAAGATTGCAAGGCAACAATTACTCCCACAGTAATGGGATTAAAACTCAGCAAAGAGGACAACAAAAAGGATTTTGATCCTAGTCTATACAAGAGCATAGTTGGCAGCCTCATGTATTTGACTGCAACTAGGCCGGATATTATGCATGCTGTAAGTTTAATTTCCAGATTTATGGAGAGGCCAAAAGAATCACATTGGCAAGCAACAAAAATAATTCCGAGGTATGTTAAAGGAACTAAAAGGTATGGAATTTTATATACTACTTCAGAAAATTCAGAATTAATTGGATACACTAACAGTGATTGGGCTGGAAGTGTAGATGATTGGAAAATTACTTCTGGTTATGTTTTTCACATGGGTTTAGGAGCTATTTCATGGGCTTCTAAGAAACAACCTATTTTAGCATTATCTATAGTCGAGGAAGAGTATGTGGCAGCTACAACAGCAGCATGTCAAGCAGTGTGGATGAGAAGGATGTTGAAGAGTTTATGTCAAGAACAAGTAAAAGGCACTATGATTTATTGTGACAATAGCTCAGCCATAGCATTGTCTAAAAATTTTTTGTTTCACAAAAGGAAAAAGCACATAGATGCTAAATTACACTACATTAGGGAGCTAGTGAACAATGGAGAAATCATTTTAAAACATTGCAGGACTCTGGAACAATTTGCAGATATACTGACAAACCCATTGGGGCAAAAGAGATTTGAATATTTGAGGAAATGCATGGGTATGACTAATAACCCAATAGTTGAACTTAAGGAAGAGTGTTGAAATTTTAATTTCAACTGCTCAACCCACTGTCGCTACCTTCCAATTTTGTTTTGACAAAACTTTGCCACTGGCTGCTTGCCATTTTGGTTGAACAGTCAGTTTAAACCTTACAATCCTTGTACAATGAAAACACAGTCTTTATTTCTATTCGCGTCGGCTTTTTCAAACGACTGAAAGAGGAGGACACCCGACATCATATTACAGGCTCGTATCATTTTTGGAGCCGGCTCGCAAAGTCAATTTCAGACCCGAAGTTTTATAAGCCCTAGTCCATAAAGTTTTTTGCATCACATTCTCGCCATACGTGAGCATTCATTTTTGTGATGCGATTTTTTTTTGCAATTCAGATGAATGGAGTTTGAAGTCCACGTGGGTCCTAGCAGCAGCCAATAGCATGGCAATCACACAACTTCAGGCTTCAATGGTGTCATGGAATTTTGTGATACGAAGTTCTATTGCAATCTAATTTAAAGTTTTTGAAATCCGGGTTCTATAGTTTTAAAACTATGGATTTGTTTCATGCGATGAAGTAGAAGGCTTAAAACCTTTGTCGTATGGTTTTGATTTAAAGTTTCTTTTAAAATTTCGGCAACGGTTATTAACTTCAGTTATACACATATATATTATAAATATGTAATATTTATAATATATGTGTTATGAATTTTTTTTATATATTTTGTCATGCCATATAAAGTCAGAGTCCGAAGACTTAAAAAAAAGCGTACTGTACATAGCAGTGTATTGTTGAAGAAAAACAGAGTGTGAGAGCTCAAAGGCTATTGTAAGAAAAGCAGAGTGTATTTTTCTACTGTGTGTAGCTAAGTGTGAAGCCCGAAGGAAAACCAAAACAGAGTTTTATAAAAGCACAGAGTATGTGCACATTTTAAAGTGTGAGACAGAGTTTTAAAAATATACAGTGTGTATTTTTTTTGTAAGAGAATAGAGTATTCTCCAGCACTGCGTGTGAAGCGGTCTTTGATTTTTTTTGTATCAGTTTATGTTTATGAAATAGAAGAAAGAATTTTTATGCCATCTCTATCTGCCAAGTAATTTTTTTAATTCTCTATGTTTGAAGGAGAGTATTATTCTCTCAGAATTTGTTCTGGAATACTCAAAAATTCCAACAAATTTGTGTATAATAGTAAATCCTAAAGTAGTTACAGATTCTATACCAATAACTATTTTATGTTATAACAACTCATTTCTACACCTTATTTCCCATTAATATTTGGACAAGCCCAGTATACTTGTGACCTCTCTCATCTACCCTATAATATTTTTTTTTCCTTACTATATCTTACCTTGCTAACAGTAAATATATAATTGAATATTTATTGCAATTTTGTTTTGAACAGTGAGACCCAATGCTTCCTGATAACACAACTCTCATAACCTAGCTGTAGTGATAGTAAGTTGTAGACCACTTTTATCTCTCCTACTAAACCTATTCATAAATTATTTTATTGTTAGTTAACTCTGATTTTCAAGTTATTTAATGGCTTCAAAAATTATGTTGTATAAGGTGACACTTCATATTCTATTCACACCTGTTTTGATCTAGTTGATGCTCATTCCATTTATCATAGAATAGTGGCGTTCTCAATCACAAAAAAACATAAAAAATATCAACTTCTCGTGTACCCTGCTTTCTTTCAACCCAAGCTGCGAGTGGTATGTCCACCCATCCCTACTAATCATAATTCTCTTATCCTTCAATAGGAGGCTCATTTGAGGATTGTGCCATTTCCACTTTCCTTGCAACATGCTTAAGTGTCACATCAGTTATTACAACATAAAATCATTTCTACATTTTGTTTCTTTTCATGGTTTACCCTTAGGCCTAGTGTCCAAACCTAGGCTCTGATACCATCTGTAATATACCTCCATTTCCCAATTTGTTTTTTAGAATTTAAATAATGTTTGGTTCTGCTATAATGATCCAACAACAGAATTTTCATCTCATCGTGCTTATATATAATCTATTTCACTGTAACTTCCTCAACTACTCGAATGTGTTACAAAAATTCTCCTACATTTAATCTTCGCATTTATTTTTCCTTTGTTCTTAAAATTTTCTCAAGGCTTTCATTCAATGGTGAGAAACTATAGTGGATTATGTGTGTTATCCTTAATTACAGAATATTTATTACATGGGGTTGTTATATGCCATAGCCACAATATTATCCCATGTAAGGTTCTTCGAATTAGATACCATATTGGAAGATATCATTATTTATTTGGAAGATAAACAAACTCTTGCATGAAAAATCAAAAGGAATTTAAACTATATTCACACTTGCTCGAATTGATAACCCACTTTTGCTTTGAAATGAAACTCGCAACACTCATTATTTGAAATGAAATCTACAAACTAATTCTCCAATTCTCAAAATTACAATCTCGTTCTCAATTCAAACTCTCAATGCCAACTCAATTCATGTGCTCTTGAATTAATAGAAGAAAATGATTAAAACTAACCAAAATGTTTCTATCTATGAACTCAATCACATGCTTCATATGAACACTACACATCTAATGTATTTCTCAATTCAGAATCAACATAAAGGTACGTTAGGGGGATGAGTCCATCTAATTGATCATAAAATTCAGAAATTGAAATAACATAAATGAAATTTAGAAATCTAAATGACATAAATGAAAAATCCTTACTTATTAAGGGGACCCTCCACAAGAAGAATGAAATAGAACTAGGTTGAAAGATAAAAAAATGCATCAAGATGAGAAACACTTCACTTTATATTAAAACAAAGTTTTAAGAGTTCATTGTTGCATAAAATAATAATAATAATGATGATCCATAATATACCTGCTATGTAGTATTTATAAAGCCTTTGTCATAAATGTTTAGAGCTTCCTTAGCTAACAAAATACTAATTTAAGATTAGAAAATATCCTATTAAAAATCGCTCATGATTTTATATTTGACAAAGAAAATCGCAAGGCGTGCGTTCACTTCTCACTCGCTTGTCATAGCTAATCCGTTGACCTTCATCTTTAGCCATTCGACTGGAAACTTATTTCATAAATTTGATTCATGAATATAGGAGGAAAAAGTTGAGTAGACGAAACGATATCTTCCCATATATATTTTTCTCCAGCCAACACTTTGTATCTTGTTCAACAATGGGCTTAACTGTAGAATTAGATTCTGGTTGCAGAAACATCAAAATATGGTAGCTGATGAAAATATTATGCAAATAAGAAATAACATTAATAAAATATGAAATATGAGACAATCATATACCTATCAAGATTTGAATCCAGTCATTTGATGCCCATTAAAGGTTATGATGGTCAAAACAGGTGAAAAGGATTGTAAAAAAGAAACCATTATGAGTCTCAACATTCCCCCACATAGAGGCCATTACATGTCCTCATGCAAAAATTCAAAAATGATACCCATTATTTGTCACTGCGTTTCTTCATAAACTTGAGCTAGAACATCCAAGTTTGTCTTCTTTACCCTCTTCTGAGCAACTACCATCCTCGACTTCTTCATCAAAATTTTTTATTTCAAACTTATGACCTTCCTTTTGAGAGACATGTGCTTTTCATTTAGCCTTTTATTATTCGTATGTAATTCCCCTAGATGGTAGAGTGCAATCATTATGGGTCCTTGGTATTTCATTTTTTTTTTTAAGGTCTCATTTTCTTGTTTCAAGTGTCTGTTCAGTGTCTCCAATTCAAATATTTCTTGCTTTACAGTATTGATGATTGGAGGTTCTTGTGGACTCACATATTGAATTCATGTTTCTTGAATTATGGAAGAATATGCCATCTTTGTAACTCTTTTATCCAGGGACTCAATATAATCATATATCTTTTGTTTTACTGGGTCAAATTTTGGTGATCTTCTCTTTGGTGATGAAATAGCAGGCAAGGGAAAATTTTATTTCTCCTCCACTTCTAAATCAGCATACTCTATGCATGGGTACTTTATTGCTTTGTTAAGCCTTGCACTTCTCCTTATAATGGATGAAGGAGTTACTTATTTTTTAATGTTTCTCTATTTTTATAGTTTCCTCTATTTATTTTGTGGGTTATTTTCTTCTTTCAAGCTAGCTTTATTTCTTTTAACACGTTTCTTCTTCATGTTTTCAAAAATATTCATCAAAGGAGTTTCATCTTCTGAATTTTGTTCTTGTTCTGGAGGGTTTTCAACGGAGCTTTTAGGCATTTTCTTTCTACTTCTCCTTATTTTTATATTATAGGCTATGTCTTTTTTTTCTTCCCTAAAATGGTTTATGACTAGATAAGTTTCCCAATTATCTCCTCATCTCTCTAAATGAGCGTCAATAAGCATTTTAACAAGACCATGGTGGTATATAATGTTTTCATTAAACTGTATTCTCCTCTGAGTATTATAACACATTTTCCTTAAGCTATTCAATATAGAATAAGGTGAATTTATTTCATGCCCTTCAAGAAAGTGCGTCATGAGACAAATATGGTAGGAAAACACACTACCAAACCTACCCTCGCATGTAATAAATTTATGGATAACCAGAAGTTAGGAATACCTTTCTGTAAAACATTGGTGTCTATTATTAGGAGAAAATGCTTCATCTTTAACCCCTTTCATACCTTAAAAACACAATCATAAAACTATGGTTTATCCTCATAAACTTCCTTATACCTGCCCTAGTCCAAGAATCTTGCCCCATCCCTGCACTAGTTTATAGTTCATACTTAAAGGTTTATTAAGTACTTAATTAATAATTTTTAATAGATTTTATGCCTTTTATATTCTTGCAACTAATATTTCTCTTCCTAAAGTATTTTGATAAGAAAACATATTAATCTTGAATCAACATGGTTTAGTGCAGGAAGATTCCTACACCACTGGCAGCCAACCACTCCTAAACTTTTGCGACAACTCGTTACCTAATGCAGGCTTCTCATTCCATCCTGTCATCTTGAGTGTAATTCGTAGCAGAGGATAGTTATGGATATGATATAAGATTGGGTCGCTGTCCAACGAATAGATTAGCATTTTTTTATAGCCGTTGGCTTATTTTGTAATGTTGGTTGTTATTTAATTCTCGCGAAAGGATGTAATAGAACGACTTTATGTAATTTTCTTATGGCCATAGGCTGAAAGGGTTGTATAAATATAGATTTCAGATAGGAAATTATGGAGTGATAGTCATGCCACTGTAACTCTGGAAAACTTACGCCCTGGTTCTGGGATAGATACGTACTTATGATGTATTCTTTCTTATTCAAATTAATGCAAGGAGGTACGCCATGTTGTTTACATTCTCCATTTTAATCTGTCACTGATGCATCTTTGAGTTTTGAAGATTTTAATTTCCTAAAATGGGAAACAACTTGGTTGGCTAAGGCCCAGCCAACCCAACTCGTTTTTCCTCTCTTTCTTTCGTTCAATTAAAGGTGTGTGTGTTGATTTTATTCATGAAAAGTGTGGATTGAGTTTATGATTTATCTCTTGATAAGAATTCTAGTTTTATTTCATTAATGGTCAAGTGTGACGAATCCATGACGTGTTTATTAATTAAAGTTCGATTTACTTTCATTAATTTCCCTATCTTATGAATATTAGTTGATTTCCACCTCGAATAGTGCAAGTACAACATTCCTACACTAGCGCGTTTATAATTTCTGCAACTTGGGTTTTTCAATTCATTACAACAAGATTGTTTCATTCCTTTCCTTCACAAGAATTCAATTTATTTACACAAGTGAATGTTCATTAGTAAATAGAATTATTTTTGATACTAAGAGTTAAAATCCAAGGAATTAAAATATACTTCATTAACTGATGAACGAATGTTGTTACGACACATCGATATGTGCTTGCACTTCATATTTTCGAAAGGAATGAATTAAAACTTAAATCTGACTAATCAAATTTAACCTTTCCAACTTAATAAATATTAAATACAAATATGGTTTATGTGAGTAACTATTAGCATGCCCTCTCTTTTCTCGAAAGTAATTGGAAAACTTGTTGCAGGAATCTCTGTTCGAGTACCAGAACTAATATCCTGTTATAGGAATAGAGTGATGGAAGCCTGGATCTTAGAGCCTCTGCACAAAGACATAAATCTCTAGTGCAAGTGAAAAATATACTTCCCGCACATAATTCATGTACTTGTACTAGTGCAATCATATTGTAGGAGTACATGAATAACATCTCGGTGCAGGAAGGAAAATCCTTAAGAAGATATATCTTTCCAAGGGCCCACTTGTGAACTTGCCAACACCCATACTGGAAAGAAACATATAATTTCATTTCAAAAATCAAGATTTTTTACAGCAAGTGTGAAATTTCCTTTATTTGATTTCTTCACAAAGTACTTTCTTTTGCATTCCGGCACTAGAACTTCTTTGGTGTAAATTGTTGTGTGATCTTCTTTTCGATTCTGCAAAGATCTTGATTTAAGAATTAGGAATAGATAGGAAATGTTCATACCATTTATGGAATTTCATGTGATTCTTCTATAAGTTTAATAATCCTGGGTTGAAAATTAAGTGTTGAAAGGAGTTTTCTTAACTGTGATTACCGCACCCAAAATTTTGGCGCCGTTGTCAGGGAGGTGATTTGAATTGGTAAGAATTTTCCGTTTTTTCTGCAATAGAGGTAAGTTTTCTATTATTTTTTCTGTGGTGTGCTTCTATCGATTGAAATAAGTTATAGGATTTGATTTATTTCTTTAATTTGCAACATTTTATTGAGTTTTGTTTTGTCATTTTTTGAAATTAGTGACTAAAAGGGGTAGGGGATGGAAGCCCACTAAGGTCCGATGAGATACTGGTAAATATGAAAATAATTCCCACATTGGGCCTTCTTTTACAGGAAGAAAGTCCAAACAAACCCAGACTCATCACACGGGAACTCTCCACTTGGACTCTGACAACAGTAGTCCAGGGGTGACACAACCCACGAAGGGGAAGAAGGAGACTATTAGAACCCATATTCAACCTGCTCAGCTTGTTGAGTGCAGTTATATTGGAGGAAAAACAATGGCAGATCATGAGGACCGTGCCGATGGATCTAGTAAAAATTAGGTAAATGGGGAACAATCCACTTTTGGATTCACAATTATGGATCCTGACGTAATTGTGCAAATAAAAAATATCCCACCATCATCTATTCCTCATTTCTCTGGTAAGGTACATGAAGACCCAAACTATTTTCTATTTGATTTTGACATTTTGTGTAGGAGCTATGATTATTCATGTGATGCTCAGAAATTAAAGTTGTTTCCTACAAATCTCAAGGATGCAGCATTACGCTGGTTCATGGGACTGGGGGGAAACACTATAGATTCTTGGGAATATATGAAGAGTGTTCTCATCAAGATATCAGGAATATTTTAAAACTAGAGATATTCAAGATGCAATCTTTACTATTGTGCAAAATGATAAGACCGTAGAGGACTACTTAGAGAGATTTTTGTACATCCTCAGTGTTCAAAGCACAAATTTGATTTGAGTGCCATTAGGACCTTGTTCTTACGCGGACTTACTGATGATTCTAGGAATAATTTAAATTTTTAGGACAAGGAGATATTGCCCATAAACCCTTTGATCAAATATGTGACTTGTGGAGGAAATTCTCAAGGAATCAATATAGATCCGGTAAAGGAATTTAAAACATATATAAGAAAACCGAGTCTACTGATGCTATGATAATTAGATTGGAGAAAAAAATGGATAACATGAAAATTTAAATAATGAATACTACTAGCAAACAAATAGAATCTTTGAAAATTCAACAAAAACTTGTAGAGCAATAAGAGTCATTGCCCATTTTTTTTCCAAAATGTAGAAAAATTAAATTTTAAGAGAATGTCTTCTTGATGTTAAAGGAACTAATAAATGTGATTTTTTTTTGTAGAGAACCATGCCACGGAAAAATTTCCTTCGATACTGGGGCTGAAAGATGTATTTGAAGGAGGACAACCTGAAGCTGAATCATTGCATGCTATGGTAGCACGAAGAAACTGGCCTTAGGTAACTATAGGTATGGCTCCTGAAATTCCACCACATTTTTTTGGTTATAACGCACATCTATATTCCTATCCTAACACTAATCACTCTCAACATTGGCAGCATTTGAACCAACATGATTATCGAAAACCCTTCCAATCTTGGAAATGAGGATGGTGAGGGCCAATCCATTTAGACCATTCCTATCTTGCACCTATGCAATCATACCCACCTACATATGCACCTTACCCAATGCCACAATCATCACTGACTAGCTGAGTCAACCTATGCCACCATTACCATTACCTCCACCATTTCGATCTCCCCAATTGTCGTCCCAATCCACACCAAATCCCAATAGCAAAGCGGTACAAATGATCCATTCTATGAACCCACTTTTTCCATCCAGATATTATTCTATGCCAGTTGGAGTCAATGATCTACAATTGAGATCGGGGAAGATAGTAAACTCATAAAATCATAAGCAGCATATGGTGATTATCGAAAAGAAACGTGAGGAGGAAACTCCTGACCATTCTATTAGATATGCCACCATTCAGCCCATCCCTGTACCTTTAGAGCCTTTTCCATCCTCTTCAGACCAAGCTCCCTATCCAAAGAGAATAGTTGTGGAGATGAATGGCCCCATTCCTGAGTCTAGCTTGGCTTCTGAGCTTAGGAATATTTTTATAAAGGTATTTTTGTTCCAAGCTATCAAAGAGATATCCATCTATACAAAACTCGTTAGGGATATTTTTCTCAAGAAGCCAAGAAGGAGAATATTTTAACCCCAAACCATTCAATTTGTTGGAAGAGCAACAGAATTAATAACGGGATGTATGCAAATGGAAAAATAGACTGGCCTCGGAAACCCTGTTGTCTTTGTTCAGATAGGTGATGTCCTTGTATCTAATGTGCTTATGGACCTCGGGACAACCATTAATGTTATGACCAAGTAAACCATGGATCAACTTGGATTGGTCCATATTCGTCTTACTCCCACCATGCATGAATTGGCATACAGATCTAAAATAAATCTAGAAGGGGTGTTGGATGATGTAATTGTTTCATTAGATTGTTGGGAATATCCCGCAAACTTTGTGGTTCATCCAAATAATCTTGTGGGAGGACATCCTTTGATCTTTGGACGACCATGGCTTGCTACGGCTGATGCCTACATTGGATGCCACTCTGGTGATATGTATATTTCCCATGGATATTGTAGGAATAAGGTCACCTTATATCCACCTGCTAGATCAATTCAGGAACTCTGAGACACCTCATGGCTAGATTACAGTAGTGACGAGGAGAATCAGTTTGTCTTTATGTTACATCATTGTGTTGAGTACTCACAAGAGGGTCAAATACATATCTTCCTGAACAATAGAGACACCATGACTAATTTTGAGTCATTAAGCCAATTTTTTAGTCTGGATTTTTAGGAAAGTCACAATTCTCAAAATCTCTCATCACCATCTCTAACAACGCCTATCTATACTCTTGAACCCAATACCACTCTTGTTGAGATTAGTCCAGGAAAATATTTTCATGTCATTTCGGACTTGGATTCATCCCAGCAAGAGCATCTTATGAATTTGTTGTGAAACCATCTTGATGCCTTTGCATAGGGTTATGAAGATATTAAAGGAATCCCTCCTGAAACTTGTACTAATAATATTTATATTTAGGATAGAGCTCATCTTGTATGACAACCCCAAAGGTGTATGAACCCAACTCTAAGAGATGTCGTAAAAGAAGAATTGCAAAAACTCTTAGGTGCTGATTTTATCTATCCTATTTCCAACAGTCAGTGGCTCTTGTTAGGGCTCCATAGTTTGCAAGATTGGCAAGAAAAAACACTGTAGAGCCAACATCAAAACCACTTCGGAATCCTAAGATCTAGCCCTCCTGGATTTAGAGAGGGATCTCTCTTTATAAGTGTTTTAAAATATATGATCTATAATGCTTATGATACGATATTAGGCTAGTTATAAAGCACAAGGTTTTTGTTTGTTTGGTTGGGATGAATATCATTAAAATGAAGGAAGTCTTTTGAAGGGTAAAGTTGTGAGTAGGTTGAAAAATGGTTCAGCTAATAGGATAAGTAAGAAACAATGTCAATCCATTGGGCTATGGAGTCATAAAGGTTTTAATTGGACAACAAGTTTCTAGAGTGGTCTATGGGGAAAGTCATCTATGTCAACAGATCTCTTTAAGTTGATTTATGGAGTGGAACATTAAGAAGTGGTGAAAGAAAAAAAACATATAAGAAAAGAAAGATCAACTTAAGATAAAGTAAGGACTTTTAACCTAGTCTGCTTTCAACATACTCAAAGGAAAACAAAGAATAGATTAAGATCAAATAAGGACTTTTAACCTAGTCTGCTTTCAGCATATTCCCAAGGAAAACATTCAAGATAAAAAAATAATAGCTTAAGATCAATTAAGAACTTTTAACCTAGCCTACTTTCAACATATTCAAAAGGAAAACATTCAATATTAACATAAAAAGTAGTCTAAGATCAAGTAAGTACTTTTAACCTAGCCTGCTTTTGACATACTTTCAAGGGATCTTTTCAAAGAAACTGTTGGAGAAGAAATTAGAGGACAGGGCTAAACATGAACTTCTCGAATTCAAATTTAGTTAGCAGACTTTGTAAGAACATTCAAGGACAGAATCTCAAGTTTTACTCAGCAAGACAGGGGCTCACCAACATTCCTTGATTGATCACACTCTATTGAATTATCCTCAAATACACAATTAGCCGAAAAAATAAAGATAAAGATTTATCAGTGAGATTTAGGGTACTTGACAGCAAATCCTAATCTATATTTGTTGTTCTTTATCAGAGAAAATGGACACTATGGAAAACATGAGAAAAATAACAATTTACAATAAGAAAAACATCACCATTGACATAGACCAGGATCCCATAAATCAACTTGTATTTGATGTTCAAACCAGTTACAATCTTCAAGTCCAATGGGTCTTTATAGCTTCAGACTTCTAATCTCAACCTATATTTATTCTATTACAAACAGAGCTTCAGTAGCCTCAATATCTATTTACAATCAATGAGTATTCAAAGACCAACTACAATATTGTCTTCTAGAGAAGTATTTATAGAAGAATGAGGAGGTGGAGTGAACGAAAAGTCAAATATGTTCAATTAATGCAGAGTAAGTGTTTCTCGGCCTTTGAAGGGCCAAATGGAGAATTTTTCAAAGCTTTAACTCTGCTAATTGATTATTACATTAAAGTTCATCAACTTCAATCTCTTTTGTTGAATTTGGAGGTTGTTGGTAGGCTCGCCATAAATTCTGAGCTGTCTTTAGAAATATCTCTGACTGTGTAATTAATATGCATTCTTTTTAGGTGAAATCAGCTGGTAGGTGGCATTTTGAGGAGTAATAGCCTCAATGATGTGGCATTTGGAGGCTCTCTTTGTTAGCTTGTCATTATTTGTTGCTTTAAATACTATTTAGGCCCTAATTCTTGCTTTAAGGCCTTTGAAATCATCTTCGGAGTCTTTAAACTTTATATGCTGACTGTATTCACTGATTTGGCTTTAGTCATCTGCCTTTTTCCTTTTTCAACTGAATTAGTTTTTGGTGCTTTAATTCTGTTCCTTTATCTACCTGTATCCACCTTTAAACTGTGTTTTAATATTAAAACTACAGGATTAAACCTTAAATCCTTCACTCTTATGCATTAATCCTTTTCACTTTGATTTTTCGATGGCTTTCCATTTAATCCATTGTTTTAACCCTTAAATTATTGGTTAAATATTCAAATCTCTGGTTTTTGTATTTAACCTTTAATCGTCAATCTT
Organism: Pinus albicaulis; assembly: GCA_034641835.2. Taxonomy (NCBI): domain Eukaryota; kingdom Viridiplantae; phylum Streptophyta; class Pinopsida; order Pinales; family Pinaceae; genus Pinus; species Pinus albicaulis. The sequence continues at coordinate 943,300,551 of CM076584.1, read as the reverse complement.
TACCCTCACCGTTATTCTTCTTTGCTATATGCAGGTGGTTTTTAGTGTGGTGGAGGGTTTAATGGTATGCCCAGCGCTGACACAACATTGACCAAACCATTAGATGAAAACTGGCATCCCTTCTTCTTCGTGATTTTCCCTTAGAGATGGAAAACTTTGGCTTTGTCCCTTTGTGAGCTGTGGACAGGGTTTCCACTTCAAAAAACATTAGAAAACCTGCAAAAAACAACAATATACGTTATAAAAACCTGCGATGGAGGGTTTTTATTGCTTAGGAGGTTGGCGGAGGGATAAAAGGAACTTATGCAGAGGAGCGGAAGAGGTTTTGTGAAGAAAACCAGCAAAAATCTAGTTTTAAAATTGCATATGGCGTGAAAACAACATAGTGCTTTTTCTAAAACCACAAATGGTTTTCGTATGACCCTTGGGCGGTAAGTGGTTTTGCTTAGTCAAACGTGATCTAATAAAAAAGTGTCACATGGCTCTGCAAAACCAGCAGTTTCACGTGTTTTTGGACATTAAACCTCGACTAGAAAAATCACGTGATATGCGATCTGCATCGTCAGATGAGGAGGGGCAGATCCGACGATACAGAGAGGGGGCGCGACGAAAAGTTGCATAGGCAGGAGTTTAGTGGGGGACAGATGTTAGGAGGGGATTGGGAGAGGGGACAAGGTAGTGGGATGTGGGTCTGGAGGGGTTTTGATGTCAGGATGAATGAGGGCGGTTGGTTTATATAGATCGACGGTGGAGAATCGATGCAGAGGGTGAAAAGAAGAAATGGGTCTGACGATCAATGGATAGGAGGGGCAGTGACGACCGTTGATCTATATAGATCTACGGTGGAGGTTGCATGATGGAGTGATAAGGCGGGGATAAGAAAAAAAATAAGGGAAGGAAGGAAGGGATGGCAGGGTGAATTACTATCGTCAGATCTCCTGGATCGAAGGTGGAGATTTGTCGTCAGGAGGGTAAATAAAGACAAGGGAGAAAGAGATAGAAGGAAAGGGGTGAGATAGGTCCGGTGGAAGAGAAAGGTACCCGAGGCTAGGGCAAGAGGGTTGGGGCTAAAGGATTTAGGCACCCAGCTGCAGGGCCAGATCATATGACCAAAAAAGGTCAAGGTTTTAACCCTTGAGGGGCCTAAAGCCTATTTTGTTAATAAAAGTGGAAAAGTGGGTTTTAATGGTTTTTCCAAGCCCCGATAGCTAAAGGAAGGGTTTTTAAACAATAACAAAGGGTTTTATAGCCATAAAGGGGATTTTTTATGAAATGAAAGGTAATTTTGAAGGTTTTTTAGGATGATAAGGGTACAATGAGGAGGAAAAGGGATTTTTCAGAGAAAAATGGAAGATGAATAAGGGCTAAAAATGAATGAAAATAGGTTTAGAAAATGATGGAAAAATGCCTAAAAACAGTATTTTTGGATATCAACATGGCTCCCTAGTGGATTTTCTCAATGAAAAAGCAATGAAGATGACTTTTTGAGTTTTAGGAAGCACAAGAAAGCTTCAAGAATGAGCAATTTTGTATGAAAACAATCTCTTGAAGGCTCAAAACCTGTTTTAGCCATCATTTGCTTCGAAATTTTTTTATTGATGGCTAATAGTGGCTCCACTTGGAGATGGCAGCTCCTTGGAGGTGTCAAGGATTTCAAGAATTTATCTCTGGGATGCAGACCTGTGCCTTAATCCATTGACAACATGCTTCTTCTGTGATCATGCTGCTTAGAAAAGATGATCAATATTTCATATCAGCAAACAAATTCCTCCCAATCTTTCTGCCTACACAGCCTACTTTCCCTAACATTTTTTCTTCGTAAGGTGCACTTGGACATGCAAACCTCAAACATCAACATTTTATTCTTTTGAAAATAGGAAAAACTAATCTAAATCTACCCTTATTTCTTTCATGAGTTTAGGTTAAATTGTTGAACTCAAAAATTCTCTACCTAAGCTACTATCTGCGAGGATTAGACTGTCTCACATATTTTATTCTGTATTTTCTAAAATAGAAATTTAAACACAGTCAAATCAGGATTAGGTTGCCTGATTTTCCATGGTGTCTATGGCATAAAAACAAGCTCCATACAGACTGAAATTTGTAGAAAATAAAAACAAAAATGTGAAGGCTTAAGATCTGAAAAATAAAAGACATCCTTTACTCTTTCTTGCAGCTCTGGTTTTGATCTTGTTAGAGCTGTTCTCCTTTCTTTTGGTTCAGATTTTGAGCATATTAGAACCAATTCCTCATCAATATTATAGGTTCAGGTTTTTAATTTGTTTGAACCACTGTTTTTCTATCCTAATCTATTGTACTGATAAACCGAGATTGAATAGTTTGGAAAATCTTCTTCACTAATCTATCAGCAGAAAATTGAAATCCGTCTTAATAATGATTAGGCTATATGACTAAAATAGCAGTGTTGTTTTTGGTGGTGGCATTTAAGCTTGCACACTTTCAGATTTATCTTTTTTGGTATGGGGTTGTACCTTTCTTATTTTATTTCTACTCTCTTTTCTCTTTTGTATTGTTTTTGTATTTTTCTTTTTCCAAATTCAAAAGGCAGTATTATATACAATGAAACAAAAAGCTCTGAAAATTCAAATATCAGCTAACAGAAGTAATGTTTGAGCATCCTACCATTGACAGGACTTCCAAAAAATTCAGCTCCATCCAAATCTTATAAAAAGAATGCATTGTTCCCAATAGCAAATTGAATAAGATAAGGGCCTTGCCATAAATTGTCAAATTGTCCATGTTTACCCTTATCTTCTCTCCTTGAATCCCATTTTAAAACTTTATCACCAATTTTAAAATCACTTTCCTTGGTTCTTTTGTCAAACAACTTCGTGATGTTTTCTTGTAGTTGTTGTGCTATCATGTATACTTCATCCCTGGTTTTTTGTAGATGAATAGTCTGATTTATTCTTCTTTTCATATCATTATCTTCTGAATTTACTTCTTGGATCAGCTTCATGACTGGCACTCCTAAATTGGTTGGAAATATTTCATCTGTTCCATAAACTAGATGGTAAGGGGACATCCCAATTGACTTCTTAACTGTCAATATGTCTGCCCATAATGCATGTACTAGCTTATTGTGCCATTATTTCTTGTTATCTTCCAGCAACTTCTTGATAATGTTTACCAGACTTTTATTTGAGGATTCTGCCAAACCATTACCTTGAGGGTAATAAGTTGTAGAATGACCCAATATGATCTTATATTTATGACAGTATTCAACCATATTTTTAGATCCAAATGCATCAGCATTTTCAGTTATGATCTTTCTAGGACAGCCAAATCTAGACAGTATATGGTTTTCAAGGAATGAAATGATGACTAAATCTGTGGCATTCCTAGATGGGATGGCTTCTATTGATTTGGTAAAATAGCCTGTTGCTGTGAGGATCCATCTATGTTGGGTAGATGAGGGAGGATGGATTTCCCAAATGAATTCTAGACCCCACTGCTGAAAAGGAGCTTCAACAGTGATTGGTTGCAGAGGTAAGGGAAGAAGCTTTCTTTTGCCTTCAAAGATTTGGCATTTCTGACACGCAATAATCATCTTATGAACATATTGAAAGAGGGTGGGTCAGTAATAGCTATCTCTACGGATTTTGTTGGCAGTTGATTTCCAGTAGAGGTGGCCTCCACATTCTCCTTCATGAAACTCATGCTTGATCGTATCTGCATCATTCTCAGGCAAAAATTTAAGAAATAATCCACTAACATTTTTCCAATATAAACTTTTATCCAAAATGCAGTAATTTACAGATTTCAATTTTAAGAATCTGGCCTTTGTTTTAGGCAAACCAGGAGGGACATTGAGATTGAGAAAAACATGAAAAATATCAGCATACCAAGATGAATTCAGAAAATGATCTTCAATAATTGGAGTTGAAAACTCCTCCTGTTCATCTAATGCATTAAACATGTTTATATCAAGAGCTTGAAAGTTGGATTCAACCATAAGTTTTGCTAGTCCTTGAACTTTTATGAGCTTAGTGGGTTTGATTTCTATGTCATATTCTAAAATTACAGCAATCCACTTTCCTCTTTTGCCATCTGGATCTTGGGTCACAATGTCTTTTACAACTGAATAAGGCACAAATGCTATGACGTGGGAGTGTAAAATATAAACTCTGAAGTCTTTTAAGGCTTTGACTAAGGCAAAGGCTTGTTTTTCCATTATATTTTACTTCAAAGGTGCATCCCTTAATGCCTTGCTAAAAAATGCAATTGACTGATCTTGTCCATTCATGTTTTTCTATAATAGGACAACAACTACTGTATGTTCTGATGCAAATGAAAAAATGAAGAAATCTTTTGTAAAATCAGGACTAATGAGAACTGGTGTTTTGGTAAGGGCTTGTTTTACTAGCTCAAATGATTTCTTTGGTCCTAAGGTCCATTTAACTCCTTCTCTTTTAAGCATATTTGTCATGTTTCTAAGAAGTTCAGCTACATTGGGTATGAGCCTTCTCAATAAATTGATCTTTCCAATGAAAGATTGAAGTTCCTTGATATTTCTAGGATTGTTGATTTGCAATATACCATCAATCCTTTTTGGATCTATTCTTATTCTCTCTTCTGATATGATATGTCCAAGAAGTTTACCTTCTTGGAGACCAAACAGTGTTTTCTTTGGATTTAGAGATAGCCCAAAATTTCTGCATTTATCAAAGAATTTTCTCAAGTGGATTAGGTGTTCTTCATATGCTTTAGAATAGATAGTTATGTCATATAAGTAAATCACTATGAAGTAACCTATTTCTTCTGAAAATGCAATGTCCATGGCGCTCTGAAATGTGGCACCAACATTCATTAAACCAAAGGGCATTTTCAAATACATGAAAGTACCCCAAGGTGTAGTATAGGCTATTTTAAGTTGATCATCATGATATACCAATATTTGATTGTAACCTGAGAAGCCATCTAGCAAAGAAATTCCTCTAGAACTAGCTACCCTTTGCAAGATATGATCCATTTTATGCAAAGGATAGTTGTCCTTTAATAAGGCTTTGTTTAAGTTTCTAAAATCAATGCAAAGCCTTATTTCTCCTTTTTTCTTCCTAACTGATACAAGATTAGACACCCAGTCTGAGTATCTAACAGGGACTATAATTCCAGCATCATACTTATTTCTAATTTCTTTCTCTACCAAAGGTAATTGAACCGGGTTAATTTTGCGCAATTTTTGTTTAAAAGGCTTCTGGTTTTCTTTGTGGGGTATTTTATGCTGAATTATTTTTGTATCATATGATTTCAGATCTTCATAACTCCATGCAAACACATTAGAAAATTATTTAAAAATCTCAATATATTTCATTTTAATGTGAGCTGGCAGTGTTTTGGATAAGTTGATCATTTTAGGCTTTTCCTCACTGCCTATGTTGCATTCTTCTACTTCAGTTTCAATAGGTTCCAGATTTGGCTTTTTAGCAGCATCATTCAAGTCAAACAATTCCTCTAATGGGATGAACCCTCTTGGTAAGATGTGATCTTTAGATCGCGGCACTTCTAAATATTCATTTTCTAAATCTGTGCTATTATCTGTTTTATGATTGGGTTCATAGGTTAAGAGATTTATTTCAGGAACCTTGGGAGATTTTTCTTCTTTAACAAGTGGGTTTTCTTCAATAGGAAAGTCTTGTTCATACTTTGAATCTGAGTTTGATATTTCAAATTCATTTTTGGACTGTAGGAAGTCTTCTATTTGTTTGTCTCCATCAAAAAATTGCCAGTATTTTTCATTATCCAGGAAATCTGGTCTATATTTGACTGGGTAGTGCATTGCTTGGTTTCATAAGGTATTAGACAAGTCCTAGCAGCAAAGGCTAATCCATTGGCAAGGACATTTTGGTTTCTTGGGACAAATATAAGCTGGAATTCATGAAGTGTTTTTAATAAATCCATGGCATCATTTCTATAGGCTCTAATTCTGAGATGTTTAGCAATATATTCCCCACTTACTTGCCTAATTATCAACTCTGAATCTCCATGAACTATTATTCTTTTGGCCCCTAATTTTTTCAATAAATGTAGGCCTAAAAGGATAGCCTCATACTCAACTATGCGGTTTGTATGTTGAAATTTTAATCTATAGGAATGCCCCTCAGCATGATTGTTTTCAGTGTTGTGTATCCATATGCTTTCTTCTGCATAATTTTTAGTGCAAGACCCATCAAAAATCATGCTCCAAAGAGGACTGTTTTCAGATTTTTTATTTTTTTTATTGTTGTCCTCTTTTTCTTCGTCATTATTTTGTTCTGTACAAGGGTCTGCACTACTTTTTTCTATGGTTTGTTCCTCAATATTTTCAATGTTTTGAGGTTTTGTTCTTTGATTTCCATGATTTGTAGTATATACATGACTGTTTTGAACCTTAAAACCTTTAATCTGTTCGCTGTGAATTTCTAAATCAGCAAACTGCTTTTCAGTTTTCTCCTTATTTTCCTCTTCATGACTTGTTGCCACTATGTTTGGATGTGTAGTTCCCACTACGTTTGATGATGTTTTATTGAATAACTCTTGCTCATTAGGAATATCATCATTGTAAAGAATTAAAGAGTCAAGGTTAGTGTGTATGGAATAGAGAGGAGAATTCTCTGGTATTTCTTGGTTACTCACCATGTATTTCATGTTTGTTTCCCTATATAGTCTTCTAGGTTGACCGAAGACAGGGATGGTGGCAAAATTCATATCCATCTGCATAGTACCTTGTAACTTAGCATCCCATGACCTTGAAAGAAGCATGCCATATTTGGGGTGTATATCAGCCACTACAATTTCCATTATTAAGCTCTTGGCTAGTATTTGGGCTAAGTTAACACACAAATCCTTTATTAGTCCTAGGCATCTCACCCTACGTGAATCAAAGGAGTATAAAACTTTGTAGGGTCTGGTTACCTCTAAGCCTAATCTTTCCATTATTACCTTGGGCATGAGGTTGTGTGATGCTCCTGAATCAAGCATGGCATTGTGTAAAATATTATCATGGATGTTCAAACTGATGTAAAATGGAGGGGTAGTTCCTTCTTGAAATTTTACTTCAATTTTTGGTCCAAATATGAGCTCTGGGGTATCATCATTTAAGTTAACTGTGTCATGAACATCTTCTATGTTCAAAGCTTTCAAAATCTGACCTTTATATACATTTTGAGTGACTCACTTAGTAAGTAGGATAGAGATTTTGATTTTGGATATTTCATTCTCTAGGCTAAAGGGAATATGTTTTTTCAAAATGTTCGATTCAGCCTTGTTAGTCACTCTTTGTTTAGCAAAATCAGCTTGCTGATTTTTAGTATTTACAGCAGTTAAAATGGTTTTTTCAGGAGCATTAGCTGAGATGCTAGTGCTGCTGGGTTTAAAACTCTGTTTTTCATTGATTTGAGTGTTTTTCCCTTTGTTTAAGTCAGAATTCATAGCCACTGTTTCGTAAATTGCTACTGTCTTTTTGGAAACATTGTCAAGGCTTTTTTTGGCAGATTTATTAGAGGTTTTATTTCTGGGAGTCTCTTGATTCTTTTTACTTCTCAGGTCATATTTTTTAGGTGATCCTATGATGGCATTTTCAAAGTTTGGCTCATAGTATCTAGTCTCTGGTTTTCTATCATCATAGAGTGTATATAGACCTTGTTTTCTTTCATAAATGAGATCAGAATCCTCATTTCTTACTCCCAACATGTTCATGTGCTCATCCTCTGTTTGTTCATTTACTTATTCATTCTCATTAACATAATTTTCTTGGAAAGGAGGCCTGATCTATTGATCATCATCTCTTTGTCTGTTTTGAGGTTGATTTCTCCTAAAGTTATGATTTTGGTTTTGAGATTGATTTCTGTTTTAGGGAGTTGATTGATTCTATCTAGATTGTGCTCTCTCAAGTATGTTCATATTCTTCATCATTCTCTCCATTTTTGAGCTAGATGTGGAAGGTGCAGTTTCCTCCCTAAATGATACTTTCTTTTCATTCCTCATCCTAGCTCTTTTTTCAATCAGATTTACTTCCACGGCAAGAGCTCCCTTCTGCATGTCTTCTAGAGTCAAGGGATCTCTTTCTCTTAGCTCATAAGCCATTTCAGGATTGAATCCTTTAGGGAATTTTGCCAAAGCTAAGCCTTGTGGAGGTTTAAAATCTGGGGGTAGTGCATTATAAACACTATTGAATCTAGTGCAATAATTTTGAACACTTTCCCCAATGTTTCTTTTGAGGTTGTTGTAATCTAAAAGTATTTGGAGAGTGTTTTTTCTGACTTCCCATTTTTTTAGGAATGACTGATGGAGTGCTTGGTGGTCATTAATACTATTAGGGGTTAAGCTTTTGAACCATTTTCTTGCTTCTCCCCCTAAATTTTGAGCAAACAATATGAGTTTGATAGTTTCATCATCTATCTCATTACTATCAAAATAGTCATTCATCTTATCCATATGTTGTGAAACAGTAGTAGAACCACTAGCATCATATAATGGAACCTTGGACTGATATTCCTGTGGAAGATTGACTAAAGGTAAAGGAAGTACTAGAGGGGCATACCATGTTGCCATGATAGGAGGTTGTGGAAGAAATGGGGGGTTCAAAAGTGGAGGGTTTATGAAAGGACGAGGAGGATGGAATGGAGTAGTTTGAACAGTGGGTGTATGGATAACAGTAGTAATTGGACTAGAAAAAGACTGTTTAGTAGATCTAGGATGAGAAAAACCAAAGTTATGAATGAAATGAAGGTTAGGGGGAGTGGTTTCTCTACTACTAGGACGTTCACCACTATGTTGGGGTGAGTGTGGAGACTCAAAGTCTATCTGATCTATATCACTAAGTGACTTAGTTCTGAATGGGATTCTTAAGTCAACTTGTGTATTTTGTAGAACTAAGAGGTTTTCAGGGACAAAATTAGCTCTATGAATTGGTCTGAAAATAGTTGAAGCCTTGGATTTAGGAGATTTCCTAAGGATACTTTCTGGATTATCAACTATATCAGGAGGATTTGGGTCAGGATAGGCTCTAGTATAAATTCTTCTAGAAGCCACTATGTAGAGTTTTTAGACCCAATTGATGAGAAAATTTCAGCCAAGTATGACAGTATTTTAAAGGCTAACTAATATGTTTCAAAGAAAACTCAATCCTCAAAGTCTTCCTAACTGAGTTTCTATGATGTTATGATAAATGTATTCCCAGTGGAGTCTTAAGAAAAACCAAAGGGGTCAGCAGGCCTACTGAACACCAATGGAGTCGCCAGGTGAAGGATTTTTACTTGTTTTCAAGGTTTGGTTGTTGTTCACCATCAACAATAAATACTAACCAGTATTGGTGATTGAGTTGTGAAGTTATATATTACTCAATAATCTCCCTAGTATTGTCACCCCTCTATTAGGGCTCCGTAGTTTGCAAGATTGGGAAGAACAAATGCTGCAGAGCCAACATCAAAACCACTTTGGAATCGTAGGATCTAGCCCTCCTAGATTCAAAGAGGGATCTCTCTTTATAAGTGTTTTCAAAGATATTATATTTAATGCTTATGATATGATATTAAGCTAGTTATAAAGCACAAGGTTTTTTTTTGTTTGGTTGGGATGAATATCATTAAAATGAAGGAAGTCTTTTGAAGGGTAAAGTTGTGAGTAGGTTGAAAAATGGTTCAGATGATAGGATAAGTAAGAAACAATGTCAATCCATTGGGCTATGGAGTCATAAAGGATTTAATTGGACAACAAGTTTCAAGAGTGGTCTATGGGGCAAGTCATCTATGTTAACAGATCTCTTTAAGTTTATTTATGGAGTGAAACATTAAGAAGTGGTGAAAGAAGCAAACATATAAGAAAACAAAGAGAAAATTAACATCAAGTAAGGACTTGTAACCTAGCCTACTTTCAGCATACTCAAAGGAAAACAGAGAATAGCTTAAGATAAAATAAGGACTTTTAACCTAGTCTGCTTTCAGCATATTCCCAACGAAAACATTCAAGATAAACAAAGAATAGCTTAAGATCAAGTAATGACTTTGAACCTAGCCTGCTTTTAGCATATTGGAAAGGAAAAAATTCAAGATTAACATAAAAAGTAGTCTAAGATCAAGTAAGTACTTTTAACCTAGCCTGCCTTTTACATACTTTCAAGGGATATTTTCAAAGCAATTGTTGGAGAAGAAATTAGAGGACAGGGCTAACCGTAAAATTCTCTAATTCAACTTTAGTTAGCAGACTTTGTAAGAAAATTCAAGGACAAAATATCAAGTTTTACTCAGAAAGATAGGGGCTCACCAACATTCCTTGACTGATCACACTCTATTGAATTATCCTCAAATACACAATTAGCCAAAAACATAAAGATAAAGATTTTTTAGTGAGATTTAGTGTACTTGATAGTAAATCCTAATCTATATTTGTTGTTCTTTATTAGAGAAAATGAAAAGTATCGCAAACATGAGAAAAATAACAATTTAAATAAGAAAAACATCATCATTGACATAGACTAGGATCCCATAAGTCAGCTTGTATTTGATGTTCAAACCAGTTACAATCTTCAAGTCTAGTGGGTCTTTACAGCTTCAGACTTCTCATCTCAGCCTATCTTTCTTCTATTACAAACAGAGCTTCAACAACCTTGATAGTTATTTACAATTAATGAGTATTCAAAGACCAACCACAATACTATCTTCTAGAGAAGTATTTATAGAAGAATGAGGAGGTGGACTGAAATAAAGGTCAAATCTATTCAATTAATGTAGAGTAAGTGCTTCTTAGCCTTTGAAGGGCCAAATGGAGATTTTTTCAAATGTTTTAACTCTGCTAATTGATTATTACATTAAATTTCATCACCTTCAGTCTCTTTTGTTGACTTTGGAGGCTGTTGGTAGGCTCGCCATAAGTTCTGACCTGTCTTTAGAAATATCTCTAACTGTGTAATTAATATGCATTCTTTTTAGGTGAAATTAGTTGGTAGGTGGCATTTTGAGGAGTAATAGCCTCAATGATGTGGCGTTCAGAGACTCTCTTTGTTAAATTGTCATGATATGTTGCTTTAAATATTGTTTAGGCCTTAATTCTTGCTTTAAGGCCTTTGAAATCATCTTCAGAGTCTTTAAAATTTATATGCTGACTGTATTCACTGATTTGGCTTTAGTCATCTGCCTTTTGACTTTTTCAACTGAATTAGGCTTCGGTGCTTTAAGTCTGTTCCTTTATCTGCCTATTTCCACCTTTAAACTGTGTTTTAATATTAAAACTACAAGATTAAACCTTAAATCATTCACTCTTATGAATTAATCCTTTTCAATTTGATTGTTTGATAGCTTTGCCTTTAATCCATTGTTTTAACCTTTAAATCATTGGTTAAATCTTCAAATCTCTATTTTTTGTCTTTAACCTTTAATCTTCAAGCTTTACCCTCACCGTTCTTCTTCTTTGCTATATGCAGATAGTTTTTAGTGAGGTGGAGGGTTTAATGGTATGACCAGCACTCACACAACACTGACCAAACCATCGGATGAAAATTGGCAGCCCTTTTTCTTCGTGATTTGGCCTTAGAGATGGAAAACTTTGGCTTTGTCCATTTGTGAGCTATGGACAGGGTTTCCGCTTCAAAACCCATCATAAAACCTGCAAAAAACAAAAAAATACGTTATAAAGACCTACGATGGAGGGTTTTGATTGCTTAGGAGGTTGGATTAGGGTGAAAGGAGCTTATACAGAGGAGTGGAAGAGGTGTTGTGAAGAAAATCAGTGAAAATCTGGTTTTAAAATTACATATGGCGTGAAAATGGGCATAGTGGTTTTGCTAAAACCATGAATGGTTTTCGCGTGACCCTTGGGAGGTAAGTGGTTTTTCTTAATCGAATATGATCTAATCGAAAAGTGTTACGTGGCTCCCACAAAAACAATGATTTCACATGTTTTTGGGACGTTAAACCTCTGCTAGAAAAATCACGTGATATGTGATCTACATTGTCGGATGAGGAGGGGTAGATCTAACAGTGCAGAGAGGGGGCGCGACGAAAAGTTGCATAGGCAGGGATTTAGTGGGGGGAAGGTGTTAGGAGGGGATTGGGAGAGGGGAATGAGTAGTGGGATGTGGGCTCGGAGGGGTTTTTATGTCAGTATGAATGAGGGCCATTGGTTTATATAGATCAAAGGTGGAGAATCGATGCAGAGGGTGAAAATAAGAAATGGGTTGGGTGATTAATGGATAAGAGGGGCGGTGATGACCGTTGATCTATATATATCTACGGTGGAGGTTGAATCATGGAGTGATAAGGCAGGGATAAGAAAAAAAATAAGGGAAGGAAGGAAGGGATGGTGGGGTGAATTACTGCTATCAGATCTCTCGGATCGACGACAAAGATCTGTCGTTGGGAGGGTAAATAAAGACAAGGGAGAAAGAGCTAGAAGGAAAGGGGCGAGATAGGTCCGGTGGAAGAGAAAGGTACTGGAGGCTAGGGGAAGAGCACTGGGGATAAAGGATTTAGGCACCCGATTGTAGGGCCAGGTCACATGACTGAAAAAGGGCAAGGTTTTAAGCCCTGAGGGGCCTAAAACCTATTTTGTTAATAAAAGAGGAAAAGTGGGTTTTAATGGTTTTTCCAAGTCCCTATAGCTAAAAGGAAGGGTTTTTAAACCATAACAAAGGGTTTTGTAGCCATAAATGGGATTTTTTATGAAATGAAAGGTAATTTTGAAGGTTTTTTAGGATGATGAGGGTACAATGAGAAGGAGGAAAAGGGATTTTTCAAAGAAAAATGGAGGATGAATAAGGGCTAAAAATGAATGAAAATAGGTTTAGAAAATGATGGAAAAATGCCTAAAAACAATATTTTTGGTTATCAACATGGCTCCCTAGTGAATTTTCTCAATGAAACAATAGTGAATATGACTTTTTGAGTTTTAGGCAACACAAGAAAGCTTCAAGAATGCGTAGTTTTGTATGTAAACAATCTCTTGAAGGCTCACGACCTGCTTTAGCCATCATTTGCTCTGAAAAAAATTAACTGATGGCTAACAAGTCTCCCCATTGGTTTTAGTCCCAAAAAAATATGGGAGATGGCACATTTACATTGATTATAGATAATTTAGCAAAAGCACTCTTAAGGATTACTTACCTCGTCGTTTCATTGATCACGTGCTTGATACCCTTGCTGGTAAGAAGTACTTCTCTTTTCTAGATGGATTTAATGGTTATAACTAGATATAGATCACACCCCAGGATCAAGACAAAACAAACTTTACATGTCCATGGGGTACATTTTCTTACTGAATGCTTCCATTTGGGCTATGTAATGCCTTTAATACCTTCCAAATGGTAGTCCTCACAATTTTTTCTGACCTTGAGTGTGTGGAAATATATATGAATGACTTATTTGTGTTTGGTGATTCATTTCAGGAGGGCCTCAAAAATATAGAAAAGGTGCTTCTTTGTTTCCAAGAAGCTCATATTGCCTTGAGTGATAAACGTGTAGATTAATGTGCAAGGCAAGTGTAGTTCTTAGCCATATAATTTCTGAAAAAAGTATCCAGGTTGACCCTGCAAAGATAGAAATTATTCTAAGTCTTCCTGCACCCAAAACTCAAAGCGAAGTGAGAGGTTTCCTAGGACATGAAGGCTACTATAGGAGATTCATTGAGAATTTCTCTAGGATATCTACCCCCTTTTCCGACTTTTAGCTAAGGATAGTGAGTTTTCTTGGTCCACAGCTTGCCAACATTCCTTTGAGACATTGAAGTAAAAACTAGTACAAACACCAATTTTGAGAGGACCAAACCGGTCCATGCCATTTCGTATTTCCTCTGGTGCTCTAGATACTGCCATTGGCGCAACTTTAGGAGAAGAAGAAGAAAAAAATTCCTATGTTATCTACTTCATCAGTAAAAATTTGTTACTCGCTGAATTAAACTACACATGTCTAAGAAAGAGTTTTGAGCTATAAGTTTTACTATTAATAAATTCAGACACGACACTATAGGGTATGAAGTCTTTCTGCATACTGATCATTCTGCAATAAAATATTTCATGAATAAACCATTAACTAGAAGTAGAGTGACTAGATGGTTATTATTATTACAATAATTCAATATTACTATTGTTGATAGACTAGGAAAATCTAATGTAGTAGCAGATTATCTTTCAAGATTAAATAATCCTGGTGAAGTAATTCCTATTAATGATGATTTTCCTGACAAACATCTTTTTGCTATTGTTAGGACCTCACAATGTACCATTTTTACCATACATGTTGACACCACTTTACCCTTTATAACTATATTTAAAAAGGGTTACATTATCATTTTCATCCATTTTACCCAAAGGTATATGAAATCCTTCTCTTTACTATATATTTAATATGTTTACATATAATTCCACATTACTCTTATATTTCATCATTAATCGAAGGTAGATTGTTGCTAACACAAGTCTAAAAGATCGTAGATAATTTATGATAAGGAACGTGCTGTGCTGAAACAATCGGCCGTTGCTGAAACAGTTGACTCCGTTGCTGAAACAATCAGTGGGCACGTAAATTCTGTCACTACTCGTGATTTGTGATTTCAGAAGAGTATTTTGGGAACAATGGCAACAAGACGAAGACAAGAAAGAAAGTTGTTACACGGATTGTTCTGAAGCCAGTACTTTTTTTGTATCTATTGTAACAATATTTTTCTATGGAAGAATAGAAGGAACCTGTTTTAAGATAGAAGAACATATTTGGATAGATATAGATTTTCTCTGATGTAACTGTAATAGATGTCTTCTCTTTAAAAAGAGGAGACATCATCATTAGAAGGGGATTTAGATACTACAGGAGAAACATCATTTTGAGCGGAAAGGAGCAAGACTCCATTGTAATGTATCATTCCTTTTTGACATATGAATAAAGGTTTCTTTTGAGCACTTCAATTTAACTCTTTCCCCTGGGGAATCTTGTGAGAAGGAAAGGGCTCGCCTTCATCACAAGATTCACTCGATTGCTCCTGTAGTTTGTTGAATTTCTTTATGATATTCACACCTTAATTTAACTTTGTTTACTGAATCATCATTTGCATAGTTCTATAGTTCTTTAAGCACTCTGTTTTCTTTAACGCTGCATGAGTTCAGTAACATTCATTCTTAAAGAAGCCAAGAGATCTTTTTCTGTTATTTGTTAGAATGTATGATTGATGCTGGGAAACAGGTGCTAAAGATTCCTGTGCAAAGGAATAGGGTCCTGTTCCTCATAGGTTGACTCTCTTTTTTTTGCAGTGTGATTAGTATCAGGAGACTGGTGCTGAAGGTTCCTGTTCATGTGAATAGGGTCCTGTTTTCTTGGATAGATCTTTTCTACAGTGTGATTAGTGTCAGGAAACAGGTGCTGAAGTTCCTGTTTGGAGGAATAGTGTTCTATTCCCTGTTATGGTTGATTGGTTTCCTTTCCTGTAGGGTGATTTCCTTTCATTATCTTTTCCTAGGATTCTTTTAATGAAAGACTGCAATAGAGGAATTTCTTCTGCTATAACACAAGTAGACTTCAGCTTTGTTAAAGCAGGGTGTGAATAGTTAGATTTGTATGATTGATAATTGTGTGGCTTCTACTACAACATTATCTTGCTTTTGGAATTCAGCATATCCAGTGCGTGATTGTCTTTGGAATAAATAGACCTTCCTCGGTTGAAAATTTATGTGGAGCTTGAATTGTTAAAACAATTAAAGCGACCAACATTTTGGCGTCATTGCCGGGGAAGGCAATTATAGATTTCAAAAGCATTAATATTTTCTTTCTAGATGTGCAGATTGTATGAGAGGACGCAGAACCCAGAAGAAAACTAATCCTACAGGTGGCAAGGGCAAAGGAAGGGGAGGAATAAAGACTTTCATTGACGAGATTATATCAAAGGCTGAATCATCACAGAGATTAAGTTCTCGAAGACCAAAACTTTAGCACTCCCCTCAATCAGATTACAAAACAAAGGAAGTTGTGGGCCCTGAAAACATACAGGGACCAGTAACGGATATTAAAGAACCAACAATCAGTGCTGGAGAATCAGCAGAAAGTGCTAGCAAATTAGCAGAGCACGTTGAGGAACTAATAGAGAGTATTGGACGACCAGTGAAAAACATTGAGGAGCCAGTAGAAGATCTTGAGGATCGAGCAAGTGCAGTAGGAGAACAGCCAATGGAAGGAAACAACGAAGAATTCTTTGGTGGAGGTTGTGTAGATCCTGAAGGAGAAGGAAGGGATGAAAATTCTCTCTCTACCTTGGGATTTCCTATCAATGATATCCCTAGAGGAACAACTCCTATGGAGAATATTCCATTGTCAGCTTTACCCAACTTCCATGGTTTATCCTCTGAATATCCGGATGAATTTCTTTTTGAATCTGATATATTATGCAGAAGTTATGATTATGTTACTAATGCTCAAAAGTTGAAACTGTTTCTAGCAACATTAAAAGGAAATTCTTCAAGATGGTTCATGAGCCTTGGAAGTCAGGTAATCACAACATGTGAATAGATGAAACATAAATTTCTTCTTAAATATCAAGACTATTGTCGGATGAGAGAAAAGAGGGAGGAACTATTCAACATGGCACAAAAGACGGACGAGAATCTGGAGGACTATTTGGAAAGGCTGCAGTATAATCTGTAGAGATCTGATCATCCGAATGTAAGTAAAGAAATTTGCAAAACAATATTACTTAGAGGATTAAGGGATGATTGTTTAGACATGTTAAACATGCTTGGCAAGGGAGATATATCTAAAGAATCATATGATGAGATTGTTGAACTTTGTAAAAGATGTTCAAGGGGAGCCGCAAGGAACAGAGTAAGTAACAAAGATCCCACCTATTCAAGAGTGCAGAAATCAGCCAGTGGGGGAACAACAAGAGCTGAAATAGGTAATTTACTTGAAGAATTTAAAACTGAGATGTTGAGTTCCTTTGCTTCACAAATTGACACCTTGCAGGTTAAAAAGAAGCAGGTTGAAACAGAAGCAGCTCTGGCTGTCTTTTGCCCTAAATGCAGAGACAAACATCCACTAAGGGAATGCCCATTGGGAAAAATACCAATCTGCACCCTTGGTGAGAAAGATCATGAAATACAACAATGTCCCTCTCTACCGGGAATAAAGGTAGCACTGCAGCCAATGGAAGAAGAAGCTGAAGCAGTTTACCTGCTAACACAAAGAAGACAATGGCAACCAAAAGGACAAGGTATGAATTCTAGTATGCCATTTAATTGTTGGAATAATTATTCTGCTTTCAGTCAAACAAATTACCCTCCCTTTAATCAAATGCAATACCCACCCTTTAGTCAGATGAACTTCCCACCCATGCAACAATCAAACCCTCCCTTTGTTGATCCTACAATGTGGACTCCTTGGCCCCCACAACAACCATCTTCTTTTAATCCTTGGAATTCAAATTGGAGAAGCCAACAACTCCCGTATCCAAATCAATTTCCTCAATTTCAACAACCACTTCCTCTACCATCAAATGCTCCACCAAATAATCAAATGAGACCCCAGCTACCTGTGCAACCAAATCCTAACCCCAATAATAAAGTTGTGCAAGTCATTGATATTTAGAATCAGCCTACATTTCCTACTATGCAATGTAATGATATTCATTTGAGATCCGGGAAAATAGTAGAACCTATCATCGATGATATAACCTCTTCTGATTCTGATAAAGAGGAAAGTGAGAAACATAAAAAAGCACAACCACCCTCTAACGAGGGTATTGAAATAACAGAACCACCATTCCCCGAGCATTTAGTTTTAACTAAAACGCCTGAAACACCTGCTTTTAATCTTTTAGGGGAATTGCAAAACTTGTATGTTAAAATTCCACTTTTACAGGCACTGAGAGATGTACCAATTTATGCCAGAACCATAAGGGACATTTGTGTTAAGAAACCTGGTAGGAAAACTAAATATCCCCTTACAGTTCATGTGATGGGTGACTTATCTGCATTAATGTCTGGAAAAACCCCACCTAAGAAATATGGTGACCCTGGCCATCCTACTGTGACAGTTCAAATTGGTAAAACAATAATTCCTCAAGTTTTGGTAGATCTAGGTGCTGCAATAAACATTATGACTATTGAAACTTCACAGTTGTTACAGCTGAATAACACAATCAGAGATACACCAACTATCCTATAGTTATCTTACCGTTCTACAATTGAACTAGAAGGAGTTCTTTAAGATCTAGTTATCTCAGTTGAATCCTAGAATTACCCAGCTGATTTTTTCATATTACAAACTAAAACAAAGCTGGGGGGACACCCTTTAATTCTGGGAAGGCCATGGCTGGCCACAGCCGATGCCTTTATCAGCTGCAAATCTGGTTCAATGACAATTTCTAATGGTTATGAAACTAAACAACTTACTCTTTATCCTCATGCTACACCCATAATTAATAATGAAGATTCTGTGTGGATGGATTATGATGATAATGCTATTTAGCCCATTTTAACTATCAGGCAAGCCTTAACTCTTAAGGACAATACAGAGGATGAAATAATTAATAATTTTATTTGTGAACCTTCCTCTATAATTGCTGAAACACACAATCAATTGACTGCAATTTTTGAAACGGATATCCAGGAAAAGATTGAATCTGAAGATTTATCTCAGACATTAACCACCATCTCATCTAAAAGCACAACAGTCGAAATCAAACCTGGCAAGACATTAAACATAAATCATGATCTAACAGTTGCTGAAACACAGCAGCTAATGAAGTTATTACGTGAAAATAAGGAAGCATTCGCATGGGATTACACGGATATGAAAGGAATCTCTTCTGAATTATGTACTCACCGAATTTATATTAAAGAAGGATGTCGACCAGTCTATCAACCCCAAAGATGAATGAACCCTAATTTAAGAGAAATTGTTAAAGAAGAACTTCAGAAATTGCTTAATGCAGGATTTATATACCCCATATCTGACAGTGAATGGGTTTCCCCATTGGTAATAGTCCCTAAGAAAAACGGGAAATGGAGAGTGTGTGTTGATTACAGAGCCTTAAACAAAGCTACTCAAAAGGATCACTTCCCTTTAACTTTCATTGATCAGGTGTTGGATAGTCTGTCAGGGAAGAATTTTTTTTCTTTTCTAGATGGATTCAGTGGGTATAACCAAATTAGAATTGCACCCCAAGACCAGGACAAGACCACTTTCACTAGTCCTTGGGGAAATTTTGCTTATAGAGTTCTTCCATTTGGGCTATGTAATGCACCAACAACGTTTCAGAGGGCTGTTATAGGAATGTTTTCTGATATGCTGAATGACTCTATGGAAATATTTGTGGATGATTTTACTCCTTATGGTGTGTCTTTTGAAGATGCATTACAAAATCTTGAGAAGGTACTTAAACGTTGTATACAAGCTCACCTCTCCCTAAGTATTGAAAAATGTCATATGATGATGAGTGAAAGAGTAGTGCTTGGAAATTTTATTTCATCTCAAGTTATTCAGGTAGACCCATCTAAAATACTGGTCATTCAGAATCTTCCTTCTCCTAAAACACAAACTGACGTGAGAAGTTTTCTAGGACATGTTGGATATTACAGAAGATTTATTAAAGATTTTTCTAAGATAGATTCTCCATTATTTGTGTTGCTTATGAAAAATGTTGAATTTAAGTGGACTAATCTTTGTCAGAAAGCCTTTGTAGAACTTAAGCATCAGTTATCTATCGCTCCTATTTTGAGGGGACCTGATTGGGCCCTCCCCTTTCATATATCTTCTGATGCTTCAGACACTGCAATTGGAGCTGTCTTGGGACAAGAGGAAAATCATCTTCCTTATGATATCTATTTTATCAGTAAGAACATGACCCCTGCTGAGCTTAATTATATAGTTACCGAAAAAGAGTTTCTTGCAGTAATTTATGCCATTAATAAATTTCGACATTATATCACTGGTTATTCTACTTTTGTCCACACTGATCACTCGACTATTAAGTATTTAATGAACAGATCTGTCACAAATGCTCGAGTTACCAAATGGTTATTTTTACTGCAGGAATTTGATATTACAATTGTAGATCGGCCTGGTAAAGAAAATGTGGTAGCTGATTTCCTTTCACAGTTAAAAACTGATAATAATATTCCAGTAGATGATTCCTTTCCTGATGAGTATTTATTTGCAGCCTCTGCTCACTCTCCGTGGTATGCAGATATTGAAAATTATTTGGTTGTAGGAAAAATACCATCACACCTATCATACAGAGCAAAGAGAAGAATTTTTCAACAAAGTGCCAGGTATAGCTGGATAAGTGGGTGTCTTTTCTACACAGGGCTTGATCAGGAAATCCGAAGATGCATTAGGGAGGATGAAGTGTACGACATACTAAAAGCTTGTCATGATGGCCCTTGCGGAGGGCATTTTGCTGATAAAAGAATAGCACACAAATTTTTGAGGATGGGTTACTATTGGCCTTCATTATTTAAGGATGCAAAGAAATATGTGAGGGCTTGTGATAGCTGTCAGCGAATGGGTCAACCCAATCATAGAGATCAAATGCCATTAAACCCCCAGGTATTATCCGAACCATTTGAAAGACCCATTAATCCTTCATCCAATCAAATAACTTATATATTAGTCTCTACAAACTATATGACTAAATGGGTGGAGGCCAAAGCACTTATTACAGCCAATGAGGAAGTTGTCCTAGCTTTTTTATTTGATTTCATAGGACCCATTAATCCTCCATCCAATCAAAGAACTTATATATTACTCTCTACAGACTATATGACTAAATGGGTGGAGGCCAAAGCACTTATTAGAGCCAATGAAGAAGTTGTCCTAGCTTTCTTATTTGAAGACATCTTCACTAGATTTGGAATTCCTAGAGAGCTAGTTACAGATGGGGGACCTCCATTCAATTCTCATGGTTTTAAATCTACCCTTCATAAATATCATATTCATCATAGAATGACTACACCATACCACCCCCAGGCCAATGGGCAGGTGGAAAGCACAAATAAAGTATTAGAAGCCATTCTAACTAAAACAGTGAAGGATAATCGGAAGGATTGGTCTCAAAGGCTCCCTGAACCACTATGGGCTTACAGAACTACCTAGAGAAATACTACAGGTTTTTCTCCCTATGAATTGGTTTATTGTAAAAATGTTGTTTTTCCTGTGGAATTTGAACTTAAAACTTTAAGAACTGCTTTAGCTGTTAACCGTGATTTGACTGATGTGCAGACAGCTAGGTTGTAGCAGCTTCTTGAATTGGATGAAAAGAGATTAGAGGCCATTCACCAAACAACCGTGATTCAACAACAAAGAATGAAGTGGCATGATAAAATCATCAAACACAAGCATTTCCAAAAAGGTAATTGGGCCTTATTGTATGACTCTCAGTTTGAGAACTTCAGGGTAAGCTACGTACACAATGGCTTGGACCATATGAAGTAGATGTTGTCTTTCCTAATGGAACAGTAAGACTTTTAACAATTGATGATTCTAAAACACCTCTACTAGTAAATGGTCGTAGGCTTCGTTTGTACCAGCACCCTGTTTCTAAAGAAGATTTCAAGGCTGCTTGCATGACTGATACACATTATCTTTTTCTAGGGGAGTCTTATGCTCCTCACGGCATTTAATTTTCTGCACTATATTTCTAGCATTAGATTAGATTAAAAACTAATAATCCCTGTCAAGGGTTGGCATGTTACAATTGAATTTTGCAGATTATGGAAGAACTCATTAAGGAGGACAGATTCATCACAAGAAGATCTGAAGCTTCAATCACAGAAGCTTTGTTCCCTTCATTTCAACCCATTTCCTAGCAATATCCCTTTTATTACTTATCCCATTTCTCCATCTTTCCCTTTTCCCATTTTTTTCCCCCCACTTCTACCTATTCCTGAAATATCATCTTTCAGCTAGTATTTTCCGTTCCTTACTCCTGAAATTATCCCTTAGAAAGTACTTCTCCCACTTTTCTTAAACCCAAATCATTACATCCCATTCTCCTTATTTTTCCCTTTGCTGAAACACCACTTTCAGCAGCATCTCATTCATTTTTCCATTGTTGAAACACCACTTTCAGCAACCTGTCATTCATATTTTCATTATTAAAACACCATTTCTTTCCTCTGCTACACAAGTTTTTTAGTTCTCCACTTTTATTCTTCAGATCCCTTGGGTGAATATTATTCAGTATTGAGTAGATCCTGATATGCTCCTGTTTCTACATTCCAGACAAATTTAAAGATTCTTCCATCAGTATCAAGCCATTATGAAGCACTCTATACTTCGAATTATAAAAACAAAGGTAAAAATATAAGGTATGCGGTAATTTATGTAATACAGTTAAATAATATTTTAAAGAGAGGATCTTGCTCATAATGATTACAATCCCCGCACACTTAAACATCATTTCATCATACGTAAGGGGGGAATTTCGAAAACTGAATCATCATTCCACACCATCCAATCCACCGTAACTCTTCATATCCATTATTCCCGTTGTCATTGAGACTCCATATCCTCTGTTGCAACGATTAGCTTGATCAAAGCCTGTGTTTCTGTTCTCTGCGCCTCTGCATTTGACTCAAGTTAGTAGCTATGGGAGGTTCATCTATCAGCCATGAGCCTGACTCGATAACTCTTCTTGAATTATTCCCAGAGGCCTACCAAATTTTTCAGCAGGCAGGTTGGATAACATACTTCGAAAGGTTAGGAGAATTTGATCCTCAGCAAGTTTTATAGTTTGCGCAGAATTTTTAGGAAGATTACTCCGTAGTCCAAGGGGTCCGAATTTCGGTCGTAGAGGAAGATATAGCACAAGTTTCAGGGTTGCCGGTCACAGGTGCTCGCTGGTTTAGCATGAAACAAATCATTTTAAATGCACAACAGGACTTCCTTCTTCCAGAGGAACAAGTTGAGAATAAAGGCCATGGTATAAGTTTGCATTCATTACCTCACCCATGGCCAACAATAGCTGAATTCAGCAAGCACTATTTGACTTGCCAGGGGTGTTACCAGGTAGTTTATCAACATGACTTTGTTTTAATGAATCATTTGTGGCATGGTCGATTAGTTATCAGTCCTTATTATCTGCTTGGATGTATTAAAAACATGTCATATTACTGTAGACAGGTAAAATTCCTATCACTATCCCTTACCCATCATCGCTTATGCCAATTATTAACTCAGAGGGGTTTTTCTCAGCAAAACCCCCCTCTGAATAATCCACTCCTACTTCTCCAGCAAGCCCTTGAAATTTTCCAACAAGTCGAAATTCCCCAAGAAACTCCCGAAAGCTCTTATGAACGGCAACTGGAAGATATCCCTGATCCCCCATTGATCCCATCTTCAGAACCAGTTGACCTGCCCCCAAGTTCATCCCATTTAGCAGAGTCACCCCTTCCCACTGTCCACATCTCTAGCGATGACTCTCAAGCTAAAACACCCCCATCTCCCCCTACTCATAAAAGGAAGAGACGAAATGCAACAGTCTCTGTCTCAAAAAGGCAAACAAGGGCCACATCCCAAGCTGCCACCTCTTCCGATAGCCCTTCCCCTTGAAAATAATCTTCTCATAAAAAGAAAAGGAAAGTCACTGACTTTTCTGCTTTCCTACCTAGGAGGAAAATGAAAATGACTGTTGAATCTAAAGTCACTCCCATTTCCCCTGACCCTGCGACTATCTTGTTAAAACTTAATCCTCATCACCATTACAAATTCCCCAACCATTACCCGTCTCGTCCTATGGCACTGCTCCACAAGAACCAGATGCCCAGGGTAATATGACATCATTTACTACTCAAACAATAACTGCTCCACAAGAACCAATTACTCACTCAGCAGCTGAAACATAAGAACTAGCTGCTGAGGTGAAAAAATCAAACACCAAGCATGATAATATAAGGAAACCAGCTGTAGCTGAAACACAAGAACTAGCTACAGCTGTGGATCAGCAATCAACTCCAGCAAAATCAACCAACACACAAGGTTCACTCACCATGGCATCTTTATTGGAGGAAAATGAATTTTTGAAGTCAGAATTAGAGGCCTATAAAAAAGAGTTGGTAATGGCAAGGGAAGCCTTTGATAGAGAATTAAATCTCTACATGTTGGAACATACAACATCAGCACAAAAGAATGACCCATGTAACGAATACATGTGCCATGAATGTGGAAACATTTACCAACAGGCAGGATACAAAATAGTCAAAATCCCAGTGCCTGAGGCATCCACATCAATTGCAATCAAAGAAGAACGCCCTACTACCACACAAGAACTAGTAGGGACCTCAAAAAGTCTGGAAAAAGAAACCAAGCCACAGATATCCTACCCTGTGTTAGTCATCTCAGCTACTCAGAAGATGCCCCAACCTAGTACTTATAATGCTGGGACACAGACTCCACCATGGAAACAATTGGAAATAATGAATAACTGGAAGAATCAATATGTTGTTGATCAAGATAAAATGTTACAAAAGCATAAGCTGGCCTGGCACAATCAGATGTATGCCAACTGGGATAATTGGGAGCAGACACTCCAACAGCTCAAGGATTCTAAGAAAGAAATCAAGGAATTAAAAGATAAACTGGTTTTGATGTTTTCATTAGTACAAAAATTGTTAGCCACCAGGAAACCTTCCTTGAATTATTCTCTGTTCCTTTCTGAACGCCTTGTTTATTTTCAATTGAAATCAATTAAGGATGGGAGACCTCATGAGTTTCTCACGGCGGAACAATTTGTCAAAACATTTGCTGAGGCCCTCACTAGTGACCAACATTAGTTATGTGAACTTTATCTTCATAATGAGGCTATGCTTGATAATAGAGAGGTCAACCTGAATCCAATTGTTGGTGATATACAAATTAGGGCATTTGTTTCATTTCTTGCCAATCAAATTACATGGAAAACTGCTTTTATTGCAAGTAGGCATAATGAGGATAATCACCTCCTTTGGATAAGACCGGAACCTTCAAATCCGGCCATTTTTGTAGCAGAATATCACCGATTTTTGCAGAAGCCAGGAATGCGCAGTTACATACAACAATTGCAAGCCTCAATACTCCTAAAGTGTCATAAGTTAATCAGAGTCAAGGAAATTGTTGCCTTGAAGGCCAACACCATGTTCTGGCAACAGTCATGTAGGGAAAGATAAGAGTATAACCCTTTTAGCCCTGATAATCTTCAAACTGCACTATCCAGGGTACCAAACTATATTAGATGCATTCAGCAATGTGTCGAGAATTGGATTGGTTATCATTTTCACTTCTCGGTCTTATGGATGCCGGCAGAATGATACCAGTCTCACTACAAATTGGCTAACAGGGATGAGGCAGTAGCATGGTAGAAATTGCAGAACAACCAGGGATTCCGATCTTCGACAGAAGCCACCTTCCATAGTTATTTCTTGAGTAACTTGCATGCAAAGAGTCAGTACTCAGACTCTGACTCGGACTAAAAGTTGCCTGAGGACATGCAACCCTTTTAGCTGGGGGGGATGTTAGGACCTCACAATGTACCATTTTTACCATACATGTTGACACCACTTTACCCTTTATAACTATATTTAAAAAGGGTTACATTATCATTTTCATCCATTTTACCCAAAGGTATATGAAATCCTTCTCTTTACAATATATCTAATCTGTTTACATATAATTCCACATTACTCTTATATTTCATCATTAATCGAAGGTAGATTGTTGCTAAAATCAAGTCTAAAAGATCGAAGATAATTTATGATAAGGAACGTGCTGTGCTGAAACAATCGGCCGTTGCTGAAACAGTCGACTCCGTTGCTGAAACAGTCAGCGGGCACGTAAATTCCGTCACTACTCGTGATTTGCGATTTCGGAAGAGTATTTTGGGAACAATGGCAACAAGATGAAGAAAAGCAAGAAAGTTGTTACACAGATTGTTCTGAAGCCAGTACTTTTTCTATATCTGTTGTAACAATGTTTTTCTATGGAAGAATAGAAGGACCCTGTTTTAAGATAGAAGAACAGATTTGGATAAATATAGATTTGCTTTGATGTAACTATAATAGATGTCTCCTCTTTAAAAAGAGGAGACATCATCATTAGAAGGGGAGTTAGAGACTACAGGAGAAACATCATTTTGAGCAGAAAGGAGCAAGACTCCATTGTAATATATCATTCCTTTTTGACAGATGAATAAAGGTTTCTTTTGAGCACTTCAATTTAACTCTTTCCCCTGGGGAATCTTGTGAGAAGCAAAGGGCCCGCCTTCATCACAAGATTCACCCGATTGCTCCTGTAGTTTGTTGAATTTCTTTATGATATTCGCACCTTAATTTAACTCTGTTTACTGAATCATCATTTGCATAGTTCTATAGTTCTTTAAGCACTCTGTTTTCTTTAACGCTGCATGAGTTCGGTAACATTCATTCTTAAAGAAGCCAAGAGATATTTTTATGTTATCTGTTAGAATGTATGATTTATGCCGGGAAACAGGTGCTGAAGATTCCTGTGCAAAGGAATAGGGTCCTATTCCCCATAGGTTGACTCTCTTTTTCCTGCAATGTGATTAGTATCAGGAGACTGGTGCTAAAGGTTCCTGTTCATGGGAATAGGGTCCTATTTTCTTGGATTGATCTTTTCTACAGTGCGATTAGTGTCAGGGAATAGGTGCTGAAGTTCCTGTTTGGAGGAATAGGGTCATGTTCCCTGTTATGGTTGATTGGTTTCCTTTCCTGCAGGGTGATTTCCTTTCATTATCTTTTCCTAGGATTCTTTTAATGAAAGACTGCAATAGAGGAATTTCTTTTGCTGTAACACAGGTAGACTTCAGCTTTGTTAAAGAAGGGTGTGAATAGTTAGATTTGTATGATTGATAATTGTGTGGCTTCTACTACAACATTATCTTGCTTTTGGAATTGAGCATATCCAGTGCGTGATTGTCTTTGGAATAAACATACCTTCCCGGGTTGACAATTTATGTGGAGCTTGAATTGTTAAAACAATTAAAGAGACCAACAACTATGTCAATAGAATCTCCATGGTTCACTGACATAGCTAACTATTTAGTCACTGAAAAGGCACCATCTCACTTATGTGCTCATGAAAAGCGGAAAGTGCTACATATTCTTGGGTTCAAGGAGACCTCTTCTACTCTAGATTGGACCTCATTATCTGAAGTTTTGTAAGAGATAAATAAGTGTTTGAAATCCTAAAATCTGCTCATGAAGAACCTTGCAGGGGTCACTTCACTGATAAGCAGAAAACATACAAAATTTTACGAGCGGCCTATTGTTGGCTCTACTTATTTAAGGATGCCAAACAATATGTCAAGCGATGTGATAGCTTTTAGCGAATGGGCCAACCCAATCAAACTAATGAAATTCATTTATCCCCTCAAGTTATGATTGAGCCTTTTGAAAAATGGGCTATTTATTTTGTAGGAACAATAAATATGACATAATCAAATAAAAAACATATTTTGGTTTGTACAGATCTTGTTACAAAATGGGTAGATGCTAAATTTGTTTCTTTTTCTACTAAAAGACTTTTTGTTGATTTTATTTTTACTGAAATATTTACTAGATTTGGTGTGCCTAGAGAACTTTTTTCTGGAAATGGTCCACAGTTTATTTCTAATTTGATACAAGGTGTGATGGAGTAGTACAAAACCCGGCATAGGAAATCCACACTGTAACACCCACAAGAAAATGGTTAGGTGGAGTCCACAAATAAGGTAATTGATTCCATCCTCATGAAGACAGTGAACATGCTTAGAAAGGAATGGGCTAACAAATAACCAGAAGCCTTGTGCGCATACTGAAACACTCGGAGGAAAAACACGAAACATACACCATATGAGATGGTATATGGGAAAAATGTCCTTTTTCTGATATAATTCCAGATCAAGACATTGAGGACTATAGTCCAATTGGGACTAGCCCTCTCTGAAGAAAACATCAGCGTCTCCTATAGCTGAATGATTTAAATGAATTTCAAAGGGATGTTGTTCAACATAACATATTGGTTCAATAGTAGCGCAAAAAGTGGCATGACAAGTCCATCTGAAAGAAGTAGTTCCATCCAGGTGATTGGGTACTCCTTTATGATTCCCGATTTAAATATCTTAAAGGGAAATTCCATAGAGGCCATATGGAACCTTATGAGGTGGTCAAAGTATTTGAAAATGGATTAGTAGAAATCAAAAATATTGATGGATGGAATTCGGTGTTCTTGGTGAATGGCCATAGATTAAAGGTATATTTTCAGCCCCTCACTAAAGGAAATCTTATGTAGCAAGTCCAATGACAATTTGAGAAGGAGATGGTAGGTGGCAACACTAAATTATTGACAATTTGATTCTTTATTTTTCTAAAAAAAAAAATACAATAAAACCAGAAAAAATAAAAAAAATAAAAAGAAAAAGAAAAAAGAAAAAGAATTTTTTTTCTTGTAATTATGAAAATCAGTTGACTGACATGACTTCTGAAGGATCAACCTGAAAACCAACATCGTGGCATGAAGATCAAAATTTCAATAAAAATTGAATTTTGTTAGATTTTTAGATATGTTGGCTGTCACCAAGAAGAAGCAGGTTCAAATGGGAAAAAAGCCCTTACCCAAGTTTGGGGTATCTAGCATGGAAATTTTTATTCAAACAATGCTCAATTCCTACTGCATTTACTTTTTCCGGCACCAGTGCAGGCATATTTTAAAGGTAAATTATGCTTTTCTTCTATTTCCCATTTCATAATTTCCTACTTTTTTTCCTTCTTCTAATCCTGCAATGAATTACCCTCCGTTTTCTTCTAGGAAAACTATCCCTATACGATTTCATACTTCCCTCTTTTTTCCCCCTAAATTTTTCCCACAAATTCCCTTTTTCGTTATCCCTCTTGGTGGTTTCATTCTTAGAATCCCTGCCATGATATTTCTTCCCATTCTGAAAATTATCTTTTCCCACTTCTTTTCTCCCTCATATATTGATTATGAGATTTGATAATAATTTGTAAGTGATATCAGAAGTCATACTTGCCACCAAAGAATGGCGAATAAAAATTTCCCT
Organism: Pinus albicaulis; assembly: GCA_034641835.2. Taxonomy (NCBI): domain Eukaryota; kingdom Viridiplantae; phylum Streptophyta; class Pinopsida; order Pinales; family Pinaceae; genus Pinus; species Pinus albicaulis. Next base: position 943,271,550 of record CM076584.1, on the reverse strand, counting down.
GTATAATCATACAAATTTTTTTCTAGCCAATGAATTGTACTCTATCAGAATTTCTATTTCTCCCTTTTTTCCCTTCAATGTTACAGAGATCCCTAGTGTAGACACGTCTCGGTGCAGGAAAATTACAGTGCATGCACAGTTCAGTGAAGACACATTTCAGTGCATCCACATTACAGTGCAGGAAGTTTCAGTCCAAGCAAGTTCAGTGCAAGCACGATTAATGCGAGCACACGCCCTATGGTGAAAACACATGCAAGATTGATTAATGTAATGAAGGGATGCCTGATGAAAAAATGTACATTATAAATTCTATCTCATAATATTTTTGCAGACAGAATGACTGCCCCATCAATGAACCATAACATCTAATTATGGTTCAGACTTTACATTGTCATTTAGTAATGTAGGAAGAAATTATTTGAAGTGCAGGATATTTTAGGTCATGAAGTCTTATCTTTTTAATGAGTACTGAAGTATGCCTTATGTGAAATTATGAAGAAAATGTGGGATACTACGAACCCATCTGAAACCCAACACTTACCTCTTTTTAAAAATATTTTTCATCGCCTATCAATAATAGCCTTACCTCATAACATGATCGTGCATGACCGTTACCTCCGCCTCTTCAAATAATCATCTCCTACCACTACTAGAATTATTCATGTGTACATCAGTCCCAAAGGAATAATGATGGAGCGTGATTGGACAGAAGAAGCCAAGAAGGTGGTGGGTGAATGTCTACATCATCATAAAATTACTGACAACCCCCTTGAGCTCCTCGGTGTGATATTTGTTTTGACAGATAATTGGGGTGAATTTAGAAAGAGATGATCCCCATGAGAAATAAATTGACTTCTGTGAAGGAGATAGAGCAGACAAATGAGTATTGTAATAGTCTTGCACTATTGGAAGAATCTGAATTTCTCCCATTTCTACAAAAGTTTGATGGATTCAATACAGTTGTGGCACTAGAATTTGCAAGTATTTTTGAGGGAGCCTGAGCCAAGGTCGGCTCACTAGAGTTTTAGGTCATAGAAGAATCCATAGCTTAGGCTACGGGCCTATCGACCACGGAAGAACACTGGTTCAAAAAGGAGAAAATATAGAAGAAAAGGTGGCGCATATCTGTGGTCAACCAGAAATTGAAAGTTGATTAGAATAAGGGGCTTCTGCACAACGCCATACTTGGGAAATGGTGAGACCTCCTCTACATACTGCAAAAATTCCTTACCCGTGAGGGACGTTATTCGTTAACATTACTCTACCATATCCGCTTGTTGTTTCACTTTGAGTCAGGGAAACTCATCAATTTTCTCTAATTCCTGCTCAGAAGTATGGAAAATATGGAAAAAGGTGTTCTACAGGGGAAGGTGAGTTAGGTCTCATGCAAACTATACCATCATGAGCTGATTGCTATTCTAGTTAGGAAAGAGATCGAGGCAAAAGGAATTACCTAGAAGGTATTTTTTGAGGAACTCCAGGGACAAAGTATAGGGAAATCATCAGAGAAGCAGAATGCAGGCAAGAAAAGAACATTAGAAGCTCTAACACGATGCCCTACTAAGAAAAAATATCAAGGAAACACTAATGCATGTAGAGGAGCACCCTGTCAAAGTTACTCCATCCATAGTAAGAAGAACGACAAGGAATTCGACGAAGAGGGGGATTGCCTCTTTTAGGTCAAGTCACAATTATTCAAGCTCCATGATTTTGTTGGATGAGTCACAAACAACTTCACCTAAAGCTCATTATCTCTCAGTTCTTGCAAAGGAAGCAGCTAATACTCAGGTTAATGAATCTCATGCAAAGAATGAGGACAACATACCCTTGTCATCCTTCCTTCATACATTAAATAAACAAAAATTGGCATTGAGTGCAAGCAAAGAACTGACAGAGGATCAGGAAGATGACGAGGCATAGCATGTTTGAACCCTTGATAGTTTTGAGGAACATGGTACGAAAATCCATGATGAGATAAATGTATAGGGTACTGAAACCCTTGAGGAGATAAATGCATAGGGTATTGAAGCCCTTGGTGAGATGGACATGGAAGATGTTGATATCATTGGTGATATTGAAATTCCAAGCACTCAAACCCTGGATGAATTTGAAATACATAAATTGGGTGGCCAAGGTAACATTGACCTCGACGATGATGGTACATGCTTGGAGTTAGTTGCAGAGAAGATTTTTGCACTAGACGAGTTAGAAACATAGAACATAACCTTCTATCTGAATAATCAGATAGAAGAGCTTGAGCAGTGAATTCATGACTTGGAAGCATTGAACCAAGCCATGAAGGAGCAGGACACAGTGTAGAAGCAACGTAAAATGAAATTGACAAAAGAAGATAAAGAGAAAAAATGACAAGTCAGGGTATGGAATTTTTGGGTCTCAAAGTGCTATAAAAGGATTAAAAAGGTGACCTAAAAACTTAATACGTATATTGGCAAAAGAATAAATACAATGGAAGAAGGGTTCAGTATACAAGTCCAGGACTGAAGGGAGATGTTACACCATTTTTTGGTCATCTAACCCATTATCGTTAGATGAACCCGAGTACACCATGTAAGACTAATTTTACCCCAAGTAAAATCGCTTTCACCACATCCGTTTACATTTCTTGGTCATATTTAACCCAAAAAAAGGTAATCAATTAAATAAATCATTATTTATTTAATTATTTCCTAAGAATAAGTTATTTAAATCACTATTTAAATACTATTCCTAGTTAAATTTGACTAAATAATTTTTAAATAATTAAATAAACCATTATTTATTTAATTATATTCCCCTCATCTCCCTTAAATAATAAATAAATCATTTATTTATTTGTTATTTATAAATAAAGGAATTGATCCAAGTCAAAAACCCTTTTCCCTCCAACAAATATAATAAAATATTCCTAAAGGGTGATTCTAGAATGTGATTAATAATATTTTATTCATGCACCAAGTTCTAGAACACCCCAATATTTTGTTATAAATAGAAGGGTTTTCCCCATTCATTAGTCACCTCCATTGCATTAGATCTCACTGGATTTACTCTTGGTCACCAATTTTATTTTGTTTGCATTTTGAACTCCCATTGAGTTCCATGTTTGTGAGGGTTTTTCATATCAACCAAAGAGAGGAATTTTAGATCTGAAACACTGAGGACTTCCAAGAACCCATCCCACTGAGGAGAACTGGAAAACACATTTCTTGTTTTCCTCTCAAGTGCCCCATTCTTTAATATAATAAGAGATTCTTTTTATACATTGTTCTTGTCTTGTCCATTGGATGCATGGAGCCATTTCACATTTTATCTGCTTAATGTCTTTTATGCTTAGATCTAATATTATGCAGCAAATCTAAAGATATTTTGCAGCCATATTTGATGTTAGGGCTACTTGATATGCATAGCTAAAGTGAGTTTTTTACGACAACAAATTCATGCTAACAATTGGCGACTCCACACGGGTTTTCTCTTTCGACCACTGTCGTTTTCTATCTTCCTGCATATCTAGCTGTTTTAGACCCTAGGGTTTCTCTTTCATTTTTTATTTTTTCTATTTTTTCCATTTTTATGCTAGTTTTCCTCTCCAAAACCCTCAAACATTCAAAATTCTAACTTCTGTGTGTTTCTAGCCTTTTTGCGCAGGTGATCAACATCACCTGCTGCTGAGACGATAAAATTTTCTGAAATCTGCTGCCGCCAGACCCGAATCTGCAGGTCACACTTATCGGCCCAAAAAGTGTGACCTGGCCTTGAGGTCACATTTTTCTGCCCTAAATCTGTGACCTGGCCTGAAAACAGGCCCAAACCTACGACCTGCAACTTTTTCTGCAATCTGCCAGCATTTTTTCTGGGTTTCACTGAAGCTTTTGTCAGGGTTTTCTAGCCTCTGTCTCCACCTGTTCAGACCTGTTGCTGATCTATTTCACTCAACTAAGTGGGACTCTTGCCCCTTAGGGCTTCAGTTCCCTCCAATTTTTGTGGGAGAGTTTGTTGCTGTTTTTAGACGTCTGAATTTCTAGAAGTTTCAGCCTTATTTCAGATCTGATATCTCTTGTTCAGATCCTCACAGGTTAGCTTTTCTTCCCTTGCTATACACTGCCTTTTGCTTTGTTTGGGTTCCTCTCTAGGGTCACCCCTTTGACCCCCTCTTTCTAGCTAATCTCCTATTTTCTAGCAGCAACCTTGCCCCTGCCTCTTTGCTGCTTTCTGCACCACTTTCCAGTAGATTTCTCCATTAGATCCCAGTCCCTCTAGACCTTAGATCTATTGGTCTCTTGTTAGCATGATATACCCCTTCTAAGACTAGTTTTGAGAGACCCACCTTCTTGGGTTCGATTGCTGCCCTTTTTAGTTGCTAATTTTCCGTTCTTTCAGTCTTATTTACTGCAGATTTCTTTTCCATTACGCAACCCACTTTTTCTTTTTCGCTCAAAACGTCAGGGTTTAATCAATTAAAATTAACGCACGCCACACACTAACCCTAAGTGAAGAAGAGCCTGGTTAACACCGCCTGGCAAAGAATCTAAAATTAATTGACACTGCACCTCCTTGCCCTTGTCGCGTCTTGCTTTTACACCTTGCTACCCTGGTCTATCCTTCTTCTTCCTGTCATCATTGTGCCTCCAAGGCATTTATCTCGCCGACTTCTTGGCCTTCACCCTCAGTTTCCGGTTGGTCGACTTCCTCCTTCCCATCGTCATCCAGTAAGTTATTCGCTGAGTCCGCACTCCAACTCTTCCTCTAATTGTTCGAGTTCTCCCCATCCTTCTGGTTTTTCCCCCTTTACCTCCACCATGTCTAGTTCTAGACCTAGCCCTAACCCCAGTTCTACTGCTGGGTCCACTTCCAGTGGAACCACTACGGGACCTACCTCAACTGCCCCATTACTTCCGTATATGGCCGGCCTCAGTCTCCCCAACTTCAATAAACTTATCAATGATCCTATCCGCCACGATGTCAGTTGGCCTGCTATGCCAACCAAGCTCCCCTCCGACATTCCCAAGTTCGAAGGCTTTCCTGATGAAGATCCTTCCAACCATATCCGATCTTTCCACATGTGGTGCTCCTCCAATTCCATTACCGATGATTCCATTCGTCTTTGGTTGTTCCAACGCACGCTTACAGGCGACGCTTCTAAATGGTATGTTGACCAGCCCACCTCTTCCCATACCACCTTTGTGACCCTTGCTGGCACCTTCTTATCTTATTTCCAGCTCCCCCCTCATTATGACACCGGTATCGAAATTTTGACTTCTTTCCGTCAATCGTCTACGACCCGCCTATTCGATCATGTTAAAGAATGGCGGAGAAGAAAGAGCCTATGTCAAGCCCCTACCTTAGAAGACCGTGTCTATATGGACTGGTTCCTTCACTCTCTCTTACCTCCCATTGGAAAAGATGTCGCCTCCCACTTCCCTCAAACTGAAGAAGCCGCCCTCCAAATAGCCTTGAAATATGACCTGATCTATGCTCAATCTGGTTATGCTTATACCGTCCTTCCTGACCTCCCCAGACCCAGTGGCACTACCACACCGGGGGCACCTCATGCCGCTGACAGTTTCGTTGGAGCTCTCTCTCATCCATCCGCCCAACCTCCCATGAGCTATGGTTTTCTTGGGGGAGGGGGCACCACCTCTTGCACTTCTCCCCCTCCCGGTAGCACGCATCTAGGATCCAGCATGCCTCATGTTTCTGCGCAACCTTCAAATTACCACACTATTCCCCAACCTTATTCTCATCCATATCCACAGCCTAGTGCTCCAGATCCTCCAACATTCACACCTCTTCCTCCCTTGTCTTTTCAACCCCCACAACAACATTCACCGCCCCCTTAAGAGCAGGTGGATGCACAGCAGGGATTTGTGGCTACCTAACCACCTCACAGACCAGTAACCACTCAACCTCCTCCATCTGGTACCTCTGATTACCAGATCCTCATGATGAACTCTGACCAACCTATAACCCTCGACCTCAACCTTCAAACTCAGTCCCACCCATACCCCCAGCCTCTTGCTCCATCTGCCCCCGAGTCACCTTCTTTAGGTTCTACAGAGCCTCTTTCGACCACTAATGGTCCCTTCCATATCCCTCCGCCCAACGCCGAGGTTCATACCAAGATTCTTAGGGGACCATTATACCGAAATGTTGCTTCCAACTGCGCTTCCCATTCGTTTAGCATAGTAGATGAGCTGGCCCAATCCCATGTTGCCATTTCAATGCTGGAACTCCTCTAGTCATGCCCCTCCCAAAGAAAAGCTCTACTATCTGCCCTGGGCGCTGTAGATCCAGCAGATGACCAATTGATTGTTTTTGATGCCCATCAGTTAAAGTCTCCTCCTCTTCCTGCTTCCGTAGCTTTCCAAATCTCAGTCAAAATCCGAAATGCTCACATTTCCCGGTGCATCATTGACGAGGGGGCATCCACCTATGTAATGTCCGCTTCAGTTTGGAAACAACTTGGATCTCCTGAGCTGGCCCCTTCCACAATCACCCTTCGTGCGTGGGATGGCCATGCCTCCCAGCCCATTGGCCTTTTCCATAACTGTCCTATCACCCTTGCGGGCAAGACTGTTTGTATCGACGTTGAAGTTATCAACGCCCTTCTTAACTATAACATCCTTTTAGGGCGTAATTACACCTATGCCATGTCTACCGTCCCATCCGCAGTCCACCGCAAGCTGTTTTTCCCACATAATGGAAAGATTGTCACCATCGACCAATTGACATATCATGAACCAACATCTCAGACTTCCCCTGAGTCCACCATCTCTACTGTCACCAATAAGCAAACCGTTGATTCTTTGACCAATGTTTCCCTCAGCGTTTATAAAGACTCCTCGTTGCTTGGAACCTTCCTTGGTCTTCCTCCTCCTCCTATCTCTGATCCCAGCTTAGCGAATGTTTGCATGATACAATCATCTCGGGCTGACCTTAAACAACCCGCTTCGGCTAGTCAGCAACCTTAACATCACCTGCGGAAACCCGCTCCTAGCCCTTCGCCTCAGCTAGCCAGACCTCTCCCTTCTGACCCTTATCCTACTGCTAATACCCATGTGCCTCTCTACCCTCCTGGGTTGGTTCCACCAGGTCTCAACCATCTCGGAGCCATCCCTCCTAGCCATTACCTCGCTGGTCAGCTACCGTTCCTAGCTCCCCCACCAGGAGTGTACACGGTACCTGTCATGGCCACCCTCTCTCTTCCTAACCTGACCCTTGGGTTTCCCGTCTGGTACCTTGATCCTCCAGCCGCTACCCCACCCAGTAAACCCAAACCTTATCTTGCTTTGACCCCAGTCCAACCACTCGCCATTACTTCTCCTGCTGCAACAGTGCCTCAGTCACCTCAACAGGACCCACCTCCTGTTGCGACCGCTTCGGGTAGGACTGGCAAAACTCACAGGGGGGCATCAAAGGACAAGGCAGCCCCGACAATCCCTGCCCCTCTTCAGCCTCCAAAGCATACCATCTTGTGTGCTCTGTGTGATGTGGTTGGTCACGCCACCCATACCTATCCTGAATTGCCTCATCTAAAGCCCATGGTTAATGTCACGTTCCCTAAGTCCTCAGTCTCGGAAGCCTTTTTTCCTTCCGCGACCGTGGCCAAGAACCCCCAGACTATTCACACCAACCACCCTTGTGCTTTGTGTGATCTCCATGGCCATTACACCCACCTTTTTCCCCGCCTCAAGGACTTACGCACCTCTCTAGCCGCGGTCCGCCAATTCTAGGCCAAGCGTCACGAGTCCACCTCTCCCCTATTTGCGCGTTTTGCTTCAACAAAATTACTAGACATGATGGCTCCCATTGAAATTCCCCCTCTTGATGTCAAGATGACAGAGCCTTCGTCCACCATATTGTACCTATCATCATCCATGCGACCCTCGGGGAACATTCCCTCTGAATCCTCCCTTGTTGTTTCGCTTGACCTTCCTTCGACGATCACCCTAGGCTCAACATCGGTAGATCCCTTATCTGCTCACTCGTCTGTCACCCCTTGTGACGATACACATGTGAACCTCTCTTCTCATAATGACGAGTCAGGTAGCTTCGCCGCGTCAAGTGGTATTTCATCCACCAGTCACCCCATCCTCTATCACGATGACGACATTATGGAAGAAATCCCCACCCCTGAATTTATCTATTCCCCCTTACATCACGCCCATGCGTTCACACCACATACACCTTGTGGCCATTACATTGAAACCCAATGTTTGAGTAAGGGGGCACCCATATTTGAGAGACCAAGATAAACAATTCTCCACAACTCTCCTAGTATATCTGGTCATGTTGACTTTAGTACCATTATTCTTCCACATTTAGAAGAACCTCTAGAGTCCCATATCACTTCAGCTCACTGTCGGGATGATACCCCTTATCGTTCCTTCATTTTCCAGCCGCAACCCAGTCTCTTAGACATTGTTGTTGACCAACCTATAGGTTTTTCAGAAGAGCATCAGTTCATTATCTCCAAATCCTCTCTTTGGGATAGTGACACCAGGTATGCCAACCCAAAAAATTAACGTCCATTTGATTCATATATGCAGTACTAAAAGAGATTGGTAATCCTCCATTTCCTTTCTCATACTGCCTAACCATAACACAAACAAATGGTTCATCACATCATTAAAATGTGTTTAGATTCCCCTTAATACATTTTGGCATGACCACAACATGCTTGGGGGCACCTATGCCCCTCAACCATACAAATCCCAGATCTCAGCCAAAAACAACACTGAAACCCCCTTTCTCTGATAGGTCACACTTTTCAAGTCATTTCCTGGGATAGGTCACAGTTTTCTGCCCAGTACCCGCTACCCAGGCCACAGCACAAACCCCAAAAAATGTGACCTGGCCTGTTCATGAGCTCTAGGTACCTTTTAATTTTTATTCCTTTGATACTTCACTAGGACCCATTGCGTCCATGAAGTGTCTATTCACATCTCCTCCAAATTGAATTTCCTCACTTACAACACTTGTACTGGGGGCACCACTTTGCCTCCTTACTTGTCCTTGTTCGTGTTGATTTTCATCATGAGATACCCTATTGTACTCATGTTATTATGGTCCCCCATTGGACCTTTACTATGTGGCAGCACCATCGAGTCGCCTTTGTTTAGAGCATCTGAGTTGAGTCATCATCGCATTCATGAATCTATCTCGAGTCCCTTTATATCTCACTATAGCCCTCCATCCTTCATCGCTCGGTCCCTCTCTCATGTCGCACATTATGGCCTTCAGTCCCACTATCCCCTATCCCTCATGATATTGTGTCAGTCACTACCAAGCCATTCATGCCCTTTGTGCTCTAACAAGGGAAGTCGTCCATCCGCTACTCAGTGTCCCTCATTCCATCATCATCATTAGTGTCTATCTATTTGTCGCTCTACTATTTTCCCTCGTGCCTTAGTTGGGGTTCCCTTATTGCCCCACCTATGGCGAACCTACTTCTGTCGACATCAGCTCATTTATTCCAGAAGCCAGGTATAGGGGGCAGTGTACCTTGGGTCGAGCTCTTTTTCATCATGATCGTGATCTATACAATTGATGGTCCAGTGATTCAGCAACAGCTATTGGTGATTCCCAAGCGTGTCTGAGATGTCTCAACCCTCATGAGGGGGTGGCCCTGCAGGTAGCCCCCCACATGCCTGGATGTTTTGTTCATCCCTTCCCTTGATGCAGCTCCTCTCATTTGATGATATCAGTCTCAACCGCTTGCAGTGCCTCTTCGATTTTCATGTATCAGTCAGATTTTGCGAGCCCTTCCCCACGTGTAGGGGGAATTTGGGCATATTTATATCTCATGTACTCAAATATTATTATATAAGTCCTGACGATTCTTCCAGGCATGACATGTATGTGGGATTCATCATTCTGATTTCTGGCTCATGATTCGGCCAGCACTGGTTTTAATATTGCGTTCCGTGGTTTTTCGGGCGCCTTATTCTTTGTACTATTGTCTCGGTGGGCATAGGTATGCCTCCCCTGCCACCTTTCACATTGGTACCACATCATACACTTGAGACTTGTTGCACCTGTAAGTCTCGTCTCCTCAGGGTCTAGTCCTCCACCACTTTAGATTACCGTACATTCCTCTCCTTCATTTCTCTCTTGCTGTTTAGTGATTCAGTTCTTACAAAGTACTTCGGTCATACGATTTGCTCCTAACACATCTACGGTGGGGGGCAATCTGTTACACCATTTTTTGGTCATCTAACCCATTATCGTTAGATGAACCCAAGTACACCACGTAAGACTAATTTTACCCCAAGTAAAATCACTTTCACCACATCCGTTTACATTTCTTGGTCATATTTAACCCAAAACAAGGTAATCAATTAAATAAATCATTATTTATTTAATTATTTCCTAAGAATAAGTTATTTAAATCACTATTTAAATACTATTCCTAGTTAAATTTGACTAAATCACTTTTAAATAATTAAATAAACCATTATTTATTTAATTATATTCCCCTCATCTCCCTTAAATAATAAATAAATCATTTATTTATTTATTATTTATAAATAAAGGAATTGACCCAAGTCAAAAACCCTTTTCCCTCCAACAAATATAATAAAATATCCCTAAAGGGTGATTCTAGAATGTGATTAATAATATTTTATTCATGCACCGAGTTCTAGAACACCCCAATATTTTGTTATAAATAGAAGGGTTTTCCCCATTCATTAGTCACCTCCATTGCATTAGATCTCACTAGATCTACTCTTGGTCACCAATTTTATTTTGTTTGCATTTTGAACTCCCATTGAGTTCCATGTTTGTGAGAGTTTTTCATATCAACCAAAGAGAGGAATTTTAGATCTGAAACATTGAGGACTTCCAAGAACCCATCCCACTGAGGAGAACTGGAAAACACCTTTCTTGTTTTCCTCTCAGGTGCCCCATTCTTTAATATAATAAAAGATTCTTTTTATACATTGTTCTTGTCTTGTCCATTGGATGCATGGAGCCATTTCACATTTTATCTGCGTAATGTCTTTTATGCTTAGATCTAATATTATGTAGCAAATATAAAGATATTTTGCAGCTATATTTGATGTTAGGGCTACTTGATATGCATAGCTAAAGTGAGTTTTTTACGACAAAAAATTCATGCTAACAAGAGACTTCCTATTTTTTATTTTTTGCAATAGGTAAAGGTTATGTGAGGAAAAAGAAACAACTTAGGGATGGGATGATGTTAGTAGGAGAAAATGCCTCATTTTTAACCACTTTCATACCTTCAACCCACAATCATAAACCTTTGTTTTATCCTCATAAAATTCCTTATACATGCACTAGTCCAAGAATATTGTCCTATACCTAAACTAGTTTTATATTTAATCCTTAAGGATTATTAAGTACTTAATTAATCATTTTTAATAGATTGTATGCCTTTTATATTCTTGCAACTAGTATTTCTCTTCCTAAAATATTTTGATAAGAAAACATATTAATCTTGAATTATCATGGTCTAGTGCAGGCAGATTCCTGCATCATTGGAAGTCGACTACTCCTAAAATTCGAAAACTCATTACCTAACATGTGCTTCTTGTTCCATCTCGAACTGTTCACTTGAGGTCATGTTTAGTGGAATTGGGAGCAGAGGATATTTAGGGATATGATCGAATATTCGGTCACCAACCAACGAATAGATTAGTTTTTTGTAATATCCAATGGCTTATTTTGTGATGTTGGTTGTTATTTCGTTGCGCCGAAAGGCTGGAATTAGAACGAATGTATGTAATTTTGTGATGTCCATAATCTGAAAGGGTTGTATAGATAATCAGATAGGAAATTAGGGAGTGATGGAGATAATCAGATAGGAAAATAGGGAGTGATAGCCGTGCTACTATAACTCTGGAAAATTTGTAATTTTGTGTTGTTACCCTCGTTCTTGGTTGGATCCATACTTATGATGTATTTTTGTTGATTCGAATTAATACAAGGAGCTATGCCATTTTGTTTAAATTCTATGTTTTAATCTCTCACTGATGCATCTTTAAGTGTTGAAGCTTTACGTTTCCTAAAACAGGAAATGAGTTGGTTGGCTAGGGCCCAGCCAACCCATTTTGTTTTCCCTCTTGTGCTTTCATTCTTTTAAAGGTGTGTGTGTTGATTTTATTCATTCAAAGTGTGGATTGAGTTTATGGTTTATCTCTAGATAGGAATTCTGGTTTTATTTAATTAACAGTTGAGTGTGACAGATTCGTGGCATGTTATTAATTAAAGTTTGATTTAATTTCAATCATTTCCCTTTTTTACGAATCGTAGTTGATTTCCACCTGGAATAGTGCAAGAACATCATTCCTGCACTAGCGCATTAATAATTTCCGCAACTTGGTTTTTCGGTTCATTACAACAATATTTTTTCATTCCTTTCCTTCGCAAGAATTCAATTTATTTCTACAAATGAATGTTCACTAGTAAATAGAAGTCTTTTTGATACCAAGAGTTAAAATTCTAGGAATTAAAATATGCTTTGTTAACTGATGAACGAACCTTGTTACGACACATCGATATGTACTCGCACTTCATATTTTCAAAAGTAAAGAATTAAAACTTAAATCTAAATAATCAAAGTGGAGCTTGCTGAGTTAATAAAGATTAAAGACAGATCTGGTTTATGTGAGTAACTATCACATGGATAAAAGCTTGTTGTCATACTTGAGTTATTTATTTCATTGCATTGAATAATGTGTGCTTTAAATTTTGAAGTTTTTTTTATTTCAAAGTTTATTTTTAATGCAAGATTCTGTTTGGTTGAAGAATTTCTTTACTTGTGCAAGTTATTTTAGAATTCTAATTCACCTTTCCAAATTTCTTTCATAGATTAGAACTCCCTTTATTTTCTTGAAAGTAATTGGAAAACTTGGTGCAGGAATCTCTATTCTGGTATAGGAACCAGTATCCTATTATGTGAATAGAGTGCCCGAATCCTAGATCTTAGAGTCCCTACACAAAGGCATAAATATCCAGTGAAAGTGAAAAATATACTTCCCGCACATAAGTCCTCTACCGGTATTAGTGCAATAATATTGTAGGAGTACAGGAATAACAACTCGGTGCAAGAAGGAAAATCCTTAAGAAGGTAGACTTTTCCAAGGGCCCACTTGTGAAATTTCCAACACCCACACTGGAGATAAACATAGAATTTCATTTCGGCAATCAAGATTGCTTACAACAAGTGGGAAAGTTCCTTTATTTGATTTCTTTGCAAAGTAATTTCTTTCGCATTCCAGCACTAGAAATTCTTTGCTGTAAATTGTTGTGTAATATTTCTTTTCGATTCTGCAAGACCTTGATATAAGAAGTAGGAATAGATATGAAAATTTCATACCATTTTTGGCATTTCCCGTGCTTCGTCTCTAAGTTTACAAACCCTAGGTTGACAATCAAGCGCTAAAATTTGTTTACTTAACTGTGATTCCAACACCCACCAATGTCCATGCCTGGATTATTTAAGAATGTACTTGATTTGTCTCCTTCAATTCCTTTAATTTTAATCCATCTTTCTCCACCCCTTGGAAGGTCAGCAACATCAACTATAGAATAATTTGGTACCACTATTCTAATATCTCCAATTTAGGCCTTTGTTCCATAAAAATCTTGATAAAATGATTGGTCACCTCTCTCTCAAAAATTTTACATTTTTATATAAATTCCCAATATTGCACCTATTGCAGAATTTTTTTGATTTGGGGATATTCTTCCATAAATTTCTTCCCATTATATTCAGTCCGAAAAATTATCCCCATGGTGGTGAAGTATCGTATCACAATTGTCTCAGTGACACGGTCATGTAAATGGGGTATTGTCGAAAGCAAAATGAGTGATATAAACGAGGTCAAAAGTGGAATGAGAGATATGCGTACGGTTGAGATATGAGCAAGGACGAGAATGGAATTATTTCTCAAAAGAACAGAGTATACATGAATGAGCAACGAATTTAACAATAAAACAAGGTTTTCAAAATGGAGTGGTGATGTAATGATGGATGACATATGGGCTTCTATGGCTAGTTTTTGATGATATGACAAAATACTTATGCTTTAACCCGTAGTAATAATTAGATTAAATAGTGGTATTAATGTCTTTATTATTTCATACTTGTATTTTTTTACCTTTATTATAGATCTAATACTTATGTTCCTTTGAATTGATAATTATAATGCTTGGTTATTGTTTGTGATTTGTCATTACGTACTTTAATTTACTGGCTTGATCATTCTTATTTTGGAGTCTTCAATTGTTCTAATCAATAATTTCTTGTCGGTATCAGCTGTAGAATGTTGTCAAAGCTTCAAATTCTTAGAAATTTTGTAGCTATTTATTTTCAATGATAAAGAGGGATATAAAGAAAAATGGGAATCATATTGGGTTTGAAAAAAAAATATATAGGATGGCAAGAAAATTTGGCTTTCACACTATATTTCCTGTATAAACATGTCAAATTTGTTGTTTTTCATGTCTATGCTATTTATTGTTAGTATATTATTAATATTATCATTCAAATAAATATATTTTTTAATCTATTTGGGAAGAAATAAGTTTAGAAGTCAAGTTGGAGGTGAAGGAAAATCCTTCTTAACCAAATTCAAATCAATACTGTCTTGCAAATTTTTAACGAATTATTCCTTTGTCAATGGCTTATGATAAATTCTTAATCGATGACCATTTACAAGGAAGGTGAATTTTTCTTCATCAATGGTCCTAATTCTAACAATGACATTATGAAACATTGTTTCAATCTTAGAAGGCCCAAGCTAGTGAGTTTGAAATTTTCCTCGGAAATTTTTGAACTTTGAATAAAAAAGTAAGGCCCAATCTCCTGGCTAAAATTTCATTTATTTTGTCTTTGTCATGCCACTTGGATCTTTGTTGTTGAAATAATTTGGTTCTTTGGATAGCATCTTGTTTTATTTCAGCAAATTCATTTAATTGATCCATTATGTGTCTTTGTGCCTCTAAAATATCAAGACCCAATTCAACTGTTGTGTTGAAATTGTTTACTTGAAACTCAATAGGAAACAAGACTTTATTCCCATAAACAGGTTCATAGGGAGTATGTCCTTTAGTATTTCTTCATATGGTACAGTATGACCATAAAGCTTCTGGAATATTTTCTACCCAATATCTTTTGTCCAAATTCACAGTCTTCGTAAGAATGGCTTCAATTAACTTGTTAGTGGACTCCAGTTGTCCATTTTCATGTGGATGATATGGAGTAGACTTCTGATGTTTAATTTTGTATTCCTCCATTATCTACTGTACCAAATTGGTTGTAAATTGAGTACCTTGATCTGTGAAAATTTCCCTTGGGACATCAAAATGAGTAAAAATGTCCTAAAAAATAAATGAGACTACAACATTTTTAGTGGAAAAACGAAGTGCTTTAGATTCTACCCATTTTGTGACATAATCAGTGCAAACAAGAGTGCACATTTTTTGTCTTGATGGTGGATTAATAGGACCAAAAAAATATATAGCCGAGTTCTCGAAACAAGTTTCCCCATCCTTTGACAACTATCCCATCTCTTAACATATTCTTTGGCATCCTTAAAAACGGAAGGCCAATAAGATCCTAAGAGAACAAATTTGTAAGTAGTTCTTTATCAGAAAATTTCCCTCCACATGGTTCATCATAGAAAGCCTTAGTATTTCTGGTACTTCATCTTCTCTAACAAATTTTAGAATGATTAGATATGGACCTATTTTATACAATTACTAATTTATCCATGAGTAAGATGCACTAATTTGAATTACCTTTATTTTTTCTCGAGGAGACAATACGATGGTAGCTTTCTCATAGCTGAATAGTTAATAATATCTGAAAACCATGGAAATTTAATAGATACTAAAAAATATATTCATCGGGAAAATTACCTTCTATAGTTATATCATTATTCTCATTTTGAATCCAAGTAGATAGAAAACCATCAACGGTATTTTGTTTTCCTGGTCGATTCAAAATAATGATGTTAAATTTTTGTAACAAAAATAACCATCTTCTAATTCTGCCATTAGTGACTGGTTTATTGATTAAGTACCTAATTGTGTAATGTTTTTTATGTAAAAAGGTTTCATAACCAATGATGTAGTGTCAGATTTTATTGATGGCATGGAAAAAAAATAAAAAATTCTTCTCAGTGACCGTATAACTTAACTCTGCAAGAGTCAAATTTTTACAGGTATAATAAATGGAATAAGGAATTAAATCCTTTTATCCTAATACAACTCCCAAAGTTGTATCTGAAGCATCAATTGAAATTTGAAAATGTAATTTCCAGTTTGGTCCTCTGAGAATGGGCGCTTCAGAAAATGTTTCTTTTAATGTTTCAAAAGCTTTATGGAAATCATAATTCTAAATCAATTCACAATATTTTGTGAGAAATTTGAAAAATGGAGATCCAATTTTTGTAAAGTTTCATGTGAATCTTCTATAATAACTAGTAAAACGAAGATAAATTCTGACATCTCATTGACAAGTTGGAATTTATAATTTAGAAATAAGTTCTACTTTAGATGTGTCCACCCTAATTCCATTCCCTAAAATATGGTGTCACAAAACAATCCGCTCAGTTAACATTATAAAACATTTTTTCATGACTTAATGAGAGATTTTTTTCCTTACACCTAATGAGAAAATTTTCCAAATTCTTAAGAGCTTATTCAAAATAATTTCCATAAACTATGAAGTCATCCATATAAACTTCAACACAATCATGAATTAAATTAGCAAAAAATCCCTAGTACTTCCCTTTGAAATGTTGCAGGTGCATTATATAGTCCAAAAGGAAGTACTCGGTAAGCATAATTTTGCCATGGGAAGATAAAGGTGGTTTTATCTTGATCTTCTAAAGCTACTAGGATTTGGTTGTATCCTCTAAAACCATCCAAGAATGAAAAATATTTCTTCCCTGCCAATGTATCTCAAACTTGATATATAAAAGGAAGTGGAAAGTGATATTTTAAAGTTTCTTTATTCAATTACCTAAATTCAACACATACTCTCCATTTTCCATTCTTTTTTAGGAAAATGGCTAGTGGTGAAAGCCACCGACTGTCTGATATTGGATAGGTAAAATTCACATTTAACAATTTTTGTGGTTTCTCTTTAAAAAATTATCTCAAATTTGGATTCATTATTCTCTGAGGTTGTTGAATTGGTTTGGAATTTTCTTCAATATAAATATTATGTATACAAGTACTTGGATCAATTCCCTCCATGTCAGTATATTCCCATGCATAAGAATTTGATTTTTTTTTTTTGTAATAATGTCATTAATTATTTCTTTTGAAATTCTTCCAAATTATTGTTGATGCTCAAAGTTTTCCCTGGGAAGATTTATATTGTAAAATTGCCAAAATTTTCCAAGGAATGCAAAGATAATTCAGGAGATGACAAATTTTCCGTATTGCATTGTTCTTGAAAATTTTAACTAGATTCACAATATGAGGAAGACTTATTATTTTCCATTAAATTCAAAATTTATCTTCTTCATATTTTTGTGAAGTAGCAATGATTGGTTCTATATCAATATCATCATCTATCCATTCTTAATTTTTGACTTCTATTGTTGTTTTTGTAGGTGGATATAGTGTTAATTTCTATGTTGAACTCCCATTAGAGATAAACATGTCACAAGGTCTATAGCTTATAAAAGCATCATCTTTGGCTAGTCATGGTCTTCCTAGGATCAATGGGTATCCTCATAAATTATTCTTGGGTGTTAAAATCATAAATTCAACATGATATTCCTAATAATATAAGGGTATATATACATCTTCTAAGACACCATCAAGTTTGACTATAGACCTATTCGCCAACTGTAACAATGTATGTGTATATTGAAGGTTAGGGAGTCTTAATTGATCCATAGTTTATTTACTCATGATGTTTATGGCTACTCCTAAATAAATAAATGTATTTGGTATTTTGACACCATTGATGTGTGTTTTCACAATGGGACTTCCTGGATCGAGACATTTTCGAATTGTCATTTTTCCCATCATGATATCTACAATTTTTCTAACTATTTGGATTCTTTTGACTTCTTTTATTTTCCTTCCTAGTATTTTAATGCATAACTCCCTAATTTCCTTTGCAAAAATTCTTATTTCTTTAATGACCTCTAACAAAGGAGCTTTTATGCAAATATTATCTAGTTCATCCAACGTATCAGAGTCAAGCAATATAATATATTTTTCTACCCCTTTATCAATTTTTAATCTTTCACAAAAATATGGTTTTCAAACAAATATCCAAGGTTGTTCCATAATGGGAGTTGAGTTTATTGGAGTATCATTAAAGTGTGTAGGAGTGGATTTTTTTTTTATATTTTCTTTCTGATGAAGAGATGTCCCTTCATTAGAGTGGTCATCCTTCTTTTGAGGATTTTGATCCTGATGAAGAGATGTCTCCTCATCAGAATGGCCATCCCTTTCAATTTCCTGAATAACAACATATGGTGATTTATTTTCCAATACTCTACCATATATAATTTGAACATTATTTAGATCTAATGGAGTTATCATATAGGTATGGAAATTCTACCCTTCTATGTTGTAAGTTGGTTGTTAATTTTCATTACTTGGGTTTGGAAGTGGTTGAGGAGGAAATTGGTTTGGTCTTTGTGGAAATGGTAATGAAGGTTGTGGATTTTGATTATGGAGTTTAACTTGACGTGGTTGGCTACAATGAGGAAAATATTGTGGTGAAAATGTAGGATAATATTGAGGGTACTAAGGATATATTCCATAAGTATTTTTCCATGCTTATGCCCAAGGTTGAGGTTGAGGCCAACGTTTCCAAGTTATGGGTACAGTCCAGTTATTTTGTGGTGGTTTTGCATATGTTTAGGTTTTAAATCGTTGATTTTTCCATGGTCTCTTGGCAACAAAAGGAAGAGGGTCAGCCTAATTTGGAACTACTTCCTGTTATTAAATAGCTTTAAGGCCTGATATTGAAATATATTATTTAATATCATGATTTTATGCACATATAACACAAGTTTCTACACTCTTCATGTCAAGAGGACATTCTCTCAAGGCATGTTTCTTTCTGCACTTGGTATAAAAGATGGATAGAGAAACATTTTCATATTTTTACTTTTTTTGTATTTTAAGGGTATCTATATATTCACTAAGACTCCCTAAAATGTCTATATTAAAATCATCAAGAAAATATCCTATTTGAGCCCTACTTATTGTCCCAACTGCATATTTATTAATTACAGAGATAACAAGATCTCTTGAACTTTTTCCAACTCTTGACTTACTTATTGAAATGTGTATGCATAACTTATAAATATTTGGTAATGATAACTCAAAAATATCCCCTTTACCCATTAAATTGATAATATCTATCCATTCATCGCTAATGGATTTTAATAGAAGAGATTTTAAAGTGCCTTCATCTAAGTTTTCCATTTTAGCTCTCTTAAGATTGTAGTTAAACCTTTCAATTAAATCCTCAATATTTTCATCTTCTCTTTGCATCATTTTGAAAAAATCATCCTTATTGTTATGGGGCATGCGGTAATCCTTTTATTTCTATAAAAATGTCATTTTCATTTGCTCCCATGTTATAATAGAGTTTGTATTAAACCCATGAACAATTTTAGTGTTTCACCCTTAAGAGTTGCTCGAAACAATTTCAACTTTTGAGAGTCGATAAAATATTAATAAGATCTACATAAAACTTATAATTCAAAAATAAATGTCTGATGATCCTCACTTTTTAATCCGTGGAAGTTAGGAAGGACAGAGGGTGAAATATTTTTCATTTTTAACATAGTATCTTCATCGAAGATAGAAAACCCAACAGGATCTGGTTATCTTCTATCTCCTCCTCCTATTCATCTTCCTCCACCTCTTGCTATTACTCCATATCTTCCACCTCGAATCTTAAGATGTTCACCATTTACATTGACTACTTCTCCTACCCCTTCCCCAACCATTGTAGATTCTTGAGAACTAATGTAAGGTTCCAAAATTGGGTTTTTTTATTCCTCTTCTAGTTCTTTTGGTTCCTCTATCAATGGTCTATTAAAATAGGTTTCTTCTTCCTTTTCTTTACTTGGGAATTATAATTCATAAGCTATAATTTTTTATCTAGTTGAAGTTAGGAATATTACTCCTTATGTTTGGGATGAATAATTTTCTGCTTCTACTATTGCTTTAGCTGACGCGATTGGTGAATCTATAGATTGGATTTCAGATCCCACTACCTCATTAAGCCTATGTGCTCTTGTAATGGATGGTATACGAGTTTGGGTGGATGGTGTGGCACTACGAGGTTGTGGTGGGGTGAGTGGTGTTGCTGGAATTAAACTTCTACCTCTCCTTGCAAATCTACCTCTAGAATCTCTTTCCCTATGAATGTCATTTTTATGTTTTTCTATGTTTTTTTCTATTATATATTGTCAAAATAAAAATACAGGATTCTTATTTACACTTCCCCGCAACAATGCAAAAATGTTTTTCAATTTAATTGTCTTAAATTTATTACATAAATTATTAGCCAGGGATAGTAAACTCACCAAGTGTAAATGCACTATATGTGATAGGAATCCTAATTACATAAGTTGAACTAAATTGTCATTGCACGTGATTGGATTATTCATTGAAATTAACTCTAATAAATCAACACAACCAATAAAGAGATAGAACTCATAATTTTGTCTCACACTTTATAAATGAAACTCAACTCATAAAGCCTCACATACACACACCGCAAAATGTCTAAAATGTTCTTTGAAAGAAACTTGATTTCTAAAAGAATAAACACACTCTTGCATGAAAAATAAAAATGAATTTGAACTATATTCACACTTGTTGAAATTGATAGTCCACTTTTTCTTTGAAATAAAAATCACAACAATCATGCTATGAAATTAAATCTACAAACTAATTCAAAGATTCTCAAAATTACAATCTCGTTCTCAATTCAAACTCTCAAAGCCGACTCGATTCATGTGCTCCTGAATTAATAGAAGAAAATTATTAAAAATAACAAAATTGTTACTATCTATGAACTCAACCATATGCTTGATATGAACACTGCACATATAATATGTTTCTCAATTCAGAATCAACATAAAGATATGTTAGGGGGATGCATCCATCTAATTGATCATAAAATTCAGAAATCAAAATAACTTAAATGAAATTGAGAAATCTAGATGACATAAATGAAAAACAATTATTGCTTGAGGGGTCCCTCCACAAGAATATGGAAACATAACTAAGTTTAAATATCAACCACACATTGAGATGAGAAACACTTCACTTTATATTAAAAGCAAGTTTTAAGAGTTCACTACTGTCTAAAATAATAATAACGATGATGATCCATAACATACCTGCTACGCAGTTTTAATAAAGCCTCTATCATAAATTTTTAGAGATTTCTTAGCTAACAAAATAATAATTTAAGCTTAGAAAATATCCCATCAGAAATTGCTCACGATTTTCTATTTTCTAAAGAAAATCATAAGCTATTTGTTTCTCTTCTTGCTCACTTATTGTAGCTAACCCATTGACCTTTATCTTTTACCATTCAATTGGAGCCTTGTTTCATATATTCGATTCATGAATATAGGAGGAAAACATTTAGTATACTAATTTTTATCCTCCCATAGATATTTTAATTTAGCGGGCACTTTGGATCCTCTTCAATGATGGACTCAGCTACAGAATCAGATTCTGGCTACAGAAATATCAAAATCGTGTAATTATGAAAATATTAGGCAAATAATAAATAAAAATAATAACATTGAAATATAAGACAATCATATACATGTCAAGCTTTGAATCCCCTAATTTGATGCCCATTGATAGTTATGATGGTCAAAATAGGTGAAAAAAGATTGTAAAAAAGAAACAATTATGAGGCTGAACATGGATCCTTTCAATTCAATGATGTAGATTTTGAAGGATTGGTCCAAAACCCTTAACCCCAATTTTTAAAACTCATTGTATTCTTTCTCCATTGTCCAAGGGTTTCCCTGGAGATTTTAAGAGCATACTAGGTTATGAGAAGGATGATTTCAATCATGTTTTTAAGGAGAGGTATTATTTTTTTCCATCTTACTGGCCTCATCCTTTGCAATCAGTTTATTTGAAATTTCCTTCATGAATTCCTAACTTTTTCCTCTATTATCACTTGCAACTAACTTGTCAGTTAGTGTGGATTGATTACATGTTCTCCCTCACTTCAACCCCAAGTTTTAGATTGCATTGAGCTCATCAACAAACAAAAAAATTCCTTTGGCTTGCTCGGTTGCTTTCTTAAAGGATTTATCTATGAATATTTGGTTAAGTAAAACCTTACAAAAATGAGGTTTCATCTCTAAATCACTAGGTAATAAATTTTTTTCTACTACTTCATATAAAAATATTTTGATTAAACTTTATTTATATAAGAGGCACCTTTGATTGACAGTTCCAACCATATGGATAAATATCTGAGTATGTTATTTTATTCTCTTATTTTTTCAGAAGACGCTATATTCATACTGATTTTAGTTCCTATTCAAAGTTATAAAGGTATTTTCTCCAGAGTTATGAAATCTTGCCTTTTTTTTTCATAATTTTCATATCCATTTCGAGGGCCCCTGGTCAAAACGTAACCCTTGTATGTATGTGTAGCTAGCCCCTCTTTTCAAATTCATAGTACCTTTTTTTTCTTACCCTTCCATTTATTAATTCGCATGATCTTCATTTTCGTAGCTTTGGGTATGACTTAACTGGAGGGCTCAAATCTATATTTCTGTACATATATCGATAGTCCTTTTAATTTTCCAATTTTACCCTCTCAATAGTAAAATATCATTATTAATTTCTCAGAGATTGTAGATATGGAGTCTATTTGGTCACCCACTCCAAGAGTATCTACTAAACTCAGAGTTTGCTTTCCATTTTTTTTTGGTCTCCAGGTTGTCTCTTCAGAAATTCCTCTGCTCTGCTTGCAGCGTACCACTATACTTGGTTGCAAAATTTTTAGCAGCATTGGTTTTTTTTCCTATAAGGATTTTCACTAAATTTCTAAAATCCAACACTATTATTTTGACCATAAATGGTATGTCATATTTCATATAAAATCATTGTTGAGACATGCTATGTGCTTATCTCGGTATAAATATAAATCTTGTTTTATTGTAATTATTAGTACATCCTTGTGTGGATGTAGAAATTTTTTTGGTAGTGTACTAAACTATATAATATTTTAGATATTTCTCTTTTAGTGTTTTTATTATCCTTCCCTTTCCTTTTTTATGAAATGTTCCACTGTTGAATGTATACGATTGAAATGGAATTTGTTACAGTTTTTCATTTTCATAATAATATTGGTTTACCTCTCGATAATTATAATACAATGATCTATAATACTTCGTTGAATCACCGTTGCCTAGTGAATACTTAGAGGGTTGTATGTTTTCCTTATGCATTTCTTGATTTCTTTCAATTTTTTTTTTTTTTATCTATTTATTTGAAACACTCAAAGGAATAAAACAAGAATTTCGTCCTAATATGATATTATTGACACATTATTATTCGTCACAGATGATTCTTGAATATAGTTTTAGTTCATATATATATCTGTGTGTGCACATGTGTGTGTCATATTCATTTTTTAAGAGAAGAATAACTCTCATAAGCAGAACATCTTTTTGTATTATTTTACTTATAATACTTCATTAAAATTATAGATTTTTTATTACCATACTGTGTATTGTTACCCATGGTCCTTAACATAATTGACTTATGCACAAACTTAGCTTCATAAACCACATGTAAGTGACTCATTATTCTGTTAATTCTAAGCTACAAGAATCATTTAAAAAAAACAGATCACTTGTTATTTATTTATGTATACATATTTTAGGTTAATTTTCTTCAATAATTATAGAATTTAATCCATAATTATCCAACAAGAAAATTTAACCATGCATGGACTATATGTTTCAACATCAAGCCTCATTATAGTATCTAGTGTACTTGTACAGCTCAATTCCAACCATGCATTCTTTAGTTTACATACTACTTTTCTTCGTTAGTGTTTAATATATATATATATATATATATTTTGTAATCACTTAAGTTTTTTTTTTTTTCTTAGAAATAGTTCCAATTATAAAATCTTATATAGAAATAAATTTATGGATACGATTCATATACTAATCCAAAAAACTTAAATCAAGTTCACTATCTATTCATAAAGCATGAAAAAACTTTCTTATAACCTTAAATAATACTTGGGAAGTATTAAGGAACAACGCATGTTCATAGGTGGTTTCCTTTTTATAAATTCCTCTCCCTCAACAACTTTTAGTAGTGTCATGATTTTATGTCTACGAACTCTTTTTTGCTTTTTTTTTTAAATATACTTGTTTTTTTTTTAAAGCCTACTTTTCTCTCCTTTGGTTCTTTATTCCAGCCCACTTAGTATTTCTCTCCAACTAATTTATTAACATAATTTCTCACCCACATTA
Organism: Pinus albicaulis; assembly: GCA_034641835.2. NCBI lineage: Eukaryota > Viridiplantae > Streptophyta > Pinopsida > Pinales > Pinaceae > Pinus > Pinus albicaulis. The sequence continues at coordinate 943,247,053 of CM076584.1, read as the reverse complement.
TGTTAATTTAATTTCTTTTATTTTTCTCCTAGGAAATTCTAGGAGACATTTTAGGGAAGGTCCATCATGTGGAGTTGACCACCACAATGTTTTCTAAATTGGAAATAAGTCTTCTAAACTCTAGTGCTATTTCCTAAATATTCCCAAGAAATTTATTTATTAGCTCCAATAGTAATAAAATAATTACATCATCACATAAGTCTCATCATGACTTTGATCTCCATTAAATCCAATAATAGCGCAATGTCTAAAAATAGTAATTGTTTAAAAAGAAAATATATAGTGGTGTTATAGAAGGTAACTATCCTCTGTTAAAACACATGGTTGTACTAAACCTAAGCTTAAATGTATCTCGGAAATTGAAAAAAAATAGCATTTTCACAACAGTCCTTGAGGCTATCATAAACATATAAAAAATCCTACCCATTCTTGTCGCCTCTCTCCATCTCGGTAAACAAAATTATATTACATCATCAACAAAAGGTGGGAGATATGGAAGTTTTTCTCATACAACTGTATACTATATATGTAACCTGATTACCCAAATTTTTTAAACATCTGGTCAAGTCCTCCCATGTCTATAGTAAAGACGAATGGTGACAAAGGGTCACCCTTCTTGAGGCCTATAGAGGGGTGAATAGTATGGGAAGCTGATCCGTTAACCAAAATTGAAAAAAATATACTTGAGATAAGTGATTTCACACAGTTTGGCCATTGTTCTGAAAATCCATATGCTCGCAGGAACTGTAGTAAGAATGACCAACTAATTCTTTCATATGCTTTGGATAAATCCAATTTTATCAGCATGCTTCGGTGTTTTGACTTTCTCAAAGAGTGGATAATTTCTTACACCACTATTACCCCATCCACAATTTTTTAGCCTTTTAAAAAGCCCATTTGAGATGGGGATACTAATAATGGTAGAAGCATATTCAGTTGATTCACTATAACCATTGAAATGATTTTGTAAAGCACATTACATAGAGTAATTTGTCTAAATCCATCCAGGATATCCAATTGTCATGGTTTTGGAATTAGTCATATGAACGCTACATTTAGTGTTGGGAGCATTTGTATTGTTTTCCTTGATTATTCCACTACATCCTGTATCTTGTTTCCTAAAAATCCCCAAAAATCCTGGTAGAAACTAGTTTTATAATCATCTAGTCTGGGTGTATTATTGTTTGGCATATTCATTACCATTGTTTCAACTTCCGACAAGGATATTTATCTCATCAATGGAATATATTTCTCACTACTAATTTTTCTTGGATTTTTTTGTATCACTATATTGATGCTTGATTGTTTACACAAACTATCCTCCAATCACATATCATTGAAATAAGGAACCAATTTAGTTTCTATTGCATTGTGTAAAAAATTCCTATGTCTTTCCTTAATAATAAGGGAAAATATTCTATTATCATGAAAATGTTGAATCATGACATTATGTAAAATATTTGAGTTATGATATCCCTCCTTCAGTAATTTTATGTTGGAATTTTTCATCGATAAAGTCTCTTCTTGTTTTCATCTTTGTTCTAGCCTTACAAGAGTTTCTATTTCTTTCATTTCCAACTATGGCGGTTTTACTCCCCATATGGTTCTTTGTTGGATATTTGACATTTTACTTTACGACTCTCTCTTATCTTTGAATTTGTTCCCAAAGACTCTATTGTTCCAAGATTTGATCTGATATTTCAAGTCTTCCAATTTTAGTCGAAATGTTTTCATCTTGGTGGAACCTACAATATTTGTCTCCTCCCACCAATTATTTAGAAAATCTACAAATTCATTCGATCAAAGCCAAATATTTTCAAACCAAAAAGGGTGGTTTAATGGTACTTTTGTTAGATCAATTTCCAATATGATTGGCCAATGATTCGAGCCCATACATGGAAAAATTGAGGGTTCGATATATATATATATATATATATATATATATATATATATATATATATATATATATATATATGTATGTATGTATGTATAGGACTTCCTAAATATAACAAAAAATGATCGAATTGAGAATCTATTTGGTTTCTTCCTCCTCGACGATTGTTCTAGGTAAGCTGACCATTTTTTTTTTGAATTTCAATAAGGCCTAAGTTTTCCAACATCTAATTAAAATCCACATATATTGGGTCTAGCCTACAGATACCGCCCATTTTCTCTTATAGAGATATAATAATGTTAAAATCTCCTAACACTAGCCAAAGCAAATTTCCTAACATTTTCTTGATTTCCTATAATTATTTAAAAAAAACATGTTTACCCGTAGACCGGAAGGTCCATAGACTGCTAAGACGAAGAAAAAGTAATTAGTTCCAACATACCCATATTTACCTATAATAATTCTAGTCGATGCCAACCATTTTTGGAACAACACCACTTGTGGGTTCCACCAAACTATTAGTCCTCCAGCATTCCCATTCTCGTAAATAGACATGAGATCACACCCTTTCCAACCAAAACTTGCTATTTGGTTCATTTTCTCCCATAATTATTTTGTTTCTTGTTTTATACCAATCATTGGGTTTCCTTCATAATACAATCCCTAAGATATATTTGTTTTCCCCTACTATTGGGTCCCCTTATGTTCCAGGAAAGGAATTTCATTTATTCAAGGTTAGGTATGGGCAACAACTTCTCTGGAAGAACTATTGCTTGGTCTGAAATGTTTTGATTTATCCTCATGTTTTTCCTTGCTTATTTCTTTGGTTTATTTCTCTTATTCCTAGTTTCCTTGTTTAGGTATTTTGATAGAATATCTTTCCCTTTGCCTTTGAAAACTTAGAAATATTGAGCTATTGGGTCTCCTATTGCAGACCGTCTCTTAGTTTTCCACTTGAGATAAGATTTCAAAAAGGTCTCACTTTCCTCTTTATAAAAGTCACCCAGGTCTTGTTGTGCCCAATAATTAATAAATGTTACTAATTTTTGCTCTTCTTCTGAGAGCTTTGATGGATTTTGTCTCAACAACGGAGAAAATTCCTTAAAACCTAGCAAAGAAAAGAAATAAAAACCTCCTAGTGAGTTTTTCTCATCGTCCAACTAATGTTTCTAAGCCATATTGTCTTGATTTTGTTATGTTGGGAATATATCCATTTGATAACCTCCATGTTTTTAGATTCCTCCTCCATAGCCTCTAATATCGACAATTAATTATTGTCCTCGAAGCCCTTTGCGTTATATGATATCTAACTCATCTGATTACATCATTGATTTGAAACCTTTGTGAAGCCATCACTAGACATCTGGACTCCAATACCTTTTTCCTTCATTTTCAGTGGAAACTATCTTATAAGGTGACCAGGTCCGTGACCTTGCGAGTGTTAGGGTTGAGCAGTTGGTATTGAGCTACTTTAGTGTAGTGTTTATACAAAGTGATTTTACATTCTAAATTTGTATTACATATGATATGATGTGATTGTTTAAAAAGTTTGAAAGATATGATAAAAGATAGTAGCATGTTTAAATTATTTTTTCAAATGTAGATTAAAATTTTAATAACAAAATTTTAAGTCATTGAAAACAAACAACTCATATTAGTAAATTTGATGAATGTAATTATGATCAAGTACATATGATAAGTATTGAAAATTGAAAGTATTGTGTATTTTTTAAATGGGATAACTAGACCATCCTTATTCAATCATTGAGAGTGTTGGGGTTTAGGAGTACTTGGCTACTTTAATGTAGTAATGTAGTATTTATACAAAGTTATTTTACATTGCAAATATTTAGAATAATGGTGTGATTGTTTAAATAGTTAGAAAAATAAGAAAAAACATTATAACATGTTTAAATTATGTTTTGTAATGTATAGTAAAATTTTAATAATGAAGTTTGAAGGCATTGAAAACAAACAACATATATTAATTTTTATGAAATTAATGTACTATAATAAACTAGATATGATTCATAGGAAATTTAAAATTGAAAATATTAAATATATTTTAAAATAAAGAAATGATATAAATCTTTTATTTTGAAAGGTTTTAATAATGAAATTTAAAGGCATTGAAAACAAAAAACTTATATTAATTGTTATGAAAAATTAATGTAATTATAATAAATTAGATATGATTCAAAGTGTATTTAAATTGAAAATTAAGTATATTTAAAAATATTTTTAAACACATGCATCGTAAACATACACAAAGAAGTAGGGAAATAAGTGTGAGTTATCTTATTATTCACCATAGATTTACATTTATAATACAATGGTGTGACTCTTGGATTCCACATTCCAAGGTCATTTGGACTCCTTTTGTCCATTCAGCTTCCACACCTACCCGTAGAGGATTAGGTGTCCAACATTCCCCTCCTTAATCCGAAGGGGTATGCGTTAGTCCAAGAAGAGAGTTGTAATACAAATCTGCAAAGTATGCATGGCAGCACTTAGGATGAATCAAATCTCTAAAATGTTTCCATAAATAGGTGGTTTAAGGATGAACACCAACACTAGAAGGCTTAGTGTAGTTCCCAGAACTCTTCCAAATCTGGCAAGAATCTGAGGTCTTCTGCTAGAGGAAGTGCACCTCATATTTGAAGAAGGAGGCCTTCAACCTAGAAGAATGGGGGTCTAGAACCTGTGATAGTTTAAAGATGACCACGAACTCTTGAATTCTTAATGCATTTCTCGGAACTCTACCAAAGCTAGAAAGAAGCTAAAGTCTAATGCTAGAGGAAGTGCTCTGAATTCTTTGAAGAGGAAGAATATCAACCTCCCATAGATGGTTTAAGGTTGTCCACGAACTAAAGGAATGATCATGGGCATTCATGGCTCTAGCTACAACTCTGAATCTGGAATGACAAGTTGTGGCTCAGGCTCGCTTGAACTGTTGTGTCTCTGGCTACAACTCTGAATCTGGAATGATAAGTTATGGTTGAGGCTCGCTTCAACTATTGTGTCTCTTGCTACAAATCTGAATTTGCAATGAGATATTGTGGCTCAGGCCTGCTTGATGTCGCTTCAAAGCTTGTACATGACCACCATTTCCCCCCTATCAGGTACAAGGTGATATGATGGCGAAAATGTAGTTTTTAACCCTGAACAGAAATTATCTACACACGAATCTTATAACAGAAAATAAACAATAACGAGAGCATAAAACATAAAACAGATAAACACAGAGATATTCCCCTGGATCCCAAATCGGGATGAACAGCTGAATTTTTCATTATATTTCTTTTAGTGTTACAACACATATATATACATGTCGAAGCATACATAAACCCCAATCCATTAACCCTGGATTAGAACATAACCGTAGTTCACTTGACCGGATCTACAAAAAATACCAGGGGCCGAAAACCATCGTACCCCAAAACCATGTGCAAAACCATGCACAAAACCATGGACGCAGACTACCCACCGGAAATCAAGGACCAAAAATTTTCTAGAAAGAATAAAACACATACCCAAGTCATGGAAAGAATATAACACATACCCAACATTCTCCCACTTGTTGTTTTCTTTCCACAGGGGTCCACAGGAGAGCTTAGTCATTGGCCCAATTCTTCAACACACATTGTTTCTGTACACCAAGAGAACTTCTGAGTGCTCACAGACTTCGTCAATGCATCTACAACATTCTTTAAAGTGTCCACCTTTACCAGCAACACCCTTTTAGCCTCAACCATATCTCTAAAAAAGTGATATTGAACATCAATGTGCTTTGTCTTTGAATGATAAGCAGGGTTCATAGCCAAGAAAATTGCACTTTGGCTATCACAGTCTATCATTATAGCTTGATGTACCAACCCCATACTTGAACAAAATCTCTGCAACCAAATTACTTCCTTACTTGCATGAGTGGATGCTATGTAGTCTGCCTCTGTAGTTGAAAGAGCCACTACAGACTGTATTTTACTCATCCAACTGACTGCGCCTCCAAATAGGCTAAACACATACCCACTTGTAGATCTTCTTTGGTCTAGATCTCCATCCCAGTCTCCATCAACAAAACCACGAATGTCCAACATTATTTCCAATCCTAGTCTTCCTTGGTAGCACAAGCCATATTCACTAGTGCCACGTAAATATCTGAAAACCAGCGTCACTGCTGTCCAACACTCCTTTCCTGGGTTTTACATAAACCTACTCAATACTCCCACTGAATGTGCAATGTTTTGTCTAGTATAGACCATTGCATACATTAGGCTACCCACTGCACTTTCATATGGAACACGAGACATATACTCCTCTTCTTCTTGTGTCTTGGGACACTGTTCAACAGACAACTTTACACCTACAGGAATAGGAACATTCACTGGTTTACTATCCTGCATATTGAACCTCTACAATATAGTTTCGACATACTTCCTTTGGTTTAACCAGAGCATCATCTTTGCCCGATCTCTCTTAATTTCCATGCCCAAAATATAGTTTGCAGCACCAAGATCCTTCATGTCGAATTTGGAGAAAAGTTGGGTCTTCAAATCTTGGATAATTTCTTTGTCATTTACAATCAACAACATATCATCCACATACAAGACCAAATAAATAACACAGTCACCAATTAATTTAAAATAAACACAGTGATCCTCCTTGCTTCTGCTGAAGCCAAGACCCCGTATATAGGTATAAAATTTCTGATACCACATCCTTGGTGACTGTTTTAACCCATACAGAGACTTCTTCAACCTGCATACCAGTTATTTCATAACCTTCACCATAAAGCCTTCGAGTTGCTTCATGTAGATCTCCTCTTATAGATCCCCGTGAAGAAATGTGGTCTTCACATCCATCTGTTCTATCTCAAAATCAAATGCAGCGGTAGCAGATAAAAGTAATCTAATAGAAGTAACCTTGGAAAAAGGAGAAAAAATATCACCAAAATCAGTTCCTGACACCTGGGAATAACCTTTTGCTACCAACCGAGCTTTGTATTTCTCCACCTTGCCTTCTACATTCATCTTCTTCTTAAGCACCCATTTGCTCCTGATGGGCTTCCTTCCAGCCAGAAACTCCACCAGATCCCATGCCTCATTTTTGTGCAAGGATGCCATTTAATCAACAATGACCTCCTTCCAGAGTTTTCCATCCTCTAAATCTACTGCCTCCTTGACAGTTCTGGGATCATCATCAGTTATAGTTAAGGAAAAACCTGAACAAAAAGTAGATGGACTATACCTTTCTGGTTGCCTTCTTTCTCGAACTGATCTTCTTAAAGATGGAGTTTGTGGCTCTTCCTCTTCTGAATCTTCTTCTGCTGTAGAGTCTGATTCATACTCCTTTAGCTCAAACTCTATATTCTTAGGTTCCTATGGTATGATTTCATGTTTAACAACATATTTCACCTCTTTAAACACCACATCTCGGCTGTACACAACCTTCCTTGTTTTCGGGTTCCAAAGCTTGTAACCTTTTAAACCATCCTTATACCCAATAAATATGCACCTTTTAGATTTATTATCCAACTTAGTCCTTTTCTCCTTTGGAACATGTACATATGCATCACATCCAAATACCTTTAGATGTGAAATAGAGGGTTTCTTACCAGTCCATACCTCATGTGGAGTCTTATCCTCCAACACTGATGAAGGTGATATGTTAACCAGATAGCATGCAATCTCCACTGCCTCTGCCCAGAATTCTTGTCCTAACATGGTACCACTGAGCATGCTTCTTTCCTTTCCATCAGTGTTCTGTTCATTCTTTCTGCAAGTCCATTTTGTTGAGGTGTGTATGGATTAGTCTTCTATCATGCTATACCACACTTCTTACAGAACTCTTCAAATTCCTTCTTGCAGAACTCCCCACCATTATTTTTACTTAGCGCCTTTATCTTCTTCTCTGTTTGGTTTTCCACCAGAGCCTTAAATTATTTAAATCTGTCAAAAGCTTAAGATTTCTTCCTCAAGAAATATATCCATGTATTACTTGAGAATTCATCTATGAATGAAACATAGTACATAGACTTTCCCAATGATGGAACTGACACAGGTCCAAACACATCACTGTGCACAAGTTCTAATATCTTGTTCGCCCTCTTAGCACTAGAAGAGGAAAACTCACCTGATTCTGCTTCCCATATACACAATGTTCATAGAAATCGAAATCCAGAGAGAAATTAGACATACCTTCTACCATACCATTTCTATGCAGTATCCGAAGGCCCTTCTCTCCAATATGTCCAAGCCTTTGATGCCATAACATCGTCTTTTCTCCAGAGACAGCTAGGCTTTCCACTCCACTTTCAGGAGCCATATAACTGTTACACCCATCAATAACAGTGCTACCTTGTAGCTTGTACAGAGTTCCAGTCTCAACTCCCCGCATTAATACTAGTGCTCCCTGAACCATCTTGCAGGCATCTTTCTCGAACACTGTTTTTACATCTGCATCATCCATCTTGCTTACAGAAATCAAATTTCTGGCCAATGAAGGAATATGCAGAACACTAGGAAGTGTTCTAATGCTTCCACCTTGCAGCTTCAGCTTGACCTTTCCACGTTCGACGATTCTGGCCTTCCTATCATCTCCTAGGAAGACATCACCATCATATTTTTCATAGTCGCAGAACCACTCCCTATGGGGAGTGAAGTGAAAGGATGCACCTGAGTCAATCAACCATTACTCATGATCTACATGTGTATTTGAAGAAGCCAAATACACATCCCCACTTTCATCCGAGCTGGTTTTTGCCTCTGCAGAAGGAGCATCATCAGATCCCTTTCCTTTCTCAGGAGCTTTAGATCTGCAGTCCTTTTTGTAGTGCCCTTCCTTTTTGCATTTCTAGCACACCTTTACAAACTTTCCAGGAGATTTAGATCTCCCTTTAGATTTAGATCTCCCACTCGAAACCTTATTCTTGTTTCTGTTTTGGGACCTTCCTCGTTCAGATAAGGCATATCCATTCTAACCCTCCATATTTCTCCGTCTCATTTCCTCCGACAGCAAGGCTGAGACAATGTCATCAAAATTTAAGGTAGTTGTAATTCTACCTATTGCAATAACCAGACTGTCCCACAAATTTGGTAGGGAACACAACAAAATGATGCACTTATCTTCATCTGAGATTTTAATATCAAAAAATGATAGTTGACTTACCATAGTTTGAAGGTGTTTAGATGCTCTATCACCGAGTCTCCATCCTTCATCCTCAGGTTATACAACTTTTTCCGCAAGAAAAAATTATTCACCAGAGACTTAGATTGGTACAAAGTCCCAAGTTTTTCCCACAAATTCTTCGCCGTAGCTTCCCCAGATACATTCAACAATACTGAATCTGAGACATACAATGGTATTGTGCTCTTTGACTTCCGATCTAGATTCTTCTAGTCTTCATTTGACATTGCTGTTGGTTTAGTACCTGGATCTACCGCGATCCACTGATCTTTATCCACCAGCAGATCCTCCATCTTGAGCTTCCACAACTCAAAACTCTAACCATTAAATTTCTTGATCTCTATCTTTCTACCACTCGCCATATTCTTTCATCGCAAGAATCAATCCTATAGATCTCCCACTGAACAGGGTCTACCTCAGGCCCGAGCAAAAAACCCTCAGCAGCAAAGGCATCCCCTTGAAGCCAAAACAACTCTGATACCAAATGTAGGTTTTAACCCTGAAAAAAATTATCTACACATGAATCTTATAACAGAAAATAAACAATAGTGAGAGCATAACACATAAAACAGATAAACACAGATATTTTCCCCTGGATCCTAAATCAGGACGACCAACTTGATTTTTCATTATATTTCTTTTAGTGTTACAACACATATATATACATGCCAAAGCATACATAAACCCCAATCCATTAACCCTACATTAGAACATAGCCATAGTTCCCTTGACCGGATCTACAAAAAATACCAGGGGCCAAAAACCATCGTACCCCAAAACCATGTGCAAAACCATACACAAAACCATGGACATGGACTACCCATCGAAAATCAAGGACCAAAAATTTTTGCGGGACGCTGCCCCGGACCCCAACGAGGGGGGTTAATTGTGCGTGCTTAGTCGTGGAAAGAATATAATACATACCCAATAGAAAACTCAACTGCAAGTTTTTCCAATATTCTAGAACAAGTTTTGACATGTGACTTAAACATATTCTTAGCTATTGATGCCCATTGCCAAGAAGCGATCCATCAAAAATGAATCTTTGTTCTTGCAAGAGGCTTGTTTTTGAAGCATATGCGTGAATAATACGTGTGGCAACCATAGTGTTTGAATGGGTAAAGATTGAAACAATGATCTTTCATATGGCCAACTCAATCACAGTGTTGGCATTTTTCAATTTGTTGTTACTGCTTTGGAAGATGAGCAGGATCTGGAACAGTTGAAGGTGAACTGTCATGAAGAAATACGACACTCTAAAATTTGATGGGCTTGGAGTAGTCTGGAATATGAAAGGACACATCCTTTTCATATCCCAGACCTGTTCTATGCTTGTTATGGACAAGCTCTTCCCAAGGTCTGATGATGGGCTTGGGAAGTGCAGGCTAGATTTTCTCTTCTTTCTCTAAATATTCTCTTAAAATGGGTACTACATCTGCAATTTTTTGTTGCTGATGGGAGTCTGTCTCAATGTTCTGAAGAAGAACAAGTTCAAAATGATGACTTCACTGTTGTATCTCTTCTCATTATATCCTTGTCTCAAGCTGCAAAAATTTAATTTTATCTTCTGCATCTTGCAAACAAGTTTGAATATTAGAGAGAGTTATTTCTTATATTTACTGCATCGTGATCAATGGAATGTATTAGATTTTTCATGAACTCTATTACTTCATTAATACTGGTCATTTTCATTGAAAAAATCATGTGAATCTCACCCATGAGTATTATACAACCGGTAAACAACGTAACTCTATAAATAATGGAAATAGTGCTCTATAAACAATCGCACCATGTCTTACTTTCACCATATGACCTCATTTAATTTACACCCATCACAAGAATAAGTGAAAGCCTTTAATTAAGATTTGAAAATATTTGACTAGGATTTTAAAGGAAAGGATGAATTCAAGAAATATTCCATCAATAAATATAGTCAAACATACCCACAATAGTAAAAAATATGACCAGGGCAGTGATAACATTTTGTTCTTCGAATTCTACCTCTAGCTATGGTGCTATTCCTTTCACTTTTCATCTAGCTCCAACAATATGTGGTATTGCACTCGACCTTCAGGTCTATTTAATAAGTTTTTCCTTTAATATGTCGATATTTTTGGCACCATTGCATATCCTCCATAGACTATTATCATCTATTACAGAGATATCATCACAATCTACGTAAATCTCCCATGCTATTGACACATTCCTTCTCCTCCTGGGCAACATAACCACGGTTTCCACAGAGAAGCTCCCAAATTGAGGTTGACTAATGTTGAACGAAATGTATAGGAGGAGGAGGGTCGACAGGCCGAGCACAGAGCCACAGTATTACCACCGTTGAGAAAGCTCGATGTCTACCAGTTCGACTTCTTGAAATTCACAGTCCCGTTGAGCAGCGATTTCTCGTTCAGCTCACATCTAGCAAGCAGATTCGGGAAGGCATCACACTAGAAATCATCAAGGAACTTAAATATTCTAATGCAATGTTGTCTATAATGGCTTCAACTTATATGACGAAGGAGGACGTGAATCGCCAGCACATCGATAGCAACATTGTTGTATCTGCAACTTTCTGTATCCGCAAGAGGTGAATTGCCAGCAGAGTTGAGTCCAATGCTTTCATTGTGGAGTCGAGATTGGTTATAAATTGTTCCAACCAGAGTGGGAAGGTGGAGGGGCATCATAGTGGGAGCAACCATATATGGAGCATCCGACTGTAACAATACCATAATGTATTAACTAGTGAGCCGAGAGGAAGAGTCACCACGTCGTGAGGGGATGTATCGAGGTATGACCAGATTATGGAGGTATATGGGTCAAGTCCAACGCTTTTTTTATGCCATTGTGTAGGATGATTGTGCATGAGCGTTATGAGTCTATTAAAGAGCAACATCTGGGAACAAAGAAGCATAAGCAACGTGTTATAAAGCCAAGTGAAAAGTTTTGATTTTCATTTGACTGGAAGAATACTCAAGATGCTTCACGGGATATGAATTCCTTGTACCAAAATCCTCATGATGGTACAGACTAAAGATGGAATTGAGGAGAAGCTAGAAGAAGCTGCAAATGTATATGATACAATTGATCTATGTATATGATACAATTGATATGTGTGTAGATCGTCACTAGTCAGAGAAAAAGCTCAAAATTATTCAAAGTTGTGTATAATGTTGGTTATAAAAAACCATCTCCTATCCAAATGGATGTTGTTCCTCTTGGCCTTCAGCAGAGGGATGTTTTTGGTATTGAAGAAATAGGATCTAGAAGGAATGCCACATTTATATTTCCCATGTTTCCTTACATATCAAGGTTTCCACCTGTGATAGAGGAAAATGATGCTGAAGGACCGTATGTAGTGGTCATGGCTCTAACCAGAGAACTTGCAAAAAAAATAGAAGAGGAAACTACTAAATTTGCAAAGCAGGGGGAGGTGGGAGCATCAGCGCAAAAGTTAGCGTATTACATATGGAAACATTGTGGGCACAACTCGAGGCCAAGGAACCAGAAGTATGATGTGCAGAAAATGTTTTGCTGGTGTTCAAACAACATGGGTGGGATGGAGTGATATGCTGCAGAGATGACCAGCGTCAAGTATGACTGAATGAGGGAATCGATAGAGGAGACGAGCATATTTTTTGAAAAATAGTAATTTAATGCAGGGTTATAGACAGTGAACAGAAATGACATAATTGGAATTACAAAGAGGCCAGTGAATGAATGGCTCTAATACCATGTTAAACACACGGATGGTAAACATACATAAACAAGTAGGAAAATAGGCGTCAGTTATCATATTATTCACCATATATGTACATCTATAACACAATGGTGCGGCTCTTGGATTCCACATTCCAAGGTCATCTCGACACCTTTTGTCTATTCAGCTTTCACACCTACCCATAGAGGATTAGGTGTCCAACAAATATAGAAATGATATGATTCTTTTATTTTGAAATGTTATATTTTTAATAATAAAATTTAAAGGTATTGGAAACAAACAACTTCTATTAATGTTTATGAAATGAACGTGATTATGACAATGTAGATAGTATCTATAACCAATTTGAAATTGAAAATATTAAATATATTTTAATATATAGAAAGGACATGAACTTTTTATTTTTCAAAGGTTACAGGTAGGTAATGTATTAAATATTTTTTAATTAATATTATTATTATTATTATAAATCTCATATACCAATTTAATATTTTATCTAATAATAATCTTAAATTTCTTTTTGTTATTATTATCTTGTCCTGATGATGAACCACACTGGCTAGTTCAAAACGCGTCGACAAAAATTTCTTACATGTGATTTTCATCAAAAACTCTTATACACATTTTATAGATCAAAGAAGCCAAATTCCTAATAAATAAATATTATTTTAATATTCATATATTTTGTGATTATATAATAATAAGATATATGTAAATATTTTCTTTATAAATAACTTATATCATAATTAGGTCTTGAAAATTGATTATAATTTTATGTAAGATTAGAGTATGCTCCATTAACTATATAGATTCGAAGTTAGCTCTGCTAACTTTATAAATTTATGTAAAATTGGTGTATACTTTACTAAATTTTCAACTTCTATGTCTTCTCTTCTACTTAGGGTTGTTCTTGCAATAAATGTTATATGTTTTCATTTTAAATCATGAAAACAACAAGGAGAAATCGTATAAGTAGTATTCGAATTCTCTCTTTGGTGTTTTAAATTTTTCTCTCTTGAAAATTTGCAAATTTTTCATTTTCATATGTATTTCTTAATACATTAAGGTTGTGGATAGAAATTGTACTTGCTACAAATTTCTAGGTGTAAATAGACTTGAGGTCATGGATTAAAAGAGATAAACAGTCTGATTAGGTCAACCCTTTCACACTAACATCAAGGCATGAAACATTCATGATAGGATTCAAGGTTATAGTCTTACTACTTCAATATTATTTCATGTAAAAAATTTCATAAGCACTAAGTTTTCTAGCTCACAAGAATGCTCTAATGCTTGTACTCGCCCACTACAATATTATCTTCTTAATAAGATGGACATACATAATCAATTGTGTTCATGCATACTTCAATACTTATGTCCAATCCCTAACATCTTATATTCCAATTTTTTGTGTTACATGCGTCACTAATTCCCATTAGATTGAGGATTATAATGGAAGCCTAAATAGTTTCATGGAGATATCATGGCAGACCCACAATATAGAAGAGAAATAAGAAATAAAGACAAAACATAAGAACCTTAGACAATTGAACCTTAATCATGTAAGTGAAATTTATTGTTATATAAACAATACGTACATAGTTAGTAACAAATAATTTTTCATTATCTTTAAATATCATACTATTTTATGCAAATAAATTCAACAAGATTTTATAGTTTTTTTTTAAGTAGAAGAAATAAAATGTGTCTGATCTCACATAGAAGTTAATTATTTAAAGTAATATATTAAGTTTTATGTACACATATATGAATATAAATCACCCACAAGATGCAAATGATAATGTATAAATTATCCTCTCTATTAATATAAAAATCGTTAAGGTAGGACAACACCTTACAAGTGATGCTTTTATGGGAGGAACCCACTGATATTCATGTGCTTCTTTAGGGGAAAATGTCCTCAAGAACTAAAATCCAAATAAAATATTTTTCCACACTCTCATAAGGATCAATCTATCATTGTTTATACTTATCAAGAGAACATGAATTATACAAACTCATAACTCCCTAGTGAATCTTCTTCAATGAGACTCCATTAAATTTACTCAATACTAAATAAAATAGTAAACCTTATTTAACATTATAGTGAACCTAGTCCATATTACATTGCGATACCTCACACTACATTCCTAAGGAGAGTCTCAACATTAAAATACATGTTAATTATTCAAAAACCTTTTCAATGTTGATTTCATGGTAATTCACACCAACCAACATATTATTGCTACTAAAAGATTGTAAACACATCATAAACCGTTTAGAACCTTGGGAAGTCCAAGTATAGTTAGTTAACCAAAAGATACGTTTATTTAACTTCAAAGGTAATTTGAGTTTGATCTCTTTTTAAAACACTCTTTTCCTCCTTAACTAGATTATCAAGAATAATTTCAACTTGAACTATTTTAAAACTAATTGTTTCATTGTTTTATAAAAAACATTAATTATAAAAATTTCAATAATTCCTATTTCACAATTTAAAAAAAATCCAATACCTCGAAATCATAAATCAATAAAAAAAACTTGGGACTACCTTAACTAATTTCGGATACATAAACATACATATCAAAGGAATATTTCCGACAAATACAATTTGTTTGAAAGTTTATTAAGAATGGACATACATGTTACTTATGATTGGTTAGGGAATGGAGATACAAGTTCGCTAAACGACGATGTTAGTCAGTTTGGGTGAAACAATGACTTGAAATTTAAGAGATAATGTGATAATGTTGTAAAATCATTGTCCATATTTGTGCTAACCAAAAAAATAAACCTCCTTGACTTTACCGATCAATAAAATATAAAATTGTAAACATCATGTGAAAATGGCATGAAAAAAATCGTTGGAAGGATTATCCATGACAGAATAATGATTATAATACTAGTCTTTAATGTTGGGTTTCAAATGATTAAATTGATACAAGCCGATTGCTTTATTGTTTTCCCAACGATAAAGTACTTTACCATTTGAAAAAAATAGGAATTATTGATAAAGAGATTTTATGAAGTTTAAGGTCTTATTGTTAAGATTATCACTTGGCGTTTAGTATTATAATTGTGAAGTCAGAACTATTTATTACTTTATTACTATATTTATTATGTCACTGCTTACGCAGTGACATTTATGATCAGTTTGTAGCTATTAGCTTTTATGTACTCTAGTAAATATTAGGATTTTTTTTGAAATGTTTGGGTGATGCTTGCTCGTTGACACTTTCCTAGCCTGGAATTTCTTGGGTGGATGTCATCCTACCATGCACGATAGACCATGTTGATCAGATAATACAGAGTAGGTATAGTGAAGGGGGATTCTGATTACAACTAGGATTTATGTTTAGCTGCTTTGAGTTCTAGTGGAGTAAATTTGGTTTTAAGAGTGTTGGTGGACAATTTATTAATGGGTTATCGATAGGCACATTTAGCTATTTTCCGTGTTCAAAGGATCTACTTTATTTTATTGGTGTTGTGGCAGTCATTAGTGTTGGAATTCTCATTTTTGTGACGGTTTTTTCTTTAGAGCATAATTCCTCATTCTGAGGCTTTCGTTGTTACCAAGTGAGTTATCCATTGCATGTTTTTTTTTCCATCAGATGTGAGCAGTAAACCTTTTCTGAGGAACGCTGAAGGTGTTTGCTTATGTGCTGGGACATAGGATTACCGACCTCCTCGATGAAAATATAAATGGTAAATGTATGAAGATTAATTTATGGTTTAATCATCATGGTGCATAATTTGGACTTCTAATGGTTCACTTTCTCGCAGAATTTGCAGGTTAGACTTTAGATTTAGACAACAACAATTGTTTGGGTGAGCATATTGTTGGATTATGCTAACATAAACATGGTCATTTTTTGAGGTCTCCATGTGAGAAAACTCTGGTTCAATGTGTGTTTCTATTTCTTAACAGAAAATTATGGAGTTTGTAGGTAAATAAAAATAGCACCAAATATTCAGTGTTGAATACATTGTAGAGTCAAGTTTCAATGCTTTGAATGCAATGTTGTAGGAATAAAATAGTAGTAATTTACCATAATTAAGTTGGAAATCAACACATATTTCCATTTTTGCAAGTGTTGTGAAGAAGGTTCCAACCCCGATTTCATATGGTATGATTCTAAATATTATGAGAAACCTGATTCCATGTTTTTCTTTACTCGTTGTGACGAATTTTTCTAGGAATTTAACACTCTTAAAGTTGTGAAGTCATAGTTATATGCATCTTTGCATTTTTAAAAGGCTCGTGAGCAAGGCGCCGACTTTGGCTACATATCGTGGTGTTTTAGATAATTGGCGGGTCAAAGATTTATTTATATAAACCTATAGGTGTGGAAGAAAATAAATCCAAGCTCAGTTGGGCAGAACACATGGACACAAGGACGTGTTAATTATTGAATTTCTAAATTTTCAATGTCAAAATTTTATGCATGTTTCTATCTCCAAAAGACTCGTGAGAAAGGTCTCAACCCTAAATCGATATCATGGTCCTTTAAATAGTCGGGGATTCAGAGTTCTATTGGCATAAATATCTAGCTAGGGAAGAAAATAATGCCCACCTCAGTTGGGATCGATGCATAGACGCAATGTTTTAAGTTTCTAAAATTTACGATGTCATAAGATGATTTTCATTGAGAAATAATATATGAAAAAATAAATAAATAAATAAGTCTTGTTATATTTTTAAATTTTCAGTTCAAACTTTCATTTTTCTTATGTGAGTTTTCTTATGGCTTTTAAATTTACTTTAATACATAGGACACACTGTTGCTAGTATTTTTTTTTTTCGAAATAATAATTTATTGGAATATAAGTTATAGTTTAACTGACTGGAATTACAATCTCACATAATTCCAAAAAAATAAAATAAAAATATAAAATAATTGGCGTCAAAATTTAAACTTCAACGATATTGGACAACTTTCGAGACCAATGTTGCGAGTATTTTGAGTTTCCAATAGTGGGATTCTCTAAAGTACATTCTTCCTCAATTTTCTATATAAAAAAACATGTTTGAGCGAGGGTTATAAGAGTACATTTAAAAAAATTCAAATTAATAGTAAGTGCATCTCTCTCCAAGTGAGTGTTTTTGGTTTCTTTGGATTTAGACGAAAGTCATAGTCAAGGTTGGGTGCGACTTCCTTGACAAGAATTTCTATGGAGAAGAATCATAAGGAAGAGGTCGACTTCTGAGCCATTTGGAAAAGGATGACCTTCTAGTGTTAGTTTTTATTTTTATAATTTAGATACTTAATTCACAGGTCAGATCCAAAAATATTTTGTAAAATAAATTATAACCTCTCGACTAGCTGAGCTTTCGACTACTTGACTAGAAAGTTGGAGTGACTATGATTTTTTTTTCATAAATAATCTGTTCAACCTCCCGATCTCAGCATTTCCCAACTTTCAAACTACCCGACCTTATCAAACCACCCGAATATGGTATAGTCATGATCAAGATAGAATAAATGAATAATAATATAAAAAAAATGCCCAATTGTCTCACCTCTCGATTGTACAATCAACCCAAAAAAAAACCCTTACATTCTGGGCAGTAATCTTGAACTTTTTGCAAAAATAATTTTACTTATTTATTGATAAAACATAAAGTATTTTAAATTATTAAATAATATGTTATATGAAAAAAAAAAAAAAATATTATAAGCAAGCCAAGAATACAAATATATTTCTTTTGTGGGCTTCCTAGAAGCAAGTCGGAGGTTGGGTTGACTATGAGGTCCGAGGTCGACCTTGTCTTTTGAATGGTACTATGACACTCCCTGACCAACTCAACTCTTTGTAAACATGCACAACTATATACACATATTTCTTTTGTGGCCCCTACTAAAAGCAAATCGGAGGTCATCCCCCACTATGAAGTCGGAGTTTGACATTGTCATTTGAATGATCTCTCTAGACACTCCTGACTGTTGATACTACCCGGCCAATTCAGCTCCAACTATAATAATGCGCATGAGCTGGTGCGAGCCAATTCACATGTGCATTAATGTTGATATTAGGTGAGATTAATGCATTCTATTGTTTTATGACGAAATGAGGAGCAATGGCCAAATTATGTTGCTTCATGGATTTTATGGTTTTTGTTGAAATTTGAGAGTAATGATGCCATTTATTACCGAACAATTGTAACGTATTCCCTCATGCATGCTTTATTTCTCTTTTGATACATACTTGGCTTGTAATATAATTTTTCATTCGATATAAATTAACAATATAATTTTTGCATTTTTTTTCCTAGAATCCACATTCACTACTCTTATTATTATTATTATTATTATTAATATTATTTATAAAAGAATTAAATGAGGTTGATGATGAGGCTTACCATCAATTGGTATGTTATAAATAAAAAATGAAATATCTAGTAAAATTAGTTGTTATTATACATTCACTCTGTGACATTTAGCAAAACAAAAATATTAATATAGATTTAATTTTTTATAAATATAAATAAGCAAGGAAATAGTTTTCATAATTAGGCCGATAGGCCTTCTGTTTTGAATTAATAAAGTTGCTTTTTCGTCAACCAATTCATTTTGATAATGACACATGTCACTAGTAGGACATGTGCAAAAAAATCATAAAATCAACCAATTCATTTTGATAGTGACACATGTCACTAGTACGACGTGTGCAAAAAAATCATAAAATCATATTGAGTTTCCATTTCTAATTTGGGTAATATGATTTTTACTCCGTTTAATCAAATCCATCCAGCTAAATCAAAATCAAATCACTTTCATGCATGTAAATCTGGGATTTCTGTGTGCAGAGAGGGCTCCTGTTGCCAAATCCAATTTCGGCTATAGGTGTAACTGCAATGAAGGCTATGAACATCTTTTCAATATGACAGCAGGCCCCTGTCTCAGACCTTGTAAATTGGTTCCCTTTTTACTTGTTTTCAAATTTCAAACGTCCCCTATTCGAATCCCATGCTGATTTTCTCCCTTTTTTTCCAGGTTCGGTCGGTGCAGACTGTTAAATGTAATATCTTGTCGATATATTGTTACCTTGGTGAATATCGAACCCATTTCCAATTTGGAAAATTCAGAATGAATATTATCTTGGGAGAAAAATCAAAGAGTTTGGCAATTTTCTTTATGGAACTATGCTATATGAGTAATGGATTTATTTGTATTTGATTGGTTAGAATCCTAACAATGTCGACTAGTTCTCATTGGGTCATCTTGTCTGTGTTGGAGAATTGTAAAAGCTCTCTTTTTGTTCTCCAAGTATTAGAATTTAAATGAATATTATCTTAGGAGGTTTTTTTATGTTGAACATATGGTGAGTGTATTAATTTATTATTGTGTAGCAAGGGAATTTAGTCTGAGTTAGGGGTTTTTCTTTGAATATGACATCAAAAAATTTATATTTTCTCTATCCTTACGGTTTCAAGCCTGGTTTTCAAATATTGAGAAGTTCTCTTATTTGATACTGCATTTACTTATTATTACTAAACACTTATATTTCCGCAGGAGTTACTATTTTTGCTTTGAAACTGATATTTTATATCTCATATTTACGCATGATGTATTGTTTGCAATATGGTGCTTAGACAAAGCGTGTGCATCTGTTAGCATATTGCAATGTTTGAAAATATGTTGCCCTTGTTTAGTGTCTCTGTTCAATTTTAGATGTGTGCAATATGGGTCTTGTCCCATGCATGGAGTGGGGTTATGCTTTACATTGCTAGATTTTTGGACTGGTGGTGATATTTGTTGAACTTTACTTGCGTGCAAAGTTGGATTCCCGACTGGTTGTGTTTATTTTGGAATGCATTATAAAGGGCAATGGCAATACAACTAGGAAAATACTTTGGAAAATTAAAGTATATTAGCAAATTACATAACCACTGTGATTTTAGTAACTAACTTTTTAATAGCAAAAGGCATAAATAACCACTAATATTTTTTATTTGTGGCCTTGTTATAACATAGTTGAATGAGGCTGCAATTTTAGTGTTTCTAATAGTGTTTTGATTTGTAGCATGCACTTCTTATAAACAGTTTATTGTTTTTCTACGTGGTTGTATTATACCGTAGTTGAATGAGGAGAGTTGTTGGCTGGAATTTAGTGATATGAAAGGGCTTGATGTTTAAATAGGCTGTCGAGGTGTTTTTTTCCTTTGTTTTTGAATTCAAAAAATATGCTGTGTTTATGTTTGGAAGAATTCTTATGGTTGAATTTATAAGTTAGGCCGTGTTTGGAAGAATTCCTGTGGAAATAAAAAATCATGAAAGATCATGAAAGCGAAAATTTCAGCAATATTTTGATAAATTCTGTCGAGGATTTTGTAAATTGGTTACAGGTGGTAAACCCTTAAGAGTATTATATCCATAACTTTAGGTTATAGGTGTTATATCCATGAGAGATTTTGGGCATTCCAGAGGTTTTTCACGTGTTGAATCTATTTCCAGACTAGTCACGTTTGACTTTCTAGAAAATTTCACTGCCCCAGTACAGTCGATGAACTTGTCAGACGTGTATTTGTACATCTGAATGAAGTTTTTCTGATTTCCAATTTTGGACTCCTGATTTTTAGATTTTGTACCATCTCAATAGAATATTTCTGATTCTTGATTTTGGATTCCTGATTTTTAGTTTGGAGTTTGAGCAAAATTGATTGTAAAATTTATGCATCTAAGGGTCGGGCATCGGAGGGATGTCAGACATAAAGTGTTGAACGATTACTTTGTTAAATTATGATGTCCTAAAATTGCCCAATGGTTGTTGGTTTCTTTGTTAAATTATGATGGGGTGTCAAATATAGTGTTGAATGGTTGCTTTGTCAAAATTATGATGTCCTAAAATTGTCCAATGGTTGCTTGTTTCTTTGTTAAATTATGATGTACTAAAATTGGTGTTAAATTATGATGTCCTTAAATTGCCCAATGGTTGCTGGTTTCTTTGTTAAATTATAATGTACTAAATTTTCTCATCTAGATTGTATCTGTTTTTTTAATTTCTTTTAATTCTAATTATTATTTATATGATTATCACCACTTGGTAATTCTCAACCCTCCAGCAACTGGTGTATGAATTTAACTAAAATTTTAATTCATAGCTGAGTGTTGTGTGAACTGTTCAGGCAGTGCGGGAAAATCATATATTGTGCACTTGTGAAGTAGTGTGCAATTGACAGTTTAGTATTGTAGACAGAAAGTACTGTGCAACGTGTAATTGTTTAGCAGTCCGCACTTTACAACTCGGTATTATTCTCGTATGAAGTAATGTGCTTTCTTAAATATCCCTTTTTGTAGGACATGTAATCTCAGTTTTGCCCTTGATGGCATAATGGGTTTTTGCTAATCCCAGTGCAATGTGCACTTGTTCAGCAGCCTGCAATTTACAACCGAGTATTATTTTCGTATGAAGTAATATGCTCTCTTAAATAACCCTTTTTGTTAGGAAATGTAATTCGCAGTTTTGCTCTTGTTGGCATGATGGGATTTTGTCAAAGCCAAGTTCTCAATATCTAGCGAAGGGTCTATTATGAAAATATTTGTCCCGGCTGCTTTCTTGGGCCTAGTAAATACATCACTCAAATTTTTACACATGTTTTATGTTTCAATAGCACTGAAAACCATATAAGTCTATTGGAAAACACATCACCCAAAGATTTGTCCTGACTGCTTTCTTGGGGCTAGTAAATGCATCACCCAAATGTTTACACGTGTTTTATGTTTCGATAGCTTTGAAAACCATAGAAATTTTGACAAAATTCTGATAAAATCTGTACAAAGTCTTGACAAATTTTTGATGTAAATTTAGGTTTTACTATCGGGTCATAAATATTTCTCACTGTAACATAAATTTGAGTTCAAATGTTTTTGATGGTGCTGAATTCATTCCCACTATAAAAACTGCTTTTACTGCAAGCTTATTTATTTTTATAAATAATTT
This sequence comes from Pinus albicaulis, assembly GCA_034641835.2. Lineage (NCBI taxonomy): Eukaryota > Viridiplantae > Streptophyta > Pinopsida > Pinales > Pinaceae > Pinus > Pinus albicaulis. The sequence continues at coordinate 943,224,314 of CM076584.1, read as the reverse complement.
TGATGACTTTTGACTAGTGGCTTTTGACTATTTTAGAGCAATTCTACTATTTGTACCGTCTCAGTAGACTAATAGACCATAGACTCTATTTCACTCAAAAATAGGTTGTATGTGAACGAACTCAGACATTTGGATTTGTACCATTTCAAAATAATATATATATTTTTTTCTGATTCTAGTTTTGGATTCGATTTTTGCTCAAATTAATCATAAAATTAAATGTGCATATAAGATAGTGTCCAATTTTTGAGATGAAGTGTCCACTTATAGATATAAAGTGTCCAATTTTTGCTTTGTTAAAATATGATATCATAAAGTTGCTTCTATATTTTATGTTATTTCTTTTTAAATGTCTTTTAATTCAAATTATTATTTTGTATGATTATCATCGTTTTTGTATTTATGAACTTGAAGTGAAGTTTTAATTAATGGCAGAGTATTGTGAACTCTTCAGGCAGTCGGCAAATCATATGATGCGGACTTGTGAAAGTGTGCGATTGACAGTTGAGTATTATACACCTAATGTACTGTGTAATGTGCAGCAGTCCATAATTTATAGCCGAGTGTTATTTTCTTATGAAGTAGCGTGCTTTCTTAAATTTCCTTTTTTGTTAGGGCATATAGTTCTCAGTCTTGCCCTTGATGGCATAATGGGTCTTAGCCAAAGCTTGCTTCATGGGACAGGATACATGCATATAAAAAATGTCGAGTGGTCGCAATTTAAAATTCCATTAATTTTTCTTGGTAAATTTTTCTTTTGCCAAATTATATTTTTTCTTTTGAAAGGCAACTGTAAATACATCAGAAATTAGATGACATGCTAAATATTTGTTGCCTTGTTATTAGGCACCGTAGCCGAGGGGGTTTGTTTTATTGAGTTTGTTGATCCTAAATATATTTAGACATTTATAGAAACATTTGTAGGTAAAATTTCCAGCAGCATATTCTAGGAACCGTAAATGAGGGGGTTTGTTTTGTAGAGTTTGTGTAAATGAGGGTGTTTGTTTTGTTAGAAGCATTTGTAGCTATATTTTTTCAGGAATATATTATATATTTATGCACGTTTGTATAGTTTCATGTGGGTCTGTACTTGTTGTATAAAACATATTTTTTATAGTTTAGTTACTTAAACAATTTTATTAATGCGTTGTTATGGGAGTCTGAATCAATATTAGAACAATAGAACGATTGGGAAATTCATTCTGAATTTTTTGCTAATTCTGAATTTTTAATTCTTCATTGAGATATTTTTTTGAAAAATGGTTCCTATGGCATAATTGTTAGTCGATGGTTATGATTGCAGTTGCTGGATGAGAGGCAGAGCAAAAATGTTATGCGGTTTTTAGGCATTTTGTTCGAAGTTTTAATGTATTGTTTGTCATGTTTATTGAATAATAAACATGCCGGAGGCACAAGCAGAGTTTTTCTTTTCTCTGTTGCAAATTTGTTTCTTGGAATTCAAATGCGTTGTCTTTTTGTTGCTCGAAACGACATACTTGTACTATTCTTTAAAAATAAGGCAAAATGTCCAGTCAATTTTGTTGAATGTAGCATATTGTGGTCCATCTGCAACAAAGCTAGCATGCAAATGAAATTGCAAAGGTGAAATAGTTTAAAATAATTTATTTCGATTTTCAAACAGGGATATGCTTCACAAAAATGAGACTTTCCTATGTCTAAATAACAATCTCTTATTTGTTTTTGCAATTTCAATTTGATTCTCATATTTATTCGATTTAGAAACATATAAAATCTAAAAAATTAAAAAAATACATGACAATAATTTTTTTGAAAACAACTTCTAAAAAGATAGTTTTCTTTTTTATTATGCTCGAAATTTTAACGGCTTCTTAAAATTGGTTAATTTCGCACTATCACTTCTATCGAGCCTCATAATTTCTTGTTATTTCATGGTTTTAAATATGATTATTAAGTTTTTTATATAAATATTTTAAATATATTTTTTCCAAAAGTCTATGCAGTGTCATAATTTTTTTGTTTTTCCAAAAATCTATGCAGTGTCATAATTTTTTGTTTTTTCAAAAATCTATGCAGTGTCACTTTTTTGATATAATTACTGATTCTATTATTTATAAATAGATATTTATATTAAAAATTTTACTATTTAAATATATTTAATAATAATAAATACCTGTTTTTAAAAAGAATATATGTTTTTAAAATATATTTATCTTTTTAAAAAGAATAAATATATGTTTTTAAAATGAATTCATTATTTTTTATTATCTAACCACTTACCTTGGTCTAATTCAATATTATTGACATTAAGATTTTGAAGAATTTCTAAAATTCCTAGATGTATATTTTCTACCTTTTTGAATTTGAACTTTTAACTTTTTACAAGAAGGGATGCATTCTTAATTATTAGAATTATCAGAACCACTCAACACATATTTAAAATAGGTGTAGTCTAAATAAAATAGTTATTTTTTTGTTGTAATCTAACAATACAATTTTTAACCACATTATAATTTTTTTTTAATAGATCATTTAGCATGCATAAATGTGTCTTTGACAAACTCAATTTTTGTAAATTAAAATATCATATCATCTATTAATTAGATTGCTTTTGAATATGACATAATCAATTTAATATTTAATATTCTAGCATCTTGTTGACATTCATGAATATTTTAGTTACATATTATAAACTTAAGAAATAAATTTAAGTTTAACATCTTAATTGTTATTGTTATTTTCTTGTACAACTTTTTTTATTTCAAAATCTTATCGGCTTCTCTTTGCACCTTTTGGGGCAACTGCTAGTAATATATGTTATTTATTATTGACTAATTTGTATCATTAGTATTTGAAAAAGAAAATACAAATAACCATATTCATATTTTTTTTTCTTTAAAGGAGAGATATCGGGTTCATTTCTTTTAAACATTTTATCTTATAAGAATAAGAATAATAATATATATATATATATATATATATATATATATATATATATATATATATATATCATAAAAAAACAAAATATTTCAAATTAAATTTATTAAATAATATCTTGTATGAAAAAAAAAATTATAAATAGACCAACCATCCACATATATTTCTTTTGTGGGACTTCCTCGAAGTAAGTCGGAGGTCGGGTTGTCTATGAGGTCACAGGTTGGCCTCGCCTTTTGAACAATACTATGACACTCTGTGACCAATCCAGTTCATTGTTAACACGCCCAACTATACACACATATTTCTTTTGTTGTCCCTATTGAAAGCAAGTCGGATTTTGGCCTTGTAATTTGAATGATCTCTCTAAACACTCCCCAAACAATTGGGTTCCAGCTGCAATACTTCATTCGAGCTAGTGCGATCCCTGACATATTCTTCTTTATATTTAAATATTTTTTTAATAAAAATTATTCACATATACGTTAATGTTAATATTAGGTGAGATTAAATTGCTACGTCGTTTTACGGTGAAATGAGCAACAACGGTCAAATTATCTTGCTTCATGGTTTTTATTGTTTGTGGTTATATTTGAGAGAAATAATGCCATTTATTGCCTACAACCTACAATTGTAACTTATTTTTTCATCCACGTTTTATTACCCTTCTGATACATATTTGGATTATAATGTACTTTTTGTTTCAATGTAGATTGAAAATATATATTTTTCGAATCGAGCTTCACTATTATTATTATTATTATTATTGTTTTGTTTTTAAAGACGTAAATGAGGTCTATGCTTAGTTCTATCATCACCTAATATGTTATAAATTAAAATTTAAATAGCTATTAAAATTAGTTGTTATATATATTAATTGCGTGCAAAAAAAAAAAAAAATTGAATATTTTTTATAATAGAAATAGGAAAGAAAAAAATTGTTATTTTTTAGTTTTTTATTTTTCTTCGTTCCCTATATCAATTTTGTTTTAAATTTGAAAACTATATATTTAAATTAAAATTTTAGACCATACATTCTAAAATATTAAATTTATTTAGATACTTAAAAATTATATATATATATATATATATATATACTTTTTAACTATTTTATCAATTTATATTTCAAATAATATTTAACTTTGTTAAATTTTATTGATTTTACTTAAAATTATGGATGAATTCAATAATGAATTAATGTTTAAATGAGTCTTTTAATTATTTTGAAATAAACGTTGTAAGAGTAAAAGGGAATTAGTTTAAAGTGAATATCAGTTTATAAATTAACTGGTGGGAATATTAAATAATTAGCTATATATATATGAACATTTTCATATAAAAAAATATATTAAAATGTCAATAATTTTGTATTCTTTCAATGGTTTACATAATGCTAAAATTCTTTATTATCAATATATACATAAATATATAGAATATTAAATTATTATATTAATTCAATTTATATTTTCTTATTTTAAATTCCATGCACGTTAAATTTTCTTATTCAACTAGTATTATTGCTTGACATTGTGACATTGTCTCATTTATATTGAATTTAGAAAAAAATGTAAATAAACATGGAAATTATAATAATATTATAGTTAATTAATATATTATCTTGTATTATATATATATATATATATATATATATATATATATATATATATATATATATATATATATATATATAATTTTGCTATTGGTACTTTATTTTTTATTTTTTTACTTAGCTATTAATATTATTATTATTTAATGGCGTATAGTTAAACGCTTTTTAATATTTTTATTAGTGGTTTTTGTCAATCATGATGCATTACTTAAATTGTTATCGAAAAAAATGAAATTTATTTAAGCAATAAAAATTTAGAATCACAGATACAAGTCAGTAGTATACATTATTCCATCTTGGTATTTTTATGTAAATAGATCATCTACTAGTTTGAAAAATGTAACTTTTGAAACAAGATCTATAAACTCAAAACGGGAACTCTACATTATTCCATCTTGGTATTTTTATGTAAATAGATCATCTACTAGTTTGAAAAATGTAACTTTTGAAACAAGAACTATAAACTCAAAACGGGAACTCTAGCCAAAAAAACCCTTAAAAACATGAAAGACAACCCAAATACGAAAAGTGTGTATTCCAAAATGAGGTTTATTTTTTTCAGTGTTAATTTTCATCATTTTTTAAAAATGGTAGTTAAACCAAATTTTTTTGTGTCAAATAAATGGAAAAAACATAGTAATGTTGTTTCTAGAAAATAGGTACAACTTCAACATTCTTTTAGTAATGATGGCAAATATAAAATACTTGGATTTTAAAGACATTAAAATTCCAACAATTCATGATATCATGACACTAAAAATCCCTTAAATTCTAATTATTTCAACAATAATGTGAAGGATTAAAAACAATTGACAATTTTTCACCCATAAAATCAAAAAACGTTAAGTTTTCAACATATTTCAACCATGATATTATGAAAAAATTATATGAGTAAAATAATCAAAATATCAATACTTGTAAATTGAATGAAACATAAATTATTTCTCTGAGTTATTGTTTCATTGTCAATATTCTAAACAAATGAATTCATCATAAGTAAAACATACAATCCAACAAACATAAAAATGACTCATAAATTCATGTAAGATCATATGGAAGTTAAAATATTTATTTCAAGTTACCATGAAAACATCATTTATATAAATTGTCTTACACAATTATTCAAAACCACTCATATGTTCTTGCACAACATCATATTTCACATCTTCAGATGAATGAATGGATGCAAATGAATATGTTCCATATTCTTCTCTATCATCAACTAGTGCCCCATATGAGTCAACATGCATGCCCACCATTTGAGGTTTCAAAACTCTTCTAGATCTACGACTAGGTTCGGAAGACTCCCAATCTCAACATTGTTTCTTCTTGTAGAAACCTCTTCAGAATATCTATCGTCCTAGAGAGGAGAGTTCCCCTCTTTGTTAAATTTAAGTATGAAAAAACTATGTCAACTTACTCCAAATTTAAGAGGTCTTTGCGGCATTGATTTAAATTTGTTCCCTATTTTTTTCTCTTTCCGCCAATTTCTTTATCGACTACCATCTCTAGATTGTACACACCATTGAATGGGTGTGTATTTGTGGCATACCAATGTACATCAACACGTGTAACATCTTCATTTTTTGTAATGACCTTTATAACCTTGGCAACCAAGAGTGGATAGTCATGTGCATATCCATCTGCTAACATTGTAATCATGCAGCCATCCTTAATATCATGTACTGAATCCCTGTAAAGGTCTTCCATGGCTTCACGTGGTGCATGAGATATTCTGGAACTGATATACATTTATCTTTCCTCCACCTTTGAAGAATTAATAATATCTTGATATGGTTATTGTGCAACATTGTTTGTTTCTTCATGTGTATTTGACAATTTTTTTGGCGAAATAAATGCAATCTTCAAAAGCATATATTCATTTGTTGATCTTGAAATGATATCACTTTGATCATTGAAAAAGGACTCCCACGAAACTAAATCAGCAACATCAAAGTACTCATATGTATATCTAATATATTTTTTATTTCTTACATTAATTCAAAATAACATATATCTCTCTTTTGCCTTCGTGCATTATGAACTTCAGTAACTGATTCTAATAACAATATATTTGACACAAATATTAGATGATATGGAATGAACTTCAAAAGTGCCAAACTTGGTGATGTCACCCATTCTGTAGTAGTTGAATACTTCTTGCCCCATATAAGTATTTACCAATAAACTGTTTTAATACGAAATTGATTTTGGACGCTAATTTTATTAAGTTGTTCAATGCATTTATCCTTACCATGTGATCCGATAAAAAACCTATAGATGTCAACAATGTATTCTAACACATGAAAAATATGCTCTGGCATATATGATTTCTTAATAAATTCAATTAATGATCACAAGCTCCCAACATTCGTCCTCCTTAATGTTACTAAAAAGAGATTGAACATCTGATTAATATGGTCATGAGTGAGGCCAAAAAGAATGAAACCATCCTTTACCTTATGAAAAAATCTCAATTCAACAAGCATGTTTAGATATCCAAAAACAATCTGATTTTTTTTCATGACAAGTGTTTTCTAATTGCAGATACAAAACTTTAGGAAGATTACCACACAAATGAGAAAGCACATCATGAATTATGGTTATTGTCAAATTTCCATAATTATGAATACTTGGAGTTCTAAAGTAAAATCTTGGAGACATTTTCCCATTGAAGACCATACAACCGACGAAGTGAAATTGGATAAAATTTTCCTCATATAAATTTTTGGGTGTGTGAACAAAATGTGGTAGAAGTGTTTTCTTGTGGTCCATACCATTAATTATCAAACCTAAATATTTATTTGGATTATTAACTTGTTTTTTGTTTGTCATGCTCTTAAAGTGCTTTGACAATGGAATATACACATAACATAAAATCAACCTATTAATAAATACATTCTCAAAGTTGATCACTATACAATTTAAAAGAATATTTTTATGAATGGTTCCCTCTTTCTGCTCCTTGACCTTTATCCCTTTTTTATTTTAGAGGAGCACATGTACTACAAACCCCTATCCTTGTCTTCTTAGGGATTCGCACATTGTTGAATTCTATCCTTCATATCTACACTGAATATTGATATGTAATAAAATGGCCATTTCCTTCAACACCTTCTGCATATTTATTGTATAAGTTGTATATTTCTTTCCTTGAGAAATTATCTGGAATATGTATTGTATCTCTATTTAGCAAACACTCTCCATGTTTTGAATAGAATTCTTGCATCCATGACATTGCAGTGTTTTCTAATGGCCCAAACTCTCGTTTATGATGAACTTATAAATAATATGTAGGATCTTTTTCCAAATTATCTTGGTTTCGTGAAAGATGGGAATTAGCAATTGAATGAAACATTTTAAAATCCTTTCTACAGATCAATAAATACCCAATATGATAATCATAACCTGTCAATATAGATTGCATGCATCCCCACTAAATATGAATTCTGCATGCTTTTATTCATTCATAAATATCTCTTACTTTTCTCCAAAGCAGACTTGAAATCCATATGTTTCAAGCAATCCTTTTTACAAGAGTGAATTCAAATGAGATCACTAATAGAACTTATTTTCATGAAATATTCTATTCTACTGCTTGTATAACTAGAACATCTTTGATTGATATGAAAATATCTACTCCTATTCCTAGACACAATATTTTTTGGCAACATCTCCATCATTTCATCATTATATTAACAAGAATTTTCATCCTCATTAGGAGGAATAATATTCCTAATATGATCATTTTGAACATAGTCAGGAAATTCACTACCATGATTGTCAGAAAAATATTCATTACAATCTTCAGCGGTAGGAAAATTTTCAATACATCATCTGTGGTTTTTCAATACTGACATGGAGGATATTCTTCACCATATTGATATTCCGCTTCCTCATTGTTGCTTTCATAGTCGTTAGGATTAGAACTAAGTGGAAATTTTGATTCTTGATTTCTTGGAAATTCTTCATATTTCCCTTTGCCACTATGCTCCATAGGATTAGGACTAAGTGGAACTTGTGACTCTCGATTTATTGGAAATTAATCATCCTAGACTTCGTCGCTATTGATCTCATAGTCCATATGATTAGGAATGGATCAAAATTATGACTATTTATTTATTGGAAATTCTTCATCCTGAACTTCATTAGTGCTCTGCTCATAGTGAGTAGAATTAGGACTAGGTGGAAAATGTGACTCTTTATTTACTGAAAATTCTTCATCCTGTCATTCATCACTATTACTCTCATAGTCATCAATATTAGGACCAAGTGGAAAATGTGACTCTCTATTCACTAAAAATTCTTCATCTTTCCATTCATCACTATTTCTCTCATAGTCCCTAGGATTAGGACTAAGTGTAATATGTGATTCTCTATTCACTAAAAATTCTTCATCCCACCATTCATCACTATTTCTCTCATAGTCCTTAGGATTAGGAAAAATTGGAAAATGTCTCTATTCACTAAAAAATATTCATCCTACCATTCATCACTATTGGTCTCATAGTTCCTAGGATTAGGACTAAGTGTGAATTGTGCCTCTCGATTTTTTGTAAATTCTTCATTCTCACCATTGTCACTGCTACTCTCATAGTCCATAGGATTACGACTATTTGGAAAATATGACTCTCTATCTATTTTAAATTCTTCATCTGGCCCTTTATCACTGCTTCTCTCATAGTCCTTACGAATAGGACTAAGTGGAAAATTCAACTTTATATTCATAGTGAAATAATTTTCATTATATTCATCAATAGGAATAGAGTCATTACACGACAAAGATTTTGATGCTTCATAAACAGAAACTTCACTATAGAAAGAACCAATGAAATTCAAACATAAGAGGTTGAATTATGGAAATGCACTCTCTCTTAATCATAATATATAGTTGAAAGAATGAAAAATTTCCTCCAAATTTTCCCTCTAAAATTTTTCACCAAAAATTTTCCCTCCAAAAACTTTGCTTGAAGTATGTCACTCCAAATTTTACTTCTATGATTTACTTGAAAAATTTCTACTAAAATATTCTATTGAAAATTTACCTTAATTTCCATCAAATTTTCTATACAATTTTCTTTTAATAATTTTTTCCAAATTAAAATAAATCCTACTTAAATTATATAACATTTACTTTATTGTATATATTTTTTTAAATGTTTATTATAGTTTTTATCCCACATGTAACACAAATTATTGTATCATAAAAATATTATATATATATTCATTTCATTATAATTTTGTTTTTAATACCACATTCACCCCACAGAAGAGAAATTACATAAATTTTGCTATAAAATAACTTTCGTTGTCACTAAATTATCGATGTTTGGTTTAAAATATTGGAGCGATTTTATGGAGGAATAAAATTTTCTTCGAAAAAACAATCAATGAGATTATTTTTCATTTGAAATTTTAGTTTCCCTTATACTTCGACCCTTAAATGAGGAATTGAGGAAAATAATTTATTGGATGCCAACAAATCAATGCTTTTCTATTTTTTTTAATTTTCTTGGGTAGCATCTTAATTTATTATTTCTAAAATTAGGAAATATTAAGATAAAGTATAATCAAGTTCAAATGGTTTGGTAGGTTCATCCAAAATACCATAGAAAACTAATTCAAATATTTTATTTTCTAAAAAATAAAAAAATAAATTTACATCGGCCAAGGGGCGGGCCTGCCCATGGGTGTGCCTACAGTTCGGCCCTTCTCTACTTTGGTTGGGGGGGGGGGGGGGGGGGGGGGGGGGGGCCGGTAGGGGGCATTGATTCTTAGAATCTACCCCCTCCTAGCTAGCGGGGGGTGGGGTGGCTATGCCTGCCATTCTTAGAATCAACCCCTGGTCATTTTTTTGTGGATGATCGCCCCTAATAGGCCCCCCTAGAAGGTGCGGGGGCCAGTGGGGGTGGGCTTCTACAAAACAATGGCCGTGGACAGGAATACCCACAAGAAGGCGAGCACCACAAAGTCATGGGGATCAGGCGAGGGCCCACCCGTGAGCATGTCCTCCCACATCACAGGGCCAATTCAGGCTCTAAGAAGGTGCATTCTTGTGGATGTACCCGCCTCAACCCAACGATTACATTGGGGTTAGGAGGGTGCTCATCGAAGGACTGAACCAACCCACCTTATGCCCAAACGGGCATGCATACCACTTCCTCCTATAGCCAGAGGGGGCTAGGGAGAAAATGTATTTTTTTATTAAGGAATTGGTTTTCTATTTTTTTATTTTGGATGTACCTAAAAGAAGACTAGACCTGGGGGCGATGTACATGTTTCTTGTGTTTTTTATTTTTCAAATTTTTTTTAGTTTTGTTTGTTTACATAAGATATTGGTTTTTATTTATTTAATTATTTATATCTAGATATATATTTTTGCAGGAAAATTGAATCAAGGAAGATTTATGTCAATATTTATTGACCAAAGTCAACAATTGCATCATCTAGAGCTAGAGGTGGACCCTCAAAAAATATTTTTTAACGAACCCAACCTGAGTTAATTACTGCAAATGTATGAGATGCCTACCCTAAGAAAAATAAGTTGGTTTCATACTGGAAGAAATCAAAAGAAGTGAATTGTACAAAATATGCATGGTATGTGAAATATAGAAAAGGCGAAGCTCTGAAATTATATCAATATGATTGTAACAATTTTGATGTTTCAATTTATGAGTTGGTGGGAAAATTAATAGACCTCTATATTAGGTCAAACATGGGAAATTTTTATATACTTTCAAAACCTCCCAAGTTACATGATAAGAATAAATATAATTTTACATTGGCGATGTATAAAACAAGGGAATATTTCTCAAGGATATGCAGAGAAATCGTAAATGATATTGCACAAAATATTACAAGAATTTATATATATATATATATTTTTTTTGTGTTATTCTAATTGTATCATTATATTTTTAATAACTTAGTTATTATTGATATATTATATCTTGTTTGATAGAATTTTGCTGAGGGTTTATCAATTATCTTGTGGGAATCTATTTTATAAGTTGAAATCTTATGAATGTTGTTGCCATTTTCCATGAACATGAAGAAGATGATAGGGGAAAGAAGCCAAAATAATCACTTCATGATGCTAAAAGAATATAGAAAAGGAATGAATCTGGTAAAGCTAGACATGTTACTTTTGAAGAGGAGGAAGTTGAAGTTGAAGCTAAAGATGAAGAATATGTTGTCATTACTGAGTATGAGATTAGAACTGATGTTAGAAAGTAGAAGATCCATAAAGCAGAAAAAAATGTCCAAGAATTTCTCCCTTATAGTTGATAATGAGGATATTTCTTCAATTGAAGAAAATATGATAACCAATAGGAGGAAGAAACTAAAATTTTCTGATTCTAAAAAGATCATCGATAACAGTGAAGGTCCTAGTGGAAAATAAAAATAAAGCAAGGAAATAATTACACTAGGAGTTGATTTATATGGTAATCAAAACAAAACAAAATTTCATCTGATATTATTTGATGAAGACAAATTTAATTGAGGGAAGTCAAACATTTCAACTTAATGTCAGTCAAATCTACAAGCCATATGAAGGACAATTCAAATATTAAATTAGAAAGCCACACCACTTGCATGTTAACAACTTGAAAACATTGATGAGGAACAATCCATATGCAAGTGGTTGATTACGTTCTCCTTGATGATCCAATTCAGGTTCCCAACAAAGAAACAATTGAAAGGTCGAAATGTTTTAAATATAAATATTATGTACTTGGGGGGAACGATTCTGTAAAATATAAAATGAAATTGATGGAGGAATATCCCAATAACCCTTGTTTTGAAACAATTAAAGGTATCATTTATGCTGGTTCAATAGATATTAAAGCAAATTTATTTGCATGGGATCATAATACAAATAATGAGTATAGGATGTCTATCACTTTCATCGAAAGGGTCGGATTTATTCATAATTAATTTGAATACAAATGTTGTGGGGATAAGACAAAACGTGATCTACACTTTCAAAAGGAAATTTGTATGGAAATAGGTTCTCAAATTGAGGAAAATATCTATTCAAATTGTGGCAAAGTAAATTTCGAGATATTCATAGGTATGCATAAAATGTTTCAGTTTCCATTTGGAAATGGAAAGATATTAGAATTGATTAATAATATTTTCGAGATGTGGGAGAATGTTGGCATAAAAATACAAAAGGTCAAAAAGTATAAACCATTGATATGTACCAACAATAAATCAAGTCCTCAAATGAAGCTCTTTCCAAAAGATATGACTATCAAACCTTGGAGAACAATGCAAGGAGTGAAGGTTGAAAAACTTGTCAAAACAATATTATCTCATGTAATGCGAGGTGAATTTTCATTGCACGAAATGTCTTAGGAATTTACCAAGTTTGTTATTTTTACATATTTTTGGATTATAAGTTTCTGTTAAATATAATATGTTGGTGTTAGTAGTATTTTTTATACATATCACTATATTAATAATTTTTACTTCATTTATTCAGTCACAAGGTTTATTGACAATACAAGAACAAATCGTTAAATTGTTAAATGAAGATAGTTGGGATGATGTTATACAGAACTACCGAGATTCAAGTTCTACATCAGTGATAAAATATTTTTATCTTGCATTTACAAATGTATGTTGATTTATACATTTAGTGCTATTCATATCTATATTATTTTATTTTATAACTTATAGGTATATTTGTTTATTTTATTAAGTATGAATAAGGATGAAAATGGAACATCACATGGTTTGAAAAGGTTTATTGAAAAATAAAATGGAAAGGATGACAAAGAAACATCTTAGTAACGTTGAAATTGATCCCAGTTTTAGTCATTTCATTTGGAATAGGCTCCACACTATCCAATATCAAATAATACCAGGTGATTATGAAGACATTGCAAAACTCATACCTAAAATGGATTTCTTTATAGTTATTACTAATATTCCTCATGGTTTCAATATCCAAAACATTGAATATACAAGTGACCCTTATACCTATCAATATTTTATTAAAGTGGTTGTGGGATTTCTATAAGTCACAACATCACCATTTTGAATATTTGTGACATTTCATTCATACACACAATTTATAATGTTATTAACAAGCTTCAAGTAAAAATTAAAGTCAAGGATACAACTTACGTGCTAATATGTTCAAATTGTATGTTTGATTAATGTTAAAAAATTCATTTGTATACAAGTTAATTGAACTTTTACTATTTTATGTTACAGGAAAAAACCAAATCTTACTGGTTGCGGAGATCAACCATTTATAAGTGATTTTGAGTTCATTCATGGAGAAATTTGGATAAAATATGATAGCTATAATTCTATGTTTTTCAATCAAGTAGATGGAAATATTCATAGCCAAGTATTGGTCCATGATGTTGTTGTAAAAAAGCTAACATATGAAGATAAAGAAGAAAAAGGAGAGACAGTTAAAATATGTCAAAAACCACAACCATTCATTAACTATCTTTTAGATCTATTTTGAAATGAAGGAGATTGGGTTTTGGAATTATTTTTAGGTTTAGGTCTAAGGTTTTATTATATAAAAATCAATGTCAATATTTTCTTTTTTAATTTTTATGTTTTTATACTAATTTACTTAATTTTTTTCCACGAACAAAGTTCACGGGAAACTCGGGCATACTTCCCTAGAATTTGGTATGCACGGTAAACCATTCGGCACAATATGCGGCACTTGACCCCAAAGACTCAAGGATCGAACCCATGACCTCCCACAACGGAAAGGACCACGTATTGGCTCACTACCACTTGAGCCAACCCTTAGGGCTATTTTACTTAATTATTTATTTTTTACTTGATTATTAGGTACAACACAAGCATGTTGCTTACAAAAATGAAGAAATTGTATTTCCAATGATAAAGACTAAGTACAATGAAAATTTATTCAACAAAGAATTAATGCTTTTCAGTTTCTCCCATATGCAATGTAAGAAGTTGGTTTGAGGAAAGGGGATTTTAATGATTCCTGTGTGGAAAAAAAATCAAAGGAACCTCAACCGCCATTAGTTGGAATGCTTGGAAAAGCATACTTTGGGAGATTTTCATAAATCATAGAGAAGAGGAAAATAACCAAACTAGCCAATAATGAAAATATTGTGGAAGAAGACAATAATTAAACTCTTGAAGGTGAAACATTTGGGTTACGTGATATTATTGATTAAATTTGAGTTAAGCTTCCAAGTGAAGCTCATTTTTTGCAACTATTAATTAGTTATACTTGTAATGTTTTGTCTTTGACATTTTAGGAGGACAATAAGCATTCAATCATTGTTATTATATGTTTAATATTTGTATTATGTGATTTTCACTTCATTTATAATGTGAATCATTTAATTTTTGAAAAAAATTGGGATCATTATTAGTTTTTGACCTAAAAGCCATAAAAATTTCTAGTTTTTATAAAAAAAAATTGTTAATTTTTTCCTATAAAAATGGTTTATTCAACATGTCACTTTCAGAAAAAGAGTCTCAAAATGTGTATTTTTTTTGTTATATCTATATTCAAAATGTGTATTTTTATGTAAATTGTTAAAAATTCTTGCCTTCTAAGTGATAATTATTTCGTGTGTGATGAAATAGTATTTAACAATATATAATTATATAGAAGATCAAAACTTAAAAATTTTGAATTTTGTTTTTTTTTAACTCTGAAAAAAATCAGAGATCTCTCTACAAAAAAAATGAAAAGAAAAACAAAAAAATATAAACATGAAAAACTCTTAAAAAAATATTTCACAGAAGAGGAAGAAGACGAGAAGTTCAAAAATAAGCACTTTTCCAAATCAACCTAAATATCACTAAGATTTTAAAAATAAATTTTCTACTTGGTAGATAAAAAAAATTAAAGCGTCAAAAATATGCTAAAAAAAATACGATTATTTTGAATCAACACTTTTCGAAATAAGATGATTTTTTACTACCTCAAAATAATGGGTACTCATTTCCATTCCTGTTTCAAAGTTTACATTATTTTTGGTATCTTCATACTATATATAATGGGCCTTCGAAATATTTATTTTTAGGATTCAATAAAGTAATTTCTATATTAGCTAAGAAATATTTGATTTTTCATGTCCTTTTTACATTATAGATATGGGATCCTATTAATTAAGATGTTGTAGACATCTGTGCAAGTTTGAATTCTATCTAAATTTTAAAGTGCTAAATAATTTTATCTAGACGAGGAAATATCCAAAAGTTGACGTATTTTTCAGAAATTTTAAATGAACTTTATTCTTGTCCATTAATTTGAGGTCAAATTACACATTATTTTTGTCTAGGTGGAAATTAATTTAGACATGGTGCAATTGATAGCTTTATAGTAATAAGCATTTGAATATGTTTATTCTTTCAATAAACTTTTCAATATGATTATTGTTCTAAGTAGCTTTATGATTGTTATTTTAAATTAAAGTTGTTTATTATAGAAATCTATATTATCTTTGGTTTTTGAAAATAATGTTTGGATTCTATTTGATTTCTAGATCCTGAAAAGAATTTATAGTAACTAAAAAAGTCTTTTTACGAATTTTTTCAAATTAAATATTGTGTTTTGAAATTTGTTAAAATAATAATAACGCTTTATTGGTATTATATTAAATTGTATAAATGTCATTATTTTTAAATTATATTTCAATTTCAAAGAATGAAATCTTCAAGCACTAGAAAAATTTTGAGGTTTAAAATGGGCCTCCTAAGAAAAATGTACAATGGAAATAAAATTTATAAGAACCAATAGGATTCAAGATGATGATGCCAACTATGGGGGATGATTCACCATTTTTAGTGTAAAAAAGTAAATATATTAACAAATAATAAAATATTAAAACTGGTTTTTCAACCTTTATTTTCAAGTTATCTCCCTAAGTTTTTACTCAAATTTCGAGTGTGAGTACTCGTTGGATGAAAAATGTAATTCCTCATTCGAGGAGTACCAATTTTGCATAATTTTGATAGACTTCGTAACACAAAAAATGAGAAATACATGAAACAATGTGATTGAAATCATGTTTTTCATGTATTTCTCATTTTCGTGTAGCAGGGTCCTTATAAAATATGCAACATGGGTACTCCTTCGATGAGGAATCAAATTTTGCATCCAACGAGTGTTCCCACTCGAAATTCGAGTAAATCCATAGGGAGATAGTTTGAAAATACGAGTTGAAAAAGTAGTTTCTTCTTTTTTCCCTGTAAAATTTAATGATGTAATCTAATATTATTTTCTTATTTTGAATATTATTTTATAATTTCTCTATGGTGACCCATTTTATACCTCAAAATTCCCCTAATGATTCATTATGCCCATTTCATGTATGCAGTTTTTCACAGTGTTAAGTACTTGTTTTCACAGTATTCTCAAACAAAAACCGAGAAAAAAAGATAGTAACAATGACAACGTAGACTACATAATATATAACGTCTAAAATTTTTATACTATCATACATGGTAATTAAACATTAAAGGCAATCCATTCTCTTAATGTTATAAATCATTGTTTCATTTGGACAATTTTTTGTTGTCTTTGATCTGGATTTATGTAGGAACAGAATAAAATACAGAAATAAACATAAATGTTGAGATGTAACAGATATAAAACTTCATTTTATTAATATCAGATAACTGAAATATGCTTAGAGACATAATTGACATAAACTAGCTAGGGTGATGGTAGCTTATCTCTTAGAATAGATATGGTGGCTACATGCCTCTAATCTATGTTACAATGAGGATTGAGGGCCTATTTATTACTGAGAAACAATGGAAAACCTTAAAAATCCAAAAAACTAAACCTAGGAGATGAAACGCCAAACTATTGGTGTCGTTGGGGTAGATTGGTACATCAAAAAGGCTCTCGAAGTTCAAGACCCAAAAAACTACCAAAAACAGTAAATTTTGCTACAATTAACGAAACTGAAAAACTGAAAGAAACAATGGTGGGGGTCAAGGTGGAATAGGCAATGGCCACCAATTTCCACCTAAATCATTCCTCCCCCATTAGGAATAAATGGTCCCTATTGCATTGAGTTCCTCCATGAGATGAGGAAACTTCTGTTGAACTTGGTCCCTCGTGAGCCACTTTCCCTGGTGGAAGAGTTGACATATTTTGAAAACTCATTATAGTTGGATCCTTTGTTGTCGATTATTCTTTACTTTTTGTTGAATTTTGCAACAAAAAATAGTGAAGGAGGCATTCTGAAACATCATCCTTGATCCTAGTTGGAAAATATTTACCTAAACTAGGTGGGGCCCACACAGGCTATTTTTAGGTGTATGTCTATTTTTAGACATGGTGAGCATATTCTATAAGTTGCAGGATGCTATTTGTAGATGGTTGGTCAAATGTGAAAAATAGATGAGATTATATTTTTAGAATATTGGGCGAAGTCTATTTATCGATCGTCAATCTAAAAATAGATGCATGTCAATTATTATTAGCTCTTAAGAATAATCAAACTCTAAACACCAACTTATTCTCTTGGAGCACTTCAGTTCAGTGCACATATGTGGCACATCAGTTGACACAAGGAATTAGCCTATTCCTGAGGCTTTACTAGAGCTAATGCATGAGGACTTCAGTTAGAACTCATGTGACAGAGTTTGGTGGAGCTATAGAAGTAGTTGGTGGAGTTGTATTTATTTTAACTCAGTTAGACTCAGTTGAGCTAGTTGTATCTAGTCTAACTGATTGATACACTAGTGAGAGTGGTGTGAATTAATTAGTTAATTAATTCAATAAATAATAACTCATTAATCAACTAAATAATATATTAGCTACCTACAGTGCATGGCAGTTTCAGTGGAGACCAGTGGAGAGATAGGTGAAAGGGCAAGATGGACTATTTGTTGTGACTATTAGTGATGCATGAATTGAATCTACATATACATTGGAGTTTCCAATGATAAAAATGCAGTCAATGAGAGTGGGATTACATTAAATTGGTCTTTGTAATCAGCTTGGATTGCGTAGTGGAGGCAGGCTAGCAGGTGGCAAAGATCAGTGCACGGATTTGCAAGATTGGGCCTGATTAGTGTATGACGATTGTACTGTACTGAGGGCTTGTGATAAGCTTTGTACTCTTGTATGAGACTGTCATATGATCTCCATGTTACATAATATATAGTTGGGGTTTTCATCTTCAGGCTTTCTTAGTTAAGAACTGTGTTATGTGTGATTTAATATTTTTGTTTATGCTTCACATGTGTGTGCCATTAATTTTTCTGCAAAATATCAACAAGTGGAATTGATTCTGTATTTTTCATAAAGTTAAATAGTGTGAGATTAGGAGAATCAAGGACATATGCATGCTTAGTGCATATAATTTCTACATTTGTGTCTCCATGATTTGATCAGTTGTGGGTTGTTACATGCAGTCTAGATTTAAATCTGTTGGTGTGATTTGTTCTACAATGTCATATGTGACTAACAATGGTGGAAAGTAGGGCCGAAGGTGATCCATATTGAACACTCATTGTAGACCAAGGAATGGTGGAATACTGATCTCGAAGGAATTGTACCTTACTAACTTGGTGATGGTGTATGGCTCATATCGGAGTGAGTGAAGCTTTCGATGGGGCCCAACGAGGCACTCCTTTTGCTAATGTAGCCAACCTTTATTGCCCGCCTTGAACATGTGTGACACCCAATGTTGATCATGTTGTTGTTTTTACCTAGAATTACCTTTGTCCAATATGTCATGTACCTATTGGCGGATGATCCAGGTGGATATTGGTGCCACCTCCGTATTCCACTTAGACCCCCAATATTGTTTCTTTTAGCATTTCAGTTTCCTTAATTTTAGCAAAATTTCATGCTTTTCGTATATTTTTAGGTCCTAAACTTTCGAAGCCATTTTCAGGCTCTACACAGTTTTTTAGGAAAATGGGGACAAACATGCATCTTTGACCAATGTTGGTCACTCAAAAGGTGTAGTCCCTATATTATCTTTTTAATCACATATTATGCCCATCAAATGAAGATTGTATTGCAAAGTTATGTCCCTAGGAAGCTGATGTACCAGATTACCAAAACGGGGCCCATAGTTTTAGTGCTTCATATCATAGGGTTAGGGTTTTCTATGTTTAGGGACTTCGATTATTTTTCAATCAAAAATATGTATTGGAGCCTCAATTTAAAATAGTTCATAGGTTTGTAGCCGCCATATATCTTCTCAGGGATAAGCTACCAGCGCGCTAGTCTGTGTTTATCTGTATTTCGGTATTTTGTTGCATTCTTGCATAAGCTCGAATTAGTGGTATTAGAGCAGTCTTCTCTTTCTTTCTTTTTCTTTGCATGTCCGCAATGAGGTTAGGGTACAAGGAGTTAGGGTTCGATCTGGTTTAACACGTTGAAGGTCATCCTCACACACCCCGACGACCTCCCATGGCCAACTAAAAGAAAGATGAGGAAACAGGAGATCCTATCAAAATATTGCTCGAGGAGGCCATAGAGAAACAATGAAATGAAATATTGTATAAGCTTTCCTAGATTCTTAGATGGTTTCCCATCGGCGGTGCATCTACATCTAGCAGCCACTCTAGAGGTTCCACTCCTTTCAAGGTACCAGTCAACTTCGACATTTCTATATTTGAAGGTCGGATATATGCCAAGGACATAAATAGATTGTTATATTTGCTGGAAAGAAATTTTTCGATCCATGATTTCTTTGAATGATAAAATATTACTTTTTCACTCCTCAAAGGCACCCCCCATGTCAAATACTAGTGGGAAACCTACAGTGAGAAAATGGATGAGATGGAACCCTCTCTGTTCTCAACTGCACCCACTTGGAATCTGTTCCTAGATGGCATCAAGGAATAATATTACACAATGGGGAGGTACAAGGACAAGTAAATTCAATGGAATATAATATGAGAGCAAAGGGATTAATATTTTCACAAGTTGATGAGGTTTTTCCCTGCCCTATGCACAAAATTGGGTATTAAAAATTCGGAAAAACACTTGTTGCTCACTTATAGTTTTTGTTTGCATTGATACATTAAGGAGGAAATGGATTTCCTTGAAATTACCTCTCTTGGCATGACATATCCATATGCTTACCAAATCGAGCGTACATTTAAGTAGAAGAAACGAGACATTGGATCTGTGAATATCAAGTGAGGGAAAGGTGCCCCTGATCGATAGAACAAGGGGAAAATCCAAAGAAGGGCAGCCAAAAACAACACCACAAAGCCAAAGAAGAACACAAGGAAGTGGTGTGAATTTCATAACAAATCCACTCACAACACAAGCGAGTGTCGAACCAAATAGTCATTGGTGCCCAAACTGAAGGCATGTAAATCAGATGCACATTCTGATTCGGAGTCAAAACCAGACAAGGGGAATGACAAAAGGAATAAAATCATTGATGCAGAACCGAGTGCCACTGTATCCACCACCAACATCCAGAATGAGGAACCTGAATACCTAGAAGAGGGGGAGCAGCTCTTCCATTCGCAATTGTGGCTAAAGGATTCTACACTATAATTCCTTGTCGATATTAGAAGCCGAAAGAACCTCATTTTTGTAGAGGTGATGAAGTGACTCGACCCACCACCCATAGCACACCTGCAGATGTATACCATCATTTGGCTTCACCAAGGAAGATATCTTTGCGTTTGCCATGAGTGTGGCCTTCCCTACAACATCAAGCCCTTCATAAGCAAGGTATAGTGAGATCTTGCTCCTCTTAATGTGTCTGATGTATTATTAGGTGAACCATACATGTGGAAGCGGCATGTTGTGTCTGAGTCCAGGCCTTGCTCTGTTGTTATTAATTTTTGAAATAAGTTGTACAAGATATTGGAGGTAGTACCGCTTCCCGTGATGTCTTTGGGTACTGTAAAACAATGTAGTAATATTATTTACCAAACCAAAAAATTTGTTTTCATTACGATTCACCCACAAGGAAAGAAGAAGATTATGGTCACAGCCTCCAAAAATGGCTCCCCTACGTGGTAGCAACAGATGGAAAAGATGTGGAGGAATACAAGGACATTTTTTCCTCACTAGCAAAGGTTCCTCTAGAATACCATGTCAAGCACTCCATTGACCTAACCCCAGGCGTGCCACTTCTTTAGGTTGACGTGCCTCATGTGGACACATAAAAAAAATGCACACATGTACTATCTAAGGCTGATAAAGAAACCAGATTTATTGAACAACATCTTGGATAAATCCAATTCCAAGCACAATCAACGACATGATCAGTATTAGCTTCCACACAACTTCCAGGTGGATCACAAAGTATTACTATGTTTGAAGAAGAAGCACTTCGTTCGACCCCACTATAATATTTTCCCTCTCTGATATGGGCCCTACACCATCACCAAGGCTAGAGGGGGAAATGCCTTCGAGCTCAGTATTTCACCACTCCTTGGTCGGCACCCAGTGTTTAATGTGGACCGCCTTTGGCCCTACTTTTGACCTCTACTAGACACATCAGACATGGAAAAACAACTCACACCAACATAGTTTAACCTAGACTATATGGAACAGTCCACAAATAATCGGATCATGGAAGCTTATATTAGGAAAAATCGATAGCAAAAGATCCAGTTGTATCAAATTTCCAAAGATGGAAAACTCCTACACCAAGGCAAGTGGCTCACTAGGGACCAAATTTAGCAGAAGTTTCCTCATCTCATGGAGGAAATCAACACAATGGGGACCATTGCTTCCTGAGGGTGGAGGAATGATCCAGGTGGATATTGATGGCCACCTACCTATTCCAGTTAGACCCCCGCCATTATTTTTTTTAGCTTTTCAATTTCCTAAATTGTAGCACAATTTACTCTTTCTGGTAGCTTTTTGGGTCCTAAACTTCTAAAGATGTTTTGAGGCCCTAAAAGACATTTTTTGAGAAATAGGTACAAACATGAGCCTTCGAAAAATTTTGGTCACTTCAAATTTTTAGTCCTTGGATAGATATTTCTAACGAGGTATTGTGTGCATCAAAAGAAATATCGTCTGCCAAAGTTACGTCCCCGGGAAGTTGATGTACCAATTTACCCAAACAAGGCCCATAGTTTTGGTGGTTCATATCCTAGGGTTTGGTTTTTGGATTTTTTATGGTTTTCCATTTTTTCTCAATCATAAATAAGCCTTAGTCTCATTTTAACATAGTTCATAGGCCTGTAGCTACCACATATCTTCTCAGAGATAAGATACCAATGCTCTAGCTAGTTTATTTACATTATGTCTCTAAATTTACTTCAATTAAGTGATATTAATGAAATGAAGTCTTATTTCTATTTCATCTCTGTTTTTATGTGTATTTTTGTATTTTATTTCATTCTTACATAATTATGGATCATTGGTATCTGAGCGGTCTGTTAATTCTATGTTTTTCTTTGAATGTCCCTAACGAGGTCAGGGTACTAGACGTTAGGGCTTGATATGGTTGAACCCTTGCAATATCAACCTCACACACCACGATGAAATATCATGGTGAACCAAAATAAACATGAGGGAGAAGGATATCCTATCAAAATATTGCTCAAGGAGGCCCTCAAGAAACAGAGGAATGTGATGATGGATAAATTTTCCCAGATTCTTCAACGACCGCCCATCAACAACACATCTTCATCCAACAGCCACTATTAAGGCACCAATCCTTTCAAGGTACAAGTAAAATTTGAAATTCTTGTACTTTAAGGCTAGATAGATGTAGAATCCATAGATAGATGGTTGAATTTTTTTGGAAGTTCATTTCTCGGTCCATGATTTCTCCAACCGAGAAAATATTAATTTTTCACTCCTTAAAGCCACCCCCCATGTCAAAGAATAGTGGGAAACCTACTATAAGAAAAATGATGAGAGGCAACCCTCTTTATTCTCGGTTGCACCCACTTGGAGTATATTCTAAGACGTTATAAAGGAAAAATATTACCCTGTGGGGAGCTACGAGGACAACTACATACAATGGACCACGTTGTGGCAGTAAAGGGAAGAAGACATGCATGAGTTGGTGAATTTGTTCCATACACTATGAAAAAACATGGATATTAAAGATTCAAAGAAACATTTGGTGCTCAAGTACCACAGCTATTTGCATAGATATATTCAAGAAAAAATGGAGTTCCTTGACATTACGATAAAAATTTAAGGAGAAGAAGTGATACACTGGATCCGTGAAAATTAAGCCATGGAAAGGCGCCTTCGAACTGAAAAACAAGGGGAAAAGACGAAGTGGGGAGACTCAGAAAAACACCACAAATACAAAGAAGGACACGAGGAAGTGGTGTCAATTTCATAATAGCTCCACTCACAGCACCAGCGAGTGTCAGACCAAACAGTTATTGGTTTCTGAACTGAAGGCATCTGAATCAGATGCATGTTCTTATTCTGAGATAGAACAGGGCAAGGGTAATGAAAAAGGGAGGAAAATAATTGACGTGGACCAAGTGCCACCATTTCCACCACCAAAATCAAGAATGATGAACTCGAATATCCAGAGAAGGGTGAGCACCTCTTCCATTCCCAAATGTGGGTGAAGAGTTCCCCACTACAATTCCTTGTCAATAGTGGAACCCAAAAGAAATTCATTTCAATAGAGGTGGTGAAGCCACTCAACATACTAACCATAACACATCCACATTTTTATACCATTAGCTGGATTCAAAAAGGAATATATCTTCGCACCCTCGAGCAGTGTCACCTTCCCTAAAGCATCAAGCCCTTCACGGATGAGGTATTGTGTAATGTTTCTCCTCTTGACGTGTTTTACATATTATTAGTCCAACCATACTTGTGGAAGGGACATGTTCTGTATGAGTATAGGCCTCATTTTGTTATTATTACTTTGGGAATTAAGTTTAACATGATATTGAAGCTATTACCACCTTTCGCCATGTATTTGAATACTTCAAAGCAATGCAGTAAGATTATTTCCCAAACTAGGAAATTTATTTTCATTACAATCTTCTCCCCTGCACAGCAACATCAGATGGAAAAATACGTGGAGGAGTACAAGGAAATTTTCTCCTCACCTGAAAAGGTTACTCTACATTATCATGTCAAGCACTCCATTGATCTAACCCTAGGAGCATTGTCTCCTGATTTTTCCATACCTCATGTGGCCACACATAGAAAATCCTCACATGTACTATCTAAGGTTGATAAAGAAACCAGATTTATTAAACACATCCAACATGTCCTCTAGTATGTCCATGACATCTTGGAGAAATCCAATGCCAAGCATATTCATCGACATGATCAACATCGGGTGCGACAAAAATTCCAGGTCGGTGACAAAGTGTGGATACATTTCGAGAAGGAGCACCTCGTTGGACCCCACCGCAAGCTTTTCCCACTCTGATATGGGCATTAATCTAGCAAAAAGGCTATAGGGGAAAATTCCTTTGAGCTCATTATTCAACCATTCCTTGGTCTACAACCAGTGTTCAATGTGGACCACCTTCGGCCCTACCTTCAACCTCTACTAGACACATCATACATGGCAGAACAACTCACACAAATAGAGATAAACCTAGAGTACATGGAACAAGCCACAACTAATCAGATCATGGAAACACATCAATAAAACCTGACAGTAAATGATCCAGTTTTATTGGTTTATTAAATTTTTCCAACTCCTCCACCAAGGCAAGCGGCTCACCAGGGACCAAATTTATTAGAAGTTTCCTCATCTCATGGAGGAATTGAACATAATGGGGACAATTTCTTCCTAAGTGGGGAGGAATGATCCGGGTGGATATTGGTGGCCATCTAACCATTCCATTTGCATGCCCACCATTATTTCTTTGAGCATTTCACTTTCCTTAATTGTAGCACATTTTACCATTTTGACAGTTTCTCAGGTCCTAAACTTTTGGAGCCTTTTTTAGGCCCTAAATGATTTTTTTTGGGAAAATGGGAACTAAAACAAGTTCTTGACCGATGTTGGTCACCCAAAAGTTATATTTCTCGGCTATATATTTCTAATGAGGTAATGTGTGCGTCAAACGGAGATGGTATGCCAAAGTTATGTCCTTGGGAGGTTGATGTACCAATTTACCCAAACGGGTCCCATATTTTTGGTGCTTCATCTCCTAGGGTTAGATTTTTGGATATTTAGGGTTTTCAATAGTTTCTTAATCATAAATAGGCCTTGGAGGCTCATAGAAATACATTTCAAAGGCCTGTAGCTTCCACATATCTTTTTAAAGATAAGCTATCAACGCCCTAGCTACTTTATTTCCATTTTTTCTATAAACATATTTCACTTATGTGATATTAATGAAATGAAGACTTATTTCTATTGCATATTTGTGTTTGTCTGTATTTATGGTTTTTATTATCTTCCTGCATAGGTTTGGATCAGTGGTATCAGAACGGTCTACTCTTTCTATGTTTTTATTTTCATGTTCCCGACGAGGTCAAGGTACAAGGAGTTAGGGCTCGCTCTAGTTGAATCCTTGGAAGATCAGCCTCACAAGCCTTGAAAACCTCCCATGGCGAATGAAAATAAAGATGAGGGAGCATGAGATCCTATCAAAATATTTCTCTAGGAGGCCCTCAAGAAAAAAAGGAACGCGATGATGGATAACTTTGCCCTGATACTTCAACGGTTTCCTAGCGGAAGTGCATCTGCATCCAAAAGCCACTTTGGAGGCGCCACTCCTTTCAAGGTACAAGTAAATTTTAACATTCTTGTATTTGAAGGATAGATATATGCATAAATCATAGATAGACAATTGAATTTTTTGGAAGGGTATTTCTTGCTCCATGATTTCTTCGATTTTTAAAATATTACTTTTTCACTACTCATAGTCGGCCCCCATGTCAAAGACTAGTGGGAAACGTACTATGAGAAAGACGACGAGAGGACGAGATGACAAATTTGTTCCATACCCTGCGCATAATGTTGGTTATTAAAGATTCATAGAAACATTTATTGCTCAATTAACACAGTTACTTGCACAGATACATTGAGGAGGAAATGGAGTTCCTTGACATTACCTTTCTTGGCATGACATATCGATATGCCACCAAGATAGAGAAAACAATTAAGTAGAAGAAGTGAGCCATTGGATCTGTGAATCTGAAGCGTGGGAAAGGCACCCCCGAACCACAGAAGGAAGGGAAAAGCCAAAGAAGGGTGACTCACAATAACACCAAAAAGCCAAATAAGGACATAGGGAAGTGGTGTTAATTTCATAACATCTCCACTTACAACACAATCGAGCGCTGAACCAAACAGTCATTGGTTTCCAAACTGAAGGAATCCAAATAAGATGCATGTTTTGATTATGAGTCAGAACCATACAAGGGGAATGAAAAATGGAATAAAATCATTGATGCATAACCCAGTGTCATCATTTCCACCACCGAGATCTAGAAGGAGGATCCCAAAGAAATAGAGGAGGGGGATTGTGTCTTACATTCCCAAATGTGGGTGAATGGTTCTCCACTGCAATTCCTTGTCGATAGAGGAAGCCATAAGAACCTCATTTCAGCAGAGGTCCAGAAGAGGCACGGCCTACTGACCATGGTGCACCCACCGACATATATGATCGGGTGGCTTCACCAAGGAAGAGATTTCTGTTTCCGCCAGCACTTTCGCCTTATGTACAACATCATGCCCTTCACATATGAGGTATTGTGTGACGTTGCTCATCTTCACATGTCAAATGTATTATTAGGCCAACCACACTTGTGGAAGTGACATGATGTGTATGATTTGAAGCCTCGTTTTATTATTATTACTTTTGGAAATAAGTTCTACAGTATACTGAAGGTAGTACTTCCTTTCGCCATCTCTTTTAGTACTGCAAAGAAATGCAATAAGATTATTTTCCAAACCAGGAATTTTTTTTCATTAAGATTTTCCAACAATGAAAAAAGAAGAATGTGGCCGCAACCTCTGAAAAGGGCTCCTCTACATGGCAAAAAAATATGAACAAAGATGTGGAGGAATACAAGGATATTTTCTCCTCACCCACAGAGGTTCCTCTACACTATCAGGACAAGCACTCCATTGATATGACCCCAAGCACATTACTTCCTAATATTTCCATACCTCATGTGACCACACAAGAAAAAATCCACACATGTACTATCTGAGGTTGATAAAGCAACCTGATGTATTGAACACATCCAACATGTCTGCCAGTAGGTCCACGAAATCTTTGAGAAATCCAATGCCAAGCACAAGCAGCAATATGATCGGCATGGGGTGCCACACAACTTCCAGGTGTGTGACAAAGTGTGGCCACATCTGCAGAAGGAGTGCATCGCAATTTTTTCCTACTCCAATATGGGCCCTACACCATCACCGAGGTTGTAGGGGAAAATTCCTTCAAGCTCAATATTCCACCATTCCTTGATCTCCACCCAGTGTTGAATGTGGACCGGCTTCGGCCCTACTTTCTACCTCTACTGGACACATCAAACATGGAAAAATATTTGACAACAACATAGTTAAACCCAGACTACTTTCAAAAATAAAAAACTGATCAGGTCATGGACACAAAAATCAATAAAACATAACAAAAAATATCCAATTGTATCGAGTTTTCAAAGTTGGCGAACTCCTACAATAACGAAAGTCGCTCACCAGGGACCAAATTCAGTATAAGTTTTTTCATCTCATGTAGGAACTAAACACAATGGGGACCATTACTTGCTAAGGGGGGAGGAAGGATCTAGGTGGATATTGGTGGCCACCTATCTATTCCACTTCGACCTCCATAAGCGTTTCTTTCAGCTTTTCAGTTTCCTTAATTGTAGCACAATTTACTATTTTTTGCATTTTTTCGGGTCTTGAACTTCCTGAGCCATTTTGAGGCCGTAAACGATGTTTTTTTGGAAAATGTAGAGGTCATTTTTTATGTGTTTTCAAAACTTGTAGTCTTTGGATAGATATTTCTGACGATGTATTGTGCACATCAGAGGAATGTTATATGTCAATGTTACGTCCCCGGGAAGTTGATGTACAAATTTACCCAAAATGGGCCCATAATTTTTGCACTTCATCTCCTCAGGTTAGGTTTTTGGATTTTTAGGGTTTTCCATTGTTTCTCAATCATAAATAGGCCTTGGAGCATCATTGTAACATAGCTCAGATGCTTGTAGCTGCCACATCTCCTCTCAAAGATAAGCTAGCAATGCCCTAGCTAATTTATTTCCATTATGGTTGTAAACATATTTCAGTTATGTGATATTAATGAAATTAAGTCTTATTTCTACTTCATCTCTGCATTTGTGTGTATTTATATATTTTATTGTGTTCCTGCATAAGTTTGCATCAGCGGATGTGTTGAATGTGCTCAATCAATTTTCTTCCCTTTTCAGCTTCAGACTGGACATGAACCGAATCTTCCTAACTAGCTACAAATGGCATGTCCATATCAATGGGACAAAGTGGTTGGAATCCCAAGCCCAATTGAAAGGGTTGTTTCCAATAGAGATATGGAGAGCCAAGTTATAGTTGTGCTAGACATAGGGGGTTCTCTCATCCCATGTGCATGGATTCATTAAGTTTTAAATGCACAGAATGTGTATGATCATCTTGTTGATGACATCTGTCTGGCCATCAGTTTGGGGATGGAAGGCGGAGGAATTAGCAAGCTTGGTGTCCAACATTGACTAGAGATTGTAGCAAAATGTATTGAGGAACTTACTGTCCCAATTTGAGATAATAGAATGGGGGATCCCAAATTTTACGCACACTCATTCAAAGAAGAGTTTAGCAGTGGCTTCTGTTGTGATATTCTTCTTGCATACCGCCATAATGGCCATCTTCAAGAATCTTTCGATGACCACAAAAACACATTCGTTTCCATGTTTAGTAGAAGGAAGGCCCGATATTTAATACATGGAGATGGATTCACAAGGTCTACTAGGGGTAGGCAATAGTGTATAGAGGCCTTGCTTCCTGATGGTCGGTTTGGAAATGGTGTAGGTAGTGCAAGATATAATGTACTCCCCAACATAATGTTTAAAATTTGGCCAATAGAAATACTTCTATAGTACTGCCACTATTTTTGCAACCCCAAAATTACCAGCGACCCTACCTTAGTGCACTTCCCAAATCATCTTTGTACGCTTGCTTGAAGGAAAATAAAGGTATCCAAGGTGGCATAATAGTACATCATGGAGGTGAAAATTTGGAAATTGTTGACCTTCTAAGAGCGTCTGGTATGTGTGGCCTAATTATGGGTTGCTTTTGTAGAGAAGTGGCAGGTTTGAAGTCGTGTGGCCACAAGAGTTGAGGATGGTTGTTAAAGCCACGATTAGTGGTCAGCTAAGGAAGTCTAAAACATTATTCGTGTTTCACTTCTTGTACTTGATGCTCAAATGGAACTGTTGCATGTATATGGACCACTTCTGATGGAGATAATTCTATAATTTCCCTTGCATTTCTATGAGCTATAGGGGTTCGTTGTCTGTGTGGATGATCGTTTCCTTCCCCAAAATGTAATGCTTCCATTCTCGGCATGCCTCCACAATGGAATACATCTCTTTGTCATAAGTGGGATACTTCCGGAGCATGTATGAAATTTTATCACTGTAATATGGCACTGGATGCCACTATTGAGTAACGATTACCCGAATAGCATAGTTAGAGGCATCTGTCTCTATCTCAAATGGTTCTTGAAAGTCATTAATGTGAGCACTGGTGTAGATGGAAAGGTGATGTTCTAACTTTGTGAGTGTGTTCTATTGAGATTCAGAACAAAATAATATCTTTCACTCCTCTCTAGGTGACTTGACTCAAGGGCCAAGTGATATGAGAGAACCCCAACATGAACCTGTGATAGAAATTTCCAAGACCCAGAAAGATGCAAAGCTCTGTCAGAGTGGTTGGGGCTGGCCAATCTCGAATGACTTGGATCTTTGCTTAACCACATGCACCTCTCGTTCATCAATAATTTTTCCCAGATACTAAACGTGGGTCATGCCAGATGTACATTTCTCAAATTGGCACACAAATTTTGTTGATGCGGTGCGATGTCATCCAAGTATACCACTATAAATGAGTTCGTGAATCATTGCAATATTTTGTCCATCAATTTCATAAAGGTTGCAAGGATAATTTCTCAACTTGAAAGGCATAACCAACCATTCGAAAAGGCCCTCCTTGTATTCGAAGGCATTATTCCAAAAATCAGAGGGTAATATTGGTTCCTAGTGATACTCGGACTTGAAGTAGATGTTTATGAAATATTTTTCCCTAGGAGTTGGTCCAGAATGTCATCAATCCATGGGATTGAGTACCTATTATGGAAATTTAACTTTTTAAGTGCCTGATATTAAATATAGAGTCTCCAAGTCCCATCCTTCTTCTCGAACAACATAATCGGTCTTCGACAGGACGATGAACTTGACCGGATGTGACCTTTTTGCAAGAGCTCCTGAATTTTCCTCCTGATTTTTTCATTATCCATAACAGATCACCAATATATTGGTCCATTTTGTAGCAGCGCACCTGGGATCATATCAATGGATTTTTTGACCTGACAATGTAGAGGCACCCCTGTGGGGGAGATGAAGATGTCCTCATACTCCTCCATGACCTTATCCATCTGTTGATGTCATGCAGAGGGGCCATATCTATAGGTCATGGCCATAGTCTTCTTATTTCCCTTAAGGGAGATCATTAGGAAAAAAAAATCCCGATTTTGGAAATGAGCTTACTGCATTATTTTGTAGTAACTAAAGAGATGGTGGTAGGTGGTGCTACCTCCGATATCCTGTACAACTTATTTCCCAAGGTAAAAATAACATTGCATGGCCTTCAATCATACACAACATATTGCTTCCACATGTATGGTTGGCCTAGTAATAAATCACAAACATCAAGAGGAGCAATGTCACATAATACCTCATCTGTGAAAGGCTTGATGTTGTATTGAAGGCAACACTGTTGGCTCACGCGGAGATCTCAACCTTGGTGATGCCGCCTGATGGTGTATGGTTCTGGCTGTGATGTAGTCTAGAAGTCTAGTTGCTTTAAAACCTCTATTTCAATGAGGTTATTTTGGGTCCTACTATTGACAATTAAATGTAGCATGGAACCCTTTTACCCACATATGGGAGTGGAAGAGACAGTCCTCCTCCTATGGATCTTTAGGTTCCTCCTTATGTATATTCATGGTGGCAATGGTGGCCTTGGGCTCTACATCAATAATATTCTTCCCTTTTTCATTATCCTTTTCATGTTTTGGCTCAGAGTTGGAACATGCATATGATTCAAAAGCCTTCATCTGGACCACTAGTGACTACTTGTCCCGACACTCACTTGTGTTGTGAGTGGAGCTATTATGGAACTCACACCACTTTCTCATGTCCTTATTCAACTTCACCATGTTTTTATTTTCTTGCAACTTTGGAAAGTTCTCTTGGGCCACCCTAACTTGGATTTTTCATTTGTTCTCCGGTTTGGGGACACCTTTCCCTTGATTTTGATTCATAGATCCAAATTCTTGCTTCTTCCTTTTTAATTTCTGCTCAACCTTGGCAACATACCAGTATGTCGTACAAGGAGTGGATATTTCGAGGAACTCCATTTCCGCCTGAACGTATCTATGCACACAATTGTAGTACTTCAGCCCCAGATGTTTCTTTGAATCTTTGATACCCAACTTTGTGCATAGGGTATGGAAGAAATTTTTCATCTCGTGCACATATTGATCCCTTTTCTATCGCAGTGTAGTCCATTATATATACTTTACCTCATATCTCCCCATTGGATAATATTTTTCATTAACGGTGACTCACAAATAATTCCATATAGGTGCAGCCAAGAACAAAGAGGGTCCTCCCTTGTATTTTTTCTCACAATAGGTTTCAACCAGTCCTTGACATGGGACCGACTTTGAGGAGTGCAAAATTAATATTTTCTCAGTCAGAAAATTCATGAAATAATAAATATACTTCTAATAGATTTAACCATCTATCTATGGCGTCTACATCTATTTGGCCCTTAAATATGGGAATGTCAAAGTTTATTTGTACCTTCAAACGAGTGGCACCTCCAGAGTGGCTTCTAGATGTAGATGCACTGCCAGTGCGCAATCGTTCAAGGATCTGGGCAAAGTTATCCATCATCACATTCCTTTCTTTCTCTAGGGCCTCCTCGAGAAATATTTTGATAGGATCTCCAGCTCCCTCATGTTTCTTTTCTTCCATTGTGGGTGGTCGTAGGGGTTTGTGAGGCTGATATTACAAAGGTTCAACAAGCTCGAGCGCTAACTCCTTATACCCCGACCTCGTTGGGGAAATGAAAAGAAAGATTGAGAAAGAGCAAACTCCTCTGAAACCATTGATCAAGATCTATGTAGGAACACAATAAGATACATAAATAAAAATAAACACAGAGATGCAGTATAAATAAAAATTCATTTCATTAATATCAAATAACTAAAATATGCTTATAGAAAGAATGGACATAAACTAGCTAGGGCATTGGTAGCTTATCTATGAGAAGAGATGTGGCAGCTACATGCCTCTGAACTATGTTACAATGAGTTTCAAGAGCCTATTTATTACTGGGGAAAAATGGAAAACCGTAAAAATCCAAAAACCTAACCTTAGGAGATGAAACACCAAACAATGGGCCTCATTGGGGTATATTGGTACATCAATTTTCAGTGGTCATAAATTTGGCATATGATCTTCTTTTGATGCAAACAATACCTTATTAGAAAGATCTATCCAAGGACTACAACTGCTAACAATAGATATTGAGTTGAAAACCCATAATCCCCATAGGTGATTCTCCAAAAAAACCACATTTAGGGTCTCAAAACGGCTCTAAATGTTTAGTACCCGAAAAATTGCCCAAAATAGTAAATTGTGCTACAATTAAGGAAATTGAAAAACTACAAGAAAAAATGGTAGGGGTCCAAGTGGAATAGGTGGTGGCCACCAATATCCACCTGGATCATTCTCAATATACTTCATGGAAACGAAAAATATTTTTGCATTGAAAGGATCAAAATTGCAAGAAATTGATCAGAAGTTATCTATATTCAATTTACATAGATTATAACATTTCTTATATTATCGCGGTGACTGTTTATTTGACTCATTTGATGTTTTTATTCAATTTTTATATATTTCAACTGAAATACGACATGAAATTTTAAAATACTTTCGACATTGCTTATCTCATGGACATGATGTTTCTTTACATTCATTGCATATAGAATTGACTCCTGAATATCGCGAGGATCTTCATTATGTTAATGATATTAAAATATACTTGGTAGGATTGTCTACAACTTATTCTATTTTTGATCCATCTACAAGTAGCTTATGGGTGGATGCGTTATGTATTGAATTTTTCTCCAAATGGTTGTCAATTTTAGTCAATGTTTGGATATCTAAAAATGCCAAGAATATCAATACATTGATGGATATCAATATGTTGACATCTAATCCTAGGGCATTGGGTGAAATTATATATTTGTGTAAACTAGGAAATAAAGAAGTATAAAATAAATTTTGAAATGAATCCCAACGGTCTCACCTCCATATATATATTCATGAACACCCTCTATCAAATCATCGTTCCATTTGTAGAGTTACCTCCTAGTCTGACATGGTATCAGATCGAACCATTTTTTGGAATTCCTTACCCTTGTTAGAAATTAAAAATTACAGAGCAATGCAACAAATAAAATATGCAGAAAATACAAGCACACAAAACACATAAAACCAGAGAGACACAGATATACGTGGTTCACCCAGTTTGGGCTATGTCCACCCCGAACAGCCAACCCTTCCTTTCTATTATCCAAAAAAATGAAGAGAAAAAACCTACAGTAGATCTATTGTAATATCCTCTATTGTTGCTCTCACAGTCTCCCTATCTGTTTCTCTCTCAAAGAATACACATACATTACACAGTCGCAATACAATACCCTCATAAAAGCGAGGGGTTACCTTCTAGGGAAAAAAAACCCTAAACTAAACATAAATTCTACCATTAGATCATCTGCCTAATGAATGGCCTAGATTGACTAGAAATTACTATACTTTTACAAGGAAATTTTACATATATTTTTGGCTTCGAGGGTGCTGCCCCCAAAACCCTCGCCGGGGGACCGCTGGCTCCCGGACCCCCCAGCCAGGGGGTTCGGCTCCCCTGGACCCCGCGAGGGGGATAAGACCCCCCCGCATGCAAGGGTGTACAATTTTCCTGGGGTATACATCCAGCTAAAACAAGGATCTCTATATCGGGAAGAAAATTAGGCTCCACACCCAACAACCCTGGCATAACGTTCCCCCCCTGGGGGGAATTCCACCCTTCTCCTTATCCCTACGTCCTCTCATTCCCCTCCGCCCTCACCTCCCCGACTCATGTACTCTCGTTCCCTTTCGCCCTCACCTCCCCCTCTCGTTCCCCTCCTCCCTCACCTACCCACTCCCATTCTACCATCTCTCCCCGACTACCGTACTCTCATTCCCCTTGGCTCTCACCTCCCCACTATTGTTCTCCTTCCCTTCTCTCCCTCCACATCCTATAGCCATAAGATACCTACTTCTTCCCCGCTCCCCCTCCACCTCTCGTAGCCCTCTGCTACCCCCTCCTTCTCTGCTCCCCGCTCCCTTCTCCATTCCCCTTCCTGCTCCATTCTTCGTTCCCGTCTGCCCTCACCTCCCCCTCCCATACCCCTCATCTGTTACCTCCCGCTCCTGTTCCACTCCTCTCTCAGCTACTCACTCCCATTCCCCTTCGCCCTCGCCTCCCCCTAATCCGCCTCCCCAGGTCGACCTCCCCTAGGTCCGAACCTACCAAGGTTAACCTCCCACAGGTTCAAGCCTATCAAGGTCGACCTCCCCCATTTCTAACCTCCCCCAGGTCTGACCTACCACAGGTCAACCCTCCCCAGGTCAAACCTCTCCTGCACAAGAAAAAAAAGAAAAAAAATAAGTTAAAAAAAAAATTCCAGAACTAGTTTTTTTTTTTACACCAGAGTACATAGTTTTACCAGAATTGATTTTTTTACAGCATAGTGCGATTTTCACTCCAAAATTGATTTTTTACAACCTAGTACATTTTTACATTGAAATTAATTTTTTCCAGTAGAATACATTTTATACCAGAATTGAGTCTTTTTCTAGGAGACTCCTTTCTTCAAAAGTTCACAATACATTCTCTCAAAACTATTGTGGAAGTTGTTATCTCTGGCAAGGAGAAATATCCTGAGTGGTCTTCGAAAATAAAGAAAACTCTCATTTTTAATGGGTTGTGGAGAGGAATTTGTGAAGGGGAATGAGACAAACCATTGATAAAGCCTAACTCGAACAAGGAGATCGCCATTTGAAAAAACAAGAATTTCAAACCATATCCCTTGATGGTAGCTTCTGTAAATTAAGTGGTCAGTTTCCATATTAAACCATTTTCAAATGCCTATGAATCCTTGATAAGATTAAAATAACTCTATGACTCACCTTCAAAACTTTAAATTGTTCAATTAATGATTAAGTTGTTCAGCCTTGAATTGAAAAACGATGACGCTCTTGCTGTAGCATCAAAAGTAGGATCTATCATGCATGACATTAAAAATATTGGTGTATAGGTTGACATACCTCTAATAGCTTATGTTAAGGCATTTTATCCCACTTACTCACATTATCTTGAGTCATTGAAAGCAAGTGGAAACCTCATGAAGATCACTTTTGATTCCCTTAAGTCAATAATAAGTTTGTAGTATGTAGATATGTCATATTCCTTGAATCTTCCAAGAATGACGATGTTTTTAAATGGAAACTTGATCGCTTGGATAGATTCCAACATGCAAAGTCATTTCAAGAATTTGATAATCAGATTCCACATCTTGAAGGGAGGATTCCTATACTGAATCAATCTGTGGAATCGTCTTCCAAGGGACTCTCTCCCCCACATGAAGAACCAACCACAGATGACACCTTAAATGATGTGATTAACAACATTGGGAGAATTAATCTTGATTCAATCTCAACTCAATCAAATGAGTTGCCTGGGCCATCTGAGAAAGGTCCCCCAAAATGGCTGACAAACACACTAGAGAATCTTTTTCCCGATGAGGTTAGAAAAAATCATGATAAAATCATGATAGAGACAAAGGTAAAGCACTTAAATCCGCTCATTATGTTGTAGCACATTGTAAAATTATATTAACTGAAGAATTATTTGATTATTCATTTACTTCTTGGAGAAATGATTCGTTGCTAGATTCAAGAGAAAACTTTCACATAAATTTTAAAAAATATTTTTTTGAAGAATTTACTAACAGGGTTAATGGAGCAGTATAATTTTCATAAAAATATAAAATCAAGCCATCAGGGCTTGGCACA
The DNA here is from genome assembly GCA_034641835.2 of Pinus albicaulis. Lineage (NCBI taxonomy): Eukaryota > Viridiplantae > Streptophyta > Pinopsida > Pinales > Pinaceae > Pinus > Pinus albicaulis. The sequence goes on along the minus strand of CM076584.1, from coordinate 943,187,478 downwards.
ATCAGTCTTAAGTTGCATGGTCTTCCACACCATCTTCTACATGGGGTTCTATATCTCCCTGAGTTGAGGAGAAACTTGTTGACCTTGATCCACATCTCCCCTCAAGGACACCCCATTCACATGTTTTATGGGAAGGTTGACGTCAGAAAACCATCATATCACTCACTTTTCATGAACATAATAGAAGAAGGAAGACTCTGAAAGTTGCAAGGTACCTGTGCTCATGCACAAAACCTTGCATTCATTTCTCATCATGATGAAGGTACATTCCCATCAAGTATTTTATGGCATGCTATATTTGGACACTTAAACTGTGAAAACCTTCGATTGTTGAAGAAAAATGGTGTAACTTGATTGCCTACAATTCCTAGGAAACTTAAGTAATCTGATGCTTGTATTCTAGGAAATCATAGAAAACAATCATTTCATGATTCACATTCGAGAGCACATAGAAAAATTGAGCTCATTCATTCAGATTTATGTGGCCCCATGCTTATTTCTTCTACAATGGAAATAAATGTATGATGAAATTTATTGATGATTACACCGGAATGTGTTGGGTTTATTTATTGAAGAGAAATTTTGATGTTTTCCAAACATTCAAGAATTTGCATGCATGCATTGAAAGTGATGCACAAACTCATATTGGCTCTTTTCACCCTGATAATGGAAAATAATACACTTTAAATGAATTTTAAAACTATATTCGCCAACATGGGATCAAACATCAAACAATTGTGACCTATAATCCCTAAGAGAATAGTGTAGCTGAAAGAATGAGCAAGACAATTTTAAATATGGTTCGCTCCATGATGTTTTGTAAGAATGTAAAATTGATGTTTTGGGCTGATGCAGTTCTATGTGTTGTGTACATAAAGAATAGGTGTCCTTCTAATACAATCAGGAACAAAACTCCTTATGAAATGTGGCATGGCCACATTCCTTCGGTAAAGCATTTCATGGTCTTTGGTTCCACTTGTTATGCTTTGATACCTAAGGTCCAAAGAAATAAAATTGGTGCTATAAGTCAAAAATGTATCTTCTTGGGGTATGAAAATACCTCCAAAGGATATTTCCTCTATCATGAAGTCAATAATAAGTTTATAGTATGTAGATATGTCATATTCCTTGAATCTTCCAATACTGACAATGTTTTTCAGCGGAAACTTGATTGCTTGGATAGATTCACACATGAAAATTCATTTCAATAATCTGATAATCATATTCCACATATTGAAGGGAGGATTCCTATACTGAATCAATCTGTGGAATCGTCTTCCAAATTACTCTCTCCCCCACATGGGGAACCAACCATGGATGAGACATTGAATGATGTGATTAACAAAATTGGGAGAATGTACCTTGATTCAATCTCAACTTAGTCAAATGAGTTGCTTGGGCCATCTCATAAAGGTCCCCCAAAATGGCTGACAAAGACATTGGAGAATTATTTTCCCGATGAGGTTGGAAGGATAGGAACAATAAGTTCCACCACGAAAAAAAGAGATGACATAGATAATTTTGATTCACCTATTGCTATGGATATTTCTTATAGATATGAATTGAAATTATCCATAGATCATGAACCATCTTCCTTCAAAGAAGCCGCTTCTCATGATGCATGGAATGAAGTGATGGAAAAGGAGTATGATGCCTTGATAAAGAATGGAACTTGGAAGCTGGTTGCTCCTCAATTGGAAACCAAACCAATTGGCTGCAAATGGTTCAACAATTAAAAGTTCAAAGTCGATGCCTCACTCGAAAAGCACAAAGCCAAACTTGTGGCGAAAGGTTTTGCACAAAAATAAGGAGTCAATTATGAGGAAACTTTTTCCCCCACAACAAAATGGGCCACCATCCAAACACTCTTTGCCTTAGCAGCTCAAAATGGTTTAAAAGTGCATCATATGGATGTAAAAACCAAATTTTTGAATGGATATCTAAAGGAGAATGTTTTTATGTCCCAGCCAAAAGTATTTGTTGTGAAGGTCCAAGAACAAAAAGTTTACAAGCTTATAAAATCCTTGTATTGACTCAAGCAAGCACCACAAGCTTGGTATGAGAAATTAACTGAGCATATTCTGAAACTTAATTGTAAACATTTTGATCTTGATGATGCAGCTTTTTTTGTTAAGAAAGTTGGGAAAACAATTGTATATCTTGTGGTGTATGTAGATGACCTTTTGATGATACGGAAAAATGAGATTTAGATTTAATCCATCTAGAAGGAGTTGAAGAAAGGTTTTTAAATGACTGATTAGGGCTATGTTCACTACTATCTTTGTATTGAAGTAACTAAAAATCCTAAATTTATATCCCTTTCTCAAAAGAAGTACGTTGGAGATCTTTTGAACAAGTTTGGCATGAATTAAATCCTTTGACCACTCAATTGGAACAAAACTTGAAACTCACATTCATTGAAGGGAAGAAATTTGAGGATGCAAAGAAGTATACTTGTAGGAAGTCTCATCTACCTATCTACTACCAGAACAGGCATCTCATTTGTTGCTGGAATCCTCTCTAGGTTTTCGCAAAAACATTGTGAAGGACATTGGTCTACTGCAAAAAGAGTTATAAAGTATTTGAAGGGGAATCCATACTTTGGACTCAAATATACACAGGTGGCTAACTTCAGCCTGATTAGTTACTCTGATTCAAAATTTGATGGAGACAAATAAACTGGGGTATATACTTCAGGTTGTACTATGATTCTTGGATCAAGACCTCTCTCTTGGAGATCAAGCAAACAATTAGTTCTAGTAGATTCCGCAACTGAGGCAGAATATGTGGTAGCAGCTGAAGTAGAAAAGAAAATTCTGTGGCTCAGGAAAATCATATAATATTTGTAGATGAAAAAAATGCATTCAACTCCACTCATTATCGATAAAACTTATGCAATAAAGCTTTCCAACAACCCAAATTTCCATGATCAAACAAAGCACATCAATACAAAATACCATATAATTCGACATCATGTTGAAGCCAAAACTATCCATGTACGTCATTGTTCCACAAATGTGAACACTAAATATATATTCACCGAAATTCTTGGAAGAGAAAATTTTGAAAAAATCAAAAATATGCTTGGACTCACCAACATCCCTTCAGATTAAGGGGGAGGATGTTGACACCTACTCCAGAAGGATTAGGTTAAATTGTATATAAGTTTAAATTATGAAATAAGAAAGTATAAGAGACATTGGTAGATGAATCCAAACGGTCTCACCTCCATGTATATATTCATGAGCACCCTCTATTAAATCATCGTTCAATTTGTGGAGTTAACACCTAGTCTAAAATGATATAATATTTGCATATATAACCAAAATCCTGCATGGGGAAATTTTGAACCACTCTTTTTAGATAATAGAATAGATAGTGTAGCTTCAATAGATAAAGAAATTGGCTCATGAATTTTTCCATACCAATTCTCACTTGGAAAATTTGACATACTATCAATTGAGAAAATCTTATTTGAATAAGGCTTCTTGATCTATCGACAAAATTTCAATGACTGCAATGAATCTTTGTTTGACTCTATCATCAAACTTGCACCATCATTTGATATGTATAATATGAGAAAAATAATTTCCCAAACTTTTACAATTTTTTCATTCGCAATGACAATAGAGCAACTGATTGCTTAAAACAACACTTGAATGTTAGAAACATTGAACAAGATAAATGTAACAATGATTGGAAATCTTGTATTATAAACTTAGAAATTCGATATGCATATGGTCCTATAGAGGGAAAAAAAATTTACAATACAATGGATATGTGAATTACTTGATGTTAACATATATATTTGGAATATAGAAACAAAAGATATTTCCTTAAGATTCTATTCATCGAAAACTTGCTCCAAAGTCTCATACGTTATGCATGTACCAATATCTACATCACATGCACATTTCCATGCCCTTGTGGAAATTCAGAATTTTGAAAATATTAATCACAATGAAAAGACAACACAAGTGCACCAAAGAATATCAGAAAGCTAAAATTGCAAGTCAATCTCAAGTGTAACTTGTATATATATTGTTAGAAAAGAATCTAGGTTTACTAAAATTTCTATTTAACTAAAGAATTTGTCAATTGAAAATACAATATAGAAAAAAAAATAAGTTGAAGTATCGAAGTATTTCATATCGTCAAATGGGGAAAATAATCATTTTTCAATGGAGACACAAAATAACAAACAAGCCTCTACTTATTTTCCAATGGATATAGCAAGTGATAGACTCTCTTACATCAGTTGAAATCTACAATACGAGAATAAGGTTCTCTAATATAGGAAGCATAAAAGAAACATGTAAATTAAAATAAATTAATAGAGGCATCTTTGCGATCAATCCAACACACACTTACATATGCATATTGCATTGTTGATATATTTTCCTTTGGAAAGGAAATGAAATCTATTAACAAAGACATATAAGCTACTATTTTCTATCTAATGGCAGCATAAAACCTCAAAGTGATTAAAAACAATGAAAAAATATGAAAATCTTCTAATAATTGAATACTTAATGAAAACTTTCCTACGTTTGCATCATATATTCATATTCAACGAAACAAAAAATTGATATCCATTGCACAATTGACATATTTGGAAGAGATCTTATTGGCACCAAGAATGTATTTTGCACAAATAAGACAAATTGGTTACAAAATATCACAAATTGGATTAAGAGGAACAATCATAAATGTTCCTTCTAGTCTAGGTAGAATTCAAACAACATTTCTTAGAGATATTGATGATAATATGACAATGGGAATTATGCTAAAAATGAAATTGGAATACATGAATGCTTATTTTTTCTGGAAATATTCGACCCAAAAAAGTGATGTCTACATTACATGACTTGTTGAGCACATTGTTGAGTCATGAAAAAGGTATGCTTTTATCCTCGTATTAGCTTAATTAATAATTTAATTTTATGTATTTATATTCGTTTTTTGGGAATAATGTAGAAGAAAATATTGTGAAAGATGAATAAAATCAATCGTCATCAAATTATATGATATTAGCATAAAAAATAACTTTTTATTGCCTTTATGTGCAAAAATCAGAACTGGAAAATTGTTGTTCAAACGATGGAACACCAGTGACCAAAGAAAGAAAAAGATCATTTCTTGATCTCACGGGCTAGTAGAAGAAAAGGAGAATCAATCTAATTATATAGTGAAAATCTGATTATTAGCTACGAAATCCTCAGGATGCGATCTTATCTATTAGCTCGCCATTTGTTATACAAGGCTAATAGGTGAAAAATAAGATGGGTTGATTTCTGAGTTGTAAATTTCATTTGGACATCATTATTTGTATAAAAGACAGGTTATTTCCACTACGGTGATTTTGTATATTTACTACTATGATTAATTATAAAAAGTGTGTTTTCTTCATAATCATCTTTTGAGTATTCTTAGTACTAGCTTTTGGAGGTTTTGGGCCCAGTTGCAAGGAGACTTGCTGCTTCTTTTGTGCCATTATGATTTATGTCATCTCTGTGATTGTGAATTATTGTATCTTGTTATTTTGATTGTTGTGTGATGTTAGAATTTATTTGCGTAGTGTGCCTTTACTATTGTGATAAATATTAGATTTTGTTACTCTTACAGTTGCATATCATTCTTTAATGAATTGCTCAGATTAGAATTACATTTTATTTTTGTTCCTTTCGAGTGATGTTATCATATATATGTAATGATTGATTACTGTTATTCTTAATTAACGGCTTGAATAATTGATTGTTGTCCATTTTCTGTAATTTATCCTTTTCAGTAGATAATTGTTAGCCGGTAATTCTTTAAGTGTGATTCTTTCAATTCAGGAGTTTCGATTGAGTTTCTTTACAAATAAACTGAGAATAGATTAAGATTTATGATTTATAAATTCTTTAAGGTTTGATTTTAAACTATTCCAGATTGAACTTCGAGAATTAGAGATTAATTATTGCAACGATTTAGAATCGTGTATTCCTAAATAGCTTTTGATTTCACTCTATATAAACAATTCCAACACTCTTGAAATAAACAAACGAATCATTTGTTGATAATTAATGTAGGTATTAAGATTGATTTTCATAGTCTTCTTAGCGCACCAACATTTTGGCACCGTTGTCACGGAGAGTGTTAAATATTGATTTCTTTTCTTCTAATTTTTATTTTTGCAAGAGACTTGCATATTGAAAATGAGAGGTAATAACCTGCATACCAGCAAGTAAGACACTTGCTCAAGAGTCTGATTTCCAGTATATGCATATAGAGAAAGTAGGAATAGATGTTGTCATGAATGACTAGGAAGAAAAAGGTAGAAATAGATCCAAATCCACCACATAAATCGACCAAACCCAAGGGGTCAGTGACCCTTGGAAGATTGACCTTTATAGAAGAAATAATAAGAAAAGTAGAATATCAAGTGTCAGTAGGACCTCATACCATATCTGGAAAAATCTCTACTACAATCCCTCGAGCAACAGGTTCAGCATCTACAGCTCACGCCGAGATCCATGGAAAAACCAAAGGGTCTGAACACAGCTTTCATGCTACAGAAAATTTTCATTCTTCCCCTTCACAAGAGGAAAATTAATGCAATATACAAGTAGGAGAGGGATATATTGGTGGTGATGTAGGAGAAAATATACAGTCACCAAACCTAGATTTCCTAAGCTCTCACTTGAAGGAAAGATATTGGAAATATTAGATAAAGGTAGTGTTGTAAGACCACTTCCAAATATGTCCACAAGTCATCCCCAAATCAAATTCCCAAACCAAGAGATTCATGAAGGTTATTGGCACATATTTGACCAGATGGCACATAATCATCCTGAGGGACAAACATCAATGTTGGAGTATCCTCTCATCGACCCAGTTGCTAATGCTCCCATGAAATTCATTCCTTTGCAGAGCGTTCCTACTTTCCATGGTTTAACCTCAGTAGATGTTGATTATTTTCTATTCAAATTTGACGTTCTATGTAGCGGATATGATTATAGCACCGATCCCCAAAAGATGAAACTGTTTCCCTCTACATTAAAGGGATCAGCTTTGTGATCGTTTATGGTGCTTGGTGGAAGAGCTATTAACTCTTGGGATCAAATGAAAAATTATTTTCTCACTAAATATCAAGATTATTGTAGGACTAGATATTTGAAATATGAAATCATTAATACGACTACAAAAGGTAATAAAACTCTAGAAAAATATGTTGAATGTTTTAAATACAATTTACAAAGGTCTCGTTATACTGCATTATCTAAATATTTTTTAAATGTAACTATGATAAAAGGGATGAAGGATTAATGGATAGAAACATTAAATTTAATGTTAAAAGGATTTATTTATCAAGAAAATTATGATGACATTATTGAGTTGTGTATCAAGTGCTCTCAAGGCAGTACACGCATCAAGCCAACTGGACAAGATATTATCGCCACAAATAATAAAGTTGCTGGTGGCAGCGTAACTCGGACAGAAATCAAAAATATGTTAGAAGATTTCAAAACTAATATCCTGGGCACCCTCAAAAAATAGTTGGGCGTCCTGCAAGCCAAGCTGATACAAGCTATAGCATGAAAGAATTTAGCTATTTTCTGCCCACGATGTCAAAAAAATCATAGTCAGAGGGAATTTCTATTGGACATGGTCCAGACATACGCCATCTACACTAAGGACCATGCCACCGAGAAGTGGCTACCACTTACATGATTAAAATTAGTTTTTAAAGAGGCGAAAGAAGAGAGAGAACCAGTATACTTAATGAGCTAAAGTCGACAGTGGCAAGCCCGACTCACAGGTATGTCACAAGACAATTCTCTATTATTTTATTCTACACCATTTAATCAAAAACATAATTATGGAATAGCGTGGAAATGTCAATCACCTGTCTCTACTTGGAAGTCTCAATCATTTCCTATGTCAGCTTGTTCAAACCAACATTTTCCAACCACTAGTTCGCCAAATTCTCCTTTTTCTACACCTTTCTAGAAAAATCCTCAACCTCAACCAACATTTCCAGCTCTGTATTCATTGTATCGAAATCCTCAGCCTCTTATCCATCCCCAACTGCCAGATCAACCAAACCCAAATCCCAATAACAGACCAATTGAGATGATATAGATTGTTAAAACATCATATTTTAAAATAAAACAAATGGAATGTAGTGAACTTAGGCTGAGATCAGGACACATCATTACCCATGAGGAAAATAAAAACCAACAACAATATGATATAGAAACACCTACCATAACTAAACCCTCTACTGTGATTGACACAGAAATAAAATAACGAGGAGACACAATCAAGCAGCAAGATCCTAAAAAACTTATAATCACTTCTCCTCTATTGCCTGAAAGATTAATAATACCGAAAACCATTGTTTATCCAGAACTTGATCTCTTTGGGTAACTAAAAAATTTATGTATTAAAATTCCTCTCCTCCAAGCTATTCAAGACATTCGTATTTATGTGAAAACGATTAAAGAACTATGTGTGAAAAAGGCTGCAAGGAAACAAAATACTTCACCAATTTTCCATGTCATAGGGAATTTATCTCATTTACTTATAGGTAGGGAAACACCAATAAAATAAGAAGATCCATGGAATACCATAGTTATCATTCAAATATATGGCTTCTCATTTCCAAATACACTAGTTGATTTAGGTGCAAACATTAACATTCTAACAGCTGAAACATGTGAGGCACTTGATATCACAGCTCTGGAAACGACCACTAATTTTCTATAACTTGATGATGATTATATCATTAAACCCATGGAAAATCTACAGGAAATTATTTTTTCCGTTGGTTCATGGGAGTACCAAGTGGATTTTCTAGTTATCAACCCAAGAATTCATTTAGATGGACACCCTTTAATTTTTGGTCGACCTTAGTTAGCAGCAATCGATCCTTATATAGGTTGTCATGCTCGTAGCAAGACCATTACAAAAATAAATGTTGTAAAAAACCTTATTTTATATACCCCTGCTAAGCCAAGTCTACCCATCCTGAAAACTCATAAATAACCACCTACACACCTGGAAGAAAACATCCATTCACCTCTTACAGTAGCGAAAGCACTTGATTTCAAGAATCAGATGAAAGATAATATAATTAATAGTCTTATGAATCAATCAAATATTATGAACAATGTGAAATATAAAATGTTGAAAGTGATTATTCACAATGAATTGCAGGAAGATCCTTTAGAAGACGTCGATGATCAAAATATACTAACAAATGTTGTTCATAATAGCAAGCCTGTTGAGATTGAACCAGGAATGATTTTGAATATTAATGATAATCTAAATAGTGATCAACAACAAAATATTATTCAGGTTCTGCAAAAATATAAAGGGGTTTTTACCTAGGACTATCTAGACATGAAGGGCATAGACCCTCAATTATGTACAAACCACATCTACACCGACAAATATGCTCGTCCTATCTGACAACCTCAATGAATATTAAATCTACATCTCAATTATATCATAAAGAAAGGATTGCAGAAGTTTTTGGATGTGAATTTTATTTATCTTATTTCAGATAGTAAGTGGGTCTCTACATTGGTAGTTTTTCCCAAAAATAATAGGAAGTGGCTGATTTCTGTGGAATATAGGGAATTGAACAAGGCCATGAAAAAATACCACTTCCTTCTTCCATTTATTGATCAAGTTCTTGATACGTTGGCAGGAAAATAACTATTTTCCTTTCTTGATGGCTTCATCGGCTATAACCAGATCCAAATTTCCCCTTAAGACCAAGACAAAACTACATCTACCTTCCCCTAGGGTACGTTTTCCTATAGAGCGTTACCTTTTGGTTTATGAAATGGCCCAGATACATTTCAAAGGGCCATACTCAGCATTTACTTTAATCTGGTAAATGAGGGACTTGAAGTTTACATGGATTACTTCACCTCAGACAGTAACGATTTAGACCAAGCGCTACAAAGCTTAAAGAAATTTCTAGAATGATGCATTGCTACTAGGATATTTTTAAGCAAGGAGACATGTCACATGATGATTACAGAAGGAATAATCCTATGACAATACATCTTTACAGATGGAATACAGGTAGACCCAACAAAAATAGAGGTAATTCTTCTACTGCCTACACCTTTCAGTCAGAATGAGGTACGTAGCTTCCTTGGATATGTAGGGTACTATCGTAGATTTATAAATAAATTTTCATTAATTGTTGTGCCTTTTTATGCTTTAACGGGAAATGTTGAATTTAAATGGTCTGATAAATGTGAAATTCCTTTTACAAATATGAAGGAATTAGTTTTGACTGTTCCAGTATTGCGTGGACCTAATTGGGAGCTGCATTTTGATATCTCTACAGATGTGTAAGACACAACAATAGGTGTTGTCCCTGGGAAAGAGGAGGACAAAAAGCCCTATTCTATTTATTATATCAGAAAAAATCTCACTTCTGCTAAACTCAACTATATTGTAATGGAAAAGGAAATTTTAGCTGTCATTTATGCCATAAATAAATTTAGATATTATATAATAAGCTACCAAAAGTTTTTGTACACTGATTATTCTACCGATACTTAGCCAATAAACCAATTATTAATGGGCAGGTGACCCATTGGATGTTACTTTTGCAGGAGTTTGATATTACCATTAAAGACCATCTAGGAAAGGAAAAACCTAGTCGCATGTTTTTTTTCACCAGTTTTGAAGATGAACAATCTGTTGGCCGTAGATGATAAGTTCCCAAATGAATATTTGTTTTTCATAAATTTTAAGGCAACATGGTATGTAGATGAGGAAAATTATCTGGTGGTAGGAAAACTACCAAAGAATTTAACAGCTAAAGATAGGAAGTTGATTTCCCAATGCGGCGCCCGATTTTCTCAGATTTGTGGATACCTTTTTCACAAAGGATCTGATATAAAAATATGTAGGTGTATCCATGAATATAATATTTATGACATCCTGAAGTATTTCCATGACAAGCCTCATGGAAGACACTTCAGGGATCGCAGAATTCGACATAAAATACTACAAACGGGTTATTACTGGCCCATTATCTTTGAAGACACCAAGAAGTGTGTCCAGGCTTGTGATAGCTATGAGAGGATGGACCATCTTGGTCAATTCGATGAAATTTTGTTGCAGCAAAAATTGGTAATGGAACCTTTTGAACTGTGGGAGTTGCATTTTTTTGGCCCATTCAATCTGCCATCAAACCAAAAGGTCTACATACTAGTTGCTATAGATTGTGTCACAAAGTGGGTATAAATAATAGCCTTACCAAGAGCTATGGAAGAAACTGTAATTAATTTCCTTTTTGAGTTATTTGTACGGTATGATTTACCCAGAGAAGTGATAACAGATGGGGAGCCACATTTTGTAGAAAACAAGATTATAACCACTCTACGGGACCACCGTATCACACATAGAGTCACTTCTCCATATCACCCACAGGCGAACGGGTAGGTTGAGAGCACTAACAAGGTCATTGAAGAAATTTTGACCAAAACAGTTTAAAAAAATCGGAGAGACAGGGCCACTAGACTTCTAGAGGCCTAGTTGGCATATCGCACAACTTGGTGAAATACTACTGGTTATTCCCCTTGCTAACTTTTATTTGGAAAATAACCTATTTTTCCTATCGAATTTGAAATAAAGACTCTCAAAATAGCCCAGGAAGTGGGACTAAACCTGACAGAAGCCCAAACTAAACGAATTCAACAAATAAATGAATTAGATGAAGCTTGGTTACTTTCCCTTCAGCGGAGAGAAATTATTCAGCAGCAACAGGCTAAGTGGCATGACAGTCTCATAAAAAATAATACATTTCATGAAGGAGACTAGGCGCTCCTCTATGATTCTATATTCCAAGACATCCCAGATAAATTTCAAACAATCTGGCTTGGACCGTATTAAATTCAAGAAGTGCACAACAATGGCACTCTAACTTTGACAACCATTGATGGATCTAGCTCTTCTTTCAGGTGAATGGACACCTGGTACTTCTTTATCACAAACCGCTCACCAATTTTATTTTTTTTCCAACAGGTACGTAATGATCCCACTATGAAAGTTTTAGCTACAGGGATTAATGACCCGACAACTTTAATTTCCTAAAAATTGTTTCTTTTTAGTTGTAAATAATGTATATATTATCTTTACATAGATAGTTCATAATTTGTTGTTTCTGTGGTTTTTTATAATAATGCATTTCTTTATAAATGCACAGAGTTTTCCTTTGAAAGAGTTTCTTACACACAAAGTAACTACCATTCCTTTTTCCGTACTTCATGTTATTTTTTTTAGCATCTTTTGTTCAATTCTTTGGCCAACTATTGTTTCCTTCCAAGTGAACAGTTATCATTTCTTTTCTTTCTTTTGCTTGATTTTTCCACTAGTGTTGTTCTTTTTCAAAATTGATGAACAACCATTCTTGAAGAGATTGAACAATCATTGTTCAGTAAAATGAACAACTGATGTTCCGTTAAACGAACAATTGTTGTTGAATAAGAATGAACTGTTGTTGTAAAAAAGAGTGAACAACTATTGTTAAATAAAATAAACAGTTGTGTTTTAGTGGAACGAACAACTGTTGTTCAGTAAAATGAACAGTTACATTTTCTTTCTTGTTTTACGACTTTCACATACCATTGTTGTTAAACAGAGTTAACAACTAATGTTCAATAAAATGAACAATTGTTCTTTAGTTAAACGAACAGTTGATGTCCAATATCGACACAACTGTCGTTCAATATTATATCGAACACCCATATTTTCTCTCACATGCCTTGTTATTAAAATCACCTTTTTGGTTGGGAATTTACAATGAAGTTATAAAAAAAAATTATATTAACAAAGTTATTTTTTTTACACCATTCATGATTATCTTTATTCTGAAATTGACATGGTTCATTCCTTTTCATGACTGTCTGGATATCTCTTCTTTAGATGTGTCATAAAATGACTCACTACCTTAATACCATGATGGTTTATCTTTTACACTTTCAATTGATAATTTCCTTTGGTATGATGATATAGGAATAAAAGCATAACTTTTGTTGGAATTATTTTACTTCACACACCATCCATAACTCTTAAAGAGTTAGTGAGCCTCCCTCCACTTATAACATGCATTTGAAAATATAATATAGGCTTTCTCAAAGGTGTTAAGGGGTCTCATCACGAGCTAGCCTACCATGATCATAAGAGAATTAACAAGTGGCATTACCATAATGGCCTTCTAGAGAGTTTAATTTCCAGAAGGATGGGAGCTCTCATCACGAGCCGACCTGGTCATTTTGTTATGCCTTGGTGAATGGCACTGTGATTATCTAGTTACCAAGCCAACATAGTGGCCCATTTGTATAAAGAAAAAAAATCATCTAAGTCATGAATGTAGGATCCTGATTCATTTTTGGGTTCAAAAGCAACCCTGTCGAGGATATAGATGCCAACTAGCAATAGTCGCTCTACTTGTGGTATTGAAGTTCTATTTTACATTGCCAATTTTTCTATATCCTACTATTTATATTGATTCATTTCCAAAGACGAATTTACCATTTGAAAAAAGTTTACATTTTTTTTAACCAATATGCATGGTAAGCTATATTATTATGTGAATTACATTAATATTGTTCAATCAACTGATGCCAACAGTCAATATCATTAATCACATTTTCAGCTGCATCCTACTTGTTTACATGAGGAAAATTATTTCCGTAAGAATTATTTCTCTACTTTATTCCATTTTTGGTCATTTTATAAACCATTTCCATTATTTATAGTTATCACTGCTCTGACTATTTCCTGACATATTTCTACTTCTATGACTCTTTTTATGCCTCATTTATGAATCCACTTCTTCCTTTTCTCTTTTCTCATGCTCAAGGGACGTGGACGTCCTTTTGTAATTAGAGGGGGGAAGGTATACATTATGGAATAGCATGCGAAATAACTACCGAAATTCGCCAAACCTTGCTGATGCGAAAAATATTATTATTGATTCCTTTATATAAAATAATATTTCCCAATTCAAAAGCTTTGTATGTAGTATTTTTTGTTGTTCCAAACTGTCTAACTATGATAAAGTGCATGGAAAGGTGTGAATTAGGCTACAATAGCACAACAAATATGGGAGGAAAATATGTCCACAATGAACCTAAAATACTACGACTAATAGAGTAGGCGCGTGAGATTCTTGACGGTGTTGGTTGGCTTCAATATGTCATCAAATTACCGGGATTCCATAATGAAATAGTGCTTGAATATCTGAAAATTTTTTAGAATGGGCACACAAATGTAAAAGGAAGAAGTATAACAGTCTCAGAAGTAGTCATAGCTGAAGTCTTGGGACTTCGAGTCGAAGGCACAAAATGATCTAATAAACATGTTCTATTTCATGAAGCGGTTGCAGTATTGAGGATCCAGACGAGGAACTAATATGCAACATCATTAAAGGAACCATGGAGAGAACTAGTGGCCACCTTTAAGAGATAAATCACTCGTGATGGTCATCAAGTTGTGGTAAAACCTTGAAAAAATGAACTGTTAGCAATTCTTAGAAAGAAAATCACAGTTAATCATATGTTCTTTCTAAATTACTTATTGCATGATGTTTCTATTCGAGTTAGAAAATCTACAAAATCCACATTCTACCATCAGTCATCATGGCTTGATTAAGCTTATTATTATTCATGAATTTTCCCAACAACAATTGACATCAGATAACTTTGTAAATTATACTTAACCCCTATCAAAGGAAAACCCTAATGCACTGGCATGGTAGATGATAGGAATATTGATGACTTAGAACAACAAATGAAAGAGGAAAAAATTTAAAAGAGAGCAAGAAAAAGGAGTACTTCTTCCTTAGCCTCTGGCCAAGAAAAACAGAGACGTTTTGTGATGCTAAGCTCACAACGACATACCAAAAACCCAATAGATGAAGTAAAACCATCTCAGGAAACCCCTACAAACCCTCAGAACACCATTTGATTAGATGATGAGGATGAGTTGGCCCGAGTGTTGGAAAATTTGGGAATACTCTTCCAGGAAGGAGACCAATTTGATAATTTTCATGGTTGATATAATACCCTTAACCAGTCTGCCTCTATAGGTAGTTCTGGGCACACGGAAATTCCCCCCTATTGAAGGAATGGATGAGTTATAGAATCAAGGGGAACCAATTCCCTTTATAGATTAATATCCTAAGGGAGAAACTCATGTAGAAACAAATTCTGAATCAAAAAATCAATCATGAGACATTATTCCATTGGAACAAGACGCTAACATTGGCACAACCTCTCTTTTACCTGAAATGGACACAATTTTTCCCTCTCCAATCAAAAACCCCATAATGAAGGAGGAGAAGATAGACGCAGATAATGTCAAGTTGAAAAGGTTGACAGAAAAGAACAAAAATTGAAGAAAATGATTAGAAGATTAAGAAAATGGTTCAAGGTAGTGGATAAGAACCGAAAGAAGAAAGTGGAACTAGAAACCATTGGATACCATATAGAGAAATGTTCCACTAAGGAGATTGGAACTGAAACTAAAAATATTTGTGCTTGTTTAAAGGAGACAAACAATATTTTCTGTGAATGTTATGAACATTCTTGTTCAAATAGATTTTGTAGATTGTTCTATTCCTCAAGAGACGACGGGTACTATAGAAACTGTTGCTCAAACTGATTTAGTGACAACATGTTATAATGTAGCTTAGACGGATGAAACACCTCATTATGCCCCCCTCATAAGGGAGGATTTTATCCTGAAATTACAAAATGAATTAAAAAGGACCCAAAAGGTGTTGGCTCAAAACAAAAAAGAAGTGTTACCTTTACAGACATGCCAGGAATCATTAAAGAAACTGGATACACTTACTACAACTAAAGATGAGACTTTTTCTAGTCTCAGAAATGAGCAGGATAAAGTAAATAAAATGTAGAACCATATTCAAAAGGCCATGGAGATAACTGAAACCATTTATTCGATTTATTCTAGTGTTTTGTCTTGTCGATTAGCAGACACTAATTATGCCTTATTTCTACTAGAGAGGTACTTATTACTAAATATTAGAGCTGTCAGGGCTAGTAAACCAATGAAATTTAGGATTACCTAGAATTTTGTTCAATGCTACAAGGAATAGGACGAGATGGTAAAACACCTTCTTTGTGCATTATACCCACATAATTTTTCCTTGGAATATGAAAGGGATGTTTATCCTAGTCCCTTTATTTGAGATGTTCAATTCCAAACATTCCTTTATTTTTGTTCAAACTATCTTGAATGGGCCAATCGCTATAATAGTTTTAAGAAAAGGGAGCATGGTCTAGATTTATGGGTTAGAGGAGAAGCCATTAAACCTTTACACATTTTCATATAGAACAAAAGGTTTATGGAAAAAAAAGGAGTTGTATCCACATTGGGACATTTCCATAAATATTTTATACATGTTGGAGGAAAATATTTCCAGGACATTAAAGATGATGCTCTGTTTGCAGTGAAACAAAGGTGGAAAGCTTCCAATAACAATGTCAAAAACTTGGAGTCATTTGGTTACAAAAAATTTAAGGCTCTTGCTACTCCTATGAGTGTGTACAACAATATCATCCAATGCAAGAGGCATACCTGGATAGGATGTCATTACAGGTGTCCTATTATCTGGTATCCCCCGAAAGGATATTATTTTGGTTATGATTTACCTGAATGTCATGAGATCTATTCTTTTGCAATGCTTACACAAAAGATTAGTTTTAGGATATATCAGGAAGAAGATTATCGGGCCTACTGTTTGACACAATTACACCTCAACTATCTTATTCCATGAGGACATGCAAAAATTTAAGCAGGGGAGTATGTTTAGTCATGGAAAATGTATGTTTTTATCCTCATATTAACTTAATTAATCATTTAGTTTTATGCATTTATCTTTTTTTTGGGAATAACCTAGAAGAAAAAATTGTGAAAGATAAATAGAATCAATTGTCAAGAAATTGTATGATTTTAGCATAAAAACTAACTTTTTCTTGCCTTTATGTGCAGTAATCAGAATCAGAAAATTGTTGTTCAAACGATGGAAAAACAACGACCAAAGGATAATTTCTTGATCGCATAGGCTAGTGGAAGAAAATGACAATCAATATAATTCAATAGTGAAAATCTGATTATTAGTTGTGAAATCCTCAAGATCTCCTGATCTTGAGGATTCCCTCACGTCTATTAGTTCGCCATTTGGTTATATAAGGCTGATAGGTGGAAAAGAAAAGGGGTTAATTTCTAAGTCGCAACTTTAATTTGGACATAATTATTTGTATTAAATATAGATTATTTTCACTACGATGATGTTGTATATTTACTACTGTGATTAATAAGAAAAAGTGTTATTTCTTCGTAATCATGTTCTGAGTATTCTCAATAGTAGCTTCTGGAGGCTTTGGGCCTAGTCACTAGGAGATTTGTTGCTTTTTTTGTTCCATAATCATCTATGTCATCTCTATGATTGTTAATTACTTTTTCTTGTTATTCCAATAGTGTGATGTTAGAATTCATTTCCATAGTTTACCTTTACTGTTGACATAAATCTTAGATGTTGTTACTCTTACAGTTGCATATAACTCTTTAATTAATTGCTCAGATTGGCATTACATTTGATTATTGTTCCTTTCAAGTGATGTTATCATAGATATTCGATGATTGATTACTGTTATTCTTAATTAAAGGCTTGAATAGTTTATTGATGTTCATTTACTGTAATTTATCTTTTTAGTAGATAATTGTTAGGCAGTAATTCTTCAAATGTGATTCTTTCAATTCAAGAGTTTAGATTCATTTTCTTTACAAATCAATTGAGAATAGATCAAGATTTATGGTTTATCATTGCTTTAAGGTTTTATTTTCAATTATTCCATCTTGAACTTCGATAATTAGAGATTAATTATTGCAATGATTTAGAATCATGTGTTCCTAAATATATTTTTATTTGACTCTGCATAAACAGTGCCAACAGTCTTGAAATAAACAGATGAATCCTTGGTTGATGATTAATCTAGGTATTAATATTGATTTTCATAGTCATCTTAGTGCACCAACACACATCTATATAAAAGAGTGAACACATAGTAATCAGCTATCAATGGAAAATACATTTTGATCAAGGTAGATCATCAAAACGATAGTCCAAAAATGAGGAACTAGACTCCCTAAATGATGATAATGATCTAGAGCTAGAAACTAAAACACTTGTACATGGTTATTTAAAATCCCACCTTCTCCATGATATTTGTACAAGAATAATACAAATTTCACCTTCTCAATGGTTTCATCACCTATGCACTTGTCAAGACAAATTATATGAAGAACTAAACTTCCCAACACTTCTTTTTGGATCATGTCACCCTACTGATGTTATTAATTTCTTTTCATATAAAAAATTTTCACAATGGGAATTGTTCCACATGTCTCATGACTTTTCAACATATATTACAAACATATTTTTAAAGAGATTCATATTTATATAAACCAAGTTTGTAACTCAACTTTGATTTCTAATCGAAAAAGGAGAACTAAAAGAAGAAAAAATAGTTGCTAAAGACGTCAAAAATAAAAACAATATTAAAAAATTATTAAAATCACCAATTGCATATCATTGTTTACGAAGAATTCGTACATCACCTGACTATTTTGAACATTTGAGAAAATATATATTTGCAATGATACGACAATTTCTCCCATTGACTTTCTTTGTCACATTAACCAGTGTTGAGCAACTTTTGGAACCATTGATAAATGCACTAAAATAAAAAGCACTGACTCCATAACAAATCAGACAGAAAAATTTTATGATGAGTTCACTGACACATTGATGAAACGTTAATCGTTCATCTCTAGTCGATATTATAGCAATAGAATCTCATCACTAAATTCTTTGAGAACGAAAAAAAATGAATTATTTGGTCAAGTGCAAGATTAATTTTTTATGATAGAACTCCACAATAGAGGAATGAAGCATGACCATGGATTAATTTGTATTCAAGATTCTCCAATATATCAATGATCCACTAATGTCGATGTCATAGGTTTTATTGACCAGTATTTGACTTATGATTCAATAATTTTGTCGAATCAAATTATTCAATTTCAAACTTGTCCCCATGTAAAAACACAAAAAAACTAAAAATTCTACTTGTAGCTTTGGTTTCCCTATCCCACCAATTGCTGAAACTTGTATTTTGCACCCTTTATGTAATGAAAAAAACGATATCCAAAAAATGAAAAATAAACTTTCATTTCTTCTACATGACAAATCCTATTAAAAAAAACATAACAATTTCCATCTTTTTATCTGACCTTGGAATTACAAAAAAATAATACATAACGCTCTTAGAATTTTATATTAATCATCCAATTGTGATACTCAAAATAAATCATTGTGCTCTCTGGATAAATTCATTTAAAAAAAAAATCCATTATTTGTGGAAAGGAAACCCAAATTCTCAATTTATTTTAGATGCCTATGCTGCAACAACATATTGCAGCTCTTATACGACAAAAATGGATCGCTCCATGAGAACTGCATTCAAACAAATTTCAAGAAAATTTCATATCTTGTGGAGACAAAAATGTTAAAATTATTCGAAAACTTGGAAACACATTGCTAAATATCCAAAAAATGTCAAGTCGACAAGGAGTCGACATTTTTCTATGATTTCCTTTGTATTAAGCTTCTATAAAATTTATTTTCATTAACATTTCTCCAACTAAAAAACAAATATATGTTGTAAAAAGACCTATTTTTTCAGAAAAAGAACTCAATAAATCTGAAGATATTCTTTGCATGACAACAATTGATAAATATGTTACATGTCCCATTACCCTTCAGTTTTTCATGTGTGTTGTATTATTTCCATGACTAGTGGCACACATGGGGGGGTGGGGTCACAGGTTGGGCTGATATCCCCCCATGTTCATTGTAATGGGTGAAGTATGGGAGCAGAATCCCCACTGCACTGGGTCGACGAAAGTGCCCCAGGAATTTTTTTGGGCCCTATAATAGGTAGGCAAAGCTACCAATGGTTTTTTGCATGAGTTTTGCACATGGATTTGGGCACAATGGTTTTCTTCCCATGGTATTTTCATATTTGGTCAAGGGAACTATGATTATGTTGTAATCTAGGGTTAATGGATTGGGGTTTATGAATTCTTCGACATGTATATATATATTGTAACATTGAAAGGAATATAATGAAAAAATCAATATGGTAGTCATCGTTTTGGGATCCAAGGGAAAATCTCTGTGTATATTTGTTTTATGTTCTCACCATTTTTTTTTTGTTTTAAGAATTCATTTGCAGGTAATTTTTGTACATGGTTAAAACGTACATTCAGAAAGTTTGGTTGGGAGAATATATTTCCTCTTATTTAATCACGAAAACAACATAAAATAAATAAAACGACCATGTGTCATAATATTCATTCAATACAATGAACACATGGACCCAAAGAACCATTATAGAGTAAAAATGATGCTCTACATCACATACGCAGAGTTTGACTACACAGTTAATATAAATGAAGAGGCGTAGGTTGAAGCATACTTTTCGCATAAACACATTGTCGATGTCACTAAATTTTTTTTCTTGTTTAATCACACCATGGTGTGATATTGAAGTGGCTTCTACTACAATTTCATCCCAAAGTGATGAGACATTTATGCTTCAATTACCATTAGAAATTATAAATAGGACTTGTTCTAATGAAAAATATGATATTCAAGAAGACTTGTAAGAGACAATGTAATTAAAAAACACTCGAACTAAATATCCAAAAAAAATGAATTCATTAAGAATCACTTTGTTTTGGAAACATTGGCATACCATGAAATCATGAGACAATTAATTCAAGATAAAAAATCAATAATCATACAAATAGTTCTATGGAAAAAAATAATCCTAGTAAGCGATTCTATTTGTTCATCACCAGAGGTGCGGGTATGAGAAATAAATTCACTACACAAGCAGTTTACTATGCAAAATTACATATATATAACAAAGACTTACAAAGTGACCCCTTGAAAAAAAAGGTCTAATACATGCATTGAATGTTAAGGCTACATATATTGCACATGGTATCATAGTCCATTCAAATTTTCATTTGCCACTTTCACCATTTCACATGATGCTATCGGCTTCTAAAATGCTCGCTATATTGAGAAAAGAATATGAATCAATAAAATTTATGTTGATAGATGATGATTCATTAATTTAATCTCAAGTGCTATACAACATTGAAAAGCGACTTAATGAAATTATCTATACTCCAACTTCCCCATTTAGGAACCTTGATATAATACTTTGTGGTAACCTATGTCAAGCACAACCTGTGCATGATTATTGGATACTTGAAGGATTGCATATTAAAGGAACTAGTGCTCCTTACAAATTTTGGAAATAAAATGTGAAAACTTATGAACTAAAATTAGTAATTCGACAAGAAAATACGAAATTTTTATCCATCTTAAATAGAATTAGGACATGTTCACATATTGATGATGATATTTCATTATTCAATAAATATTGTTATAGATTAACACCAAATGATCTAAATTGTCCATACATCTTCTATTTAAAAAATAAAGTATATGAATATAATGAAAGAATGTTTTCTCTCATCAACAAAGAAGAAATCATATTAAATTGATATGATAGAAAAATTGAATCAACAAATATAAATCACAATAAACAAATCAAAATTTAGTTTCCATATTCCATTGTGCTCAAATAAAATACACTTATTGAACTAATTGGTGGAAATTACATTGTTCTGGATGGCTTGGTAAATAATGCTAAAGGAAATTTAAAGCATCCATGGTGTTTGAAAATGGAAAAATTTGGATTGAATTTATTGATCCAGCAGTTGGCAGTATTCAATGGGAAAAAAATGCACATCTATATAAATATGGAATAATGTCTACCTAGACACCTATTACTACAGTTTGTAGGAATAATGAATGAAACAACAAAATTATTTTTTCAATAGAACAACTCCATGTTTAAGATGCATGTGCAGGAACTATGCATCGATCAGAAGGGTAGACAATGGAAAATTTGGATTTTGACCCAAAATGACCTAGGCAACATGGACTTGTCTATACTGAACTTTCTCGTGTCAAAGATATTAAATCCTTGTACTTATTAAACAAATTATAACATAGTAAGTTTTCCCTCATTGAAAAAATTTATATTGAGCTAAATATACCTAGAAAAAATACCTCTTATGAGCTTAATTATAGAATATATCAAAGTAAAACAAATGCCAATTTGAAAATATGTCCTTTCAACACTCAAATTTTCTCCTTGAATTTTGAAGATATCCTTGTTGAATATGATTTAATGAGTGTCAACATTATTTTTTTCCAAGAAACAAAAGAAAAATGACCCCCATCAAATCCTTTTTTGTCAAGCAAATATCACTAAGGGACTATAAGGGACTATACTAGTAATATAGGGATCCATTTACATGCAATTATCGCATACTACAGAAAAAGTATTGTAGTTGACAATCATTTCACTTATACAAGAATTCAAATTGAATCAACAATTGCAACATTCCATGTTGAAATAAAAACCATTATATTGAAAAGTATAGATTGCACCAAATGAAAACGTTAAAGAAAGAATTAATTCCATCATGCTTATTTTAGAAAATGCATGCAAGAACTACCCAATTGTGGTTGTTGTTGATTTCAATTTTACATGTTTCAAAAGAGCCATCAACAAATAAAACTACTTTCATTTATGCAAAGTAATGACATCAATTTTCATACAAAAAAAACAACAACTGACTATAGCTCAATTCTAGACCACTTTTGGAAAAACCTTTCATATAGTACTATTTCTTTCCATGTATTTGATTCTTATTGGACATATCATCATAAAATTGTCTTACCATATCTTTTTTTTTCAACTTGAGTCATTTTTCCATAGTTCATATTCTACAATTTCATTGTTGACTTGTCACAATTTTTGTCACATTTGCAAATGTGCACCTTTGAAATATGCTTTTATTCTCAAACATTGAAAAAAATATAAATTTTTCACAATAACGAACAAGAAAGTAACAAAAAATGCAAATATCAAATTCCGGTAATTATTTGAAGCATCAACATAAATTTTCTCAGTTTGTCTTCTATAACTGTAATTTTTTTTATGTCATAGTTAGCATGGAACTTACGCATTTTCGTTTTCACTTTGTGAAATGTTGTGCTATATACTGAATAGTATTATTTAATTTAGATTCTAGTTCATATTTCATTATTTCTTGTGCAACTTCCTCTGAAAAAGAAAAAAGGAAAAATTTGTTTTTGTGGCCATAGTTATTCTTAATGACACATTCCATAAATGAGCTTTATGTTTACTTGTCAATGAAAATATAAAACATTTATTTCTTATAACTGATGCACATTTACTACATAGCCACTAACAATGGCTAATAGTACTATAAAAATAGAATACATGTATATATAATGTATCATTGTAGAGCATACATTGTTTTAAACGTTATTTATAGAATTGTTTCAAACTTACTGACTTGCATTTTCTCTTTCTAGCAGTGATTGGTAAATTCATTTGGAACAATATCATGGAAACACCTAGAGCTCTATCAAAAAAGCATTCAAATAAGTAATGGTGGAATATAGGAATCCAAAAATGTTAGGTTTGTGTTACACTGAATATTTGTATAGTCAAATGACATATTTTCATTAAATCAATGCCAATGTTTTTTAAGGCATATTGTTCTAAATTGGCATATAAACAAACAAACAAAAAAATCTAATCAACATACTCTTCAATCATTGAAATATGCTCAGGATCATATGCACGGACTTTTGAAGGTGTTATTTAGGTTAGCTATGGGTAAAAAAAAACTAAAAGTCCTAACTCCCCTGCAAGGGTGTGGTTTCTCTATGTTGATTTGGTTGATAGCCATGATCAACTGACTATCACAGTGTGCACAAAAGACAATATTATATTGTTTTTCCAAAACGTGTTTACTGTTGGAAATAATATTCGAATTGCAATTTTTTTGATAAGAAACAAGGGTATTTGTGAATGAGGAGATGAAAAAAAATTCACACTGTTATAGGACAAAACCACGATTGAATCAATTGCACAAGTTCACAAAAAATGTATACGGGCTCCAAATACAACAATACAAGTCCTGCTATCTCAAATGATACATACGAAGTTGGTTCAATAGGATAAATAGTGATAGGTTTTCAAAAAAAATAACAAACAATTTGAACTCAATATAAAATATGGTGAAGCTTGAGATGACAATGCAATTGTAATTTTACATCTACAATAAATATACTCTCATTTTTAGAAAAATGTAATAGTTTATTTGAAACCAAATTATTGTATCTTTGTTTTCCATTTTTATCAAGGTAGAAATTATCTCATTATTTCTTCAAAATCTGGTTACCAAAAAATATGGTGCCTGATTCATTGCAGCTATTATTGAATGATAGTCATAGAAAACATTTTTTCAAAATACAATATGAATTGGAATCAAAGAGGAATCCTCTCTATTTGTTAAAAAAAATTGCTAGAAATGATGTGAAAGGAAATCAACAATTACACTCTAAATCAACAGCTTTTTTTGACCCATTGAATGATGAATTTGTAATAGTGAAGCTATTATATTTTGTCATGTTAGGAAGATATGTATGTTTCATAATAGATTTTTGTTCAAGTACAAATATTTTTAGTTTTATGTACAAAATCTTGCATTTTGATGATACATAATTGAACCTAAGAATTAAAAATAAATGAATAAATAAACGGATCGAAGGAATTTTGAAAGTCAGAAATGTTACCTCTCTTCCTTTTAATAGAATTTGCAATAAATTCAAACAACGTGTTCATTCAAACACAACGAAATCCACAATATGTAAGGATGACAAAACATTTAACTATGAGAACAATGTTAAGTGCACATTGGAAACAAAGAGTTGCAAAATTGATTGCATATTTCAAATGTTGCAGCTAAAAGAACACTTCCGAGTTATTGATGAGACAAGATTTCAACAATACATCCAAAGAATATCATCTACAGTTTTCATTTTAAGAAAAATTTGTATTCGAGGTATTTCTACTTTAATAATTAGTGACATTATTGCTGAGATAAAAAAGTTGTGACCAACAAACAAAAATCTTCCTCTATACATCAAGTTTATACATTTTGACAATTAAGATATTGTTTGTATTTCCATTTTTACTTTATGTATTTCACCAACTCATAATTCAAAAATACTTGTAGCGTCACTAATGTATAGTTTTTATTTTATTGTATGTTACATAATTACAAAACACAAAAAACATATAATCCAGTACTTTCGAGATATTTTCTACAATACATCAATCAAGATTTTATTTTTTTGGTAACTAGTTTCTTTTTCTTTTTCTTATAGCTTTTGAATCAAACATATTTTTATGTTGCAAATGAAAACAGAGAGCAATATGCACATTACATAATATAATATTTGAGTTATATCAAAAATATTATGAGACTATGGTCTTGTTTTTTTATGATAAGAACATAATATCTTAGTTCCACAGTAACATAATGTAACTCCAGAATACTAATTATGCCATATTACATATATGTCGATCTTTTTATCTTCACGATTGAAATATTAACCTGGATTCTCATTTACTGTAAATTTTGGAATTATGTTGTGTTAGGAAAAAAATGGGAAGAAAAGAGTTTCTTGTGTATCAATTTATATATTTATGTATATTCTCAATTAAATTCCTGTGTTAAGAGAAGACACTACAATATAATTGAGATATATGTGTTGTGGTTCTATTTTCACATACATCAAATTGTCCTTATTTTCCTATTTGCATAATTGTTTTTCATGTAGTGTTCATTTGATGATTATATTTTTTGCTCTTGTTTTATGAGCTTTATAGTGTTTTTTGCAATTATATACAATTTCAAATTATTTTGCAATTAATTAACAAAATTTGCATCTCATTTATGTTTTCTAGTTTTTTTTGTATCTCTTCTTAAAATTCATTGCGGCTCAGAAAAAAAATTTCAAATTTAACTATAATATATCGTGGTTTTATTGATACTAGATGCTACAACTATGTTGCTCAATTATTTTTACTTGTTTTTCCCAAGACATAGATGGAAACCAATGTGCATAGTAACTACATCGACTTGTTCTCTTAGAAATTTATACCAAGCCGGTGCATCATTTTTTTAATAGGAACATAATATCTCAGTTGTAAAACAACATTGCATAATTCTAAAAAAATTATTATAGCATATTATATACATACAGGTTTTTTTCTTTCCACCATTACAATATTAACTTGAACTCTCATTTTCTGTAAATTCTTAAATTGTGTTATCTTAACGTAAAAAAAAATTGCAAGTATATTAATTACTTAATTTCTATATATTTTCAACAAAATGTTCTATGAAAAAAAAAAAAAAAAAAAACCTCTATAGGAGCATTGAGACATCTGTGTTTTCTCCTTTTGTCCACATATGTCAAATCTTCCAGAAAAAATATTTCTATTTGCACAAGTGTTTTCTTCAGCCTGTTGCTTTTGTTGATTGAATCTCTTGTACAAAGCTTTTTATTTCCTAATATATACAGTGTTGTACTGAACTTATAAATAATTGGAAATTTCTGATGTAATGAATTAACAAAACACACATCTTATTTCTATTTTATAATGTTTTTTTGTTCCTCTTATAATGCATATCAACTTGAAACAAATTACAAATTTAACTATATTGTGAAGAAAATGTGGTTCTTCTAATCCCAAGTACTATAAATATGGTTCCAAATAGTTTTTTTAGATCTTTGTCATGAGACATAAACGATAACTAGCATGCCTAGTTTCTAGCTACTTTTTTTTTCCATTTCAACCTATTTTGATATTATTTATCGTAGAAAATGTTAATATTTTTGAATTTTGGGCCTCTGATAATGAATATTTGGTGAATGGTGAAAGCTAGGTGTACTATTTGCAATCAATGATCCATTTTCTATAGTACAATGTCATTTATATGAATAATAAATATAATAATTGTTTTTAACTTTGAACTCTTATGATAAATTTTTCATTGAACTATATAAACAATTTTACTTGGACATTATGATAGATTTTACTATCATTAGTGTCTCATTTTCTTAACAATATAGTCTTAGGTATTTTGTGTATTTATTATTTAACATATGCAATTTATTACTTTATATGTATTGTAAAAAAAAATTTAGACATTTCTACAATAATCATTGAATCATTGGTGACATGATTTCTTATTTTTTATCTCTCATATCATTTTAGACTCTATGGTTTAATTGTAACAATAGGGAATCAATAGCATTGAAAAAAATATCACTAAAATTCTATGTTTGGACTCACTTATTTCCGAAATATTGAAAGATATTGAATCGTTGAATCAAGTTCTTTTATCCCTTTGTTAATTAAGCATAGTAGAACTATGTTCAATGTTAATTCAGTTTCATTTATCCCTTAATTCTAGACAGAAATTGTTGTTTCCATGAATATAGGAATCAAGAAACATATGTTAGATGGGAATTTTAAAACATAGTTACGGAGTGTAACAAAAAATGTGTCTACAACTGCTCTTCAGCCATATTTTCTTCTTGTTCCAATATTATCAATGAATACATAAAATGAGCTCAATGATGATCGAAAACATGTGCCACACGCTTCAAACAATGGACTCAATAAGTGAAAATAAAAGCATAAATTTATGAATAAAGAGGTATGCATTTTTTAGCCACCTATTACCTATTACTTAATATTGTTGGGAAGTTTGATCAAGCAAACTTTGAGTACATTGATCTGATATTTTATGTAATCAATATACCAGTAGTATGTATCCAAATAGTCATTATATAGTTAATATACAGTAATGCTTGAAGCTGAAACTAGTGTCCTTACATTCCATATTTTAATATTTTAATGTTAATATGATAATTAATCTCATCATGGATAGTTTTCAATATAATTTTGTGATTTTGAATCCTAGTATTTCTTTTAGCATGTGTTTTTTCAAATAATCCATTATGTTATCTTTCTTATGGGTTTCATATTATATTTTCCTCTTACTTGAATAACGTTACAAGTTGCCACACTCGATCACTGAATTTGGAAACTAAAAAAATGGCAATAATGTGAAGCTTATTTCTAGATAAACCAACAAGTGAAAAATACATGTTTTATTCTTATACTTTTTGAACGTTTTTTCTTTACATTCATACTAAGGTATATTTTTCACAACACAAATTATCATATATTGATTTCTACACTAGGTGGCTACAAAGTATCCCTATGTGTTTGTGCTGAATAATTATATCTAGTGAAATCTAACTATTGTTGTTGTAATAAAACAATAAAAAAGACAACGTCCTTTCATAAACAAGGAAAATTTTATCTTTGTCACATATCGAGAAATTTATACACGGTTATGTTTGATGTTTTAAAGCTTAGGTTATCTTAGTTGCCAACCTTGCAGGAAATTTCATGACTTTCGAACAGTGCAGCCACCATGGTTTTTTGGATACTCTTCTATTGGGCTTGCTCTTAGCATAAAAAAATTTACAGGTTTTCCTTCTATTTCATACCTCTGTTTGTATTTTATCATCCAATTTAACTAGATCTATAGAGATGGTATTTTATGATTGGGCTATGAATCGGAAACACATTGACTAACATAAATTAAATATAAGGATACTTGGAAATGGAAAGAATATTTATGCAACCCAAATTAGAGTACTTATTTAAAAAAAAATTATTAGCAAAGTACATATCGTATATCCATTCCATTTTCCTACACGTTTGCGATAGTTCTAGTTGAAATAAAGGCAAATGTTAACAATGTTCATAGATTTCGTCTTCTATACTTTGGAATTATGCACTGTGTGGGTGATCTGGATTTATGCAGGAACACAGAAGAATACACATATAACCATAAATACAAATATGCAGCAGAAATAAAACATCATTTAATTAAAATCAAATGACTGAAATATGCGTATAGACATAGTGGAAATAAACTAGCTAGGTCTCTTGTAGATTATCTCTTAGAAGATATGTGGTGGATACAGGCCTCTGAACTGTGTTACAATGAGGATCAAAATCCTATCTGTTGTTGAGAAACAATGGAAAACACTAATGGGCCTCATTTGGGTAAATTAGTTTGAATTGATCAATACCTTGTTAGAAATATATATCCTAGGACTACAACTTTTGACATGAGAAACATAGAACAAACTTCCATGTTTCTCTTGGTTTTCTCAAAAAACGTCATTTTGGGCCTCAAAACGACTCCTAAAGTTCAAGACCCGAAAAAATGCTAAAAATAGTAAGTTGTGATGAAACTAAAAAACCAAAAGAATCGATGGTGGGGTTCCAAATGGAATAAGTGGGTGGCCACCAATATCCACCTGGATCATTCCTCCCCCCTTAGGAAGAAATTATCCCCATTGGATTGAGTTCCTCCATCAGGTGAGGCAAATGCTGCTGAACTTGGTATTAGATTTGTGAAGATGTCATGGACCTGCTAGTGTATGTGATGGAAGAATTCAATAAATTTGGTTTCTTTATCAGCCTTATGTAGTACATGTATGTATTTTGTCTATGTGATCACATGAGTTATGGAAATATCAAGTGGCACCAACCTGGGGTCATATCAATGGAGTGCTTGATGTGACAATGTAGAGGAACCTCTGTGGGTGAGGATAAAATGTACTATATTGCTCCATGACTTTTTCCATTTGCTGCTTCCAAGAAAGGGAGCCATGTTTTGAAGTTGTGGTCACAATCTTATTCTTGCCATGTGGTTAAATTGTAATGAAAATAAATTCCCTGGTTTGCAAAACAATCTTACTGTGTTCTTTTGCAGTACTCAAAGAGATGGAAGGAGGCAGTACTACCTTTGGTATCTTGTATAATTTATTTCCCAAAGTAATGACAATAGACTAAGGCCTAGACATACATAGAGTGTCGCTTCCAAAAGTATTGTTGGACCAATAATACATCAAACACATCAATAGGAGAAACATCACACAGTACCTCATCCGTGAATGGCTTGATGTTATATGTAGGGTGGAACTGTTGGTAGATGCGAAGATAATTTCCTTCGTGAAGACACCCATTTGTATATGGTTGCAGGTGTTCTATGGTTGTTAGGCCAAGCCACTTCACAAACTCTGCTTAAATGAGGTTCTCTTGGCTTCCACTGTCGACAAGGAATTGCAGTGGAGAAGCCTTCACCCACATCTGTGAATGGAAGAGGTGCTCCCCCTCCTCTGGATCCTCTGGATCCTCGCTCTAGAGCTTAGTTGTGGAAAAAATGGCACTAGGATCCAAATCAATGAGCCACTTCCCTTTTTCATCGCCCATGTTTAGTTCTGTCTCAAGATTAGAACATGCATCTGATTTGTGCCTTCACCAAAGACTGTTCGACTTGACACTCATTTTTGTTGTGAGTGGGGTTGTTACGAAATTCACACCACTTCCTCATGTCATTGTTTTTATTTTTGGTTTTGTTCTGAGTCGCCTCTCTTTGGCTTTGCCCCTCTTTCTACGGTTCAGGGGTTCCTTTCCCTAGCTTCGGATTCATAGTTCCAAAGTCTTACTTCTTCTACTTAAATTTCTGCTTGATCTTGGCAGGATAGTGATATGTCGTGGCAAGCGAGGTAATGTAGAGGAAATCCATTTCCTCTTGAATGTAACTGGGAAAATAGTTGCGATAATCTAGCACCAAATGTCTCTCTGAATATTTAATACCCAAATATGTGCATAGGGCATGGAAAAAATTTGTGACTTCGTGCACATCTTGATCCCTTTGCTACTACAACGTGGTCCATTGGATGTACTTGTCCTCCTAGCTCCCCATGGGATAATATTGCTCCTTGATGTTTTCTCGAAACTAATTCCATGTTGGTGTAGCTGAGAATGGAGAGGGTTCCTCCCCGTCCTTTTGGTCATAGTAGGTTTCCCACTAGTTTTTGACATGGGGGGTGGCTTTTAGGAGTGTAAAAGTAATATTTTCTTGGTTGGAGAAATAATGGACTTAGAAATACCCTTCCACCAAATTAAACTATCTATCAACTACGTCTGCATATATCTAGCCTTAAAATACAGGGATGTCGAAATCCTATTATAGCTTGAAAGGAGTGGTGCCTCTAGAATGGTTGTTGGATGCAAATAAGTAGACGGTAGGTAGTTTTTGAAGGATTTGGGTGAATTTATATATCATCATGTTGCTTTGTTTCTCGAGGACCTCCATTGGCACATTAAGATGACTATTTAAAATTAATCCTAATACCTATATTAATCATAAACCCTGGGTAAGTATGTTTATTTCAAGAGTGCTTGGCAAATTTTATGCAAGTGAAATTGGAGGTTAACAATTCCAAATCATTGCAATAAGTAATATCTAATTCTCGAAGTTCAATCAAAGCATTTCTGAAAGCAACTGTGAAATAATTTCAATTAATCAACTTAACTTAATCTTGGTTAACTCTACGGAAGAAACAACTTGAAATGCGAGAATTAAAGAATCCACACTTAACCAGAAACGTTAATTGATGTCTATAACAGTTTGTTAATCAGAAAGCGAATACTGCAGGAATTGAATAACAAGTAACTCATTCATTCTTGTTAACTAAAATTCACAATAACTGATTAACCAAATAACATCACTCATAATGAACGACAATCCTTCACAAATTCTTGAATGAATTTGGTAAATGGAAGAATAATACTCAAGTGGAAAGGTAAAAGAAAATAAGACTTCAAATCAATGGAAAATAAATCATTGAATGATGATGGTAATTGAATCAACTATAATTATGTGAAATATAGAAATAATTAATTGCAGAAAGGAGAAATTGAGAATATAACACAGAAAAGTAGTAGAGCTCCTAGTGACCAAGCCTAGAGCCTCTAGAAGTCTCTGCCAAAAGATATTCAGAACAATATTACGAAGGAACCACTATCTTTTTCATTAAATTCAATAGTAAAGGCGCAACATCATTGAGTGCGAAAACATTGTCCTGAATAAATGTCAATAATTTTAAATTACAACATACAGGTTAAAAATATCATGTTCTATTTCACCTATTTGTCTTTTATAACCTATGGAAAAACAAAACGGATAATAGTGAATCCTCAGGATCAGGAGATCCTAAGGATTTCATAGTTATCTAGTATATTACATTATGAAATAGGCGTGATTCTGCTCTTATTTCATTGGTTCGCATGAATAGGATACGATATTTTCCTTTTCTTGGCTGTTATTTTTTAGTCTTTTGAACAACAGTCATTTGGTTCAGATTTCCTTCACATAAAAATAGCAAAAGTTAATTTTTATGCCAATAACGACATAGTTTTTTCATAATTATTTTTACCCTTCTTTCACAATTATTTCTTCTAGATTTATTTTCAAAGTGAAGGTAAACATATAAATTTAGTAATAAATAGAGTTAATTATGAGGGTAAAACATACCTTTTTCATGGCGCAACATACTCCCCTACTTACTGTTGGAACATGGTCTTTTGCAAGCTGCAAAACTGGTCCATTTTGTATATTTTTTATTATACCTAGTCTAACACAGGGGTTTTGGGGTGGGTCAAAGCCCCTAATGCATTCTAAATTGGTCAAGCGTAGACCAAGAGTCCACAAACCACAGTTTGTGGACCATTGGATGCATAGACTAAAATAGTATAAGTAGTTGAACCTTTTTGAGTTGTAGGATAGATTTGGATAAAGATTGATGCTAAGTGCGAACTGATAGATCTAGTTAGTGTTGTTGGGGAAGGAATCCTGCTGCTGTTTGCGTCGAGATTCTCTGTCCTGTTGTGTGTGGACCCTACGGCTATTTGCGTAGGTTGGGTTTTGGGTATTGTAAGTAGATCTAAAGGATTAATAAATGCGGAAGTGTTGTTGGATGTCTGAATCTGGTGGAATTACTCTGTGATGTTTGCTGTGTTAATATATGCTGATGTGTTATTGATTTAAGCTGCGAATATATTTGTGTTACTTGTTTAAGCTGTGATCTGGGTCTGTTATGTTACATTTCTTGCAAGAAGATCTGGAATAGCTGTGTTATCTTTATATGAGTTCACGATCTGTTGATTACTGTGAATATCATTACTATTGAGCATGTGGATGTGAAGGAAATCTGTAGATATAGGCTCTGAGATATAAGATCTGGTCACTATAAGACTGAACGTAGCTCAGCTTGACTTACGTACCCTCTCTGAGGGTGCAGAAACCTAGTTCTAGCACCCACCCATACTCCTTCGGGTGAGAATTTGGCCTACCCGAGTAGGTCACTGACGAAAGGACCGATATTATAGGGGTTTGTTAGCAAACCTTGAACCTCCGAACCTGGTTCAGAACCCCTTGAGCCAAAAAATGGTTCCATTGCTGGGACAGCGAGCATTTTTAGAGAGGGACCGGGTAATTCCATGGCTGTATTGGAAACGTGAAAGAAAAGAAATTTATGAATGGTTCGAACAACAAGTTCAGGAATTCACAGTAAAAGAAAACCACAGTAAGTGGTTGAAAACCGAGGAGTGGAAAAATAAGTATATTTTCACAGATATCTATGAGATCTTGTTTGTGAAAATTGTGATCGAGCTCTAGGAGTCGCTCGCAAGGTTGGTTGAATTTCAGAAGTGTTGGAGGGACAAACGGTTCATGCAGTGGACCCCCGAATTGATCCAACAGTTATATAATACTGATAACACCATCACTCGCATGGTGGACCACTGGGTGGATAGTGTGCTAGGAGGTTTCGTGACAAAATTTGCGATCGATCAATTCATATCCTACTCTGAAGCAGAGCGAATATTCTTCAAGGGTTTCTGGGGTAAGTTTCTGAAGGCCTTACCATTGCTGATTAAGATATTAGTGTGTGAAAAGAGTATCTTGTGTAGTCCCACCGAGTGAATGACCACTGATCCGGATGGAAGTTCGACACGAAGCGGAAAATACTATTGGACCAACCTAGAAGGAGATAGATCTGTCTAAATTCCAGTGAGGGAAGCAGTTGCATAGAGCCCTCCAGCCACACCACTCTCGAATCATCATAAGGGTAAGAATTCAGCTACACCTCCGCCACCACCACTGGAAGATTACATGGCTGCACATATGAATTTATCTACCTTTAAGGGTGTAGGAGATGAAGACATGGATCAGTTCTGGTTTGTCACAGAATTGGTATGGACTGTGCAGAATGTAGCTAGTGATGCAGTGAGGCGGGCACAACTATCCCTTTCCTTTGAAGGAAGAGCATTCGAATGGTACATGGGATACATCGGCCAGCATGCGAATGCAACCATTGAGGAGGTTAAGAATGCTTTGAAGCAACAATTCAAGAATCCTAAGTCCTACTTGTAAATAGTGGTTGATCTCAATGATTTCAAGCAAAGGGCCTATGAGTCTGTGTGGGAGGTCGATCAATGACTAAAGAAGGTGATTAGAGAAGGAGGATTTCAATATGATGATAGAAAACATATAGAATGGTTCATCGCCATGTTACTACCTCACCTACGGACACCTATGGGTCAGCAAACTTTTGACTCGCAAGAAAAAGCCTTGGAAGCTGCGATGAAGTTAGAAGTTGTGCCTCGAGACAAGACCCAACTTGGCATCCAGCAGATCCAAGGGCAATTAGAAGTGATGCACATGGAGAACCAGAACTTGTGACAAGAGCGAGGAGAAGAGGCTAGCCCTGAAAGGTGGTGTGTACGATGCAGGGTGAATGGTAACTCCAAAGATAAATGCCCTATACTAACAGGCTATATGCAGGCAGGAGGACCTAGTCCGTTGCGCCCAGGATCAAGCAGAGGACTTAGTCCATTGCATGCAGGCTCCAGTAGACCTGTATTGTGGTGTGAGGATTGCCACGTAGTCACCCTGCATGATACGAACCATTGCCCCCGCCTAGTTGCATACGTCCCAAAAGTAAAGCAGCAATGGTGTAGGTTTTGTCGGTGAGTAGGACATGATGAGTAGAACTCTCAAACGTATGATCTGATGATAGATCGAGGAAAATTATATAGGGTACAAAGAGATCCTGCGTCACCAAGCTCTCCCGCAGGCATAGGCAGCTCCCCGGCTAGGGGCATGGGAGCCGATCGAGGTGGAAGTGCAGGTCGGGGCTAAGGACAACTGATATATTATAACTGTGGAGAAGTAGGGCACTTTGCAAGATATTTTTTGAATCCTATGAGGCAGTCCTATAGGTACTACAGATAACTTGATCATGTGATTGAAGACTGTCCAATATTGATAGCAAAAATTATGGAGAAGCAGCCAACAGCTACGCAGAATGTGCAAAGGGTTAAGGCTGAGCTGTGAGACAAAGGTCCTAGCGTAAATATCGTAACGCGTAGTGGAATGGCCACCGGAGGACCAGGGGAGAAGGCTGTGACTGGATCCTTGATCCAGCAAGCTGTTATCAAACAAGAGGGTTTGGACATAAGCAAGCAAAAATAAATAGTTATCGTAGCTCACAAAGAATTTGTGAAGGCAGAGGCATCTATTTCTTAGACACCTGTGAACCTTAAGGTGGACGAGGAGGTCAAGCCCTTCTTACAGGCATGTATGAAGCTGTTGCACAACCCAACGGCTGTAGAGAATCTTCAAGCATTAATAGATAGTTGTGCAGCATGACCTAGTATACCTCCGGAAATCAAGGATGTGCACAAACTATATAGGTATAAGAAACACACTGGTAGGGAGATGCAGTTGACTTCACAGATCGGTGATTATGAGATGGATCAGGTTATTGTGGACCTAGGGTTAGATGTGAATGTATTACCTAAACAGACTTGGAAACAAATGGGAGAACCTAAGTTGGAATGGTCCACTATCCAGCTGCGCATAGCTAATTAGAAAAATATTATACCCTTCGGGAGACTATCGAAAATCATGGTGGATATCGCATGAGTAAAGGCCAAGGCTGATTTTGAAGTAATTGAGATCGTAGAAGATGTAGACCCCTACCCTACACTCTTAGGCTTGGATTGGGCCATCGATATGGAAGGTATCATTAACTTGAAGAAGAGAAGCATGGTGTTTGAGAATAACGGTGCGGGGGTGACAGTGCCACTAGATCCTACGGAAGACGAATGACACACTAAGCTGGTGCGCGATGAAGATGATGTGGATCATATTTATAAGCTAACTGCACAGGACAAAGATTGGATCAACCCCATGGTTGACGGCGTACTCTACTGGGAAAAGGACAGTGAATGTGTCTCTGACTCCGAGGAGGAGACAGAGCACTGGCAAAATCGATTACATGATTTCTCTGCACTACGATGCCTTCATGTCACAAGGAAATTTCGTTGCATTTCCTCAAAGGTAAGAGACCTACCCTATTTTAATGGTTCTAGTAATATCAGGGACTTTTTGTGAGCAATCAAAGCTGAGGTTCCAAAAATACGAAGGCTAGGGGCCCTTAATATCGCCCTGCGTAGGACACCTGTGCGATGGTGGGACACAAATAAGGAAGCATTCCAGGACTGGGAAAAGTGTCGAGATATGATGGTCCTATGATTCAAACGACTTGACCACATGCACGTCAAAACATACATTGGTCCCAAAGGCCCGTGCAAGTATTTGTTTGCATGGATGGAGAAATGGTGTGACAAGACTACGGAAGAATGGGTTCATCTGTTTATTCATGCCTTGGACCACTTCCCACCGCATGGTATTTATATGGGGAGCTACAGCGATGCACCCGCCACTGGGAAATATTAAAGGATGAATTTCTGGGCAAATTTGGATTAGTAGTTGGCACGGAAGTGCTCCACACAGCTTTGCAAGACATTGACATGGTAGCATGGGGTGAATCGCACCTATTTGTCGCACATGAAGGGCCCACGTGGGAAACGCAAGTAGCAAGCATGGCCAACATACCGCTGTCTACTATCTAAAGTAGGTAAGGATGAGCCACAAGCTACCTCTAACTCAGAGTGGGACAAGATGCGCACAACTACTAGATCACTCAAGCTGCAAACGGGTATCATTATGACGCACCCTACATTGACTAAGAGCAAGGATGCACATACAAGAGACAAGGTTATCATGACTTCTACAATGACGAAACAACTACATTCAATCCTTGGTCACGCAGGTTATTACAGGAATTTTGTTCGACAGTACACACTGATCACAACACCGTTGAGAAAATTTCTTATGAAGGGGGTTCGGTTCTATTGGGATGACGCATGTTGGAGGAACAAGTCTGTGATTATGAAGTTCCCAGGGAACAAGCCTGTGTTAATGGAGGAGGCACATGAGGCACAGGCATTTAGTCCAAGTGCAGCAGGTATGCTAAGCGAACATGAGGAGCAAAAAGTGGCGGTTGGAATAGTAAAATATGGTAAAGAGAAAAAATTACTGTTGAATGGAGCAGGTGGCTGGAAATTAATGAGGCAATTCCTTGAGATTTTTTATCGTTTACTTGATGGTAAGTTCCAAGTGACACTTACCCTACTCTTGGATGACTTTAGGCACTATAAAGTAGGAAGAATAGTTTAGACAAAGGTTCCATATCACTTCCGTAACCTGTATGTGTTGTCTCTATGTTGCACGGTTCTCTGGGCCTGTATCATCCTATTCATGATGAATCCACCCACTCCCGCTGCCAATAGTCTCTCAGAATTGGGATTCTGTTGTCACGCTATAATTACAAATACTAACCCCACGGAAGCTTCGATACCTAAAGAGCCAGAACCTCAAGAAATCATGGTGATTGGGTCAGGGGACGAAGAAATCGATAAGATAACTACGCTCTAGCTCCCTGCATGGAGGATTGGCTTCATACCTGGTGAAAAGAGCATCTAAGGGACCTACGCAATAGGAGTGACCCCCCTGTCAAACCAGAGGAGGCCACAAGACCGAGCGAGAGGGGCTTAGACACAGCCATGAAAAGGACTCACAATCGCCATGGATCGCTGAAAAGGATGCCAAGGCTGGTTCGCAACTAGAACTGAGCATGTAAGGGATGAATAACAAGGATACCACCTCCCTCCAAGGTACAAAGCGGCCAGGCAAACCTGCACAAGGGCCCAGAAAAAAGCACCACGACCAACGCCAGGAATATGATGCGACGACCATGCTAACTGACGGTGACCTTGAGCAAATCACAAATGCACACTGGCTACAGAGGATAGGTGGGCAGCCAGAGAGGAACAACAGAAGGCTGCAATTGACACCATTCAGACCCAACTCTGTGCTCTCTAGTGGAAGACAAATATGCTGCAAAATAACGTGGTTCAGAAATGCGCTCCCTTGGCAACTGGGAGTATAGTGCTAGTTACGAAAGAAATTTGTTTTTTCTCTTTGCCTAGCGCTGCGCTTGTAGGAACCAAACTCCAAGCAGGTACAGGGATATAATTAGATCTGGCTAAGCTACCCCACAAGGCATTATAGGGTCTTCACACCGTGGTTTTTAGGGAGATCTATCATCGAGACCTGAAAGCACACCAAAAGTTTGGTGTGGCGAAGCGAGCCATTGAACGGAGGAACGTAGAAATGTCCCTCGCTATTTCGTAGTAGGTGGAGCTTGAAACAATTATCCACCAGCTCTGCACAGAGGTTCTAGATGAGCTCCCAGTTACAGCTACACCTCGGGCCAAAATGGAGAAAATGGCTGCAGCACTAAAAGCATCTAGGACATAAACGCAGGTCATCAAGACACAGTTGGAGCAGACAAATTTTGACTTACAGGCCCAATTGCAACCTGCAATGCCACCGGAGGTATGAGCTTAGCGTACTGTGCTAGTGACCGAAGCTACAAACACTATCACAAAGCCAAATTCTCAAGGTGCCCAATTTCTAGATTCAACCATGCAAGTCTGGACCAAGGCCCAGTTCAATCCGGTCCTCCAAGAGATCAATCAAGACTTACAGCAAAAGGACGAAGCTTTCGAGTAGGTCAAGGATACATTGCCCACCTTGGTGCCTTCACAACATTTAACACATTTGAGAATTAGCAAAGCTCTCCAGGACAAAAGTGAGAAACTTCGGCGCAAGAAGCACGTCATCAAGGAATGATTGAAGCCGTGGGCTGCTACAGCCTTCCTGCTCTCATAGGATGCAGATGGCATGGTCAAGCACCTAAACCAAATCCTAGAAAGTGTCACTGCGGAAACTAGAGGAGCAACATCCAAAAATCTTATGGACCTTGCGCAGAGCGCTGCTACTCAGAGTCAAGAGGTGCTACCTCCGTTGATCGCAGCCATCAATGCACTATGCACACAGGTGGATACGCCACCACCATAGTGACTCAGGATGAGTCACAAGATTGTGTTGGGGGACTGCTGGAACAAGGTCTCCTGCAAGCTACAAAACTGGTCCATTTTGTATATTTTTTATTATACCTAGTCTAACGCAGGGGTTTTGGGGTGGTTCAAAGCCCATAATGCATTGTAAATGGGTCAAGCGTAGACCAAGAGTCCACAAACCATGGTTTGCGAACCATTGGATGTGTAGGCTAAAATAGTATAAGTAGTTGAAACTTTTTGAGTTGTAGGACAGATTTGGATAGAGATTGATGCTAAGTGCGAATTGATAGATCTAGCCAGGGTTGTTGGGGAAGGACTCCTATTGCAATGTGCATGAAGATTATTTGTCCTGCTATGTGCAGACCTTGTTGCTGTGTGCACAAGTTGGATTTTGGGTATTGTAAGTAGATCTGAAGAATTAATGAATGCAGAAGTATTGTTGGATGTCTGAATCTGTTGGAATTACTCTGTGATGTTTGGTTGATTAATATATGTTGATGTGTTATTGATTTAATTTATGAATATATTTCTGTTACTTGTTTATGTTGTGCTCTGGGTCTGTTCTATTGCATTTCCTGCAAGAAGATCTGGAATAGTTGCATTATCTTTATATGATTTCATGATCTGTTGATTACTGTGAATATCACTCTTATTGAGCACATGGATGCGAAGGGAATCTGTAGATATAGGCTCTATGATATAAGATCTGGTCACTATAAGACTGAATGCATCTTGGCTTAACTTACCTACCCTCTCCCAGGGTGCGGAAACCTGGTTCCAGCACCCACCCATACTACTTCGGGTGATACTTTGGCCTACGCAAGTAGGTCACTGCCGAAAGGGCCAGTAATATAGGGGTTTGTTGGAAAACCTTGAACCTCTGAACTTGGGTCAAGACCCCTCGAGCCAACACTTACCTTGTTGCATGTCCTCATGCAATGAGATGGTTGAGATGTAACTGTGTCAAGGAATAAGCAGGATAGACTTCCTCTTTATATAATCTAAAACCATGTCTCTATTTGAGTTTTTTAAAAACTTGGGTTACATATCCCTCTATTAGTTCATAGTCATGGTGATAGCCTTTGGGAGGATACCATATAATAGGGCATCTATAGCAGCACCCTATCCATGTAGGAACCATGCATAGAATTATGTTTTTGTACATGTTAAAATGAACAATGACTTCTTTCAAGTTTCTATAACTAAATGGCACTTGGTTTTCGACGTTATTAGTGGAATACTATCATATTTTCTTTGCTGCCAATAAAGTGTCCTCCCTAATATCCTAAAAATACTCTTTCCCTGCATGTACGATGTCTTTGTGAAGTTGCCCCAATTTAGCTACAACCCCTTTCTCTTTCATGATTATCTTATGTTGGGTGAAGAGATGCAAAGGTTTTGTGGGTTCCCCTGTAACCTAAAGATCAAAACCATGCTCCATTTTCTGAAAGATATTATAGGCCTTAGCCCATTTAATTTGATTATCAACAAAAGAAAGGAAAGCTTGAAATTGGATGTCCCCATTGAAGGGGCTAAGGTTACTATCTCGCTCATCTTCCAAAAAGAAATTTTGTAAATACAATTCACATAGAAGGCATTGAACCTTCTCATTTTGTTCCCCACAACACTGGATGAATTCTATAGTGGTCATAAATTTAGTGGGTTTTCCTGCCCTAATGGCTTTCATTTTTACCAACAGATATCTCTCTAATATAAAGAACGCATAATTAGTAGGAGGTGATCTACAAGATAAAACATCTGAGTAATTGTGTTGTTTTTATTCAGCAACTCTTGTTTTACCTGTAAGGGCACCACTTCCTTCTTATATTTGGCCAATTCCTACTAGGTCTATGTCAATTCATTGTGAAGCCTCAAAATAATAGCTTCTTTTATCAGAGGAGTATAACAAGGTGTTC
Source organism: Pinus albicaulis (assembly GCA_034641835.2). Taxonomy (NCBI): domain Eukaryota; kingdom Viridiplantae; phylum Streptophyta; class Pinopsida; order Pinales; family Pinaceae; genus Pinus; species Pinus albicaulis. The sequence continues at coordinate 943,146,206 of CM076584.1, read as the reverse complement.
TGTCTGTTTGTGTTTCCCTATCATATGTTAGCATCAGATCAGTTTGCACAACAACTTCAACTGTCTCCTAGGAAATGTAGTAATATTCCTGGATAGTTTCTTCAAAATCCATTTGAATAGCAACATCTACCATTTCCATAACAAATTCCATTTGGATTTATATCAAATGAACACAGAGCTATTCAGTTTGAGTGCCAATGTTTTTTGTAAGACATGGTTCTGTTTAGGTCCCAAAATATTTAGTAAAGCATTGTTCTATCTAGGTCCCAACATTGTTTGATTTTGTTTTAGGTTTCCAGGCCTTATCTGCCTCCTCTAGGCATTCCCTTAATTGTTTGATTGTTTTCTTCAATTTCCTACATTTCTTGTGCCACTTCCTTAGCTTTGTCCTAACTGATTTGTTCTTATTTGTACGATTTTCAGTAGAAGAGGGCACATTATCTTTTCCAGGCACAAGAGGAGTTGTGCCAATTTCGAGGCCTTGATATAGTGGGGAAATTTTTTCTCCAGGCACCACAGGAGTTGTGTCGATATTAGTATCCTGATCTAGTGGAACAATATCTCCCAACTGGTTTTCAGATTCAGGAGATCTCTCCGTATGGGTTTCTTCTCCCAAATATTCATTACGAAAGGGAAATGGATCCCTTGAATCCTGAAATTCTATGACAAAAGGTAAAATATCAATGTGGCCAGAACTGCCAGTAGAAGAAGACTAGCCTAGGGGGTAACTCTATCCCTCAGAAATCTTATAGGGATTTCTTTCCTCACAAAATTTACCCATATTTTCTAACACTCAGGCCATTTCATCGTCATATTCCTGTAGGAACCCATTTTGCATGCTTATAGGGGGTGTATGGGATGGCTCTACCACATCTTCTAAGGTTTAGGTATCTTGTCATGAAATTATCCTTTCAAAGCTTCTTTGTTTTACCAGTGCCGAGGCCGAGGGATAATTCCTCTTTTTTCTTCCTTTCTTCGGAACTGATATTTCTATTCTCGGCTTATCAATATCTATGTTATCAGGGTTTTCTTCTGGTGGGGTTAGGGCATGATTTATAAATTTGTCCCACGTTAACTGATGCATAGTCAATTCATGAATGACAATCAACTTTATGATACCATGATGGCCGATAATTGTATGTGGATTCTTATCCCTCCTAACCTGACTAGAAATTTCATGCAACAAGGAATTAAAAAAGAATGGAAAATTTACTGAAATTTTCACTTAAGTATGGCTAATAGTTTAAGTTGTCGAGGTTTTACCACATCTTGACGTCAGTCGCATGTGATGTACCTCTGAACAGTGATTTCCAGTTCTCACCAAGGTTCCTTCAAAGATGCAAGGTTAATCATTTTTCCTTTGCGTACCAATTTCTCATCTGGATCTGGAAATACTGTGACTGTATCATTTAAGAGGGAATGCTTATTAGTCCATGTTATTCCTTCTGTTGGAAGTCCAGAGACCTTAGATATTACTACCTCTGATACCGCCCTTACAATTGTGTATCCCTCCTGTAGGTTCTACAGGAATTCAAGTGCTATCTCAGTATGAAATCCCTGTAATTTTTCTAGATATGGAAGCTATCCAACACACTGAAGAATAATGTGAGCCTCCTCTATTATATTAAGTACTATGGGCTCGTTGCAGACATATCTACTACCCATATTTTTTGTGCTTCAGAGACCAAATTCACACTTCTGCATGCACTTTTCACAGATTGGTTAGTTTGGAACAACAAAAATATTTCATGCAACACTTTGAAAATTTTAAATAATATTTGTTTGTCACACCAACAAGTCTCAATAAGTTTTGATAATTATTTAGCATGTTGTGCATAATGTGTACATTTCCCCCTCCAATTAGAGAAGGGCGCCCACGACCTTAAAGCACAGGAAAAGAGGAAAGGCATTGGGAATCCATAAATGCAATGAAATAATAGTCAGAGAAGTGTAGATATGGAAAAAAGCAGTTAAATAAGAAAAAATCATAAAAAGAGTGGGGAAATTATCAAAAAGGAGAAAAGTGGAGAAATAATCATTATGAGAAAAATATTTTTCTGTTGATGGAAATATACGATAGAAGCATGACAGGTAATGAACGATAATAGCTACTGGTATCAAGTGATCAGACATAATTGACTTAATTCATATGAAAGTGTATTTTTCCATGCATATTGGTTGATATAAAGATAACATTGTTCAAATGGTAAATTCTTCTTTGGGAATGAGTCAACAGGAAGTAAGTGCAATATAGAATAATTGGCTACCATCATGAAACTCCAATACCACAATCAGAGCCACTACTACCAATAAGCGTCCATAACCTCGAAAAGGTTGCTTTTTAAACCAAAAATGATACAGAATCCTCTATTTAGGACATATATAATTTGTTTAACCCTATAGAGAGACCACTATGCTGGCATGATAACTAGATAGTCATAGTGCCATCCAGAAGGGTTTAACAAAGTGATTAGGTCAGCTCGTAATGAGAGCTCCTGTCCTTCAGGAATTTATTACCTGTCTAGAAGGTCATTGCCCTGGTGTGGTGGCCATTATGGGAATGTCACTTGTTACCTCCTTATGATCATGGTAGGTTGGCTCATGATGAGACCCCCTATCCTCTCTCAGAATACTTTCATATTATTTTATTATTTTTCATCGTAAATGGAGGGAGGCTCATTAACTCCTTAAGAGTTAGGGATGGTGTGAGAAGTAAAAAAAATGACAATAAAAGTTATGCCCTTATTCCTAAGTCACCATGCCAAAGAGAATCATCCATTGATAGTATAAAAATATAAAACAACATGGTATTAAGATAATGAATCATCTATAATATGTCTGAAGAGGAGATATTCAACAAGCCAGTATATAGATGAACCATGTCAATTTCCGAAAGTAAAGATACCCATCAAAGGTAAAAAAAATCATAATTTTGTTAATGTCGCTACTTTTCTCTATCCTAGATATACATTCCCCATCCAACACATGGAAAAATGTATGAAAATTTGAGATCAAATGGTGACAAAAATTGCAAAATTTCATTTTACTGAACAACAATTATTAGACACACAATAACGCGGTTGTTCATTTGATCGAAGAACAGTTTTTTGGTGGATTGAAAAAAAGTTATTCAATTAATTGAACAAAATTTATTAAAACACAAAAAAACACAGCTGTTCATTTGATCAAACATCAGTTGTTCAATGGATTGAATAGTAGTTGTTCAATTGATTGAACAACAATTATTAAAACACAAAAAAATGAGGCTGTTCATTTGATCAAACATCAGTTGTTCAATGGATTTAATAATAGTTGTTCAATTGATTGAACAATAGTTATTAAAACAAACAAAAATGTGGTTGTTCATTTGATCGAACAATGGTTGTTCAATTCACTGAACAACAGTTGTTCCATTGATTGAACAACAATTATTAAACACACAAAATATGGCATTTCATCTGATCGAACAAAATTGTTCAGTTGATTGAACAACAACTATTGAATTAGTTGAATAACAATTACTAAACACACAAAAATGTGGTTGTTAATTTGATTGAATAACAATTGTTCAATTGACTGAAAAGAAAAATCGTTCAATTGATTGAACAAAAGTTATTAAACACAAAAAATAAGGTGGTTGTTAATTTCATCGAACAAAAACTATTCAATTGACAGAACAACAACTGTTCAATTGATTTAATAATAGTTATTAAACACAAAAAATAAAGAAGAGAAAAAAAAACAAGGGGAGCCTTTTCATTTATAAAGTGATGCTTATCGAAAAAAGAACTACAAATTGCAATCAAATATAAGAAAATATATACATTATTTCCAAACTAAAAGGAAACATATTTTCATGAAAGTAAAATTTTCAGGTCATTACTCCCTACAGCTAAAATTTGAATAGTGGAGTCGTCACGTACCTGTCGGCAAAAATACTCCTTAGTGAATGGTTTATGATAAAGACGTATTCGATGTCCATTTACTTGGAAGGAAGATCCAGGCCCATCTATGGTGGTCAAAGTGAGAGTGACATTGTTATGCACTTCTTGAGTTTCATATGGGCTGAGCCGTCTTCTTTGTAATTTACCTGGAAAGTGTTGAAATCTGGAATCGTAGAGGACTGCCTAGTCTCCTTCCTGACACATTTTTTTTTTATAAGGTTGTCATGCCACTTATCTCATTGTTTTTGAACTATTGAGGTGTGTTGTAGAGAAATTAATCGGGCTTCCTCTAATTCGTTTATGAGTTGAATTCTTTTATTTTGAGCCTTCGTCAAGTCCAATCCCACTTCTTTGGCTGTTCTAAGAGTCTTTATATCAAATTCGATAGGAAAAATAGGTTCATTGCCGAATACAAGTTGGTACGGAGAATATCCAGTAGTATCTCGCTAGGTTGTGTGATAAGCCCACAAGGCCTCTCGCAATCTAGTAGTCCAGTCCCACCAATGTGTCAAAACTGTCTTGGTGAGAATGGCTTCAATGATCTTATTGGTACTTTTGACCTACCCATTCGCCTTTGGGTGATACGGATAAGTGATTCTTCATGTGATGTGGTTTTTCCATAGAATGTATATGATATTATGCCCTACAAACTGTGTCCCCCGCCCCCACCCGTCTGTTATTACTTCCCTAGGTAAACCATACTGCATAAATATCTCAGAAAGAAAAGTAATCAAAGTTTATTCTATAGCTCTTGGGAAAACTAGTATTTCAACCCCCTTTGTTAAATAGTCTATAGCAACCAGTATGTAGGCTTTCTAGTTTAATGGCGGATTGAATGGGCCAACAAAATCCAATGCCCATCGTTTAAAAGGTTATATTACCAATTGTGGTTGCAAAAACATTTCGTCAGATTGACCGAGGAGGCCCATCCTTTGGTAGCTATCACATGCCTGCACATATTTCTTAGTATTTTTGAAAATAGTGAGCCAATAATAGCCCATTTGTTATACTTTGTGCCCAGTCTTGCGATCTGTGAGGTGCCCATGATAAATTTTGTCATGGCAGGAATTCATAATGTCGTACATTTCACCTTCTCGAATGCATTTGAATATGTGCATATCAAACCCTATGTGAAAAATATTTCCACCAATCAAATAAAATCAGGTGTTTCACTCAACAATCAACTTCCTTTCTTTTGTTGTTAAATTCCTAGGAAATTTTCCTATTGCAATATAATTTGCTACATCTACATACCATGGTGCTTTTACTGCTACGAAAAAAAATATTCATCAGGGAATTGGTCATTTACTATTAGAGGATCATTTGTCTTTGGAACCTGAGACAGAAAATTTGCGACTGGGTTCTATTTTCCTGGACGGTCTTTAATAGTGATGTGAAAATCCTCCAAACGTAATATCCAATGAGTCACTTTCCCATTTCTAATTGGTTTGTTAGCTAAATACCTAATGGTAGAATGATAAGTATCAATAAATGGTGGCTAAGAATTCCTTTTTTGTTATTGTATAATTAAGTTCAGCAGGGGTAAGATTTTTGCTGATATGATCAATAGTGTAGGGATTTGTATCCTCTTCTTGACCAAGAAAAACACATATCGATGTGTCAGATGCATCCAAAAAAACATGAAATAGTAGTTATGAGTTGGGACCACGCAATACTAGTGCATTCGAGACTAATTTCTTCAAATTTGTAAAAGAAGTGTCACATTTATCATACCATTTCAGTTCAACATTTCCAGTTAAAGCATACAAAGGTGCAACAATTTGTGAATTTCTTTTTTATGAATCTGCGATAACATTCTTCATATATAAGGAATATGCGTACCTTCGTTTGAGTACAGGGTGTAGATAGTAAGAGAATTACCTCTATCTTTTCCATATATACCTGTATTCCAGCTGCAGAAATATAATGTCCTAGGATTACGCCTTCCATCGACATCATGTGACACTTTTCGTTACTCAAACATAAACTAGTGGCAATAAATCATTCCAACACTTTTTCTAATGTTAGTAGTGCTTGTTCAAAACTGTCCCCCTATGGGGCAAATTCATCCATGCAAAATTCAAGTCATTCGTTTATCATATCAGAGAAAATATTGAGTATGGCCCTCTGAAATGTAGATGGGGCATTACATAACATGAAATGAAATAATCTGTAAGAAAACATACCCCATGGCATGTAAAGGTTGTTTTATCTTGGTCTTCAGGGGCAATTTGGATCTGATTGTACCCATTGAAGTCATCAAGAAAGGAAAAGAATCACTTTCCTACCAATGTAACAAGGACTTGGTTTATAAATGGAAGAGGGAAGTGGTCCTTCTACGTGGCTTTGTTCAATTCTTTGTAATCCACATAGATTCGCCACTTGTCACTCTTATTAGGGGAAAATACCAGTGGAGAGACCCATTTACTTTTTTAAATAGGATAAATTAAAGTTACATCCAATAACTTCTGTAATTCTTCTTTTACGATATCTTTAAGATGTGGATTTAATCTTCGTTGAGGTTGCCTAATGGGTCGAGCATACTTTTCGATGTAAATATAATGTGTAAACAATTGGGGATATATACCCTTCATGTCTGGATAGTCCCAAGAAAATGCCCCTTTATATTTTTGTAAAAATTTAATGAGCTTCCATTGTTAGTCACTATCCAAATTGTCATTGATGTTTACAATTTTACCTAGCTCAATTTCAACAGGTCTACTTTTATGATCAACAGTTGTAGGTATGTGTTGGTCATCATTATCTTTTAAAGGATCTTCCTGGGCCTCATTATCAAGATTTTATTTTAACATTTGGCATTTTACATTTCCTGTAGTGGCTGCTTGATTAATAAAATTATTACTTACATCATCTTCAGTCCGATTCTTAAACTCAAGCGCTTCTGCCACTGTAAGTGGTGAATGGATATTTTCTTCCAGGTATGCGGGTGAATGTTTATGAATTATTAAAATGGGAATACTTGGTTTGGCAAGCGGATATAGAACAAGGTTTTTTATAGCATCTTCCTTAGCAATGATCATGTTGCTTATGCGACAACATATGTAAGCGTCGGTTGTTTCCAACCAAGGTTGACCCAGTATTAAGGGGTGTCCATCTAATCGGATTTTTGGGTTAGTGAATAGGAAATTCACCGGGTACTCTCATGAATCAACAGAAACCATGATATCCTGTAAATTTCTTTATAGTTTAACAACTGCATTGTCAGCAAGTTCCAGTAAGGTGGTGGTTGGTTCCAAAGCCATAATACAAGGTGTTTCAAAGGTTTCTGCACTGAAAATGTTAATGGCTGCACCCAAGTCGACTAGTGTGTTTGGAAAAGAGAGGCCATATATTTGGACTATAACTATGGGACTCTCTGGATATTCATATTTTACCGATGTTTCTCCGCCAAAAATTAAATTAGAAGGGGTCCCTACGACATGGAAAGTTGGTGAAATTTTTGTCTTCCTCACAGGATTTTTCGCACATAGTTCTTTAATTGTATTAGCATAGATAGGGATATCCTGAATGGTCTAGAGGAGAGGAATTTTAATAAAAATATTTTTAAGTTCCCTTAGGAGATCAAAATCTGGATGTATAATTGGCTTGGGTATCACTAATATTTCAGGGAATGGGGGATAAGAAATGATAAGTTTTTCAAGATCTTCTTGTGCGACTGTGTCTTCTCCCTATTTTATTTGTGTGTTAATCGTAGTTGATGGGTTAATTATAGTTGGGAGTTCTAGCTTGTCTTGTTTTAGGTTTTCATTTTTCTCAGGGGCAATAATGTGCATTGATCTTAGCCTAAGTTCACTGCATTCTTCTTATTCAATTTCAATGTCTGATTTTTCCATGATCTGTATCAACTGAACAGGTCTATTATTGAGATTTGGATTCGTTTGAGATGGGAGTTGAGGACGTATAAGAGGCTGAGGATTCTGTTGTAACGGATATGGAGCTCGTAATGTGGGTTGAGGTTGAGTACCTGTTCCCATGGGTGAATTGGTTATTCCCAAGGGTCGTTGCCAGTTTTGAGACCATTTTAGATTTTTTGAAGTAGAGGAAAGCCACTGGGATGAGTATGGATTGTTCTACCAAAATGGTGGAGAGAAAGAGGAATTTGGCCCACACTACTTGGAAAGGATTGGGTTGGACATGGGGCATAGAGAATGGTTGGGATGGACAAGCGGAGAAAGGTGATTGGCCTTGCCATGTTGTTCCAGAGTTTTGTTGTTGATGGAATTGTGAAGAAGAAAAGAACTGAGATGGGTCTTGTGACATACTTGAAGGTCGGGCTTGCCACTATCGACATTGATTCATTAAATATACTAGCTATGTTTATTCTTGCGCTTCCTTGAAGACTTATTTCAACCCTGGAAGTGATGGGCATTGCTTAGTGGTGTGGTATTTAGTGTAGATGGCACACATTTGGACCATGTCCAATGGGCATTCGCGCTAGATGTGCTTTTTTTGACAACGTGAGCAGAATATGGCCATGTTCTATTCTGGCAATGCTTGTTTATGCTTGTCTTGTAAGACATCTAATTATGTTGTGAGAATGCCCAAGATATCGGTATTGAAATCTTCCATGAGATTGCTGATTTCTGTTCGGGTTACACTGTCGCCTGAGGTTTTATTAGTCCTAGCGGCCACATCCCATCCAGCTGGCATGATGCACGTGCTACCTCTAGAGCACCTGATACACAATGAAATAATATCATCATAAATTTCATGATATATATCTCCTTTCCCCATTATATTTAACGTTTCTATCAATTCATCTTTCATTCCTTTTATCATAGTTACCTTTAAAACATATTTAGATAATGCAGCATAAGGAGACCTTTGTAGATCATATTGAAACCATTTGACATATTCTTCTATTGTCTCATTATCTTTTGCAGTCATGTTGAAGATTTCATCTTTTAATTCTCTAGTCCTGTAGTAGTCTTGAGATTTAGAAAGGAATGAGTTTTTCAGTCGATCCTAGGAGTTAATATTCCTTCCACCGAACCCCATAAACTAGCAAAAATCTTCTCCCTTAAATGTAGAGGGAAATATTTTTAGTTTCTAAGGGTCGGTGGTGTAATTGTATCCCCTACATAAAAATTCAAATTCAAACATGAAATCATTTGGATCTTCCGAAGTTAATCCATGGAAAGTAGGGATATTCTACAATGGAATAGCTTTCATGGGGGAATTAGCGACACAATCAACAATAGGGTAGTCTAATGTCGATGTGTGTCCCTGGGGTTGATTGTGTGTCATCTCGTTAAAGATGTGCCAATAACCTTCAAGAATTTCCTAGTCTAGGAAGTTAATTTGGACTGGACTAGAAGACATATTTAGAAAAGGTGTTACAACACTTCCATGATCTTGGATATCAGAAGTCTTTTCTTCAACCAAGATTTTAGGAGATCCAGGCTTTGGAGATTTTAGGTTTATTTTTATAGCACCATTGGTTTCTCCCTCTCCTTCTTGAAAGTTGAAATAATTTCCCTCTTATGAAGGGTCAGGACTATTTTCTCTCTAACCTAAAATATTTGTTCAGAAACTTATGTTTCACTATTGATCTCAGTATGAGTTCCAGATGGTGAGCATGTTACGTGAGGGATTATAGTAGGATCTTTTTTGGGAAATGTTCTTGGGTCCTACGTATGCCTGAGATTCACCTTTTCTTATGATTTCGTCTATGAACATTGTTCTTCCAAGGGTCACCAGTCCCTTGGGTTTAATGGATTTGGATGGCAGGTTCAATCGATTTCTATCTTTTTCTGCCTAGTCATTCATAAAAGAGACACCTATTCCTATTTAACCTTTATGTATTTGCTGAAAAGTGAGCTAATGGACAAGCATTTTACTTATTGGAATGCGGGTTCTTACCTCCCTTTTTCAATACCCAATTGCTTTAGAACAAAATAAAATGAAAAGATATCACTCTTAAACACTCTCCTCGGCAACGGTGCCAAAATGTTGGTGCATTAAGACGAAGATTTAAAAGTAATCCTAGTACCTACGTTAATCATCAACCCAGGGTGAGTCTGTTTACTTCAAGAGTGTTTGGAAAAGTTTATGAAAGTGAAATCAGAGTTTAACAATTCCAAATAATTTCAATAAGTAATATCTGATTCTCGAAGTTCAAACAAAAATTTTTTGGAAACAACTGTGAAATAATTTAAATCAATAAAATTAACTTAATCTTGGTTAACTCTATGCAGGAAACAACTTGAAATGCGAGAATTAAAGAATCCACACTTAACTAGAAACGTTAACTAATGTCTATAACATTCTATTAATCAGAAAGGGAATAACACAACAATTGAACATCAAGTAACTCATTCATGCTTTGCAATTGCAACTCATAAGAACTGATTAACCAAATAACATCACTCGTAATGAACAAAAATCCTTCACAAATGCTTCAATGAATCTAGTAAATGAAATAATAACAATTAGGCAGAATGGTAAAAGAAAATAATACTTCAAATCAATGGAAAAAAAAATAATCACTCAATGCTGACAGTAATTGAATTCACTACAATTGTATGAAATACACAAATAATTAATCGTAGAAATGAGAAAATGAAAATATAACACAGAAAAGTAGTACAGATCCTAGTGATCGGGCCCAGAGCCTCTAGAAGTCTCTGCCAGAAGGTATTCAAAATAGGATTACAAAGGAACCGCTATATTTTTCATTAAATTCAATAATAAAGGCACATAATCAATGAGTGCGAAAATTGTGTCCTGAATAAATGTGAATAATGTGAAATTACAACATACGAGTAAAAACTCTCACATTCTATTTCACCTATCATTATTTTATAACCTATGGAAAAAAAAATGGATAATAGCAAATCCTCAGGATCAGGAGATCTTGAGGATCTCACAGCTATCCAACAGATTGCATTATGAAATAGGCATGATTCTTCTCATCTTTCACTAGTTCGCATGAGAAATATATGATATTTTCCTTTTATTGGTCGTTGTTGTTCATTCGTTTGAACAACAATCATTTGGTTCAGATTTCCTACACATAAAAATAGTGAAAGTTAGTTTTTAAGCCAATAATCACATAGTTTGTTGATAATTAGTTTACCCTTCTTTCATAATTGTTTCTTCTAGATTTATTTCCAAAGTGAAGGTAGTCATATAAAATTTAGTAATAAATCGAGCTAATTGTAAGGGTAAAATGTACCTTTTTCATGGCCCAACAACCTACTCGAGCAATAATTTGATAGGATATCCTACTCCCTTGTCTCTCTTTTATTATGCCATTAGAGTTTGTCGGGGTTCGCGAGGCTAATCTTCCAACGGTTCAATGAGATCGAGCCCTAGCTCCTTATACCCTGACCTCATTGGGGACATGCAAATACAAATATAGAAAGAGCAGACCGCTCTGATACCACTGATTTGGATTTATGCACGAACACAACTGAATACACATATAACCATAAATACAAAGATGTAGTGCCAGATATAAAACTTCATCTCATTAAAATCAAATGTTTGAAATATTCTTACAGACATAATGGAAATAAAAAAGCTAGGGCGCTGGTATATTATCTCTAAGAAGGGATGCAGTAGTGTTGTGCTATACAACAACCCCCCATTTCTTTTTATAAATAGGGACCCTTTAGAAATAAATAGGAAATTCTTGTTATAATTTCCTAAAAATAAAAAAACTTAGAAAATAAAATTTTATGTTTTTCTCTTAAAATCGCATCGCATATTACATATATTATTTCAAAAATAATTATAAAACATAAGTTATGCGAATTGTGAAATGCGCTCGAAGCCTTTCCGAAGAAATAATTAAAAAACCTTGTAAAAAGATTAAAATCATCGTTTTATTCTTCCTTTTCGCATTGCACTTTATTTAATCAATAATGATTTAATAAACAAACGGTATAAGTTGTGATAACCGCGGACCCGACAAACAAATAAAAAATGAAATACAAAATCTTCCGCGATCACATCCACTTTAAGTTTTTCGCAATCCGCATTGCGCGCGACTTATAAGCCAATAATCATTCAATCGCAACATCACCCCTCGCTCATTTAGCGAGGGAGATTTAGTCCTCCACTATGATGTTGCGAAAGAGGCCCTGGGACTTGGGAAGTTCAAAACGCTATGGAAAGGTCCCTACGTCATAAAACATTTCCTCCTCAAGGGGGCATATATCCTATCACGGCTCGACGGTACATGCCTAGCTAACCCCGTCAATGGGCTCTACCTCAAAAAAATTTACCATAGTGGGAAGGATGCCTCAACCATATATATAAGATGCATCTAGCATAATATTATTTTTGATGATCACAATCATCGCAGAAATTTTCTAAAAAAATGATCTGGTGTCACAGATGGATTGTTCCCCCCTCCATTATTTTGGATTCGCTGATGGAGCATCACGATGGTCTCAAAACCTAGTTGCAGCTTCCTGGGCCATTTACTATCCTAACTGATCAAAATCCTTCACCAATGGAGTATGCATCTGATTAGCCATCAATAATCATGCAAAATATGATGCGGTCATCAAGCTCATGAGTGATGCCTTCTACCAAGGTATTCACCATCTACATATCGACCTTGAGTCCGAGCTAGTTGTTTCACAGTTAAACCAAGAATTTGAAGTACGACATTCTAAAATATTTAGAAAATATTTTCATGGAAAAAGTTTAAGTTTTCACTTTGGTAATATTACATTCAGACATATACCAAGAAATAAAAACTAGATAGCTGATCACATAGCTAATTACATTTTAGACTAGAATGTGTCTCGTATAAACCATCATCCATAGGAAAACAAAAAACATAATGAATAGATCTCCATCAAAGGTACACGACATCCATCATAAAAAATAACCATAGACACATCATCAAGAGCTACAAAAAATACATATCGTGCATATATATCAAAGATATGTGTGAGACATCATACACAAGTCATGTCTCTAACCTAGAGGTCAACGAAAGAATATATATACATGTCATCTAAAATAAGGGAAGGATCTTCATAATGGGTGCTTTCCTTGAATACATAAAATCTCTAGGGCCGAGCCCCGCCAGGTGGATCCTCAAGACCCACCGCTGCACCCGGTGCTAGTACAGGTGCAGCAACCAAAATAGAAAGTGTCACTCGATGCAGCCTTGGATGATATGTCTCCTCTCGAGCTATCAGCAACTCGAGCCATGTGTCATCCAGGTCATCTCCAAAACCCTAGTTCTGCATACCCCTGGTCAATCTCTCCAACGGTTGAGCTACTTCCCTCCCTTCATGGACCGAGCCCCTAAGTAGCTAGCTTCTCACCACCAAGCATTTCAAAATCTCCTCACCCTGAAGACAAGCAAGAGAGAAGCATCACAGCACGCACTACTACCCTCTCTCAAAGGTCCAACAACATGACCTGTGCCCCCAACTCAGATCGAGTAGCTCCACCGAACCTCTCATGGTCGACACCCACCAAGTAATTCCACCCCTAGCCACTGCCACATCTACAAGAGAAACAAGGATATTGTCATAATACCACAGTTGACATATAAATATACACATCATAAATACTAAAAAACAAAAATAAAAACAAAGGATTAAGGCAGGCTGAAGCTATCATAAACTTAAGAACACCAACCGATACCCTGAAAATCCATCCTGGCATATGGGTAATCCATGAAAATTTACAGGTTTTCCTGGAACCACGGCTCTGTGGTTGAATCCCAATAGCAACCCACCTCTCCTCCACCATCATGAGGCATAACAGATGTCCACTACTCCATCCAAGGATCCCAATGAGGATCAATGGGGAATAGAATGATCGGTCGTAGCATCACCACCCTCTCAAACATGATACTGTAGAGGATGTTGGCTTAAGTAAATAAGTTGGATCTACCACGGGCCTTCCCCAGTTACGTCACCATGCCATCGTATACATGGTGCACCTAATCATAAATGTGACTGGCCCAGAGTTGGTGCAAGACACCAATATGGAGTCCCGATGCCCTGTTCAGAAAATATGACCCTTTCAAGTGAACTATCATAGGTAGATCACATTGCTCAGCTAAGTCGGTCATTGATGCAATAAGTATGCACCCCTAAGAAAGAGGTGCATCACTGCAATTTTTCTCCACCTAGTGATGGATAATCACTCTCCCAAGTCAAAGTCGGTGTAGAAGTGCCTCACTCTAAGGTAGTAGGCCGGTCAAAAAATACACATTCGTCTCTGGATGGATGGCGACATCTCAACCCCGTAGGACCATCACCCTTCGCCTCTTGCTCCAGTATCGAACCAGGAAATGAAGCACGCTATCATGAGCTCTCAGTAAATCATTCTCTAGAAACTTGAGAAGACCCCACTGTGCTAGTAGCCCCCGTGTATTGGCATCTTGTGCCACAAAAATGTGTAAGTCAGGGAAATCATGCTCATGCCAAAACATCTTGTCACGAAACACAACCAAATCAGTGACTCAAAAAAAAAAAAAAAAAATAATTTAATCAAAATTTCACTCGGCTCATCATCGCGCCTGTTTTCTACATGAGAGTGATGTTCATGCATCTGTATCAAGAAAAAATGCATGAGTCTTTGCGTAAAGATTCAGCCATGCATGAAAACCTTGTGGAAAATTTTATTTTCCCGCGAGATCTTCATGCCTATACCTTGATCACCTCTGCGATCAAGGCCAAAAATAGCTAGGTATCCATAAATTTGTACAGACCACCCCCCCCCCCCCACCCCCCGCAAGGTAAAACTGAAAAAATTGAATTACTGGACATTTAGAGTCTTACTTGGCACTGACGACGCGAATCCATGGTACACTCGCTGAGTCCAATGGCAAGAAAGGTTCAACATCACGGGCTCATCTCTCACCTCACATCTCTCAAACAACACAAATGAACTAAAATGAGCCATATTAACCCATATATTTCCCTTTTTGACTTATTTGACAAACCATAATAGGAGCTCATATCGCCCAATTGCAAAAACGAAAGAAACACACTCATCAACACTTCATCATGTCCAAAGTAAGCTTCACACATCCACGCCTCAGAAAAAATCATTTTTCAATTACGATAGGTATGCCCTCTCTTATTTCTTTTTATTCAATGTTATTTTCAATATATTTGAATACAAAACATGCTTTCACTTGGGGTACTGGTTGCAGGTGTTACAAGCACAACAAGTCGTCTATTTCCCAACCACTGAAGGTACCCTGTTGGCCCAAATCGCCTATTGTCGCAGCCCCATTAGCATACCCCATTTGTGGCACTTCCCATCTGCTTCATCACCCTTCCACTAATACCAACCAATGGGTCCTCCACCCTCAGCAAAACACACCCTTCTCACATCATCATTGAGCGACCATTTTCATGTTTATTAGGGCAGCTGTCTCCAGGCTTGTACATCCAAACCCAATCTATATTATTTTGGCAAGTGTACAAAGATTTTTTAGCAAAAAAATCCCACCCACCCATCCACATTTCCCACGAGGAAGCACTCCCTAATCACCCTTGGTTAGAGCTTCGCATTCTTTACCCAACCTCCCATGACACTCATAACAACCACATACCCACCCTCAACGTACTACTGACCCCAGGGTTTTCCTCACCATAAATTGTTATTACTCGTGCCACTTGCATTTACAAGCTCCAACCTTGGGATGCTAAACTCCCATCATAAGTGACAGCCATCTCTCGTATCATGCCTTTGTTAACCTATCATACCTGCTACATCATAGACCCTCGTCCCTTGCATCAGTACATTTCTTGGTCGGTTGAGGCATCCTTCTTGTCGATTTCAACAATCATCTTCCAAAAAGGAGGAAATACCTTGAATGGCTCTTCACCTCAATAGGGGCATTCTCATATGGCACTATGAGAGTCATCATTGCCCATTTATATCATCGATCCTCCTGACATTTGAATACAACATAAGCTTTCAATTCAAGATGGTATCGTACTTCAAAATATTTTCACTTTGTCATAATTTGTCGAAGACACGTGCCATCATAAGAAACTATTTTAACAATGGCTACATGAGAAGGTCCCCAATCATAAACCGATGCATAAAATGAGATTTTACTTTAAAAAACATGTCATACCAATATTATGCATATGGGCATTACATTCAACCAACTGTCAAACAAAAGACGTCGCTGAGGGCATCAACAACCATCGCCGTCAACCAAACAACAGGTCACTACCACCCAAGTGACATGGGCATAACCTCTATCTCTTAGATAAGATTTAACTAGCCAAAGCATCATAAGCATGGGACATGCCTGCCTCGTAGAAACATTATATTTATTTTATCTCTTGTAGGTTTCCAATAGAACATGGTCCCTCTTTTTCTCATGGAAAGGGGTCTCCAACCTCAGGTTTCACAAAAGATACTCTCTCTCTCTCTCAAAACAAGCTATACACAAAAGAAACTATAATGTATTCCGGTTACACATTTTTTCCTAGACCTCATACATCAGGGGGAAACTATTATCACTCGAAAATCGTACAAGCAAAAGACATTAGGAAATGTCCAGGACAAGGAAAAAATAAGGATTTACAAGGAAGAAAGACATTATAGATTCTAAAATTTTTAACTTTTCCTAAGGTCAAGAAGGAAAATTTATAAAATAGCGCAAGTAAAACACTGGCCCTAAGTGATCCACGTGGAATTTTCTTTGATAGCAACGAATATCTTCGCGTCTATCCCTCAAATAGATGCACGATCCTGGGTATGGTGGAAGGCAACCATCTTTGACCACTTGGCACACTTGAAGAAGAATATTACCCACTCAAGGCAGCCAAGTACAACCGCCTTGGATCCACCTCCAGTCCTGAAGTGTAGCACACAGTGGAATCAACCTCCCACTCTTGTGTCAACATCCACATTGTACAATGGGAGGGAGGGAAATTTTAAAATCTCTTATAAAATACCACCATGGGAAGAAGAATGGAGAACAAATTGTTATGCTAGTGAAATTTCTTAAGAGAAAATGAGAATTTTGTTGTCCAAGTAGCTAGAAGTGGAAGGATTCGGTTGTAGGCCATCCAACACCTCAATCCAAGAGAAGAAGTTCACCAAGTGTCTGTTATTATACTATCCGGCAAGAAGAGAGAGAGAGGCTTGCAAGAAGCTTAAAGGGAAGAGACCCCCTTGCCTTTAATTAGAGCTCCATATCTCTAAGGATTCATTGAAAGTGATTTAACATCCTATTCTCTTATACCATCAACAAGTAATAAAAGGGGAAGAGTTCTCCATTTGGTTTATTAGTGTGTTTGACTCGATTGAGCTTGTTATTGTATATGTATATTTTTTTTTTGTTTCCCCTCTTTTGTAGCATGCTATGTTCTTTGATTATTTTACTACATATTATTTTGTTCCACTAACAATCTAACAAACTAATTGGCATGTTACTTGCATGTAGGAAAGTAACCTCCTCTACCAATCATAGTGCATTTCATCCGACCATGCATCAAATGCACTACAACAATGATAAATGGAAAATATGCATTAAAAGCCCATTATAAAATAAATAATATAGCTTCCTCTGGAGGCTTGTTTAGGTAAAATTTAAAATTGCCAAAGTGGGGCCTTGAAGTTGAGTTGGAAATGTCATGGTTCCCTAGAGATTATACTGTACGTGTTCGGTCTTATAATTGTCTTCACAGAGCATCCAAATTATCATCCTTTTAGGAGATCTTGTCTTTCATGGTATGTATTTATTATGATGAAAGTGAGTATATTATCCTATTGATGAAATTACCATTTGATGTTCCAAGTCTCCATCTGTAGGGCCTCAATATGCTTGTTCCAATCATTAGAAGCTTCGGTACTTCCACTGGTGGTTTAACTGTTGAGACTTGTAGACATGATTAACAATACAATGAGGGTGATCTAGTGGGTTGGGGATGATGATCTCATGCTATATAGGAAAAGGATGTTGCAAGGGTTTCATGAGATGCCAATGGGTGGAAGGATATCTTGGGTAGTAGTGAGACATAGAGAAACATGGAGGGATGGGTGATTATTCAATACATATGCTTCATTCATGCACAGGGAGGGAAAGCACAGGGTGGTGGGATTGATGAAGGGGAATTTTAAGGGACTAATGGTAAGGAAGCCAATACAACTGTCTACCGCTGAATGGGGAATAATGGAGTTGATTAAGCGGCCAGAAAAGGTCCTAAGAAACGAGAATAAATGAGGGAAAAAAATATAAAATTATTTCACTTCTATAGGGATAAGGTAATTGAGACAAACCTAAAAGAGTTGCCTAATGTAGTTGAATTCCAAGATGCAAAATTTTCCTGAAGCTCTATCACTCCCTACATTCTGTATAGGATGGGTTCATGAAAGAGAATTTCTCCAATTAACCAAACTGCAAGGATGGGGAAGCCAATAATTTGAGTCGATTATGCTAATAGAGTTGAAAAAAATACGGGGTCATTAGAGAGCCTCTTGATGCCACTCATTAGAGATGCCACAGTGACTTCCAAAGGGATGAAAACAAAATTCGAATAGAAACTAGTGCGAGAGAACCCTAATGAAGAATTTTCTTCAGTGAAATTGTTAAATGGCCTGCACCAAGCCTTGGATATAACAATGGAATGGTCACGTCCCTCGCATGCAATGGCATTTGAATTTCCATTAAAAAAATTTGTGCTCAATTTCTTTAAATTCATCACTCTGCGAGGAGGTGGAGTTGTACAAGGCAGAGTCATGGAGGAGCATGTGAAATTAATAAATTTTCCCATTCATGGGTCAAGAGCTTGATTAGAGCCATGACACCAGCAATCTTGGCCCAAAATAACATAATACCAAAGTTTAAATTGCCTTTAATGTGAATCCATGGAGGCAAAATGAGGATGATTACTTGGGGAGGAGAGAGCATGTTGAGGAGATTATGGTATAGTATGCCAATCTTTGATTCCATTAACTTCCATCTGATGCGCTTCTAGGAGGTAGACTAGATTGGCTTTGTGATCTGTCTTTGAATTTTTCCTTTCGAGGATACGAAAGAGAGACTTTGAGAGCAAGAGATCCAAAGCGTGATTTTTTTTTTTGAGGAGGAGCTTTAAGAGATTCTCTTTTGGATAGGAGACATTATTCAAATATTGTATTGTAAAAATAGAATCTCTAAAGATTATGTGCATATAAATTTCATGCATATAACTTTCAATGTCATGAGAAATAGTTAAACCCAATAACATACTTTACATTTCCGCTTGATTGTTGGTTTCACTTCCCAACTCCAAGAATAATTGACAATAATTGTTCCTTCCAAATTAGAAATAATTCCCCCTCTCTTCCTACTCCTACAATTTAACCATAAATGAATCCTTATGATGTTTTAAGATTAAATAATAAATAATAAATTAACAATAATAATTGTAAAATATAAATATACATAATTAAGTTTTATAAAAATTAATTAAATTTTAATTATAAACAAACATAATAATTTATTATAATACTGAAATATTTAATTTTGCATCAAACACGATGCACAACTTTTCAGAAACATTTAATTTATTTTTTATTTTTCCTTGATGTTGACAGACAACACCAAATACGGCATGAGAGAGACACATCGAATTGGACTTCCCGGCATAGATTGGTAAGTCCTATTCGATTTAATTTATTGCATCATAAAATCTTTTGCATAAAATGTCATTCAATTATAATATATTGTCTCCCATGGTAGTTTAAAAAGCAACACAATAGTTGTTCCTTTTCTGGTCCTAAAATACAACAAAAAGTTTCCTTTTCTGGTCCTAAAGACAAAATTAATCACCTTTTCAAAGTAGATATAGTGGATAGTAGTTATACTTTTCCATCATAGACATATGGTTCTAAAGACAATTCTGTTTTAAAAACACTATTCCAGGCAGACATAACAGTGTACAACGAAAATTTGTTCGTTTTTCTTTATTGGGCCCGAGAGTGACCATATTTCAAAACCACAATCGTGTTTTTGTTTTTTTGTGAGTGTCTCTCAAATTCAAATATATAATGAAATATAACTAGCAATTGCACTATTACCAAATGTTGCAAAAGAAATGCCATAATATTCTTATAGATATCAAATAGTTGTTAAGCAAAATATTTGTAGTGATTTTCGTCAATTTTAGTAAAGGCATGAAAAGGTAGAAAAAGATTGGAAAATATTGTTTTGATAATAAAACATTCGAATCTAGTTTTTAAAAATATTCTTCAACATCTTGCAGTATGAACCACTATAATACCACTATAATTCCATGCACTTCTGTTGATGGTGGTTCTTTCATTTAAAGCAGACCATTCACCATTTATAAATTTAACTGTAATTAAATCTATAATTTGTGTTTCTTTCCAGCCAAAAAAATTCAAAACAAAAGTTGTTCTAATCCCGATTCAGAAATATAGTATATATATTAGGAACCACTATAATTCCACCCACTTCTGTTGGTGGTTGTTCATACATTTAAAGCCGACCATTCACCAATTATAAATTTAACTATAATTAAATATACAATTTATGTTTCTTTCCAGGCAAGAAAATTCAAAACATTCAAAACAAAAGTCGTTCTAATCCCGATTCACAAATATAGTATATAGAGCATGTCCCTGAAAAGGCTAAAAATTTATCTGACTACTATGATGAAAGAACTCGTTCTTCAGGACTTACGATGATTGGTATCTCCAACTCCAATAGTTTTGATGGGTCTCTCCAACTCCAAAATTTTTAGTAGAAAACATTACTGTAATCCAAAGCTAACTTTTCCATCTGTATTCTGGGAGTCAGTGTTATAAACCAAGACTCGTCATCAATAACAACATGTTGTGTGTTGGATATAATCGCCAATGAACAGTCCATCACAAGGAAAAGACTCTGCCAAGAGAGGAGAAACATGTCCGGTCTTTCCTCCTCTTCCGGACAACACCCAATAACTAAAGGAGTCGTAAATATTTGTAAATGAAGAACTAACTTTAATTGAGAAGGTAAACCAACTGAGGAAAAATGAATAATGGGAAATAATTAGGTATAAGAGCAGAAAGTGAAAAGGTAAAAAAACAAAAATAGTCATTAATTTCCAACACCCAATAACTAAAAGAGTTTTAAATATTTGTAAATGAAGAAGTAACTTTAATTTAGAAGGTAAATCAAGTGAGGAAAAATGAATAATGAAAAATAATTAGGTATAAGAATAGAAAGTGAAAATATAATAAAAACAAAATAATAACTATCATTAATTTCCAACACCCAATAATTAAAAGAGTCGTAAATATTTGTAAATGAAGAAATAACTTTAATTCAGAAGGTAAACCAACTCAGGAAAAATGAATAATGGTAAATAATTAGGTAGAGGAAGAGAAAGTGAAAAGGCAATAAAAACAAAAATTAGAGCTATCATTAATTTTTATGGGATAAAGGCTCAAGTTCGATCATAAGCTATATTGATATTATATTTCTTTTAGAATTCAACCTTTTTGTTTATATTGTTTTGAGATATATTTTGGAAAAATTACACTGACATATTTTTTTTTTTTTTTTTTTGTCGAGAATAAGGAGCACGAAGAATTTATGGTAATTTTTAAGTTCCTTATGGGAAGCATTTTTCTTTTGTTTCTATGTAATATAATATCTTACCATGTAAGAATTGGAAGAGTATTTTCGCTCTTTTTGTTGAGGGATTTGTCTTCTGGTTGTTATGTATTATAATATTTTACTGTGTAGGAATCGGAATCACTGTAAGTTGAAAATAATTATATTATTTTGTATTAATGGAGAAATGGTTACGCAAGTTGTAATGTATCTCCCTAGTTTAGGATTAGTTCCTAGAATTTAGGGGTTTGGTTGCAACTTCCTAATTTCTAGTATTGTACTTAATGATGTAATCTTTCATTCATGAATGTAGAGTGTATGAGAGTGATCTCTCAGTTTTGAGTGTAGTCTCCAAGTGCAAGCCTCACCTGTGAGCTACATCTCCTTCTTTTTCAATTCTGTTCATATTTTATCTATTGTGTGTTGGATGTAATCGCCAATGAACAGTCCACCACAAGTAAAAGACTCTGCTCCTCCTCTTTCGGACAACACCCAATAACTAAAGGAGTCGTAAATATTTGTAAATGAAGAACTAACTTTAATTGAGAAGGTAAACCAAGTGAGGAAAAATGAATAATGGGAAATAATTAGGTATAGGAGCAGAAAGTGAAAAGGTAAAAAAACAAAAATAGTCATTAATTTCCAACACCCAATAACTAAAAGAGTCTTAAATATTTGTAAATGAAGAACTAACTTTAATTTAGAAGGTAAACCAAGTGAGGAAAAATGAATAATGAA
Source organism: Pinus albicaulis (assembly GCA_034641835.2). NCBI lineage: Eukaryota > Viridiplantae > Streptophyta > Pinopsida > Pinales > Pinaceae > Pinus > Pinus albicaulis. Next base: position 943,123,946 of record CM076584.1, on the reverse strand, counting down.
AAATAATTAGGTATAAGAATAGAAAGTGAAAATATAATAAAAACAAAATAATAACTATCATTAATTTCCAACACCCAATAATTAAAAGAGTTGTAAATATTTGTAAATGAAGAACTAACTTTAATTCAGAAGGTAAACCAACTCAGGACAAATGAATAATGGTAAATAATTAGGTATAGGAAGAGAAAGTGAAAAGGTAATAAAAACAAAAATTAGAGCTATCATTAATTTTTATGGGATAAAGGCTCAAGTTCGATCATAAGCTATATTGATATTATATTTCGTTTAGAATTCAACCTTTTTGTTTATATTGTTTTGAGATATATTTTGGAAAATTACATTGACATATATTATTTTTGTCGAGAATAAGGAGCACGAAGAACATTTTTCTTTTGTTTCTATATAATATAATATCTTACCATGTAAGAATTGGAAGAGTATTTTCGCTCTTTTTGTTGAGGGATTTGTCTTTTGGTTGTTATGTATTATAATATTTTACTGTGTAGGAATCGGAATCACTGTAATCTAAAATTAAATTTTTTGTCGATATTTTGGCGGTCAGTTTTATAAACCAAGACTTGTTATCTATAACAACATGGTGTGTGTTGTATGTAACAGCCCATGAACGGTCCACTACAACATGGCAAGGACGCTGCTAATAGAGGAGAAACATGTTCATTTTTTCCTCTTCCAGCCAACACCCCCCAACACCCCACAAAACATACAGACAATCTGGAGTACCAAATAATTGGACCTGAAACAAAATGGATTCTCTGTGAATGTAAGAAAACCACTTGCTGAACATACAGACAATCTGGAGTACCAAATAATTGGACCTGAAACAAAATGGATTCTCCGTGAATGTAAGAAAACCACTTGCTGTGAACTTAGAGTTCATAATAACATAATAATAGAAAGTTTGTTAGGATCTTATTTTTAAAAAAAATTAAATATTTACTCTAATGGTTAATGGTTACGTGGAAAGGTTTTATTTTCACTAAATTTTAATTTTAAGATCAAGTTGAAACAAAACTATATATAAAAACTGCTAGGTACACTATTTGTTCAATTAAAAAAAACATATCAATAAGAGAGCGCCATCTCGAATTATAATGAACTCGAAAGTTACAGTCTGTAAATTAATTGTTCACAGCCACATATAGAATTTAGCAAATAGAAATTTTCCCAATAACTTAATATAATACATTTCCCCAAATAATCCTATGCCAACAAAAAATCGACAGTACACCATTAATTCTACAGAAAAAGTAATGATTACAAGGACCAACAGCGAAGAAGCAGGTTTTTCTCAAATTGCTTCTCCCCTTCACCGGTTTCAATGTTATCACAACGGTTCTGAGATGAAAAATTGTGCCACTCTGCATGCACCGCCGCAAAGATTGGCCGATGGCTTCAATTTTGGGGACTTCATTTCCCCCTTCTGTTGCAATGGAGTACAAGACCGTGGAAAATGCTCTAGGTTTTCTTGGACTGAAATACAGCACAGACAACATTCACATCGTGCGAGCAATTAACTAAGTGAACTGTTCTAATGGTAGGACTTCATAAAAACAAACTGCAGTTTTCAGCGAATGAACATACCCAGGAATATTGAAATCTATGAAAAGATAGCCCAGGATATATTTATAGAGTTAGTTAGTTAGTTACGCTGAAGGAGGCATTGGATCTAATGGTCTAAAATATTTCAATCGTCTAACATTTTATCCAATGGCTCAAACATGTACATAGTGACAGCTAGAAAAGTTGTTTTCATTCATTTTATGTAAAGATTTAATATGAGTTTAGAGAAATCAAATTTCTTTGAATATAAATTTATTTTAAAATGTAGAAAATTATGTATATTTTTTAATTATTTAAATTGTATTTTTTATAAATTAATTTAATATTAATTCATATTAAAATATTTGATTTATAATCCATATTTGATATTTTATTCTATATATATATATATATATATATATATATATATATATATATAATTGATATACTCTTAACCACATTTTTTTTTACTTTTAATTACTTTACATGAAATTATATTAGATCATATGGACAACTAGTTAAATATCTATAGCATATTTTTTTTACTTTTATATTATAGTAAATTTTCTATTTAAAAAATATTTAATTTTATTTTTATTTTCATAAAGATAAATATACTTACACATTGCTTTCACACTGCGCTATAAAATAAGTCTCTTCTACTCAATAAATCTTTTAACTCTATTAATAATAATCTCAAACAACTAAACAAGCTGAACAATATATCTATCCACTTTTAAAAAAATTAAACAATAATAATCCCAAAAAGTTTCAACAGAAACAGATAACCATATAGTATCTAATTAAGGAAAAAAAACTTAAACCTAAAAAAACAATCGATATAAAAAGACTTAAATAAATATATTCCTCAAAAACTTCAACAACTCAGATCCCAATAAGAAGGTTGTACGCTTGCTTCCACCATGAAATGGGTAGCAACTCTCCTTACCAATTATAAAGTAACATATAAATATATTTTTTAAATAACTCTTTTTAAAAGAAAATAAAGAAAAATAACATAAATGTAAAAATATTAATACTATATATGTTAAATATTTACTTTTAAAAATTATAATAATATAAATATTTAATTAAAAAAAAATCAAATATTTAACCAAAAAAATCAAATATTTAACTATGTAAAAAATTAATATTTTTATTTGTAAAGTTTGTTTCAATATAAAAAAAAATTAATACATAGGGTTATATATTTGTAAGTTATTAATCATATTAGATTAATATTATCGTTTATAATTTTATGACTAGTTTATCTGTGGTAAATCCAAAAATAATGGACATAATTGTAGTCATTCCAATTTTAAAAAACTATTAGGAAGTGATATTTTTAATTGTATTTAATAATGTATGTGATATTTTTTTGAACTTGATAGGATTGTAGATTTTGATATATTCTTAAAATTTAATAAATCAAAATTAAATAAAAAAATTGATGAGATCATGTTTCCAATATTCAAAAATCAACAATTTAAATAGGAATAACCACCAATATCTTGTTCAAAAAGTATCTACTCTTCTTAAGTATGTGGTAGTAAAAAATTCACAATCCAAATAATGATAGCCACAAATATTTTCCAATTGTTCATAAAATTTATGCTGTTATTTTGCAATTGAGTTGGAATATTTGCTAAATCCTTAGTGAGAAATGCATCCCCAAAGAAAAACCCTAAATGCCTCCACATGTCAACTTACCATTGGGATATTTCTATATTTGAGTGAGGAGAATACGACCAAATCTTTGGGATATTCTTTTCTTGTATCCGTTGATGTCTATTGAAACCTCTTGCCTTTGATATCCACCAAGGTGGCATAGTGATGCAGGCATGCTGCATAGATTAGATTGTATGCAGAAGAATAGAGTTCACGAGTTCTTTGATTTCCAGACAACGATTAACACAGTCTTCAAATAAGGCAACATTATAAAAACAAATATACATCTCAGATAACCACATCAGTATATTCAAAGCACGACTGTATGCATAGGATATCTATCTGCGAAATCTGAAGCTCTGCAATTTTCAACTAAACGCTACCATCAAACCTAAATCTTTCACTTTCGATTAAATGCTATGTGATTATGTGTATTTCATCTCAAATCGTAGCCACACGAGGCTTGGGTGCGAAATGGTTTGGGAGTGTTTGCATCCAATATCGATTTGTGAAATCCATAACTTATCCCACAATGAATCTGCTTTCAATTCTTCGGCATTCACTTTCAGATCTGCACAATTCCCTTTCTACTTCAAATGACAATCCCATCCGTTATCATGCATTAATTACCTGCAATGCAATGGAACTTCAGGGGAATTTAACTACTATATGGTATAATGCATATGATGTGTACAGAGGAAAACAAACAAAAGATGAATCAAAATAGTGAATGAACTAAACGCTTTGCGATAATGACTCTATCAAAATTTTATTGGCCGAATATTACATTTCTGGCCTCTTGCTCTCACCTTTAAAACTTGTCACACTATCACACCATTCCTACTCTACGCTATCTTTCTCTCTTCTGCCCTATTCCATCTCTATGCATATATATCTTCCATTCTCATACAAAGCTCATATTTATAAATAATTGTGGATTAATTTGAATCCATGATTTCCTCCAGAAATAACTCAACCATATTCTAAAATAGCTTTATCCGTCCTTCGACTCAATTAAGTTCCATTTAATCAGTTCATAATCCCTAAAATATCTATACAACCCAACTCCACTCATATTCTCAATTTATTAAGAGAATATTTACAATAAAACTCACACTCAGATTTTCCTCTCAATTTATTTAAAATGTGCGTAATTTATAAAATAATAAAAAAAAAACATCACCCCCTAAATTATTCAAATACAAAATGACAATTAAGCAGGATGCTCCTGCATCAGACTCCCCATGTAGAAATGTTTCCATTGACTCCTGTCTATGAAGTCTGTCACTTTTTTGTAATAATGCGACAACCACAAGTCTCAATGACTTGCTACCTCCAGGATTCCAGACTCTGTTTTGCCGCCAGTACTTTAAAATATCAACTCCATTTTGTAATTTTGTACAGAATTCCCAAAATAGTATTTTTATAACACAACCAAATGTAACTCTCGGTTTTCCATACCACACCATATTTATTTCGGGAATTACAGACTTGTGTAGAAACGCTGATACCCATTCTTCTACTCTCCAAGCTTTGAAAGAATCTCCAATTGGCTTTACATCAGCATTCATAGGTTTATTAGTTGACTTGGTAGTCTTGAATTTAATAAGAGCTCAATCATAAAGCTAACCATCACCAACATCACTCACTCTATCAACTGGATTCCATCGACCTCTACAACAATTACTTTCGCCAATTTCCCAAAGTAATTCCTCTTTGTATGATGCTTCTGTTTCAAATTGTGTTGAACACTCAACTTTCTAAAATGAAGAATAATCAAGAACTTCTCCCTGATCACAACCATTATATTCATTGATGACCCCTATAGTAACAAATTTCTCATCAGGTGTTATACCTGCATTCATGAACAAATTATTATTTTTAAAAAGATAAGACTTTTCGGCCTCTTTTGATGCTTTAAGCACCAATCTCACGTCATAGAATTTCTGGATTTCAGCAGATCCTCTTTTGAATTGCTTGCTATTTTCTTCCTCCTGGATTAATACTGTTGTTTCATTTATGTCTCTAAGGACATGGATTTCTTGTTGCTCCTATTTTTTCATCTCATCTTCAAATACTTTATGCTCAATTTCTCTGATTTCGACATCATATTTATTAATGTTTCCTTCTATACCTATAGCCACATTATTATTTGAAGAGTCAAAGCATTCACTTAACTCTATAAAATTTAGAGAAATTTCATCCTTATCATGCACGGTAACTGCAATCTCTTATTTATCAGGTTTTGCAAGCTTCATCTCTCCTTCAGGTTCGTTGAGCCATATTTCCAAGAACTCTATTTCCATGTGAAATCTTTTCAGCATTTCATCACAACCTTCATTCCCAGTTTCATTCTTCTTCTGGAAATCCTCATGAATTATCCTATTTTCTGTATCATCACATTGTAAAATTTTGTCATCAATTTAATTAAACAAATTCACTTGTTTACCTCCTTGGAATATCACAATGGCATTTTCATTATGCTTTTTCTCCATAACAGCTTCAACTAGCTGTCTTACACCAAACATAAATTCATCTATGAATTCTTTCTGCTACAATAAATTAGAACCTTCCTCCTCTAAAAGGAATTCTCCATCATACTTCACCTCAAGGGCTTCAATCATCTTTGTGATAGTTTCACCAGATTATCCATCATCTTCTTCACATCCTGCAAACAAACACAAACTATGAGATTTAAAAATTCAAGGCTTCATCCCCTCATCTACTTCCCTTGTCAATATATCTTCAAATTGTTTTGCACTATTCCAATATTTTATGAGATCTTTCTCATTATTCTCTTCATGCAGAATTTCACCCTGTTCTGGTCCACAAATGGAAACTTCCATTTCCATCTCAACTTCTCTAACTTCTTCACATCTCAGAGTCACACTCATCATCTGCTCAAGCTTTCTCAGATCTTCTGTTAACTGCATATTTACCTGTTTATTCCTCTTTAATTGTAGTCTCTGCCATTTCACTTTCTTCCTCATGGTCCAACCATGTCTCTGGTCCTTCTTATTTCTCTGCAACAATTCCATCAATAACTCAAGATGAACTGCTATCTCAACCTTCTCCCTTTCATATTCTTCGTCACTCAACTACTTCCATATGCCATTTGCCTTGGCATATTCCTTCTTCTTTCTTCTATTATGGCATTTCTCAGAACCTCTAAAATGACTATCAACAGTCATTTTTTCCTCCTTTGTGAAATTCATCTGTTCACTTGTGGATTTCATTCAAAATCCCCTTTTCAACAAGCCTTCATACTTTCCATCCAATAATGCAAGCTTTCTTCTTGCGCTTGACCTTTGTCTTGGAATCATCTTATGGGAAACTCTCTTGCTTCTCTATGCTACAACGAACAACTACAGTAATTCTTGTGTTATAATGACCACTCTTTGGGTGTCAGGCTCTGCTGATCATGCACCCAGCCTTTGACTTGATTTAAGATTCTTTGACTGCATACTTGACATCAAATCTTCATATTGGATAAAAAATGCAACCTTTTATACAATAACTCAATGGTTTAACTTGACTCAAGCTATCCAAATTCCTTCATTTGACCTTGACATCTTATTTGACTTTAAAGCTTAACCTAATAATTACAATAGTGGATATTTTGACTCCAATTCAAGTTATATAATATACAAATCAACCTTTTTTCTTTTTTAAACATGGAATACCACCATATATAAAAATAATGCACCACTCTTTGTCCAATTATACATGCACATGCTTATATGATGAGCATTTCGTTAAGCAGCCTTCACATATGGCAATGTGCCAAAAATTTCAAGACTCATTATTAAATTGATACACACCCACATACATCAATAAACACACAGAAATAAGAGCACATAGAATGAGAGCAGACAAAACTAGTGATGATGTGCATTCTGTGTAACGTGTTTCGAGTAAAAATGGTGTGCTTCAATGTATCTTTAAATAGAGACTTCAACAAATTTCCAGCGTTTGCAGTATTTACACAATTGTTTAATGCAAGTTGATCCTCACATATTGACTAATATCCTCCCTCGTATAATGATCAATATGCAGAGCTTGTGATATATGTTGCTGAAATGCTCATAATCTTCAGAACTAACAATGTCTCACTTACATACAGGATGGCTCATATATTGGATCCTTCTACGCACAAAGTGATGGTTCCAGTGGTTTCCCCTGATTGATATGGGCATCGTTCTCCATAATGATCTATGCAACTCTCAGAAATCAACACAAATATTCATGCATTTCCAACTTGCGCACATGTCATCCTTATTTGCATATGATTGTCCATGCTTTGGAGTAAGCTCTATTAACTCAACACTGGATGACTTTTCTGCAATCACAATTGTTTTTTACGTAGCAGATTACTTCTCTACAATGGATGAAAATTTTGTTGTCTTCCTTGATGCCATAAATACTTATTTCCTTTTCTCTATGCATTAATAGTGACCACAAACTATGGCTGCCAAAGATATAGTAGCGATGTAATATGATTATGTTGCACTTACCTGATCTTTCGCAGAAAACTTTGAGATGCATCCCATTGATCTTCCCTCTTCTTTAAAATAGTAACTTCTTCACTCTGCATAGAGTTCTCTTTCCAGCAACATAGTTCCTCCACGCATTGATCACTTCTTCTACGCTTCTAATAGAACAACGCATACAAATTTTCTCTGTCGAGAAACACAGTTCCTTCACGCATTAACCACTTACTCTTTATAAAGCTGAGGAAAGGAAACACTAATCAAGTTATCGCATTTAGGAACCACTGTGTTTGTAAATAGAAACATATAATATATATATATCGTGTGGACTATCTATTTCTATTTTTTTATAATTCTTTTAATCAATCACAAATAACCAACGAAGTTTCTTGTAAAAGGAGTTAACACCACTATTGATCAGAGAAGATTACAACAGTAACGTGCCCTCTCAAATGGTACTCGTCCACCATACAGCTCATTCATTTCACATAGAATTTCTCTTCCTTTTTTCTCAGGCCTGAACTATCACCCATGCTCTTGCCTTTGCATTCAACATTCCACAAAATCTGTGCTTGTATTGACATTCAGACTTGCACTCATATTCAACGTTCCACCAATTTACCATCTCAATGTTCCCGATGACTCTTGCACCAGAACAAAACCAATTCATCAATGTTCACAATCGTGAACATAACCAATTCATAGTCGCCTCTGCTAAGCATAAAACCAACACTCCAAGACCTTTGATCACACCTCACCAATTATGGATCTTCGCTCTGATACCAAAATGATGCAGGCATGCTGCATAGATCATATTGTATGCAAAATAATATAGTTCACAAGTTATTTGATTGCCAGACAATGATAAACACAGTCTTGAAATAAGGCAACATTATAAAAACAAATATATATCTCAGATAACCACAATAGTATATTCAAAGCACGCCTGTATGCATAGGATATCTATCTGCAGAATCTAAAGCTCTGCAATTTTCAACTCAACGTTGTCATCAAACATCAATATTTCATTGTTGATTAAACGTTATGTGATTACATGTGTATGGTGTCTCAAATCGCAGCCACATGAGGCTTTGGTGCGAAATGGTTTGGGAGTGTTTGAATCCAATATAGATTTGTGAAGTCCGTGACTTATCCCACAATGAATCCACTTTCAATTCTTCGGCATTCACATTCAGATCTGCACAATTCCCTTTCTACTTCACATGACAATCCAATGTGTTATCATGCGTTAATTACCTGCAATGAAATGGCACTTCAAGGGAATTTAACTACAGTATGGTATAATGTGTATGATGTGTAACACAGGAAAATAAACAAAAGCTTAATCATAATAATGAATGAACTAAACTCTCTGCGATAATGACAGTATCAAAATTTAATTGGCCGAATATTATAGTTGTGGCCTCTTGCTATCACCTTTACAACTCATCACAGTGTCACACCATTCCTACTCTACACTCTCTTTCTATTTTTTGTCCTATTCCAAATCTATGCCTATCTATATTCCATCCTCATACAAAGCTCATATTTATACATAATGGTGGATTAATTTGAATGCATGATTTCCTCCACAAATAACTCAACCAAATTCTAAAATAGCTTTATCTCTTCTTTGACTCAACAAAGTTCAATTTAAGGAGTTCATAATCCCTAAAATACCTATACAACCCAACTCCACTCATATTATCAATTTATTAAGAGAGTATTTACAATAAAACTCACACTCAGATTTTCCTCTCAATTTATTTAAAATGTTCATCATATATATATATATATATATATATATATATATATATATATATATATATATATATATATATATATATATAAACATCACCCCCTAAATCACTCAAATACAAAATGATAATTAAGGAGGATGCTCCTGCATCACATATTTAAATTCAACAATATCTGCAGAACTCAACTGCAACAAAAAAATGAACAGTGTTTACAGAACTCAACTCCAATAAAAACATTGAAAAAAAAATCAACCCCCTTTCCATTCCTATTTTATGGTGGCTCTCCTAGTCATTGACATCAAATGAATCAAACTCAAAACCAATTTGAAATAATTATTATATTCCTTTGGACCATTTCTTTGTCACTAAAAATCTTATTTTATGCCCTTTGATGGTGGTTCTCCTAGTGGTTGTACCATTCCCTATAGTTGAGGCATGGAGATTTCAGGAGGCCCAGTTTCCATATAAGTGGTTGGAAATTGTGAATGAGACCATTGGTACAAGCTTTAAAAACACATTAAATGACAAGATCACTTTATATTTCCATAATATCTTAAAGTGTAACACCTTACATATGAGCACTTTGAAGGGGGCTCTGAGGCCATTGATTAGAACCTCGACATGACTTTCCTTTAACTAAAATTCAAATCCATGGCTTCAAACCAGTGTTATGCTTGTTTCATCTCTTAGCTCAATCATTGTATAAAAGAATCCTATTTCCAATTTGACAAATTTTTAATGCTTTGAAGCTAATCATAACAAAATTAGGTGTTGATGTTGAATTGGATACTTTTTTAGAAGCTAATATGTATATGTGTGTGTGTGTGTGCGTGTGTGTGTACATATAGAATTGGATACATTTTTGGAAACTAATATATCTTTGTATGTTTTCAAATAGTAATAATTTCATTGAGAATTCATAATCAGAAAACAATGCATTAGGTTATGATGTTTAAGGCATTGCTCATGGTTTTGACTAAATGCTAAGCCAAGTTTAATTTTAACTTACAAAAGACCTGCATTTAGAAATTGTGTGAAAATAAGTATTGCAATTCGTGCGAAAATGAATTTTCTTGTTTTCATGGTTGATCTCTTCCTCACTGGAAAAGAGAACTATCTAGAATAGCTAAGAATGATTGAGCATACATTGATCTTTAATTATCTATGTGACCATATTTGTTTAGGCCATACCAATGTTATGAAAATTAAAACAAATTAAAGCTATCATGCAGAAAAGTTGATTTTATTTCTGGGAATATAGACATTTATCTCATGAACTTCACCAATGCTCTCTTCCCCACATGTTCTGACTATCTTGAGTCACTTCTAGCGAGTGGAAAGCTAAGATCTCTTTGATGTGAGAAGGATTTTGAGAAGAAGACAGCTCAATCCACTACAAAGGTTGTTTGCCTCACTAAAAAGTGAAAGAATCAATCACCATGATTCTACTAGAGGAGATTCCAATAAGAAAGGATGCAAAAGGAAGAATTTTAGACGTGGTGGGTAGGAAAAATCACGGGGGCTTCATTGACGGAGAAATACCATAGCACATGGTTTCATATTGGGGGATATATAATGAGAAAAAAAATGATATAATATATTGGGGGATATATAGGGGATAAAGGGTTTTTATATTGGTTGGTATAAAAAATGGAGCTCAAAGTTAAAGGACAAATATAAAAAAATATAAAGGGGTATAAAAAATGTTAATAAAAAAAATGGATACGTACAATATATAGTGAAATTGGGGGCTTTTTGAATTGGGAAGGTGTATTGGGTTTATATTGGTAGGGGGTTAAATAATGTGACTTTTAGGAGTATTTTCCAATATGTACTCAAATTAAGGGTATTGCTTAATATTCTATGATAACACATGATATGTTAGAGGTCTACTGAGTGAAGCATTCCTGGGAAAAATTAAAGTGAGAGGTCTAATTTTTACTATGTTCATTGTAGTAAAAATTGACATTAAAAAATAATGTGTAAAATCTCATGGGATAAGATTAAATACAAGTAAGAACACCATAAAAAGAAAGGTAATACCCCTAAATCTAGTCATTTTGTTTTTTGTCAGGGTATAAATATATATTTGTTGATAACTTAATTCGAGTCATGGAGAAATACTTGTTTGAAACATGAAACATTTCACTTGGCAATGAAATTTTTAAGAGATTTTTATGAAAAATTGAATAATAATGTAAAGGATGAAATGTATTTGATAACCAAATCCAATATTCAATGTGCCATACCTAGAACTATTATGCCCAAATTACTTTCACCATTCTCATATTTTTCCTTTTCATGATATTTTTTTTCTTCCTAACTTAGGAAGGAACTTGCTATCTCTTATTCAAATTTGACAACAAACACATTCCATTTACATGTTTGATGGAAAATTTGAGATGATGGAACATGGTCTTGGAATGATTACAAATTTTTGAAGTTGAAAGTGACAAGCACGTAATTATGGACATCTTGCTCACTATGATAAATGTACATTGTCTTCTAGTCTTTTTTGTGGCATACTAGATTTGTCTTGCAGTCACACTCAGGATGTATGAACTTGACAACGCTAAGAGCGCGGCTGAGCCATCCTAGTTCCTAACGATTTGAACGTGTATTACAGGCAATGGACCTCTGCAAGATACCTCTGATTGGCTATTTTGAATTATTTTATATATAAAACCTCAAATGTACAAACCACTGGCCATCCATCCATGTGTGAAAGGTTGAAGCAGTGAAATATCATGGATTTCTGTTTAATTGACTTTATATTTGAAACCCCGGCCTGGAATTCTGGAGGTTGCAGGGATCCCGGAATGTAACATAGGCGACCTCGCAGACATGGTATTTTAGCTTCTTAGCCCCCAGGCTTTTCCAATACACAATCCAAGGGTTCACGTTGGGATTATCATCATTATTTACCAGAACAGAGGCGGATTCAATGCTATCCCACACTCCTAACCCTATTATCTGCTTCCCGTCCAGAGACTCATAGAAGGAGGAGGATAGTATGCCCTTGAGCCGAATGAAGTAGGACTTGAGTATGGCCACGCAGGAGTAGGAAAGCATATCCTGTATCTCCCAGCTTGCCGTGTAGATTCTTCTAAGACAAACAATATCCCCCAGCGATAACTGAGCGAATGGAACCCCTCTGCTTATTTCCCGTGAAGTCAACCGGAACCAACCCGAGTCCACAATTTTCACTGCGCTGGTCATCCCCTTTGTGAACGCGGCTGCCTGATTATCACGCCAAATCGATTAGTGGCGGCCGATATTTTTTCTGATCTGATTTATTGGCATTACTAAAAGGAAAAAACGTTAATACCCAAAAGACATACCTCCGGCAGATTCGGTGCAAGCCCATGGCCACTGGATTCCCCCTTCCAGACTGCAAACACTGCGGCCTGTACACATACAACATAATATAATAAATTAATGCAAAGCCCAGTTAGATCAATTAACGGAAGGCCCAGTCTCTGATCTGAAAATCAGGTATTTTATCTTAATCACAGATATACCCAACACAAAAAAAATATCAAATCTCTTCAATATGTAAACCTTCTTAGAATGCTGAGTGCTAAATACGTACCCATGATTGCTCGAGGTTCTTCAGAATGGCGACGTCAATGTCGTTTCCTTTTTCTAGCAGAGCGGCCACTCTCGCCATGTGTGTGACCGCGTCATTAATGTCGCACCCATGCTGAGGCTCGTATATTGCAAATGAAATCCACATTCTGCTTTGAGATTGGCTCTGCTGCGGCTCGTTACAGGAGGAAGCTGGGGTCGTCATTGTGGTTCTTGGAGGCGAGGGGATGATCTGTGGTTATACGCAAGATGGGTATTTAAGGAAATGTCAATGGCAGGGTGTGTGCTGCCTGGCGACCATCATTGGCGCGACAAAAGGGACCATGCACGCGTTTAAAGCAACTGGATGCATCACATGGACGCGTGATGCCATTTCCGACCACGGCAAGTAGTTTGTATGGAGTCAGAATAAAGATCCCACATTGGTCGTATAAATTTGAATTTTATGACCCTAATTTGGAGACAACACAGGAATTAAAAGAAGCCACGTTGATGGTAAGGATTATAATAGAGGATTAGTGAAGAAAAGGGGACAAACTTAATCATACTTGCAGGTGCAACTAGGGATAACAAACCACAATTACTCCACCATAAATGAGAGTGTTAGGGTTAAGGGGTCAGTACTTGGTTAATTTAGTGTAACATGATACGGCTTAATTGTTTAAATAGTTAGAAAAATAAGATAAAAAATTATAGTATGTTTTTTTTTTGCAAGTGTATGATAAAGTTATAGTAACAAAATTTAAAGACTTTGAAAACAAACCACTTATAATGTATGGTAAAGTAAATATAAAAAATATATTTAGTCAAGTAGATAGTAATAGAAAAGTTAAAGTTAAAGTTATAGGAACAAAAGTCAAAGACTTTGAAAACAAACAACTTATAATGTAAAGTAAATATAAAAAATATATTTAGTCAAGTAGATAGTAATGGAAAAGTGAAAATTAAAAATAATTAATAAATTTTATAGTGGGAAAAACAAGAACACCTTTATTTAGTCATCTTGAGGGTTAGAGATGTATGGTAAAGTAAATATAATAAATATATTTGGTAAAATAGATACTAATACGAAAGTGAAAATTTAAAATAAAACATATTTATTAAAAATAAAAAATAAAAAATATCTTTTATAGTGGGAAGAATTACAAAGTGAAAATTAAAAATAATAAATAACTAGAACACATTTATTTAATCATCTTGAGTGTTAGAGTTGAGTGGTTGATATTGAGCTATTATAGTTTAGTGTTTATACAAAGTGATTTTATATTTTAAAATTTTAATGGTTTAAATAGTTTGAAAAATAGGATAAATTTATAGTAGCATGTTTAAAGCATGTTTTGCAATGTATATAAAATTATAGTAGCATGTTTAAATTATGTTTTGTAATGTACACTAAAATTTTAATAGTAAAATTTAAAAATGTTGAAAAAAAACAATTTATATTAATTAATTTGATGATTGTAATTATGATCTAGTATATATAGTATTATAATTGAAAATTGAAATATTGTGTATGTTTTAAATGAGATAATTGGACAAACTTTGTGTTAGAAAGAATACTTTTGGGATTAAAGTAGATAAATGTTTTTGGGATTAATCATATCGCTAGGATTTGGTCTATTTTTCGAACTAATCAGTGTGATTCATTTTCTGGACAAGATAAAAAATTCCATGGATCTCATTGAATAAATAGTGTGGATGTATCATCCCAGCAATTAGTAGTTCGAAAATAGCCTTTTAAAAACTAGTTGTAAATGAATTATCTTATTAGTTATTTTAACATTTTTTAATTAATATATTTTAATTATTGATAAAGATTATAATTAAAAACGGGGAATAAAATTATAATAAAAAGGGGATATTAGATTTTTATAATTTCTTTTTTAATGAATAATATTTTATTAAAGGTTGTCTATAGGGTCTTGGTTAAACTGTGATGAGACGGGCTATCATTCCCTTCCCCAATCGAATGATGTATCTGGACATAAAAATTATTAAAGTTAATAAAAAAACTATATTAAAAAGGAAAAGAAATTATATAATATAATAATTATAAGATAAAACATAGGAGACATAGTATATATACAAATTTATTGTACATCCTAAATTTTTAGAATAATCCTATGATTTTATAAATAGTTATAAAAATAAGATTAAGAAAAAAAAAACAAACAATCAAAATATATATATATATATATATATATATTTGTAATGTATAGTAAAATTATAATAATAAAATTTAAACCCATCGAAAACAAACAACATATATTAATTCTTATGAAATTAATGTATTTTTAAAAAAGTTTCTAGGATTCCTAAGAAATTTAACATTGAAAAATATTAAATATATTTTAAATCATAGAAAGGATATAAATCATTTATTTTGAAAATTTCAAGTTTTAATAATGAAATTGAAAGGTGTTGAAGACAACTCCTTAGTAATGGATCATTTGGTTGAGTTCTTGTTGTTAAGTACCTCGCTTATGGGAAGGTTAAGGGATCAAATATCCTTGATACCATTATTTTTGTTTAGACCTAAATCAAATATGTAATTGTTTAAAAAAATTAGTAAACTTGTTTATTATATTTATTTGTATAAGTATTATTTATCTAACATATAAATAAATCTCATATAGAAATTTATCTTCTTTTCTAATAATAATCCTAAGAATATATATTATTTATTATTATAATACATATTAAAACAATAAGTAAATATGAGTTTAATTTTCATTTTTTATTTTTGTAATAATATAATAATAATATCTATGTATATATATATATATATTTTATAAATAATTTATATCATAATTAGGTTTTGTAAAATTTATTATAACTTCATGTGAGATTGCAATACTACTTTTATATATTCATATATCATTGGATTCAGCTCCACCAACTTTATAAATTTATGTAAAATTGGAATATACTTGGGTAACTTTCAACTTATAAGTCTTCTCTTCTCGTTAGGGTTGTGCTTGAAATCCATGTTATATGTTGTTATGTGAAAGCATGTAAACAACAAGTAGAAACAATAAGCACTATGAAAAATATCCCAATGGAGTTTTAAATTTATTCTCTCTTTAAAATTTTCAAATCTGCAACTTTTCATATGTATTACTCAATACATTAAGGTTTTGAATAGAAGCTTTACTTGTTACAAATTGCTAGGTGTAAATACACAAAAGGTCATAACTTACAAGAAATAAGCACGTTGTAATGTAACATTGGATATGGAAATGTATATGTATATTCATGCATATATATTAATCCAAACATAATTACACATGGATCTAGTGAATTTGTCATCACATGTGGTCGAAAGAGACTATTTTCCACGTAGGTATGGTCCAATTAGATCAACCTTTGGACACTAACATCATGGCCTACAACATTTATGATAGGGTTTAAGGTTAGATTCTTAAGACAATAATATTATTTAATGTAAAAAATTTATGTGTAATAATTTTTCTTGGTCATAAGAATTCTCTAATGCTTGTACCCGCTCATTTTCCCACCACAATATTTTTTTCTTGATAAGATGGACACACATATTCAATTGAGTTAATGCATACTTTAAAAGTTATGTCCACTCCACAACATCTTGTGTGCTCATTTTTAGTGCTACATGTGCCATGAAAAACCATTAGCTTGAGAATTGTAACGAAAGTCTAATTAATTTCATGGAGATATCATGGCACACCAACAACATAGAAGAGAAATAAATAAAGAAAGAAAAATATTATGAAGCTTATGCAATTGGACCTTAATGTTGTAAGTGAAATTTAGTGTTATAGATACAAAAGATAATATAGTTAGTAACAAATAATTATTCATTCTCTTTTTATCTTATATTATTTTTCACAAAGCATTTCAACAAGCCTTTATAGATTTTCTTTGAAGTAGAAGAAAAAAACTTGTGTCTTATCTCACATAACAATTATTGCATTTAACGCAATAGCTTCAGTGATATGTACCACATATCTGAATATAAATCACACACAAGATGTAAAGGATAATGTATAAACTCTCGTATTTATTATTATGAAAACCGTTAAGGTATGACACAATTACAACTTATCCTTTTATGGAAGGAATACACCCCTATTCATGTGCCTCATTAGGGGGGAAATCTCCTAATGAGATAAACTCCAAATACAATAATCTTCCACTCTCATAAGGATGGATCGATCATTGTATATATATCAATAAAACCCTAATCATACAACCTCATAGCTACCTAGTGGACCTTATTTAATAAGGCTCCATTAAATTTACTCAATGCTAAATACCATAATAAACCTTATTTAATATTATAGTGGACCTAGTCCACATTACATCGAACTACTTCCATTATTATTACTCTACTATGGGCCATTCATCTAGCATTACATTCCTAATTCAAGCCTCAACATTAAAAGACATTTGAAAACCTCTTTAATGTTTATTCCATGGTAATTCACACCTGTTAACATAGTTAACATACTATAACTACTAGAATATAGAAACGCATTGTAAACTTTTTAGGACCTTAACAAGTCCAACTACACTTAGTTAACCAAAAATAATCTATAGAATTGTTCCAACTTTCAACTTAATCTTTCCATAAAAACTCTCTTTCCCTATATTATCAATAACAATATCAATTTCATCTTTTAAAACTCTTGGCTCCGTTGAAACTCTTTGCTCTATATTAACTAAAGTATCATTAAATTATACAATTTCATTATTTAATAAAAAACATTAATTATAAGAAATTAATTTTTCCAATTAAAAATTAGCCATACCTTAACTCATTTCGGATACCTAAACATACATATTAATTAAAGTTGCGACACCTAAACAAATGTATTTTCTAGAAATGTTCCATCGGAATTCATTAAATGAATATTACATGGATTTCGTAGGGAATGGAGATACACGTTCGTTAGGTTCGGTGAGATAGTGACTGGAAATTTAAGAAATAATGTTATAAAATGGTTTTCGATATTTGTCCCAACGAAAAAAATAACCTCCTCTGACTTTCCCACTCAATCACATGTAGATATGTAAACACCATGTGAAAATGGCATGAAAAAGCTCATTGCAAGGACTGTCCACGAGAGAATAATGATTATAAGACTCCTCTTTAATGTTGGGTTTCAAACGATTAAATTGATCTAAGCTTTGCTTTTCCCAACAATAAAGTATTTTAATTTAACGTGAGGAATGAGGAATGCAAGGGATTTCGATATAATAATTCAATTTTCCAAAAATACGAATAATTCACGAAGAGATTTTATGAGGTTTAAGGTTTTATAATTACTTATTAGTTAAGTTTAGCATTTTAACTAAACTATTTATTACTATATCATTTATTAAGATTGTTACTTATAGTTTGTTATTTTCTAGATTATTTAGTATATTATTCAATTTAATCCTTGTAAGCCTGTTATAAACATTATTTTATTTTATTTTTAAGTTTAAAAATACATAATTATATTTATCAAATTATAATATTAAAATAATTAAATATTTTCAAGTAAGAAATATATAATTTTATAATGGACAGATAATTATTATATGATTTTTTAAAATTATAAAGAAATATTATGTTCAGAAGTTTTTTTTAGTTTAATATAGAAGATATGTTGTAATGTTCTATTATGTTTGTGTTAAATATTATGATTTAGCCATAATAATTATAATTAGTAATAAAACTTTTTGATTTCCTCAAATTACATAAAAATAAAATACAAAATTAATAATTATAATTATAATTTATAATTAAATTAGCCTAAGATCCATCTCAATTTTGAATTTGTCTAGTCTATCTTATAGACAAAATATCGTTTTTTTCCTTTTTTGTTAATTTTGACCAAATTCCAGAGCTTTTAAAAAACTTGAATTTAAGTTGGTTAATTTGCATAATTCTAGTAATTAGAGATTTAAGAGTGTTGAATGCAATTTCAAAAAGTATTTTAAATAGAAAAAAACCAAAATCTAGCATGATTCATTTTGAATCTACCAAGTGTGAAGACAAGTCAAATCTGTTGAGGTGCAAACCACTTCTAGAGTGAAAAGAGATTTGATCCCCATGGATTCTTGGTAGATCCAAAATTAAGATGGATCTGGGTTGGTATAATTGAGAGATACATATTATATGATTTTGTTTAAAATTATAAAATTGAATTATTAATCACCATATATCTATTTTAAACATCTATCAGTATTGAAAAGCATTTAATTTCTTAAATTTTTTTTTTTAAACATTCAAGTTTTATATTAAATGATTAAAAATTATCCCCTTAATAAATTTGATTTATTTGAGTTTGATAAATCTAGATAGATTTACAATAGTTTATTTTTTTTACATGCATTTTTATGTGCATATTTAAATATATGTAAGTAATTTTTTTTGGGTTATATAACATAACTTGACAACATATCTCCCATAGGAAGATGTAGAATAACTTGCCACTATCCCCAAAATATGTTGTATAGAACTTAGCTATAGAGTTTTAGGTAAAGAAAATCATAATTGAATCACATGTCACAAATTAACAACATATCCCCATAGAAAGATGTAGAGTATCTTTCCACTATCCCCAATCTATGTTGTATAGAATTAGCTATTGAGTTTTAGGGAAAGAAAAAACATAATTGAATCAGATACAACACATTAGTCTCTTTATTACAAGGTTTTAAATATATAATTACATAATTTTGAGTTCAAAAATAGGTAATTATGTTCATAAACCATATGTTAAAGTAATAATTATAAAGTTTGAAGGAGCAATGAGGAAATTGAGAAATAATTTCATATATAATAAAATCACATAATACTATCCCAATTATAATAATTAAATGGTTTCAAGACATACCTAAGAAATAATTTCACATATTATATGAGTTTATTTGATTTTAACAAAATCCACATGATACCACCCCAATTATATAATACTTTTAAACATATTATATAATCTTAAATATAAATTATGCAATTTATCCAAAAAAAAAATTAAACATAAATTAGTAGTAATTGTATTAAATCTACTACTGGTCACAACAAATACACGATGAATTCATTACATTACATCATTTTCCATGGGTCCTTTTGTGAAGAGCTCATTATTAGCTTAAAAAATATATATATTATAAGAAAATATTATGATGGTGGGTGGACATACATATATC
Source organism: Pinus albicaulis (assembly GCA_034641835.2). NCBI lineage: Eukaryota > Viridiplantae > Streptophyta > Pinopsida > Pinales > Pinaceae > Pinus > Pinus albicaulis. The sequence continues at coordinate 943,103,704 of CM076584.1, read as the reverse complement.
CTACAAATTTGTGATAAAAAAAGGGCAGATTTGCAGAAAGAGCCCATCAGAAAAGAAAGAAGATAACTTCCTCTAAAGGATTTTTTATGTCAAATTTCAAATTTCCACAGTCAAGGCTTGAAACAGAGTTGGCACTATCCTAGTTCCCTAGAGCTTGGACTGTATCCTTGAGGTCTTCTTGTTGTCTTCACAGAACATCCAACTCATCATCCTAGAAGGAGAAATTTTTTGTAAGAGTTTCTATTTATTTAGTGATGAAAGTGAGTATATTAGCCTCTTGATGAAATTTCCATTTTATGTTCAAAATATCCATCTGCATGGCCTAAATATGCTTGTTTCATGCATTACAAGCTTTTGTAATTCATGTGGTGGTTGAACTGCTGAGAATTGTAGATATGATTAATGATATAGTGGGGGTCATTCGAGGGGTTGGGAAGGTTGATATCAATTTATACAGGAAAAGGATGTCACAATGGTTTTGAGAGATGCCAGTGGGCACAACGATATTTTGGGTAGTAGTGATAGAAGGATCAACATCGAGGGATGGGTGATTATTGAACATAGTGTTAATTTTTGGGTAGTGTAATATCCCTTTTCAAGGATATCTCTAAAACACAACAAACTCTAACCAGAGATGGAATGGGAGGGCATTTACCAGATATTTCACCTCTAAAAAGAGGATGAGATCTGGAGGCTATCTGGCCCTTTCCAGACTCTGTCTAAGAGTGTGGGAGAAAACATAATAAGTGGTACAGAAATCAAAATGAAAAGGAACTGATAACAGAAATGCAGACATACAATAATGTGTATCTAAAGCATGAAAAAATACTCAAGAAATACCAAGGGAACACTGAGCCATTTTATTAATCAGATAAATATAGAGGAGTATAATAGGTGATCAACTCAATAGAACCTGAACTTGCACAAGGCAAGTCAAAATATGCTCTCAGAATGCTACATAGAATGACTGTGTATCAGATCTACGTTCCAGCTGCTGAAAACGGCTATCCCGAGATTCCTCCTTATGGATTTGTGCTTCCCTCCAATTGGTCATGCCGCCACTGTCTGGGATCTGCGATAATACGATCACCCGCTGATCTCGAGATTCCCCCAATAGATGTGCTTCTTATTTCTACTCTCAATATCCTGTCCATGATCCTCCTAGAATACAACCGAAGCCTCCCAGATATAGACTGCATCCTTCTGCATAGTTAATCAACATGCTGCTCCTCCAAAGGTGTTGCGAATTTAATAAACGCCTTGCTCCTCCATAAATACAGTACATCGATCTTCTTACAAAGACACTGACGGGACTACCTCACCTGAGAAGGCACTCAAACTCCCTTGGGGCTGAGGGCGAGATCTCCGAATGGAGGCACTCAATGCACTAAACAGTGCTGCAGACAGGCTAAACAACCAACGTGCTCAATAGTCACAATGACCAGATTCAAAATGCATAAACTCTCCATGATCACAGAATGAGGAAACTATCTTCTTTATATAGCGTTGGCAACTCCCAAAACCTATAGCCGCCTCCACCCATGATACCATAGTAATACCCCCTTTTTTTCGTGCCCAATTCGGCCCCCTTAATTACCACATGCGTCTTATTTTAGAGTGAGCCATGGTCCCTTTACTCACGTTTATTCATAAGCTAACTGCTTAAAGAAAAATTGACCAAAATTGAATATTCCAATTAGCCATTGCTAATTTGGAATATTACAGTATCCCCTGGCAGAATGTTGCTTTTCCCCAAGCAACTGTAGTGATGGATGCTGCAAGATTTTCTGATTCTCCCAAGTCACATCCTCATCTGACAAACTCTTTTGCCTCACCAGGAACTCCCGGATTGTTCTGTTCCGCGGCTGCCTTTCCATGGTATTAATAATTGACTTGGGTTGTAATACCAAATGCCCTTCATCATCTGTAGGTGGCAGCTCCTTTGTCACTGTCACCTACTACCCTAATGCCTTCTTCAGAAATGACACGTGGAAAATGTTATGAATCTTGCTGCCTTGGGGCAGCTCCAACTCATACGCAACCTGTCCAACTCTGTGTATCACCCTGTATGGTCCATAAAAACGAGGCGTGAGCTTCTCAACTCCCTTCTATTTCAGCGATGACTGTCGGTATGGATGTAAATGTAGGTATACCAAGTCTCCTACCTCAAACTGTCTTACCATATGACCCCTGTCGACATACCGCTTCTGCTGGTTCTGCATTGTAGCCATGTTATCCATGAGAGCGTAGAGAATGTCCTGACTTTCCTGGATCCAATCCTTGGCTCTCAGAGCCTTGCTAGCACCCAACATCATATCAACAAAAGATAAATAATGGTACCCATACAAATCATAGAATGGTGTCATACTGATGGACATGTGATATGTGTTGTTGTAACAATATTCCCACAGATGCAGCCACTTCAGCCATGCTCTCTGCTGCCCACTAACATAGTTACACAAGTAGCCCTCCATCCACTTGTTAACTATCTTTGTCTGCAAGTAGCCGAAAGAGCTCCTGCCAGAATCCGCCCATAAAGCGATTGTCCCTGTCATTGATGATGGTCTTGGGAGGACCATGTAACCTTAAAATCTCGCTGAAGAATAGCTATACTACCTATGATGTTGTATAGTGTGCGGATATGGCGAAAAAATGTGCGTACCTCATCAGCCGATCAATGACGACGTATATATAGTCCTTGCCTTGCACCATGGGCGACCCTATGATGAAATCCATTGAAATGCTCTCCCATTTCCTCTCTGGAATGGGAAGAGGCTGAAACAAGCCTGCGGGATGGTTCATCTCCCCCTTTTTTTCTGGAAAAATTTGCACTCCCTGATATGTTGGACACATCCTTCTTGAGGCCTTTCCATGAGAACCTCTCTCTGATAGCCTGGTAGGTTTTGGTAAACCCCTGATGTTCGGACAATGGTGAGTCATGAGATTCCTGAAGTATATTCTTTTTGAGTTGGGAGCCCTTCTTCAAGAAGATCCTATGTTCGTAGTAGATTATCTCATCTATCACCCTATATCTGTCATCTGTCACCTGACCATCTAGGACTTCACAGGAAAATCTATCCTTAGAGTACTCCACTAAGAGTCGAGCCCTCCAATCTGTATCCAAGCTCATTAGAGACAATGTAGCTGGCCTACGTGAAAGTGCATTGGCTACCACGTTATTCTTCCCTTTGACATATTAAATGTGAAAGTTGTAAGCCTGGATCTTGCTGATCCACTTCTGCTGCCTCCCCTGTAGTTGTTTTTGCTCCAAAAAGAACCTGAGGCTATTGTGATCAGTCCTTACCTGAAACCTATTTCCCACTAAGTACTGCGGGAATTTTGCCAATGCATGCATAATGGCCAACATCTCCTTGTCATATATAGGATACAACCGCTCATGAGGAAGGAAATTTCTGCTCTCGAAGGCTATAGGGTGGCCTCCCTGCATCAAGAAGGCGCCGATCACCTCTCCTGATGCATCACACTCCAAAAAAAAAGGCTGCATAAAATCTGGCAATGCAAGCACTGAAAAGCTGCTCATAACCTCCTTGAGCTTATGAAAAGCCCACTGCACTATATTCGACCAACTGAATGCCCCCTTCTTTGTCATATTTGTAAGGGGTACCATAAGCTGAGAGAAACTCTTGACGAAATTCATATAATAGGTGCATATGCCAATAAATCCTCGAAGCTTCGTCATGTTTCTCGGCTTTGGCTAGTCTCTAATGGCCCTGATCTTCTCGTTGTGGACCCTCACTCCGTCCACTCCTATGATGTGTCCCAAATACAACATCTCCTTCATCCCAAACTCACACTTAGAGAGCTTAGCATAGAACTATTACTCCTCCAAGATATGCAGTACTACTTCTATATGTTGGAGATGCTCCTCCCAAGTCTTGCTATATATCAATATATCATCGAAAAAGACCAACACAAAATTTCTCAGATTACTGCGGAAGATATGGTTCATGCATGAATGGAAAGTAGCTGGGGCATTGGTTAGCCCAAAAGGAATGACCAAAAACTCAAAGTGGCCGAAATGGCACCTGAAAGTGGTCTTGCAAATGTCCTATTCCCTCACGCAAATATGGTGGTACCTAGATCTCAAATCAATCTTTGAGAAAAACTGGGTTCCTCTCAGCTCATCCATCAGCTCATCAACCAGCAGTATGGGGTGCCTATTCTTTAGGGCCTTCTTATTTAGGGCCCTATAATCAATGCATATTCTCAATGTGTCGTCCTTCTTCTTCACCAACAGCATCGATGAAGAAAAAGGACTGTTGCTAGGCCGAATATGTCCAAGAGTCAACAACTCCTGGATGGCCCGCTCAATCTCATCCTGATAGGCCTTGGGGTGCCTATAAGGTGTGGTAATAATGGCCTCGATGCCCCGTTCTAGCTCAATAGTGTGCTCAAACCCCTGATCTGGTGGCTATCCCAGTGGTATTTCTCCAAATACTGTCTCATACCTATCAAGGATGGCTTGTATATCCAGATGAACTGTCTGCTGGGTAGGCCCTGCCATTGATGCCCACAACTAAACTTCCCACTCTATGTCTCTCTTTCGGAAGTCTGCCTCCATCCGGTGAGCTGAAACAGTCTGAGGTGGGTAAGTGTGCATCCCATGTATCTTCTCATGCTTCTCGGTCTTCTTGTCATCCCATTCCATCTCCAAGAGCTCCCAATATGTGGTGACTTTACCCAAAGTAATCAGCCACTATACACCCAGTACCACATTGGTGTCTTGTATGTTAACCACGAAAAAGTGGTGGGTCACTATGTAGGTTCCCATCGTCACAACTAGCTCTGGAACATACTTGGCACACTGCACCGTCTGATCCCCTGGGACCAACACTGAAAATCCATCGAAGTTCTCTGTCAGTATGCCTGTCCTCTCAACCATCTATGCATCGATGAAGTTGTGGGTTGCCCCACTGTCTACTAGGACTGAAACTCATTGCCCACATACTGTCCCTCGAACCCACAGCGTCAGATACTTGGGTACTCCTCGCAATACTGCAAGGGTCCCCCCTGTGAGTGCAAAAGCTGCACCCCCTGCCCCTGAAGGTGGGGGTGGCAAATGATCTTGCTCCGTCTGACTGTCTCCTGCCTCCCCATCCTCATACTCATCCTCTTCCCCACTACTCTCGGAGAAGACCTCAATAAAATGTGCTTTTCCAGCACCACATCTGTGACCTAGTGCCCATGGCTCCTGATAGGTAAAGCATAACCTCTTCTTCTTCAACTCTCTTCGGGTATCATCATTGAGTTGTACCCTACCCTGATTCCCCTTTGGAGGTGGAATCCTCACATCCTTGCCCTTTGGCTAGAAAGCCGGTTTCTGGGGGTAAGATGTCTTGGTCTGGGATAAGGCATCCTGAAAATCCTGAGTCCTACCAAAGGCATCCTGGAGTGTGGCTGGTGTTTGTGCTCAACTTAGTGCTCCTAAATTGAGTTCATTAATTGTAAACCAGGGTTAGTAAACTGCTAAAGTCCGGTGCATTATATGTGCCTAGGTATTTGTTTGTCACTATGTTGTGTTTAGTGATTTATGATGTTTTTGGTTTTATGGTTTTATGGTTGAGAAGGGAAAGAACTAAGTGCTGGTGAAAAGAAGCTATTGGTTATATTAAAACAGAACGAAGCCTAAACTATGGATGGAAAATAACAAATGCAAAGCTTGATAATGACTTCATTGCAAGAAAATAAACCACAACATGAGCTTGAACTTATCCAATTCATTCATTAAACATGTGTTGGAAAAGCTTGAGAAATGGACAAGTTAAGTGTGAATGAAGTTCTCCTAAATAAACAATCAACTCACAATATTACAAAATGATTATTTGTAACACAGTAAGGTTTCTATTCTAGATTAACCTATGATGCTGAAGTTACCCTATTCTGCAACTTGACTTATCACTACTAGGCCTTATTCATAAGTTTAGAGATTTTCTAGAATAATGTTTGGGAAAAAGGCTATAGGTGAATTTGTAAATATTTGTAGAGTGATCAAAGCCTTAAACTAATATTACTAACCCCTGTTCATGTGATGATGTATCAATATAAATTCAGAACAAAATTAAGTTTGTAAATAATGAAGGCCGAGAGACTAATTTTGACAACTAGCACTACCTGAAAAACAATGGATAACACTAGGCTAGAAAGCAGTCTATCAATATTAAAATACAGTGATTACAACTTAAACTAGAATGCCATTAATCTTTTGTTAAAACAAAATGAACTGAGACTGAACTAGAGTGCTTCTAATCTACTTGAAGTACAGTGAACAAAGTTAAACTAAAATGCCATTATCAAACTAGAAATGTAGTGACAGCGCTGAACTAAATGCAGTCAACCTCCGGAGTGTTGTAACTAAATTAACATGCAGCTAGTCTATGGAATTCTACAGCCCATCTCGTTTCAATATGAATGATATTTTGGAAGAGTTTGTAAAACAAGTCTGGCTGTATTATTCTATGCAACTGAACATAAACATAAGATTTGAAAGCAAGTACGACTAGGATCTAAGATACCACAGTTGTTTCTTATTCATTGTTAATGATGTTTTGGAAGAGTTTGTAGGAGTAAGACCAGCTATGAAACTAAGTGTAAACAAGCATAAAATTCGAAAGGAAATGCAACTAAAATTTACAACACCACAACTATTCCTTATTCATTGTGATGATATTTTGGAAGAGTTTATAAGAGTAAGTCTAGCTATGACGATTAATGTAAATAAGCATGAAACATGAACTTCAAAAACCTACTTAAGCTAGAAATGAAAAACGAGACTAAAATACTTATCTAAGCCATATGAACAAAGCTGCTCAGGTAGCAGGGGCCTTCTACCACCGGAGTAGCACGCAAAATCTACTTCAATATTGACTCATCCTTTCAATAAAATGGTGCTTCTTTCATTAAAAGAGAAAGTACTTCAAAACAGAGTATTTTCGGACTTCTGAAATCTAGCAATTAAACACAAAATCTAACCTTGTCCCTCGGTTTCCCGAGCCATATTTGTAACAAAATTACATAAATGTCTTGAGATAACCTAGGGATAATTGTCTTTCCAAATAAAAACTAGGACTCTGATGGTGGTCACATAATATAATAAAGGACATCTGGACTGTCCTTGTCCTATTAGGAGTCTCTCTCCTAGTTTGAGTTCCCACGTGCATAACCACCTACAGAATTCTGTTCAAACTTCGTGGAGAGAAAAAAAGGACGAGGGAGTGATGTGGAATACAACCATATGTGTTTTTCTCCAATATGACACCTGGAACCTGCGTAGACATGAAGACAGCTGCAGAATCGGCAACTAGCTACAGAATGTCTGCATTCTGTAGCTAGATCTAGTTCAAAAAGTGCTACAATGACAAAATCGTAGAAACATAGAAAGTTAGTCATGATATTCATTCTTAAAGCAATTTTAATGAATTCTATTGATCATTTGAGCCTGTAATTAATAATGGACAAAGGAAATGGAGTGGAATGTGGTGAGAGAAAGAACATCTTTGGAGCTCAACATACCCCCATTGCTAGGTTCTTGCATGTCCTCATGCAATTATTCCATGAACTTTGAGACCTCTGCAAGGACATCCAACCCTCTTCTTCTACTTTGCCTGGTAGTTAAAGGCCTTCTGGGCTTCCTTATGACTAACTTGAATCTCAAATTTGTGAGTGCCCTGGTTAAATTTTTATTTCTCTTCTTCAATTTTTCACTGGCCTTGTGTAAATTTTGCATTTGTAGAGACAGAGTTGAATTCATATCAGTTTTCAGTTTAACTTGCTCTCTCAGAATTTCATTCTTATTTTTGATATTCCTGTTAAGTATTTCTAACTCATATTTATCTCTCCTTAGGATATCAACTGCAGATTTTGGCAGACTAGGAGTTCTGTCTCTTCCTTCTGAAGCTCTTTTCTCTAATGTTTCGACATAGTTGTAAATTTCTTGTTGTGCGGGGTCTATTTCAGGAGCTCCTTCATCAAAATCCTCCTCAGTAGGTGTTTCTTCATCCTCTATGTTTATGACTTCAGTTTGTTTAACCTTTGTTTTCTTTAGTATCCCTCTAATTCTGTGACTCCTTCTTGGTTGAGATGGTCCTTCTCCTTTCTCTCTGGCAAACTTTATTATTATCCTTTCTTTCTTAAGCTTCTTCCTAATCTGAGCCAATTTCTCAAAAATCATTTCTTCACTGCCTTCTTGTATTGTTTTACCAGTTTCAGTTTTGGAGGTTTTCCATCTTCTGCTTCTTTTTGTAGGTTTGTCTTCAGGTGGAGGTTCCTTGGGTTCTTCAAAGTGATTTCTCACTAAGAACTCTTCCCAATTATCTCCCATTTTTCTCAAATGATGTTCAATCAAAATTTTGATTAAACCATTGTGGTATAAGGTTGTTTCTAGAAATTTAACTCTCTTTTGAACACTTGAGGCCATTTTCTTTAAACTATAAAGCAAGAAAAAGGGAAAATTGAGTTCTTCTTCTAAGAAATGCATTATCAACTGAATCTGATAAACATAGAAAGTACCATATCTTCCTTCACAAGTGATGACTTTTTGCAAGATAAGAAATATGTTCCTCCATTTGTTCTTTAGTGTGGAGCTAGGGATACCCTTTTTAAAAATGGAAACATCCATACCTGGAGACTTGAGTATCTGCTTCCATGCCTCGTTATGAAATTCTCTATTCTTGAACCACCTTTCTCCTTGTCTGGGCAATTCAGTTGCTTCTGCAATGGAAGCATCTGTAATGGTGAATTTAATGTCTCCTATCTCGACCTCAGCTCCATTGAAGGATCGTGCAAACGGTTTAGTCACCTCTTTGTAAAAACCACTGAATTTTTCAAAGAATTGCAACCACCCTGCTTGTTGTAACATTTCTATGACTTGAGGATAACCCTCCAAGTACTTAGTTCCAACTGGTTTTGTCCTCACTATGAGACCCATCACTACTCTTTCCAACCTTCAAATTGTTTCTCCTCTGTTCACGGTGACAACAGTTGTTACAGGGATGTTCTTGCCCCACAGACGTTTCCTCTATTTTTACAGACTGAAATGGTTAAGAGTTGGTTACGGGAAAGAATGATATGGAGTGATTGCGGAATGAATATAATGAGGTGAGGATGATGTATATGAGTTGAAAGATATCACAGAAGAAAATACCATAGAGATATTTTGTAACGAATTCAAAATCATCATTAAATGCTTTGACCTAATGACGTGACTAATCCAATCACTTCAGCACTTTAACCGTTTAGATTTTTAAATGATGATCGGATATGGGATTTGAAATGGTGAAATAGAAGGAGTTTTATCCAAATTTTCTATGGGAGGTTTGTTAGGCATGATCAAAAAAATCAATTAAAACAACTTTTTGAATTATTCATAACTTAACTATACTAAAATTTTTCATGATATGTCATTATAATAAGAACTTTTGCCTTTTCCTTTCCTCTGATTTTTTTTCTTTATATTCTTTATTCTCCCCTGAAAATCATTACTTTTTGAGTCTTCATAACTCCCTTGATTTTTCTTGTTGTCATGGATATGCAGGATCATTTTATTGCAGATCAGGTGATTACTAGACACTGCTTTCAGGATCTCTGGCTGCAGAATGTCTGACTGGCTACAAAATGTCTAACTGATTGCAGAATGTACCTGTAGAAGACTTGAAACATGAAATGGTATGGTTTGGAGCATGAATGGAATGTTGTATGGAATGAGTGAAGATGGATAATAAAATATGATGTAATGGAATATGAATGAAGTGAATAATGGAGTGGAATGGATCTCAACTTATGAAATGGAGTGAAGTATGAGAAGTGGCCTGCAATTCATGATATGTATTATTCAATTGCAGAAAAACATCAAACTTAAAAATCTGGGATGGTAATGAGGTGGACCATGGGGTGAAATGAATGATGTGTGGATGAATGAATGAAATGGAGTATGGATGAATGAATGAAATGGAATATGGATGGATTAAATGAGATGGATCATAAGTGAAATGGACCTGCAGTTATGCTTTTGTAACAACTGGTGACTTGCAGAAAAAGAACAAATTTGAAAAGCTAAAGTGTCAGAAAGATTCTGATTTTCACTCTACCTTTTCTGTATAAACATGCTAATCAGTGATTAGTTTTCATGTTTATACTTTATTTATTTATTTATTATTTTATTTTTTATTTTTTTAATAAAGTGACTTCAGAAAATTCAATTAAGTTGATGAAGAAGAAAGATTCTTCTTCATTAACTTCACATCACTGTTTTCATGGAACTTCTTAACAAATTCTTCTCTTGAAAGTGGCTTATGATACAGCTTCAATATATGACCATTCACAAGAAAAGTGACCTCTTCTTCATCTATTGTCCTTATTTTTATTGCTCCATTGTCAAAAAATTTCACAATTTCATATGGCCCAAGCCAATGTGTTTGGAATTTACCTTGAAAATATTTGAACTTTGAATCAAACAAGAGAGCCCGGTCACCTTCTTTGAACTTTTTTTCCTTGATGTACTTATCATGCCATCTAGTCCTTTGTTGTTGGACTATACTTGTTTTCTGAACTGCATCGTGTCTGATCTCATCCAATTCATTAATCTGCTCCAATATGTGCTTTTGTGCCTCTGTTAGATCAAGTCCTCGCTAAACTGCCATTTTGAAAGTTTGAATCTGGAACTCTATGGGAAACAAAACTTGCTTTACATAAACAAGTTCATAAGGAGTATGACCTGTTGTGCTTCTCCATGTAGTTCTATAGGCCCACAAGGCTTCAGGAAGCCTATCTGCCCAATCTCTTCTATGTAAATGAACAATATTTGTTAAGATCCCTTCAATGACCTTATTAGTATATTCCACTTGACAATTTGCTTGTGGATGATAGGGAGTAGATTTTCTATGTCTGATTCTGTACCTCTCCATCATTTGTTTCACTAGCCTTGATGTGAATTGAGCTCCTTGATCTGTAACAATTTCCCTTGGGACACCAAAACGAGTAAAAATATCCTCAAAAAGAAAATTAACTACAGATGCTTCAGTGGAAAAAAGTAATGGCTTGGCCTCTACCCATTTGGTAACATAATCAGTGCAAACCAATATATATTTCTTTTGTCTTGATGGAGGACTAATACGTCCTACAAAATCCAAAGCCCATTTTTCAAAAGGTTCAATATGTACCTAAGGCTGTAATGGCATCTCACCTGAAGGAGAAGGTTTCCCTACCCTTTGGCAACTGTCAAACCTTTTGACACACTCTTTAGCATCTTTAAAAAGGGATGGCCAATAGTATCCTAAATCAAGGATCTTATAAGTTGTCCTCTTATCAACAAAGTGTCTACCATAAGGTTCATCATGACATGCTCTGAGAATCTCAGGTATCTCATCTTCCCGAACACATCTCCTAATGATAAAATCTGGACCTGTCTTGTACAACTCATTAGCAACCCATGAATATTTTTCACTGTCATAAATGATTTTTCTTTTGTCTCTTGCATTCATTATTGAAGGAAATTTCCCTGAAACTAAATAATTAGCAATGTCAGCAAACCAAGGAGTCTGAGTAGAAATTGAAAAAATATAGTCATCAGGAAATTGATCTTCAACTGGAGTGTCATCTTTGATGTTTTGGAGTCTAGATAGGAAATCAGCTACTGTGTTTTGTTTTCCAAGCCTATCTAGAATGGTAATGTTGAATTCTTGTAAAATCAATAACCATCTTATAACTCTGCCATTAGTCATTTATTTATTCATTAAGTATCTAATTGCAGAATGATCTGTGTGAACAAAAGTTTCATAGCCTATTATATAGTGTCTGAATTTGTTTATGGCATGAACAACAGCTAGAAACTCTTTTTCAGTTACAGTATAGTTTAACTCTGAAGGAGTCAATTTTTTACTGGTATAGTAGATGGCATAAGGAATCAGGTATTTTTGTCCCAATACTGCTCCTAGAGCTGTATCTAAGGCATCTGTTGAAATATGAAAAGGTAATTTATAGTTAGGTCCCCGTAAAATAGGTGCTTCAGAAATTTTTGTTTTCAGGGTCTCAAAGGCTAACTGGCAATCAGAATTCCATTTGAATTCACAGTCTTTGGTAAGTAATTTAAAGAGTGGAGATGCTATCTTGGTGAAGTTTTCTATAAATCTTTGATAATATCTTGTAAATCCTAGAAAACTCCTAACATCTTTTTGACAACTTGGAATAGATAAGTTAGAGATGACTTCAACTTTTGACTTATCAACTCTAATCCCATCCCCTGAAATGTGATTTCCTAAAACAATTCCTTCAGTAAACATCATAAAACACTTCTCATGACTAAGTGAAAGATTTGCTTATTTACATATTTTTAAAACTTTTACCAAGTTTGATAAGGCTTCTTCAAATGTGTTTCCATAAACTGTGAAATCATCCATATATACCTCTACACAATCATGTATTAGATCTGAAAATATTCCTAATACTTCCCTTTGAAATGTTGCAGGTGCATTGCATAATCCAAATGGAAATACTAGGTAAGAATAGGTACCCCAAGGACAGGTAAATGTGGTTTTGTATTGATCCTCAAGTGCTACTTGAATTTGATTATAACCACTAAACCCATCTAGAAATGAGAAGTACTTTTTGCCAGCTAAGGTATCTAACACCTGATCTATGAAAGGTAGGGGAAAATGATCTTTAAGAGTAGCTTTGTTTAATTCTCGGTAGTCAATACATACCCTCCATTTACCATTTTTCTTTGGCACAGTTACCAAAGGAGAAACCCACTGACTATCTGAAATGGGATAGATAAAGTTGACATTCAACAATTTCTGCAATTATTCTTTAACAATTTCCCTAAGATTTGGATTCATCCGTCTTTGAGGTTGTCTGATTGGTTTACAATTTTCCTTTATGTAGATGTGATGAGTGAAATTCTTGGGGCTTATCCCTTTCATATCAGTGTACTCCCATGCATATGCAGAAGAATGTCTCTGTAAGATCTTGACTAGCTCTTCTTGTTGAGATTTTTCTAGGTTCTCGTTTATGTTTAGAGTTTTTCCTGGAAATATCTCACTTGTAGAGCTGCCAAATTTATCCATAGAATGAAGAGACATTTGTCTTGATGATAAAAACTCAATGTTGGATTCTTCTTGAAATTGTTCATGTTTGTATTTCGAAGAGGATTCAAAGTTTTCTAAAGTATTCAGAAATTGACTATCTTCACTAATTTATGAAATTGTGAAGAGGGGTTGTAAGTCTTCTTCATCCTCTATCCATTAAGTATCATCTAAATCTGTAATTTTTCTTGCTGGAGGACACAAAGTGAATTCCTTAGTTGAAATACCATCAGAGATATACATATCACCGAATCTACAAATAATGAAAGCATCAGCTGTAGCTAACCAAGGTCTTCCTAATATAATAGGATGCCCTCCTAGATTATTCTTAGGAGTTAGGATCATTAAATCCACAGGGTACTCCCAAGAATCTAGGGACACTGGAATGTCTTCTATTACCCATCAGGTTTGATCATAGATCTTTATGCTAATTGCAATAATGTGGGTGTAAAGAGAAGATTAGGAAGTTTCAGTTTATCCATGATTTGTCTACTCATTATATTGATTGTTGCTCCTAAATCAATGAGTGTGTTTTGGATCTCAATTCCATTGATGTGAATTTTAACAACTGGATTTCCTGGGTCTAGATAGTTTGGAATAGCAATCTTACCCATCATGATATCTGCTATTTTTTCTTCCAGTTGAATTTTCTTTGTCTCTCTTATTCTTTTTCTTGTTTTCTTCATGCTCAACTCCTTTATTGTCTCTGCTAAAATTGGAATTTCCTTGATAGCTTGTAATAATGGAATCTTAATATAGACATTTCTTAGCTCATCTAGGAAATCATAATTAGGCACCATAATTCATTTTTCCACACCTCTATCAATTTGTAATCTTTCTGGAAAGGGAGGTGTAGAAGTGGATGTTGATGGCTGCTCTAATACAGGAGTTGAAATTATTGGTTTTTTTTGTTTTGGTTTTCCAATGTTTGGGTCCTGAAGAGATGTGTCTTCTTCAAGACTTTTATTTTCTCATAGAGAATCTTCCTCAAAGTTGTCTTGTTCTTGTATGATCATATAATGTTTCCTCTTTTCAAGTATTCTTCTAGACCTAAGTTGAACATCACTAAGGTCTAGACGAGTAATTAAATAAGTTGGAAATTGTTGGCCTTCTATCATGTATGTATTCTGAGGATTTTTATTGTTGGGGTTTGGTATGGGTTGAGCGAGCAACTGATTTGATTTCTGAGGAAATGTTAATGGGAGTGGTTGATTTTGATGTTGCGGGTTCTGAGGATTCTGTTGAGGATTTTGAGGAGAAAAATGTGGGTATGGTGGATAGGATGGTGGATATTGACAGTACTGGAAGTATCTTCCATAAGGATTTTGTGCTCCTTGTGCCCAAGCTTGAGATTGATTTTGAAATTGGGGCCAAGTTTGCTGCCAAGAATTCCAATTTAGTGGAGGTTGATTATACAATTGATCATGGAATCCTTGTGTTTGAGGTCCTTGCCAAGGCCTTCTAGAGACAAAATTGAGAGATTCTGTGGAATTTGTAGGATTTTCCTCTTGAGAGACAGCTTTAAGGCCAGGAAGTGAAGGACATTTCTTGGTTTCATGTTTTTCTGAACAAATTACACAAGTCTCTACAACTTTTGCATCCAAAGGACATTCTCTCAAGGCATGATTCTTTCTACATTTGGGACAAAATATGGCTAAGGCATCAGATTCAGCTTTTTTCTTGTTTTGTAACTTAAGGGTGTCTATTTGTTCACTAAGACTCCCTAAGATGTCAGATTTGAATTCATCAAGCATATGCCCTATCTCTGCCCTACTTACTGTCCCAGAAGCAGACTTACTTACCCTTGCAAGAGCAGGGTCTCTTGGACCTTTTACAGTCTTGGATTTCCCTCTTGAAAGGTTGATACATAACTCATATATTTTAGGTAATGTGAGCTGAGATATATCCCCTTTTCCCATCATGTTAAGGATATCCAACCATTCATCCCTAATTGTCTTCAACAAGAGAGCTTTTAAGGTGTCTTGATCTAAGTTCTCCATTTTTGCTCTTTTGATGTTGTAATGAAATCTCTCCAACAAATCTTCTAGGTTTTCATCTTCTTTTTGTATCATCTTGAACACTTCCTCCTTATGATTGACTGGCATACAATAATCCAAATACCTCTCTAGAAATGCTTGTTTCATATCTTCCCATGTCCTAATAGAACTGTTGATCAAACTCATAAATCACTTCAATGCTGCTCCTTTCATTGTTGAAGGAAATAGTTTAAGTTTTTTAGCATCTTGTAAGTAGTCATAAGTTCTACATAGGACTTCAAATTCAAATAGGAAGGTTTTAGGATCTTTAGTTTTAAGTCCATAGAAGTTTGGAAGGACAGAGGGTGAAATGTTTTTCATAGTTGTATTGGTTTCTTCATATACTATAGGAAACCCAAAAGAGTTTCCCATTTCTCTTCTACCTCTTCCTCTACTTCCTTCTCCTTCTGCACCTCTACCTCCTTCTCCTCTACCTCTACCTCTACCCCCTCCAAATAATGTGTGTTCTCCATTAAAGACTCCTCCTCCCCCTTCTTCTTCCATAGTTGATTCTTCTGTGGAAGTGGAAAAATTTGTATCTCTAGCAGGGGTCCTTGAATCTTCTTCTAAGACAGGTTCAGTGGATGAAGTGGAAGGTATTTCTAATGGAATATCTGATCTTAAGTCTTCTGGAAGTCTAGGATCAGTAAAGGATTGAATGTGGGTCTGAGTTGGAGGTGTGTTGGCTCTAGGTCTTGATGAAACAAGTGGTGTTCTAGGAATCAAACTTCTGCTTCTGCTTCTTATGAATCTACCCCTTGAGTCTCTCTCTCTATGCATATCATTGTTTTTGGGAGTTAAGAAACAAGGCTACCTAGTTACACTTCCCCGGCAACGGCACCAAAATGTTTGTGCTCAACTTAGTGTTCCTAAATTGAGTTCATTAATTGTCAACCAGGGCTAGTAAACTGCTGAAGTGTGGTGCACTATATGTGCCTAGGTATTTGTTTCTCACTACGTTGGGTTTATTGTTTTATGATGTTTTTGGTTTTATGGTTTTATGTTTGAAAAGGGAAAGAATTAAGTGCTGGTGAAAAGAAGCTATTGGTTATATTAAAACATAACAAAGCCTAAACTATGGATGGAAAACAACAAATTCAAAGCTTGATAATGACTTCATTGCAAGGAAATAAACCACAACATGAGCTTGAACTTATCCAATTCATTCATTAAAGGTGTGTTGGAAGAGCTTGAGAAATGGACAAGTTAAGTGTAAATGAAGTTCTCCTAAATAAACAATCAACTCATAATATTACAAAATTATTATTTGTAACACAGTAAGGTTTCTATTCTAGATTAACCTATGATGCTGAAGTTACCCTATTTTTCAACTTGAATTATCACTTCTAGGCCTTATTCATAATTTTTGAGATTTTCTAAAATAATGTTTGGGAAAAAGGCTATAGGTGAATTTGTAAAGATTTGCAGAGTGATCAAAGCCTTAAACTGATATTACTGAACCCTGTTCATGTGATGATGTATCAATATAAATTCAGAACAAAAGTAAGTTTGTAAATAATGAAGGCCGAAAGACTAAATTTGACAACTAGCACTACTTGAAACACAATGGATAACACTAGGCTAGAAAGCGGTCTATCAATCTTAAAAGACAGTGACTACAACTTAAACTAGAATGCCATTAATCTTTTCTTGAAACAAAATGAACTGAGACTGAACTAGAGTGCTTCTAATCTACTTGAAGTACAATGAACAGAGTTAAACTAAAATGCCATTATCAAACTGGAAATGTAGTGACAGAGCTGAACTAAATGCAATCAACCTCTGGAGTGCTATAACTAAATTAACATGCAACTAGTCTATGGAATTCTACAGCCCATCTCGTTCAATAGGAATGATATTTTGGAAGAGTTTGTAAAACAAGTCTGGATGTATTATTCAATGCAATTGAACATAAACATAAGATTGAAAGCAAAGACAACTAGAATATAAGACACCACAGCTGTTTCTTATTCATTTTTAATGATGTTTTGGAAGAGTTTGTAAGAGTAAGACCGGCTGTGACACTTAGTGTAAACAAGCATAAATCATAAAATTCGAAAGGAAATGCAACTAAAATCTACAACACCACAACTATGCCTTATTCATCGTGATGATATTTTGGAAGAGTTTATAAGAGTAAGTCTAGCTGTGATTATTAATGTAAACAAGTATGAAACATAAACTTCAGAAACCTGCTTAAGCTAGAAATGAAAAACGAGACTAAAATACTTATCTAAGCCGTATGAACAAAGCTGCTCAGGTAGTAGGGGCCCTCTACCACCGGAGTAGCACGCAAAATCTACTTCAAGATTGACTCAGCACTTTCAATAAAGTGATGCTTCTTTCACTAAAAGAGAAATTACTTCAAAACTGAGTGTTTTCGGACTTCTGAAATCTAGCAATCAAACACAAAATCTAATCTTGTCCCTTGGTTTCCCGAGCCATATTTATAACAAAATTACATAACTGTCTTGGGATAACCTAGGGATAATTGTCTTTCCAAATAAAAATAAAACTAGGACTCTGATGGTGGTCTCGTAATATGATTAAGGACATCTGGACTGTCCTTGTCCTATTAGGAGTCTATCTCCTAGTTTGAGTTCCCACGTGCATAACCACCTACAGAATTCCGTTCAAACTTCGTGGAGAGAAAAAAATGATGAGGGAATGATGTGGAATACAACCATATGTGTTTTTCTTTGAGATGACACCTAGAACCTTTGTAGACATGAAGACAGCTGCAGAGTCAACAACTAGCTACAGAATGTCTGCATTCTGTAGCTAGATCTAGTTCAAAAAGTACTACAATGACAAAATCAAAAAAACATAGATAGTTAGTCATGATATTCATTCTTAAATAAATTTTAATGAATTCTATTAATCATTTGAGCCTGTAATTAATAATGGACAAAGGAAATGGAGTGGAATGTGCTAGAAGAAAGAACGTCTTTGGAGCTCAACAGTTGGTCTAGTGGATCTGACTAGACCCCGAAGTGGCTCTGTTAACCTTTCCACAAACATATAGATCATCCATGCTATGGATAGATCTGGCATCATCACTGAAATCCTCAGGAAATCTGCAATATACTTCTTAGGACTCCCAGTCTGTTTGAGCCTAGTCAGCTCAACAAAGTGCTCCTCTGGTTCCTTTCGGTCAAACCTCTCTATCAGTCTCCGAGTGAACTCAGCATAGGTAGTCACAGAGGAATGCCCAAGTGTCACCCTTCCATGGAACCACCAATCCTAAGCCTCACCTTCCAAATGGAACGTGGCCACCTTGATGGCCTCTATTTCTGCCATTTGGTTGAGCTAGAAATATACATCCAGCCTCTTTACCGAAGACTTTTCTGAATTGTTTAATGAACCATCAAACATAGGCAAATGGAATCGACTCACTGTGCACTGGGTGTCTCCATCATGATAGTGTTTGCACCCTTTTTGATGGTCACAGGGTCTGTTTTCCTGCTTGATCTGAACAAAGTATTTAAATAAAATTGCATCCTTGAACTCTTGCCCAGCTGCATGGTACTCAACAAAATAATCACTTATGTGGTCTGGTTCTTCTTGCTCTTCTTTCCCCGTATCTGTACTTAGAAAAGTGGGCATATTGGCATGAATGGGGGCCTGTGATGCCTGGTGTGGAGTGGCAACCTTCTCCTGAAAATGGTGGGATTATCCGTCCCCTCATCAACCTGGAAACCCTTTGGGATTTCATGTTGTCTAGCCTCCACAGCCGTGAATCTTTGGCCCATCACCTCTATCTGCCTTGCCAGATCCTGCATTGATTTGAGGAGTGCTTCCCCAAATTTTTTTTCATCGCTATCATCCGCCATTGGCTCTCCCTGCTCTGCTTCTATTGCAGTCTCCTCCTGTTCTGTGTCCACCACCCGAACACAGTCTCCTTCTCCGTAGGTTTTCTTCAACCTACGCTCAATATCTCTGTACTTCCTACCTCTATTGAATATGTAGGGTTTTTCCTCCGATGAAATAGACTACTAACTCCACAGGCTGAGCCAGATCTATGCTCCGATACCACTGTAATATCCCTTTTCAGGGATATCTCTAAAACACAGCAAACTTTAACCAGAGATGGACTGGGAGGGCATTTACCAGATATTTCACCTCTAAATAGAGGATGAGATCTGGAGGCTATCTGGCCCTTTCCAGACTTTGTCTAAGAGTGTGGGAGAAAACACAACAAGTGGTACAGAAATCGAAATGCAAAGGAACTGATAACAGAAATGCAGACATATAATAATTTGTATCTATAGCATGAATAGATACTCAAAAAATACCAAGGGAACACCGAGCCATTTTATTAATCTGATAAATATAGAGGAGTACAATAGCTGATCAAATCGATAGCACCTGAACTTGCACAATGAAAGTCAAAATCTGCTCTCAAAACGCTGCATAGAACAACTGTGTATCAGATCTACGTTCCACTTGCTAAAAACAGCTGTCTCAAGATTCCTCCTTACGGATTTGTGCTTCCCTCCAATTGGTCACGCTGCCACTATCTGGGATCTGCGATAATAAGATCACCAGCTAATCCTAAAATTCCCCCAATAGATGCGCTTCTTATTTCTGCGCTCAATCTCCTGTCCACGATCCTGCCAGAATACAACTGAAGCCTCCCAAATACAGACTGTGTCCTTTTGTGCAGTCAATAAACACGCTGCTCCTCTACAGGTGTTGAGAAATTAATAAACGTGTTGCTCATCCACAAATACAGCGGATCGATCTTCTTACAAAGACACTGATGGAACTACCTCACCCGAGTAGGCACTCAAAGTCCCCTGGGGCTGAGGGCGAGATCTCCGAACGAAGAAACTCAATGTGCTAAACAACGTTGTAGACAGGCTAAACAACCAGCGTGCTCAATAGTTGCAATGACCAGATTCAACATGCATAAACTCTCCATGATCCCAGAATGAGGAAACTATCTTCTTTATATAGCATTGGCAGCTCCTGAAACCTACGGCTACCTCCACCTATGATACCATGGTAATACCCCCTTTGCTGCGTGCCCAATTCGGCTCCCTTAATTACCACGTGCGTCTTATTTTAGACTGAGTCATGGTCCCTTTAATCATGTTTATTCATAAGCTAACTACTTAAAGCAAAATTGACCAAAATCAAATATTCCAATTAGGCATTGCTAATTTGGAATATTATAGGTAGCATCGAATGTGCTCTAGCTCAAAACCTTGTGGAGGGGCTAGAATACATGAGTTCTCCAACACCCAGAAATTGTTTTGAGAAATTCGACCTCATACTTAAGTTATTCCAATATATTATTATTTTAATGGAGTCGCTAAGTATAACTTACGGAAATTAAATAATTAAAGGTAATTAATTTAAACAAGGGGGTGATAATGTTCTAAGTGATGAGGATCAAGTATTTTTTAACCTTAGTCATTGATTAGAGATTAGATCAAAATCGTTGATTTTTCAATGAGAAAAGTATTAAAGGAAGGCTTGGGGTCAGTTGGAGAACACACACATAGTGGCAGCACTTGAGCTAAGTCAAATTTCTGGGGTGTGGTTTGTTGAGAATTTTCGAGTGGGCTTATAGTGCAGCGAGGGGCAGTTTGGTAGAGGGATTTATAAGGCCAAGGTCGCGAATGCAATAGCAGAGAGGCAGATCCATACCGCATAGCAGTACATGATCATGAGGGGTGACGTAGAGGCAGCGTAAGTGCAAGAGGTGTGACGCAAAGGTAGTGTAAGCCCATCAGGGGTGACCTAGAGACATAAGGGCTCACTCGGAGGGGCACAGAGTCAAAAGAGGTTGACACAGTCGCTCAAAGATATGTGTTGGAGTTTTAATGGGCTAGATAGGGCTCATATTTAGTATATCCAAAAGGGGTGATGAAGACACACTAAAGGGTGATGCAATGATCACGCAGGCACATGTGGGGTTCTTCATCCTTAGCTAAATAAACCGCATTATCCGTCTCTGGAGATAGAGGTACTTTTTCCAGGATTTCTTCTGTTGAGTAAACCAGTATTGGTACCATATATTGTATTCATAATTAATCAACATAATAAAACCCTTAAGATCCACTGCACTAGTTTTCCCGCATTGGCTTTTTCCGGGGACATTTTTCCAATAAATATTGTTTGTACTTTGTCGAATGTACTTAATTCTTCATTACTTGATATGTATATGTATGTGTAGGCTGAAGTGTGTTTACTTCAATATTTTCGGAATATTTAATAAAATAACTTGGTAAATTAAAAAGACAAGCAGGAGAAGTAAACCATAGTTCTGCAGTAGGATTTTTGTAATTAGGATTCATAAATTTCACATGGTATTAGATATATTTCAGATTAGAGAGAGTTTAAGCCATTAGCTAAGTGAAAATTTTTTTGCTGCAACAAAAAGGTTGTCCCCAGTGACATTCCACATCAGTAAGATGCAACTTACTAGAGGGATAACATGGGCCCTATAGGGGTGATGCAAAGCCATCCTAGCTCACGTAGAGTAGATGCAGAGGCTCACATAGTCTGAGAAGGATGATGCAAAACCTGTCTAGCTCATGCAGAGTTGACGCATATTCTTACACAGTCCCTACAGGGTGATGCGGTCCAAGAGGAGGTGACACTAAGCTAGTTCATGACTAGAAGTGCAATTTAGTTCTTTAGAAGTTGTTGGTGGGGCATTGTTTTTGTCGGTGTAGAAAAGTGTATAAGAGGGTTGAAAAAGTAAGGGGAAGCAGTTCCTCAATAGAATTTCTAACCAAGAAGTCTAAGATCTAATTAGCAGAGTGATTCGACATAAATGGTGGAGGGTTTCAGGGTGAGAAATCACTTGTTAGAGGGAGCGTTCTCTCTAGAGGGTTTCTAGTGCCAAGTAACCAAGATCCAAGTCTTTTTCTGAGGGTAGTAGTAGCAGAGGGGATAAGAGTATCTATTTCGATGGTTTTTGAGCATAGATGAGCTCTCATGGATTGAGGGATCAAGAAAAGTTGGATGGAGTATCGAACTTCGTCGTTTAGAAGGCCAAAATCCTGATAGTCCTTGATGAGTATCACATCAAAGATCATGTCGAGAAGGTTGTAGGTGTTCCTTTTGACATTGATATGTTAAATAATTATGAGGAAAGCAAGCTAGGTCCAAGCGTTTGATTATGGACAAGGGTCAAGGATCATGTTTTCCCACGCATTGCTGAAAATAATAAAAAAAATGAGATGTGGACGATGTTGACCTCAATGTATCAAGGGAATTCTATCCAAAAGAGATTTTTCTGGAGAATCAACTTCAACTATTTTAGATGCATAAGGGAGAGGAAATCAAACCCTTCCTCATTATATTGAAGGAAATTTGTGATCAGCTAGCTGTTATTGGGGCCACTCTTGATGAGCGTCTATTGGTAAGGAGTTCATTGAATGCATTGTCTGAAGAGTGGGAGACCTTTGTCCAAGGAATATTGGGTAGATAAGACTTCCAAATTAGGAATACATGTGGGTAGCTCTTCACCAAGAAGAGATTAGGAGGTTGAGCAAGGTGGGAAACAACAACAGCAGAATCAAGATCAAGAAGGAGGAAGAGGATGATGTGACTCTTGCATTTAAGGGATAGCTGCAACAACGAGGGAATAAGAAGAGATCCCCTTCAAAGGTTAGGTTCTTCAGATGTGGTGAACTAGGATGTTTACCCCTACATGTCCTTAGAATAAGAAGGGCAAGGAAGATTCAGATTCCAAGCCTACAACAACGAAGGGTGATGATGGGAGTGATGATGCTGTGGCTATTAGTGCTCATGTGCCTCGAGAGAAGAGGTGGGGTGACATAGATCTGTATATTGAGCTACATATAGTGTTAGGGGCAGGATCCTTAAGGTGCCCAAACTCTTGGATGACATAGGAGCTATGGGAGCCCTTAATGACAATATTAATATAACTTGAGTCAGTTGGTGTAAAGGATTATGGATGCACATTGGAAGTGCTAGGACATTAAAGACTGGACAAGCAAAGAGTAGAGGCAAAAACATCGTAGAATCAAGATCAGAGAAGCTGCTAGGATTTTAGCAGTGCATAGGTAGTTCTTACGTAGTGCAAAGAAGCAACAAAGCAAAGGCACTAGAGGTTCAACGTAGATTAGCAGCAAAGGGTGTTTGAGTATCGAGATGCAACCATACTAACTTGTCTTTTGGGATTTTGGGTGATGTCATTCAGTTGCTTATTTCTCAACAACTGAGTTGCAGTGCAGCAGTTAGCAGTGGCAGTGATATGGGCAGCATGATGCAACATTTGAGAGGGAGCTACAGTATAGATGAAGCAATGTAAGTGGAAGTGACATGGACACCAGCACAAAGGATGAGGGGCACCAGGCCAAGAATCAGCATAGGGGACCGATGTCGTGGATTAGAGCAATGCTTCTGGGTTGAAGTGTTGCTAGAGAACATTCCTCACTAAGAGGGAGTTTTTATTTTTGGTTAGCATCAGATGTGATCTAGCTATGAAACTTTTTGGAGGGGCTAGAACACATGAGATATCCAAGAGCTAGAAATAGTTTGCAAAAATTCCACTCAGAAGTTATTTTATTCCAATAATTAATTATTTTAATGGAGTCCCTAATTCTAACTTAGGGAAATTAAATAATTAAATGGAATTAATTTATATATGTGGGGGAGAATGTTCTAAGTGATGAGGATCAAGTATTTTCTAATCTTAGTCATTGATTAGATATTAGATCATGGTTGTCAATTTTTCATAAAGAAAATTAGTAAAAGAAGGCTTGGGGTGAGTTGGAGTACACACAGATAGCAGTAGCACTTGACTTAAGTCAAAATTATGGGGCGCGGTTTGTTGAGAATTTTTGAGTGAGCTTGTAGTGCACTGAGGGGAAATTCAGTAGAGGGATTTATGAGTCCAAGGATGAAAATACAATAGTAGAGAGACAGATTCGTACCATATAGCTACACATACCTAGAAGGGGTGATGTTGAGGTAGCGTAAGCCTGGGAGGGGTGACACATAGGCAGCGTAAGCCCAACAGGGGTGATGCATAGCCAGAAGGGTTCCCCCAAAGGGACGTGGAGCTTGAAGAGAATGATGCAGTTACTCAGAGAGTTGAACTGGTGTTCTAGTGGGCCAGATAGGGCACATATTCAGCAGATCCAGAAGAGGTGATGTAGTGACTACATAGGTACCTGTGGGGTTCTTCATCCTTAGTTGATTCAACCATATTATCTGTATCTAAAGATAGAGGTACTTCTGTCGGGATTTTATTTTGGGCAAACCACTAATGGCACCCTAAATTTTATTCATAATTCTGCATAATAATAAAACCCTCAAGAGCTATTGAACCGGTTTTCCAGCATTGGATTTTTCCGGGAACATTTGTCTAAAAAATCTTGTGTGTCCTTCGTCGAATGTGATTAATTCTTGAGTACTTGATTTGTATGTATGTGTAGGCTATAGTGTGTTTACCTCAATTTCTTCTGAATATTTTTTAGAATAACTTGTTAAATTAAAAACAGAAGTAGGAGAAGTAAACCAATTTATGCAATACGATTTTTGTAATAAGGAGTAAGAAATTTTCAAAGATAGATGCTTCATTAATGCACAGTGAGGGTGAACACAGTGTGGCAATATTGTTGAAGGGGAAGTAAAAGGGACTTATGGTTACGAAGTTATTACAACTTTCTACTACCAAATGGGGAATGATGGAGTTGATTAAGCTAACCCAGGATGGAAGAGATGGCTAGAGAAGGTTCATGACCGACCATAGTTGAATGCCCCAAAAAAAAGAAAATTAATTCAATTCTATAAGAGACGAAATTTGAAATAAACCTGAAAGAGAAACAAAATTTAGTTTAATTCCATGATGCGAAAGATACCTCGAGCTTTATCACTTTCTACTTTCTACACGGGATAGGTTCCTGAGAGATAATTTCTCTGATTAATAGACTGCAAGGATGGGGAAGCCAATTATTCGACCCCCTGATCCTAAAAGTGCTTACATGCATATCGAGCTTATTACAAAGCCTCTCGATGCCTAAGAGTGAAAACGCCACAATGAATTCCAAAGGGGTGAACACAAAATTCAAATAGAAATGAGTTGGAGAGAACACTTGTGTAGAATTTTTCTGGGAAACATTGCGAAAGGGCATGAACCAAGCCTTAGATGTAAGATTGATATGGTGTCCCTCACCCGCAATGAAATTCAAATCCCCATACATCATGCACAATTTCTTTGGATTCATCAGTATGCGAGGAGGTGGAGTTGTACAAGGTAGGAACTTCTATATGAGAAGCTTTCAATAGATTTTCCCATTCATGGGACAAGTGCTCGAATGTAGCCATGATACCAACCAACCTAGACCAAAATAACTTAATCCCAAATTTCAAATTTCCTTCAATGTGAAGTTGAGGTGGTGGCACATGGATGATATCTTGTCAAGGATAGAGCACATTGAGGACATTATGGTATAGTATACCAATTTTTTATTCCATTAACTTTCCTTTTTTCCACTTCTAAGAGGAAGTCTATATTGACTTCGTGATCTACCTTTCAGTTTTTGCTTTTAACGATATGGAAGAGGGACTCTGAGACCAAGAGATCCAAACCGTGATTTATTCTTTTGAGGAAGAGCTTAAGGAGCTTTTCCTTTGGATAGGAGCCATTGTTTAGATGTCGTATTGTAATCATAGAATCTCTTAATATTATTAGCTTAGAAATTCCCATGTTATGAGCTAGAGTTAGACCCAATAAAAGACAATATATTTCCATTTAACTATTGGTTTTCCTTCCTAACCCCAAAAGTAATTGACAAAAAGTTTTTCCTCTAAATTAGAAATGATTCCTCCCCTCCTACCACCCCTACAATTTAACATAATTTAATCGTTATTATGTTCTATGAAATAGTAAAATAAAAAATACATGTATCTCCATCATAAATAATAAATTAAAATTAACCATGATAAAATATAAATCTATATATTTAAATTTAAATTATAAATAAACATAATATTTAATATATTATTGAAATACTTTCTTTTGCATTCAACGGGAGTCACACCATTTCAGAAACATTTAAAATTAATTTTTTCCCTAACGTTAAAATACAACACAATATATGGCATGAGAGAGACTCGTCGATTTTATTTTTTTAATGAAATCATTAAACATCTATTCTTATTGTGCTATGGTTAGAAGCTACTTATGGCTTTTCACTCATTGTAAGTCCCGTTCGATTTCATTTATTACATCCTAAAACATTTTGTATAAAATGTCATTAAATTAAATATAATTTATTGTCTCCAATGATAATTAAAAAAACATGATAGTTTTCACTGGCTAGTCCTAAAGACAAAATTAGACACCATTCCAAGGTAGATAGGGTGGAGAGTTATACTTTCCCATCTTAGGAATATGGTTCTAAAGAAAATTCTCAATAGAAAAAATCTCATTCAAAGCTGACATGGCAGTTTACAACCAAATTTATCGTATCCTAAAATCTTTTGTATTAAATGTCATTCAATTAAATATAATTTAGTCTCTCCAATGATAGTTTAAAAAACAACATGGTATTTTTCCCTGTCTAGTCCTAAAGACAAAAATTAAACGTCATTCCATAGTAGATATGGTGGAGAATTGATATGCTTTTTCATGTTAGACATATTTTTTTAAAGAAACTCTGAATTAAAAAAAATAACCATTCGAAGCAGACATGGCACTGTACAATCAAATTTCGTTCGTTTTTCTTTATTGGGCCTGAGAGTGATGATATTTCAAAAGTACCATTGTTTACTTTCAGTGGTTCCCAAACACATATGTAAAGCATCACTTAAAGAAATATAATTAATATATTATGTGTCATGATGGTAACGATATATGTATCTACTAACAAAAAGCTTAAACAACAATAATCCTCAAAAGATTCAGCAAAAAAATCGAAAAGCTTAAATAACCATATTCCCCAAAAGATCCAACAACAGAAACCACCATAAAAAGGTTGCACGCGTGCTTCCTCCATGAAATGGCTATCATCTCAGTTTACCAAAGGTAACGTAACATATAAATAATTAGCAAGTGCTTCTATCTATAAAAATGCAAAGTACATCGAAGGAATATGTCAAGTAAGTAATATGGTTTCAAAGCGTTAATTAACGAGAAACCAAAATATAAACTTGCTATTGTGAATATTTGTTTGCAGACCACACTAAATTTATCATGTTCGCTTGAGTTATTATAAAAAAGTAGCCACAATAACGAAAAAGAGTTTGAATGATATAAAAGTATCTACTCTCGAAGTGGTATGTATTCGAGGGTTAATCTATGCCATGGTAACTCAATTTCCTCGTCCCCATCAATTCGATGGGACAAGTAGAATAATCTTTCATGGTTTCTTGGGGAATTTGATGTCGCTAGTATATACCCCACTTATAATTACTCTATTCTAATTTCGTTGCAGAAATTCCTTTGTTGACTTACTATAATAATAAAGGTTGCACCTTTCTTCCTTTTAAGCATTTAAAGTGTAGCTAGTTTATAGATACCTTTTCATTAGCATCCAAGATGGGTGCCATAACTTGGTGACATGTATCTTCAAATCCTTCAGCAAGCAAGTAATATCTCTAGACAATGACAATGAGTGTTTGGAACAACTCTCCTAGGGGAATATTCCCATATGTCACGTATATTGTGTGGGTAATGAGCATTAAGCTTCGGTCATTCATTTTAGTCTTATTTGTTATATTAAAAAAAAAAAAAATTGTTATGCTCTCCACATATTTGTACTCATTATTCTAACAAGGATGTCGTCATCTCCTAATATCTACATATGCAAGGATTAGAAAAGGCACATTTTTTCCTATATAAGCATATATATATAGATATGCTTATATATATATATGTTTCACTGAAGGAGGGGAAGGAGGTGTTTCCAACAGGTTTATTATTTTCCTTTTTAAATCTCTATCAAGGGTTTTTCATCTTTACTAAAAGGCCATGTGTTGCATATTTAGTGCCCAAAGGAGAGAACTAAATTAACTTATCTTATGTCAATTGTAAGTGGAAACTTCCAAATTCCATCTAGACACCGTGATCCAAAATGTTGAAAAGAAATCTAAACATTCAACTTTATGGAACAATAAGCAGTCATATTAAACCATGGTTGAATAGGTTAGATTTGGGGAGCAAGTGCAGAACCTCTAAAATTCTGCAAATAGTTATGAATCAACCATTTTTTAGTTCATTATCGAATACATAACTTTAAAACCTATTTTTAATCACTTAATTTCGAGAACAGGCCATTCAAATTGTAGATTTTTAGGAGCATTTTATATCATATTGTTTCAATGATTACTTTTGCTTACATGGAAGAATTGAAAAAACCACAGCCATGTCCAATGAGCGAGGTACATGTTATTGATGTTAAGGATGTATCAACATATCCACTCAAAACTGACATAAGAACTCTTGAAAAAAATGAGATTAAACATGAATTTTCAAATATGTTGAAATTTCATGACAGCTCTCGATCTAAAAACTACTATATAAAAAAATTGTGTTCTTTTGTTCAATCATATTTTAAAACCGTCTGGCCTTATGATTGTCAAGCGCAATGAACTTGCTTCGACTATAAACTCTAAAACTGGAGCTTTTGCATTTTAGAGTGTAAACATGGGCGTCTTAGAAGATTTCACATATTGGATTTTCCAGTAGTCTCATCCAAATTTTATTTACATCATAGGCTACGATGTGTATCTAGCTAAATGATGCAAATATCATATAGAAAAAAATATTTATAAATAATGCAGCTACGTCCTGAAACTCATAATTTTTTCCGAAGACATGCTATATGGTGTATTGTTTCCTATTTCTTCTATTTATAATCTCATGACATCGTCTTAATGCCAAGGCCAATACACACCATACAATGGAATTTGAAATATTTGTCAATAACATAGATTCGAAATGACATTGGATTAGTTTCACCACAAATTTAAATTTTTGGGTAGTTTTACATTCTCCCAAAATGTTACAAGGAAGTGAATAAATATGAAGTTATAAATATTAGTTATAAAATATTACACTAAATATCAGAATTGATAAATAGTATACATATAAAGAAAGATTGGGCATTCTCGTCTACGAATTGGCTATATAAAGAAATAATTGAAATTCTCGTATAGTCATTTTATATTAATTTTAATTAGTAAAATATTCTATATATTTTACATTTTTAAGCTTTTTCCAGACACATTTTCCAGACCATTTCTCTACTTTTAAAAGTTGAAAAGTATTCGTAGAATTGTAAATTTCAAATAGTGATGTTGCACAATCCCAGTGCTAGGTTTTCGAATGGCTAAATTGATCTATACATTCATTCAAAATGCAATTTTAGCAATAAAAAAATTGTCAGTTGACGCACACTTAGATTGCCAGATTCCAATAAAGATCGCAGCAATAACATGGAACAATTAGACTTGTCCTCATAGAATCTATTTGTCTTTCTCCAAAAAGAACGAAAATAGGAAAAAACATTCTCTAAGCTCCTGTTAAATTTTATGGTATAAATCACCAATGTTAAATTACTAGTATTTTAAAGAGAAATCTGCATTTTGCTAAATAGGAGGTAACTGTTACAAATGTAAGTTGGAACTCATAAAGTAAGGGTAAAGAGAAACATATAAAAAGAAAGAGAAATATTATTTTATCTATCCTCGTGCGGGGAATAACAAACATTCTCTTATTACAATCAATGGCTATTTTGTAGATTTCTTCCAACCCACTTAAGGCTGTTTTAATAACATTAATACAAAATGGCGAGAAGCTTGAAGGAGTAAGTTATGTTCGCTTGCAATAGCTTAACAGGTGAGCCCTTTTTGCTTTACCTGCATTCCATCTCCTCCCTTGACAATTCTAATCTAACAATAAACTTTAATTTTCTCTTTCACTATTTCATATATTTAAGAGGCTACTTGAATGATTTGATTCATAACCACGCCCTTCCGTTTAATTTTTGTATTATTGTAATTATTTTGTCTTTCATATAAGCTTATGAAAAAATATACTTCTAACTTTTCACAGGTTTTTGAACATTCAATTAAATTTCCATGAGGTTTGAGGAAAATGGCATGCATTTTGTGATATAAATTTGAAGAACAAATCGCCTAATCTAAGCCCTACATTAGACTATAATTCAATGCCTACCTTCTATGAGCGACCTGTGCCATACTCCATCGAATGTTAGCAGCTAGAACTCCAAGTGCCACAGAGCTGAAAAGCATGCATTAGATGGGAAATGTCCCAAAATTATTAGATATAATTTCCTCTCTATAATCCCCAAAACATCCTTAAATTGTATCACTTGATTCCACTAATCCCTGATTCTTGATCAACGATAACAATGTCGTGAGATTTTTTTGAGAGAATTCTAATTTTTCAATATTATACATCATGGTTATATCCTACATCCAATACCTTTATCTAGACACAGAGAGCCCAATGTTTGAGACTTCAACTCGTGTTTCGTCATAAATGTGAATAAATCCAATCACAAGTTGTATTGTCACTGTTTAAACAAAATTTCCAAGAACATGTGTAGTATTCTAAACTAGATTTGAAGCCATGAAACAACGCTCAAAACAATTTACCCAAGTCTATGTTATAATGTCTCCATTAAATGATGATAGTTACACCTGCATAAAAATGCAATAAAGTAATATCCCATTACAAACCATCTTGTTTTGATCTATTAAAATTCCCTTTTCTAGACATCATCCAAACATAACCAAACCAACAATCACTGTGCCTTGCACAAGCAACAACATGACACAACCTTTAGAGGAGGGGCAGGTCGAGTAAACAAAAATTCATCTTATTTTTCGAAGGGCCATTATTCGAGTACCCATGCTGCACAAATTTGTGCAAAAATTAGGGTATATATATACAAGTGAAAATTTCATGGTATACAATAATTATCTGACACCTTTTTGTGCTTGAAACACCTGGGTAGCATATTTTGAGAGAACTTCGGGGGATCCCAGATAATAAAACTGTTGCTCGTGTCGCTCCATGAGACCAGTGGGTCCATCAAAGGATCCTCCACCATGTCTATGTCTTAGTGAGAAATGGAGGGATGGCATTGCTTTGCAATATTTCCATTAGTTAGGGCGGGACAAGAGGAAATTGCTGCAAACTCTCTTCTACGAATCCAAACCAAGGGGTAAAGAGCTTGAACCTTCCACAAAGGTCGCCATGGTGGGTATTTTGTTCCTTATCTTCTCTCCGTATAAATTTTCCCCCAAGAACTTAGGTCACCCCAACTCAGAAATGATCACTGGAACAAGAAAAAAACAATATTGGAGATACAAAGCACTGAATTGAAGGTGTGTGTGGAGGACCGTAGATGAGGCGATGGTGGTGCCAGAATAGGAGGATATGTGCAGAGTTGTAAGGATGGTAATGGAACTAGAAGAAGGTGAAGGTGCAGCCAACAAGGGAGGATAGATGCAGAGTTGTGAGGGTGGTAATGGTGGTCGAAAATAGAGTAACTGGTAAAAAGGTGCAAAAGCCTTTCTACATGTTACATTATCATTTGATAGAGGAGGATGAAAATGGGAAGTTGGGATTTTGTTATACAACCAGCTCCAAAAATAGAAAAATTATAGTTCAACGACTTAAAAATCAATCTCTTTGAGGGGGGCACGTACTTTACATTACATAAATGAATAATTCTTGGATGATACAAATGACAAAACCTCTTTTCTATATATAGGAGTCCAATGAGTCACAATCTAATCCTAGCCAACATAACAATAACAATGTAAGGGCACAACAATAACAATATTGGGCTTATATGGAGCACAATAATAACAATATGGTGAATACATGGGCACAACAATAATAATAAGGGGGCTATACTAACAATAAAAATAAGGGGATACATTATTATTATAGGGATATAACATGCCCCTCTCATTCAAAAAAGTGTTTTCCTCAATGCTTGACTAGTTCTAGATTCTTTTGTATAAAATTCCCATCCTCTCATGTCAAATCCTGAGCTGGTAAGTTCTTCCACTTGATGAGATACTCTGAAATTGATCGATTCCGTAGTTGTCAGGTTCTTGTTTCTGTTACCGCTTCAGGTTCCAATATAGTTTTTCCTTCTTCATCAAGTTATGGAAATATTGTTTGAACTTGGAGTTTGTCACCTACAACCTTCTTTAAGCATGCAACATGGAAAATTAGGTGTACTCGAGAATATGCAAGAAGCTCCAATTTGTATGCCATAGTACCAACCTTTTTTAACACCTTGTAAGGACCATAATATTGTGGTGATAATTTATTGTCCTTCTTAGCTTTGTTGAAGGACAAATTTTTTGTATGGTTGTAGCCATAAAAATACCCAGCCGCCTACATCAAGACATCTTTCACTGCAATTTTGATCTTCTTGTTGTTTCATTCGATTCTACACCAAAGTGAGGTTATCCTTTAAGAGTTGGAGAAATTTTTGTTGATGCTTAATGCGATCGTCCACTACATGAACCTCGCAATTTTGTCTTAAATATGATGTGATGGACAGTGGATGATATCCATAAAGTGCCATAAACGGGGTCATTTTTGCTGCAGTATGGAAGGAAGTGTTATACCACTATTCAACCAGAGGTAACCACTTGACCCATTATGTATGTTTATCAGATACAAAGAAACGAAGATGTCATTCATAGAATTTTTTCACTATCTTATTTTTCCCATTAGACTGAGAATGATATGACAAGCTATGAGCTAATTGAGTACCCAAACAAGAAAATAAATTCGTCCAAAAATTTCCTGTAAAAATTGGATCTCTGTCGCTTACAATGATCTTCGGGTTTCCATGTAGCTTTTGAAATTTTTCCATAAATGCAATAGAAACTATATTAGCTTTAAATGGATGAGAAAATATACAAAAGTATGCATACTTGGTAAGTCTATCAACTAAAACCATGATGACAATCTTTCCTTTAGACCTGGGTAAAATTATGATAAAATCCATTGAAACCTCCTCCAAATGTTGACTTGTAATGGATAAAGGTTGTAACAAACCTGGGGTCATAATTGTCTCAACTTCAGCGTGTTGGAAAATCAAACATTCTGCCAAAAACGTTTGAATATAAGATTTAAGTCCATCCCAAACAAATTAATTTTTGATCTTGTGGTAAGTTTTTAAAAATCCTGAGTGCCCTACAAAGGGAGATGTGTGCAATTCCAAAATAATATTTTGTTTTAGTTGTGAATTTTTTCAAATATATAAGTGATATTTGTACCATAATGAATCATTTTTCCAACTTAATGTTTCAGATGTACTAGGATATTGCGACAAATTTTGAAGGACTGTACACACCTCTTCATCATCCTTCCATTCATCCCTTGCTTCGGTTATCCACTCAAGTTGGATAATAGAAATGGCACAAAGAAATGCTTCCACATCCTCATCCTTTCTTGAGAGTGCATATGCGACAACATTTTGCTTCCATTTTTCGTAGATGATTTAAAAGTCGTAACCCAACATATTTGTGACCATTTTTGTTGCTCTTCTAAAGATAATATTTTTTCCAAAAAGTAGTTAAGACTATCATGATGTGTTTTTACCTTGAAGTGTCTTCCCATTAGATAAGGTCGTGATGACTTTCAAAAGAAATGGGTCTTCCTTCTTGCATTAAAACCAGACCAATTCCATTTCCTGAGGCATCACATTGCATAATAAAAGTTTTTGTGAGGTCTAGCATAGCTAAGACCGATGCTTGGCACATTGCCTCTTTAAGATGTTCAAAGGCCTTAGTTTCTTCTAGAGTCCAAAAAAATGAATCTTTCTTCAGTAATGATGTTAGAAGTGCTAATATTCTCCCATAATTCTTTACAAACTTGTGATAATACCCTGTTAACCCCATAAATCCTCGAATATGCTTTATGGTTGTGGATATTTTCCATTCCTTCATGGATTTAATTTTTTTAGGGTCTACCTTAACACCCTCATGAGATACAATATGACCCAAATATTCCACCTCCTGTACTCTAAAGAAACATTTGGAGTTTTTTTTCATATAATTGTTTCTCCTCCAATAGTTTGAGCACCCTGTTATCATGTTGAACATGATCCTTCCAAGCCTTGTTGTACATTAGTATATCATCAGAAATACTAACATAAATTTTCTAAGGAAGGGTTTTAAAATGGAATTCATCAAACCTTGAAATGTGGAAGGTGCATTAGTAAGGCCAAAAGGCTTGACCAAAAATTCATAATGACCCTCATGAGTTCTGAATGTTGTTTTCGAAATTCGTTCAGTCTTCATTCTGATATGATTATATCCGGAACAAAGATCTATCTTGGTGAAGTAAATTTCTCAATGTAATTCATCGAATAATTCATAAATGAAGGGGATGGGAAATTTATCTTTAATAGTGAGCTCGTTGAGCTCCCTATAATCTGGATACATAGGCCATGATTCATCCTTCTTGTGCATGAATACTACTGGAGCATAGAAAGAACTTTGACCTGGTTGAACTATACCAGCCTCTAGCGTTTTTCCAACCATACGTTCAATCTAACACTTTTGAGCATAAGAATATCTGTACTTAGTTTGGTGTTTGGAGGAACACTTCCTGGAATCAATTTAATATCACGATCATGATCACGAATAGGTGGGAGTCATTTGGGAGTCTCAAACACAATGATTTTCTAATACATTTTGGAGATCTGGGGAAATATATGATTTTTATCTTTAAACCTCTAGCGAGCATAATTGTGAAATTACACCTTGTTGTTCTTTCTTCAGAAGATTTTTCATGAAAGTAGAGCTTATTATATTTCTCGGCTTCCTTGCAATACCCCATAATTCAACTTCATTTCCTTCTAAGAAAAATTTCAAGAAACATTCTTAAAAATTAAAAGCTATCATCCCCAAAGATTGTAACTATTGTACTCCTAGTACACCGTCAACACCATCCATTCGAATGGAGATCATGGGGCTATTAAATATATACTCCCCCATGGTTGATCCAGGTGGATTAAACAGGCACAAGTACAAGTGGCTCAGCACAGAGGGCTCAAAAATGAGAGTGTTCGAAAATCTCTCGAACCAGGTTTAGATTGTAGATCTCATCATTTTGATTCCAATGGAGCAGACGACACTCAATTCCAAGTTCGTACGAAGGAGTTAGGAGCGATCAAAGTTTTGGGTTGACTTGGTGACTGGGAAACCTTAAAGAGGACGCAAATTGGACCAAACCTGGCCACCAGATTCCGACACACTCAAGCCAAGTTCTGGGCGAAATTGTTGCCTAGTTAATTTGCCTCCTATAGTCAAAAATCCGGTATTTTTAAAATGGCTAATTGTTTTTAACAAAACAAAAATTATTTAAAAAAAAAATGGATGGCGGGCCACCACCCCCGCCACACCACCCGACCGCATGTCACAATGTATTAAAAAATGTATATATATTGGGCGGAGCCTCCACCTTAAATGAGTACATTTAACATATCATATATCTTGTTCATCGCAAAAATAGCCAGCGGGGAGTTGGGGCGGGCCCGACCCCCACATACACCTTTGAAAACACATTCAAACGGGCGCGGGCCTTAAGAAAATTAAATGCGGGGGTTTAATTTTGTTGAAATCAGATTTTCAAAATGGATTTCGGCCTTTTAATGGAGGGGTCGAGATTTGACCACCAGACCTCCTCCCAAACAACCGAATCTTTAACCAATCTGGCTAACCACATTCTTGTAAAGTCCACCCACAATTTTTATATAAACTAAGATTTTCATAAGTGCACCCAGGCCATGGAGGAGTGGAGCGCACACGGAGTTCGAAGTTTAATATTTTTTTATTTGCAGGTCATGTGGAACTATGAGCCAAAAAAGAGGCAGGTGGAACCTTGATTGAGCTCAACTTTCAGGAGGGCGAAATTTTGACTTTGTCCAAATGTGAAAAATTTTATGTCATTTCAACACTACTCGACGCCACGATTCTGATGGCGTGCTTACTTTCTTCATCTAATTTTTCGATTTTTCAGCCACTTTTGGAAGTGGGTTATGCAGGTGTCAGATTTTCGCATGTGAGCAGTCGTTTTCACCTTTTTTGATGCCACAAGATTGATGGTGTTTTCAGATTTAGTGAGCTACTCAGCCTTTATCAAATGGCAGCATGAGGTATATGATGTGGATTCCATATACTTCTTCGTTTATTTCTCTTTGAGATGCATTATGTCTTGCAGATCTCGGTTGATACATGAGTTGTGGGATCTTGCTTTGTGTTGTTATTGATGTACTTTCAGCTATGGATTTGCGTCATGTATGAGTCCCTTTTATGCCAGATTGGCGGGATTCTCAATTTCATATGTGTATTGTTGAGATCCCTTATTTTCTAGGATTGGCGTGATACTCTTATTTATTACATGTTAGCTATGGTCATACTGATAGGAGTCTTTCTTTATGTATGAGAGTTCTGCAGTGGAACATCTCTTAAAGAAGTCAAGCCACTCCTGCGTGAGGGAAATTTTTCCTTGTATGTCATAGGAAATCACATCCATGTACATCTTCTTCTTACAACACATAATGCAGCGGCCTACACCATATTGACATCGAGGCCTGGAGATGTAGTCCCTCCTGGATGAACTCCGTCACCAAACAACGTGTTCTTATGATTTCTGATCTTGTTCATTTATGCTCCTCTTATTTACAACTACAATTGTTCATTTCAGTTCTTTAACGTCTTAATTAAATGAAATTCTATTTATCAGCCGAAGTAAAAGGTCTTGGTTAAGGGTATCAAGATTTTACCCTAGATCAAGTGGTATCAGAGCAGGTATTCTTACTGATTGGATTGCAGGCGTGAACATTGAACGTTTGCTAAGTTGAGCCACGGAAAATGTCAAGGACATGTATGAAACCATGCTCAGGGTATCTGAGAAAGCGGACATATTGTACGAGGCTTACGAAAAACAACCAGCAGAGAATGAAGAATTAAATACCCTCCTACACAAAGAGAAGGAGGACAAATAACAATTGTAGCTTCAGTTGCAAGCCACAACAGAAATGTGGGAAGATTGGAAGCACAAAAATGAAATTATGCAAGCAGATCATGATGCCTTGAAGGCGTTCCTACATGAAGAGAAGGAGGAGAAGCAATAGTTGCAGCTTCAGTTGCAAGCCACAATAGAGGCGTGGGAAGATTTGAAATGCAACAATGAAACTCTTCAGAGAGATCATGATGCCTTAAAATAATTCCTACAAAAAGAGAAGGAGGAGACGCAGCAGTTGCAGCTTCAACTACAAGCCATTTTAGAGGCATTGACGGAAGTGAAGAGCAAGGAGGGCTTAAAACAACTTTCTTCATCTGTTTCGCAATCAACACCTAAGGTAAACATTGTTGATTTTTCTTAAGTTTCTTCAAACGATATAATTTCAGTTGGAAGTGTGGAGATACCCATCAGAGGTACTGGCATGAGACTCCTCACGAAAATGGGGTACAAAGGAGGAGGACTTGGCATTCGTGGCCAAGGCATAACCGAAGCATTAGAGGTTGTGCAACAACCTCGTTATGCAGGTTTAGGGTACACTAGCGAAGGATGTTCGAAGGACATCAAGGGAAAACAGATAATGATGAAATCTCCAAGGAAGAGGAATGATGGGGACACTTTGCCATCATTCCATGGTAGTGCACGTTGCAGTTAAGGAACTGAGATGAGCTCCCATCATCATGATCGCACCAGAGACCACACCAGAAGGTATACTAAGTCTCATTATTCCAGAGTGCATTTTGAATATAAGAATGTTGATAACCATGGTCATAAAATATGGCATTGTAAAACTTGTTATTTTTGTGGTTTAAATAACCATGTGATTTCTGAGTGTTGGAAGAGGATGGCAGCAAAAAGGAGGAAGAGGCATGAAAATTATTCTCCCCAACAGGAAATGAAATCAGTTAAGCAGGTTTGGAGGAAAAATAACTTTTGCACCCATTGCAACCGAGGTGGCCACCAAAGAGCCACATGCTGGAAACTTCAACCAGAGCAGCACCTTAAAGACAAAGCGCCCGTACATACACCAGTCAAAAGAGATGATCAACAAGCAAGTTCGCCACAGGGAAATGATCCACTCGTTTTAATAAATGAGAAGTTGTTCTTCTAGGTTTTTTTTTTTAGAGATGTTAAGCTTGTCATGGCCATGCTTGTATGTCATTTGTTGCATTTTTATTATGAAGGTGATGATGTGTTTCCATCACTCGTTTAAGCGACCATGACATTTTTTTGGCCTTGTTTTATAAGTCGTGTATTAGATCTCTTTCATGTAAAAGTGATGATGTGTTGCCATCACTTTGAGATTTGACGATTATTTTTTGGTCATGTTCTATGAGTCGTCTGATGCATTTCTTTCATGTAAAAGTGATGAGGATTTTTGCCATCACTTCAAAATGCGACGATAAGGTCTGGTCTTGCAATTTTGTTGAGGTATGATTTCCATTTTTGCAGTAAGCTTGACTACCGAGTACATGTTATAAACTCGTGGCAAGTATGGAAATATTTGGGTCATTGTTGGTCATATTGAGAATGTAATGTTCGTTGCAGCTTAGGCAAGTGTTGGCATTCTGATTTTGAAGGAAGAAAGTGAAGGAGTCTTCAAGGGATGTTCCTTTTCAGACATTTGCATTTCTGTAGTTGTAGGTGTTGGCTTTACATCTCGAGTCCGAAGTATGAGAGGTAAAGGATTCTTGAAGGGATGTTCCTTCTCAGACATTGCATTGCAGTAGTTGCAGATGATGGCTTTGCATCTTGATTCCAAAGTACGCTAGGTGAAGGAGTCATGTGGGGATGCGCCTTTCAACGACATTTGCAGAAAGTTGATGATAGGTAAAGATTAATGCTTTTGGAGGACCAAAAGCTCCTCAGTGGGGAGGATTGATCCAAGTGGATTAAACAAGTACAAGTACAAGTGGCTCAGCATAGAGGGCTAAAAAATAAAAGTGTTCGAAAATCTCTCGAACTAGGTTCAGATTGTAGATCTCATCATTATGATTCCAACGTCACATAAGGCACTCAATTTTGAGTCCGTACGAAGGAGTTAGGAGCGGTCAAAGTTTTGGGTTGACTTGGTGACTGGGCAACATTAAAGAGGACGCAAATTGGACCAAACCCAACCACCAAATACTGGCACACTCAAGCCAGGTTTTGGGCGAAATTGTTGCCTAGTTAATTTTCCTCCTATGGTAAAAAATATGGTATTTTTAAAATGGCTAGTTGTTTTTAACAAAAAAAAAACTATTTAAAAAAAAATGGACGACGGGCCACCACCCCCACTACCCCACCCGACCGCATGTCACAACATATTAAAAAATGTATATATATTGGGCCGCCAGGCCATGACCCCCGCCAAACCCCACAGAGCCTCCACCTTAAATGAGTACGTTTAACATATCATATATGTTGTTCATCACAAAAATAGCCAGCGGGGAGTTGGGGCGGGCTACCCAATGTGGGCCCGACGCCCACATACACCTTTGATAGCACATTCAAATGGACGCAGGCCTTAAGAAAATTAAATTTGGGGGTTTAATTTTGTTGAAAGCAGATTTTCAAAACAGATTTCGGCCTTTTAATTGAGGGGTCAAGATTTGACCACCCGACCTCCTCCTAAACAACTGGATCTTTAACCAATCTGGCTAACCACATCCTTGTAAAGTTTGCCCACAATTTTTATATAAACTCAGATTTTCATAATTGTGCCTAGGCCATGGAGGAGCGGAGCGCGCATGAAATTCGAGGTTTAATATTTTTTTATTTGTAGGTCATGTGGAACCATGAGCCAGAAAAGAGGGAGGTAGAACCTTGATTGAGATCAACTTTCGGGAGGGCAAAATTTTGACTTTGTCCAAATGGGACAAATTTTATGTTGTTTCAGCACTACTCGATGCCACGAGTTTGATGGCGTGCTCGGTTTCTTCATCTGATTTTTCAATTTTTCAGCCACTTCTGGAAGTGGGTTATGCAGGTGTCATATTTTCGCATGTGAGAAGTCGTTTTCACCTTTTTCGGTGCCACACGATTGATGGTGTTTTCAGATTCAGCCATAGAGCTACTCAGCCTTCAGCCAATGGCAGCATGAGGTATATGATGTGGATTCCATGTACTTCTTCATTTATTTCTCTTTGATATGCATTATGTCTTGTAGATCTCGGTTGATACATGAGTCGTGGGATCTTTCTTTGTGTTATTTTTGATGTACTTTCTGCTATGGATTTGTGTCATTTATGAGTCCCTTTTATGCCAGATTGGCGGGATGCTCAATTTCATATGTGTATTTTTTAGATCCCTTATTTTCTAGGATTGGCGGGATACTCTTATTTATTACATGTTAGCTATGGTCATACTGATAGGAGTCTTTCTTTATGTATGAGATTTCTGTAGTGGAACATCTCTTAAAGAAGTCAAGCCACTCCCGCTTGAGGGAAATTTCTCCTTGTATGTCATAGGAAATCACATCCATGTACATCTTCTTCTTACAACACATAATGCAGTGGCTTACACCATCTTGACACTGAGGCCCGGATATGTAGTCCCTCCTGGACGAACTCTGTCATCAAACGACGTGTTCTTATGATTGCTGATATTGTTCATTATGCTCCTCTTATTTATAGCTACAATTGTTCATTTCAGTTCTTCAAGGTCTTAATTAAATGAAATTCTATTTATGAGCTGAAGTAACAGGTCTTGGTTAAGGGTATCAAGATTTTACCCTGGATCAATGGTTAACTTTATATTATGGGACTTTCTAGAGAAATTTATAGTTCCTCCATTTGCAACCATCACTTGACACTCTAGTGCTGGGTATAAGAAGCAATTCAATTCCTTGGCTACCTTACAATGAATAAAATTATGGGTACTACCTGACTCAATCAACACTATTACATTTTTCTTCTTGATATGTCCTTCTATCCTGTGATTTTGAGGAGTGGAATTTCCTTCCAATTCATTACAGGATATGGTCGAATTAATTTCTTCTTCCTCTAGAGTTGGTTCATGGTGTATATCCTCATATATTGAATTTTCTTGTTCCTTTTCTTCCTCCTCTTCACAATCTATGTAAAATAATTTCTTCTCAGCACACTTATGATCTTTAGTGTATTTTCTATCACAACTATATCAAAACCCTTTATCTCTTTTTCCTTCCAATTGTTGTCCTATCAACCTTGTAGGTTGTAGAAGTCTAGGAGTATCAACACTTCCATCTTTAGAGATGTGAGTGGTAGGAATCCTTGTCACCATAATTTTTCCTTCAATTGTCCTTCCGACCTGAATGCCTTCTCCAAAGAATCAGGTTCCCAAAGGTGAAAGTCATGTTGGATGGTATCCTTTAAAGTCCCTATGAAAACATAAATCATGTGCTCCTCTGGAAGTTCCTTTACCCTTATATTCAATTTTTGGAAGTCCTCAGTATTCTCCACCATTGAACCCTTTTGTTTGAGATATATCAATTGGCTAAATAACGTGTTACTCTTTGTATCCTCATAATGTGTTGTAATTTCCTCCGTAAAAATTGACCAAATGACAATTTCTTTACGAGAGAAAATCCATCGATACCATACAAATGTATTGGGTTCTAATATAAGTTTCAATACGTACCTTTTGTGTGTTTTTCACATGATGGAGATAAAAATATTGCTCCATGTGTAGTATTCATGTTACAAGATCCTTTTCATCAAACTTCCTCACATCAATCTTTGGAATATGGTGGGTCTTCAATCCAATGTTAGACTTTATGGAATCATGATTAATCCTTATTTTATTCTCATCATGAGTTTCATCTACTACCTTTTTACCATTATGAATCATTTCTTGTAGCAACTTTGTCAAACCTTCCATCAAACCTTCCATGTCTGCTTTTATTTTTTCTTCTATACCATCAATCTTCGCTTCCATGCCATTCTTTAACCATAACTTCCATGCCTTTCATCCTAGCTTTTCCGTCATTCTTTAAACAATCCATTTTAGCTTAGATGCGTTTCTTCTTAGCTTTTGTGCCTTTCTTCAAACCATCCATTTTAAATTCCATATAATTTTTTGTTACTTTTTGCAAGAGTGACATTTGTTGCAGTTGGTCTCATAATTTTGATATATCATGTTGCAATTCTTCCTCTTCATGCATTATAGTAGAGCCTTCTGAGGACCTAATTTGTGTGGAATCACTTTTGGGAGCCATTTTAGAATCCAAGACTTATATCTATGCTTCAATATGCCCTTGGAAAGACTTTAAACTTTTTTTTCAAACAAACATTATGCAATTTTAAAAAACAAATACACATTTTTTTCTTTCTTTTTAGGAGGTCTATATTGAATGTAAATTATATTTTCAATTTTGGATCTTAACATTAGTATGGTTGTAGCCCACTGAGTCTTCCTTCAAATGCCACAGGTCAGACCTAATTTTCATTCTTCAAGTCAAATTTATGCCTAATCTCCCACACTAACCCAATTTTGGGCTAGTTCTGTAGAGTGAACTTGTACAACATGCCACGTGTCACTATTTTTACCTTAGACTCTGAAATTGGTACACAAGAAACTACAGTTTGTATACTTTCAGACACTTTTTACAAAATTCAAATATAATGCACAAAACTAAGTTATGATGATTTTCCAACGGTCACTTGTTTGAGATGAAATTAAGGATCCCGCAAAAACTCTAACGACCACATATCAAATCTCTAAAAATATTATGAACAAAGGTATGAAATTTTTACACAAATTTCCTCTTGATTTCATATCAAATGGGTTTTTTTTTAGCTTCTCAACCTTCTTATAACAAAATTTATAGTGAAACTACCAAGATGACCTGTTTGTAATAGTGAAACCCTAGATTCCAAAGCTCTTATACCAAATTTTATGCATCCAACTCACAAAATAGAAGAAATTATAGTTCGATGACTTGGAAATAAGCCTCTTCTATAGGGAAACCTCCTCTAAATTACATAAATAAACAATTCATGGATGATACAAATGAGAAAACCTCCTTTCTATACATAGGATTCCAATGGTTCACAATATAATCCTAGCTAACCCGAAAACAACAATTTAAGGGCACAAAAATAACAATATTAGGCTTCTATGGGGTAGAATAATAACAATATGTGGACTACATGGGCACAAAAATAACAATATGTGGACAACATTAGTACAACAATAACAATAAGGGGTTGTACTAACAATAACAATAAGGGGATACACTAGTATTATAGGGACCAAACAGATTGGCTAGCATGAACAATGTTGGCCTAGTCAACCCGATAGAGAGAACACTTTCTGCGTAAATAAAAAATTATAAATGAATAAAGGAAAATAATATAAATATAAAAGTACTAATAAAATAGATGTTAAATATTTATTTTTTATGATTATAATAGTAAAAAATAAAAAGTTATAAGGGATAAGGAACAACTTTCTTTTATATATGTGTGTGTGTGTGTGAGAGAGAGAGAGAGGCTTTCTTCAATACTAAAATTTTAATACGTAGGGTTATAAATTCATAAGTTATTAATTATATTAGAGTTAGAAATTATTAAAGTTATTTTGTAATATTTAAAAAATTTAAAAATATGCGTATGATACTTCTTTAGTATGAAATATTCAGTACACACGATTATAAGTTTGTAAGTTATTAATTATATCAAAGTTAAATTGATGTTATCTTATATATATATATATATATATATATATATATATATGACTAATTTAGCTATTCTAAATTTAAAAATAATGTATAGAAAACAACCATTCCAATTGAATTCATTGAGAAAAATTAGGATGCAATATATTTATTTTCATTTTGGATGTAGTAAGTTTCTTTGCATTATTATCATTTCAGTCAAACGTAATTCAACTATAAATTTTGATATATTTCAAAATTAAAAAAAATGTGATGAACGAAATAAAATCAAACAATTGATTTTTTATATTCGAAATATTCAAAAACCTACAATCCTAATAAAAACAGCTACTAATATCTTCATCTTGTTCAATCTATCTCTATTTCGCTTGTTCAGGTGACCAATAATCTCTATAGTGAGAAATTCCTCCCCGCATCTAGTAAACCCTAAATTCTTCCACAGGTCATCTGAACATTGGGATGTTTCTCAATTTGAGTGAGGGGAAGACGAGCCAACTATTCAAAAATTGTTTTCTTTCCAAGTATCTACATGTATCCATTAATGTCAATTTAAGTATGTTGGCTTTGATATCCACCAATATGGCATAGTCAAATTCAACATTGTTTCACGAGCTCAACTTTAATGACAACATGAAAAAATAAAATGAACTATGATTTTTGAAATCCTCATTCAATTCCTTTTGATGTTGGATCTCCTACTTTTTTAGATCAAGTGAATTGATCTCAAAACCAACTAGAAATAATAATTATATTCCTTTCAACCAGTTCTTTGTCACTGAAACCCTTATTTTGTACATTTTGAAGGTGGTTGCCCTTGTGGTTGTGCATTCCGTATAGTTGAGGAATGGAGATTTCAAGAGGGATATTTTCCATACAAATGGTATGCAATGGTTAATTTCTCCATTAGTGCAAGACTAAGAAAAAAAATAAAAGAGAGAACTCACCTCATGTTGTTGTTATATATTCAAATGAGGTGTTGCACATATAAGCACTTTGAAGGCGGCTATGAGGCC
This sequence comes from Pinus albicaulis, assembly GCA_034641835.2. NCBI lineage: Eukaryota > Viridiplantae > Streptophyta > Pinopsida > Pinales > Pinaceae > Pinus > Pinus albicaulis. The sequence continues at coordinate 943,058,903 of CM076584.1, read as the reverse complement.
ATTTAGCACAACTTGGACATGACTTTCCTTGAACTACAATTGGAATCCATTACTTCAAATCAAAGCTACGCTTTGTTATGTGTATTTTCTTAGTAATTGTACAAGAGAATATGTTATTTAATTTGACAACATTTTAGTGCTTTGAAGAAAATCTGAAACAAGGAATTGATGTTTAACTAGATGCTTTTTCAAAAGCTAAGATATATCACTAGATTTGGAAATAGTAACCACTCCACATCTCTTGAAATAGTATCCATGTCCTTGAGAAGACATACTGACAAAAGAATGAACTAGACCATGATGTTGTAAGGCATTTCTGATGGTTTGCATTAAATGTTAAGCCTAAGCATAATTTAATCTCCACGTAGAAAATACCTTTAACATTTAGAGATTGTGTGTAAATAAGTTGTATTGTAAAAACCAATTGGTGGAAGAATGATTTTTTTTTTAAATTGTTGATCTTGTATTAAGTGGAAAAGAGAACTATATAGAATAGTAAAGGAATATTGGGTGTACATCGATCTTAAATGATCTTTGTGATCTCATTTGTGATGGTCATACCAAAATTATGAAAATGATAACAAATAAAGAAACATTATTTCTAGATTGCTACTTTCATATGTGAAGAGGTGAGTCATCATATTAGATCTATCAAATATTTTTGGAGTCCTTTGAATAAGTTGAAGCCTGTGTATGATTTATATTTAAATTTAATATATGGACCTAATTCTTTTTTTGATGAAGCTCTTCAACCTTGAAATGAAGGATAATGATCTCATGTATTTATCTTTAGAAATTAAATCAATCATGCACGAAGTTGATGACGTTGGTTTGAATATAGTTATTTCTCTCATGAAATTCATTGAGGATATCTACCCTACATGTTCTCACTATATTAAGTCACTTAAATCTAGTGGAGAACTAAGATATGTTGATTTTAACTCCTTGTTGGAGAAAATTGTAGAATGTGAGAACGATTTTGGGAAGAAGAAACCTGAAGCCACTAGATGAATTGTTTGATTTGCTAAAAAATGAAAGAATCAATCACATGATTCTACTAGAGGAGAATGTTGTAATAATTGATGCTAGTGGGTATGAAAAATCAAGGTCAAATGTTTAATTTTTACTATCTTCATTGTAGTAAGAATTGGCCTTAATCAAAGACATGTAGAATCTCAAGGAATAAGATTAAATACAAGCAAGAGCAATAGAAAGACAAAGTCAAAGCCCCTAAATCCACTCATTTTGTTTTTTTCACATTGAAACATTGACATAAATAATTTTTTCTTGAAAACTTAGTTTGAGTCTTGGAGTTTCCCTATTGCTTAACACTTGTACCATGATTTTTTAGAGAAACACTCTCAAGAATTGAATGATAATGTAGAGGCTCCAATGTATTCTGCAAATAGATCCAATTACTAACTTGCAATATTTGGAACTATCATGATCAAATTACTTGGGTTGTGATATTTTTTTTTTGCATGACTTTTTTTTTCTATCTTCCAAAGTTGTTAAGAATTAGAAACTTTCCACCTCTTGTACACATTTGACAACAAGCCCATTCCATTTACCTATGTTGATGGAAAAATTGAAATGAGGAGGAACATAGTATTCTGTTGAGGCCTCAGAAATCTGTGGCAACAACAAGGGGGATAACCACCTAGTCCAGACCTTAAAGCAGCTCCTTTTTTGTTTGGGATAGTGGCTTCGACTGGGGGTAATGGGACAAGTTTCATAATTTTTTGTTTTATATGATTGTTGGATTTCATTCAAATGATTTTCAAGGAGAATAACTAAAAACTAAGACAACCTTATTCTAAGATAAAAAACTTTGAATTAAATCTAATCTAATCTAATCTAACCTGGGATAATACTAATTTTATGCGATCTAAAATGATGTCTATTCGGTCTGTGATGATTTAGATCAATCACATACTTAATATAATTAATACTCGTGTAAGATAATCATTTTGAGAAAATAGTTAATCAAAGGAAGATGTGAAACCTATCGCATATATTCTAATGATCATATATAAAACAAATCAATTTCTATTCTGATATCATACAATAGTGTAACTGATACTTCAAACAGAAATAATTGATTTCATACATAATTCATAAAAAGATATATTTATCACTAATGTTAAAACATAGTCTAGCATACACGATAATAGTACCAGATGTGTGTTGTCCTGCTCATCTGACCAGCGATAATAGGCCACAATTAATCTTCTATCAATAATTCATTCAGAGAATACAATAGTGCATCAAAATTGATCAACCAAGATGATATATAATTGAAAATACCATGGTCCATTATCTTATCAAGACATTCACAAAGTTACAGTAATGTATTATTTGTAAATGTTCTTAATAAAAATCCTGGACCTTTCTCTAAATGCATGAGAATGGTTTAAATACTATATTAACTACTTACAAAAATAGATTGTACATAATATCTTATGAGGCGGTTTCAAACAACCTTCCTCATTCCTAGTATCTATTTGCTAAAATTGAAATTGCCAAAACAAACTAACTCATGATCATGCTTGATGACTGGCTAGTGCTAGATTTTCTTCTCTATTCACAAATATCAAACATTGGTTGAACTTGCAGAGGCTTCCTGAACTATGTTTTCATCCTTCCAGTAAATATAGCATCAAGTGAAAGTGGCAGAATTTTTTGTATGGAATCTAGAGAACAATTCAATGTCATTATTTGACTACGAGGCTTAACCAAAGGTTTCCAGTATGCTTCCCAATTAGTCCTTTTCAGTTGTGCAATTGATTCTTCTCGTATTTTTCCTGTATTTTTCCAACTTTGCTCCAATATTTTTGAGATCAGGAATTGATTTGGGATCTCGTTCTTTAATTAAACCAGAGGTATGCAACATGTGGTTGATCATTTTGACAATGCTCTTTGATATGCTTGATGCTATATCTATTGCTAATTCTACCTATTTTACCTGTGTATCCCTGTTAGTAAAGAGAATATATTTATAAGTGTCTTTGATGTTTGGGAGATTTGACCTTCTCCCTTCCTCTGAATGCTGCCATTCAGTGTAGTCAAACATTTTGGTATTGAGTTAATTAAACTTAATTCTCTGGTCAATGACTGTATTAGTCAATTTTTCATTGATTTCCAAATGTGGAACTATGTCTGATATTTGTAAGAAAAAGAAGTCTTGTTGTTTTGAGAGTAAGGCATTTAATGCCAATGCTTCTTTAATGAATTCCTCTGTAGTAGGAATTCCTTCATACTTTATAATATTTTCTCTCAATTCTTTAATTAGTGTCTCTTTGCTGGATAAGTCATTTTCATAACTTATCTTAAGTACTTCCATATCTTGCTGAAATTTAAAGAGTTGTTGCTCGGACTTTCGATTTAGACTATTCTTTTCTTCATCCAGTTGTTGTTGTAGTTGCATTATTTCATCATCCTTCTCTGGAACCCAAATGGATACTTCAGCTACTTTTTGCATTGTTGCGGTAGTATATGCTCCAACAAAGTGTGATAGCCGAGTTATGTTGTCGATTGGGTTTGATGGGGTGCCTTTCCATACAACTTCCATAATCTAATTACCTGGGGGTGTTTCAATCCTTATTCTCTTTCTCTGTTTCTTGACTACATATTTGTGAAGAGGGCTGTAGAATACATCGAGTGGAGGGATATCAATTACCTTTAGAATAATTTCATCAGTAGGAAACATAGGGGTAATTTCTGTATCTTGGGATCTTGTCTGAGGACTTTCGATGGTTTCTTTTGATGAAACTATCTGACCCTTGGGGTCTGAAATCCTGTGTCTTTTTGTGTAGATGATCCCTCGGGGGTATTCATCAATTTATTACTAACTGAAGCCCAAAATTTATCTAGCTCATTTTGGTTCTGTGGGTCTAATTCTTATGTTCTGATTACCTTGCTTGGTTCAGTCATATAACTAGTAATAAGGATATTTTTTGGAATACGATTGAGTATTTTCTCTCTATACTCATGGAATCTCTATAATTCCTCCGGGTTTATATTCAATATGACAAATTTTTGAACTTCTTTGAAAGTTTCAACAGATTGCAAAACGTCTTCAAATCTATCATATGTGTGTATGATAGGTTTTATTTTGATTGATTGAGTAAATTTATTAGCAACCTTATCTATGTCAAATTACCTTGGAGGTAAAGCAGGGAGCTTCAAAAGCTGAATCTTCTGGCATTATTTCAACGCATGATTGAAATTGTTGAGGGAGAATGAACCACACTGAATTGGGAAACTTGGCCATAAATATTTTTTACTATCCTTTAGAGTTTTAGTGAGTCCATTGCTGATGGTTTGGTAAGCCACTTATCTCGCCATTAATTTATCTGAAACATATAGAGGAAGCACATGTGGAGGAGCGGAGCTTTCTAATACTCTGATGTATGAAAATGATTCTTCAATGAAACATATTCCTATCATTTGGAGATCTGTGATGGCTTCCTTAGTGAACTTGGGGCTTTCTCTATAAAAAATTAACTGATGTAATGGTAATACAACCCCATAACATAATATGTGGAAGTGTGGTACAAAATGATGTTCCCATATCTGTTTATGACTTAAATGAATAGAGGTATGGTCCTCGGGAGTCCATTTCCAACCCATAGCTGGAAATCTGGTGTAGAAACAAATGGCATCGAAAGCATATGCGCTCATGAAAAATTGGGGGAAGGCTTTGGAATAAAGATATCTTGCCTAGCGATATTCAAAAATCACTTTGGCTAGGTTTTCAGAAATAATGGTTTCCCAATTCATGATGTGAGAATTAACATAGGAGTCAATCAAAGGAATCCAATTTATAGAGAACTTGGTGTTATCAGGGAGACTATATAATCTGCACAGCATTGATGCTATAAAATTGTAGGGATTTGCAAGTGAAGCAATAAGATACATACCTGATTTATCATGCTTGAACTCGTTATCCAATTTCCTCCAACCTTGAATTGTTTTGAAAGGGTCTCCATTATTCTTTGAAAATTCTTCAACAAAATTGTTGTCGTAGATGTCTTGTTGGTCAGGAAGTTTGTACATGAATTTCAAATCTTCAGCTCTAAAAGAACCTAAGATTTCATTCTTAATGGTTCTGAATTGTTTGTCTTTAATTGTTGAATTCTCAACCACCCATTTTATCATATCATTATATGGTAAAAGACTAGCCCTTACTGCTATTATGTGAAGGAAGGAGCATTCGACATCTTTAAACTGTAAATTTGAGGGCCTTGCATCATCAGTAGTTTCCTTGACCTCCACTAATTCAGGTTTTTCATCTTCGAGGATAGTACAAATGGCTTGCCATGTTGTAGCACCTCCATCTGCAGTGCAAACAATATCTATGATTGTGGAAGACATTTTTGTACATTCAAATTCTGCAACAGTTTGTTTGTCGTGTCTCTGCATTGCTTTGCATATGGACATCTCTCGAAGAAAAATACCTATTTAAGACAGAGTAGTGATCAAATGATGAAAGATATAGTGAAATGGCCAATTTTAAAAGAAAAGATCCTAGAAGCAGTTGTATCATTAATTAGCCATAACGAAATAATAGTTGTTCGCATTGGGATGATAAAACATGTTTAATTGTTTCTGACATGATTTTTTTTTCACATTAAAACCATTATTAAACCTTGTCAAATCCGTCACATCGTGATTTTTTGAACCTGTTTTATGAATCATATTTCTTTAAAAAGCTTTGCATTTATGCGATATGAGATTTTTGCAATATCACGAAATCGTAAAATCGCCTGCATTGGGATATCACAACATCAGAGCATCGGCAACTAATGTTTTAAGTTTTAAATGTATATCTGTGATGTGCGATTTATGATGCCGATTGCGAAGTTCAAATCGTAAAATTTCAAATCAGGATTTCATGTTTTGTGCTTAACTTTCAGTAGGAAAATATTATGCGGAATGTGATTTGCGATAGGGTGATCACACGGATATAAAAAAAAAATTGAATTTATTAATTTCCTTTTTTGTTTTTTGTTTTATTTTTAAAACAAAAATGTTTTGGAGTTTGATTTTCTTAAATTCAAAATGAAAAATATATTTTAAGAAGGGTCCCTATTTATATTATCAAATTTTAAACTATTTTGAAAATGAAAATGGGGGGGGTTATTGCATAGCACAACATATTCATAATGAGATGGGATGATGATAAATTGTTGAAATTGAAGGGGATATATCTACACAAGCACATAATTATACATATCTTTCTCACTTTACTAAAAGTGCATTTCCTTTTGGTATCTCTTGTGCACATTTGAAGCCCATTCCATTTACATAGGTTGATGGAAATTGAAATGAGGGGAATCACAGTGTTCATAATGAGATGGGACGATGAAAAATTATTCAAGTTGAAGGGGACATCTACACAAGCACATAATTATATATATCTTTCTTACTCTACTAAAATTGCATTTATTTTTGGTATTTTGTGGCATACTCGATTTGTCTTGCAGTGAGACTTAGGATGTTTGAACTTGACAAGATAAGAGCACATCTAGGCCATCTAATTTTTGAATGAATTGAATGTTTATAACACACAATGGACCTCTGCATGATACCTATGATTGGGCATCTTCATTTTTTTACATATAAAACCTCAAATGTAGAAAACACTGACTATCCATCCATCTTATAAAGGTTGCAGTTGTGAAATATCGTGACTTATATTTCATTGAATTTATATTTGGAAGCTCGAAACGGAATTCTAGAGGCTGGAGGGATCCCAGAATGTAACATACATGACCTAGAAGACATCATATATGAGCTTCTTATCCCCCAAGCTTTTCTAAAACCTGATCCAAGCGTTCATGTTGGGATTATCATCACTATTTACCATAACATACGTGTATTCAATGTTGTCCCACACTCCTAACACTACTATTTGCTTCACATCCAGAGACTCATAGAAAGAGGAAGATAATATGCCCTTGAGTAAAATGAAGTAGGGCTTGAGTATGACCACGCAGTAGTAGGAAATCATATACTGTATCTTCCAAAATTGTGTGTTGATTCTTCTGAGGTTAACAATGTCTCCCAACGATAGCTTAGCAAAGGGAACTCATATTCTTATTTCATATTAAATAAGCCGGAACCATCCCATGTCCACAATTTTTACCACGTTGGTCACCTCCTTTGTGAATGTTGCTATAGAATTATCACACCAAAACTATTAGTGAGGGCTGATATTTTTTTTATTCGATTGATAATAGGCATTAGTAAAATTTTAAATTTACGTTAATTGCAGATTTATAATAGGAATTAGTAAAATTTTAAATTTATGTCGATTATAGATTTCAGAAATCTAAAATTAATCTAAAAACATTACCTCGGGAAGATTCAACAAAGCCCATCTCTACTGGATCCCCCTTTCCAGATTGCAAACATTGTAGCCTACACACACAATATAATAAGTTAATGAAGGGCATGGTTTCTAATATTAAAACCATAAAATACCAATATATATCTATCCAGATATACCAAATGTTAAAATATATCAATTATCTTCATATCAAACATTCTAAGAGTGCTAAATAAAATTTACACATACCCATGATTTCTCGAGGCTCTTCTAAATAGAGATGTAAATGTTGTTTCCTTTTTCTAGCAGATCATCCACTCTGGCCATGTGTGTGGTTTTGTCATGAATGTCGTAGACATGATTAGGCTGATATATTTCAAATGGAATCCACATTCTTCTTTGAGATTGGCCTTGCTGCTGCTCGTTACGGGAGGAGGGGGTCATGATTTTGGTTCTTGGACGGGAGGGGATTATTTGTGGTACCCTATATGTATATATAAGGGTAGGAAAATGGAAAGGCATGTACTCCATTGGAGACCATGATTTTGCGAAAAAATGGACCATACATGCATTTAAACAAACTGGATCCATCATATGGATGCATGATGCCATATCTGACCATGAAAAATAGTTTACAAGGAGTGAAAATAAAGATCCCACCTTGGTCGTATATATTTGAATTTTATAACCCTAATTTGGAGTCGACATAGGAATTCAAAGAGGACATGTTGATCATAACCATTATAATACAGGGTAAGTGGAGATAACAGGACCAACCTTTATCATGCCTAGAGGTGCAACTGGGAATAACAAGAGCACCCTTAATCATCATTGAGAGGTGGGTACCTGGTAATTTAATGTGTTGTTTATAAAAAATTCTTTTATATGTTAATTTACTATTATTATTATATATGATATGGCGTGATTGTTTAAACAATAATCATGGAATGTTTTAATTATGTATTATGTTTTGCAATGTACAATAAAGTAAGGTAAGGTAGTTGAAAACAAACAACTTATTAATTTTGTAAACAAACAACTTATATTAATTTGACTAATGCAATTATGATATAGTAGATATGATTTATAGGGAATTTAGAATTTAACATAATAAATATATTTTAAAGTGAGGATAATGGGACCATCCTTACTCGATCATAATTGAGAGAATTAGGGTTGAGAGGTACTTCGATTAGCTTAATGTAGAATTTATACAAAGTTATTGATGCCCTCTTGAAAAACGTTATAAACAAAGAGGAGATAACTATAATTTTAAAATATTGTGCCACAGACAAGAGTGTGGGGCTAGATGGATGGGGAGTAGAGCTTTACATCCACTGTTTGGATCTGATGGCTCTGGATGTGGTTGTTGATGCTGAGGAGACTAGGAAAGTTGGCTATTTTTGGGGGGTTATCAATGCCATCTTCATAGCCCTTATTCCAAATAAGAATGGACCCAAGACTTTCAACAATTTTAGGCCGATTTCATTGTGCAGTTATTTGTATAAGATGATCTTGAAATTGATTACTTTGAGAATAAAAAAGGTGTTTCCTTTACACATTTCTCATAAAAATTTTGGGTTCCTTGAAGGTCACTAGATTCAAGACACTATAGCTGTTGTACAGGATTTCATCCACTCAATTAAGGTAACAAAATTAAAGGCATATATGTTAAAATTTGACCCGGTGAAAGCATATGAATTAGTGGACTGGGGTTTCTTTATATGATTTTATACAAGGTGGGGACGGACCCAAGGTGCATCAGATGGATTATTCATTATTTAGTTACGATGGATTTTTCTGTAATAATAAATGAGCTACCCACGTAGTTCTTTTTGGGCTTCCGCGGTCTTTGACAAGGTTGTGTGTTGTCCACATTACTCTTCCTGTTGGTTATTGATAGTTTTAGTTGAAAGATTTGGCATGAGAGGAAAAGGGGTAACATTGTGGGTATCACGATAATGAGGAACATTGACATAACAGACATTATGTTTGTATATAACCTATTATTTGGGGGTATAAAGGAGATATCTATGTGGAAAAATATATATGATATCATTAAGTCTTTTGGTGAAGCCTCTGGCATGTACATGAGCAAATTTAAGTCCATCTTGATCACTGGAGAAGCTATGGGAGTCACCAGAAAAATATACAATTTTTTTGGAATTAAATCATGCAATTTTGATGAAGGGTTCACATATTTGTGTTTTCATCTCAAACCAAATATATATGGCAACAAATATTGGGAGCATGTGCTCAAAAAAATTGAAAAGAAGTTGACAATTTGGAAACAAAAGTGGACCTGTATGGGGGAATGCTTGATTTTGATACAATCTATTTTAGTTCACGTATCCGTCTATTGGATGCACCTATTTTAGTTTCCTAAGGATATATTCAACATAATTGAATCGTTCATGGGGGATTATATGTGGGTCGTTCTACCATAAAGAGGCAATAAGAATTTGGTCAAGTGGAATAAGATTGCATGTCGAGTCAAAGAGGGTGGATGCATTATTCAATATATGAATAATTTGAACAATTCCCTTACCATCAAAGACTTCTGGAGTGTGATGCCAAGGAAAAATATACGGGCAAAGATTATCAGTCAAAAATACATGGAGGGTGGAAACTTCTCCATTTGTATAAGATCGAGAGAGACACATCAAGTGGGCTCATCACAAATATTTAACAACATGATGAGCAACTTACCATGGTTGGATGGATTTCTTAAATGGGAAGTTGGTGATGGTATGAAGATCAATATTAGATTAGATTCAATTAAGGTTTTGGTATGGAATCACACTTTATGTAACCATCTTAATTTTTTTTTACATAATAGGGGCGTTTACTTCCTCAACCATATCAATAAATCAATAATTCAAGGGTAATTCAATCAAAAATGGCAAAAGGAAGAAGAGATGGGAATCTCGGGGGGCATGGCGCTTGAATGGGAAGGTTCTCTATCAAAATTAAGGCTAGCAGGAGTTTTCATAAGCATAAGGGAAGAGAAAATGGTATGGGAAGGAAAGAGAAAGAAGGGATAGGAAACAATTCATCATATTTACAATAGACTCCCTAGAGTGTGGGATACTCCAGATAAATTCATATGGTTCGAAGGAATCTTGGAATGGGTTGTTTGATGAAAGCTTGCATGCTACAGCTGGCAAGTGAATCATGATAGAATATTGAAATGGAATAACCTCCTCTCCAAGGGCTTCATTGGCCCAAGTATATGTCCTGTGTGAAAATTTGCTCCAAAGGAATTCAATCATATCTTTCTATATTGCCCATTTGCAGCGGCAGTGTGGGAAGGTGCCTTGGAATCATAGAACATCATTAAGATATAGGACTCACAATCAATCAAAAAATATTTATGGATATGTCGAAACTCACATATATTTGAACAGAAAAATTTTATTGTGAGAGCTTCCATCATTAAGGCATCAACATATTACACAGGAACTAGGTCAGTTAAGAAGCATCGAAGAAAGAGGTAGATAGTGTATAAGGACATATGGAAGTATCTTTCAATAGGGTTCCTCGATGGGGAAAACAAACAAATGGAATTTTGATGTGATATAGTGATCGAACCAGGAAGATTTTATAAATTCTCGTCGGAGGGGGGCAGAGACAGAAACAATAGGGCCAAAATAATTGTTTTTTGGGGGATATTATCATCTACTCGATGGTTGGGGTTGGAGATAATTCATATTTATGGAGACACAAAAGGCATAATATAATGGTTCAAGGGCTTCTCTCTATTCATTCCACCCATCCTATCTAACTCGATGTGTCATATTACGCTCTTGGCAGACTCCTTCGAGAACATTTCATTAGGGCACATTTACAGGTAACAATTATAGGGGAAAACATTAGAAAACAAACCTCTTATCAAAGAGGGGCATCAATAAGGACTATAGAATTTTTTTTTCTTCTTTTTTCAACAACACTATGTCGAATTTTGGGAGCATCGACTTCTCCTAAATCCTAGAATATTATGTTTTCTTTTGTATAATTTTGAGTGGTTGGGTAAAAGAACTGTTATCTATCTCAGTTAGAATTAAAAAGACTCTTGTATGTCGAAAATATTATCTAAAAATACTTGTAGTAATTTTGTTTGTTGAAATATTTGTTACTATGTCTGATTAGAATACAAGAGGAACATACAAAGTTTAATCTATGATCCTTCTAGAGAAACATAGAAAAACTAGATGTAAAAACATGTGAAGACAAAAAAATGACATATGTATTCTCTTTTTACTTATAATGAAAAGACTATGATTTTTTGCTGCCAAAAAAAAAACAATGGTGTGACTGTTTAAATAGTTAGAAAAAATAATATAAAAAATTATTGCATGCTTAATTATGTTTTGTAACGTATAGTAAAATTTTATAATAAAAACATTTAAACAAACAAATTGATGGTCATAAAAATAATGTATCTATAATAAAATAGATATGATTCATATGGAATTTAAAATTTAAAAGTTGAAATATATTGTAAAAAATAGAAATGATTAGAACCTTTTATTTTAAAATATTAATGTCTTAATAACTAAATTTAAAAGAATTCAAAACAAAGCACTTATATTAATTTTTATGAAACTAATGTATTTATAATCAAGTAGATATGATTCATAGCCAATTTAAAATTGAAAACATTAAATATATTTTAAAATGTAGAAAGGGTATGAATATTTTATTTTCAAGAATTAAATTTTTAATGATGAAATTTAAATATATTGAAAACAAAAAAAGTATAAATTAATTATTATGAAATGAATGAGTTTATGGTAAATCATATAGATGATTCATAGCGATTTTTTTTTCCACGGAAAAAATCAAACTTTTCATTAATACTAAAGAGTTACATTGTTTATGCATTTAAGACTTCCATAAGATATTGACCATCAATGAGATAATAGATACAAATTTTCCAAAATGAACTGAGGGAAAAATATTCCCAAATCACGAGCACTGTATAAAGTAACTTGCATAAAAAATAAAAAATTCATCATGGCATGCCCAAAGCGAAAACAATCCAGGAAATAACCACACATCTAGTCTCAAGAAATTGTGGTCCACTCTATCTAGTAAGAGTTTATATATGTACATAATCTGTATACAATTTTAGCATAGGACCCAGAAAATAAATAACATACAAAAAATAGGACTCAGATCAATAAGTTTGGGTGTCCAACACACGTATAGACCCATCCTTTTTTTCAGTTATATGCCACGTGTCCAAAACCTATTGAGTGATAGCTTTAGCTAACCTTCTAGCCGAGGATTTGTGTTCTGTGTAAATGTGGCATAGAGTCATAAAATCAAAATATAACTTTAAAACATGTATTTCTTCAAGAATTGGAACCAAAATATAATTTTGACATCTTTGAAAGTTTTTGAACCAATTAATAGAATAGAACCAATGCTAAAATGAGTCAGCAAACATAGCACGAGTTTTAGAGTGACAAGTTTAGTAAATTTGTTCGTATTAGAGCTAATGGCCAAAAAATTACCTCATTCCAAATTTCCATTTAAATAAAACACCATCCGCACACCACATCTATTATGTTCATTCGATGCACCACCAAAAAATGACCAAGGAATATCATGATTAATTTTTTCAATGGTAACTTTCCTAGGGTGAATGACCTGCTCGGTTGAAGGAAACAAAGAAAATATTGATGCACATTCAACAAATACCACCGAGGGGGTGGTAATAGAACCTTTGAAAATAGCATTTTTCCTAGCCAACCATAATCCCAAACTAATAAAAAGAGGTATATTTCTTAAAATTTTATCAGTGACCAATTGCCACCAACCATGCCAAGAATCCACATAGGTAATCCCATTCCATTGACAAAGGATACCTAACATGGATAATGAATGCTTCCAAACTTTTTGTGAGAACTTACATTGAAGAAAAAGGTGTTCTATTGTTTCTTTAGTAACCTTACACAGTGAGAAACATATAGGCCCTTGAAAATTCCTTGTTTGTAAAAGGTACCAAGAAGGCACTTTGTTTTTAAGAATCCACCAAAAAAAAATCCTAGCTTTGGGAGGAAAAATCAGCTTCCATATTTACTTATACCACCAAACATGCTCTTCTCATCCCTAACCTTAAATCAATAATTGATAACCCACCTTTGGAGAGTATATTCCAGATTGTGCATGAATCCATATGAGAAAATCTGGAAAATATTTTAACCAAAAATTTGATCGAAGAAGCTCATTATATAGGTATGAAATTCCTCCCACCATTGTTGGGACATCTTAATCTCCCCTCCTTGTTTCCATCACTACTGTCACATTGAGGTGGTCTCAGGTTTCCCAATATGAGCCAGAAAGTACATCCCATTTGAATTGAGTTCCTCCACTAAATCCATTGAGAGTGCATAATTTCCATTTCAACCCACCCAATGATCCTTACCTATTTTGTACATCTCTCCATTTCCTACTAGTCAAGCCAAACCTTCTTCCACTAGAATTTATGAGACAATTGTAGCCTTCCAAATAACTCATGAATTAGAGTATGATTTCCTTTGAAGTATGATACAATCATCCAGAGATATCAATATATTTCTATTTGACTTCAGCAGTCCAAATATTATCTTCGTTCAAGAGCCTCCAACCTAACCTTGCTGCAAGAGAGGTATCACAAATTTGAATATCCTTTATAGCCCATCCCCCCCATTCCTTGGGTCTAGCAATTTATTCCCATGCCACCTAGAGGATGACATGATTCTCCTTCTTCCTAGTCCATTAGAACTGCCCAAAAATCTTCCTTAACTTGAGAAGGATGCCTTTCGAACCCCAAGATAGTGATATCCAATACACCTCGATGGCCACTAAAATAGATTTAATAAGCACCAACCTTCAAGCTCTTGAAAGCCATTCATAGCTCCAAATATTTAATATTTTCTCAACTTTTTTCCACCAGCCACAACCAATCTTGCCTTCTATAAGTGTTTGTCTTTATATAAAAGCCCAAATACTTGAGATAAGCCCCTAGGGGTTCAAAATCAAAAGGAAAAATGTATTTAATCCTTCCCAATTTCGATCTCAGCTCTTCCACAAAAAAAGGGAGGATTTTTGCACATTAATAATCGTACATGTGGCTTTCATAAAGAGATACAAGGAGGCTGTTAATTGACCCGGATCGCCCCTCTTCCCATTGCTTAAAAGGAGTATGTCATTCTCAAAAAGTAAATGAGTAATGAACATGTTTGTAGCAACCTCAAATCCTTTCAGATCTCCTCTTCTATTTTCTGATATAATAAATTTATTAAGACCTTCAGCAACCAACAAAAATAAAATAAGAGATAAAGGCCACCCTTGTCTAAGCCCACTATGGCTATGGAAAAAGGAAGAAGCAGCCCCATTAGTGAGAAAAACAAAAGAAACATTTTTAATACAACCCATAATCCTGTTTACAAAATCAATAGAAAAACCCAGATGGGCCTACAATAATCTAAAATAATGCCAACTAATCCGATCATAAGCTTTTTTATAAGTGATTTTTTATAATTAAGCTATTTTCTTTATCCTGTTTGATGCTATGCATTATTTCTTGTGGCACCCTAGTTGCTTAATGAATGTACCTTCCATTCAAAAATCCAAACTGTTCTTTAGAGATATTTTTGGAAAGAATAGGTTTCACCCACATAAAAATCACTTTTGAAATATTTTTATATAGGTAGTTGCAAAACAAATTAGGTCAGAACTCATCAAAAGATGAGGGAGAATCTGATTTAGTAATAAGTTCCAAGAAAGCTGAGTTAAAAGGATCATGTGCTTTACCCCTAATTCGAGACTCCTCCACCACTCCCACCAGCTAATCCCCCTAGGAGCTCAAAAAAATGTTGGAAAATTTCCACAGTCCATCCATTTGGCCCTGGACTCTTATCTTTCCACATTGATTTAATAACATTTTCCACCTCTAGCCTCGATACCGATTCTATGAGATCCCTATTTTCTTCTTCATCTACATATCTAGGAAAATTTTGAGCAACCCTAATTACTTCAACAATGGTAAACCCCTCGAGAGCCCTAAAAATACCTTTAAAGTGATATATCCCCATTTGAGAAAAACCATTAAAATATGTTTCCTTACCTCCTCTAGGTTTGTCCAGCTCCCAAATAGCGTTGGAACTTTTCCTTCATTTTGAAAATTTTTAAAAAACTTTTGTATTTTCGTCTCTAGGAGAGGGAGCTAGATTTCTCTGCTTTTTAATCTCCATTGTCACTCTTTTTCCACCAGGATCTTCATTCTTTTAGATTCAAGATACTTTATTTTATCATTTTTTTCCTCATTTCCATATCCATCATCTTCCAAAATTCCAAACTCGCGATTTCATCCCCAATCTTGCCGATGTCACCCTAATTGTGTTTCATTATTTCTCTTACCCATGACACAGTTTTATTATTTAATTGGTTGAGATTGTTCATAAAGGGTTATGCAAAGAGTCCTTGATCATAGGCTCATGTATTAAGCTCAAAAAATAAAGTATTTAGAATTTATTGGAAACTGAATGATGATGACTAGGCTGTTGCCAAGAATCTGGTGCAATTTGTTTCATCGAAAATCGACTCTTGATGAAGAAGCTATAGCCCGTTGACCGCCATTAAAAACATTAATTTTTATAAAAAAAATTGCAAAAAAGTGACAGGTTGATGACATGGTATCCTAGTAAGCATGCAGGGAATATTTTTCAGTTTATGCCAAGTGGCACTGTGACAAGTTTGACAACATGATTCGTGAGTTTCATTTGAAGGTGATTTTTTTTTCTAGTTTTTCTCCTAAGGTTGAATTCATTCTTTTTTTATATGAGGGACAACCCAACTAGAGGTTCACACGTGGTGCAGCCATGGACTACCACTTGTCCCCTCTTGTGGACCCTCTCCAAGGTATGGTTTGAATTTAATTTTATGTGCTATGGTTGAATTTCAATTTTTATTATGGCTGGTTCTAATTAGACATATATTCCAAAGTCAAAACTATGGTTTATTTATCAAAGTCCGAGGGAACATTTTTTGGTTTAACCTAAGGTTTGGCTTATATTAAATATGGCAGATTAAACTACATGGTGGAGCGCATATTTGAAACTAACCTAATTTTTGGGTTATATATATAATATAGTGGCATTATGCCATAGTTCGAACGTATGGCAGATCAAAACTTGGGTTAAATGTTATATGGTGTGTATTTAATCCATGGAAAGATCAAACCTTGGGTTAAATTCTATGTTGTCACGTATTTAAATGTTTCACAAAATATATGTATAGGGGCAGAGGTCAGGGTCGAACCCGTGACCTCCCCCCAAACATTACATTGCCTTTACCAACAGAACCCAAGGTGGGGCTTATAAAGCCTCCGCTTCCAACTTATATTTGAATACTTATGCGAAACTCTGATGGTGCAAGGGAGTGGGCCAACCCTCTTCCCCACATGACCTTCCACATGACTGTCGACCAACACCCATCATAAACATGCTTAGTGCACATTAAACTATTCTTATCCCCTATTAATTCACCTTTAAACTAATTAAATTCCTAGATTAAAATCACAAAGTTTTAGGAGGTACCCCCAATTTTGGCAGAACTACCAGTTTGTCAGGGTTATCTCGAGGCTTCTCCATATTTGGGGGAGGGTTCCGGGGAAAAATTGAATAGGCAATATCTTGAGCAATTTTCGACCAATTTTGGCCTAGGAAGAGTCATTCCTAGCAGATTAGCATGCTTTGAACACATTGGAATAGCTTTCAAAGGTAAAGGAGTGATTATACATGCATTTTTTTCACTTTTCATAAAATTTAAGCTAATGGCCACTAGGAAGGAAGGCCATGCCTAGATTTGTTGAAGGAAAAATTTAGAAAATGAACCATCATTTCTGATAGGGTTTTACATTTTAAACTCATTGGAGTATGTTTCAAGGGAATTTTATGGATGTAAACATAAATTTTTTCACTATTGAGATATTAGAGAGGCCTAAGCCATAGAAGCTGGACTAAGGAGATGTAGCCCAGGAGCGGTGAACCCCTTCATGAAAATTCTATGTTGATGGATCAAATCTAATGATTTGATGTTATTTATGTTGATCTCTCTCAACATTTTATTTTCATACTTTATGCCCTTTAATATACCCATAAAAACTCACTTAATTTACTTGTTGACACACATAAGAACCAAGGAAACATATGTACATAAAGCATAAGATCAGTAAATCAATTTTAAATCTCAAAAAAAAATTAGCACTGTAAAACTAGCATTCATACTCAGATGAAGTTTGTATCAGATATTGGTTGAAATGAAAGGTTATTTTCTTGATACTTTATTTAGTTTTGTGCAAGTTTAATGGTTGCAAATTTCTGATGTTGGCAAGGTTAATGTTGCATAAACGTGAAGGTAAATTTTTGGTTGCAAGTTGTGATATTTGGACCAGAAGAAGGAGAGCTTCAAGAGCACCATCTTCACCCAAAATTCCACTCATAGCTACACTTGAAGAACCTTAAGTTTTGTCTCAAGAATCCATGTTGATTTAAGAGGTACAAGCATCATAAGTTGAGCTTGAGTCCATAGCCATCATGTCAGGTGTTGGAGAGACTCAAGGTCATTCAAAAGAGGATGATGTCAAGAGAGACTTCAATGACATAAAGGGGATGGTTAAAATTATATTTGATGCATTTGCTCCTGGGATAGTAGGAGAAGGTTCTAAGCCTCCACGTGGAGAAGGAAATTTAGATGATAAGAAGGATTAAGAGAAGAGCTCAAAGGGAAGTGGAAGAAAGCCACCTCCATATCCACCATATTCATCATCCTCATCATCTTCCACTTCCACCACAAAATCCACCCACACTTAGTCAATGACCACAAGAGGGGAAAACACCCTTACTCAAACTTGTTGTCAAATTTCAACTTCCAATGTATAATAGCGAGGTAAACACAGAAATATTGGACAATCAGATACGTTAATTGGAGGTGTATTTCAGAATTCAAAACCTTCATGAAGATGACATAATTATTCAATTGGCTTCTTTGAGGATGGAAGGATCTACAATTGTATGGTGGGAAGCAAGGACTCAAGAAGAGATTAAAAGATACAGTAATATCTCTATATCTTGGAAAAGTTTTATTGTTGCCATTAAAAGGAGATTATAAACCTTAGCTTACATGTAAAAGGAAATTAGGGATTGTCAACATTTTAGACAATTGAAAGGGAACAGTGTGCAAGATTATACTCAGGAATTTAGGAGAAGAACTCATATTTTGGGTATTAATTTATAGAAACTTTGTTAAGGTACATTGGGAGTTTGAAAAGTTACCTTAGGAACACTATTCTCATGTTTAATCCCACAAACATAGATGAGGTTTTTGTTCAACCCACACAATTAGAAGAAAGAGGGAAACAAAACATAGATGAGAGAAGTGAAAGTGAGTGTAAAGGAAAGGGGAATTTTTATGGAAGAAGAAAAAGAAATAGCTCTGTAAAAAGAGAGAAGGAAAATATTACATGAAAAAACTATTCAAATATTGGCCATGATGAAGACCATTGTTGGCAACTTCATCTAGAGTTGAAGCCAAATAAACTAAAAGCCAAAGAAAAGGTTAAAACTTTTTCTATAGTTGAACATGAATTAGGGTAAGATTCAGGAGATGAGACAAAGATTAGAGCCATGGGTTTGAAAGGTAAAAATATAGCAAGCATCAGTTCTTCAAATTTTTAAAATGTCACTCATGTTGAAGATACAAAATAGAACTTTTCCATGTTAGAGTTGTCTCTAAACATACCAAGATTGATGCACTTTTTGATAGTGGGTCACAAGCTAACTTGATTTTCAAAGACTTGGTTAAGAAGCAATACATTGAAACAATTAGACATACAATACCATATCATTTGGGTTAGATATGGAAGAATGAAAACTTGTGGGTTATAAGGAAGTGCATACTAATATTCACCATCAAATCAAACTTTCTTTGAGATGAAGTTGAACTTTATGTGGTGTCGCTTGAGATATCAGGTATTATATTGTGATGTCCTTATATGTATGATATGAAAGCAATAGTTCATCGCCATGAGAATACGTATCACTTGTTTAAAGATGGTATTGATTACATAGCTCGAGTGCATAATAATAAGACAATTTTGTCTCTTATACATGCAAGAGAAATGAAGAGGATAGTGAATGCAAGTCATAATTTGACATTGTTGATGATCAAACAAAGAGATATTTTGAATCAAACTTTTCAAAAAGATGCTTATTCTTGTAATGATATGTTTCAAGATTCTAAGAGCTTTCCTTTGAAAGGAGGTGAACAATATGTAAAACAATTGAAGCACTCAACATGAGTGTTGAGAAATGTTGGAAACAAGATGTCGGTGCAAGAGTGTGAAAAGGTCAAAGAAAAAGCAACAAATAAGATTGGAAAAGAAGTCACAGGTTCCAAAAATGTTTGTTTATAGCGTCCAAAAGGTACATGGAACTGGCGGAGATACCTGGTCAAGAGAGGATCAGTTAAGAATTGCCATGGTGATAGTGTGCAAGGTGAGACAATTTTTAAGTTTCCTTTGATTAATGACCAAGGTAGGAACCAGATGGTTTCTGCAAGAATATGTTTCTGCTCTACAAATTTAGAAAACTTGCAGCATGCTGATGTCAATGATAGCAAGGGAACGTTGCAAGAATCAAGGAAAAATTTAGCTTTTTTTGAAAAGCTCCAAATGATCAAAATGGGAAAATATTAATGCATAGAGACTGGAAGGGTGAGCGAACAATACCCTCATCCACATGATCATTAATCCGAGAGCCGTTATTTTCCAAAAGGCTTATAAAGGGGAGGAATGATCAAAGGCTCAATATGTTAAGCTGAAAAATGAAAGTTCTCAGAATTCATTGGAAACTGAGTGATAGTGACCAACCTGTCCCTAGGAATGTGACACAATTTGTTTTGTCGAAAACTAACTACATCTGAAGAATTTATAGCGTGCTGACCACCATTCAGAAATGAATTTTTTTTAAAATATTGCAGAACAATGATAGTTTGATGACATGGAAGCCCAGTCAGCATGCAGGGAATATTCTTTAGTTTATGCTAACTGGGACTGTGACAAGTGTCATAACAAGATTCACTAGTTTTGTTTGAAGGTGAAATTTTTTATGGTTTCTCTCCTCAAGTTGAATTCAATTTTTTTTTAGAAGAGGGATAACCCAACCAGATTCTAACACCTGGTGCAGCCAGGGGTCGTTAAATGTCCCCTCTGGTGGACCCCTCTCCAAAGTCTAGCTTAAATTTCATTTAATGTTCTATGGTTGAATTTCAATTTTTACTATGGTCGGTTCGAATTACACATATATTACAAATTAGAAACTATGGTTTATTTATCAAAGTTCGAGGGCACAATTTTTGGTTTAACCTCAGGTTTGGGTTATATTGGAAATGGTGGATTTAACTTCATGGTGGAGTGCATATTTGAAACTAACCTAAATTTTGGGTTATGTATATAATATGGTTCCATTGTACCATATTCCCAACGTATGGCAGATCAAACCTTGGGTTGAATTTTATATGGAGGTTATTTAAACTATGGAAAGATCAAACCTTGGGTTAAATGGTATGTTGGTGCATATTTAAATGTTGCACAAAATATATGTATAAGGCGAGAGATTAGGGTCGAATTCGCGACCTCCCCCCAAATGTTACAATGCCTTTACCAAGAGACCACGGGGCGAGGCTTGTAAAGCCTCCATGACCAACTTATATTTGAAGGCTTATGCAGAAATCTGATGGCAGAAGGGAGGGGACCAACCCACGGGATAGCCCTCCTCCCGATGTGACCTTCCACATGACCGCATATCGACACCCATCATAGATGCACTTAGTGCGCATTAAAATGTGCTTATCCACTATTAATCTGCCATGAAACTAATTAAACTCCCAGATTGAAATGGCGACGTTTTAGGAGGTGCCCCTAATTTTGGTGGAACCACCAGTTTGTCAGGGTTTACTGGAGTCTTCTCTAGATTTGGAGGATGATTCTAGGGAAAAATTTAGCAGGTCATATCTTGAGAAATTTTCAACAAATTTTGGCTCATGAAGAGTCATTCATAGAATATTGGCATGCTCTAAACAAATTGGAATAGGTTGCAAAGGAAGAGGAGATTTTCTACAGTTATGTTTGTCACTTTAAAGAAAATTGAAGATGAGGGCCACTAGGAAGGAAAGCCATACCTAGATCAACTAAAGGCCAAATTGAGAGAATGAATAGTCATTTCTGATATATTTTGACATTCTGAACTCATGGAGTATGTTTCAGGAGAATTTGATACATGTAAACATTCATGTTTTCACTATTGAGCTAATAAAGAGGCCTAAGCCATAGAAGCTTGACTAAGGAGATGTAGCCTAGGAGGGGTGAACTCCTTCATAAAAAAAATTATTGATGGAACAATTGTGATATTTTTATGTTCTTTATGTTGATGTTGTTCAACATTTTATTTTCATACTTTATGCTCTTGAATTCACCCATAAAATCTAAGTTAATTTATTTTTTAACACACATAATCACCTAGGAAACATATGTACATCAAGCATGAGATCAATAAATAAATTTTAAATCTAAAAATGAAATTAGCACAAAAAAACTAACATTCTGTACCTACCATTGGGCTTTGTCCCTCGTCCTTATCCCGTCTCCCACCCTCGATCTGATTAGTGCCACCAACAGCTGGATGACCCTCCCATGAGCTAAAAATAGGCCTGGAAGAACCCTTATGAAACCTCCTCCTACTAATCCGTACATGCAAGTCTCTGACTAAATGCCAATACTTATGACATCTACGACAACGAAAAGGGATATAATCATAATCGATCAACTGATAGAAAGAATTTCCTTCAACGAGTAAATGAATTTTCTCCACCAAACCATCACGAGGTATCATTTGAACCAGTAACCAAGCCACATTGAGAACCTTTGTCTCCAAGAAAGAGATATCCTCTTCTCAAAATGCGCCCAGACTGCTACCAATCTATTTAAAAAAGTCCACCATCCACAAGCGAGGGGGAAAAGCCATCAAATGAACACAAACCAGGATCTCTTCCAACCTTTCCCTCATTGCATAAAAAATCAGCGACCAACATTTGAAGATAATTAGAGTAATGCCAAACCTCTAGTTCCTGCCTAGTACCATTTCAGAGTCACAAATTTTGCAAATTCGATCATGAAACAACCCTTTGGCAAGGTAAAAACCTCCACATACTTGTGTGGGGTTGCATTCCGTGAGTTCAATATCAATTCATAAAAGTGCAGAGCTGAGAAAATATTTCCCCTAGCTTGGCCTAGAAAAATAGACTTTGAGACCGTCATTTCCCTATTCACTTGAATTTCAACACCTAGAACAAGGTTTGGACACTCCAAATTATTTTTAATCACCTTTCCTTTCTTCCTTTTACCCCCTCCTTGTCCACAATGCTCCGGAGATAGAATAAACCATTTGTCTTCTCCCCCAACCCTTTACTTAGTTCTTGAACCCTCAATACCCTGATTTTCACCCACACCGTCCTCCCCAGTCAATAGAAAATATTCTCATTCCCTACCATCCAACCCCAGATCCAAATTTACCCCTTTTGTCTTATCGATAACAGTTGGGACCTACTCAAATATCTGAAATAAACCCAACTAGAAACCTGTAGGACCCTCTACCACCCCATTGTTAAGACCACCATACTCCTCCTCATGCAGAGACCCCCCACTTATTGTCAGGAAGAATGAGAAGCTTCAAAATCCCTCTTTGGCTAACATATTTTACACCCCATGCCTTTTGGAGCCCCCACAACAATTTTTTCCCGTGCAATCATTCCAGTCACCAGAATTTGTTAAAAATGATTTTAACCCAACACTAGGCACCAAACCACTACCAAATACAACATCATCTATCCCTCCCAACCAAAATACCAACACAGAGGTTTGGTGAACACTTACCTGCATAGAGCTCACTGCCAAGACCTCCCCCGTGAATTTTGGAGAAAAAATCTCCTTCTGCACACAACTTTCAGGACCAACAACAATATTTTTTATTAAGCCCAATTCAACAAATCCCAGGTTTCTAAAACCCTCCACCGAGTCCCATGAAAGACGTTTCTCCTTCCACTTGTCAACTACAGAGTGTGGTGGTAGTGTTACCCTGGCTAAATTTTGTCGTGTTGGTTCCATTCCCCACACCGCAACAATATCTGCAGCATCCAGCTCCATACCCATGCATTCACATGATTTTACCATCGAAACCACCAGCTTAACCCATAGAGAAACCGTAGTAAGTGTTAAACAGAAAGGGAGTAGTGAAAGAACATAAAACACTGTAACGTTATCCTTAACCGCTCAAATCTTAACACCACATCCATTATACTTCAGCTAAATGAAACACCAAACGGAAAAAACTACATCGACCACCCAATCCGACCACCTGCCCTTCCACTAGAGACTTTATAGGAAAAAAACTGTAACAAACGATAATTCAAACCTCGAAACCGATCACCTCTCATAGCGAATTTAAAATTGAAAAATATTAAATATGTTTTAAAATATAGGAAGGATATGAGAATTTTTATTTTGAAAGGTTATATGGAGGTAAAGTATGTGAAATTTTGTAAATTTTACTAATTAATTTTTTTTTAAATAATTTCTTATTTAGCGTGTAAAGAAATCCCATACACAAATTTAATATCATATAATAATATTCATAAAAATAAATTACATTATATTGGGATTTTTGTTGTGTATGGAAAAATATTTTGTGTAATTAAATTTTTTTGTGTTTTTTTCTTGTATTTCAAGTTTATGTTATTTAATTATAATATTATAGTAAACTATATTAATAATTATAACTTTTTGACGAATAATATTATACAATATTAAAATATTATTATTTTTTTAGATAAGAAAATTTGTTTATTTATATTATTATAATTAATTATATGAAATAAGTTTTACTTTATTGTATTTATCATTATTTTTTATTATAAACTAAAATGAGATTTAAAAATATAACATTCATAGTGGCCTCTTAAAGGAAAACACATAGTGCAAGACTAAAATAGTTGTGAAAGAGTCAAAGTAAATTAAAAAGTTGATGAGGATTGTTTAATCAAAGAGTTCATGAATATTCTTGGAGCCTTTTGGGGAAGTTAAGGATGGGGGACAGGTGACTATGATAAAAATATTGGTCATTGGATCTCTCATCAATCAATGGTTATGGTGATTCCCATGGATTGTTGGATAATTTTGAGACAAGAGGATAAAATAACCCCATGAACAATTTAAAAGGCAATGTGTGACCTCCCATGGCTTTTATTAGCATTATGGATGAAGAAATGACAACATTTGACGTCACCTAAAAAATTATTAATGGATTGACAAGTTCATCTCCATTAAATCAACCTGTTCCCAACATTAATTAAAGCATAGATAGGCATGTAGCGACCACATGTCACATGTGTTGGAAACGACTATTTTCCATGTAGGTCCACTCCAAGTAATTCAACGCTTGCACTCTAACACTGCAACATGTGACATTCATGTTAGGGTTCATGGTGAGAGTCCTAAGACATCAAGATTATTTGATGTAAAATATTTCATCTGAAAAAAAAATTCTAATTGTCATGGATGATCCAATACTAGTGCACATATACTACAATATTCTATGCTTAATAAGATATACATCTGCATGTATTGAATTGTGTCCGTGCATACTTAAATATCTATGTCCACTCCTAAACATCCTATGTGCCAATTTTTAATGTTACATTTGTCATGATTGCAAATCAGATTGAGGATCACAATGGAAGCCTAACTAGTTTCATGAAGATCGTGGTGTACCCACAACATAGAATAGAAACGAAGATGAAACTTAAGCAGCTTAGGCAATCAAACATTAATCTTATAAGTGAAGGTGTCTTATAGAAACAATGCTTAACATATGTAGTAATAAAATGTCATTCTTTTATGGATAGATCTATGTTGTTTATTATTAGTCCACAATATATTGAATTACCTCCACTATTATTACTTTAGTATGGGTCATTAATCCCTGATTATATTCCTAAAATGAGTCCCAACATTAAGATACGCTTGAATTATTTCAAAACCTAATCAATATTTATTCCAAAGTAATTCACACCCTAAACATACTATTACTACTAAAAACTAGAAAATGCATTGTAAATTTTTGAAACCTTACCAAACCCAACTACACTTAGAAAATAAAAAATAATTTATCAAATTATTCTAGCTTTAAGAATAGTATGAATTTGATCTTCTTTAAAAACCCTCCCTTCCTCCTTAACTAAATTATCAGAAGTAATTTCAACTTACTATTTCATCTTATTAAAACTATCATTAAATTATATATTTTAATTTCTTAATAAAAACATTAATTGTACAATTTTAATAATTATAATTTCATAATAATAATAAAAAATAATAAAATCGCTTCAAAACATAAATCAAATTGAAAAAAAAACACTTCGCTCGACCTTAACTCATTTCAGATACATGAACATATATATTAATTAAAGTTAACTCATTTCCAATACCTAAACATATGTATTAGTTAAAGTTGATTACGAATGGACATAGATATTACTCGAGGTATGTAGGTAATGGAGATACATGTTAGTTAGGTTCGGTGAGATAATGACTCAAATTTTAAGAAATAATGATACAAAATTGTTTTTGATATTTTTCCTAACAAAAAAGATAACCTCCTTGACTTTCCCACTTAATCACATGTAAAAATGTTAACATCATGTGAAGATGGCATTGCAAAGAATATCCACGAGACAATCATGATTATAATACTCGTCTATAATGCTTGGTTCAAATTGTTAAATTTATCTAAGCCTTGCTTTTCCCAACAATAAATTACTTTATTATGGAGTAGTCTCTGAAGTAAAAATGGACCCATTCAGAAAATCTGTATCTTTCCGAGAACTTGAAGAGCAAGATAAAGCTCAACAAGACCCTCTCAGGGATATGTTTTCATGTAGTAGTAGTCGAGTCATAAATGAGTCAGAGCACTTATATGAAGAAATTGAGCCTCAGGCTAGATGGGTTCTACCCAAGATCTCTACGTCTCAGGTTTATAATGATCTAGGTGTCTGGCACTTGAAAGCCGCCACTAGAATTACTATTAAAGAATCCATAAGCTCAATAGAAGAAAACTCTAACCATGTACAGTTAATTCCTTTGTTAAATCCTAAGGAGCTTCAAGTAGAAGCTAAAAATATGGGAACACAATTTCTGCATCTTGGATGCATCAGAGTGGGAATCCAGGCCCTTATCCATCAGGGTGTTGAAACCTATGTGTTGGCAAATGTAAGAGATCTAACACATAATAAGTACACTGATTCTCTCATTGGAGGAATAGTTGCACCATTGTCAAATGGCCCAGTCTGGTTTGACTGTTATCCCAACTTCTCTATAAATGTGTTTGATGAAACATTGGCTAAGATCTTACAACTGCAAATCTAGACCACTTGATTTGATATGAAGAAAAGAAGAAACAATATCGTCATCCAGTTCAGACGTTGTTTTCATCACACCAGTACTTTATTTCCAGCAGTCCTCCATGCCCCCAGCCGAGAGTATAAAACCAGTGTTGTAGTCATGACAGATGCAAAGAACCAAAAGGTTGAACACCAAGCCATCAAATGGGAGGATTTGTCTTTTCCTGAACACTGGGTAGTGCCAAATCCAAAGCCACTCACCATATAGAAAATCACTTCTGCTAACATTATTGAAAACCAATCCACAGCCACTTCTTCTTTCCCAAGAAGATCTACAGTTGACAGGCGTATGATTGACGCAGAATGTAAAAAATTCTCATTTTTATATACCTCCTGATTTATCAGATACTGTATGTTCCAGTATTGTAAATACTTCTTGTCATCATACAACATTATTTGAGTTTTCTTTGTTAGTCAATTTCAATCCTTTACAAGTTGAATGCCCACAATGCCATCAGTCTGTAAATCTTAAACATCTTGCTGAAGTGGTCATAAGACATCAGAACCATAATCCCAGAACAGGTGATGCTCCTCCTTCTACATCAGTTACACCCTGTCCAAACCCAAATTGTTCTGATATTCCTTTCCCACATGAAGATGACCAGGTGCTTATGATACACCTAGTTCCTTCTCTGCAAGATGAAGATCCCAGACTCACTGAGATATTCATGAATATGCAATCCCCTAAAGATAAGCATGGTTTAGGGTATTACAATCAAAATGATTTCCTAATCCCAGAATGCAGATTTAAAGATCTGCCAGAAGATGTCAAAATACCATCTATCCCAGAAATCCAGAAGTTTTATACACTAATGGATGGTTGTGAGAAACACAGAATCCCTGCTCAATGGATGAAAAGATGATAAATTGGGATCTGTTTACTCACCCAGAAGTTGATGATTTTGCTATAATTCATACTCCTGAACAGAAAAGGACTCTAGCCTTAGAATGGAAACAATATATGGAAGAAAAAAAGATTTGGATTTCTTTCTACTCATGGAAGAAGGCTAAAGAGTCAGAAGTTGTATTGATGAATGAACCCACGTCTTCTTCGGGACATTCATGGACAGAAATTGATAGTAGTAACTTAGAAACATCCACCAGATATCCTCCTTTCAAAAGAATTGTCCTAGGAGAAGGACAAAATTTAGCTAATGCATATCCCATAGTGCAAAAGGAAAACCTGGTAGGAATTGAAAGGAGAGTCCAAACTGTAAATGAACAAATAAAATGGACTAACACTGCCATCACAGGATTAGAAAAGAATGTTGCTAAAGCTTCTGTTGTAAAGAACTGGATGGATCAGTTATAAGTTTCTTTGAATGATGTAAATAAAGCATTGAATTTTGTACAGTACAATTGTTCAGTATTTAAAGATTTTTCTTTCAAGTCTTTATAGAAGGTTGGTGAAGTAGAAAGTTGTATTATAGATAAGTATGTTTCTACTCGGAAACTTGTGACAAACTTGTCTAAACAAGCCCAGAGGGAAAAAGAAAAGAAGGCGGACAAGCCAGTCCCTTCAGGATTTCTCCACAAAGGGAAAGCTGTGCAAATCCAGAAAAGTGTTGATAGATTTCCCAGCCTATTTCCCAAATATTCTGCTCCCAAGTCTCCAACATACAAAGTGACTATTGCCTCTTTGTTCCATGAGTTAGAATCGGAATATCATGTCTTACCTGTATATGAGCCCCTTGAAGCCCAATATACCAGCTACTCTCCTCCTAACTTAAATGGCCTTGGAAAAATTCCTGCAAGAGAAACCTTCTATCCCCAGAGCCATAAAGAATGGAACATAGATAACTTATCCTCTGCCCAGATCAAACAAGTCATTGATAAGATGATCACAGAGTATAATTTGATGTGCATAGATGGAAAATCTGAAGTTGAGGCATGAAAATCCCTTATTCCATGTTTTACAGGAACTCTAGCCAGATGGTGGGAACTAGAGTCTTCTCCTGCTCTCATAGCATCCATGGAAGCTGAGGTGTTGAAAGACGAAAATGGAGATGTAATATTTCATGAAGATGGCAAAGCCATGAAAAATATGATTGGTGCTCTCACAGCACTAATCCAACAAACATTCTGTGGGGATGATCCAAACATTTCAGACCAAAATGAAATGATTCTCATGAATCTGAAATGTCGCAATATCAATCAGTATGAAGATTTCCATTGAGATTGGATGCAAAGAATCTTCATGGTTAAACACCCCAAGAACATTCTCTGGAAGCAAGTCTACCTTGCAGCTTTGCCTTCCAAGCCGGTAGAAATTATTAAATTACAAGATGCTTTCCAGTTGCCACTGGAAACATATTTATGGGGTCATATGTACAGCATAATAACTAGAGTATTGATTACTCTTTGTACCAGCTATAAAATGAATAAATCTATTGATAAATTGAATAGATTGCCTAGTACCAAATCTTTTTGCAGCAGGTATGGGATCACAATTGATGACCCATTAGTAAAAAGGTGCAAGACAAAGAAAAAGGCTAAAAAGACTTCCAAAATTTATCAACCTTATACTTATCACAGATGCAGCACAAGAATGTCTGCAATTCAAAGGCAAAGAAAGCCTTACCGAAAGCCTGCTTACAAGGGACGCTCATCCAAATATGTCCCAAAGACCCATTATTATAAGCCACATGATATTCATCCCAAAGATGTTAAGCTGAAAAGGATGCAACAGATAACTTGCTGGATTTGTGGAAAGACAGGGCATACTGCAAATTTATGTCCAAATGCTAAAGAATCAAAGAAAGGATTGGGAAAAAAATCCCAACAAAAGTATAAAGGCAAACAGTAAGTTAAGTCTGAAGATAAATGTGACGCATGTGGCTCTCACTTTCACAAAACCAAAGACTGCCCCTGCTTGATCATTCAGCAAGCCCAAGAAGACTCCTCTTCTATTTCTAATTTTGATTATTCTTCCTCTGAATCTGATATTGAAGAAGTTCATGCTTATTGTGAATGTCCTGATTCTGACAATTGTCAATGTGCACAATGTTCTTCATCAGATTCTGGTTTTTCTTCTGATGACCAACTCGCAGAGGAATTTATAGGAAAAATTAAAGTTCTCATGGCTCAAACCACAGAAGATGATATGAAATTTTTTTCTCAGATCCGAGGCATGGAAGATGGTGATTTGAAGACCAGGCTGCTTGATGCTTTTATGCAGTCCTCGAGTGCTTCCTCCTCTGCAAAACCCTCTAAGAAGTCCTTGTTCCTGGATACTTATTATGAGCAGAACACACGCAGTTATCTCCGTCAACAAAAATAGAGCAAAGTTCGTGCACTCACTTTGGCGGAGGTGAGTAAGGAGATACACTTGCTGAAAGGTGAAATTTCTACCCTAAAAGTTAAAATGTCTTCATTAGAAAATGGAAAACAAGAAGTAGTTAATCCTGTTTCAGGCAGAAATACTAAATATACTATTCATGGCACTCCTTCATATTCTGCTCCTGAGCAACCAAAGGTTGAAATTGCTGAAGGAAAAGATGATCCTGTTTTTGGATTCAGAGAAATGCAGGTTCTTACTGTTCAATACCAGCATCATCATGTCAAGGTGAATATTTTGGTGCATGGTGAGACCTATAATGTAACTGCATTAATTGATTTAGGTGAAGATGTAAACATTCTTGGTAAGAAGATTGTCCCTTCAAAGTTTTGGGCTAAAGAAGAAAGAAAAATTGTGGGATTAGGGGACAAAACACTTGAATATGAGATTCCTAAAGCCATGGTTTGTTTTGATTCTCATTGTTTAAAAGCACAATTTGTTGTGGCTGATATTCCTGTTGACTGCATCTTAGGAAATGTTTTCCTTGCAGCTGTAGAGCCTCATGGTTCATGGAGAACCAAGAACAATAGGGCAGGGTATTTCATTACAATGCCTACTTCTGATGGAAAAGGAAAAAGAATTGAGCTGCCTTATGTTTCCAAACAGAGAATATCTACTATGGTACAAGCCATGCAAGAACTAAAAAAAGCAGAAGATAGTCTTGCAGAACTAAAAGACTACAAGAACCTGATCAGAGTAGAAGATCAGTTGAGTTCTGCAGTAGTCCAGAAACAAATTGCTGAACTACAGAAAAAGTTTGAAGAACAATGTTGTGCAAAAGAGCCAAATTCATTTTGGCACTGCAAACAGCATAGTATTGAGTTGCCCTACAAAGAAGGATATATGGGCAGACCATGCAAATCCAAAGCAATTCCCATGAACAAAGAATACCGAGAGCTATGTGAGAAAGAAATAAATCAGCTATTGTAGAGAAAGCTGATCAGAGAGTCAAGAAGTCCCTGGAACTGCTATGGCTTTTATGTGAATAAGAGAAACAAACAGATAAGAGGTATCCCCAGGTTAGTCATTAACTATGGACCTCTTAATTATGTTCTTGCAGATGATACTTATCCAATCCCACACAAAGGAGATCTGTTGGGAAGGATAGCAAGAGCCAAGATATTTTCTAAGTTTGACCTGAAGTCTGGCTTCTGGCAAGTGGCTACAGCAGAGAAGGACAAGTGGAAAACTGCATTCAGCATTCCTGGAGGCCACTATGAATGGAATGTGATGCCATTCGGACTGGAACACACACCTTCTAAGTTCCAGAAGGTAATGGATTCTATTTTTAAACCTTATGCAGAATGGCTTCTAGCATACATTGATGATCTCCTGATATTCTCAAAAAATCTTCAAGATCACTTCAGGCACCTGAAGATTTTTATGAGATTAGTGAAGAAAAATGGCTTAGTCTTGAGTAAGAAGAAGATGGAATTGTGTAAGACTAAGATCAAATTTATGGGGCACACCATAGAAAATGGATTAATTTCTTTACAAAATCATGCTATTGAATTTGTAGATAAATTTCCAGACATTATTCTGGATAAAACCCAACTGCAAAGATTTTTCGGTTGCTTAAATTATGTAAGCAATTTTTATCCAAACTTTGCAATTGACAGGTCTCTCCTAAACCAGAGACTCAGAAAGAATCCAAAGCCTTGGACAGAAGCCCATACTAAGTCAATCAGACAGATCAAGACCAAGGTGAGAAAACTCCCTATTCTACATGTTGCGGAAGATGGATATTTCAAAATTGTAGAATCAGATGCCAGCAATATTGGTTGGGGAGGTGTGCTCAAACAAATACGTACTGACAAAAGTATGAAAGAAGAAGAAAAGGTTGTGCAGTATGCATCTGGAACATGGAGTAAAGCTGAAAGAAATTACTCCACAATAGAACAAGAAGTAAACGCTGCATGGAACTGTGTCAGTAAGTTCTCTATTCATTTAGCCAATAAATTCTTTTTGCTAAGGACTGATGCTAAAGCCTTAGACAAAGTTTTGAATAAAACAATCAAGAACCCTGAAGATGCTAAATTTTCAAGATGGCAAGCGTTGTTTGCTATTTTTGACTTTAAGGTCGAGCATATTAAGAGAATTGACAATTCTCTGCCAGATTTTCTCAGCAGAGAATTCATCCAGCATCAAGAACAGAAAGAAGAAGAAGAAAATCATAACCATGTTATGGTTATCATCACAGAATGGGATCATGCACAGCAAAAGGAAACACTAAGTTCTATTTCAGATGATGAATCATGGGCTGTGTACAAAGAGAAATGGAGGCCTACATGGCAACTCCGAAACACAAAAGTACTTGATGCAAATCTTCAGAGTCACACTGACATTATGCATCTTGTAGCTAAAAGGTGGGTCTACCCCAAAGGAAATAAGTGGATACATGACATGATATATTCCACAAGTATGACCTCTTCTTATGAAGCAGAAAGATCCCTCTCGCAAGATTTTTGTGATCTGTTAGTAATTTGTACTGGTGGAAGTGACAGAACAAGAATCTACTATAAATCTGATACAATCAACCGGACAAGGTGGCCAGGAGAGTATACAGGAGGAAGATACCAGACATTGCCAGGGAACAATCCTGGCTTGATTTTCCCTGACACTGTGTACAATTTTGCAGGATACAAGCAACTTTGGTGGGATCTGCTGAATAAAGATGGGCGCGGTGAGACACATCACACCAAGCTTAGATTTGGACCTACTTGGATAAATCAGTCCCAGTATGCGTGCCCCTGGACATGTGACTGGTGGTTTGATTATGGACTAAGTGCATATGGCATGTATCTAGTTTACTATGAATCATATTTTCAAAACCAATGTAATGATTGTCTAGAAAGCACTTAGGGAGAATGCTTTCATAGTCTGTGTCAAACAGACCGCGATTTGAGCCAACTTGAATACAAACTTATAAATCCAATATTAAATTGCTACAAGAAGAGACAACTACAATGGTTGGTTCTAACCAAAGTAAAACATCAGATCATTCTGAATAAACCCATGATTGTTAGAAGGATTTATACTAAAGCTTGGGATGATGATCTGTATCTGAGACTCTGGTTTCCTAGAATTACTATCCTGGACCAGGATGAAACCAGTACAAGCAGTTCTAGTAGGCTCTGCTAAAACAAAAGTATCCATAGTGTAATAATACCCAGTCACGGGTTTACAGTGACAGGTCTTTTCTCGAGGGCTTTTCACCTGTCCGAAAAGCATCCTCTCTGTATATAATTATTCTGTTTCCTCGTGGGCCTTGTACAGAAAAGGTATCCACTATGTTATGTACACACACTTCACATGTTAGTGTCGGACGGACTAATCTCTGTGCGGATGTCACTTCGGTGTTACCCGAAAGCCATGATTCTCCTCCATGCGTCAATAATCCGACGGACCAAACGAATGTTTGTCCCCCCTCTTTTCCTATATAAGGAGGGTTAAGGCTCATTGTTTGACATTTGCATTCAGAGTTTTTAGAGTCTAGAGTCATTTGAGTTTTGATTTTGAGTCGAGCCGAAGCTCCCTGCTCTGCATCTGCGCGAGGTCTCGTGATCTGCTTGCATCACGGTGCTAAGACTCAAGTCCTTAGGAGATCTGAGAAGCCTGCGTGTCTATGTGCTCGGCATAGGCAAGAACCTAAAGTGGCTAGATCTGTAGATTGAGTCTGTATATTGTCATATGTGTGTTTTGAGTAATAGAACTCTGAGACAGAGTCTGTACGTTGGCCAGGAAGCATCCAGTAGCGCTCACTCTTTATGAGTAGCCAAAGCCTGGTAAAAGCCACTGCAGTCAATCTATGGAAGGAGATCTGAGTCCATAAGTCTGTAATATAATTGTAAAACCCTTTTGAATATCAATAAAGAGAGAAGTATTTGTTCCGCATGATAAGAATTGTAACTCTAAGCTTTATGAATCACCACTGAGGTAGTATTGTTGTCTTTTTAATCGTCGAAATTTCGCCAGACATTCGCGAAATCACTGAGGGACACGGAGTAGGCCAGAAAAGGTAAAGGAAGTCACAGTGAGAGCTGAAAGAAGTGTGAACGTGATAGTAGGTTCGTGTATGGGTTCGCATAGGGTCTCTTAAAGAAGCAAGAAGAAACTCAGTGAGCCAGTCTGCCTGTTGAGCAGTTTGCAGTGCAAACCTGTGTGAGAGGTCCATGCAGTAAAATTGGTATCAGAGCCAGTCGCATTTTTTCAACTGGTTCATGAAAAGGTTAGTTCTTATAATCATTCTCTCTTTATTTTCTGAAGTAAAAATGGACCCATTCAGAAAATCTGTATCTTTTCGAGAACTTGAAGAGCAAGATAAAGCTCAACAAGACCCTCTTAGGGATATGTTTGCATGTAGTAGTAGTCGAGTCATAAATGAGTCAGAGAACTTATATGAAGAAACTGAGCCTCAGGCTAGATGGGTTCTACCCAAGATCTCTGTGTCTCAGGTTTATAATGATCTAGGTGTTTGGCACTTGAAAGCCGCCACTAGATTTACTATTAAAGAATCCATAATCTCAATAGAATAAAACTCTGACCATGTACAGTTAATTCCTTCGTTAAATCCTAAGGAGCTTCAAGTAGAAGCTAAAAAGCTAGGAACACAATTTCTGCATCTTGGATGCATCAGAGTGGGAATCCAGGATCTTATCCATCAGGGTGTTAAAACCTATGTGTTGGCAACTGTAAGAGATCTAACACATAATAAGTACACTGATTCTCTCATTGGAGGAATAGTTGCACCATTGTCAAATGGCCCAGTCTGGTTTGACTGTTATCCCAACTTCTATGTAAATGTGTTTGATGAAACATTGGCCAATATCTTACAACTGCAAATCCAGGCCACTGGATTTGATATGAAGAAAAGAAGAAACAATATCACCATCCAGTTCAGAGGTTGTTTTCGTCACACCAGTACTTTATTTTGAGTAGCCCTCCATGCCCCTAGCTGAGATTCTAAAACCAGTGTTGTAGTCATGACAGATGCAAAGAACCAAAAGGTTGAACACCAAGCCATCAAATGGGAAGATCTGTCTTTTTCTAAACACTGGGTAGTGCCAAATCCAAAGCCTCTTGCCATACAGAAAATCACTTCTGCTAACATTACTGAAAACAAATCCACAGCCACTTTGTCTTTCCCAAGAAGATCTACAATTGATAGGCATAGGATTGACACAGAATGTAAAAAGTCTCCTTTGTATATACCTCTTGATTTATCAGATACTGTATGTTCCAGTATTGTAAATACTTCTTGTCATCATACAACATTATTTGAGTTTTCTTTGTTAGTCAATTTCAATCCTTTACATGTTGAATGCCCACAATTCCATCAGTCTGTAAATCTTAAACATCTTGTTGAAGTGGTCATAAGACATTAGAACCATAATCCCAGAACAGGTGATGCTCCTCCTTCTACATTAGTTACACCCTATCCAAACCCAAAATGTTCTGATATTCCTTTCCCACATGAAGATGACCATGTGCTTATGATGCACCTAGTTCCTTCTCTGCAAGATGAAGATCCCAGACTCACTGAGATATTCATGAATATGAAATCCCCTAAAGATAAGCATGGTTTAGGTTATTACAATCAAAAGGATTTCCTGATCCCAGAATGCAGATTTAAAGATCTGCTAGAAGATGTCAAAAGGCCATCTGTCCCAGAAATACAAAATTTTTATACACTAATGGATGGTTTTGAGAAACACAGAATCCCTACTCAATGGATGAAAGAGATGATAAATTGGGATCTGTTTACTGACCCAGAAGCTGATGATTTTGATGTCAGTCATAACCTTGCTCAATGGGGAATCTAGCCTTGTATCGGGGAATATGGAAGAATTTGATTTCTTCTACTCATGGAAATAGGCAGCTAAAGAGTCGTATTGCACATGAATAAACCCACATCGCTTTTCAATATTTCAATTGATGATAGTAATGGAGTAATCTCCTTTCAGTGAATCCTGTTCTAGGAGAAGGACAGGCCTAAATTTAATGCATATGAAAGTAAAAGGAGTACTGTAGGAATCAAAGGGAGTCTGCATCGCAAATGAACAAATAAACTGGACTAACACTGCCATCACAGGATTAGAAAATAATTTTTCTAAAGCTTCTGTTGTAAAGAACCAGATGGATTAGTTACAAGTTTCTTTGAATAATGTAAATAAAGCATTGAATTCTGTACAGTACAATTGTTCAGTAGTTAAAGATTTTTCTCTAAAGTCTTTACAGAAGGTTGGTGAAGTATAAAGTTGTATTATACATCAGTCTATTTCTACTCGGAAACTTGTGACAAACTTTTCTGAACAAGCCCAGAAGGAAAAAGAAAAGAAGGCAGACAAGCTAGTCCCTTTAGGATTTCTCCACAAAGGGAAAGCTGTCCAAATCCAGAAAAGTGTTGATAGATTTCCCGGCCTATTTCCCAAAGAGTCTGCTCCCAAGACTCCAACATACAAAGTGACTATTTCCTCTCTGTTCCATGAGTCAGAATCGGAAGATCATGTCTTACCTGTATATGAGCCCCTTGAAGCCCAATATACCAGGTACTCTCCTCCTGACTTAAATGGCCTTGGAAAAATTCCTGCAAGAGAAACCTTCTATCCCCAGAGCCATAAAGAATGGAACATAGATAACTTATCCTCTGCCCAGATCAAATAATTCATTGATCAGATGATCACAGAGTATAAGTTGATGTGCATAGATGGAAAATCAGAAGTTGAGGCATGCAAATCCCTCATTCCATGTTTTACAGGAACTCTAGCTTGATGGTGGGAACTAGAGTCTTCTCCTACTCTCATAGCATCCATGGAAGTTGAGGTGTTGAAAGATGAAAATTGAGATGTAAGATTTCATGAAGATGGCAAAGCCATGAACAATATGATTGGTGCTCTCACAGCACTAATCCAACAAACATTCTGTGGGGATCACCCAAACATTTCAGACCAAAATGAAATGATTCTCATGAATTTGAAATGTTGCAATACCAACCAGTATGAATATTTCCATCGAGATTGGATGCAAAGAATCTTCATGGTTAAAGACCCCAAGAACATTCTCTGGAAGCAAGTCTACCTTGCAGCTTTGCCTTCCAAGATGGCATACATTCTTAAATTACAAGATGCTTTCCAGTTGCCACTGGAAACATATTTATGCGGTCAGATGTACAGCATAATAAATAGAGTATTGATTACTATTTGTACCAGCTCTAAAATGAATAAATCTATTGATAAATTGAATAGATTTCCTGGTACCAAATCTTTTTGCAGCAGGTATGGGATCACAATTGATGACCCATTAGTAAAAAGGCGCAAGACCAAGAAAAAGGCTAAAAATACTTCCAGAAGTTATCAGCCTTATACTTATCACAGACGCAGCACAAGAATATTCATCCCAAAGACCCATTATTATGAGCAACACAATATTCATCCCAAAGATGTTAAGCTGAAAAGGATGCAACAGATAACTTGCTGGATTTGTGGAAAGACATGGCATACTGCAAATTTATGTCCAGATGCTAAAGAATCAAAGAAAGGATTGGGACAAAAATCCCAACAAAAGTATAAAGGAAAACAGCAAGTTAAGTCTGAAGATAAATGTGACACATGTGGCTCTCACTTTCACAAAACCAAAGACTGCCCCCACTTGATGATTTAGCAAGCCTAAGAAGACTCCTCTTCTTTTTCTAATTCTGACTATTCTTCTTCTGAATCTGATATTGAAGAAGTTCATGCTTATTGTGAATGTCCTAATTCTGACAATTGTCAATGTGCACAATGTTCTTCATCAGATTCTAGTTTTTCTTCTGATGACCAACTCGCAGAGGAATTTACAGGCAAAATTAAAGTTCTCATGGCTCAAACCACAGAAGATGATATGAAAATTTTTTCTCAGATCCGAGCCATGGAAGATGGTGATTTGAAGACCGGGCTGCTTGATGCTTTTATGCAGTCCTCGGGTGCTTCCTCCTCTGCAAAACCCTCTAATAAGTCCTTGTTCCTGGATACTTCTAATGAGCAGAACACACGCAGTTATCTTCGTCAACAACAACAGAGAAAATTTCATGCACTCACTTTGGGGGAGGTGAGTAAGGAGATACACTTGCTGAAAGGTGAAATTTCTACCCTAAAATTTAAAATGTCTGCATTAGAAAATGGAAAACAGGAAGTAGTTCATCCTGTTTGAGGTGGAAATACTAATTATACTATTCATGGCACTCCTTCATATTTTGCTCCTGAACAACCAAAGGTTGAAATTGCTGAAGGAAAAGTTGATCCTATTTTTGGATTCAGAGAAATGTAGGTTCTTACTGTTCAATACCAGCATCATCATGTCAAGGTGAATATTTTGGTGCATGGTAAGACCTATAATGTAACTGCATTAATTGATTCAGGTGCATATGTAAACATTCTTGATAAGAAGATTGTCCCTTCAAAGTTTTTGGCTAAAGAAGAAAGAAAAATTGTGGGATTAGGGGACAAAACACTTGAATATGAGATTCCTAAAGGCATGGTTTGTTTTGATTCTCATTGTTTAAAAGCACAATTTGCTATGGCTGATATTCCTGTTGACTGCATCTTAGGAAATGTTTTCCTTGCAGCTGTAGAGCCTCATGGTTCATGGAGAACCAAGAACAACAAGGCAGGGTATTTCATTACAATTCCTACTTCTGATGGAAAAGGAAAAAGAATTGAGCTACCTTATGTTTCTAAACAGAGAATATCTACTATGGTACAAGCCATGCAGGAACTCAAAAAAGCAGAAGATAGTCTTGCAGAACTAAAAGACCACAAGAACCTGATCAGAATAGAAGATCAGTTTAGTTCTGTAGTAGTCCAGAAACAAATTGCTGAGCTACAGAAACAGTTTGAAGAACAATGCTATGAAGAAGAGCCAGATGCATTTTGGCACCGCAAACAGCATAGTATTGAGTTTCCCTACAAAGAAGGATATCTGGGCAGACCATGCAAATCCGGAGCAATTTGCATGAACAAAGAATACCGAGAGCTCTGTGAGAAAGAAATAAATCAGCTATTGCAGAGAAATCTAATCAGAGAGTCAAGCAGTACATGGAACTGCTATGGCATTTATGTGAATAAGAGAAGCGAACAGATAAAAGGTATCCCCAAGTTAGTCATTAACTATAAAACTCTTAATTCTGTTCTTGGAGATGATACTTATCCAATCCCACACAAAGGAGATATGTTGGGAAGGATAGCAGGAGCCAAGATATTTTCTAAGTTTGACTTGAAGTCTGGCTTCTAGCAAGTGGCTATAGCAGAGAAAGACAAGTGGAAAACTGCATTTAGCATTCCTGGAGGCCACTATGAATGGAATGTGATGCCATTCGAACTGAAACACGCACCTTATAAGTTCCAGAAGGTAATGGATTCTATTTTTAAACCTTATACAGAATGGCTTCTAGCATACATTGATGATCTCCTGATATTCTCAAAAAATCTTCAAGATCACTTCAGTCACCTGAAGATTTTTATGAGATTAGTGAAGAAAAATGGATTAGTCTTGAGTAAGAAGAAGATGGAATTGTGTAAGACTAAGATCAAATTTTTGGGGCACACCATAGAAAATGGATTAATTTCTTTACAAAATCATGCTATTGAATTTGAAGATAAATTTCTACACATTATTCTGGATAAAACCCAACTGCAAAGATTTTTGGGTTGCTTAAATTATGTACGCAATTTTTATCCAAACTGTGCAATTGACAGGTCTCTCCTAAACCAAAGACTCAGAAAGAATCCAAATCCTTGGACAGAATCCCATACTGAGTCAATCAGACAGATCAAGACCAAGGTGAGAAAACTCCCTATTCTACATGTTGCAAAATATGGATATTTCAAAATTGTAGAATCAGATGCCAGCAATATTGGTTGGGGAGGTGTGCTCAAACAGAGACCTACTGAAAAAAGTATGAAAGAAGAAGAAAAGGTTGTGCAGTATGCATCTGGAACATGGAGTAAAGCTGAAAGAAATTACTCCACAATAGAACAAGAAGTAAAAGCTGCATGGAACTGTGTCAGTAAGTTCTCTATTCATTTAGCCAATAAATTCTTTTTGCTAAGGACTAATGCTAAAGCCTTAGACAAAGTTTTGAATAAAATAATCAAGAACCCTGAAGATGATAAATTTTCAAGATGGCAAGCTTTGTTTGCTAATTTTGACTTTAAGGTCGAGCATATTAAGGGAATTAACAATTCTTTGCCAGATTTTCTCAGCAGAGAATTCATCCAGCATCAAGAACAGGAAGAAGAAGAAGAAAATCATAACCATGTTATGGTTATCATCACAAAATGGGATCATGCACAGCAAAAGGATACACTCAAGTCTATTTCAGATGATGAATCATGGGCTGTGTACAAAGAGAAATGGAGGCCTACATGGCAACTCCGAAACACAAAAGTACTTGATGCAAATCTTCAGAGTCACACTGACATTATGCATCTTGTACCTGAAAGGCAGATCTACCCCAAAGGAAATAAGTGGTTACATGACATGATATATTCCACAAGTATGACCTCTTCCTATGAAGCAGAAAGATCCCTCTCACAATATTTTTGTGATCTGTCAGTCATTTTTACTGGTGGAAGTGACAGAACAAGAATCTACTATAAATCTTATACAATCAACTGCAGAAGGTGGCCATGAGAGTATACAGGAGGAAGATACCAGACATGGCCAGGGAAAAATCCTGACTTGATTTTCTCTGAAACTGTGTAAAATTTTGTAGGATACAAGAAACTTTGGTGGGATCTGCTGAATAAAGATGGGCGCAGTGAGACACATCACACCAAGCTCAGATTTGGACCTACTTGGATAAATCAGTCCCACTATGCATGCCCCTGGACATGTGACTGGTGGTTTGATTATGGACTAAGAAAATGACTCTAGACTCTAAACTCTCTAAATGAGAATGCCAAACAATGAGCCTGAACCCTCCTTATATAGGAAAAGAGAGGGGACAAACATTCATTTGGTCCATCGGATTATTGACACGTGGAGGAGAATCATGGCTTTTGGGTAACACCGAAGTGACATCCGCACCGAGATTCATCCGTCCGACACTAACATGTGAAGTGTGTGTACATAACACAGTGGATACCTTTTTTGTAAAAGGCCCACGAGGAAACATAATAATTATATACAGAGAGGATGCTTTTCGGATAGGTGAAAAGCCCTCGGGAAAATACATGTCACTGTAAATCCGTGACTGGGTATTATTACACTATGGATACTTTTGTTTTAGTGGAGCCCACTAGAACTGCTTGTACTGGTTTCAGCCTGGTACAGGATAGTAATTCCAGGAAACCGGAGTCTCAGATACAGATCATCATCCCAAGCTTTAGTGTAAATCCTTCTGACAATCATGGGTTTATTCAGAATGATCTGATGTTTTAATTTGGTTAGAACCAACCATTGTAGTTGTCTCTTATTGTAGCAATTTAATATTGGATTTAAAAGTTTGTATTCAAGTTGGCTCAAATCGCGGACTGTTTGACACAGACTATGAAAGAATTCTCCCCAAGTGCTTTCTAGACAATCATTAGATTGGTTTTGAAAATATGATACATAGTAAACTGGATCCATGCCATATGCACTTAGTCCATAATCAAACCACCAGACACATGTCCAGGGGCATGCATAGTGGGACTGATTTATCCAAGTAGGTCCAAATCTGAGCTTGGTGTGACGTGTCTCACCGCCCCCATATTTATTCAGCAGATCCCACCATAGTGTCAGGGAAAATCAAGTCAGGATTGTTCCCTGGCCATGTCTGGTATCTTCCTCCTGTATACTCTCCTGACCACCTTGTGCGTTGATTGTATAAGATTTATAGTAGATTCTTGTTCTGTCACTTCCACCAGTACAAATGACTGAGAGATCACAAAATTCTTGCGAGAGGGATCTTTCTGCTTCATAGGAGGAGGTCATACTTGTGGAATATATCATGTCATGTATCCACTTATTTCCTTTGGGTTAGACCTGCCTTTCAGGTACAAGATGCATAATGTCAGTGTGACTCTGAAGATTTGCATCAACTACTTTTGTGTTTCAGAGTTGCCATGTGGGCCTCCATTTCTCTTTGTACACAGCCCATGATTCATCATCTGAAATAGACCTGAGTGTCTCCTTTTGTTGTGCATGATCCCATTCTGTGATGATAACCATAACATGGTTATGATTTTCTTCTTCTTCTTCCTGTTCTTGATGCTAGATGAATTCTCTGCTGAGAAAATCAGGCAGAGAATTGTCAATTCCCTTAATATGCTCGACCTTAAAGTCAAAATTAGCAAACAAAGCTTTCCATATTGCAAATTTAACATCTTCAGGGTTCTTGATTGTTTTATTCAAAACTTTGTCTAAGGCTTTAGCATCAGTCCTTAGCAAAAAGAATTTATTGGCTAAATGAATAGAGAACTTACTGACACAGTTCCATGCAGCTTTTACTTCTTGTTCTATTGTGGAGTAATTTCTTTCAGCTTTACTCCATGTTCCAGATGCATACTTCACAACCTTTTCTTCTTCTTTCATACTTTTGTCAGTAGGTCTCTGTTTGAGCACACCTCCCCAACCAATATTGCTGGCATCTGATTCTACAATTTTGAAATATCCATCTTCTGCAACATGTAGAATAGGGAGTTTTCTCACCATGGTCTTGATTTGTCTGATTGACTCAGTATGGGCTTCTGTCCAAGGCTTTGGATTCTTTCTGAGTCTCTGGTTTAGGAGAGACCTGTGAATTGCACAGTTTGGATAAAAATTTCTTACATAATTTAAGCAACCCAAAAATCTTTGCAGTTGGGTTTTATCCAGAATAATGTCTGGAAATTTATCTGCAAATTCAATAGAATGATTTTGTAAAGAAATTAATCCATTTTCTATGGTGTGCCCCAGAAATTTGATCTTAATATTACACAATTCCATCTTCTTCTTACTCAAGACTAAGCCATTTTTCTTCACTAATCTCATAAAAATCTTCAGGTTCCTGAAGTGATCTTGAAGATTTTTTGAGAATATCAGGAGATCATCAATGTATGCTAGAAGCCATTCTGCATAAGGTTTAAAAATAGAATCCATTACCTTGTGGAACTTAGAAGGTGCGTGTTTCAGTCCGAATGGAATCAAATTCCATTCATATTGGCCTCTAGGAATGTTGAATGCAGTTTTCGACTTGTCTTTCTCTGCTATAGCCACTTGCCGGAAGCCAGACTTCAGGTCAAAATTAGAAAATATCTTGGCTCCTACTATCCTTCCCAACAGATCTCCTTTTTGTGGGATTGGATAAGTATCATCTGCAAGAAAAGAATTAAGAGGTTTATAGTTAATGACTAATATGGGGATACCTCTTATCTGTTCGCTTCTCTTATTCACATAAAAGCCATAGCAGTTCCAGGGACTGCTTGACTCTCTAATCAGCTTTCTTTGCAATAGCTTATTTATTTCTTTCTCACAGAGCTCTTGGCATTCTTTGTTCATTGGAATTGCTTTGGATTTTCATGGTCTGCCCATATATTTTTCTTTGTAGGGCAACTCAATACTATGTTGTTTGCAGTGCCAAAATGCATTTGGATCTTCTGCACAACATTTTTCTTCAAACTGTTTCTGTAGTTCAGCAATTCGTTTCTGGACTACTGCAGAACTCAACTGATCTTCTATTATGATCAGGTTCTGGTGGTATTTTAGTTCTGCAAGACTATCTTCTTCTTTTTTTAGTTCCTGCATGGCTTCTACCATAGTAGATATTCTCTGATTGGAAACATAAGGAAGCTCAATTCTTTTTCCTTTTCCATCAAAAGTAGGCATTGTAATGAAATAACCTGCCTTATTTTTCTTGTTTCTCCATGAACCATGAGGCTCTACAGCTGCAAGGAAAACATTTCCGAAGATGCAGTCAACAGGAATATCAGCCACAGAAAATTGTGCTTTTAAACAATGAGAATCAAAACAAACCATGGCTTTAGGAATCTCATATTCAAGTGTTTTGTCCCCTAATCCCACAATTTTTCTTTCTGCTTTAGCCAAAAACTTTGAAGGGACAATATTCTTATCAAGAATGTTTACATCTGCACCTAAATCAATTAATGCAGTTACATAATAGGTCTTACCATGCACCAAAATATTCACCTTGACATGATGATGCTGGTATTGAACAGTAAGAACCTGCATTTCTCTGAATCCAAAATTAGGATCAACTTTTCCTTCAGCAATTTCAACCTTTGGTTGTTTAGGAGCAGAATATGAAGGAGTGCCATGAATAGTATAATTAGTATTTCTGCCTGAAACAGGATTAACTACTTCCTGTTTTCCATTTTCTAATGCAGACATTTTAACTTTTAGGACAAAAATTTCACCTTTCAGCGAGTGTATCTCCTTACTGACCTCCCCCAAAGTGAGTACACGAACTTTGCTCTGTTGTTGTTGATGAAGATAACTGTGTGTGTTCTGCTCATAAGAAGTATCTAGGAACAAGGACTTCTTAGAGGTTTTTGTAGAGGAGGAAGCACCCGAGGACTGCATAAAAGCATCAAGCAACCTGGTCTTCAAATCAACATCTTCCATGGCTCGGATCTAAGAAAAAATTTTCATATCATCTTTTGTGGTTTGAGCCATGAGAACTTTAATTTTTCCTGTAAATTCCTCTGCGAGTTGGTCATCAGAAGAAGAACCAGAATCTGATGAAGAACATTGTGCACATTGACAATTGTCAAAATCAGGACATTCATAATAAGCATGA
This sequence comes from Pinus albicaulis, assembly GCA_034641835.2. Classification (NCBI taxonomy): domain Eukaryota; kingdom Viridiplantae; phylum Streptophyta; class Pinopsida; order Pinales; family Pinaceae; genus Pinus; species Pinus albicaulis. The sequence goes on along the minus strand of CM076584.1, from coordinate 943,013,918 downwards.
ACTTCTTCAATATCAGATTTAGAAGAAGAATAGTCAAAATTAGAAACATAAGAGGAGTCTTCTTGGGCTTGCTGAATCATCAAGCGGGGGAAGTCTTTGGTTTTGTGAAAGTGGGAGCCACATGTGTCACATTTATCTTCAGAATTAACTTGTTGTTTTCCTTTATACTTTTGTTGAGATTTTTGTCCCAATCCTTTCTTTTATTCTTTAGCATCTGGACATAAATTTGCAGTATGCTCTGTCTTTCCACAAATCCAGCAAGTTATCTGTTGCATCCTTTTTAGCTTAACATCTTTGGGATGAATATCATGTGGCTCATCATAATGGGTATTTGGGACATATTTGGATGAGCATCCCTTGTAAGCAGGCTTTCGGTAAGGCTTTCTTGGCCTTTGAATTGCAGACATTCTTATGCTGCGTCTGTGATAAGTATAAGGTTGATAACTTCTAGAAGTATTTTTAGCCTTTTTCTTGGTCTTGTGCCTTTTTACTAATGGGTCATCAATTTTGATCCCATACCTGCTGCAAAACGATTTTGTACCAGGCAATCTATTCAATTTATCAATAGATTTATTCATTTTAGAGCTGGTACAAAGAGTAATCAATACTCTAGTTATTATGCTGTACATCTGACCCCATAAATATGTTTCCAGTGGCAACTGGAAAGAATCTTGTAATTTAATTATGTCTACCAGCTTGGAAGGCAAACATGCAAGGTAGACTTGCTTCCAGAGAATGTTCTTGGAGTCTTTAACCATGAATATTCTTTGCATCCAATTTCGATGGAAATCTTCATACTGGTTGATATTGCGACATTTCAGATTCATGAGAGTCATTTCATTTTGGTCTGAAATGTTTGGGTGATCCCCACAGAATTTTTGTTGGATTAGTGCTATGAGAGCACCAATCATATTGTTCATGGCTTTGCCATCTTCATGAAATTTTACATCTCCATTTTCATCTTTCAACACCTCAGCCTCCATGGATTCTATGAGAGCAGGAGAAGACTCTAGTTCCCACCATCTGGCTAGAGTTCCTGTAAAACATGGAATGAGGGATTTGCATGCCTCAACTTTAGATTTTCCATCTATGCACATCAACTTATACTATGTGATCATCTAATCAATGAATTTTTTGATCTGGGCAGAGGATAAGTTATCTATGTTCCATTCTTTATGGCTCTGGGGATAGAGGGTTTCTCTTGCAGCAATTTCTCCAAGGCCATTTAAGTCAGGAGGAGAGTACCTGGTATATTGGGCTTCAAGGGGCTCATATACAGGTAAGACATGATCTTCCAATTATAACTCATGGAACAGAGAGGCAATAGTCACTTTGTATGTTGGATACTTGGGAGCAGACTCTTTGGGAAATAGGCTGGGAAATCTATCAACACTTTTCTAGAATTGCACAGCCTTCCATTTGTGGAGAAATCTTGAAGGGACTGGCTTGTCCACCTTCTTTTCTTTTTCCCTCTGGGCTTGTTCAAACAAGTTTGTCACAAGTTTCCGAGTAGAAATAGACTGATCTATAATACAAATTTCTACTTCACCAACCTTTTATAAAGACTTTAAAGAAAAATCTTTAACTACTGAACAATTGTATTGTACAGAATTCAATGCTTTATTTACATCATTCAAAGAAACTTGTAGTTGATCCATCTGGTTCTTTACAACAGAAGCTTTAGCAACATTCTTTTCTAATCCTGTGATGGCAGTGTTAGTCCAGTTTATTTGTTCATTTACAGTCTGGACTCTCCTTTCAATTCCTACTAGGTTTTCCTTTTGCACTATGGGATATGCATTAGCTGAATTTTGTCCTTCTCCTAGGACAATTCCTTTGAAAGGAGGATAGCTGGTGGATGTTTCTAAGTTACTACCATCAATTGCTGTCCATGAATGACCCAAAGAATATGTGGGTTCATACATCAATACAACTTCTGACTCTTTAGCCTTCTTGCATGAGTAGAAAGAAATCCAAATCTTTCTTTCTTCCATATATTGTTTCCATTCTAAGGCTAGAGTCCTTTTCTGTTCAGGAGTATGACTGACAACAAAATCATCAGCTTCTAGGTGAGTAAACAGATCCCAATTTATCATCTGTTTCATCCATTGAGCAGGGATTATGTGTTTCTCACAACTATCCATTAGTGTATAAAACTTCTGGATTTCTGGGACAGATGGTCTTTTGACATCTTCTGGAAAATCTTTAAATCTGCATTCTGGGATTAGGATATCCTTTTGATTTTAATACCCTTAACCATGCTTATCTTTAGGGGATTGCATATTCATTAATATCTCAGTGAGTCTAGGATCTTCATCTTGCAGAGAAGGAACTAGGTGCATCGTAAGCACATGGTCATGTTTATGTGGGAAAGGAATATCAGAACATTTTGGGTTTGGACAGGGTGTAACTGATGTAGAAGGAGGAGCATCACTTGTTCTGGGATTATGGTTCTGATATCTTATGACCACTTCAGCAAGATGTTTAAGATTTACATACTGATGGCATTGTGGGCATTCAACTTGTAAATGATTGAAATTGACTAAAAAAGCAAACTCAAATAAAGATGTATGATGACAAGAAGTATTTACAATACTGGAACATACATTATCTGATAAATCAGAAGGTATATATAAAGGAGAATTTTTACATTCTGCGTCAATCCTACGCTTGTCAATTGTAGATCTTCTTGGGAAAGACAAAGTGGTTGTGGATTGGTTTTCAGTAATGTTAGCAGAAGTGATTTTCTGTATGGCGAGAGGCTTTGTATTTGGCACTACCCAGTGTTCAAGAAAAGACAGATCTTCCTATTTCATGGCTTGGTGTTCAACCTTTTGGTTCTTTGCATCTGTCATGACTACAACACTGGTTTTAGACTCTCGGCTGGGGGCATGGAGGACTGCTGGAAATAAAGTACTGGTGTGATGAAAACAACCTCTGAACTGGATGGCGATATTGTTTCTTATTTTCTTCATATCAAATCCAGTGGTCTGGATTTGCAGTTGTAAGATATCGGCCAATGTTTCATCAAACATATTTACAGAGAAGTTGGGATAACAGTCAAACCAGACTGGGCCATTTGACAATGGTGCAACTATTCCTCCAATGAGAGAATCAGTGTACTTATTATGTGTTAGATCTCTTACAGTTGCCAACACATAGGTTTCAACACCAGCTATCCTCCTTTCAAAGGAATTGTTCTAGGATAAGGACAAAATTCAGCTAATGCATATCCCATAGTGCAAAAGGAAAACCTGGTAGATATTGAAAGGAGAGTCCAGACTGTGAAAGAACAATTAAACTGGACTAACACTGCCATCATAGGATTAGAAAAGAATGTTGCTAAAGATTCTGTTGTAAAGAAATAGATGGATCAGTTACAGGTTTCTTTGAATGATGTAAATAAAGCATTGAATTATGTACAGTACTGTTGAGGAGGTAAATCCCCTCTGCGGACAGAGGCGATCCCTACTTGCCCAGATCGGGTCTAGCAACAATCAAACACGCTACAGTGCAGGTTCCTAATTGTAAATAAACCGACTTGCAAGGAAGGCTTACCTGGAATCCAACGTTGTCGTTTGTAGAAGAGATGGTGCTCTCATTCCTTTTCCCTGGCAGATCACAATCCTCACAATCTCCATGATCGAACACCTGCACATGCAAGAAACAACACAAATGCAAGCATAAAATCCAGTACATACAACTATATTTCAGTCGAAGAGGACATAACTCATGAACATGATCAAGAACAAGAGTGGAACCATAACCAATAGTCGCTTAATATTAATGAGTCAAAAAGAAGAATACAACCAAAGCTTCGACGCTGAATTCTCCTTTGGCGGGTCGTCAGCAGCACATGTCTCGATTAAGCCTGTCAAGGATGGGACAAGCCTCTCTCTCCGGATACTTGGCAATAGTCTCCTTGCTTGGATTTGGCCTTAGGGAATCAAGAAGGCTTTTGTAGCATGAAAGCTCTTGGGAACTTGGAGATTCTGGAACTAGCTTGCTATGGAGATGGGCAAGCCTTTATAGGAGGAGGAAGGGAAGTTGGGATCCCTATAATTATGGGATTGGCCTTATCATCAAGGAAGCTTCCATGAGAGGTGGCAAACCACTTCCTCTCTATGGAAATCCGTAGCCAAACCACCCAACTCAAGATAGATATCAACCCAGGAATTTGTTAGGATGAAACTTCCACCTCTTATTTAAAAAAACACCTCTTAATATGGTTGGCATGGGTGCGGCTCTATGACAGAGTGCCAATTGGCGCGCCCTCTTTGGAGGATTTTCCCTCTTGGCGCGAGGGTTGAACTATGGAACCACGCCAATGGAAAAAGAGCTATTTTTAGGGTTTTTTGCAAGGAGATGTCTTCAGGGCAATGAAAGCTCATCTTTAGAGGGATGCAATGAAAGTATTTTCAAGTCTTGTCTCTGCCCACAGGTCACGGAATGAACCCTCCAATGTGCGGGATGGGGATTCTAGGGACGGTGACAAATTGCTGTGTAATAGATGCCCCCTAAAGCATGAGGCGAGAGAGAGAGAGAGGGGTAAAATGCTTTACGAGAACATGCCGACTGAAAACACCGCCATCGAAAAACCTGCAGACCGAAGTACAACTGATGTCTCAGATACATGATATATATGCGTGGCATGGGCACAACCATCCATAACAGAGTGTACAATAATCTAGATCCAAGGCATGGACGCAGCCATCCAGTGAAGATCGATAAATAGACTCAGGTATGGTCGTAGCCATCCAATCAGTGAATCATGTAAATAATCATAATAATCCATAATATTGCAGCTTGGATTACAACAAACACAATCCAGGGTCTTGTGCTCCATCTCGACCCGAACAAAGTACAAGTTCAAGCATGCGAATATGTGAGCTGAAGTCGAACATGCAAGAACATCGCCTGATTACCAGCCAATGATGAAAGTTGTTAACAGATGCGAGAGGAACCACCAATAATGACAATGTCTCTCAAGGTACTATAGGTACAGTCTACAGCGTGTGAATCAATGAGCTGGTGTCGAACACCCGTAGAATCACTCGATCGGAGGCCAATGATGAAAACCTCACGTAGAATGCGACGAACTTACCATTGAGGCATGCAGGCTCCAAGGTACCATAAGGGAGTCTCTAGACCAGCTTCCTGGATAATGAGCTGAAGTCGACGGGAAGTGACCTTGATCGAAGGTGGGCCATAATTTTTCCCACATCATCGACATGAGATAGAGGAACATGATGTTTTTGTCAATCAGGATCATATGAGAATCAGAGGAAGGTTGATACTTGCAGAGGTCAACTTCTCTTGAACATGTAAACGACACAACAGTGGACTTGGAAGTATTTGACATCAACGGATTAGAGGTCATGGTGACAAGGCAACGATCAGATGAGAGCTCAAAAGGGATTATCCAAACCCACAGAGGGAAGTGAAGAACGAGATGAGATGTCCCGAACCCGACACGAATGCAAACAAGTGTCATGTTCAAGAGCGACATACTGCCGACACGACAATGATACTGGTTCCATTTTCCCCCACCATTTCTGGTGAGTACCCCAATTATTTTTGATAACAAGCTTGAAGTGGATAGCATATTCTTGTAATATAAGTCCGCCCTTCGGGCGAATCCATCCTAGTACATTTAACGAGCCCTAGGAAGGAGGAACTCGGAGCATGTCATTTCGACTGAATCCAATGTCATCAGGGTTTAACGAGTCTGACAAAGGAAGAACTCGGTGTCTTTTCATGTTTAGAGAGTTTGAAAAGACAGCAGAAAATTAAACTCCAGCAGTCCCTTTTCATAGATAGTTCCTCGGACCCAAAAAGGTAGAAAACAATACCCGAGAAAACCTCCTAGTCGCGATAGGCTAGGGTATTCCTTTTTCGTAAATAATCCATCCCAGCCTGAAAAAGTGGTAAACGTATACTAGGCAGATGTCGATTCGTGTCCACTTTAATGAGATCAAAACAATAAGGGCCTCGGTGATCTTTTCATGTTTAGAGAGTCAAAAAAGAGCTGAAAGATGACTCCAGAGTGACTTTTTCGTGTATTTACCGAGTCCGAAAAAGTATAAAATACAACTCGTTTCAGTTGCATAAAAGACCTGTTGCTGCACAAAAAGGCAAGTGTAAAACCCGTTTTCGACAAAATATATTAAAATATTCAGAAAAATAACTTTCAGGACCTATTTTAAGTTCAAAAAGGTATAAATATGTCAAATGGTAAAAATAAAATTACTTTTTACTTTTTACCTCACCGAAGAGCAGCAGTGGTCCAGTTTGTGTGCGAACTTCTGACAGTGAGTACGATCGATCCAAGCTACCATTCAGAGTTCCTTCAATTCCAGGTAAGAGGCGCTTCCTTGTACTCCATTTCAATCCATTTTTTAATAGTTTTCCATCATGCATTAGACTTCTGAGGCAACTTTTTAAATTTTTAGGGCTCCGCTCATTAGCGCGGGTATCGGGCACGGACCCACGCCAATGGGCTTTTATATGCAAAGGACTCGCGCCAGCTGGCGTGACTGTTCATGAAACAACCGCGCCAGCGGCAGAACCTCAATTTCCGCCTAAAAATTCAAGATTTTAATCAATTTGGATGAATTTTGAAGCTCATGAGAGATCTAATTAAGGGTTTGTGACCATGTTGATGCAGGAAACCGAGAAAAATGGTGATTGAGTAGAAATAAAGAGAGCACGGTGAAGAGGATGAACATGCCATGGAAAATGAAACTTGCATGAATGCCCTCAGGAACTGTGGGATAAAAAAATTCTTCCTAACACCTTTTTTACGAGCTTAGCCTAAGCTTCTACAGTACTTGATCAATATGTGGGACGCAGATGAACAAGTATTCAAGCTGCGGGATCGAGTTTTAGAACTGGAGGTTGCTGACGTGTACTTCATAACCAGATTATTTCGCAGAGGTCTAGTGCCCATATTGACAGGGAGCAGACCGTCTGGTGAAGAAATGGAACAAGTGATGGCACGAGTGTGCCGAGGGGCACAACTAGGATCCGTAAGTGGAAAGGTGGACATCCACACCATTATTGATCTGGCACTGAGAGTGGTGCTACATACCATCATGCGGGCTGTGGGATCACAGGTGCCGCATGAGGCCACAAAGGCCCAACTTTTGTTAGCCTTAGAGTGTATGACTCCCCTATTGTTTGACTGGGCCACAACAGTGACGATAAACATAAAGAGGCAACTGACCAAATGCAAACAAGCCAAGCTGAAACAGTTTGGCTATGGTTCTATCCTAGTATCGTTCATCCTGGAATGATTACCAATCTTCCAGGGCCAAGGGGCCATAGTGGCTAAGCCGATTCCACGAGAGCAAAGAATGGCTCGCTGGGCAGAACTGATGCCCAGAGCTAGAGGGGGCCAACAGATGTCCTGGAGGCCGGATTTTTTTGGGTGGTTTCAGCATTAGTTGATCGTAGTGGAAGACTGGCCATATGTAGGTACCGATTTCACTGGTGATCCAGATCTCCCACTGCCGGAGGGAGATGATTGGGACGAGGAGTTGGGTATGACCTCTTCTCTTTTGATTTTATGTTTTATGATTTTTTTTTGTTAATACATATTCATCCTGACACATTTTATATGTATGCAGACATGGGCCCAGAGCGATCAGCCGGTATGTCTCCTATCGCGCGGAGGACTCTTCCCGCACCTGATCCTCAGGCAGAGGGTGCAGGCGGGGGGGGGGGGGAGTTAATCCAGAATCTCGAGGGCATTGCCCGAGGGATCCCAGACTACGCCCGGCTGGCGGATGTACCAATGGCGTACCAGAGAGATACAGTGGGAGTGCCTAGTCGCCTCCACCGACTTCTGAGACGCTTAGTGTGTGCAGTCACTTTTTATCATGAGCACCATGCGGATTAGACTCTTAGGACTTTTTACCATGCATATTTTTTGAGAGACATGTCGTCTCCGGATGTATTAAGACGAACATATATATTTTTTGATTCTATGCGACGCACATTATGTAAACATTTCGATATCTATATATATACATATCTATTTATGGATGGATTTTCCTTTTACATGTGATGATGATTTACAAATTGCGCAAATGTCTATCTAACACCAAATTAGCTATTGCATCTGCTAATGTATTCATGTGCCTGGGTATATGCTGATATATAATATAGTCAAAATTTCTTTCCAGCAAACGAATACGCAGATACAGACGTAAAATGGATGGGTTTCTGACCGAATAATGACCGTTCAGTTGTAATACTACAAGTTGTGAGTCTAGATACACAAGAAATTCATGGATACCAAGGTTTACAGCCTCAGTTAATAATTCTAATACAGCACTATATTCCGCGATGTTATTTGTAGTACGTCCCAGACACACACCTTGCAGGTTGACCAACTCACTAGCAGGATCATAGATTACCAAGGCCGCCGAAGACAGGTTCCTGGTACTGCAGGAGGCACCATCCGCGAAACCAACAAACGGATGAATGGACATATGCACAATCAGGAAGACCCGATCAACAGAAAGATTTTTACATCGCACACCACACCACACATGCACACAAATGAAAAAATCACACCTATGTACACACACCACACCAAAAATGAATTTAAGCGTAGTATTTCTTTAGGTACAACCCATTCCTAGGCTGCACCAGCGGAACTCCTTCATAATCTATAAGCTCATAAGCCCCATTCTTCAAAAAATGTTTTACTATGTACGGCCCATGCCACATAGGTTGGAACTTGCCAGCCTCAAGCTTGTCATGTGCTTGATCATACAGGAGGACGAGGTCCCCTTCAACAAAGGAACGAGGAGAAACTGATTGATCGAAGTGAGCTTTGCCCTGCTTCTTTTGTGCCTCAATCACTAAAGTAGCTAAGCGGCGGTTTTCATATAACCGTTCCAGATACAAAAGATGCTCTTCCTTGGCAAAAGTGTCAGGTAGAAGTTCCACAGCTAATTTCAATGAAGGAATCTCGCATTCAACCGGAAGAGTTGCTTCTAGACCATACACCAATTGAAATGGTGTGAATCCAGTTGCACTCTTTGCAGACGTTCGGTATGCCTATAGAGCTGAGAACAGTTGGAGGTGCCAATTGGATTTGTGGATACCAGCTGTTCGTTGAAGCATAGTGACCAGAACCTTGTTCACTGCTCCAACCTGGCCATTTGCCTGAGGGTAATATGGCGTTGAGCTATCGTGGCGTAAGCCCAACTTTGAAGTCAGCTCGGCCATCATATAATCTCGGAAATGAGTACCGTGGTAAGTAACGATGGCTTGTGGGACCCCAAAACGTGCTATTGTAATGTTGAATATGAATTGGGCAGCTGTCTTACCGTCGGTAGCTAGTGTAGGGATCGCTTCGGCCCACTTGGTGAAGTAGTCGACAGCGACAATGATATATGCATGCCCCCCGGCCGAGTGAGGGTTACACGTCATAAAATCCATGCCCCATTTCGCAAAAGGGCCAATGGTAATAACATGACTCAAAGGGAGAGGCGGCGCGTGCATCTTGCGCTGAAATACTTGGCACGCTTGACATTTACGGACTGCAACGATATAGTCTTTGAATATTGACGACCAGAAATAACTTGCTCGCAGAATTTTCTGGGCAGTAGCATATCCGGACATAGGTCCACCACAGGCGCCACTGTGGCAGTAATTTAGGACCCTTTCAGCCTCTTCCAAGGTTAGGCACCGACGGAGCACCGAATCTACTCCAACACAGTCTAAAGTACCCCCTACGATGCGGTAGGGTTGAGACTGATGCCGAATTCGACGTTGGGCATCTTTAGTCAACTCAGATTGAAATGTGGAGGTCTGAAGACACACGATTATGTCGCCATACCAAGGGTCGTGAGTACTGATGAGGAAAAGAGTTTTGTCCGGGATATGATCCTCGGAGTGTGAAGGAGTGGAGTCTGTCGGGAGTGAGCATATAAGATTCGCGAAAAAAAGTGATTTGGTTGACTTAGCAGTGGTGAAACCTAAGTCAAACTCCTGCAAGATGATGATCCATTTGGAGTATTTGCCCCCCAGTAATTGTCTAGAGAGAATATATGTCATGGGGTTGCAATCCGAAACCACTGTTATCGTACGCAACAGGCTGTAATGGCGAAAACGCTGCACAGCATGTACTGCGGCTAATGCAAACTTCTTGACGTGAGCATAACGCGTTTCTGTATCGAGAAGGTTCCATGATAGATAATAAACGACATGTTCATTACCATCATCATCATCCTGGACCAGAACCATAGAAGTGGTGCTAAACGCGGCGGCGAGATACAAAGTGAAATCACGATGATAGTCCGGAGGACGAAGCAAAGGAGCATTAACCAATAACGTCTTTAGCCTCTCAAAGGATTGCTGAGCAATTTCGTCCCAATGGAAGGGAACATTCTGCTTTAATAGGCGCGTGAATCCTTTAGCCCCCTTCGCGTAGTTCGTGATAAAGCGTCGAAGGAAGTTCGCTTTTCCATGCAGACTCTGCATCTGATACAGTGAGGAGGGAGATGGGAGGTTGATGATAGCCTCGAATTTTAAAGGGTCAAGGCGAATTCCATCTTTGGAGACTATGAATCCCAAAAGACGTCCAGAATCCATGCAGAAGACGCATTTATGAGGATTAAGTCTAATATTGTAGCACCTACAGCGAAGGAAGATTTGGCGGAGGTGTTCAGGGTGATCCTCTTGCCTAGCTGAGTGAGCAGGCAAGTCATCCAGATAAGGTTGAATGATGTGGCGAATGTCATGGAAAGCGTAAGACATCGCACGCTGAAAAGTGGCTCCAGCGTTCTTCAAGCCGAATGGGAGTTTTTTATACGCGAAAGTACCCCACGGATAGATGAAAGTAGTCTTGTGTTGATCCTCAGGTGCAATATTGATCTGATTATACCCTGAGAAACCGTCCATCAAGGAATAGATCTCACTTTCGGCACATTCGTCGATCATCTGGTCTATGAACGGAGTGGGATAGTTATCTTTCGGACAGGCGCGATTAATATCATGGTAATCAACACAAACCCTAATAGTACCCTGCTTTTTATCGACAGGGACAATGTTAGAAACCCATTCTGTGAGGGGGATGGGATAAATAAAGTCCGCGTTCAGAAGTTTTTCAACTTCTGCCTTGATTGCAGTGGCTTTCCGAGGATGCATGGGGCGTAAGCGTTGGCGCACGGGCTTCGCACCAGGATAGGTTGGAATCTCATGCACTACGATACTGGGATCAATCCCTGACATTTCCTCGTAGGACCAGGCGAACACATCTTTGAATTCTTTAAAAATATCAGTATAGACTTGAATCTCATCAAGAGAACAAGTCACTCCCACGTGTATATTCTCAACAATCCCTGGTTTAATGGAGATGTTTATCGGGATGGTTTGAGTGATGTTACTCAGGTTTCCCTCCGAAAAAACCTCGTGCGTCAAGATGGGCGTTTGGAAAGGAGGAGTAGGAACCTAAGATGCATAACACTCTAGACAATCTGTCATTGCCCCCAAGCTAGGCATGAAAGAGGAGCGATGATGTCCATCGCCCCAAGGCAGCTCCTCGAGAGACATAGTTTCAATGATGGCTTCATCAGAAGGAAAAGTCTCTTTGAGAGGATCAGGTGAATCGGCCTGACGAAGCCAGGGGGATTGAGAGTAGACGTCTAGAGCCATGCTCAAAGGAGCATGCTGAGGAGGTGGAGGATTAGATGCGGCAACAATTTCACAGTAGCTGATCTCTACTGGAGTCAAGGGCATTGATTCTCCAAACTCAAACACCTGCTCAGGCGTAGGAATAAGACAGGGGTCATCGGACCTGGAAATCATGTTAACTTGAGCGGTGTGAGGTGGTGGTGCAGGAAAAATACCCATAAGGATGGGGTATTTGAAGAGACCGGGTCCTATACTGTCAGGGGGATTCGGAATCTGATCCACGTATGGTACGTTGTTCTTGGAGGTGGAGGTGAAGAAGGACAACTGATCCACTGTGATGATTTTTTCCTCGTGAGAGAACTTAAGAAGTCGAAAGACAATGTACGGTATGCAGAGCATGGCATGGGTCCAGCTACGGCCAAGAAGTATAATGTAGTTGAGTCTGGCGTCGACTACTTCTACTTCCATGTTGATAGTCTTCCCCTGTAAAGTTATCGCTAAACTCTCGAGAACACCAAGGGGTTTAGATTCCCGACCATCAAATGCCTCTAAGGCATTGGGAGATGACGAAAGGGCTGGAGAGCCAATGGCCTTCTAGCAAGCGGACAACATAACAAAGGTAGAGGCACCTTCATCCACGACGGCCCTATGAATGTTAAGATCATTAATACTGACTTGAATAACAAGAGCGATTTGATGTGGAAGTCGAGGAGTGAAATTCTCTAAATCGAAGGTGAGAAGACTCAAATCAGTGGGATCAATACCACCGATTGTAGACAGTAAAGCCTTCAATTGGAAAGGACAACTTTGAAGAACTTCTAGTGCATACATAGCAGAAGGTGCTTGTGCCAAATCCTCAACAATGCTGTAGTGTTGAGCAGCACGAGCGTTCGGATTATAAGAAGATCTCCGAAGAAAACCTTTAGAAGGTGGCTTCACAACAGGTTCAGGAGTAGGCTTCTCGATTTCCAACGAACCAGAGACAGGTGGGGGAGGCGGTCCATCCGCAACTGCCTTCCTGGGTGCCTGCCGCGATTCGCTGTAATCCTTCGAATGCGTAGCGACAGAGATAGGTGCACACCATTCATCATGAAAACTTGGGACCCAAATGGTTCAGATGGTGACGGCTGTTCAACCATCTGGGTCTGTTGAGACGGGAATGGCTCTTTTAGAACTTCCAGAGTCCCTTTGGAGCCTTTGAGAAGTTGACTAACTTCGGATCGTCATGGAAAATCCTTAGTATAATGGTCTCCTTCACAAATGAGGCAGGGGTACTTCGGTTTACGTTGAGAACCATCCTCAGTACGAGATTTGGATTCTGGCCTCGGGGCGTCAGATTTGGATTTACCTTTGCCCTTCCTTTTCCCTTTGGATGCTTTCTCCGTTGGATTGGCCTGAATGGCGTTCACCTCCGCGGTTTTGCCAGAATCTGATGGGGCGGGATTAGTAGGAGTATTGTTGGAAGAATTAGACTTCTGCTTCCCATTCGAAGATTTCTTCGAATTCTGAGACACAGAACCAATGACACCATCCACTGTAGGGGTAGGTGGAGCCTTAGAGGTTCCGGACCGTGGACCATCAGGCAAGATATCATAAAGTGTACCAGACTGAGAATATACAAGATCCAGATATTGGGCACGCGCAATGGCTTGTTCCTCCATCACACACACTCCCATCGCAATATCTTGAGCGATTTTATTCACGAAAGAGGTGGTGAACCAGTGAGTTAGAATCTGATCAGGTATATGAAACTTGATCAGTCTACGACAGCGCCGCCACTCATGAATGTGATCAGAAATGTGAGTGGCTTTATCCTGCTTCAGAGAAGTCAGGAGGTGCGTCCTGGCTTCATAGCGAACCGGTAACTGAAAGTGCATCAGAAAAGCCATGGCTAAGGAATTGAAATCTTGGAAGATGCCACGGGATAACTCTATGTACCACTTAGTAGTAGCTCCAGTCAAAGTGCGCTAGAAGAGGCGCAGATGAATTGAATCATCGACCCAAGAGTTAGATGAACACCAAAGATGATATGTCATCACATGCGCTTGGGGGTCCTCTCCAGCTTTACCCTCAAACTCGGGGCAATCACCTGGTATCTTGGTAGGAACCGGAGGCCAATACGGATTATGCAAAATTGGATCAGGGGTCAACTTTGAAACATCCGGCAACTCCAAGGTGGCCAGGAATGACAGTAGCGGATTAACCATCATGCCAGGCCCGGGATGAGGACCGGTACCTGTACTCCACAATGGTTGTGAATATCCTTACCCCCATGGGTTCTGTCCCATAGGATTCTGACCGTAGGGGGTATAGGTCATATAACCAGACTGATTTGGCTACTGGTAACCAGTGTGTGGGGCTTGATAACCAGAGTACGGACCATGATTATGGGTCGGCCCAGTGTAAGTAGCATTTGGATTTAGCTGCTGAGTATAGGTAGAACTGGGTGGAGGAGGATAACACTGAGAGCCTCGGGGCTGATTATAATTCGGTTGAGATTGACCATGGGGATAATAACCGCCCTAAGGATGAGTCGGCTGCTGATAGGTGGAACCCTGCGGAGCCTGATAACTAGGGCGCAGCTGTTGATTTGGCTGCGGCATCGAATGAATCGACTGCTGGGCAGGGTTAATGGAATGAGTGGGCTGCCCTGAGTGAACAGGTTGACTCGGCTGAGAGGGCTGCCCTGAATGAACAGGTTGACCCAGATAAATAGGCGGCGCCGGTTGCGTAGGTTGACCTAGCTGTAAAGGAGCCCCATGTTGTTCCGGATGGGCCGGTTGGCCTGGAGGTGGAACACCAGGTTGTACCGGATGGGCCGGTTGGCCTGGTGGAGGAAAAGGGCCAGGTGTTTGCTGGTAACCAGTTTGACCTGGAGCAGAACCATAGGATGGTCCCGGCTGATATGCAACGTTAGAAACAACAGGATACTACGGTTGTATAGGTTGAGAAGGCTGGACTTGCCCCCAGAACCGTAGACCGGTCCCGGTTGGTACCCCGGCTGAGGCTGGACAGGTTGACCGGAAGGGCTGTAATACCGTCCTTGCGGACCGTACGATGGCCCTTGTTGGCCCGCGGGATAGCCTTGCATGGGCTGCCCCTGTGGGTCATAAGGATAGCCAAGTTGGCCTGAAGGTTGGCCTTGGAAAGGTTGCCCTTGCGGGTTATAAGCCTGGTTATAAGGTAAACCTTGAGCATGGAGGTAAGCCTCAGGAGCCGATAGACGCAAAATGTCCCCGTGCTCATCATACTGACCTGGAAAAGCATACACGGGTGTACCATCCTGTGCATAGTGTGAAAAGTAAGAGCGGTTGGGATCTTGGGAGGATGGTCCAACCTCGGGGTTCGGCTGTTACAGGGACAACCGATACTCCTTCGGAGAGATGTTCTCCGGTATAGCAGTCGCTAAATAGACATCTTCAGGAGACGACATAGCCCTGGCAGAGGGTGCCATGACAACGGGTGTAGATGCTGCCACACAGACAGTGGGCCGGATGGGTACAGAAGTAACGGGCGTCTGAGGAGACACCCCTGGTGAAGGAGCATCTGGCCTCAGAGAAGGAGCTGATACTCCCATAGAGGCTGCGGTGGAAATGATCTGACCCAAAGACCTGTACCCCAGTGGTAATGAGGGACTGGACATTGACATGATAGTTGTTTCAGAGTTGTCTCCCGAAAAATAATCTTCGTGGGAAGAGCTGATAGTCTTCACCAGACGTTGGGATTTTCTCACCAGAATCACTCATGGTGGAGCCTGCCGCTAGATCTCGTAATAGACAGCGAGGACTAAGAGGAAAGACAACAGCTATAAAAGGCGAACCCGATGTAAGAGAAAGGAAATCAGCTCCTAATCTCAATTCAGACATAGGGTCTGAAAAGGGCCAATCGAACTCAACTGGTCCCCCAAAGGGTTGCTCAGAAAGAACCGGTCCCCCATTAGGAAACTCAGAAACAATGGGATACTATGTTTCAACAGAGGATTGTGAAACCTTTGATGAATTGTCCGTATAAGGACTACCAGTAGATGAAACCAAGGGTTCCGCCACTGTGGTAGAAATGACAAGAGAAAAATATCAAACACACACACGGGCTCAAAAAGAGTCAAGACACACAATCAAACGGTCAACAAGAAAAGTCTAACAAGGCGTGTAATCATGGGTGATTAATTTTTACCACATTGAAAAATATGAAACTTCACCGTTTCATGTTTTAAGAGTCGAGAAACGGTCAAAAAGGTGACTCTATCTCTTTCAGATTTGACACAAGCATGAAAGGACAAGCGCTTGGTGATCTTTTCAAATTTAGGGAGTTAGAAAAGATCAAATGACTGCTCAGGAATACTAGGCAAAAAGGGTGTACCAAATAACCGTGAACTGCAATATACACCTTGGTTTCAATAATGAAAGAGAAATCAACCAAGGACTTTCCGTACGTGCAGGCAATCTCCCCGAATGTTGTGTCCGGTGTATCATGGGTATAGGGTGGTAGACTCGGCTTCCTATGGATAAAGGATTGAAACCTAGAGGGGTCTCCCTTTATATACGCGACGGTAAGGGGAGCACAAGTCCGTACTAGTGTTGTCTAAAGCCAAGAGGCGAATGACAGCTACTAGGTTTTAATACGCCGGAACACGTCTCTAGCCTAGATCTATAAATGTGTTTCGTTAGATTTCAATGCTGCCTTAGTGTAAATTGAGTATATTTTAAAGTTGATATTCAATTACGTTTCAGTTTTCAGGCCCTAACGAATGTGTTGTCTCAAAAAATCTCCTAAATGCAAAACTACATGCCATAGTATGTCATTTCGTTCGATGAAAGCTAGCTACAGGAGAGTTGAGAGCTTTTTACACAAACAAAATGATCAGGAGACAATCAATGATATCTCTAATGCAACTAATGAAACTAAAAACTTTTCTTTCAAATTCACTAATTACTAGTAAAATCGAAAAGATTTCAATTTACACTAATCAAACCAAAGAAAAAGATATATATATTTTTTTTATTTTCAATGTTCGATAGCTAGATGCACTAAACAAACCGAAAAAAAATGAAAAGCAATTCGAGAAATGATAATAAGAAAGCAAAAACAAGAAAATTTCACTCGATGGCACCAACAATCAGATCTCAAATCAACCAAAAGTCTCTCAAAACCGAGAAAAGTCCCAAAGACACCAATGAGCTGTGTAATCTAGGCCTGGAACGAAGCAAAGCGAAATTCGAATGAAAACGAAATTAGTCACTCAAAAATGCAACAAAATGATAGACAACCGTCAAACGAATGCAAGGAAGCAATTCCAAAGTCGACTGAATGAACGCAAACCAAAAACTCCCAAGGGAGGCTCGACTCACAAAGGCACCTAGATGACATAGGGCTCATATGATAAATTGAAATAAATAGGCAAACAACCAAAGGAAGGAGGTTACATCTAGTCAAACTAGGCTCCAGTGCACTCAAACAGCCGAAAAAACAAGATCAAAATCACAAGTCAGCCTCAGAAAGCATGAAACACAACAAACCCTAAACCCCACTAGCCCAGATCGGGTCTAGCAACAATCAAACACGCTACAGTGCAGGTTCCTAATTGTAAATAAACCGACTTGTGAGGAAGGCTTACCTAGAATCCAATGCTGTCGTTTGTAGAAGAGGTGGTGCTCTCGTTCCTTTGCCCTGGCAGATCACAATCCTCACGATCTCCGTGATCGGACACCTGCACATGCAAGAAACAACACAAACACAAGCATAAAATCCAGTACATACAACTATATGTCAGTCGAAGAGGACATAACTCATGAACATGATCAAGAACAAGAGTGGAACCATAACCAATAGTCGCTTAATATTAATGAGTCAAAAAGAAGAATAGAACCAAAGCTTCGATGCCAAATTATCCTTTGGGGGTTGTCAGCAGCACATGTCTCGATAAAGCCTATCAAGGATGGGACAAGCCTCTCTCTTCGGATACTTGGCAATAGTCTCCTTGCTTGGATTTGACCTTAGGGAATCAAGAAGGCTTTTGCAGCATGAAAGCTCTTGGGAACTTGGAGATTCTAGAACCAGCTTGCTATGGAGATGGGCAAGACTTTATAGGAGGAGGAAGGGAAGTTGGGATCCCTATAATTATGGGATTGGCCCTATCATCAAGGAAGCTTCCATGAGAGGTGGAAAACCACTTCCTCTCTATGGAAATCCGTAGCCAAACCACCCAACTCAAGATAGATATCAGCCCAGGAATTTGTTAGGATGAAACTTCCGCCTCTTATTTAAAAAAAAAACCTCTTAATATGGTTGGCGCGGGTGCGTCTCTATGACAGAGCGCCAATTGGCGCGCCCTCTTTGGAGGATTTTCCCTCTTGGCGCGAGGGTTGAACTATGGAACCACGCCAATGGAAAAAGAACTATTTTTAGGGTTTTTTGCAAGGAGATGCCTTCAGGGCAATGAAAGCTCATCTTTAGAGGGATGCAATGAAAGTAGTTTCAAGTCTTGTCTCTGCCCACAAGTCACGGAATGAACCCTCCAATGTGCGGGATGGGGATTGCAGGGACGGTGACAAATTGTTGTGTAACAAGTACAATTGTTCAGTAGTTAAATATTTTTCTTTAAAGTCTTTACAGAAGGTTGGTGAAGTAGAAATTTGTATTATAGATCAGTCTATTTCTACTCGGCAACTTGTGACAAACATGTCTGAACAAGCCCAGAAGGAAAAGAAAAGAAGGCGGACAAGCTAGTCCCTTCAGTATTTCTCCACAAAGAGAAAGCTGTGAAAATCCATAAAAGTGTTGATAGATTTCCCAGCCTATTTCCCAACGAGTCTGCTCCCAAGTCTCCAACATACAAAGTGACTATTGCCTCTCTGTTCCATGAGTCAAAATCGGAAGATCATGTCTTACCTGTATATGAGCCCCTTGAAGCCCAATATACCAAGTACTCTACTCCTAACTTAAATGGCCTTGGAAAAATTCTTGCAAGAGAAACCTTCTATCCCCAGAGCCATAAAGAATGGAACATAGATAACTTATCCTCTGCCCAGATCAAACAAGTCATTGATCAGATGATCACTGAGTATAATTTGATGTGCATAGATGGAAAATCTGAAGTTGAGACATGCAAATCCCTCATTCCATGTTTTACAGGAACTCTAGCCAGATGGTGGAAACTAGAGTCTTCTCCTGCTCTCATAGCATCCATGGAAGCTGAGGCGTTGAAAGATGAAAATGGAGATCTAAGATTTCATGAAGATGGCAAAGCCATGAACAATATGATTGGTGCTCTCACAACACTAATGCAACAAACATTCTGTGGGGATCGCCAAAACATTTTAGACCAAAATGAAATGATTCTCATGAATCTGAAATGTCGCAATATCAACCAGTATGAAGATTTCAATCGAGATTGGACGCAAAGAATATTCATGGTTAAAGACCCCAAGAACATTCTCTGGAAGCAATTCTACCTTACAGCTTTGCCTTCCAAGCTGGTAGACATTCTTAAATTACAAGATGCTTTCCACTTGCCACTGGAAACATATTTATGGGGTCAGATACACAGCATAATAACTAGAGTATTGATTACTCTTTGTACCAGCTCTAAAATGAATAAATCTATTGATAAATTGAACAGATTGCCTGGTACCAAATATTTTTGCAGCAGGTATGGGATCAAAATTGATGACCCATTTGTAAAAAGGCGCAAGACCAAGAAAAAGGCTAAAAATACTTCCAGAAGTTATCAACCTTATACTTATCACAGACGCAGCACAAGAATATCTGCAATTCAGAGGCCAAGAAAGCCTTATCGAAAGCCTGCTTACAAGGGACGCTCATCCGAATATGTCCCAAAGACCCATTATTATGAGCCACATGATATTCATCCCAAAGATGTTAAGCTGAAAAGGATGCAACAGATAACTTGTTGGATTTGTGGAAAGATACAGCATACTGCAAATTTATGTCTAGATGCTAAAGAATCGAAGAAAGGATTGGGACAAAAATCCCAACAAAAGTATAAAGGCAAACAGCAAGTTAAGTCTGAAGATAAATGTGACACATGTGCATCTCACTTTCACAAAACCAAAGACTTCCCCCGCTTGATGATTCAGCAAGCACAAGAAGACTCCTCTTCTGTTTCTAATTCTGACTATTCTTCTTCTGAATCTGATATTGAAGAAGTTCATGCTTATTGTGAATGTCCTGATTCTGACAATTGTCAATGTGCATAATGTTCTTCATTAGATTCTGGTTTTTCTTCTGATGACCAACTCGCAGAGGAATTTACAGGCAAAATTAAAGTTCTCATGGCTCAAACCACAGAAGATGATATGAAAATTTTTTCTCAGATCTGAGCCATGGAAGATGGTGATTTGAAGACCAAGCTGCTTGATGCTTTTATGCAGTCCTCGGGTGCTTCCTCCTCTCCAAGACACTCTAAGAAGTCCTTGTTCCTGGATACTTCTTATGAGCAGAACACACGCAGTTATCTCCGTCAACAACAACAAAGCAAAGTTCGTGCACTCACTTTGGGGGAGGTGAGTAAGGAGATAGACTTGCTAAAAGGTGAAATTTCTGCCCTAAAAGTTAAAATGTCTGCATTAGGAAATGGAAAACAGGAAGTAGTTCATCCTGTTTCAGGCAGAAATACTAATTATACTATTCATGGCGCTCCTTCATATTCTGCTCCTGAACAACCAAAGGTTGAAATTGCTGAAGGAAAAGTTGATCCTGTTTTTGGATTCAGAGAAATGCCGGTTCTTACTGTTCAATACTAGCATCATCATGTCAAGGCAAATATTTTGGTGCATGGTGAGACCTATAATGTAACTGCATTAATTGATTCAAGTGTAGATGTAAACATTCTTGATAAGAAGATTTTCCCTTCAAAGTTTTTGGCTAAAGCAGAAAGAAAAATTGTGGGATTAGGGGACAAAACACTTAAATATGAGATTCCTAAAGCCATGGTTTGTTTTGATTCTCATTGTTTAAAAACACAATTTGCTATGGCTAATATTCCTGTTGACTGCATCTTAGGAAATGTTTTCCTTGCAGTTGTAGAGCCTCATGGTTCATGGAGAACCAAGAACAATAAGGCAGGGTATTTCATTACAATGCCTACTTCTGATGGAAAAGGAAAAAGAATTGAGCTGCCTTATGTTTCCAAACAGAGAATATCTACTATGGTACAAGCCATGTAGGAACTCAAAAAAGTAGAAGATAGTCTTGCAGAACTAAAATACCACAAGAACCTGATCAGAATAGAAGATCAGTTGAGTTCTGCAGTAGTCCAGAAACAAATTGCTGAACTACAGAAACAGTTTGAAGAACAATGCTGTGCAGAAGAGCCAAATGCATTTTGGCACTGCAAACAACATAGTATTGAGTTGCCCTACAAAGAAGGATATATGGGTAGACCATGCAAATCCAGAGCAATTCCCATGAACAAAGAATACCGAGAGCTCTGTGAGAAAGAAATAAATCAGCTATTGCAGAGAAATCTGATCAGAGAGTCAAGCAGTCCCTGGAACTGCTATGGCTTTTATGTGAATAAGAGAAGCGAACAGATAAGAGTTATCCCCAGGTTAGTCATTAACTATAAACCTCTTAATTATGTTCTTGCAGATGATACTTATCCAATCCCACACAAAGGAGATATGTTGGGAAGGATAGCAGGAGCCAAGATATTTTCTAAGTTTGACCTGAAGTCTGGCTTCTGGCAAGTGGCTATAGCAGAGAAAGACAAGTGGAAAACTGCATTCAACATTCTTGGAGGCCACTATGAATGGAATGTGATGCCATTCGGACTGAAACACGCACCTCTAAGTTCTAGAAGGTAATGGATTCTATTTTTAAACCTTATGTAGAATGGCTTCTAGCATACATTGATGATCTCCTGATATTCTCAAAAAATCTTCAAGATCACTTCAGGCACCTGAAGATTTTTATGAGATTAGAGAAGAAAAATGGCTTAGTCTTGAGTAAGAAGAAGATGGAATTGTGTAAGACTAAGATCAAATTTCTGGGGCACACCATAGAAAATGGATTAATTTATTTACAAAATCATGCTATTGAATTTGCAGATAAATTTCCAGACATTATTCTGGATAAAACCCAACTGCAAAGAATTTTGGGTTGCTTAAATTCTGTAAGCAATTTTTATCCAAACTGTGCAATTGACAGGTCTCTCCTAAGCCAGAGACTCAGAAAGAATCCAAAGCCTTGGACAAAAGCCCATACTGAGTCAATCAGACAGATCAAGACCAAGGTGAGAAAAATCCCTATTCTACATGTTGCAGGAGATGGATATTTCAAAATTGTAAAATCAGATGCCAACAATATTGGCTGGGGAGGTGTGCTCAAACAGAGACCTACTGACAAAAGTATGAAAGAAGAAGAAAAGGTTGTGCAGTGTGCATCTGGAACATGGAGTAAAGATGAAAGAAATTACTCCACAATAGAACAAGAAGTAAAAGCTGCATGGAACTGTGTCAGTAAGTTCTCTATTCATTTAGCGAATAAATTCTTTTTGCTAAGGACTGATGCTAAAGCCTTAGAGAAAGTTTTGAATAAAACAATCAAGAACCCTGAAGATGCTAAATTTTCAAGATGGCAAGCTTTGTTTGCTAATTTTGACTTTAAGGTCGAGCATATTAAGGGAATTGACAATTCTCTGCCAAATTTTCTCAGCAGAGAATTCATCCAGCATCAAGAACAGGAAGAAGAAGAAGAAAATCATAACCACGTTATGGTTATCATCACAGAATTGGATCATGCACAGCAAAAGGAGACACTCAAGTCTATTTCAGATGATGAATCATGGGCTGTGTACAAAGAGAAGTGGAGGCATACATGGCAACTCTGAAACACGAAAGTACTTGATGCAACTCTTCAGATTCACACTGACATTATGCATCTTGTACCTAAAAGGCAGGTCTACCACAAAGGAAATAAGTGGATACATGACATGATATATTCCACAAGTATGACCTCCTCCTATGAAGCAGAAAGATCCCTCTCGCAAGATTTTTGTGATCTGTCAGTCATTTGTACTGGTGGAAGTGACAGAACAAGAATCTACTATAAATCTTATAAAATCAACCGCACAAGGTGGCCAGGAGGGTATACAGGAGGAAGATACCAGACATGGCCAGGGAACAATCCAGACTTGATTTTCCCTGAGACTGTGTACAATTTTGCAGGATACAAGCAACTTTGGTGGGATATGCTGAATAAAGATGGGCGCGATGAGACACATCACACCAAGCTCAGATTTGGACCTACTTGGATAAATTAGTCCCACTATGCATGACCCTGGACATGTGACTGGTGTTTTGATTATGGACTAAGTGCATATGGCATGGATCCAGTTTACTATGAATCATATTTTCGAAACCAATGTAATGATTGTCTAGAAAGCACTTGGGGAGAATGCTTTCATAGTCCGTGTCAAACAGTCCGTGATTTGAGCCAACTTGAATACAAACTTGTCAATCCAATATTAAATTGCTACAAGAAGAGACAACTACAATGGTTGGTTCTAACCAAAGTAAAACATCAGATCATTCTGAATAAACCCATGATTGTCAGAAGGATTTATACTAAAGCTTGGGATGATGATCTGTATCCGAGACTCTAGTTTCCTGGAATTACTATCCTGAACCAGGCTGAAACCAATACAAGCGGTTCTAGTGGGCTCCACTAAAACAAAATTATGCATAGTGTAATAATACCCAGTCACGGGTTTACAGTGACAGTTTTTTTCCCGAGGGCTTTTCACCTGTCCGAAAAGCATCCTCTCTGTATATAATTATTATGTTTCCTTGTGGGCCTTGTACAGAAAAGGTATCCACTGTGTTATGTACACACACTTCACATGTTAGTGTCGAACGGACGAATCTCGGTGTGGATGTCACTTCGGTGTTACCCGAAAGCCATGATTCTCCTCCACACGTCAATAATCCGACAGACTAAATGAATGTTTGTCCCCCCTCTTTTCCTATATAACGAGGGTTCAAGCTCATTTTTTGGCATTCGCATTCGGAGAGGTTAGAGTTTAGAGTCATTTGATTTTTGATTTTGATTTGAGCCGAAGCTCCCTGCTCTGCATCTACGTGAAGTCTCGCGATCTGATTGCATCACGGTGCTAAGATTCAAGTCCTTAGGAGATCTGAGAAGCCTGCGTGTCTATGTGCTCGGCATAGGCAAGAACCTAAAGTGGCCAGATCTGTAGATTGAGTCTGTATATTGTCATCTGTGTGTTTTAAGTAATAGAACTATGAGACAGAGTCTGTACGTTGGCCAGGAAGCATCCAATAGCGCTCACTCTTTATGAGTAGCCAAAGCCTGATAAAAGCCACTGCAGTCAATCTCTGGAAGGAGATCTGAGTCCATAAGTCTGTAATCTGATTGTAAAACTCTTTTGAATATCAATAAAGAGAGAAGTATTTGTTCCGCATGATAAGAACTGTAACTCTGAGCTTTATGAATGACCACTGAGGTAGTATTGTTGTCTTTTTCATCGCCGAAAGTTCGCCAGACGTTCGCGAAATCACTGAGGGACACGGAGTAGGCCATAAAAGGAAAAGAAGCCGCAGTGAGAGCTGAAAGAAGTGTGAATGTGATAGTAGGTTCGTGTATGGGTTCGCATAGGGTCTCTTAAAGAAGCAAGAAGAAACTCAGTGAGCCAGTCTGTCTGTTGAGCAGTTTGCAGCGCAAACCTGTGTGAGAGGTCCCTGTAGTAAAATTGACTTAATAACTACTTTCATTACTCTTTAATGTGAATAAAACACGGGATTTTTATATAATATTTTTTTAAGATAATAATAATTGTCAAGTGGGTGTAATTGAGCAATGGGAGAAGGAGTTATTATTTCTTTATTTATTAAGGTTTTAATGTGATTTTGTTAGGGTTTTGGTCCTAATAAAAATTGACAAGTTATTTATTTATTTATTTTTTTTACTAATTTGTACATAAAAGAAAAGAATAAGAATAATTGACCAAAATATTTAATATATTGTTTTATAAGATCATATACCATACTTAAAAAAATAAAAATAAAAAGAATAATTAATTGAAAAATGTTATGACATTTAAAATCATATAATTAAGATTATTGCTAAATGTTTAATATCCTATGTATATAATTGTAAAGTCAAAAGTATTTATTATTATATGATCTATTAAGATTTTTAATTACAGTTTCTTATTTTAAGATGCGATTTTTTTTTTTAATAGATTATTTAGTATAGGGTTTAATTTAGGTATGAATCACCTATTTTGGTTATAAATGTTATTTTATATTTATTTAAAATTTAAAAATATATTGTTAAAATAATTAGATTCTTTTTAGTAAGAATTATATAATTGAGGAATAAATATTATAATGGCATACTCTAATTTATAGAAAAAATGACATTTTAGGAAATTTTTTATATCTAATTTTAGTCAAAATCAGACATAAATTTTTAAAAACTTTAGTTATTTTTTTTTTCACAACATTTTTTCTGGTTAGTTTTAATCAAAATCCCACAGATATTTTTAAAAAACTTTAGTTTGGTCTTTTTCATAACATTTCCTCATTAATTTTAATGAAAATCTGACATAGATAAACTTTAGTTGAAAGTGTTTAATTTGCATAATTCGAGTACCCTCTTGTTTTTCACGATGCTGAATCCATTTATGCATTGAAAACTGTTTTTTAAACAACAAAAAGATTTTGAAATTATAATTCCTCATTTTTGGTGAATTCTAGTGAAAAAAGATTATTTCATCTATAAATCCACTTTTGGAGTGAAAAGATAGATCTCTCAATACTCAGTACATCCCCAATTAAAATGAATTTAAACTAATATAATTGAGAAATAAATATTATATGATTTTGTTTCAAATTATAAATTAAATTATTAATCATAATATATGTATTTTGGAGAAGCATTTATTAATATTGAGAAGAATCAGGTTTCTTAAAATGTAAACGTATTTATTTTTCAATTTTATGACATATAATAATTCATTTATATTAAATAATCAAAAAATTACACCATAAAAAATTTATTCTTCTCAGTATTTAATAAATCAAAATGAATTTAGATTTTTTATTTTATCTTTACATGTTTTATATGTATATAATATTTTGGGTTATCTAACATCATTTAACAACATATCCCTCCCATAGGAGAACGTAATGTACCTTTCCACTCTCCTCAAAATATGTTATATATCGAACCTAGTTACGAACATATTGAGTTTTAACAAGACATAAACTTGAATCACATATCATAAATTAGTGCTTCATTACATTGTATTAAGTATATAAGTACATAATTTTGAGTTCAAAATTCTCTATTTATATTATAGACAATATAATAATATGATGATTTACATATTCAAAAGGAAATGAGGAAATAGAGAAATTAATCCACATATCATGATATTGCTGCAATTGTCATAATTGCATGGATTTAATACATATCGAGGAAAATATTCCACCTATTATATGATTTTCTTTAATTTTACCAAAATCCACATAATATTATCCAATCATATAGTACTTTGAGACATATTATATAATTCTAAATATAAATTCTGTAATTTAATCTTATAATAATTATGTTTACACTTTAAAATGAAAACTATATATCCCCTATGGGGTTTTGGTTCGGGATAGCCATGTTTCACGTGCCAGATGCTAGTTGTAAAATGTTTAAGGCAGGGAGGGCATGACATGAACCCCTCCATCATGGCAAAGTTAATACATCTAAGCTAGCATGTGTGAACAATTCATTCTCTCTTTTCTGCATTTGTTTCGACGTGATGATGTCACTCTTCCTATGGTTATATTCCATCGATGATAATTATCTTTGGTTGTCTAATGCTTCTGTGTGTGATTTTCCTCTCTCCCTGCTCTCTTCCTTTTCTTCTTCAACTCCAGGGTGGTGGTTCGTCATGTCTGATTTGAGCACCCTCCAAGCGTCTCCCTCTCACGCGCTCCTTTTGTCTAAGAAACTTTCCTTCCTAGGCCTGCTCTAACAGATGCTTCTACTTTGGTTAAGGTCGGCTCCAGACTTCATAGCCAGTTGCTTGGGGGATGCTTCTAAAGTGCTTGGTTTCAGATCTATGATATTTTCCTTCGCAATTATGGGTCCATCGATGGTGTAGTAGCTCTCGAGGTGGTGATTTTAGGTCAAAGGTGGCACTGGTCTATGGGGCTTCTCGCATCTTGGCTCTTGATTTTTTGTGTTGCTAGTCCTAATTCACTCCTCGTTTTTATACTTTGTCTTGGGTGTTGGGTTCTTATTTCCTTTTAATTCTGTCTTAGGTGTTCATTTATTTTTATTTAGCTCTCTCCCTTTGGGTTACTTTCTTCCTCTCTAGTCTTTCTTGACTATACTTGGGTGGTGAATTTATGGTGGCGATAACCTTAGCATTGGTGTTCCTCTTCACTCTGATCTACATCTAGGCCTGTTTGTTTCCAAGTCACAAGCAATATCTCTTCTGGTGGCTCTCTCCTCTAACTCTAAATGTTCCATCTGAGCTCCATTTTGAAATCCATGCCTCGCTCCTCCCGCATAATGGCTCTGGTGAAGCCAGATGGTTCTACCCCCCTCTCCAGGTCTCGAGGTGATGTTGTATCTATTTCGGGTGGAAAATCCATGTGGGCAACGAGATGCTCTAGTCATGGGGGTCGTGGTACCCTTGGGGTTCGTAGTTCGTCGAGTGCTTCCATAGACGGTTGTTGTTGTAAACTAGTCACACAATTCGGTCATGGTGTGGGAGCAGGTGGCCGCAGGTAGGGGCGTCAATGTGGTTCAAAAACTATGGGCCTCTCCAGCCAAGGATGTTCTAGGTTTACGAGTCAAACATCCTCTAGGAGGAAAAGAGTCTCCTCAGTGATCCTTGAATTGGTCCAATCTATCTCTGCTCATCTTGACACCCTTGATCAAGCTCGTGGGGAGGATCATGAGGCCATCATGGCCAAATTATAGTGGCTCCAATACTTCCAGTGTAATGTTCATGAAAGGGTGGTCATGGTGTGGTGCAACCAAAATTTGGTAACAGAAAAGGTTGAAAATATGGAAACACTACAAGGAAAAGACCCTGTAGTAGATTTTTTTGAGGAATCCCCTATAAAAATAGCCCAGATATCCGTTTCTAGTGGAGGTCACAAGAGGGGGTTGGTGGGTGGAGGTTTTTACAGATGTATTTTTTGCAGTACGTTTCTAATCATAACACGCACCAATTTGTTTCATATGTATGCAACGCACCGGTGCATAGTAGAGGCTAAAGAAGCACTGTAGAGTTATTTTTTAGTACTGCAAAAAAATGGTGCACTTCACAAATACAACACACCGATGCGTTTTATATAAAACACACCACTGCATACTATCAAATGGCACACCAAGACACTGTACTCTGTACCAACCGACCCGGTGCATCTCAGTAATTTAGCACACCATAAAGAAGTGTGGTGCACCATTCGTAAAACTGCCCACTGCATCTCATAATCGATCACACTGAAAAAGGGTTAATTTAAAAAACATTACCGGTCGTAAAAAACTTCTTTTTTACTTGTTACAGTGTTGTAGAGATCTCAAGCACCAGTTTGAGTTTTTTCTTCTCTGAGGCACCCTACCATTGGTGCTCCCATTGCTCGCATTGCTTCCATCCATTGCTCACTGTGTGGAGTTTGAATTTTCCAAAATGATGGGAAGATTTTATTTTTAGTATTTTCTTGCAAATATTCCTCCTCGATGCCCAAATCTTTAGGTAATAGACTTTTTTCTCACAAACTTAACTTTTTTGTAGATTAATTTCTTAAATTGAGTTAAAATTCATTGTTTTAAAATAAATAAATAAAAATTATGTCTGGTGTACTTGAGTCGTTTGACTCGCACCATTCGAGGTGTGCCCTGTAAATTTAAAGGGCACATCACGAATGATCTTAACAGATACCGCATGACATTCTTGTGTGGTACCGAGAAATTTTGCACCACTTTAATAATAAAATAGTGCAGTGTGTGTCGGTTGCTGACTGCAATGACAATTTAAAATTTTAAAAAATAACACTCTATGTACAATTGTACGGCGGTAAGGTCATTTACTGAAACACACCGGGAATTATGTATGACTGTCGGGTGGTTCATTGTGCTATAACAACTACCCCAAGGTGGATATATTTTTAGATGCATCGCACAATTTTATTTTTTTTCAAGGTGAGTGAAGTTTTTTCATGTGCGTAGTGGGTGGTGCGTGACTATTTTTTTGGGTGTACAAAATGATTTTTTTTCTGATAAAAGTGATATATATATGTGAATCATTCAATGATGTCAAAGGAGAGAGGAAAGGAAATAACAAGAGTAGAGGGAGGAAAATTATAACATAATACAACAGTGCAAGGCATGGTAGAGGGAGAGAATTTTGTACCTGCACCCTATTATGGCACCCGTCCAGTTGCTATTGAGGGAGATAGGCCTGCTTAAGTTCTATTAGGAGGCTACATAACTCAAGGGGAATAGTGGGTTATTAGTAGAGTTGATCTACTGGTGGGATGCCCACCAACAGGCTTTCTGGGCTGGTCTTGGCCACTGGTACAAACCCACTAAGGAGGAATTTTATTTTACTACTGGCTTATCTAGGAAAGAGTGGGATTTTCCCCATTTCCAAGATGTCCCTGTCGGTTATGCAGCTGCGAGTCAGTTTCTGTACTCCCAGAGATACATTAGGGATGATATACATTCTCCTGCAGATTTTCAAGTGTCTGGTGGTTAGCTACACATTGAATTTTTAGGTCCACAGGAGGTTAGGTGCCTCTCACTATTACTGACTAAATTCCACATTCTACCAGTGGCAGGAAATGCATTAGTTGCCATATTTTATTTTATGTTGATTCTTTATTCTGGACACCACGACCTGTTAGATGGTCTACCATTTTTTTGGGATAGTTTTGTATTGCATTATATATATGCCATTCTCAGGCACATGGGAGGTTGACCTTCCATTTTGCATCAAATTTGTTTTGTTTATTTTTTTCTCAGTTTTCATAGACGAGGCCTACTTTTGTTCGCCAAGCTCGTAAGTCGATGTTACATGTACGAATGGAGATGTGGGGCCAAATTATTCCCAAGAGGGGCATTTTGGAATATCCAACCAGTATCTCTAGTCATGCATTGGAGCTGCTAGCAAGTGTTGATGATGACATGTTCGTGATGATGTCGCGTCCTTACGCAGGTTTGGATTGGCGAGGGTGTGCCAACATTCTCTTCACACAGGATGAGCTGCTAGATGCTAGAGGTAATATTAGTGTTTTTTTTAAATTAATATAGTTTCATTTTATTGTCTTAATTAATTAGAATAAAATCTATTCTAACATGTTCTTTAAATTTTTTTATTAAATTTTTTAATGAAATTCTCTAATTATTTTTGTGTACTATATCTTTTGTAGATATTGGCACATTGGTTGGGGACATGATTCCACCCCAACCGGATGATTCTGTAGATTTTGAGGAGATGACAGAGGCCATAGATCAGAGTGACAGACCCCCTCGGGTGCAGATACCCATAGGCATGCAACATAGGGCAGACATTCAATTCAGGATGGAGTTGGGTGACTACCTATGTAGACTCCTGGTTGATGAGGGAGTCTTCCCTACTACGATGAGAGATATGCAGGTTGATCGTATGCTCACAAAGCTTTGAAGGGACATGCCCCGCGATATGATGAGCCTTATGCATCATATCGTTGAAGATTCCACAATACTGCTGGCTAGGAGGGATAGCCATTGTGGAGATGCATGACAGAGCATATCAGATGATAATGATGAAGAGGGGAGTGATCATCATTCTAGTACTCCACCTCATGATTCTCCTTCACCTCCTGGAGATGATGAGCTGCAACCAACATCTATTCCTGAGCAGACATCTTCTGATCAGGCTGCACCTTCGGCTAAGCAGACTGCACCATCTGAGTAGGGATGTCCAGTTGAGTAAACACTATCTGAGCAGACACTTGATCTAGCTGAGCAGGCACGTCCATCTGAGTAGGCACATTCGGTTGAGAAGGCACATCTATTTGAGCATGAGGCACCATCGATTGAGTGGGCCTCTACTAGTTATAGTATTTATGTAGTGCCACCAAATATTTGACATTTATATGCAGTCCTATTATAATTGTATATTTTTGAAAATATATATATATATATATATATATATATATATATATATATATATATATATATATATATATATATATAGATATATATATATATATATATATGCATTTTATGTTCATGTATATGTACCTAATTTACTCCATGTTGGTGTTCATCATGATGTGTATATTGTTAGGTCATGTTAGATATGTTCCTTTAATTTTCTTGCATATAGATGTGCATGTTATAGGAATTATTTGACATGAGATGTATATTCAATGTTGTAATATCCCTATTTTATAGATTTTATTTATATAGTTGAAAATCCTAAAGGTTAAGTGAACCTAAAGGAAAACTATATGTGTGGACATATTGTTTTTTTTTTTAATTAATGAATATGGAATTTTAATTATTGTGCAAAGACTAGAGTAAATTAGGGACCAGGATTTCAGATCCATGAGGATGGAATTAAATACAAATATATTCCCAAAATCTCCAAAAATCCTTGCAGAAAATAAAAAAAAATAAAAATATAGATTGGAGATTAAAATCTAAAACATACCTCAGTAAGGTGGAAATTTACTGAGAAGAGGTGAAATAAAACTAGAAAGAGGAAAAAGCTAGTTTTAAAGAGCTTTTGTGAAAAAAACAAAAGTAAAGCCTAGGCTAAAAGAAAACAACATCATGATTTAACTAGATGCAGTTATGGAAACATACTGAGGGAAAGGAGGCTTAAATAAGCCATTCTTGGGTATACAAGAGGTTTTCTACGCCTTGGAGGAATTGGTCTCTACTCAGGGGTAGCTATGGATGAAAGCTCAAGTTTGGGTGGAAAATAGTCTTTACCAACATTGGTATGCACATTTATTAAATTTTGTCTTATTAATTTGTTATTATGATAATGATTGGATAAGATTTAATGTGTTCTATTTAGGAAGATAAGTTGAAAACTATGTCTTCTAAATTATCAATATGTGTAATAAATTATTTTATTTAGTTAGGATCAAGTGTCTAATATATTTAACAGAAATATAACTATAGCAGGTATAGTTGTTGTTTCTATATAGCTGCATAGACTAGTAAATTAAGTAACCAACAAACAGAATCTCTAAACGCAAGTATAAGGGTTTAAATATGTTGTTAGGTTTACATTCATTACTATATTACAGATATAAATACATCATTAGGATTGAATAATATTCTAAGATGTTAAGATAAACATGGTAATCCATAATATAAATTCCTATCCAATTCTGTAAACAAGAGGAAGTAGATATATGTTCAATGAGATTTATTGTATTAAATTAAGAAGGAAATATTTTGTACAAAATATCTACTTAAACTTAAACTATAAAAATTCATAAATTTGGAAATATATATACCTCTACAAACAATATAGTGGACAAGCATATTGAAAGCCATTATACATAGAGGGGTAGTATGTATAGAGAAACCATTATACATTCAGAATACAATATGGATTTAGAATCATTAAAATATGAATTATTCATATGCATATATGCATTCTGAATATAACAAATAAATTCTAAATCATGTACAGAAAGGTTTTGAGGATTTAAATTTATCTAACAAAGATAACCAGAAAATTATATTAATATCCATGAAAAATATCAGTTATTTTTGTCAAAGTAATACTGACTGAAAGTTGAATATTACTCATATTAATTACAAAATTTATATATACATTGATAAAACACCATTTAATTGAGATGGATGAATTTTGTACATGATAGCAACTAACTTGTAATTAGATGAAATAAAACTATGGTCAATTATTTTCCAAAAAAAAGTTGAAATGATGATGGTGTAAACTACGAAGGTGAAGTACCTGTACCAAAAACCCACACAAAGATGGGTTAGATTCAGATCAAAGAATATAAAACAATTAGACATAATATTAATAATTGTCAATATAATTAAATATGTAAACATACATTGCTAGCCAAGTATGAGGCGGTGAAGTTTCATCTGCTCATGAAATAAGAAAATTAAACATACAGATCAGTATGGTGAAATTAAAATGAAATTAGAATTATGTAATAGTATGGAATTTATAGAAAATGTAATACCTAAGTTTGGGATGGAGACCATATACTGGGTATTTGCTATAAATTCATGAAGTGTTCAGAAGGAAGAAAAGAGGGGTTTTCCTGTGTAATGAAATTTTTTTTAATCTCGGAAGTTATCAAATTTCTATTGATTTTAGAACAAAAGTGTTTAGATATATGAAATTAATAATAATTATTCTGAGTCTTTTCTACAAATTTATAAATAGTGAATTATAAGACAATACATACAGAATGAGTATATAAACAAAAAGGTAAGCAATGAGTACATATAATACATATAGAATAGAGTTAAAATATGTATTTAATCAAGTGTACATATAGAGATCGATTCTCAGTAAATTAATGAAGATAGAGTCAAGTCATTAAAACTACTATGTTGCACACAGAGAATATAAGCACACTATATATATTAAGGATTCAGTAAATTTCATTACAATGAAATGTTGGAATCAAATCCAAGTTCATTATTAGCAACAATGTAGGTTGTAAAGAAAACAAAATGCCTTCTGTGACAAATGAAATTAAGCTTAAAATTTGAAATTCTAGATTTTGTATGCACAGTGGAGAGTCATTCCAATAACGAAAAATAGAAGATTTCTTGATAACCATTTATGAATGGAATGGAAATGAAATCGAAAAATTTTATTTATGAATGCTTGAACTGAAATTCATCCAAACTCTATGGTTTGAAATGAAGAGGAAGGAACATCGAAAATTTTGAAGACAGAAAGAAGTATAATTTATACAATATTTAGACTATGAATTTATCTACATCTCGAATAAGAATTTATAGTTAACCTTACGTAATTTTTCTCACATCGAAACATAAATCATACCCAAAATTGCACCATGGGAAAATAAACTGCGAAAAAATTATGCAATCAAGTGAGACGACGTGAATGGAATTCGTATGGGCTCAGGGAATCACAACTAAGCTATTAGTAGGGAAAAACTCCAAACGACATCTGATATCAGTGAACAGGAACCAGAAATTTGGGGAAATGTTTAAATAAATGAAATCAAGACCTTCATAAGAGTGAAATTGACCTTAAATTATCCACGCCGAACCAAACAGTCAATTATAATGATGAATATGAACAATAAAACTAAATAAATGAAATACTGAAATGAACATAGAGGGAGGAGGACGTATTAATAGTGAAAAGATTTGGTTACTTATATTTTTTGAAAGAAATTTTAACCTCATATATGCCTTCCATGAATACGATGGAGGAAAGTCTCCTCTCGGGTTTACTTTGTAAACATACGAACGAGTTTGAAAGTTAAAATAATTTGGAAAGTGAATAAGTTAAAGGGAAAAACATTGTAACCATCATGAACAAGTAAAGAAATGAAATCCCAACGATTTATGTAAATCTTATGTTCGTTAAATTTTTTTTAGAGGGAAACGAAATTCCAAAAATATGTTGCCTGTGTGAGGTTCCAGAAAAATCGATGAGAATGGATGCAAGTCAGTCATGGTGCAAACGAAACATAGATTCACCAGAGCCGAACTCACAGTGAAGAATTCCAAAAAAATTAAACGATGGAAAAAAATGAAACCCTAGCTAAGATCCAATGGCACTAACAAAATACAATCTGATCTTCATTGTCAATCCATCAAAGAAAACCACCATATAGTTTTCCAACGGAGTTAATCGACCCATGTGACGATACAGGATAAGCGTACTGTTAATAAATGAAACTACGGTAAAGAAAGTTATCATTTAATAGCAGAGAGAAAATATTTCAATAAAAATTATATAAAATACGAGAGGATCAAATCAATCCTAAAAGCCAAATTGATTGAATATAAATGCACATATGGTAAGACTTACATAATATGATCTTGTCACGTCTGAGTTGCATACAAACCATAATGTAGCAAACGATAAGAGTATGAGGTACATCATGTAAATTCAATGTTTGGAGTATGGAAGAAACCATAGCAGAAGAAATATCCCTTACAAATATTTGTTGAATAAACCATAAATACATAAGGGTTAAAATAAATTATTGAACCATAGTAATATAGATTACTATGTCAAAGCATAGGAAATAAGTTAAGTTAAATTAGAAATTTCGTTGAATATATATATATATATATATATATATATATATATATATATATATATATGCATTATTGAAAAGATTCCTATATAGTTAGAGATAAAACCATACCTACAATATAGGAAATGAAATCCATGTCAAGATCATATATGGGGGTAATATATGATAGCATATATATATTTATGATGAAACTTTAAGGGTTAATTAAAGTTAAAGTGGATGTATGCATATAGTGACATATGGTAAGGTTTAGAGAGATGTGAAAGGATCTAAATATAAGTGTTAAAATAGTATCAGAATTATGAAATTATATACATTAACATAAGCATAAGGACACCATGTATATGAGAAGAATTTCAATTCAGATTCAAGGAATAAGTGGTTCCAAAAATATTCATAGTGATGAAATATGAGACAACATAATTAAATTTCCAAAGAAGGAAATAATATCCTTGAATGAAATTCTATAAGAGACTATATATGAACATAAGAAAATAATTAAGGAACAAAGGTAAATCTAAGAAAGTAACAATAGAAACAGTATAATGATATAAATATAAAAAAAAAATATTGGGTAGTAGAGTTGTTACAAATGGTATTAGAGCCCACGTTGAAACAAATGGGCCTATATGTCCCCACACAAGAAAAAAAAAACCCAAAATTATGTTGCTATGAAATAGAGGAGAATATTTTTTTTTTATTTACAGAATATGATGTACTAATTAATTTATGTGTATAGTGATTGAAGTGCAAAAATAGTAAAACTTCTATTATGAATGAAGAAGGAGAGTTGTACGTGGATCTGGGTGGTGGGGGAAACCCACCAAATCAAAATTCTCAATTTTTGGACATGATAAGAGATATGAAACGAGAAATGGTTCAGCTAAGGACTAGCAATGAATGAATTTTGCAAGCTAGTGAAGAGTAAGAGGGGTTGATCAAAGAGTTATCCTCACGGTCTAGTCATGAAAGTGAAGAACATGGAAGAAAGAGGAAAGAGACTGAAACCAAGTCAGAAGGGTCTGAGGGTGGGGAAGCATCTAGACATCATTCCAAAAAGAAAAAGTAATTGCAAGGAGAATTCTGAAAAATCAAACCTCCCACTT
The DNA here is from genome assembly GCA_034641835.2 of Pinus albicaulis. NCBI lineage: Eukaryota > Viridiplantae > Streptophyta > Pinopsida > Pinales > Pinaceae > Pinus > Pinus albicaulis. The sequence continues at coordinate 942,977,869 of CM076584.1, read as the reverse complement.
TTAATCGTGAAAAGGAGGAGGATGCAGAAGCTTGGCTTCTAAACATGGTTAAATAGTTTGAGGTATATGAATACAGAAGTAACCTAAAATCGACATTGGAAATTTACCAACTGTAGGGTAAAGCCACCCTTTAATGGGAAGAAACAAAAATGGTACATGTGTTGGATGAAAAAAATGTTACCTAGGAAGACTTTCTAGCCAAATTTAAGTCTAGGTACATGAATGAGAGATATTATGATGAAAAATCCAAATAATTTCATGAGTTGAGATTGGGACAGCTCACAATTGATGATTTTGTTACCAAATTCACTAACTTTCTTCGCTATGTGCCTTATATAACAGAAGAAAAGGTGAAAGTACAACGGTTTTTAAACTTCCTACCTACTATCTATAAAGAGAGAATCGAATTTGAGAATCCAAGAAAAATGGATGAAGCTATTCGTAAAGCAATACTTTATTATCATCAGTTTAAAGGAAGAGAAGATCAGCTAGAAAATTGGCAAAAGAAGGAGAAGGGGAAGGGTCACACAAATGTATAAAGAGTAAACACAGCATAATTAAATTTTTTTGGGAAGAACCACCGAAGGAAGAAATTTAATAAAAGTGGAGAAAGGCAACTAGCATAGTCACATACTCGGTCTAAGAATATTGATACAAACAACAAAATTGAATGTGCTATAAAAATTAAAGAACCACTAAAGTGTTGGGGATGTGGAGAACCTCACCTATTACGTGATTGTCCCCACAGAGCAATTCAGAACATTTAAGTGTTATGAGAGGTAACTACTGTAAACAACATTTCTCGAAACATTCCTAGGATTAGTGTTGCACTTGAATATCGCTAGGCTGAACACCAATCAACCATGATAGAAATCTAAGGTATGATTGCTAAACAACCTGTTTCTATTTTGATAGATCTAGGAGAAAATTTAAGTTATGTCAGTCCACATATTTTGGAAAAGTACAAATTAACATTAGAAATATTTCAAAAAACATGGTTAGTGTAGTTAGCTAGAGGAACAAAAAGAAAAGTGACCCATAAACTTCAAAAAATTGATGTAAATTTAAATGGGTATGAAACTGAAATTTATTTAAATACCTTGCCTCTAGGATGATACAATTTTTTAGTATGAATGGATTGGTTAGAGAAGCAAAAAGAAATAGTAAATTTCTTAGATAAAATGGTACATTATATAGATGGCAAGGGAAGAGTTGTCATAGTGAAAGGAAAACCAAAACCAATATCTATCAGACAAATTTCTGCATTGCAACCAAAAAGGATAGCAAGAAAGGGATACCAAGTGTATGATGTACAAGTGGAAGAATTGGGAAACCAAACTAAAAAGGAGGCTGTAGAAAATTTACCAGTGATCAGAGAGTTTCAGGATGTATTTCCAGGCGAAATCCCCCATCTATCCCGTAAAAGAGAAATTGATTTTTCAATTGAACTAGTACTACGAGCTACACCTGTTTCTAGGGCACCCTATAGAATGAGTACTCCGAAACTACTAGAATTGAAACTGCAATTGAAAGAATTGTTAGAAAGAGGGTACATCAGACCAAGTGTTTCTCCTTTGGGGCACAGGTGCTGTTTGTTAAAAAGAAATATGGCACATTCAGAATGTGTATAGATTACATATAGATGAATAAGTTAACTATTAAGAATAGATATTCTCTGCCAAGGATAAATGACTTATTTGATCAAGTCATAGGAGATACTATCTTTTCAAAGGTTGATTTAAGAACATGATATCATCAATTCAGAATAAAAGATGAGGATATCAACAAAAAAACACTTTTAACTAGATATCGACACTATGAATTGGTAGTCCTACCCTTTGGAATTACTAATTCACCGGCTACATTCATGTGCTTATTGAATAGTGTACTGCACAAGTATCTAGACATGTTTGTACTAGTGTTCATTAATGCCATTTTAGTGTGTTCCAAAAATGAAGAAGAACACAAAGAAAATCTCAAAATAGTACTAAAAACACTTAGAGAAGATAAATTGTATTCAAAACGCAAAAAAAATGAATTTTACAAGGATAAAATTCAGTATTTGCGTCATGTGATTTGAAAGGATGGCCTCTCAGTATACCCAGAGAAAACACAAGCAATAATGAATTGGCATGTACCCACAAATGTATGAGACATACAATCCTTTATGGGTATTTTTGGATACTACCGTAGGTTTGTCGAAGGATTTTTAGCATTAGCCTATCCTATTAGTTCCTTACAAAAAAAAGGATTAAAGTTTGAATGGACAAAAAAATGTCTTAGTAGTTTTGAAAAGTTAAAACTTAAAATAACTACTGCACCCATATTGAAAATTGTTGTTCCAACAAGGAATTTGTAGTTTGTATAAATGCATGTGTGGAAGGGTTAGGAGGAGTGTTGCTGCAAGATAACTCAATAATAGCACATGAGTCAAGAAAAATGAAGAAGCATGAACCAAACTATACTGAATATGACTTAGAACTAGCTATTGTGATACATGCATTGAAGATGTGGAGGCATTATCTGTTGGGAAAGAATTTCATACTAATGACAGATCACATATGTCTGAAATAATTCTCTACTCAACCAAATTTAATTTCTAGAGAAGCTAGATGGTTATCTTTCCTTAGCAATTTCGATATGGAAATCAAACACATTAAAGGAAAATGAAATACGATTGTTGATTCTTTGAGTAGGAATGTTGATCAAATTTTGACCAATGTAGGAAGTAGTGTGAAATTTGAAATTGAAGAACAAATTCATCAATTACTAATGCAAGACCAACAATATGTGAAATTGCAAGATAAATTTCATAAAACTGAAATTGTGGGACATACTAAAAAATAGAAAGGACTGATTTATTATAAAAAAAAAGATTGTATATTCCAAATGTGACATCCTTAAAACATGAAATTTTATATGAGTAGCATAAAAGACCTTATGCAGGTAATCCTAGTTATCAAAAACTAATTTCAACATTAAGGAATAAAATGTTTTGGCCAAGTATGAAAAAATATGTTGATGTTTATCTAGATAGGTGTTTAGAATGTCAGCAAGTAAAAGTGGAACATCAACATCCCGCAGGATTATTGAATCCTCTACCTATTCCATAATGGAAGTGGGAAGTGGTTTCGATAGATTTCATTATTGGATTTCCTAGAACCAAATATCAGCATGACTCTGTAATGGTGGTTGTAGACATATTAAATAAGGAAGTATACCTTTTACCAGTACAAACTTATGTTGGCACATCTCAAGTAGCCAATGTATTCATGAAATAAATTGTGAAATTACATGGGATCCCAAAATTAATTATATCTGAAAGAGATGAAAATTTTACTTCAACATTTTGGAAAAATATGTTTGGAGAAATGGGTACCAAATTGAACTTTAGTACCACTTACCATCCTCAAACATATGGGAAAACAGAAAGAACCAACAAGATTTTAGAAGACATGTTGCGCATCTATGTGATGGACAGACCTACAAGATGGGAAGATTTTTTGCATTTAGCAGAATTTTCATATAATAAAAGTTATCAACATTTAATTAACATGAGTCCTTTTGAAGCATTATATGACAAAAAATTCCAGACGCCAGTTAGTTGGAGTCAACCAGAAGATTAGTTGATTCTTGGACCTGATGCATTGAAGGAGATGGAAAGAACTGTGAAGAAAAATCATAGAGAATTCAAAGTGGGAGATCACGTTTATTTGAGAATTAAGCCTAAAATTGTACACTATATGTTGGTAGTTGTGCTAAGTTAGCACCACGCTACTGTGGATCATTTAAATTTTTAGAAAGAGTGGTGCCAGTAGCTTATAAATTAGCTCTATATAGTCACATTAAGGTTCATAATGTTTTTCATGTTTCCTTATTCAAAAAGTATATACATGATCCTACTCATGTAATTGTTTGGACTATGATATAGGTGGAAACCGAAGGGGAATTTCTTCCAGAGCCCCTTCATGTAATGGCACGGGAAGAAATCAAGCTCCCGAATAGGACCATAGCTAGGGTGAAAGTGCAGTGGAGGCACTTTACACTCGAGGAAGCTACTTTGGAGGGAGAAGAGGAAATGAAAGTGAAATATCCATCACTGTTTGAAAAGTGAACTGATATTTTGCAACACCGAGGACAGTGTTTTGTTTTAGAAGGGGAATATGTAATATCCCTATTTTACTAATTTTGTTTAGACAATTGTAAATACTAAAGGTTAAGTGGACCTAAAGGAAAACTATATGTGTGGACATATTATTTTTTTAAATTAGTAAATGTGGAATTTTAATTATTGTGCAAATACTAGAGTAAATTGGAGACAAAGATTTCAAGTCCATGAGGATGGAATTAAATCCAAATACCTTCCCAAAATCTGCAAAAATCCTTGGAGAAAATAAAACAAAAATAAAAACATTAGATTTCAGATAAAAATCTAAAAGATACCTCAGTAAAGTGTAAATTTACTAAGAAGAGGTGAAATAATACTAGAAAGAGGAAAAAGCTAGTTTTAAAGAGCTTTCGTGGAAAAACAAAAGTAAAACCTAGGCTAAAGGAAAAAATGTTGAGGGAAAGCAGGATTAAATAAGTCATTCTTGGGTAGACAAGAGGTTTTATACACCTTGGAGGAATTGGTATTTGTGGATGAAAGCTCAAGGTTGGGTGGAAAATAGTCTTTACCAAAACTGCTATGCATAGTTATTAAATTTTGTCTTATTAATTTTTTATTATGATGATGATTGGATAAGAGTTAATGTGTTTTATTTAGGAAGATAAGTTGAAACTATGTCTTGTGAATTATCAATCTGTGTAATAAATTATTTTATTTAGTGAGGATCAAGTGTCTAATGTATTTAACATAAATATAACTATAGCAGATATAGTTGTAGTTTATGTATATTTACATAGACTAGTAAGTTAAATAACCAACAAACAAAATCTCTAAACCCAATTATAAGGGTTTAAATATGCTGTCAATTTTATATTAATTAAAATATTACAAATATAAATATGTCATTAGGATTAAATAATATTATATTATGTTAAGAGAAACATGGTAATCCATAATAGAAATTCCTAGCAAATTCTGTAAACAAGATGAAGTAGAAATATGTATAGTGAGATTTATTGTATTAAATTAAGAAGGATATATTATGTACAAACTATGTAATTAAACTCCAACTGTACAAATTCATAAACTTGGAAATCTATATACCTATACAAACAATATAGTGGACAGGCATCTTGAAAACCATTATGCATAGATAGGTAATATGTATAGGGAAACCATTATACATTCAGAATACAATATGGATTTAGAATAATTAAACTATGAATTATTTATACACACATATGCATTCTGAATATAATAAATAAATTCTAAAACATGTACAAAAAGGTTTCCATGATTTAAATTCATCTAACAAAGATTACCAGAAAATTATATTAATATCCATGAAAAATATCAGTTATTTCGGAAAAAGTAATATTGACTGAAAGTCTGCAACCTCTGAACTAGGGTTTGCTCTGAACACCATCTGCATTCTGTTTCCAACACTAGCAGGGGGCAGTTCCCTGCTCCAGGATCTGCGACAGAGAGGGCTGGCCCTGGCCCAACGGATGGGACAGCCGGGGGCCCCAGGGGCCCCTTCTTTCAAACAAATCACGGTTGAAAAAGGTAAAAGCCCGATGGAGGTAGTGAGGATCATGGGTTTAGATTCTGCAGCAAACAAGAAAAAATAGGATGGCAATACCAAGGTAAGTCAACCCCACAACCAACCAAAAGTCATCAAGAGTCTACAGGAGCGAGATAAAATTCAATCCACCCAGGCAAAGAAACCCCGAGAAGAGGAAGCGGAGACCCAGGAAACTGAAGCAAATGAAAACCCTAGCTTGAACAACCATGATTCAAATGGGTTAGCATATGAAGGGATCCAACAGAAGAACCAAGGAAGATGTAAGCCGAAAATGAAGGAAATTCTCAGGGTAGTTATAAACGACCCGAAACTGCAAGCCTATAGAGATCATATGGCCATTCATGCGGTGATCTGGAAGTTCATTGGCTTTTGGCGCAATGAAAAATCCTCATGCCAATGGATCAAACAAACTTGGAAGCTGTGGGTAGATGTGCAGCTACACCTAGGTACCAAAGGTTTCTTCACGGTGGTCTTTGCAAGCCTGGAAGACAAGGACCGCATCTTTGATGGAGGACCTTATTTGTACACCTCAGCTAGTCTCTATATGAGACCCTAGAAACCTAACTTTGTGCTGGAACAGGAGACATTCATGCATGTTCCTGTGTGGATTCGTTTTTTTTCCTTGCTAATTGACTACTGGAGACCAGCAGCGCTGGAGCAGATTGGCAACACACTCAGGACTTTCATTCGAGCCTCTGAAGCCACTATCCTAAAAAGGTACACTTCCTATGCTCAGATCTGTGTTGAAATGGATGTTTTTGGGGCTTTTCATGAGGGTTTATGGTTGGAATACAGAAATGAAGTCTATTTTCAAGCCATAGGCTATGATAAAATACCCTTCAGGTGTCGAAAATTCCATGAACACGGCCACTTAATCCGGGAATGCCCCCTAAACAAAACTGTAGAGAAAGCCAAGGAGAAGTCGGGTAAGACCCAGGACGGTTTTGTCCGACCGACCAGAAGACACCGGGCCAACAGGAAAACCCCACCAAAGGTGGATAACTAGTTCAAAGGAACCTTGAACACCTTTGAGGTGCTTGGTGAGGATTCCCAGGTGGAAGAGCTTGCTCATTACCCAGCTTCTGAGCAGGAAACCATTATGGTGGCATAGAAGAGTACGCTTCCATAGATGCCGATCACAATCAATGACCTGCTCCTAGAGCACAGATTTGGGAAATATGCAAAAGGAGATGAGGAAATGGAATTAAGTGAAGTCATCACAGAGGATCAGGACTTAGGAGATATCCTTGAAAAAGAGGTTCTGGACCTCAACTCCATAGTTGAGCAATGGAAACAGAAAGGAATCGACCAGATCCCAGAGGAAGATATTGACAGGATCAACTACCTATTCCTATTGAGGCAAGATACAACATTAAAGGGTCTCAAAAGAAGTCGCGGGGCAAGAAAAGGCCTATCTATTAATGCACAAAACTTACACCAAACGCAGGCCAGCACTAAGCACAAAAATAAAAGAGGCAGAAGGTCCAACAGTGATGCACTCCAAGAGCTGGGTCAAATTTTGATCAACTCGGGTAAAATGAAAGCCCTTGAGGCTTTCTCCTTCTGCTCTTAAACTTGTTTAATCATGAAAGTCCTCTCATGGAACGCAATAGGGCTAGGAAGCCTAAGGAAACATAGAATCATAAGAAAGAAAGTCACGCAAGAAAAACCGAACATAGTTTTCCTTCAGGAAAATAAATGTTCCAGACAAAATTTGGAAGAACTAGGAAAGCACCTGGGAAGCGAATGGAGCACCTGGCAGTTGAAGGGAGTGGTATTGGTGGAGGCCTGCCCATTTACCATAATCCTTGCTCCCTTCACCTCCTAAATGCTGAAGCGACTAAATATTTCCTTTCCCTTGAGATGTAGATTTTGGGAGAGAAAGGCACCTTTCTGTTGACTAATGTTTACAGCCCACAATGACTAGAAGAAAAGCTACTGCTGTTGGATAATCTTACCAAGCTGCATCTTAGACATTTCAACTCCAAATCCATCTATAGATGGGATTTCAATATGATCACCTCTCTCGAGGAAAAGAAGGGAGGTTTTGGGTCTCGTAACAATGATGCAAATACCTTCATGTCTTTTATCAAATCTGCCAACTTGGTGGATATTCATCCTCGGAATGGAATCTTCACCTGGACCAACAAAAAAGGTGGAGACAGGCATATTGCCTCCCGACTTGATTACTTTCTAGTTTCTGATAGCATTCTTCTGGAGGGGGTCATTGTTGATTCTGATATCCTCCCCGCCGGGGGCTCGGATCACTAGCCCATCATGCCGAATGCCACCATCTTGGGTACACCCAAAAATAGACCATTCTTCTTTGAAAAGTTTTGGCTCATCCACCCGTATTTTTCTGCCAATATTAAGCTATGGTGGAAGGATCCCCTTGATGTCAAAGGACCTAAAATGTTCAGGCTCCAGGCCCACTTAAAACATTTAAAGAAAAAGATAAAAACATGGAACCGTGAAGTTTTTGGCAACATTTTTTAGGACAAACAAGCCTTGGAGCAGCAAATGGAATCCATTCACAACAACTAGATTCAAGGAATAATATCTTAGGATTCCATCAACACAGAGTGGGACTTGATGCAAAAGTGGAATGATAGATGCAAACAGGAAGAAATTTTATGGAGGCAAAAATCCCACATTCAATGGCTGAAAGAAGGCGAGAAAAACACAAAATTATTCCATAGATCCGCCATGGACTATAGGTGTAATAATAAGATAACCAGGATTAAGGATGAGCAGGGTAATCTTTTCCAATCACATCAAGAAATTACCTCCATCCTCTGTAATCACTTAAAACTCATTGCCACAAAACCCAACTCTAACAGACAGGAGGCTATTAATGCAGTCATCTCCTCTATCCCTAAAATTATAACAGAAGAGAAAAACAGAGCTTTGTACCATCCGGTAGCCATCCTAGAGTTAGAAAAAGTAGTCAAAGAGATGTCTAATGGGAAAGCCCCTGGCTCGGATGGTTTTACCATTGACTTTTTTAAAGCTTGCTGGGATGTTGTGAAGCAAGACACTTGGGAGGTAGTGGAGGACTCTAGAATCTCTTCCTCCATTCTCAAATCCCTGAACTCCACCTTTATCGCCCTCATACCCAAGGAAGAGGTTGCCTGCACCCCCTCCAAATTTCGACCTATAGTGCTTTGCAATGTGCTGTATAAGATTATATCAAAGGTCATGTCCAACAGATTGAAACCAATACTACCTCTGATTATATCTGAAGAACAGTCGGGTTATGTGGAGGGAAGGAAAATAATGGACAATGTCCTATTAGCTCAGGAAATGGTCCATACCCTGCAATCCCAAAAGAGAGCAGGTATGATGATACAACTAGACCTCTCAAAAGCTTATGATAAGGTCAGTTGGATCTATCTTGAAGCCGTGCTAGTAGCTTTCGGTTTCTGCCCAAGATGGATTACATGGATCCTAGCTATGGTGAGGTCTCCCAGCTACTCTATCCTGGTCAATGGTGCCCCTTATGATCCTTTCCTTCCATCAAGGGGTATTCAGCAGGGAGACCCCATCTCTCCTTTCCTCTTTGTTATCCTTATGGAAGGACTCAGTTGCATCATAAAATCTGCAAGGGATAAGAACGTCATCAAAGGTCTCAAGCCCCTGAATCATACTCCGGAAACACTCATCAACAGTTTTTTGATGATACCATGCTGCATGGAATGCCCATTGTGAAGAAAGCTAAAGGTTTAAAATCCATCTTAAACCTGTTTAGTCAAGCTTCTGCTATGGATCTTAACCTTGAAAAATCCTCTATTTTCTTTTTCAATACTCACTTATCAATCCAGAAGCACCTTACAAATATTCTGGGTTTCAAAAAATGTAACCTACCTTCCAAGTATCTGGGCATACCTCTAACGGACAAGCCATGGAAAAAGTTACACTGGGAAGGTCTACTTTCCAAGCTAGAGGACATGAGTAACCACTGGACCAATAGAGTCCTTAATTTTTCTGGCCAGTTAGTCATGACAAAGTTTGTACTCCAAGCCATACCCCACTACATGCTCTCGATTCTACCAGCACCAAAAGGGGTTCTTCAAAAAATAAGATACATTCAAAGGACCTTCCTCTAGTCTGGTAAGAAAGAAAAACCCAAATGGGCGCTGGTGGCTTGGGATAAACTTTGCAAACCTAAAATCCTGGGTGGTCTACGGTTGCATGATCCGGAGGCAGTCAACAAAGCCTACGGAGCAAAAATTTGGTGGCGCTGGGTCAAGGAGCCCCACACTCCTTGGGTGAGAATATGGAAGGCCAAATATGTAGAACAATGGAGAAATGAGGAGCTTAATACAATAACTGACGCCCCAGTAGGCTCCCCTATATGGAATCTTGCCAGGGCTAATAGACACATCACCTAGAATCATTGTTTTTTTTAGCTTCGTAATGGTACCAATGCTTCATTTTGGGAGGATGCATGGAAACAGCTTCCGAAGCTAGGAAACCCTGATTTACAACCACTACAAAGATGGTTTCAGACTCTGAGTAAGTTAAAGGTCCATTAGTATTGAGCAGATAATGATGATAATCAACAGTGGTGAAAATGGAACTTAACCCCCCCCCCCCCCCACCGGATGGGAACATGTCAGAACTCCTACAATCCCTCAATACTGCCCTTGGGAAAATACTAATACGGGCTATGCAGGGGCAGGACCTTCTTCGATGGGGTAAGCTCAAAGGTGGCACATTCAATCTCAACGAGGCTTGGAAATACATATAAAACATGGAAAATGAAGACGGAGTTGCTTGGTTCTCCAATGTTTGGGACAACAACCTTTGGCCAAAAATTAAAACCTTTCTCTGGATTCTTATGAACCAGAAAATTCTTACCTGGGAGAATTTGGTGAAAATAGGGTTCATAGGACCTTCCAGATGCCCCCTTTGTGAGGAATAGGAGGAAACAATGAACCATTTTCTTAATGATTATGAATTGACCAACCACCTATAGGAATGGCTCAAAGACCTCTTCAAACAAACTAACTGAACTAGAGGTTCCATTCAAGATAGTATTACCAACTGGCTCTCTAATTACTCAAATAGCAACATGGTTAACACTCTGTGGAGGATGAGCCCCGGCTTCACTATCTGGATGATTTGGAAGGAAAGGAATAATAAAATATTTCAGAAACAAGGAATCAGGCAACTGGATGACATCAAAATTCTGATCATGCAGGGCTTGAAAGAGACGGTACTTACCTTCTACCAAACCGAGCAAGCGGACATGCTATCTCCAAATGATGTTCGCATTCTGGGGCTGTTTGATATCTCTGGCTCAATGGGGCTCAATGCTCATGGAATTGACCTCCGGCCAACTCCCTCCCCATCGGTTTGGAAAGCCCCTATCCCGGGCTTCTGCAAGCTAAATTTCGATGGGGCACCAAGTGGCAACCCTAGTCCAGCAAGAATAGGGGGTGTCCTAAGAGATGAGAAAGAAGAAATTATTCACATTTTCTATACGGAATTGGGTGACCCTACAAAAAATGAAGCCGAATTCACCGCTTTGGAGCAAGGGCTCTGGATCCTAATTCGTCTTGGAAAAGGTTTGGTCATTGTAGAAGGCGACTCCCATCAAACCATCAATGCCATAAGGAAGATCCAGAATGGAACGAAACCAGGAAAGGCCACAAAGCACTGACGTCTGGCTGCAGTCACAAAATTAATTACGGAGCACCTAACCTCTCTAAGTAGTATAATTCTTCAAGCTATGCATAGGAAAGCTAATGCGTTAGCTGAATGTATGGCCAACTATGTTGTTGATCACCCATCAAAATTCCATGACACGTGCTCGCAAGACATAACGCAAGAGAAACTTTGGGATAATTGCTCCATCATCTCAAGGAGGGACATAACTGCTCGGTCGAATGAGGAGGATAGCCTGCAGATTGCAAATCATCAATAGTAGATGTGGATCCCCAGTAAGCTTAATGACCTTGGTTGGCACCGTCGGGAAATGTCCTTTGGCATGCTTTGGGAAAGGCAACCAACTATCTGAAAGGACATCCGAAGGATCAACCGATCCTTGTGGCGGCCGACGTGGTGTATTCACGCATATGGAAAGATCGACCTTAACGAGCGGAACTCCGATCGCAGCTCTGGCATCATTGGTTGGAGCACGCAACAAGCTGCCATTTATCATTATAATAAATGGCAGAAGACCAGACTATTATAACCCCTCATGGCCAGTCATTCTATATATCGCTTGGCCTGCACCTACTTATTCATTTGTTTCCAAGCTTTAAGGTGTTTGTGCTCTAGTTTGGTGCTCTAGTTCTCTGTTATTTTGGAGCTCGTTGTTCTATTGAATCTGCAGCCAATGGAAGACCACAACCTCCGCAGTGTCAAGGCCTCGCAGGCTCTCAAGAGGGCTAAGGAATGTTATGAAACCTCAATATCCAAGAAGAGCAAACAAACAATCGATCTGCTTCAGGAGAAGGTCAACAAGTCCAGAGTCACGGTGGATGATCAAACCGTTAGCGAGGAGGTGGATTGGCTGGTAGACCTAGGAACACCCTCCACTCAGGCAACCCAATTCCTTCAAACCCAGGCTGTTGCTTGGAAAATGAAGACAATGCTAGCAACAACCATTGACATGCATGGAGCGGCCGTTAAGGACACCTTTGCTGCAACATCCATGGCTTCTGCTAAGAACACTCCGAGCTTGGATAAACTTGAGATATCCATGAATTCTCTCACTGAAGAGCTCTGAATGCAAGCTAAGGCATTGGATAATTTCGTTAATCGCTTAGACCTGTACCTCCAACATTTCCTCAATGTATTCATCGAGATCTCGGCAGACAACTCTCACACCATCATCATTTGTTGCTTCAAGCCACGAGTGCTGCTGAACGGTGCTGAAGAGGCCAGCCCAAGCACTGCGGGATAGTCTGGTGCCTCCAATCCCATTCCATAATGTCTGTTTACACTGTTTGGTCTTTTTACTTTCTGTTAATATTGTCTGAGCCGCCCGTCAGCGGCCTTTGTTATATTTTAAGCAAGTCCTACTTCATTAGCTCCATTCTCATCATAGGAAACCTTGCGTGGCTGGCTTGTTTTGGGGCTATTTTGCGCGTTCCCACTGCTACATGAGTTAAATCTTGGTCTAGCTTTCCTTCAGATGTGCAGTTGAACCAGCCTGGGCACATCTATGGTTTTTTGAATCCATCAGTCCATTTTTTATCTATATGTACTTTATTTTTCTCTATTTAATATAATTTTGTTGACTTACACAAAAAGATATATTGACTGCAAGTCGAATATTACTGATATTAATTACAAAAATTTATATATGCATTGATAAATCATCATTTAATTCATATGGCTGAATTCTATACATGGTAGCGATGAACCTCTAAGTAGATGAAATAAAGTTATGGTCAATTCTTTTGCGAAATAAAGTTGAAATGATAATGGTGTAAACTACGAAGGTGAAGTACCTCTACCAAAAACCCACATAGACATGGGTTAGATTCAAATCAAATAGAATCTAAAAAAAAATAGATAGAATATTGAGAATTCTCAATATAATTAAATATATAAACATACCTTATAGCTAAGTATGAGGCGGTGAAGTTTCATCTGTCCATGAAATAAGAAAATTAAACATACAGGTTAGTATGGTGAAATTAAAATGGAATTATAATTCTGTAATAGTATGGAATTTATAGAAAATGTAATACCTGAGTTTGGGTTGGAATCCATTGGGTATATTATATAAATTAATGAAGTGTACGGAAGTGGGAAAAGAGGGGTTTTCCTGTGTAATGAAACATTTTGTTAATCTTGGAAGTTATCAAATTTCCATTTATTTCAAAACATAAGTGTTTAGATAAATGAAATTATTAATAATTATTCTAAATGTTTTCTACAAATTTATAAACAGTGAATTATAAGACAATACAAGCAGAATGAATATATAAACAAAAATTTAAGCAATTATTGAATATGATACATATATAATCGAGTTAAAATATGTTTTTCATCAAATGGAAATATAGAGATCGATTATGAGTAAATTAACGAAGCAAGAGTCAAGTCATTAAAACAACGTCGTTGCAAATAGAGAATATAAACATGCTATATATATATATATAATGATTCAGTAAATTTTGTTATAGTGAAATGTTGGAATCACATTCAAGTTCGTTATTAGCAATGTGTTCTATGAAATAAGTTGTAAGGAAAACGAAATGTGTTCTATGACAAAAGAAATTAAACTTAAACTTTGGAATTCTAGATTTCGTATGTAAAGTAAAGAGTCAATCCAAAAAATGGAAATAGAATATTTCTTTCTAACCCTGTATCAATGGAATGTAAAGGAAATCGACAAATTTTATTTGTGAATGGTTAAACTGAAATTTGTCCAAACTATGTTGTTTGAAATTGACAGGAAGGAACTTCGAAAATTGGGAAAAGAGAGAGAAGTGAAATTTATATAGTATTTATACTATGAATTTATCTAAGTCTGAAATACGAAGTTATAGTTAACCTTATGTAATCGTTTTCACATCGAAATGTAAATCATACCCAGAATTTCACAATGGGAAAATCAACTACGAAATACTTGTGCAATCAAGCGAGAGGACACGAATGAAATTCGTATGGGCTGAGGGAAGCACGACTATGCTATTAGTAGGGAAAAACTCCAAACAACATCCAATATAAGTGAATAGGCACTAGAAATTTGGGGAAAACGTTTAAATAAATCAAACCGAGATATTCATAATCATGAACCCTTAGTTAAACTAAGCAGGTGGGGGGGGGGGTGTGAATCAGTTTAATACATTCATGGATTTTAAAACATTCCTTTAAACTTATTTACACCTCCATTTCATGACCACCTTAATATATAATGAAACAACAAGCTTAATATGTGAGCAGCATGTATTAAGAAGATTAAATACATAACATCAACACATAATCATCATGCATATAGACAAAAGATATAAGTGGAAACCCACACGGGAGAAAACAACATATTATTATTTTTGTGATGCAAAGGAAAGCTCCAACTCCCTCTCACCAATGATTTTATGTAGGCTCCAACCTACAGTAGGCTACTACCTCAAATTTTGCAAGCTACAAATTGCAAGGAAGCTCCAACTCCCATCTGTTTTCTAAAGGCTCCAACCTATAGGAGGCTTCTACCTCAACCAGCTCTAACTGGAAATTTATCAAGCTACAAATTGAAATGGAAACACCAAATCCTGCGTATTTTATGTAGGCTACAACCAACAAGAGGCTCCTACCTCAACTAGCTCCAAATGGAAATCTAGCAAGCTACAACATAAAATGGAAGCACCAACTCCCATGTATTTTATGTAGGATACAACCCACAAGAGGCTCCTACCTCAACTAGCTAAAAATTGATATCTATCAAGCTACAACTTGATATAGAAGCACCAACTTCCTCACTCTACAATAAAATCCTATGATAATTTACCTGGATATTAGCTCTGTTTTTCTCCTTCTTCACTGGTGTCCTTCCAGCCTTGAAATTTTATTTATACCATCTCTAGATCTTCACAGCTTCTCTATCTACTCTATCTTCTTCTTCCACTCTCTAACATATTAATGCATATGACATTAATATCACTTGAAGTGATCACCATCTCATTGTTTGAATTCAACATGGGAATATCAAATGAACATGCACAACTCTTTTCCGTCCACCTTCTCATTTTCTCGCTCATCATTTCAGGAGGTCACAACACTGTCTACTCATTTCAAAATTAATTTCGATTTTTGCTTTGCCTATGTAGACTTGCCTTTGCATCACAAAAAATATAAAAATAAATAATAATTTTTCAGTTACAATCAATTATTTACTCAACCCATTAGTTTCTTCGCTTTTTTGTGTGCTTTTCCTCTTCTTCTTGTTGTCTTTGTGTCTTTTCTGCTTCTGCCATTATATTTCACCTTTTCTGCACAATTGCCCCTTTTAGCCTGAATATTCTTCCACACCCAACCCCTTCATTAGCTTTACTATCGTAACATTGTTCTTCCCAAGCTCCTGGTCCTTTGATTTACATTCAGATCATTTCTTTGTAACCTGTGGGATATGGCCCACATACAACTCCCATTATACACATGGCAGATTACAAATCCAATCTTTAATCAACATACTTATGTTTATCGATCAACAACAAACACACACACACATATATATATAACATACATATGATTAGAAATCAACAACATAAACTTTATAATATGTTACATATAAAATACATGGATCAAGGGCTATTGGGTCCCACAGTGCTTTACCAATCATATCTCATCACAAATTCTTGCTCGCAGGTTTCCCTCTCTACCATTATAAATAAACCATAAACCATGCTATATGCAATCTATTCTCATGCATGGTGCTGCAATGTGGACTCCCTTCACCACATCACGTCGCTTAATCCTTACCGCATCACAACCAAAACAACATACCTTGCGATGTCTTTGAAGTCAAACCCTATTTCTTCCAGGATAAGATTTTGCGTAAGGTCGACACGTGTCCCTCCATTTCACATCACAAAAAAATTAACTTAACTTGCGGTCGCCTTCCTGCTATCCCTTAAGCGTTGCGATGTGTGGTCTCACGATTCTCCATCCACCATTCATCTGCCCGCAGATATAATAGTCCTCATCTGATCGCACTTCACACTTTATTATATTTACTTTATGTTTATACTATATTTCTTGAGATCTTTGATTTTTCACTGTGCCAACATGTGTCTTGTCCATTTCGCATCGCAAATACATTAACCTACCATGTGATGCCTTAATGCTAAATTATTAAATGTTGTGATTTTGTGAAACCACTCCTGATGTGATTCGATCTTCACCGTCCCTCTCTCGCCTTCAATTTTGCGATCTAATCCTGACTGTCCATTCGCATCCCTTGGAATTCTTCAAATAATTCTCTGCCTTAGTCATTTTTCAATTGTTTACACTATCTCGCTCTGTGACTTTGGCTCTTGTTGCTCTCGCCTCGACCTCGCAACTCTCTCCGCTCTCGCCTCTTCCTCTCACCTGTCACCTCTTCTTTCTTTTTCTATGTGTAGGATCTCTGGTCCTTGTTGTGTCTAGAAAATTTGATTGCCTTCAGTTGTCTCTACCTCTTTGCTATTTCTGCTCCATTCCCTACATGTGCTGCATTCACTTCCTCTGTTGTCTCTGCCTCTTTGCTATCACTCCTCCATTAATTGCATGTGCTTAATTTTCTTCCTTTTTTGTCTCTACCTCTTTGTTGTCTCTACTCCATTCACTTCCTTTGGTGCCATCTTAACTGCATTCACTGCCTTAGCTGTCTTTCACTGCCTTAACTTACTTTGTGCTTTTGCTGCTTCTTTGCCTTAATTAATCATGCTAAAGCTTCTCCATACTTCTCCTTTGCCTCTTTTTTGCTTCTCTCTACTTTAGGTTATATTTATATGGATTCTCTTTTGCCTCTCTACTCCCCATTGCTGGACATTGCCTGATATTCTCCTTTGCCTTATAACTACTACTTCTTTGCTCCTTTGCCATCAATGATAATTCTGGTGTAACTCCTTTCTGATCCTTTGCCATCAATGGAAATATCTCCAATAGTCTCCCCCTTTGGCATTGATGGCAACACATCCACCAATACTCCAATACTTCCTCCAAGAATTCCTCCCCCTTTCGTTCTGAGAAGTGGGTTTCTTCCTCTGCTTGAATTTTAGAAGAGCCTTTCTTCTTCTTCTTACTTTTCCTCCCCCTTTGACATCAATGGAAAAAGGTTTCACATCTCCCAGTGTAGATTTTGTCTTTTCATTTCCTCTCTCTGAGTTATGTTTAGGGCTTCTTCTTTTGACGTTATACCTTGCTGCTCCAGACTGGTGTACAAGAGTTGATGGGAGAACAATTTTGAGAATCATTGAACTTTTATATACATAGTAAGTTGATACTATCCCAAAGCACAGACTCCTTGCACCTGTTTATAGCTGAAAGTGATGACAAGGACACTTCATAGAACAAACTTATATAATTATACTTATATGATTAGAGATGTAGCATTGGAACAATATTTAAATACAAGGAATGCTCCATATGACATATAAAGTTTGCTCCAAATATACTTCAATCCATATTATGACCTTCATATGAGATAAAAATATGTAGTACACATCTATTCAAATATGACATGCCAATATATCTTTTATAGCTCTGGTTCACCATTATTGCTTGTTGGTGGTGATATGAGCTAGGCTACTGACCTGGATATTACACTTAACAGCTGAAAGGTCCTTGTTACTGATGTGAAAAATAAATCAAATCAAAGCTTATAATTTATTGTGAGATTAGAAAATATCTTTCAATATAAGAGACCAAATGACTTTTCTGCTTGTACAGTGTACTTTCAAAAAAAACCCTTGAGGCTAGATACATTCAATGTATTGGTCAGTCTCACTTATCAACTCTGCAATTTTATTTATGACATAAGGGGGTATGTATGTCAATGATCAAACTCTATTTAATGGTGAAATACCAGCAAATCCTTTTTGCTGAAGTATGCTTTAGATGGATCAATAGAGACTCTTGAGCTTCAAATGTAAGATTAACACAACTATTCCTTCATACTGCATATACTGTAACTGTTCTATCATGATGATCTTCAAAAAAACATCTTCATGTTGTTTAATTGAAATATCAACAAACAAACTTCACAAAATTTTATAAATTATCTTAAGAAAGAGGCCTTGAAGATATATTTATACTGACTTGAGGAAGGCATGCAGTTATATCTAGAAATAGATACTCCTTCAATGCTCAATATACTCCTTCAAGTGTAAACAAGATAATGATCCTTTTGCACTTCCATTGACCCTTTTATTCTTTAATGATGCAGATAACATTGGGTATACAACTTTGATGTACTTCTTCCATAATACTCTAATCTTGAGGATCTGTACCATACCACTACTTCATTGATAACACTTGGTATTATTATAATTGGCAGGCTTCTTGCTCCAAGTACCAATTGATACTAATTTGAAAAAGTATGTAGTAATTTCACTTCAGCTCGCACATGCACCCATAGTTAAGACAACCTTCATAGTTTCTACAATTGAGATCTCCACTCTTCTTAACATCAATCATCAATATAATGAATATGATCTTGTCATCATTAACCTTTTGCTTATTCTGTCACTCTGGCTTCAAATAATGTCACTGTATATTTCTTTCTAGGACTGCTCCAGAATCATTGCTTATCAATATACAATTCAATTGTTCTAACATACTGATCTTCGGGATGGCATCTTTAATTTCTTTACTTGGAATCTACAAGGGAATACCACTCATAGTTTTATCACTCATTTAAGATATTTCCTCCAAGGGGACCTTCTATAGATCAAATATGGAATGATATAATGATGATAAACATTTCTCTTACTCATCCTTCTTAAATTTGTTTCATTGCTAACTCTTGTAGTGTGATTCACAGTGTTATCATCCTCTATGGATCTTTCTAGTTCTATAGATCAAAGCATAATTTTTGTGATTTTAATCATTCATCACTTAGTGTGTTGTTGTCTTCTTAGATTTCATGTTCATGGCTGATGTTCCCTCTACCACCATGGTTTCTTGCTGCCTTTTCTCCTTCCATCGACTTGTTGGCTATTGAGTGCTTCAGGTATTCTTCTTCCTTTATAGTTGTCTGTTAGAGGAATTTTCCTTTCCCATTCTGAAATTTTAGCTATTATTATTCCATGGAGCTCTTCTTAGACTAATTATATGGGGACTAATTATGAACTGATCTCCCCCTAGGATGTTTCTTCTTATTTATTGTTGGCTAGATATTTGTGTTTCTTCCTAGAGCATCTCCCCTTGAGACTATTATGGATTCATTATGTTATTGAAGTAACATGCTCCCCCTTTCTCTTTTCCTTCCATACTCTATTGGGGTTCTTCATAATGTCTCCAATTATTTTTGATTCACAGTTTTGTCTGATTTGATTGGATTCCACCATCTGTCTAGAGTTATTTAATGTATATGGCAGCTTACAGTCTTTTTCTTTGTGACCAAGATTGTGTCATGAATAACATCTTATTTTACCTAAGAAAGGTTGAGCTAATGTATGGCATTTTGTTACCCTTTCTTAATGCAATTTACATTCAACATATTTATGTCCAAATTCATTGCATGAAAAATTATAACCATGGAATTGATTAGTTTACCTAATGAAAGTTTGTCCTCTCCATTTGTTTGCTTGAGGTAGTCTATTCATTTTCTGCATCCTTTGTTGGTTGGACTGGATTTTCTTTGTCTTGCATGCTGCAATATGTCTAGGCTTGTGGCAGGAAAAACAAGTGATACTTCTCATGGGAGGAAATAATCTCCTTTGACAGCTTCTGAATTTATTCAATTAATATTCAGGAGTGTATGGGCCTTTTGTAGCTGATTGTTTCTTCCTCTCATTCTCTATCCTTTCATGTTGCTACTTGTTTCTTTTAGTTTCTTTACGAATCATGTTCTTGCTGGCTTCTACTTCTGTGAAAATCTTTTGATCTCCTTCATTATCCTTTACAGCTTTTACAAAAGTGATATTCATGTGATCTTCTACCTTGGAGTTAATTGTTTCTCTTTCATAGCCTAACCCAATCTTTATGAGAGGACATCTTTGAGCATTTAGTATTTTTCGAACTATTCAAAGCTTTTCATTCGTGGAGTGTTCATAGATAAATCCCTTTGAGAATTTTCTATTTTCTTTCTTAGGCATACTACTTCTTCTTCCAATTTCTCTTGCTCCTGATGTTTATATTTAATTTGACTAAGCAGAATTTCTTCCACCTTCCTAGCTTCTTCAAGTTCTACTTTCAATTGAATGAGGTTTTCCGAATCAGGTTCTTCCTTTAGGAGAATGTATTTTTGTTTTCTACACTTGAGTCTAAGTTTGTCTATTTCCTCCAGGGCACTCCTTAGCTCCCCCTCAAGATCTACCTCACCTTCTTCCTCATATTCAAGAAGGAATCCTTCAGGCTCTTCCTTGGCCATCAACACAAATTCAAAGGTTCCTCCTTCATTTGAGGATTTATTTGAGCTTTCAGATGCACTGCTATCTTACTGAGCATAAAATGATATTCTATTGACTCTCTTCCCTTTCTTCCATTTTTTTTTTTTCTCTTTCTCTTGTGGCTAGTTCTTTGTTTTCTTATGAGAAAAATTAGATGCATAGTGCCCCACTCTTCCACAGTTAAAGCACTTAAATGGAAGTTTACGTTTGTATTTACTTGTGCCTTTATCCAATCTTCTGACTAATTTGACCTCTTCTTCATTTGAGCATGAACATGTATCTTCCTTCTATTTCATGCACATGTCTACCTTAAAGGCTGCCTCCCTCACATTTGACATCCCTTGTGGAAGTCTCATCTTATAAATTGTTAAGTTTCCAAGCAATTGGTTCATGGTAAAGGTTTACCAATTTGTTGTTTCTTATATGGCTGAAACCTTAGGGTTAATCCTGGATGGTAAAGATCTCAATACATTTTGCACAATTACACATTCCTTAATGGGTTATCCTAGAGCTTTCATGTTATTCACAATTTCCGCTACTTCTAAGAATAAATTGGTTATATCTTCATCTTCATTCATTTTTACATTTTCAAGCTAAGCTCTATAGGTTTGCAGCTTTGCCATCTTCATCTTTTTATCCCCATCATGGATACTTTCTAATGTATCCAATATTTTTTTTCCACTGTTGCTATGCATTACTTTGATAAATGTTTTGTCACACAGACCACTTTAGAGTGCATTCATGGCTTTTGCATTGACTATAAAATATTTTTTAGCTTATTTCTTTGTGTTATAACCCTTTAGGGCATATCCTAATTCCACAGCAGCCGAAAATTCAATTCCTAGAGACATTATGTACGTCCTCATTATTATTTTGCATAAGGCATAATTTGTGCCAATAAACAAAGGGGATTTATTTGTTGAGCATCCTTCTAGACTAGCCATATTGGGGACCTACGATCTCCTTCCAGTTGTTAAATTGATACAGAAGGAACTGGCTCTGATACCAATTTTTGAATAGTTACTTAAACAGAGAGGGGGGGTGAATCAATTTAATACATTCATGGACTTTTAAAACTTTCCTTTAAACATATTTACACATTCATTTCATGACCACCTTAATATATAATGAAACAACAATCTCAATATGTGAGTAGCAAGTATTAAGCAGATTAAATATAGAACATCAACACATATTCATCATGTATATGGACAAAATATATAAGTGGAAACCCACAAGGGAGAAAACCACATATTTTTATTGTTGTGTTGCAAAGGCAAGCTCCAACTCTCTCTCACCACTGATTTTGTATAGGCTTTAACCTACAGGAGGCTACTACCTCAAATTTTGCAAGATACAACTTACAAGGAAGCTCTAACTCCCATATTTTTCTTGCAGTCTCCAACCCACAAGAGGCTCCTACCTCAGCCAGCTCCAAATGGACACATATCAAGCTACAACTTGAAATGGGAGCACCAAATCCCATGTATTTTCTATAGGCTACAACCCACAGGAGACTCCTACCTCAACCAGCTACAACTGGAAATCTATCAAGCTACAAAATTGATACAGAAGCACCAGCTTCCTCACTCTACAATAAAATCATATGTTGATTTAACTTGATATCAGCTCTGTTTTTCTCCTTCTTCACTGTTGTCCTTCTAGCCTTCAAATTTGCTTCATATCATATTTGGACCTTCACATCTTCTCTATCTGCTCTATATTCTTCTTCCACTCTCTAACCTCTTAATGCATGTGATAGTAACATCATTTATAAATATCACCTTCTCATTGTTTACATTCCACATGGGAATATGAAATGAACAGGCACGGATCTTTGCCTTCGACCTTCTCATTTTCCCACTCATGATTTCAGGAGGTTACAACACTGTCTACTCAATTTAGAATTAAATTGCATTTTTTCGTTGCCTACAGAGACTTGCCTTTGCATCACAAACAATATAAAAATAAATAATACATTTTCAGTTACAGTCAATTATTTACTCATCCCATTAGTTTCTTCACTTTGTTCTGCATTTGTCCTCTACTACTTGATGTCTTTGTGACTTTTCTGCTTTTGCTGTCATATTCCACCTTTGCTACATAACTGTCCCTTTTAGCCTAAATCTTCTTCCGTGTTCATCCCCTTCATTACCTTTACTGTAGTAACATTGTTCTGCTTGAGCTCTTGGTCCTTTGATTTTCATTTAGATTATTTCTTTGTGACCTGTGGGATATGGCCCACATACAACTCCTTCTATACACGCATTGGATTACAAAGCCAAGCTTTAATCAACATACATACATTTATGGATCAACAACGCATATATATATATATATATATATATATATATATAACATACATACGATTAGAAATCCACAGTGTAAACTTTCTAATATGGTGCATAAAACATACACGGAACAAGGGATATTGGGTCACACAATGCTTGACCAATCATATCTCACTGCAAATGCTTGCCCATAGGTTTCCCACTCTGCCATTAGTGATAAACCTTAAACCATGCAATTTGTGATCTGTGATCATTTGTGGTGCTACCACATGGACTCCCTTCATCGCGTCATGTCACTTGACCCTTACCACATTGCAAACAAAACAACATAAATTGGGATGTCTTTGAAGTTAAACCCTATTTCTTGTGGGTTGTGATGTTGTGCAAGGTCGACACATGTCCCTCCATTTCACATCGCAAAAACTATAACTTAACTGGCGGTCTCCTTCCTTCTATCCCTTAAGCATTGCGATGTGTGGTCTCGCAATTCACCATCTACCATAGATCTACCCCTAGATCTAATGGTCCTCATCTGATCACACTTTGCACTTTATAAGATTTACTTTGTGGTTATACATTATTTCTTGTCATCAACGATGTTTCACCATGCCAACACATGTCTTCTCCATTTTTCATTGCATATACTTTAACTTACCATGCGACACCTTAATGCTAAACTCTTAAATGTTGTGATTTGAAAAATCACTCCTGATGTGATTCGATCTCTTTGTTAGGGTCCCATGATTTGGAATATTGGTAGACCAAATGACAGGGTAAGATGGAACCAAGCTTTGGAGTCTGAGGACCTAGCCTTCCTGGACTCAAAGAGGGATATCTCTATTGGCTGCAAAGGATGTATTCTTTTTGCTCTAGGGTTTTGATTTTAGGATAGTTATTTGGTGTAGGGTTTTTTTATTGTTTTGGTTGGGTAAGATGGTCAAATGAGATAGGTGGAGTGAGAGTATGTCAAATCCATTGGGCTATGGAGTCAAGTGAATGTCAAGAGTGTCAAATGATGAAACAGACTGTGTTGTAGGGCCGATTTAGCAAGGTTATGGATCCTTAAGGTGATGTATGAGGTGTAGTGAACATTAAGTTTGGGAAAAACTAAGAGATATTAAACATATATTGTTAAAAGTTACAACTCATGAGTTAGGGAAAACCATTAAGCTCAATGAAAAATACTTCAACTGATAAACATATAAGATAAACATTCCAATGAAACATAGAGAGCATAAGAGCTTCGAACTTTGGAAATTCGCCTTCAGATTTTAGAAATAACTCAATTTGCAAAGAGGGAACTCCTAAACAACATATATCAAGCTATTGGGAACTCTGGAACAAGTTGGTAAGCATGGACAAAAGGAAATATCAAACGATACCTCTTTTACTTAACCTAGCAATCAATATTCCATAGAAAGGCTTCAAGATAGCGTTTTGAAAACTTCAAATTAGCAAGGAATACCATGAGTCATACTTGTAATCTAACATACTAAAAATATATGAAACAATAAAAAATTTTGGTGGACCTAAGGAGCAATCACGAATTCCTTAAGATGGCCAAAAGAAGAAAACATCAAAGCTATAACAAACAGGAGGACTGAGATTCCTCAAAGAACATGTCTCAACCTATACTTTTCTGATTTATAGAAACCAAGAAACATGAAACATAATGATAAAAAAGGAAAAAATATACAAATTAGGAAAACATCACCATTCACCAAGCTATAGAATCCTGTAAACAAGCTTCTCCATCATCAAGCCAAACAAACCATTCATCCACTTCAGAAACCCAATTTCTTCTCCAAGCTCATGAAACCATGTATATTTCTCTTCAAGCTCATCAAATTCCAAAAAAATACATAGGGGTCTCATGCTCTATTTATGGAGAAAATTAGGACTAAAGCCCTAAATGTGGTAGGAAAATGTCAAATATAGTCATAAATATCATTTATGGCCAAGAGACCATGCAAGGCCCAAGGTACATAATATCCCAAGAAATAAATGCTAAAATAGCTATTTGCACCTAAATATAGCTTAATTTGCCTCAAAAGACTCAAAAATATCTATTTGTAATAAAACAGTTTGTTTTGTTTCCTTTTGGTCCAAAACACACTAGGCAGCCTCTGTGCGTAGTGCCACTTCAACAGAAAATAGGGTCTCTGGCAGCAGAGCTGTGGACCCCTTCACGATGCCAGATTTGGCTCTATGATGGCCCATTGGGAAGACAGATGAGTCTAATTTCCAGAAATTCTTGGTTTGTGCTAAGTGGATGCAATTTACTTGTTCAAAAATAAAAACTCCCAACACTACTTTGTGCGCTGCGTTTGGTCTGAAAATGAGGCTGAAAGGTCAATTTGTTTTTTTTTTTTACCTTTTGAGGGGGTAAAAATGCTCCGAAGGTTCTAAAAATTTGTAAGCAGACTAATGGTGATGTGAGAAATCAAAAAATGTAAACTTTGAGAGCTAAGGATGCATCAATTTTGTGCGTAGTGCCTAGGGTGTTGCGCACCGAGGGGTCAAAATTTGGAAAAAACAAAAGGTTGTCCAATTTTCCTCAAAATTTGTGGAGAGGTCCCTTAAGAGGTCTTGGACATCTGTTGAGAAGCCTCAGCTAAAATTCCAAGTTTTTCCTGCACTTTGGTTCTTTTTAGGCCTTTCAGCTCCATGAGAGCCTTCCTAAGTTTGGCACAAGCAAGCATGTTCTTCTTTGCATAATTCTTTGTCATTTTCTTTTGTAAGGCAAGGCCTCTCTTTACCTCCTTGAAATGCTTATGCTCCTCCTTGTAATAGTGGATGATACGTTGTGCCATCTGAAAGTCTCTTTCCCACTCCTGAAGCTGTGCATCTTTCTCCAAGAGAAGCATTCTTGTGTTCATCTCCTTGTCTTCATTGTCATTGTCTAGATCAATGAATTGAGGCCCTTAAGAAGTCCTCTTGATCCTTTTTCTTCTCCTTACCTTGACTTGCTGCTCACCTTTGTCCATATTTTCCTTGCCTTTGTCTTTGTGCTTGATAGCTGGAGGAGAGATGGCCCTTTGCCTTTTTAAGGCAGCAAACACATCTCCTTTTCCTCCATGGTAGGTGCATGTGAGAGGAGTGATGAGGGTTGCTTGATCCTTGATGAAGTCACAAGCCTTTTCATCTTTGTTATTGCTTTCATCGGTGACTTCATACTCCATTGGGTCACTGATTTCTTGACCATTAGCCTCATCATCATCATTTCTTTCCTCACTATTTTCTTCACTTCCATCTTGGCTCTCAGACTGACCACTATCCTCCTCACTAGCCTCATTTTAGCTTTTTCCTTCCCTGTAGTCTTCTTCTCTGTCACTTTCTGCACTGTCACTTTGGACTTCTTGGTCCTTTAGAGGCTGATTTGTGTCATGACATTCATGACAGTTGCCATGACTGTCATGACTATTTTCTTGCTCATCACTGATTGTCTCCTTTGTGCCACTGTCTTGGTCAATGTCTTTATCTTCAAACTCTATTTTAGCCTCATCAATTGTCTTTTGTTGGTCTTCAATTTCTTCATCCTCTCCATTTGTTTCCTCAAGATCATTGTCTTCATTGTTTTCAACACATTTTTCACTGTCATCGAGCTCACTGTCATGCTCAAAACCATCCTCCTCTTGGTTGTCTTGTGCACCCTCTTGCTAATTGTCCTCTTCATTGTTTTCTTCAATATCTCCTTGGTCTTCATATTGTTCGTCATCAACACTCTTTTATGCACTTGAGATGGTGCTATCACTATCACTATTTTTCTCAAATTCATCAGTGTCTTTCTCTTCATGGTTTCCATGTTCATTTTCCTCCTCCATGTCATCAATATTTTATGTATCATTAGGCTCTATTTCTACCTCACTGTCCTTTTCACTTTCCTCCTCAACTTCTTTCTCATTATTTTTGTTTTCATCATCTGTGCCTTTAGCAATGTTGTCCTCTTCATTGTTTTCTTCATCTACCTCTGTTTCTACCTCATTTTCATTTTCCTCTCCATCATCATATGCTTTCTCCTCATTAGGGCTATTTTAAACTCCTTCATTTGATGCATTAGGTGAAGAGATAGGAGGCGAGTTTCATTATGGATAAGGCACATGTGGAGATGGTGAGGGAGTGGAGGTTGGCGGATGTGAAGTGGCAGAGAATTTTTTCTAAATGAAGGCTTGGGGATTGGAAAATACATCATGTGAGAAAAAACTGCCCACGGGATTCCTTGATCCTCCAGTTAGTATAAAACAATAATTTTGAGCAAGAAGTGGTGAAAAATGGTATGAATTTGGTGGGAATAACTCCTCTTCTTGACCACTGAAGCCATTTTGTCAATGCTCCAGTATAGGTACTATGGTAGGTTCAACAATTTAACCCTGGTGAAGTGCATGAAAAGCCTGATGTGATAAGAGTAAACCTTGGAGTACCTCCCCTCACAGTTGAAGTACTTGATAATATACCTCATCAGTAAGGCATACCTCTCTAGTAGGTGGGAAAAGGGGAATACAACCTTCCAGCCTTTTTGACAACTAAGTTTGAGGTAGGGCTCATAATAACTGAAGTCCATTTTTTTATATTTAAACCATCTCTCACCAATGTCTGGTATTCATGTGGCTTTAGCAATGGATTCAGATGAGAGTTAAAAATTCACTCTTTCTAGGTTGACTTAGTGATTTTTCAAACTGAGGATGAACAACCTAGTCAAGTCTAAGTGGCTTTGGACTTGTTTAATCTTCTCACAAAACTAGTAACATCCAACATCTTGAAAACACGTAAGTATCATTGGAGAGGAGGTGATTCGAATGGTATCCAAGGGCCCAAACCTATTAACCCTTCCTCCCTTCTGCTTCGGCTTGATAGGCCTCTGGCCTTCATCACCGTTGGTATGGATTTCTTCTTCAGACATGGTGATAGGTCAAGCACAGAAGGATTTTTAGCTTGGTGATGGTTTTTAGGTTTAGGGATGGAAAATGAGTGATGTGAGGGAAATTTTTTTGCAAATGAGGGCTAAGATGAAGCATTCAAGGAGTGTGTTCAGCTTCTAGAAGTAGGTTTGCTGGCACTGAGAATTTTTTTCACCTATGACAATCCTTTCAAATTTGAAAACCCTACCCTAAGAGGTCAATAAATTGATTTTTATGGAGACTAGGATTTGGTGATATTAGGCCAAAAACGCCTTTCTATATTATGAAAAGAACACTTGGAAAGTGAGGAAAAGGAGCCACCAACCCTGTTTCATTGACTGTAGGATATCTCGAGGAAAAAATATTAATTTTGAACACTTTTTGAGCAAATATGGACAAGATTTCTCTGTGTGTAGTGCCTACCCGATTGCACGTTCAGGTCGAGTCGGGTTAGCTTGTCGGAGCGCAGCGCCAGGTCAATTCGGGCTGGAAATTGGCCTGTCGGGCCTGTCAGAGCGCAGCACTGGGTGGATGGTAGGCAGGTTGGGCTTTTCCTATGCCTGTGCGTAGCGCCCGCTCAGGTGCATAGCGTTTCCCTCCCTGTGCGCAACGCAGTGTTAAATAACACGGTCACTGCCTTCTTTGTGCGCAGTGCTGACCTCGGTGCGCAGCGCCTGAAATTTTCTCCAAAAATGAAAAAAAAACCCTCAAAAGATTATCTTCAATGGTTTTCTCTCCCTTTTGAAACCATAATGAGATGTGAAAGAGGTCAAGGAAGCTTTATTGTCTTTTTTGAAAAATTATTTGATTCCAAAAATCCACTTTATAAGGTTTATTTCCCTTTACTTTTTCTCACTGTGTTTTTTGGCCTTTTAGTCCTATGGGTGGCAATTTGATATAAAAATATGGTTCTTTTCTTTGCTGGAAGCCTCTTAGTGTTCTTCCTATACTCACAAAAAATTCATCAAGTACAAGCATGTGTCCTCAAACAACTTTGGAAAATGAAACTTTTTTACGATCTTTGACACTTGCAAACAACAGATTCTTGTGATCCTTTGACATATTTTCCTGTGATTCACCTTTTGTCCTGTTTTCTCTTTAAAAATAGTGCACAATCTCTTAGTATGAAAAACATAAGCATCAAGCATCAATAGTCCCTTGAGTCTTCATGTGGTCCATTATGGTGAAAAATGTTTGGTCTATTTGTCTTTATCAATTTTCCTATACGTAGCTTATCTTGACAGTCCTGCAGAAGTGTCATTTATGGCTAACCTATCTCTTGTAGAATGTATATTGATAAAGAAAACATTTTGGAGGCTTTACTGCACTTTAAACCAGCTATATGTCTATTCCTTTGATCAATTTGCAAATGATGTATGTCCAGTGAGGGAGGTGAGTTTTCTAAACCATTTTTGTGCTTTTGTTGGCCACTTTTGTTCTTGCAGGTGCCTACACAATTTCTCCCTTTGATAAATATCTCATTTTAATTTGAAAAAATCATTTTATCAATAATGACCTATGCTTGTCATAATTGCCTCCTTCGGAAATTTCTTCCCTTATGCTTGCCTCCTTGACCGTTTGAAAATGTTTCTGTCCTTTCTTTGAGAAGACAAACCTTAAACTAATATTTCTATCTCTTTTTGTCCCTTTGGTGAAGTGGGGTACTAGTGTCTAGGTCTTCCTCCTTGGCTCCTGTTAGTTCTCTGATTTTGCCTTTTGATGAGGTGGAGTTAGTGCCTCTTGGCTAAACCTTAAAGATTAGCTTGAAATACGATGAAACCCTCTGCTTTTTGTACCAATACTCTCTATCCTTTCAACCCGTGATGACGTGGATTGAATGCCTCTTTTCAAAACCCTAGAGGGAAACTTGAAACCTTTGAACCCCTCTACTGTTATGAATGAGCTTCTGTGTCATCATTTGACCTATTTTTCAACTTTCCCAAACTCCAAGGTTTTAGGGCTACTTAGGAGAAAGTAAATAGTGTTGTCTTCTAAGTTCTCTGAAACTTCTCAAACTCATTCATCATTTCTAAAAGTCTTCAATGTGCTCTTGAAAGAGTTGTGGTGGCCTTTGTCCTTGTAACCCTAGTAATGATTTCTTCTTGATCAAAACAATCACAAACCCTACTTTTCATCAAACATATGCTTCTTGCTTTATTCTTATGATGATTTTCTCATTACCTTACCTTATGCTAGGCTAATGGCCATTTGATCCTCTTGCATAAATGTGAGCAAAGGGCAGCTGTCCCTTTGCAAGATTCATTCTTTAGGCCAAAAAACTTCCTTGAATGACCTTTTTGATTAGTTTGGAAAAAATCACATGTCCTTTTCTTCTTTGAATATATTTTCTTCATATAGGAAAAACAGAGTTTGTAGGGCACCAAATCCACCCTATGACTTTTTCAAACCCTAGGTGACTTAGTGGAGGCTTTCTTGGACTTGGTTTTTGGACTGAGACTTATAATTTGGGATCATCAAGTGTAAGATAGAGTTTATGATAGACTGATGTATTGAAGATACAAAATCCAATGTAGTTGATTTATCTAAAGAGTCTACAGAGATAGTTTGAGACTATCGGTGTTTGAGAGTATCTTCATATACACAACCAAGCTGATTAATTGGAGAGCTTAGGTAGCAGTGGGGGGTTTTTTAGGAATAAAAAACAGGGGACTTGAGACAAAGGTGAAAGCATATAGATAGAAAGAGTGACATAAGTCAGTAATTGGTTTTCTGGGACTGGTAAGCAATGGTAGACATGATGGAAAGATGAAATAGTGAAAAACTATCTTTAAGGATGATGAAGGCAATGAGATTTATAGAACTCACAATGTTCATGAAATTTGTCTCTAGAAATATAGGGAAATCATTTAGTGATCTATGAAGCAAAAATTACTGATGAATAACAGTGGCACCACTTGGGGAGGGCAGCTCCTTTTCAGGAGGTGTCCAAAACTTCAGATTTCTAGCTTTATGAAGACCAGTGCCTCATCCATTGGGCAGATTTTTACCTGTTTCTCTTGTTGAAGTTTGCTCAAAGATTATGATATGAATAATCTGAAAGACATGATTAGCTAAAATCCATCTCTACCTTCCCAACCTACTTGCCTAACATTTTTCTTCTTTAGGTGCATTTGGACTAGCAACCTTGACATTTTTTGTTTTTGAAAGCAAAATAAACTATCTACTTCTACCTTATGTCCTCCTAGAGCTCAAATTAGGCTAATGAACTTCTTTGATTCTCTACCTATACTATTCAACTGTCAAGGTTAAAATCTTTGACACGATTTATTCACTAGGCTACAAACATGAAATTGAAAACATGATTAAATCAGGATTGGACAATGTGATTTACCATGGGTTTGTGGCATAAAAACAAGTTGCACACAAATGTTATTTTTGTACAAAACAAGACTAGAAAAATCAGGGCTAGGGTAGATTGTTTGCTATTCATCCCTAATTTTCTCTTTGGTTCTATTTTAGGCATGCGAAACCACTATCTTTCTACCTAATCTATCTTTTGACAAGTCAAGCTTGAATAATTTGACCCACTATCTTTCACTAACTTATCAACAATAAATTTAAAACATGTTTCAGCCATGATTAGGCTAGATGACTGAAACAAGACTCCTTTATGAACTAGTAGTGGTATTTATACTTACACACTTTCAGTAGTTCTATTTTTTGGGTATGGGGATTTACCTGTTTTCAAATCTTCCCTCTTTTCCATTTTTTTGTTTGGTATTTTTTTGTGATTTCTCTCAATATCTTTTCATCAAGTAGTGATATGTACAATGAATGAAAAATTATAAATAGGACTCTAAATTACCATGGTATTTGATTACCCTGTCTCCCTCAGGATCATCTACCAAACCTTTTTCATTCAGTTCTTGTAGATAAGGAACATGACTATCTATTTTTGAGGGCATGGTGCAAGATTTCTGCCAAGGATTTTCAAACGTGTCGATTTCTCCTTTGTATTCCTTCTTTGAGTTTTGCTCCCAAACCTTGTTTTGTGAAAGAAACTGTCTAGGTGAAGATAGCCATCTTCATCAGCTCCAAAAATAATGACAAAGTCATCAATGTAAATCTTAGTAAAAAAGTTGGTAATAGGAGCCATGGCCTCTTGGAAGGTGTCTTTAGCTTTCCTCATTCCAGGAAAAATTTGGTCAAGCATGTAGTCATCCCAAGAAACTTTGAAAATTTCTTTGTGTTGATTTATTTGAAGTGGTATCATCTCATGAAAACCTGAAACAACACCAATCAAAGTCACCTTGTTATAAATTTCTATTTTTGGCATAGGATAACTTAGTTTGGGAAAAAGGTGTTTGTATTCCATGGAGGGTTTGCATAAGTGTCTAAAGTCCATACACAGTCTGCATCCTTTGGTTTTCGTTGTTAGTGATAATATTTGTCCAAAGGTTTCATAGTTCTCCTTGGAAGAAGGTATTTTTCTAACAATGCCCATGTAATCAGGTTTTGAGATTTTACTTCTATAAACAAGAGCATCCTAAAATTTCTTGCATAACCTCAAGTATTTGATTTTTGTGTGTAATGGCAAGGCTTTGTATAAGTTAATTACCTTGGGTCTTGTTAGGTTGCCTATATTGTATCCCTCTTTATCATTTTCAACATACATACCTTTAGGATTGATGGCCACATCAGAGAGGGTCAACAAATTTTAGGATGAACAAGACTCTCTGATAATGAGGTGTCTAGATAAGGTAATAACATAAGACTCCTTTGATTCAGATCACCCAAGATTTTTGTTCTCTGAGGGCACCTTAGCATTTTGGAATAGGTAAAAGGGAAGGGTTGTGTCTCTAATGTTTGTCCTCCCTTTGAGAAACCTGATCTACATGTCAAAATGACCATTGGTTTTGTGGTTTCATTGTTATTTTGTGGAGAGTCATGTTTGATTTTGTCATGATGTGTTTGTTCAAGGGTGCTATAGGTCTGAATATTGAGTTCTCTATGTAAATATTGGTTTGACTATTGTAGTGTGTCTTGATGTGTTTCAACTTCATATACCTGTTCATCATTATCTTCCTTGTTATATAATATAAAAGAATCAAGATCTGAGTGAATAGAATAAAGAGGAGTGTTCTTTGGTATGTCCTGACTACTAACCATATACTTCATATGTGACTCTCGTTATAATCTCCTTTTCTAATTGAACATAGGGATGGTTTCATATGAGATATCTAGTTGAAGGTTCCCCTGAAGCTTGGCTCCCCAATATCTGGATAAGAACATGCCATAATTGGGAGGAATATCTGCCACTACAATGTCTATGACTAGATTCTTGGCAGGTATTTGTGCTAGGTTAACACAAAGGTCCTTGATGAGGCACAAACATTTGACCCTACTAGAATTGAAGGAGTACAGGTCTTTGTAAGGTTTAGTTATTTCTAGGCCTAATCTCTCCATCACAACTTTGGGCATGAGATTGTGAGAGGCACCAGAATCCAACATGGAATTATGTAAGATTTTGTCATGTATGTTCAGGCTTATATAGAAAGGGGGAATGACTCCTTCCTGATACTTTCCTTATATTTTTGGTCCAAAAATCAAATTAGGTCTATCATCGGCCAAGTGCAGAGTGTCAGCATCATTTCCTATGCTTAATACCTTCAACATCTGAGACCTATATATGGGTTGAGTAACCAGTTAAATGAGGGGCATATTTATCTTGATTTTGGAAATATCTCCCTCAAAACTAAAAGGCATTAATGTTTTGGAAATATTAACATCAGCTTTATCAACCATGATCTTTTCTACATTCTTGATTTGTTTATCTTGGTTCGAAGTTTTAGACAAAATGGTCTTCTTAGGGCAACTGGTGGAGGTACTAGGACAGCTAAGGTCATTGTTTGGCTCGCTGATTTTTCCTTTGTTTGCTTCAACTTTCTTAACTATACTGTTGACATTTTCTGTTGTTTTCTTCGAGGTTTTTTTAGGAACTTTCTAAACAACAAAATCTATTTAGTCTTTCTTGGCTGAATCTAGGTATTATTTGCTCCTAATATCATACTGCTTATCGATTTCCATGATGGAATTTTCAAATCCCAAGCGGTAGTCTTTAGAATCCTCATAGTTTTTGTCAGTTTGATCTGAGGAAAAGAAGGCTTGTTATTCTTCAGTGAGAAAAAAATCTTCTTCATTATCAGAACTTATTAGATTTATATGGTTTTCCTCAAGTTCTATAATTTCTCCTTCTTCCTCATTTACACAATTTTGTTGAAAGTGAGGTCTGATTTGTTGGTCATTTTCCCTTTGTTTGATTTGAGGGGTATCACTCCTAAAGTTTTGAGTTCTGTTTCAGTTTTGGGAGTTGACTTGGGTATCCCTAGGAGATGTCCTTTCATTTAATTTTATCTTCTCTATCATTCTCTCCACAGTCCTCATTAAGCTGTCTAATTTAGAATCAGAGGAGGTTGACGGCATAGTTTCATCCTTATAGGTTACTCTCTTCTCTGATTTCAACCTAGATCTTTTTCGAACTAAGTTAACCTCTTCACTAATTGCTGCTTTTTTCATTTCTTCTAAGGTTTCAGGGTCTCTTTCTCTTAATTAGAAAGTCATGTCTGGGTCAAAACCTTTAGGGAATTTCACCAGCGCTAGGCCTTGTGAGGGTTTCATGTGAGGCAGGAGAGCTTTACACACACTGTTAAACCTGGTTTAATAGTCTTGCACACTTTCTCCTATATTCCTTTTAAGGTTGTTGTATTCAGACAGGATTTGGAGGGGGGTTTTCTTGATTTCCCATTTGTTTATAAAAGTTTGGTAGAGGGAAGGGAGGTCTTGTATTGAATTAGGATTTAATTATTTGAACCATTTTTTGGCCTCTCCTCCTAGGCTTTGTGTAAATATTCTCATCTTAATGGTTTCTTCCTCTATCTCCATGTAATCAAAAGAATCATTGATTCTATATACATACTTTTGGGCAGTGATGGATTCAACCTCGGTGAAATGAGGGATCTTAGATTGATAGTCATTTGGTAAAGGTATTAGGGTTTTTGGTAAAACCAAAGGTGCATACCAAGCTGCAATGATGGGAGCTAATGGAGGATTTACAAGAGGTGGGTTTGTGGTAGGGGCTGTAGGATGAAGTGGAGTGGTTTGCACAGTGTTGGTATGGATGGGTGTGGTGGAAGTACTTGGACCAA
Organism: Pinus albicaulis; assembly: GCA_034641835.2. Taxonomy (NCBI): domain Eukaryota; kingdom Viridiplantae; phylum Streptophyta; class Pinopsida; order Pinales; family Pinaceae; genus Pinus; species Pinus albicaulis. The sequence continues at coordinate 942,942,768 of CM076584.1, read as the reverse complement.
CAAACTGATTTTGAGTAGACTTGGTATGGAAAGAGTTGAAGTGATAGAGAAGCTAAAATTCAGGTGGTGTGGAAGGAGAGGCTTCTATACTAAAACTCTGGTGCAAATATAAGGGCTCAAGGTCAGTTTGGTCAATATCAGTTTGAGACCTGTTTCTGAAGAGGTTCCTGGTATGGTGCAAGTCAAAATGGGGATCTTGCAAAGCTGTGAGATTTTCAGGTACAGAGCTTGTTCTAGGGATGGTCCTAATAGTGGTTAAGTCTCCAAATCTAGAATTTTGCCACAAAATCTTCTCTGGGTTATCAACTATGTTGGGAGGGTTTGGGTTTGGATTTGATCTGGTACTGATCCTACGTGAAGCCAGATTTCAAATTTCAAAATTCAGAGAGGCTAAAAGTTTTAGTACTGTTTCTTAAGGCTAACCTCTATTAATGCTTGGTACTTATTATAGTATATGAATGGGTTCATAAGCTTCTTACGGTTGGCGTGAAACAAATCTAGGAAGTCAAATGAGTGCTAATGAAGTAATATGCCTACTAGAGGCTAGTGGAGTCGCCAGGTGGATATTTTTTGTTGTTTTAAGGATTTATGTTTATGGTCCATCACCAATAACTGACAAAAAACCAATCTAAGGAAGTTTTGGTGGCTTTATGAGTCTCCTGAAGCTTGTGAGAGCTTCCTATAACTGAGTCATCATTTTTCTAGGATGATAAAACAAATAGAGTCTACTCTTTGACCGATAGTGTGTGTTCTTAATGATTTGATGAGGGTATCTCAATTCCTAAGGGTTACTTAGTTTGTCACTAATTGAGAAGGTCCATCATGATGACCATTATGTTAGGGTGGTGATGAGGTAGCAAATGAGCCACCAGATACTATCAATTAATTTTATAAGTTCAATAGAAGGTTCAAATGAGGCTATAGGAGTTTTATAACAAACTATATACTTAGAAGGTCCCACTGTGATCGCCAGAATGTTAGGGTGGCAATGAGGTGGCAAGATGGTCAAGGGATTCTGGAGTTATAAGGAATACTTAGATTGCCACTAACTCATAAAGTCCCACCTTGATCGCCAGAATGTTAGGGTGGTGATGAGGTGGCAGATAAACCACCAGATACTATCAGTCAAGGGTTTCTGAATCTTTTAAGGAATATTTAAGCGTGAACTTACTCAGAAGGTCCCACCATGATCGCCAGAATGTTAGGGTCCAGTGATTTGGCAAATTGGCAGAACAAATGACACGGTAACATGGAACCAATATTTGGAGTCCAAGGACCTATTCTTCCTGGACTCAGAGAGGGGTCTCTCTATTCGGTGCAAAGGATGTATTATTTTTTCTCTAGGGTTTTGATTTTAGGCTAGTTATTAGGTGTAGGGTTTGTTGATTGTTTTGGTTAGGTAAGATGGTCAAATGAGATAGGTGGAGTGAGAGTATGTCAAAGCCATTGGGCTATGGAGTTAAGTGAAATTCAAGACTGTCAATTGATGAAACAGAGTGTGTTTCAGGGCTGATTTAGCAAGGTTAATGGATCCTTAAGGTGATGTATGAGGTGTAGTGAACATTAAGTTTGGGAAAAACTAAGAGATCTTAAACATATATAGCTAAAAGTTACAACTCATGTGGCAGGGAAAACCATTAATCTCAATGAAAATTACTTAAACTGATAAACATATAACATAAACATTCCAATGAAACATAGAGAGCATAAGAGCTTCGAACTTTATAAATTCACCTTCAGATTTTGGGAAAATATGTAAGATAATACAAATAACTCAATTTATGGAGAGGAAACTCCTAAATAGCATATATCAAGCTATTGGGAACTTTGAAAAAAGTTGGTAAGCATGGAAAAGGGGCAATATTGAATGAGAACTCTTTGACTTAACCTAGCAATCAATATTCCACAGAAAGGCTTCAAGATAGTGTTTTGAAAACTTCAACTAAACAGGGCATACCATGAGTCATACTTGTAAGCTAACATACTAACCATACATGAAACAAGAAAAAGCTTTTATGGACCTAAGGAGCAATCAAGAATTCCTTAAGATGGCCAAAAGAAGAAAACATCAAAGCTATAACAAACGGGAGAATTGAGGTGCCTCAAAGAACATGTCTCAACCTATAATTTTCTGATTTATAGAAACCAAGAAACATGAAACATAATGATAAAAAAGGAAAAAATAGAAAAATTAGGAAAACATCAACATTCACCAAGCTATGGAATCATGCAAACAAGCTTCTCCATCATGAAGCCAAACAAGCCATTCATCCACTTCACAAAACCGATTTCTTCTCCAAGCTCATGAAACCATGTATATTGCTCTTCAAGATCATCAAATGCAACAAAATACATAGGGGCCTCATGCTATATTTATGGAGAAAATGAGGACTAAAACCCTAAATGTGGTAGGAAAATGTCAAATATAGTCATAAATATCATTTATGGCCAAGAGACCATGCAAGGCCCAAGGCACATAATATCCCAAGAAATAAATTCTAAAATAACTATTTGCACCTAATTATAGCTTAATTTGCCTCAAAAATCTCAAAAATATCTATTTTCAATAAATGAGTGTGTTTTGTTGACTTTTGGTCCAAAACACACTAGGCAACCTCTATGTGTAGCGCCACTTCAGCAGAAAATAGGGTATATTTCAGCTGAGTTGTGGACCCCTTCTCGACACCGGATTTGCCTCCGTGATGGCCCGTTGGAAAGCCTGATGAGTCTAATTTCTAGAAATGCTTAGGTTGGGCTGACTGGATGCAATTTACCTATTCAAAAATAAAATCTCCAAAAACTGCTTTGTGCACAGCTCCTGGTCTGAAAATGAGGCAGAAAGGTCAAATGTTTGATGTTTTTTGAACTTTTGAGGGGGTAAGAATGCTCCAAAAGATCTGAAAATTTGTGAGTAGACCACTGGTGATGTGAGAAATCCAAAAATGTAAACTTTGAGAGCTAATGATGCACCAATTTTGTGCATAGTGCCTAGGGTGCTGCGAAGAGAGGTGTCAAAATTTGGAAAAAACAAAAAGTTGTCCAATTTGCCTCAAAATTTGTGGAGAGGTCCCTCAAGAGTTCTTGGACACCTGTTGAGAAGCCTCAACCAAAAATACAAGGCTTTCATACACTTTGGCTCTTTTTAGGTCTTCCAGCTCCATGAGGGCCTTCCTTAGTTTGGCACAAGCAAGCATGTTCTTCTTTGCATAATGCTTTGTCATTTTCTTTTTTAAGGCAAGGACTCTCTTTACCTCCTTGAAATGATTATGGTCCTCCTTGTAATATTGGATGACACATTGTGCCATCTCAAAGTCTCTTTCCCACACCTGAAGTTGTGCATCTTTCTCAAAGAGAAGCATTCTTTTGTTCATCTCCTTGTCTTCATTGTCACTGTCTAAATCAATGAATTGAGGCCCTTGAGAAGTCCTCTTGATCCTTTTGCTTCTCATTACGTTTGATTTTTTCTCACATTTTTCCATATTTTCCTTGCCTTTGTCTTTCTTCTTGACAGCTGGAGGAGAGATGGCCCTTTTCCTTTTTGAGGCATCAAACACATCTCTTTTGCCTCTATGGTAGGTGCATGTGAGAGGAGTGATGAGGGTGACTTGATCCTTGATGAAGTCACAAGCATTTTCATATTTTTTATGGATTTCATGAGTGACTTCATACTCCATTGGGTCACTAATTTCTTGACCTTTAGCCTCATCATCATCATTGCATTTCTCACTGTTTTCTTCACTACCATCTTGGCATTCAAACTGACTACTATCCTCCTCACTTGCCTCATTTTGGCTCTGTCCTTCACTGAGGTCTTCTTCTCTGTCACTTTCTGCACTGTCATTTTGGATTTCTTGGTCATCTAGAGGTTGATTTGTGTCATGATGGTCATCACAACTTTGATGACTGTCATGAATATTTTCTTTCTCATCACTGACTGTCTCCTTTGTACCACTGCCTTGGTCAATGTATTTATCTTCAAACTTTGTTTCAGTGTCATCAGTTGTCTTTTATTGGTCTTAAATTTCTTCATCCTCTCCCTTTTTTTCCTCAGGGTCGTTGTCTTCATTTTTTTCAACACTTTTTTCACTGTCATCAGGCTCACTTTCATGCTCAAAACCATATTCCTTTTGGTTTTCTTTTGCACCCTCTTTCTGACTATCCTCTTCATTGTTTTGTTCAAAATATCCTTGGTCTTCATATTGTTCATCATCAACACTCTTTTCTGCACTTGAGATTGTGTTATGGGTGTTATCACTATCACTGTTTTGCTCAAATTCATCACTGTCTTTCTCTTCATGGTTGCCATGTTCATTTTCCTCTTCCATGTAATCAATATTTTCTGTATCATTAGGCTTTGTTTCTACCTCACTATTCTTTTCACTTTCCTCATCATATTCTTTCTCATTATTGATGCTATCATCATCTATCCCTTTAGCATTGTTGTCCTCTTCATTTTTTTCTTCATCTACCTCTATTTCTACCTCACTATCCTTTTCCTCTCAATCATCAACTCTTTTCTCCTCATTAGGGCTATTGTCAGCTCCTTCATTTGATGCATTAGGTGAAGAGATAGGAGGTGAGTTTCCTTGTGGAGAAGGCACACGTGGAGATGGTGAAGGAGTGGAGTTTGGGGGATGTGAAGTGGAAGGAAAATTTTTCTGAATGAAGGCTTGGGGATTGGCAAATACATCATTTGAGATAAAAACTTCCCATGGGATTCCATGCTCCTCCAGCTGGTGTAAAACAATCATTTTGACCAAGGAGTGGTGAAAAAGGCTCTGCATTTCATGGGCATAACTCCTCTTCTTGACCACTGAAGCCATTTTGTCAATGCTCTAGTATAGGTAATATGGTAGGTTCAACAATTTAACCCCGGTGAAGTGCATGAAAAGCCTAATGTGATAAGAGTAAACCCTGGAGTACCTCCCCTCACAGGTGAAGTACTTTATAATCTGCCTCATTAGTAAGGCATATCTCTCTAGCAGGTGGTAAAGGGGGAAGACAACCTTCCAGCCTTGTTGACAACTAAGTTTGAGGTAGGGCTCATAATAAATCAAGTCCAATTTCTTATTTTTAAACCATCTCTCACCAATGTCTGGTATTCCTGTGGCTTTAGAAATGGCTTCACATGACAGATCAAAATTCACTCCTACTAGGTTGACTTGGTGATTTTGCAAACTGAGGATGAACAACCTAGTCAAGTCTAAGTAGCTTTGGACTTGTTTAATCGTCTCACAAAACTGGTGACATCCAACATCTTGAAAACATATAAGTATCATTGGAGAGGAGGTGATTTAAATGGTATCCAAGGGCTCAAACCTATTAACCCTTCCTCCCTTGTGCTTTGGCTTGATAGGCCTCTGGCCTTCATCACTGCTTGTATCGATTTCTTCTTCAGACATGGTGATAGGTCAAGCACAAAAGGATTTTTAGCTTGGTGAGGGTTTTTAGGTTTAGGGATGGAAAATGAGTGATGTGAGGGAAACTTTTTGCAAATGAGGGCTAAGATGAAGCATTCAAGGAGTGTGTTTAGATTTTAGAAGTAGGTTTGCTGGCACTGAGATTTTTTTTGCACCTATGACAATCCTTTCAAATTTGAAAACCCTACCCTAAGAGGTCAATAAATTAATTTTTATGGAGACTAGGGTTTGGTCATATTAGGCCAAAAATGCCTTTCTAGACTATGAAATGAACACTTGGAAAGTGAGGAAAAAGAGCCACCAACCTTGTTTCATTGACTATAGGAGATTTGGAGGCGAAAATATTAATTTTGAACACTTTTTCACCAAATCTAGACAAGATTTTTCTGTGTGTAGTGCCTGCCCGACTGCACGTTCAGGTCGGGTCAGGCTGGCCTGTCAGAGCGCAGCGCTGGGTTAATTCGGGTTGGAAATGGGCTTGTTGGGTCTGTTGGATCGCAACACCAGGTGGATGGTAGGCAGGTTAGGATTTTCCTATGCCTGTACGTAGCACCTACTCAGGTGCGTAGCGTCACCCTCCTGGTGTGCAACGCAGTGTTAAATAACACTGTCATTGCCTCCTTTGTGCACAACATTGATGGCTAGGTGCATAGCACCAACCTTGGTATGGAGCGCCTGAAATGTTCTCCAAACTTTCACAAAAACCCTCAACAAAATCTCTCCAATGGTTTTCTCTCCCTTTTGAAATGACAATGAGATGTGAAAGAGCTCAAGGAGGCTCTATAGTCTTTTTTGAAAAATGATTTGATGCCAAAAACCCACTTTCTAAGGTTTATTTCCCTTTACTTTTCCTCACTATGTTTTTTGGCCTTTTAGTCATGCGGGTGGTAATTTGATATAAAAATATGGTTCTTTTCTTTGCTGGAAGCCTCTTAGTGTTCTTCCTGTACTCACAAAACTTTCATTAAGTACAGGAATGTGTCCTCCAACCACTTTGGAAAATGAATCTTCTTTATGATATTTGACACTTCCAAACAACAGATTTTTGGGTATCCTTTGACATATTTTCCTGTGATTCACCTTCTGTCCTGTTTTCTCTTTAAAAATAGTGAACAAGCTCTGAGTATGAAAAACCATAGCATCAAGCATCAGTAGTCCATTGAGTCTTCATGTGGGCCATTATGGTAAAAAATGTTTGGTCTATTTGTATTTATCAATTTTCCTATAGGTAGCTTATCTTAATAGTCCTGCAGAAGTGTCATTTATGGCTGACTTATTCCTTGAAGAATGTATCTTGATAAAGAAAATATTTTTGAGGCTTTACTTCTCTTTAAACCAGCTATATGTATGTTCCTTTGATCAGTTTGCAAATAATGTATGTCCAGTGAAGGAGGTGAGTTTTCTAAACAATTTTTGTGCTTTTTTCAGCCACTTATGTTCTTGCAGGTGCTTACACAATTTATCCCTTTGATCACTATCTATTTTGAATTTTAACAACTCATTTTATCAATAATGACCTATGCTTGTCATAGTTTCCTCCTTTGGAAATTTATTCCCTTATGCTTGCCTCCTTGACCCTTTGAAAATGTTTCTATCCTTTCTTTGAGAAGACAAACCTTGAACTAATATTTCTGTCTCTTTTTGTCCCTTTGGTTAACTGGGGTGTTGGTTTTTAGGTCTGCCTCCTTGGATCCTTTTAGTTCTATTATTTTACCTTTTGATGAGGTGGAGTTAGTGCATCTTGGCCAAAACTTAGAGGATTAGTTTGAAACCGCTTGAAACCCTCTACTTTTTGTAACAATACTCTTTATCCTTTCAACTCTTGATGATGTGGATTCAACGCCTCTTTACCAAACCATAGATAGAAACTTGAAACCTTTGAAACCCTCTACTGTTATGAAGGAGGTTCTGTGTCATCATTTGACCTGTTTTTCAACTTTCCAAAACTCCGAGGTTTTCGGGCTACTTAGGAAAAAGAAAATAGTGTTGTATTCTAAGTTCTCTGAAACTTCCCAAACTCATTCATCATTTCTAAAATTATTTAATGTGCTATTGAAAGAGTTGAGGTGACCTTTTCCCTTGTAACCCTAGTACTAATTTCTGCTTGGTCAAAACAGTCACAAACCCTTCTTTTCATCAAACATTTTCTTGTTGCTTTATTCTTACTATGAATGGTATTCTTGTGATGATTTTCTCATTACCTTACCTTATGCCAAGATGATGGCTATTTGATCCTCTTGCAGAAATGTTAGAAAAGGGCAGTTGTCCCTTTACAAGATTCATGCTTTAGGCCAAAAGACTTCCTTGAATGACCTTTTTGATCAGTTTGGACAAAATCAAATGTCCTTTTATTCTTTGAATATAATTTCTTCATATAGGAAAAAACAGATTTTGTATGGAAATAAATCCACCCTATGACTTTTTGAAACCCTAGGTGACCTAGTGGAGGCTTTCTTGGACTTGGTTTCTGGACTGAGACTTATAATATGGGATCATCAAGTGCAAGATATAGTTTATGATAGACTGATGTATTGAAGATACAAAATAAAATGTAGTTTATTTATCTAAAGAGTCTACAGATATAGTTTGAGACTATCAGTGTTTGAGAGTGTCTTGGGATACACAACAAAGTTGATTGATTGATGAGCTTAGGTAGTAATGGGGATTTTTTAGGAAAAACAAAACAGGGGACTTGGGCCAAAGGTGAAAGAATATAGACAGAAAGAGTGACATAAGTCACTAATGGGTTTTTTGAGACTGGTAAGCGATGGTAGACATGATGAAAAAATATCTTTAAGGATGATGAAGGAAGTGAGATTTCTAGAACTCACAATGTTCATGAACTTCGTTTCTAGAAATCTAGGGAAATAATTTAGTCATATATGAAGGAAATATTACTGATGACTAATAATCCATTTTCCATCACTCGCCTTCACTTTTGCGATATAATCATGGCTATCCATTCGCCTCTCTTGGAATTATTCAAATAATTCTCTACCTTAGTCGAGTTTTTATTTGTTTACACTATCTCGTTCTATGACTCTAGCTCTTGCTGCTCTCACCTTTACCTCTCGCCTCTTGCCTTTTCCTCTCGTCTGTCGCCTCTTCCTACTTCTGTTATGTGCAGGATCTCTGGTCCTCGCTATGACTAGAAAATATGATTGCCTTCAACTATCTCTGCCTCTTTTCTGTCTCTACTCCATTCGCTGCCTCTGTTGTCTCTGCCTCTTTGTTGTATCTGATCCATTCATTGCATGTGCTGCATTCGCTGCCTCTACTATCTCTGCCTCTTTGCTATCTCTACTCCATTCACTTCCTTTGGTGCCATCTTAGCTACATTCACTTCCTTGGCTTCCTTTCTCTACCTTAACTTCCTTTGTTCTTTTGCTGCTTATTTGCTTTAAGAAATCACGCTAAATATTCTCCATGCTGCTCCTTTTCCTCTTTGCTACTTCTCTCTGCTTTAGGTTATATTTCTATGGCTGCTCTTTTGCCTATGTGCTGCCCATTGCTGCACATTGCCTGATATCCTCCTTTTCTTTATAACCGCTACTTCTCTACTCCTTTTCCATTAATGATAATTTAGGTGTAACTCCTTTCTAATCCTTTGCCATCAATGAAAATATTTCCAACACATAATAGTAAAATTGACCTTAAATTATACACATCGAACCAGATAGTCAATTATAATGACGGATATGAGCAATAAAACTAAATAAACGAAATATTGAAATGAACATTAAGGTAGGAGGATGCATTAGCAGTGAGAAGAGTTGGTTACTTATCTTCTATGAAATAAATTTTAACTTCATATATGTATGCCATGAATACGATGGAGGAAAGTATTCTCTTGGGGTCACCCTGTAAAAACATAAAAATGAGTTCCAAAGTTAAAATAATTTGAAAAACATAGTAAAAATCATGAACAAGTTAAAGGGAAAAACACTATAACCATCATGAACAAGTAAAGAAAGGAAATCTCAATGATTTCTGTAAATCTTATTTTCGTTAAAATAATTTTAGAGTGAAACAAAATATGGAAAATATGTTACTTTTATGAGGTTCTGGAAAAATGCATTAGAATGGGTTCAGGTCAGTCACGGTGCAAATGAAATAGAAAATCACCAGAGCCTAACTCACTGTGAAGAGTTTTCCAAAAAAAGAAACGATGGACAAAAATGAAACCCTAGCTAAGATCAATTGGTGGTAATAAAATACGATGTGATCTTCACCACCAATCCACCAAAGGAATCCACCATACAACTCTCCAACAAAATTAATCCACCCATGTGACGATACAAGATAAGCGTATTATTAATAAATGAAACTACGGTAAAGCACGTTATCATTTAATAGTAGAGAGAAAATATGTCGATAAAAATTATATAAAATAAGAGATGAAAAAATCAATCCTAAAATCCCAAATGACTAAATATAAATGCACATACGGTAAGACTAACATAATATTATATTGTCACGTCTCAGTTCTATACAAATCATAATGTAGCAAACGATAAGAGTATGAGGTACATTATTTAAACTCAACGTTTGGAGTATGGACGAAACCATAACACAATAAATATCCCTTATAAATATGTGTTGAATAAAGCATAACTATATAATGGTTAAAATAAATTATTGAACCATAGTTATTAGTAATAGAGATCACTATGTCAGATGATAGGAAATAAGTTAAGTTAAATTAGAAATGTCGTTGAATTAATATATATATATATATATATATATATATATATATATATATATATATATATATAATCTCGACAAGATTCTTACAGACTTAGAGATAAAACCATACCTACAATATAGGAAATCAAAGACATGCCAAAATCATATATAGGGGTAATATATGATAACATGTGTGTGTGTGTGTGTGTGTTTCTATATATATATATATATATATATATATATAAACACACACACACATGTTATCATATATATATATATATATATATATATAAACATGCAAGGTTAATTAAATTTAAAGTGGATATATGCATATAGCAACATATGGTAAGGTTTAGAGAGATATGAAAAGTTCTAACTATAAGTGTTAAACTAGTATAAGCATTATGAAATTATATACACTAATAAGTATAAGGACACCATGTATATGAGAATAATTTAAAATCAGATTCAAGGAATAAGTAGTTACGAAAATATTCATATTGATGAAATATGAGATGCCATTATTAAATTTCCAGAGAAGGAAAGAATATCCTTGAATGAATGGCTATAAGAGACTACATATTAACATAAGAAAATAATTAAGGGAAATAGGTAAAAGTAAGAAAGTAACAACAAAACAGTATAAAGATATAAATAGAAAGTTACAAATTTTTGCGTTGTGATGATGTTATACAATGCTTGTCTTTTGTCAGATGATTATGATCACGATGATTAGATGATGTTAGCTAATTTGAATGTGTATTTTAGAATATGATCTTTGTATGATGGTTATCATGATCATGATGTTTATTTTTAATATTAAAACATGATATCTATTAAATATTATGTATTGGTAATTGTAATTGTAATTGTATGTATTGTGATTGTAATTGTAATTTTATGTAAAATTGTAATTGTAATTGTATGCAAAAGAAATTTTAATATTGTAATTTTAATTGAAAGTATTGTGAAATTGTAAAATTTTAATTTTAATTCTATGTATTGTCATGATTCAATTTTATTAAATTTTAAAATTTGTAAATTTGCAAATTTGTAAAATTGTAAATTAATTGTCAATTTTGAACCATAACTACCGTAAGTAAAATGCATACCGTACATATTGTTAAATTGCCATAGCTATAAATTTGTAAATTTTTTTGAATATAAATAATTGTAAGATAATAAATCTAGAATATTATGAACTTTTGTAACATGATAAATTTTATAAAATAATGCAAATAAATTCATGTTTAGAATTATCATTATTTTGTTATGATATTAGATACCAAAAATAACAGTATACATTAATACATTTTTAAAAAAATTTAAGATATCATTCTCATATCTATATATAAATATATATATATATATATATATATATATATATATATATATATATATATATATAGGGTTCATTTATTTAAGTAATGATATAGTGAAAAACCATTTAAAGCAATCAAGTAGTTGTAATATTTTAGGAATTGACATTAAAAAAAATAAATTGATACAGTTCATTTCTTTCAACATAAACATAATTGAAAATTATCAAGTGAAATGATTTTAACATTAACACAATGAAAACCAATTAATTCAAAATACATATTATAATGTTTCGAAAAAAAGAGTCTTAGTTATAAGGTTAAGTCCTTTTCTTTATAAAAACCCATCTTAAATAATATAAATGATGAAATAACACATGTACCATATCACTCTATGTTCTCATGATCATCCTCATTATCTTTCAATTGGCTTGGCGTGGTAACACTATTGTTCTCAAAAATATGTTTTGATCTAGGGTCATGTCTCAATACAAACCACCAATCCCTATCCAGCACATCTGGGTAAAAAAACACCTGGTTATAGTGTTTAGGAAAAACATCAAGCTCCTTAGCACCATCTCACATCTTTCAAGTGTTGATATATATCATCCTACTATCGTGATCTTCCTTTGCATTATTCCGATCAAAGCTGTCCCAACACTTGCACCTAAAAATAACACATTGGAAAGAAGAGAAGTCCACTTGATTGATCTCTTGTATCTTTTTGACGTAACATAGCGTCCCTCGTACTAGGTTTTGATCACGGTGACTAACTCGACTAGATTGATCGAACTTGTCTTCCAATCCACATTCTTGTGTCATGTGTCCATCATCGGCATTTTCTGTGTGAAAATGGTGTCCATATGCCCACATAGATGGGAACAAATGAACCTATAAAAACGTTAAAAAATAGTGTCAAGTGTCTAATAACTTAACTATTAAAATATAATATATATATATATATATATATATATATATATATATATATATATATATGTTACATTTAAAATGTACATTATTAAGTTGAAAATGTACATAAATATATTATTACTCAGCTGTTGCACCCAATCCCTATGTTTAATGCATCCTCTTCAGCACACGGGTAACGACCAGTTGCACCATATTTCTCTCTGACTTGGTAAGCAACCCAACTATTGGGGCATATAATTGGCATATCATATTTAAGTGATTGGGATAAGGGACACTTCTACCATTCAATTGTCTGGATTATTTCCTGCCACTATCCCATTTCATCCTCTTTTTTTCATATAATGCGACCCATGGTTGTGTCACTTTGGAATTCTAAAGAAACAATTTACTGATTTCTTGAATTTCTACATTCACTGACGAAATAAAAATAACATATAGTACATATGAGATCAAAATATACATTATATTGAAGTTCAACATGAATATTTACTTTATGTAAATTTGATAGATTATAAGTCGCCTTTTATCAAATACCTTTTTCAATTCATTTGGATAAGCACCCCTTCTATTTTTTCTTCATCCCTTTCATCGTCCCAAATCACCACAGCTGGTTTGTTGTCGATCTGCTTGATGTACTCACTAGAATAATAGAAATACTCATATGATGTGTACACCTTTGTCATATACCCCTTGTCTTTTCTCCTTTGTCGAACAAACCCTTTCAATTTCTTCATGTGACTATTTAAGAAGAACATCCAATGACAAGAAACCACCCCAAATAATTCAACCTCATCTACTAGGTGGATTAGAAGATGAACTTTTAAGTCCATTAAAATTGTCGGAAGGTCCTTCTCAAAGATATAAACAATTTGAACTATCTCTTGATGCCACCGTGGAATGCTAGCCACATGAATGTCCTTTGAACTAATCCAACGTACAAATGCAGATAATTTAGATATGCCATGTCCTAGGTCTTTGGGGAAGTCATGTTTCACACACCCATGCACAAACAAATTATAATGACACTACATAGTTATAAACGCATGCGATAAAATACAAAATTAGTTATGTTTTATGATCCCATGGGATACAAATTATTAATATAGAAAATAATAAAACAATGATTTTGAAATTATATGTACTCTTAGAATATTCAAATGCTTATGCGATTTCAACCCCGGAAAATGGTCTTCCATGCTAAAGCAAAATCGTAGTGAAGACCCATATGAAGATGGAACCCTCACACCCATTAAAACTTCCTTTTCCAAATAAATATCATATTTTTTTAAAATCCATCAGACATCACCTTCTTTGAAACATCAATTAGAGGGACCAACCTCTGATCTTGTACTTTGTAATTATCTTGGCCAATTTTTATTTCTAGGTTTTAAAGTAATAAGATCTTTCTTAATAGAAAATGTGTCACTTTTTTCGATGATATGTTTCTCCATAAAGAAGATGAATTTTTTTAAATATATACGTGTGATCTAATAAGTGGGTAATATTAAGATGCTCCCAATATAGGAGGTTATAAAAGATAGATTTCCTTTTCATCCCAATGGGAAATTTCTCAACATAGATGTCGAAGAATTATGGATCATCGAACATAGGCTCCCTATTTGAATCGAACATTTCTATGAACTCCTTCTCCTTCTCTCTCTCATATGCTCTAAGAAGTTCAGTTGGTGTCTATTGCAAGCCTTTGTGTTCTCTCTCGTTTTCCATTGAAATCAGATGTTGCTCTTCTTTAAGGGTGTTATTCTAGGAGGAATATAATAGAGCATTCATACACTGGCTTTCATAGGTCGTTGGACCATCTATCTCTCAGAGAAGGTCCTAAACATTTAAATCCATAATACCCTTTTGTTACGAGACCTGCAAAATTATTGTATACAATATGCATGGAAAAATAAAGAATATCATGAAGATAAGAAAAATTACAACGAATTAAATTAATATGCGAAAGAATATTGTTACATATATAAAAAAATCAATAAGAGCAAACTCCTAAGCCTGGATAATCATGTGTCATGTAAGAATATATTCCACACAATGTAAAACTCCTCTCTTCTTCGATTGGTCTTAATATATCGTATACATTTGTCCCATCCCATAATTCCTTCACTTCATCTACCAATGGTTGTAAGTAGACATCCATATTCTTCACTTGTTTTCTACCAGGGACTATGAGATCAAACATAAGATGTTCATTATTGAAAGAAATCCATGGGGGGATATTGTTATTCATCACTACTACAGGCCAAACAGAATAGTTAGTTTTCTGGAGGGAATACGGGTTGACGCCATATATTTTTATGCTGAGTCGTAGACTTCGTACTTCATCCTTGAATTTTTCAGGTCGCATATCCTCTATATGCTTTATGGCTATTGAATCTGTTGGGATTCGCATAACTCCCAACTCACTTTTGTGTGAGTTATGCCATCCCTGCAACATAGCTAATTCTTTGCAATGAAAGATCCTTTGAATCCTTCGGATTATATTCATGTTCCTCAATATCTTAAAATGAGACCACATGATTTACCCTTATTTTTTGATTTATCATACCTTTCATGCCCACATTTCACACATATCTCTTTGTTTTTAGTAAGCATGTCAATCCATGATTAATTGGTTTTAATTTGAAATAATTACATTATACCAAACAATTATTACCATCATTATCCTAGTATTGTTGCTAGAAGATGGCATATTACAATTGGTAGGGTGAAGTGGTTGACCATTTTCATCTACCAACTGCGCCTTCTGGTATGTTGCTCTTGATAACTGACTCCGATGTTTTGGAACTGCTTGAATATTTTGTGCATATGAACTCAATTCTTAATCTCCATGAACCTGTAAATTTATATACATTAATTTTATTCAGTTGATTGACATGGATAAAAAAAATAAATGCAATTACATAATGAAAATATAAATAAAATCTGAAGTAAGTACATTTGGAGATGGATAAGGAGAACTCATGATGGACTTTTAGAAATATTATGGAACAAGATGGATTTTGAAGAATTGTCCATCTAATATAATTATATATTTTCTCCCTACATTTGAGCAAAATCAACAACAAATTTTCTTTTACATACCTAAAATTAATTTAGGTGACTTAAAAAATGAGTTACTATTATTGGTGATCATGTACAGTTAACCGCATCGGTGCGGTTTTATTACCAAATGCACTGGTGCTGTTAGTTAACAAACGCACTGAATATCGGGGAAAAAACACAAATTTACTTTTCTGAAGTGAAAAAAAAGAAGTTGAAAAATGAGCAGGAAGTGATTTTCAGAAATCTAATTTCATAAAAATTTCTTTAAATAGTAAAATCTGTTCATTATTTCATTGTTTTTGAAAAAAATTTGATGGAGCGATTTACATGAGAGACATGTGTGGAGCAAGAGAGCACTGTGGAGCAGCAAAATACTTTCAAACAAAATTATTATTCAAAGAATCAGAATTTGAAACATATGTTGATTCACACAAAAACCATGTAGTGTAGTAAAATTGTTAAATTTTAGTCTAATAATTGTTTTTTTACAATTTCTGTTAGACATAATACATGCAAAGTAAAAAATTTAAATTTTACCTTGCATTTTACTAACAAAATAATTTACAATCTCTATTCTTATTTACATTTAATTAATATTTAGGAAAAAAAAAAGAATAAATTCTTATGTTAAACCCTTGCTTCCTCTTGTTTATGTGACATCACAATTATGGCTTTTCATTTTATATTTATAGGGTTTGTATTATTATATATATAGGCATATGGCATCTAACCCACAGGACCACTTGCAGAGTCAAATCCCAATCCTGTCATCCCTTGTGCGATTTAAAAAAAAAACTTTTGTTAATCGGTGTGCACTGTTTAAAATAGCGCACTAGTGTGCTATGTCTAAAATAGCGCATTGGTGCACTATTTTAGTAAAATGCACCCGGCGCGTACTCACAAAAAACATTGTTTGATAAAAAATTTTTTTGTTGATTTATGTTTATGTTAATCGGTGCTAAAGTATTAATATAACACATTGGGTCTTCTATTCACAAATATCACCGTACAATGTTTCTATTGTATTAGCGGTGTGTCTATAAGAACCTATTGTATCATTTTCGGTGGTTAAGTTATGAAAGCAGTACCACGCATTTAATTTATATAGTTGCACGTTTTCTTGATTTATTTTTTTACTTGAAAAGTATGTGAATTATTTATAAAATATATTAATGAATGGTACATGTTTGATATTGATAAAGAAATGGCTGACAAGAGTTCAAGTAACAAAATTACTAATAACACATCTAAAAAAACAAAATAGGCAACTTCCTTGTAAATTATTTACAAAAATTATTATTTTTGAACTATATCTAAGTTTAACTAATATGTCTTGTTTAGTGTGTATCATGCAGAGCCACAAAATGATGAAGCTCGATAAGATTATTTCCGATCTAACACAGGAAGAGCATAAAATATTGATGGAAAATTTGTAGAAGGATGAATTAGGCGAATTAAAAAAATACTATTGATCCAATATGAGTTTATTTTTTTAAATTTTCATTAATAATATACTTAAAAATATTAGATAAAATGTTCGAAAAAAACTATTGATTCAGATATGTTTAAAATTCTTCAGGGACCAACATCGAAGAAAGAGAATGTTGTTCTAAGAAAAGAAAAAAAAATATAACATGAAAATGAAAATAAATTGCTCCTTAGCTCATCTAGAGTGGTGCTGGAGGTTAACAAAAGGAGGAAATTTTTTTACAAAACTTTCAGAGATCTAGTTGAACGAATATGTAGATGTTCTTTCCACTTAAAATAAAAAAATCAATCAAATGATTCCAGAACCAAATTTTATTTAAACTACACGACACGTTTCCAAAGAATTGGTCAGTGAGACATGTGACACTTTTAATAGCAAAAACGTATAATAACAAAAAGGAAGGATTGAAAAAGTAATATTTCTTTAAATACTTTTCTAGAAATATATGTATATATTACTACAAAGCAATTAGTTATAAATATCACTTTTGTTATATTTAGTTTTCATATATCAATATTAAATAGTTTATTGTCATGTTACTTTTTCACGAAGAATATGAAAATCTCAAATGATGAACGAGCTGATATCAGAAGAGGTCTACAAGGAGGTGGTCAAAGAATGGACATAACTGCATCACACGAGGAGTCATCTCAAAAATAACATGCTTCAAATATAATATGTAATCATTGAATTTTTTGATTAGGTACAATAAATAAATAATTTAGCATTAAATATTAATTTTCAAGTATTTTCTTGCAGAAAAGAAAAGAAAATGGAACCCATTCGACATATAAAACATGACGACAAGGAAGGAAAGTGTTGATATCTAAGTTTTTGAGTAATTGTAACTTCCTTATAACTACCTAAATAGATTTAATTTTTATATATTTTAAGTTATTTTACAACAATCATCATTGAAAGCCTTCAAACAGGTGCTAACATACATAGAAGAACCATCGAGAGAATTGATTAACATTGGGTTAAATATGGGTTGTCAGTATATGTTGGCATATCAAAAATTAATTGTGGAATTTGTTAGTATATATCGTGTTTTACTTAGTTCCCTCTATAATTAATAAAAAAAGAAAATTATATTAAATTTATGATTTGTTATGGGTATAAAACTTGCAGGAAACAATGTATGGAACTGCACCAATAAATGAATTGTTGAAAAATGGCATGAAGTTTTGTTTTGACGGAATGTGTATATTTCGCGAGTCGATTCTTGCTATGGTATATTTCTTTTCAATTTACATTGATGTATATTATTTAATATTGTAGTTTTCATTATTCTCACCAATGTAGGTAAACTCATTACACTTTATTTTTATGTTTGTAGATGGAACTTGAAGAAGAAGAAAACAATCAACACAATTAAAAAAACATTCCTCCAAATAGCCCAAGTGATGGAAGTAGCTCGAGCATTGACAAAATTTTCAGCAAAAAGTGATAATCAATATGCTTGGAAATAAAAGCAAGGCGTTGTATTTTTTGAAATGTTTGTGTGTGAAATCAACCATTTTGTTTAATGTAATGGGCATAGTTTCCCAATTGAAAGACAAAGGTATACTAATAACTGTCCCATTTTGTATGAAAAAGTGTCTTATTCATATATATAATAAAATATGTTTTAATTTATTCGATTGCATTCTCCATTGTCAATTTGAAATGTTACACCACTCGTTAAATATATGGATGATTAAATATTATAACGAATAAATGTGAAATCTAATGATATGATATAACAAATTCACCCAAACATCACATTCAAATTCACTGATAAAAATTCAATATATATGAATACTGTTATGAGATATGTGTCGACTTTTAATGAATAATGAATTTTAAAAAATCACAATAATTGCACTGTCACAAGTTGATGTTTCTAAAAAATAGAAAATGAAAACTAATGCGTGTGTATGATATTGTGCACCAGTGTGTTTGTATGATATTGTGCACTGGTGCATTTATACAACCTATGAACACCACAAAAAATATCAATTCCAATTAGAAGGCTCGGCATACTTTATTGACGACTACGACTAATGGGGCCTAGACCTCAAGCCCTGACTGTGCTTATTGTAACTAAAGAGTAAACTGGAAATTGATATGGTTTTAATTTATTGACTCATGTTTGTCAAACATCACAACACAGATTAACACATTTGATTTTAAATGTTGTAACACCATCGTAGTTTTCGATGTGGTTTCTCTTCCTTGGTGAATAGATGTGCTCCGTATGATTTGGTAGGTTTGATAGTTGTTGATTTGGTTTAGTAATAAATTTTTATTGATTAGCCTGTACCGTGGGCCTGTCGTCTGAGACCTGTCTGTGCTCCTTGAACTTATCCCTTCCCGCGCGCTTGAAACCCTATACTCGTCGACTGGCTTTCATTTTCACTGTTCCTGCTCTGTGGTGAGGATTCTTGGGTCCACTTGTTGCTGTGAGGGTTTTCAAACTGGTTCATTTTCTCCACGAATTAGATTCCCTGTCCGGATTCCCTTGCCTTAGGATAGTGGTACCTTGTGGCATCTTTTGCAATGGTATTTGGTGCGTTTTTGTTTTGTTGGTCCTCGTTTGCGGTGGTCCTGGTTTCCACCTTCTGTTTCTAGCTCACTTTGTCATTTTGCATGGTCTTTATGCCACTTACAGTTAGTAATGGACTTTCACTTGTGCTCACAGATCATTTGTTACCCCGTGGGTTGTCTTTTGCCTCGGCACACCTCCTCTCGGCACGAAAAGGTAAGTTCTTCGTCCCTGATTTAGATTTCTTTGTGTTTCATTCTGGCACTTATGCGATGGCTCCTTGTGAGCAGGCTCTTGTGTTTTCAACCAATGCTTTCGTTTCTGTTCGTTCCCTTTGCCTAGGTAAATACATCCTAACCCTTCTTAACTGTAATGTTTTGGAAGTAAAAAAAAAAAAAATTGTTACCTGGTAATAATCGATACTAATGCTCAGTGCATTCTCCTTGTAGGTGTCGAGATTCCAATCTCCGGTTCAAGTGTCAACCAAACCCTCAAATTGAAATGGGTAGGGTTGATTCCTTTTTCTTGTCTTTGAGTTATCTTCTGGGTCTATAGAAAAACAAACTCTATTTTTCTCGGCTTCCTGTTCTGGTTCGTGGGAATGTTAAAGTCTCTTGAAGTTTCTTCTCTGTTTGTAATAACTGGGTTTGTGGGGTTTTCCCACCCAGCCGCTCTCGTTACTTGTAAATAAATTTGTTGTAGGTTTCGTTACAAGTTTTCTTGCTGTAGGTTTTGTCATAGTTCGTCATTGTTGTAGGTTACGGGTCTCAGAACCCTAACCCTATAGGCCGCCCCTTTTGGTTTTGTATGTATATGTTAATTGTTTTTTTTAGACAACAATGGTTAGATTTTATTTAAGTGGCGGAAAACTAGCTGCCGCAGGCTATTACCGGGCTACTCTGCCTGAGAGCGCAATCTAGATTACAATTTTTAAGGTAGCTTTCCTTGTTACAGGGTCTGAGATCGCCAAGGAGAGAGCGTCTCGCGCTGGAGAGATCTGCTAAAAGAGTTGCACTGAGATTGCAGAAAGGGGATTGGGTATGCACTGGAGCTTGAATGAGAGAGAAATCTTGTTTTTCCTCCATGTTATCTTGCAGATTCGTAGAATTGCTTCTCAAAATGCCTAGAGGAGATCCATCGCTCTGGTCAGCTATGCTTGCCAAACCCTTATAAAGAGCTATCAAGACATTATTGCTACTACCTTTGATGATGTCATCAAGGTCTGCCTAGAACTCACCCAGCAGATTGAAAATTGAAACAGCAATGAAATCTGACAAAGGGCAAAGGTCGAAAATGAGGGGAGATCTATCTGACTGTATCTTTATAGCAGAATCCATGATCCTTAGCAAGTGACCGCACAATTTGGTATGATCCCGAAGTGCTAGATAGCAGATAGAACTTTGAAACAGAGGAATGCTCGAAGGTAATGAGGCCCAGTCTTCAATAGGTTTATGGAATGCTGCAGATTGATTCAACATTGTTAACTGACAGGGATCTTCTACTCCAGAGAGAGCCAATATTGGCTTCCAAGTCCGCCTGAGAATTTAACTTCCTTAGAATGTGATAGAAGGAGATTTTGTGGAACTTGGGCAAGATAAGCCTGATTTTTTTGAGAATGGAGGCTAAGTGAGCCTGAGAAGGATTCTTATGGGATTTCATAGCCTGGATAATTAGCCTAGAGTCTCCAAAGAGAGAGATGGATAGAAAATTCCTCTTGATCGCCAGATTTAGACCCTGCCAGAGAGCAAGAGCCTCCGCTCTGTTGTTTTTTTCGTTGCCCAGACCCCATGCAAATCGCAACTCTATTGAACCACCAGGGCTCAAGAGAACCCCACCGCCACCCGCAGCTCTAGGGTTACCTTTAGAGGCCCTGTCGGAGAAAAGACAATGGTCATCCAGAGTTGATCTCCACTTAATGAACTCCTTCTCATCCAGATGAATTTCCCAATTAGTAGGGGAAATTGCAGGAGGAATGGGGTTGTCCTTATGGTTTGGAACAAGCTCTTTAAGACAGTAATCCTCCTCATTGTCTAGGACCATTTCATTTCTTATGGCAGTGTTGGCTTCTAGAGCCTCCCCCAAAAGAGCTTTGATTTTAGTGATAACTCTGGCAGGGTTACAACTCTTATCCCTAAAAATTCTGTTGTTCCTCTCCAGCCACAACTTCCAGCATATGAATTTGGGAATCCACATCCAGCAAGTCTTCAGAAGGCTTTTTTTGGAGAGATAGAACGGATATAATTTGGCCCAATTTCAAAGAAGATTTGGTATATTTCTAGGGAGATCTATTTTTTCAGATCCTAACATCAGGACACCCCTCCAAACTTCTTGAGTAAAGGGGCACATTAACAACAGATGATTATCCGTTTCTTCATCTGACACACATAGGGAGCACCTGGAGGGCCCTTCCATTCGACGCCTTCGCAGATTATCTCTAGTGAGGATACTTTTATGCGCCAATGTCCAGCAGAAGAAGTCAACTTTGGGGAGAGAGGGGAAGGTCCAAACAAATTTCCATTGATCTGGATCCGAATGAACATTTGGCATAGCCATCATGCTTTTGTAACCTTCTAATGCTGAGTATGAGCCAGAGAATGATCCCCACCCTCGTTTGTCCTTAGAAGTAGCCTTTGAAGGAGATTTTCCTTGGAGAAAATCCAGCAATAACGAGGCTTCTCCCTCCAGCCATTGAGGGACCTCCCCTAGATTCCAACTGTCCCAAAGACTTCTTGCATCTTCCGTCCAATTGGAGATGTCCCAAAGGGTTTTCAAATTGCAGGCCTGAAGCCAAGCTTTAATATTTATGAGTTCTTCCATCTGGTTCAAAGGCTGATCACCTAGAATCGAATCATCCCAAATTCTTATTTTTTTCCCATTACCTGGGATCCAATATATCTTGTGGCTGAAGTGCTCCATTGTTGTGAGACAGAGTTTGAAAACCGAAGATCCTTTGGATGTTTTTGGAGGCTGATCCAAGCACCTCAGACGCTACCCATGAAAATATTTTTTCCACAGGACTCTCTTACTCCAACGAGGTTTCCCAAAGACAATGTTCCAAAGGAGCTTGGAGCCCATAGCAAGGTTTTGGGCAGCCAGATCGTGCATTTGGAGACCTCCTTCCAATAATTGCATCTTAAGAGTGTCCCAGTTTACTAAGTGAAGCCTTCTTTCATTTTTTTCCCCCCCTTCCCACAAAAATCTTCTCAGAAGACCATCCATTTTACTTATAAAGGTTTTAGGGGCAAGGAGAATGGAGTGCTGATATATTAATGGAAGACTTATGAGAACAGATTTCATAAGGATTACCTTCCCAACATTATTCAGCCATGAGGCTCCCCAAGCTTGAATTCTGAGTTTTAGCTTGTCTAGCAGGGGCAACCAGTGGGCTACTTTAGGTTTGGACTTGAATATTGGGATCCCAATATATTTAAATGACTCCCAGGTCTGGGTTCTTTCCATTTCTAAGAGCCTTGAAATTTCTGTAAATTCCTTGATCGAGCAATTCCAGCCATAGATTGTGCTTTTTAGGTAGTTGATCTTGCTGCCCAAGACCTCCCTATAAATGTCCAACTCCTTCTTGAAGGACCTTGCAGAATTTATGATTGCTCCTCCAAGAAATAATGTATCATCAGAAAACTGGGCATGGTTTATGTCTTTGACATTGTGAGCCATTCTAAGGCCTGGCAGAGTTTGGATCTGTTGACTGTAGTCTAGCTGGAAGCTGAGCACTGAGGCTTGGATAGCGTAAAGGAGCAGGGACAAAGGGAAACCTTGTATTAGTCCCCTTGAGGCTTGGAAGAATTTTGTTGATCAACCATTAACCAACAGCGTTATCCAAGGGGAGGCTATGTAGGCTTTCACCCAATTTATGATGACTGTTGAGAAGCCCAATTTCTTCATCACAGTAAACAGGAAATCATGTCTCACCCTATCAAAGGCGTTTTCCAAATCAAGCTTAATCACCATACCTTTCTCTTTTCGATGATAGCTTGAGTGAACTGCTTCTTGCACTAGCACAATATTGTCTAGAATCTTTCTCCCTTTGATGAATCCTCCTTGATTTTCAGGGATGATGACCGGAAAAATTTTATTGAGGCGGTTGGCTATTATTTTGGTAACCAGCTTATAACTAGTGTTACCCAAAGAGATGGGCTGGAATCTGCTAAAATCGAAGGCGCCTTTCTCTTTTGGGATGAAGGAAAGGAAGTCCGAGTTGATGCTACCTCCAATATTGGCACATGACTGAGATTTCTTGACCATTCTCAGAAGATATTTTTTGATTGTGGGCCAGCAGGTTAGATAAAACCTTACGGTGAACCCATCAGGGCCAGGAGCTTTATCCAGATCCATGCAATCCAAAGATTTTTTGAGCTCATTCATGTTGATCGGAGCAGCCAGCATAGAATTATCAGAATCTTGAACACAATGAGGAATTAGTTCAATCAGATAGGCTTGAGGATCGATAGGAGGGTCTTTAGGGGCAAAGTAGAGGTCTTTGAAGAAAGAGTGGGCTGCCCGATTTATGCCTTCAAAATCTTTAACCACAGCGTTTTGATGATGAATTTCATTTATTGTTTTGAAGTGATTGTGTGCTTCAACTTGATTGTGGAAGTAGCTTGTATTTTTTTCTTCGACATGTAACCAAAGAATTCTAGACTTCTGTCTCCAGAACTCTTCTTCTTCACTACTTTCTTTATGGAAGTCTTTTTGCAGTTCAACTTCTTTTTGAAGGAGGACTTGATTTACAGCGGATTTCTCCATTGCTAATTGATGGACAACAAGGCTGTCAAGAGTCTCCTTTCTTTTTTAGGAGGGTGTTTTCAACCTTCTAGCCCACTCCTTGAGCCCTCTTTTAAGACCCCTCAATTTTCCTTCCCACACAAATAATGGGGAACCTTGTACTTGCCGATTCTAGGCCTCTGAGACCACCTCCTGGAAACCATCTTGCATAAGCCATAGAGGATTGAACCTAAAGGGAATGGGGCCAAGGTTTCCATCCAAGGAGAGCTCAAGCAGAATGGGTTTATGATCAGAAGTGTAGTTGCAAAGATTTTAGAGGTTGCCATTAGACTGCATGTGAAGAAAGAGGTTTGGACGAGGAATCTCTCCAAATGAGCAGCAATATGGCTGGGGCCTATTCTTTTGTTGGACCAGGTGAATTTCCCAGATGTGGGCTTTATATCCTCTAGATCCCAGCCCAGCATAAGGTCTTCAACCCATTCTCTAGCTGGGTCCCTGACTGGGGAGCCACCCTTTTTCTCTTCTATAGCTAGCGTAACATTCAAATCACCTGCAATAATAATGTTTTCTGGATTGTGCAATAAAATATAGGACTGAAGCGAGTCCCAAATTTTTTTTTTCTCAACTAGTAAGACTGGAGCATATAGATTGAACATACTTACTTGTTGGCCAGAATCTTTGTGGAGGAGCTTAGTGAAAAGCCAGTGGGGGCAACATTCTTCATGAATCAAGTCATAAATGGAGCTGTCCCAGAAGGAGGAAATCCCACTAGAGGCGCCTCTAGCACTAACATCTCTCCCGTGGCCTTTATGCCAGAAAGCTTTGCTAGCTTGGAGGAGGAGAATATCCTCCAGCTTTGTCTCCTGGATGAGAAGGATTTCAGGCAAATACATCCTCACAATATCTTTCAGGGCTTCTTCTTTCAGCCTGCTGCCTAACCCTCTGCAGTTTCATGAGATGTATTTCATTATTTACTGGCTTGGGAGGTTGTGGCTCCTTTTGGAGCCTTGCCATGCTTGCGCCTGGATCTTGTATTCATCATTCCGTTGAGATTTTTTTGGGAGCCTTGGAGTACATCCAGATAAGTTTTTTCCTCTCTCTATTTCTTCTTGGATTTTTAACCCCTGGCCGACTTGATAGGGGTGACTTGCAAGCTGTCTGGTTCAGAGTCTCTCTCTTCTATTTCTCCCCCAGATTCGGAGGCAAGACTGATGTGCTCCTCGTTACCTTCATTTCCTCATTTATCATCATCTGCTGGGAGGATGATTGTTTCTGCACCATTTTCTTTCACTTTCTTTGACAGGTCTTCTGGTTCTTCTTGGGTCCCGATGGCTTCCACCTTTTCACCTGAGGAGGAGCCTTCTTTTGGAGCTTCTTTGGCCTTTGGTTTAGTCTGGGGCTTCCCCAATGGCCTAGAATTTTTCTTCTCAGTTGGCCCTGGGATAGCCTTGCCCTTTTTAATTTCTTTGCATCCTTCTTCTTCCACCTTGTCCCCTGTTGGGGCTTTTGGGCAATTTCGTTGGAAGTGTCCATGTTCATGACAGGTTCTGCATTTGAAAGGCAGTTTCTCGTAGTCCATATTTTTGTAATGGTGCCATTCTCCAACTGTAAGTTTTATTGCTTCAGGAAAACTAGCTTCTAAGTCGACTTCCACAGAGATTATTGCACAGGTGTATTGGCCCTTTTTATCTACTTTGTCAATGAATCGGCCCATCCCATTTCCAATCTTCTGCAAGGAGTGAAAGCTCCAGAAATGGATCGGGAGGTTGGGGAGCCAAACCCAGACTGGGACCTCCTTAGGGACATCGACTTAAGGATCGAATTCAGGGGTCCATTTAATAAGATACAAACCCTTATTTCCCATGAAATATGGACCATTTCTGAAAACTAGATATCGATCATCTTTGGTGGTGAATTCGAAGATGAAAAAGCCTCTTCCAACCGCAAAGCAGATCACATTGTTTTTCAACTGAGGCCTCCAGTTGCATTGATTCTAGTCATCAGTTGTTTTTGTAGATGGCCAGCGACCCATATATTGCCAAACCAACCCTTTGTCAGCCAGGGATAGGGCGATTTTTATTGGTTAATCCTCTGGCAGGGCGATCTCAGGAATTTCCTCCAGTTTTTTTATAAACTTCGAGACATTAGGGATCGATCGATTCTTCCCTTTCTGCGTTAACAGGCATCAAAAGGCTTCCTCAGATGAGATTGGAGGGGTGGGAGAGGGCTCCCCAACCCCAGGCACACTCATGGCGGCGGTTGTGGCTTCTTTGCGACCAAAAATCTACACATACTCGTTGCTGTGCGTGCGCGCGGTTTTTGGTCAATTGTTACTATGTAATCTCACAGGACTTTCTCAACAATAAATTTTGTTAATTGGTAACAGTGAATGAATGGAACGTTTTTTTTTAAATCTTCAGTCTACTTAAGAAAAATTATCAATAGTTATTGTACCTGTGGCCAGAAGTATAACTGATGGTTTCCTTGTTTGCTTGTGGAAGTCCTGTATTTCGTATGAGTTTTCCCAAATTTTGCAATCTATGATTTCTGGTTATTAATATGCACTACTTTGTCCTACGTTCTTGTTTGTTTGCCACCAGCACCCACATTTCAGTTCTCCTTTCTCATGCTTGTTTCAATTCGTAAATACAATGCACAAGATTGTATATAAAAAATGTAAATGATTTAGTGGAATAATTTAGAAGTAAGTGGTTACAGTAGCTTTCGATTACAATAGATGGTTTCCTGAGATAAAAATTATGTCTCTGTATTATTTAAAATTTTCTCCTTCTTTTCTGATGGAAAGAAATCGAAAATATTACAACATGTTTTTCCTTGTGTACTACTATGGTAATAGTTTCTCTTTTTTGGTTGAAATAACAACCGTTCTATTTTAACTACATTCCTGGATTAAAGGAAACTATTAAATAATTCTACTGATTTAATTAACCTTCCTAATCCTAATTCCCTTTCTTTAAACAGTAAAAATAAAAAACAACTCTCAGGTCCAATAACCTGCCTATAAATAAACGTAACAATGAGACAAAATACCTATCTTTGTTTTGTCTACTCCGAATCATATGCTCCTACATCAGGCTCTCGGGGTAAAAAAAATTCATGGCTTCGTTCCATGAGATCTTCCACCGAATAGCCAGCCTTCTGTATTTGTGCTGCGTCAAGCGAGGAACTGTCCTCAATGGGATGGTTCTTCCACTTGACCAAGTACTGCAAATACTCCTTCCTGCGCATGCACTTGGCTACCTGTGTGTCGAGG
This sequence comes from Pinus albicaulis, assembly GCA_034641835.2. Taxonomy (NCBI): domain Eukaryota; kingdom Viridiplantae; phylum Streptophyta; class Pinopsida; order Pinales; family Pinaceae; genus Pinus; species Pinus albicaulis. Next base: position 942,915,320 of record CM076584.1, on the reverse strand, counting down.
ATGCCCTCCATCTCAAGGGGTTGCGCCGTAGGCATTTGCCTCATCCAATATCCTTGGTCAACTTGGGTGTCCCGCTTTGGCCATGCTGTCTTGTCATCTTCAGGACTGGCAGTATATGGAAATAGATCTGCCACATTAAAAATGGGTGAAATGCCTATCCCTGGTGGGAACTGTAACTCATAAGCATTGGCTGAAAACTTGCGAAGAATTTTTCATAGGCGAATCTTCTTAAACTTCAGTTTGTTATATTCCCCTTTAGGAAAACGTTCCTTGTGCAAGTGCGCAAGAACTTAGTCCCCAACATTAATTGAACCGCTTTCCTTTTCAAATCTGCCTGCTGTTTGTACTTTTGACTGTTGTCTTGCAATTTTGACTTCACCTGCTCATGTAAATCGCTCATTGCTTGGGCGAAATCTTCTCCATCAGCACATCTTTTTTCAAGCTTTCCCAAATCCTGCAGCTCATGCACTCCGCGAGGATGCATGCCATATAGAACCTGAAAAGGACTGTAGCCCGTGCTGCGATTTGGTGAATCATTATAAGAAAATTCCGCTTGAGCAAGTACACAATCCCACATTCATGAATTTTCACCAATCAAACTTCGTAGCAGGTTTCCTAAGCTCCTGTTCACCACCTCTGTTTTCCCATCAGTCTGTGGGTGATAAGCAGAGCTGAAATTCAACTGAGTGTCCAACATTTTCCATAGGGTACGCAAAAAATGTCCTGTAAACCGCACATCCCTACTAGAAATAATGGACCTCATCAAGCCATTCAATCTGACGATCTCCGTGAAAAACAAGTGTGCTACGTGAGTGGCATCACTGGTTTTTCGACAGGGTATAAAATGTGCCATTTTTTAGAATCTATCCACTCACACCATCACTGAATCAAAATCCCGCTGTGTTCTAGGCAGACCAAAGACAAAGTCCAAACTGACTGATTCCCATGGTCTACTCGCAATAGGTAATGGCTTATAAAGTCGTGCATTCTGATTGCAACCTTTCGCTAACTGACACATTTTACATCTGCTTACATACCTCTGCGCGTCCCGTCATAACTTCGGCCAGTAATAAAAGTGCTCAATCTGTGATAATGTTTTGTCTATGCTGAAATGTCCAGCTAGACCTCCACTGTGTTTTTCCCGAATAATGTTCTCCGTCGTCAAACATTCGGGAATACATAACTGTCCTCCCTTGAATAATAATCCTTCTTGCAGATTATAGTCCAACCATGGAATATTGTTTCTCAGCAAAGGGTTTTTACTAGCCTCATAGGCCTCCTTAAAATCTATATCTGTTTGATACAAATCCCTCAAATGCTCAAATCCCAACACTTGTATTGTGCTTTCCTGTAAGAGCAAAGCTCTTCTACTCAACGCCTCTACCAACTTGTTGGCCTGTCCGCTAATATGTTTCAACAGAAATGTAAAACTCTACAGATACTCAACCCATTCTGCATGCTTCTGGTTCAACTTATGCTGCTGCATAATATACTATAATGCAGAATTATCCGAAAATAAAACAAACTCATTACCTAATAGGTAGTGTCTCTAGTGCTTCAATGCTTGGACAACTGCATAAAATTCCTAATCATAGAATGAGTATTTATGCCTACTTTCATTCATCTTCTCATTGAAATAAGCAACCGTCTTGTCCTCCTGGATATGTACTGCTCCAATGGCTGTACTGCTGGCATCACAACGAACTTGAAAAAGTTTGCTGAAGTCAAGCAATCTCAAAATTGGTCCCTCAGTGATCTTCTTCTTCAGGGCCTGAAAGCTTTTCTCTACTGCTTCTGTCCAACAAAAAAGCTGATTTTCCTTTTTGATTGTGTCCAACATGGGTGTGTAGATCTCACTGAAATCTCTGATAAATTTCCTGTAAAAACTTGCTGATACATGAAAGCTTTGAACCTCAAACAGATTCTTTGGGGATGGCCACCTAACTATAGCTGCAACCTTTTCTGGGTCAATCTTCAGCTCATTTTCTGCAATCACAAAACCCAGATAAACTAATTCCTTCCGAAAAAGGCACACTTTTTCAGATTTATTAGCAACTTATTCTGTTTCGATTTCCTCCATACACTTCGAACATGTCGGAAGTGTTCTTCCTTCCTCTTGCTGAAAATCAAAATGTCATCCAAATAAACAATTACAAACTTCCCAATGAAATCTTTCAGCACTTCGATCATTAGGCGCATAAATGTACTAGGGGTGTTACTCAAACCAAATGGCATCACCAACCATTCATACAGCCCTTCATTCATTTTGAAAGTTGTTTTCCATTCATCCCCCTCCCGAATTCGGATCTGGTGGTAACCACTCTTCAGATCGATCTTCGAAAAGTATGCTGCCCCACTCAAACAATCCATCATGTCATCCATTCGTGGCAATGGGAACCTGTACCTGATAGTAATCTTGTTAATAGCTCTTGAGTCTGTGCACATTCGCCACTCTCCAGCTTTTTTTGGAGCTAAAACTGTCAAAACTTCACAGGGGCTCATACTTTCCTTGATCAGCCCTTTGTCAAGTAATTCCTGCACCTGCTTCCTAATTTCTTCATTGTCCTTAGGACTCATATGGTAAGTTGCCTTATTTGGCAGGCTAGCTCCTAGTATAAAATCAATGCAATGATTGATGCTTCTCTTAGGAGGCAGCTCGTCCGGTAAATCATCCACTATGATATTGCCAAAGTCTTGCAACATGTCCTAGACCTCCTCTGGTAGATCTGTAATCGTTGTATGCAGTATCACCATCCTTGGCCTCCTTACAACAAAAAAATTAACTTTATTATCTTCGATCTGCTTCAAGAATTCTTTTCCACCCACCAGCAATGCTTTAACTCCACTGGCTTCCGTTGTGTCTTCCTCCTTAATGGGTACTAGCGTATGCTTAATCCCATCCTTGACAAACTTGTAATAGTTTGTCTTTCCATCGTGTACTACCTTCCTGTCATACTGCCAAGGTCTCCCTAATAGTATATGACACACATCCATTCGCATGATATCACAAATAATTTTGTCCTTGTATCTGCCAATATGAAATTCTACTTCGCACTATTCATCAACTAACAGCTGATGTCCCTTCTGTAGCCACGACACTTTGTAGAGAGTAGGGTGCTTCAACCTTTTCAGTCCCAAATTCTCCACCATTTCAGTGGCTACCAAATTTTCTTTACTTCCACTGTCAATTATCAATTTGCAGCACTTGCCCTGTGACTTGCAAACTGTCCGGAATAAGGCTTTTCTTTGATCCGGTTCAAAAAATTCTTTTGTTGGTTTCAGCAACACCTTATTTAGCACTAAAGCTTCCCCTGTCTCAGATGCATTTTCTACCTTCTCGGGTGGTGCTTCTGGTTCCTCCGTTTGGGCAACATACGTTCCTCTACCACCTGCTGGTTCTCCCTCAAGACATTCATAAGACTTATGCCCCCACTTATGGCACCTATAACACTGGACAGCTCCTCTACCCCTACCATTACCTCTTCCTCACTGGTATGGTTGTCCCCCTCTAGTGTTATTGTCTTTTTCTGTTGTTCCTGAAGTTTTGGAACCACTGCCTTCTTCACTGGGATTTGTGCCTCTACCTCTACCAAAAGCCTTTCCTTTTCCTTTGGCAGACCATCCTCCTCTTCTGGCATTCTGCTTCCTATTTATTTTCTCTTCAGCCTTTGAGGCACACTGATATGCCTCATCTATAGTTCTGGGTGAGAGAATACTGATTTCATCCAGTATCTCCCCTCTCAAACCATTTACAAACCTCACTGTCTTTTCGGGGGTGTCTTCAATATACCCAGCTCCTAGATTCAATCTATAGAATTCTTCCATGTATTCTTTAACAGTTAACCCCCTTTGCCTCAGATTCTGTACCATTCTGTACAACATAATCTGGTAATCCTTGGGCAGGAATTTATTCTTCAGTTTGGCCTCCATCCTGGCCCACTTCTTTATAGGTTGTTTATTCAACCTCTTTCTTTCCGCCTGTACACTATCCCACCATAAGGACACATGTCCTTTCAGTTTGGTCGCAACTAATTTTACTCTCTTATCTTCGCTGATTTCCTCATAATCAAAGTACTTGTTCAGCTCACTGAGCCAACCCAGCTACACGTCTGCTGATAAATTCCCATCATAAGTAGAAAGCTCATGCTTCGGCTTACTACTCGATAACAAAACTGACCTTAATAACCTAATCTCAGGTCCTTCCCCATCTGAACCATCTGTCGCTTCTGCAACCTCTTCATCACTGTCGTCACCTCCTTCAGGATCTCTTCTCCTCCCAGCCTCTACTGCTGCTAATCGTGCATTTAAAATTCAGATTTCTTCCCTCAATCCTTCATCGACTACTCTATGAATAGCTCTTCCTCTTCCTCGTCCCCGTCTAACAACTTCCATTTTATTTTCCTTCTAATTACAACCTACTGCTCTGATACCACTTTGATGGGGCCTAGCCCTCAAGCCCTGACTGCGCTTATTGTAACTAAAGAGTAAACTGGTAATTGATATGATTTTAATTTATTGACTCATGTTTGTCAAACATCACCACACGGATTAACACATTTGATTTTAAATGTTGTAACACCACCATAGTTTTCGATGTGGTTTCTCGTCCTTGGTGAATAGATGCGCTCTGTATGATTTGGTAGTTTGATAGTTGTTGATTTGGTTCAGTAATAAATTCTGATTGATTAGCCTGTACCATGGGCCTGTGGTCTGACACATGTCTGTGCTCCTCGAAATTATCCCTTCCCGCGCGCTTGAAACCATATAGTTGTCGACTGGATTTCATTTTCACTGTTCCTGCTCTGTGGTGAGGGTTATTGGGTCCGCTTGTCACTATGAGGGTTTTCAAACTAGTTTATTTTCTCGACAAATTTGATTCCCTGTCCGGATTCCCTTCCTTGGGACAATCATAGCTTGTGGCAGTTTCTGCAATGGTATTTGGTGCGTTTTCGTTTTATTGGTCCTGGTTTGCGGCGGTCATGGTTTCCACCTTCCGTTTCTAGCTCACTTTGTCATTTTGCATGGTATTTATGCCACTTACAGTTAGTAATGGACTTTCACTTGTGCTCACAGATCATTTGTTACCCTGTGGGTTGTTTTTAAGCTCGGTACACCTCCACTTGGCACGAAAAGGTAAGTTCCCCGTCCTTGATTTAGATTTCTCTGCATTTCATTCCGGCATGTATGCGACGACTCCTTGTGATCAGGCTCCTGTGTTTCAACCGATGCTTTCGTTTTTGTTCGTTCCCTTTGCCCAGGTAAATACCTCCTAACCCTTCTTAATTGTAATGTTTTGGAAGTCAAAAAAATTGTTTTCGTTACCTGGTAATAATCGATACTAATTCTCTATTCATTCTCCTTGCAGGTGTCTAGGTTCCGATCTCTAATTCAAGTGTCGACCAAACCCTCAACTTGAAATTGGTAGGGTCGATTCCATTTACTTGTCTTTGAGTTAGCTTATGGGTCTGTAAAAAAATAAACTGTATTGTTCGCGGCTTCCTGTTTTGGTCCGTGGGAATGTTAAAATCTCTTGAATTTTCTTCTCTGTTTGTAATAACTGGGTTTGTGGGGTTTTCCCACCCAGTCGTTCTCGTTACTTGTAAATAAATTTGTTGTAGGTTTTGTTACAAGTTTTGATGAGCACATACTACCTTGTTGTAGGTTACTTTGGTCTTGTAAGTAAAACCCTGTAGGTCGCCCCTTTTGGTTTTGTATGTAGATGTCGATTGTTACTATGTAATCTCACAAGACTTTCTCAACAGTAAATTTTGTTAATTGTTAACACTGAATGAATTGAACATTTTTTTTTGAAATATTCAGTCTACTTAGGAAAAATTATCAATAGTTATTGTACCTGTGGCCAGAAGTATAACTGATGGTTTCCTTGTTTTCTTGTGGAAGTCCTATATTTCGTATGAGTTTGCCCAAACTCTGCAATCTCTGATTTCTGCTTATTAATATGCACTGCTCCATCCTACATTCTTTTTTGTTTGCCACCAGCACCCACATTTCAATTCTCCTTTCTCACGCTTGTTTCAATTCGTAAATTCAATGCACAAGACTGTATATAACAAATGTAAATGATTCAGTGGAATAATTTAGCAGTAAGTAGTTATAGTAACTTTTGATTAACAGATGGTTTCCTCAGATAACAATTCTGTCTCTGTATTGTTTAAAATTTTCTCCTTCTTTTCTGATGGAAAGAAATAAAAAATCTTACATCATGTTTTTCCTTATGTAATACTATGGTAATATTTTCTCTTTTTCAGTTGAACTAACAACCGTTCTATTTTAACTCCATTCCTGGATTAAAAGAAAATTGTTAAATAAGTCTACTGATTTAATTAACGTTCCTAGTCCTAATGCCCTTTCTTTGAACAGTAAAAATAAAAAAACAATTCTCAGGTCCAATAACCTGCCTGTAAACAATCGTAACAATGAGACAAAAGACCTGTCTTTTTTTTGTCTACTCCGAGTCAGATGTTCCTGCATCAACAACCCATGCCAATAGGTGTTAGATGCACCAGTCTAGTTTTTCTTTAACGCACCGGTGTGTTTTTATAACTTAACGACCAGGTGTGTTTTTACACCTTAATGGACCGATGTGTTTTTACACCTTAATGACACCAATGAATGCACCTTCTATCTGCCCAATGTGTATTTGTGGGTGACACGCACCAAGACGTTGATAAACGCCCCGAGGCTTCCGAAATTTGTTTTCCATCAGGGTGTTTGGTATGTTCACAATATAGGTGCATACAGGTTAAAACGCACCAGTGCGTTCAGACATCAATAACGCACTGATAAGAAATACATTTGTAAAAACCTTTGGTTGCCTAGTTTTTTTTAGTTGTGTTGAAGTTCCATTAGAAGCTCCATCAAAATCTCCATTACCAAAAACATATATTGTAGCAAACGATTTTTTGAAAATTTTGGCGAATTTTGTAGCACTAAAAGCCTCCTTTATAACCTTCGCTGGAGAGTCTTTTCCTTGTAGTGAAACTTGGCTTTCTCACTTTGAGAAACATCTCAACTCCATGTATCCCCCTGTACCTCCCCCACGTAATAGGTTGGACAACCCTTCCTGAACTGCTTCTGACGACTAATTATGTTCACTAGTGTGTTTCTTGCTTTTTCGGTTTTCTAGAATGTTAGGCCTCTTAGGCGCTCGACCTCTCAGCTGGAAGTTTAGCTTTTTGTATGTTATATGGTTATCGCATTGGCCAACAAACTTGATTAAGGTAAGACCATATGCATTTTAATATATATATATATATATATATATATATATATATATATATATATATATTAATAAAACTTAGACTTACAAAATAAAATGAAAAATATATATAACTTTATCATAAATTATTAATTAATAATAACAATTACATATTACAAAACATATATCAATATAATTAAGTTTTATAAATATAAATATAATTTTAATTATAAATAATATAGATAAAAATAATATATTGTTGTAATATTGAAATATTTTATTTTACAATTCCAATCCAATTCACAACCTTTCAGAAACATTTAAAATTTTAATTTTCAATGATTTTAAAAGATCAAATATAGCTATATAGTGTTCGAGTATATATATATATATAACTAATTAATTAATTGTGAATGAGAGAGAGACAAACATCGAATTTCATTTATTTTTCTTTAAGAAATTCTTCAACATCTATGCATGTTGTGTTATGGCGGAGGCTGCACATGATTTTTCATCCTGGAATAGACTTTTAATTCCTAGCCTATTTTATTTATTGGATCCTAAATGCTTTTGTATAAAATATCATTCAGTTCAATATAATTTATTATTTCCCATGATAATGTAAAAAACAACATAATAGTTTTCCCTGGTTGGTCCTAAAGGCAAATTAGACACCATTCCAAAGTAGATATGGTGGAGTGCTACTCTTGTCCCATCATAGAACTATGGTTGTAAAGACATTTCTGTATTAAAAACACCATTCGAAGCAGAGATGGCTGTGAACACCAAATTTCGTTGGTTTTTCTTTATTGGGCCTCAGAGTGATGATATTTCAAAACAACCCTCATGTATTTTAATGGTTCCCAAATACATATGTAAAGGGCCACATAGAGGAAATATAATTAATATATTATGCATGATGATCCCAAACAACCAGACGGTTCAACTATATTTATATCTACTGAAAAAGAGAAGCTTTAAGAACAATAATTCTAAAAAGCCTCAACAACAGAGATCCAAAACAATATGTGCATCTAATAAAAAAGAAAAACTTAGACAACAATAATCCGATACGGATTCGACAACAGAGATCAAAAAGCTTAAATAACAATATTCCTCAAAAGCTTCAACAACAGGGATCCCAATAAAAAAGGTTGTACCCGTGTTTCCATTATCAAATGGCTAGCATCACTCATGATGTAACATATAAACCAAATTTGATGATGTAACGTATAAACCAAATTTGATATTGTAACGTATAAACAAAATTTCATAAACCAAATAAAGGAAAAGAAAAAGCTAAATTACAAAATATTAATAAAATAATATTTAAGGAATAATTTTTAGTCTTACAATAGTTTATATTTGGTTAAGAATTTGTGTATTTAAAATTGTGTATATTTGGTTAAGAATTTGTGTATTTAATTAAATAGGTTAATTTTTTAAGATTTAGAGATATTTTAGAAGAGTGAAATTTTATATTTTTATGGATCAATACAGTAATTTTAGGTAGTGTGGTTTTCCTCAAATAATAGTGATAAGTCAACCTGCATTAACAATTAAAGATGGCTCACTACTAGTTTAACAACTAAATTATAATAAATTTTACCAATATATAAAAGAAAAAACAATTTTGTAATATTTCAAGAATTAAAAATCTATATAATAATACTTCTTCAATATAAAAAATTTAATATATAAAATTATATCTTTATAAATTATTATTAATGTGAGAGTTAAATTGATATTATTTTTTATAAATCCAAATCTAATTTAAGCAACCATTCCAATTGTATTTATCCTGAAATAATTAAGATACAATTTCAAGATTCAATGAATAACATAAAAATCAAACAATTGATTTTTCATATTAAAAACCTACAATCCCAATTAAAAAAATAGCTACTAATATCTGCAGTATCTATTAAACTTATTATGTTTATATATTTTAAGATTCAATGAATAAAGCAAAATCAAACAATTGATTTTTCATATTCAGAATACTCAAAAACCTACAATCCCAATACAAAAATAACTACTAATATCTACAACTCCTTCAAATAGTCTCTATTCCTTTTGTTCAGGTGACCGACCATCTCTATAATGACAAATGCCTCCTCCCATGGAAGAAACCCTAAATGCTTCCACACGTCATCTGATCATTGTGATATTTATCTCTTTGAATGAGGGGAAGACGAGCAACTCTTGGGATATTCTTTTCTTTCCAAGCCTCTGCATATATCCGTTGATGTCAAATGAAATTTGTTGGCTTTGATCTCCACGAAGGTGGCGTAGTCAAATCCAACAGTGTTTCGCGAGCTCTGCTCCAATTGCAACTTGACGAAGGAAAATGAGCTGTGAATTTGAAACCTTCATTTCATTACTTTTCATGCTGGTTTTCCCAATGGTTGAGGCTTGGAGATTTCCAGAAGGCCGCTTGCCATACAAGTGGTTTTTCAGCAGTGACTCAGTCCATAAAAAAACGAACTCACCTGATGTTGCAATGATATCTTCAAATGCGGCGTCGTACATATAAGTAATTAAGCACTTTGAATGGGGCTTTGAGGCCATTGATTACACGTGGACATGACTTTCCTTCAACTACAATTCGAATCCATCACATCAAACAAAAGTTACGCTTTGTTAGATCTATTCAATTGGAATCCATCTCTTCAAACAAAAATTACGCTTTGTTACATCTATTCACTTAGTAGTTCTAGAAGAGAATCCGATATTGAATATGACAACATTCTTGGAGAGATGCCTTATTGCTCACCACTGGCCCTACTTGCCCCGTGAATTTCTACATAGATTTTCTGAAAATTTGAATGATAATGTAAAGGATGCAATATATTTTGCAAATAAATCTAATTACCAAATTGCAAAATTTGGAACTATCATACTCAAATTACTTGGATTGTCATTTTTTATTTTGCAGGATTTGAATGGTGAAGAAACTTACTGTCTCTTGTTGACATTGGAAAACAAGCCCATTCCATTTGCATATGTCGATGGAAAATTTGAAATGAGGAGGAACATAGTCGCCCTTTCCATTTGCATATGTCGATGGAAAATTTGAAATGGGGAGGAACATAGTCTTCATTATGAGATGGGATGACGACAAATTGTTTAAATTGAAGGACATATAATTATACACATGTTTTTCGCTGTGCTAAAAGCACATTGTCCTCTGGTATTTTGTGGCATACTGGATTTGTCTTCACAGTCAGACTCACAATGTTTGAATTTTACAAGCTAAGAGCACGGCAGGGCCATCCTATTTCCGAACCACTTGAACGTGCATAACACGCAATAAACCTGTGCACGATACCTCTGATTGGCCATCTTCAATTTTTTTTTATATAAAACCTCAGAATTATGTAGAAAACACTGGCCATCCATCCATCTGTGAAAGGTTACAGCTCTGAAATACCATGGATTTCTGCTTAATTGACCTTATATTTGAAACCCCGGCCTGGAACTCTGGAGGTTGCAGGGATCCCGGAATGTAACATAGGCGACCTGGCAGACATTGTATTTGAGCTTCTTGGCCCCTAGGCTTTTCCAAAAGACGATCCAAGGGTTCACGTTGGGATTATCATCATTATTTACCAGAACAGACGCAGATTCAACACTATCCCAGACTCCTAACCCTATTATCTGCTTCCCATCCAGAGACTCATAGAAGGAGCACGACAATATGCCCTTGAGCCGAAGGAAGTAGGACTTGAGTATGGCCAGGCAGGAGTAGGACAGCATATCCTGTGTCTTCCCGCTTGGGGTGTAGATTCTTCTGAGGCTAACAGTGTCTCCCAGCGATAACTGAGCAAAGGGAACCCCTCTGCTTATTTCCCGTGAAGTCAGCCGGAACCAACCCGAGTCTACAATTTTTACAGCGCAGGTCATCCCCTTTGTGAACGCAGCTGCCTGATTATCACGCCAAATCAATTAGTGGCGGCAGATATTTTTTCTGATCTGATTTATTGGCATTAGTAAAATGCAAAAAGTTCAGCCCCAAAAGACGTACCTCTGGCAGATTGGGCGTAAGCCCGTCGCCACTGGATTCCCCTTTCCACACTGCAAACACTGCGGCCTGTACACATAACATACAACACAATTTAATAAATTAATTTCTTATTTGAAAATTAGAAAATATCAGAATAGATCTATCCTTGGTTTATCGTAATCAAGGATGTCCCCAAGACTGAGAGATATAAAATCTAAACCTTTTAAGAACTCTGAGTGCTAAATGCGTACCCATGATTGCTCGAGGCTCTTCAGAATGGCGACGTCAGTGTTGTTTCCGGCCACTCTGGCCATGTGCGTGACCGCGTCATTAATGTCGCAGCCATGCTGAGGCTCGTATATTGCAAATGAAATCCACATTCTGCTTTGAGATTGGCTCTGCTGCCGCTGGTTACAGGAGGAAGCGGGGGTCGTCATTGTGGTTCTTGGAGGGGAGGGGAGAGGATGAGCTGTGGTTTGCTAGATGTGTATATAAGGAAATGTCAATGGGAGGGTGTTTGCTGCGTTGGCAGCCATCATTGGCGCGACAGAAGGGACCATGCACATGTTTAAACTTTAAAGCAACTGGATGCGTCACATGGACGCAGGATACCATCTCAAACCGCGGCGAATAGTTTGTATGTAGTGAAAATAGAGATCCGTCATTGGTGGTATAAATTCGATTTTTCTAACCTAATCTGTAGACAACAGAGGAATCGAAAGTGGCCATGTTGATCATAATCATACAGGGTAAGTGGAGAAAAGGCGGCCGGACTTGTACTGAAGATAACGGGACCACCATTACTCCATCATCATTGAGAATCTGATTGAGGTGTTAGGTTTAAGCGGTTCGTAGTTGGTTCCGTTAATGTAGCGTATCATGAAAAGTAGTTACAACTAGTTAGGGAATTTAAAATTGAAAATAATAAATATATATTAACTTGGAATAACGTGACCACCCTGAATCATATTGACTGTTACAGCTGAGCGGTTCGTATTGAGTACTTTAGTGTAGTATTTACAAAGTCATTTTACAAATTTATTACATGTGATTGTGTAGATAGTTTGAAAGGTAGGTTAAAAGATAGTAGCATGTTTAAATTATGTTTGGTAATGCACAATAAAATTTTAATAACAAAGTTTAAAGATGTTGAAAAATAAATAATTTATCAATTTATAATAATAAGTTTAATGAATGTAAGTATGATCACTTAAATATGATAAGAATTGAAAATTGAAAATATTATGTATATTTTAAATGGGATAATTGAATTGTTTTTATTTAATTATCATTGAGAGTGTTAGGGTTGATGGGCATTTGACTCCATTAACTAGTATGTAGCATTTGAACTAATTTATTTTACATTTTAATTTTTTAGAATAATGGTGTGATTGTTTAAATATATATTTTGTTTTTTGTAAATTTCGTAGTACCTTTCTATTTTCATATTTTTAAAGGGCAAATTGCTATACAGATTGTATCATTTATGGTAACCTCAACCTACCCGAAGGAAACTAGGTCCGTTGGCTACCGTAGCGAGTTAAAAGCCGACCAAAAAATAAATTTCCTTTTCTTCTACTTACAGCCTTGATTACTTCAGTACGTCCATAATATTTGCAACTAACGCAGAAAGTATTACTAATATACACCAAAAACATAGAAAAAACTAAGCATTTAAGCAGAAATATCATCGAAAGAGTCCATTGGTGCTGGGTCTTTGGCAGTGGTGCTCAGCAGCTGTTCATGTCGTTGCATATTTTGAAGTTGTCACTCTATCTTTTCAATTTTGTCATTTGCCTGAATTTGAACTTTAAACATCTCATGTATATCTTGTTTCATTTGCTGAAGTTCAAAGAGAATAGAAGAATTAACGTATTTTTATTCCTTGCTATCCATTGCCTTTGCAAGAAGGCTTTTCATTTTCCAATATGCCTTCACTGATTGCTAGAAGAGGGATACACGACCTCTAGTGCTTCTTCGATCTGTTATGAGGTCCATTTTTGAAATCTGTTCTTCCATGTCTTCATCATCACAATCAGTTTGTGGTTCCCAACCATGAATTTTATTTCGGATTTGAACAAAGTTCCCAGATTCATACACCTGAGCTATATCCTGCAATACTTGCTCATTTTTCTTCCTTCCCCTTCAATTTCGTCCATTTTTCCCTTTAACCATGATGAAAAAACAAAAATTTACGCCCAAAAGTCTACAAAGAAACCCTGTGTAGAAAAGAATCAGTAATATGCCCCAACAAAACTGTGTTGTTGACCTTCAGAATCGACCAAATCCCCATAACCTTTGTGTTTGTGCATAGGATTATAGAACAGTCAAAATTGTTAATTAACACAACCGTATTACACCTGTTTAAAATTTGATTTTGCAGAGAGGAGATTTGTAGAAATGCCAAAGATGGTTCCGCCACAGTGTTAAATGTAAATGCCCTTGAGAAGACTGGCTCAGAAACAGTATACCATTACTCCATCTATAAAGATCAATATACCCATTAAATCTCCCCCTTATATCTTCATGCCCAATAGAAACGTGAAAGAAATGGAATTTATCAACAGTATCCAGCTCCAACCAAGCATAAACGTAAGACTGATGCTGAATGTAATTCAACAGATAGGGAAATGGTTGTTGTGAAATGCATACCCCCAGGAAATTACTTCCGGCCCTATACTCAAAATGAAATTAATTTGACAGACAGGGAAAGACATGTTCCAAAATACCAACCCAGAAGAAGCCTACAAAAATAAAGCTAAGACCATAGGACTGCATGTAGGAACTCCTATCAACCGTCTTTTGTGTAAACAAGAGATTAAAGGTCTGAGCAATCCTTGATAGGTTGTGAATGAAGGCCATAGGAAAAAACAACGATGCATAGACAGAGTAGGTATTAAAAAAGGGAGGACTTCGGAAGTGTCGTTCAAGTTTTAGAGAGACCACCTCCTCTTCTCTATACCACTCAGAGAAATGAATAAACATAGAATTAACCCATTTGAAATCCAGAAAAACCAGGGAATGAACATAGACACAGTGGTGACTACCATTCATTATTTGCGGAGGCAGAAAAGGAAAGTCGAGCTGAAGGATGAAAGAAAAAAATGTCATGACATACCAATTTATTTTTCGCCAATGCTGCCTGCTAGCTTGCTCCAATGCTATACTAAATTTCTGTCGCAATGCACTTCTGAATAAACGCTACTCTAGCTGACTATAGCTCTCCAAGAGAGAAGGCTCATAATAACCCTCTGCACACTACCATCTCACCTTCGTTAAACCCCGTGACAAATTCCATTAAAGATTGACATCACGTTGCATGTGCATTAATTTGCAAGAGTGGGAAGGACCGACGCCTAAACTTCGAACTAAAGGAATGTAGAGGTCATCCACCACGTGGAGCCTCATGCCTTGTCCTTTCTGCCTGGCACCTCGATCGGGGATGAGATCTGTCTCTTTCTAAAATAAGTTGTAATAGGTGAAGTTCTACATTCCAAAATCAATGAGAGTGATTAATATCAAGTTTGCGCTCAGTGTTCTTACAGGCCCAATTTTCCACATAATCCGTTGCCTCATTACCTTCACAACGTACATGTTTGGAGATAACATATCCTATTTGATGAATAAGTTGGCCAATCTCTTCAATAAGTCTGGTTTTTCTCCAAATTTTACTAATTTTATCCCAGTTCCTTGTTGTAGTTTTTTTACTATTCCAACTGACATTGCAGAGTCCCCTTCAACTACAATTCTTTGATAATCTTCCTGAATTGCTATAACTAGACCTTGTTTCACTGCCATTGATTCTACTTCATTATTAGTGGCAAATCCCATTGGAAATGAGTATATTCTACAAACCTTTCCAAGAGAGTTTCTGAAGACTCCACAAATCCCTACCTATCCAGGGTTTCCTTTAGAAGCTCCATCAAAGTTTAATTTCAGGAAACCCTCCGGAGGTGGTTTAAAAATTGATGAAATTGATTGCAGGTTATGTTTGATCTTCCATAATGATATATCTAACATTTGAGGCTTTAAACTTAGATTAGATAAGATTCTAGCCTCCCTAGCATTAACTTCCCAATCATCATCCACCCAACGTTCAACCAGTATGGTTTCCCGAATATTTTCCACAATTGCTTTCCATGTTTGGAGAACTTGCCTTTCTTCTCCTCTAAAGATTCTATGGTTCCTTTCTTTCCATATTCCTCAAAGGATAAATCCTATGGATAATCTCCAGGCCCAATTAACCACTTCACTATTATATCCTCCTTTTCTCCAGTTGCAAATAGTTGCGTTGATGCTGGTGTTATCCCTATCTGTCTAACCAAACATTGTTTCATTGAGTTGCGAGATCTCATTACAAACACAACAATTATTATATAAATGTTCAATATTTTCCTCATTCTATTTGCACATAATACAGTAAGAAGGACCCTGAACTCCTCTATTTTACAAATGATCCCAATTTAAAGTCTTCTTATGACTTAAAAGCCACATAAAGTACCCAAATTTAGGCCAAAATTTCGCACTCCATATTTTATTCCAGATTGGTACTGCAATAACCTGATGATTATTTGATTTGAGGTAGTAGGCTTATTTTATTGTGAACATGCCTTTTGTTCTATAACCCCAGCGTAAAATGTCCTCTTGAGTTGTATCTACCAATGTTCTAGTTTTCAGTTCTCTGTCCAAATTATTCCATTGGGCCATTTCTGGTGCATTAGACCATTTCTCTCTTTTTTTCCAAACTCGCCATTGTCCTTCCTCCCGACTATTCCAATAATTGTGCAATAGTATTTGATTTGGTAGATTTGTGAAAGAAAATATTTGACCCAAATCCAATCGACTAAACAGTTTCTCTCCCTACTGCCAGGAATCTTCCCAAAAAAGTGTTGTTTACCCTCCACGAACTTCCCAGAAACTGTGTTGTCGAATTAGATCCCTATTAGTAGCTGCTAAATTCCATATTTTTTATCCTTTGGGGGTGATATCTATTTTCAACTTCCCAACATTTGTTGTAGGAATTTCATATTTAGTTTCCCAAATGCGCTTCCAAAGGTCCGGTCCTCCTTGCACCCATATCCACCATAACTTTGCACCCATGACTTGATTTAGAATATAAGGATCTCGAAGGCCTAGTCCCCCTATTTATTTTGTTTTTATAGGTTTCTCTCATGATAAGAGTGCCCATTTCCTCATATTTTGAGCTCTTGCCATAAGAATTTTGAAATAATCTAACCATATTATCACATATTGTTTTCGGTGCTGCTCTACCCGATAGCTGATAAATAGGAATTGCTTGCAGTACTGATCTGAGAAAAATGACTCTACTTGGGGCATTGAGTGCTCTTAGAGCCTAGTTTTGAAGGCATTTGTGGAGACTATTAAGCATATCTTCCCAACTTGCTGGCGTGAGAGAGGAAAGATTCATTGGAAAACTCAGGTATTTCATTAGAGAGGTTCTAATTTGGAAACCTAAAGTCCTTGAAATAAACTGTTGGGTTACATTGGTGGTGTTAAAAAAATAAACATTAGATTTATCATTATCGATCATACTTCCTGAAGCTTGCATGAAAATTTTGAGGATCTCCTGAATAACTTTTGCTTCTATTAAGGAGACTTGACAGAAGAGCATAATATCATCAACGAATTGTTCAAGTGAGAGAGTAAGATTGCTTCCCCATAAATTCAAACCTTTCAATCGATTATCTGCAATTTTAGCTTTCATAAGTCGGCCAAGTCCCTCAGCAACTATTATAAATAGAAAAGGGGAAATGGGATCGCCTTGACATAGACCCCGAGTTGCGTTAAAAGGGTAACTAAGAGATCCATTAAGAAGGATAGAAAAATTAGGAGTTTAAATACAAGACAATAACCACTGCATCCATCATCCATCAAAACCAAAAGCTAATAAACATTTTTCATGTAAGACCAGTTTAAACGATCATATGATTTAGAAAGATCCAACTTAATCAACATACCTTTGACTTTCTTCTCTTTCAAAGAATGCATTGCTTCTTGAACCATAACTATCCCATCCAATATCTACCTTCCTTTTACAAATCCAGTTTGCTCCGGAGAAAAAAATTTGAGGAGAATTGGTTTCAACCTGTTGACCACTATTGTAGAAAGGATTTTATAAATAACATTACACAAGGCTATAGGATGGAAGGCTGAAGGCATATCTATCTGAGACTGCTTTGGTATCAAAGAAATTAGAGTTGAATTCAAAGCTAGACACACATTCCTTGTACGCCTAGACTCTTCTACCATTTCCTAGATATCCTATCCCATAAAAGACCAGGTGGCCTGATAGAATTCAGATGTAAAACCATATGTACATGGGGCTTTCTGTCTAGGAATATTTTTAACTACATCTTCCACCTCCTCTAAGGTAATACTCCGCATTAAAGCTAAATTTTGTTCCCTGGAAACTATAGAAGGAATATGAGAGGTGATTCGCCTAATATCAGCTTCTCTGTTATTAGTAGGTTAAACTACCATATCCTAAAAATGCCTTACTAACATATCTTCCATTTCATTATGCTGATATAATTTATTACCATTTACGTCTTGCAAAGAAAATATCCTATTATGTTGTCTTCTTTGAATTAGGGATTTATGAAAGAAAGTAATATTTTTTGCCCCTTCTTTTAACCATTGCACTCAAGATTTTTGATTCCATAATATATCTTCCTGTTTTCTCCATTCTTCTAATTCACTGAGAATGATTCCTTATTGTTCTGCAAGAATTTCAATTCATCCCTGTAAAATTATCTCCTGTTGATTCTGTTTCATTTTATCTTGAAGATTACTCATTGTTGTTTAAATATTTCCAAAATGAGTTTTATTCTAGATTTTGATTTCAGTTTTTAAATGTTTCAGACGTAACTGAAAAGTATGCATTCTATTTCTCCCTTGGATGTGTGTCTATTGCCACCAATGCTTGACGTTTTCGAGGAAAGTAGGATCTCGTAACCAAAATAGTTCAAATCAAAAAGACCTATTTTTGGGAACATCTTTAATATAAAATTGCAAACTGATAGGCCAATGATCTGATCCTCAGGAAGGAAAAATTAAAGCTTCATAATGGACGTCTAGACTCACCAGATCCTTAGAGACTGAGAATATATCAAGACAAGATGCTATCCGATGTGTTTCCCCACTATGTTTATTCTAGGTAAATACACCATTTGCAGTAGGGATATCTACCAATTTGAGGTCTGTTAAAATATCTCTAAAAGACTCCATCTTCGGATCCTCTCGTATGATTCCACCTTTCGTTTCATTAAGATTCAGTATCGTATTGAAATCCCCACCAATCAACCAATATTTTTCATTATGCAAAGTTCCCAAATTTCTAAGACTATCAAGAAAATTTTGTTTCTCTCCTTGGATATGAGGACCATAGACTATTGTAACCATTAAAGTTTCCTTAGTTCCCACTTGTCTAGACCGGCTTGAAAGGCTACACTGTAAACCTATCCATTCATCTGCTACTACTTTCACCGGGTTCCGTATGATTGCAATGCCACCTGTCGTGCCTTTGGCATCAATAACCATAGCTTCATAATGCGGTTTAAAAGATTGTAATATTGATTCAAGTCTAGCTTCTAAGCTCTTTGTTTCTTGAATTAGCATTATTTGTGGTTTCTCATTTTTTAATTTCTCTTTTAAATATATCTGTTTACCTTCGCTGTTTAAGCCTCTTATATTCCAAGAAAGTAATTTCATTATAAAATTTTAGGTATTCATTGGAATACCATTGTTAGCGGTATTATCTTCCCTGTATTTATCAACATTTTACCAACTATTTGGATTTATTCTTACAGAGTTCTTCTAACTTTTTTCTTCCCTGGTTTATTTTGAGGGTTTACTGTCTTATTCGAACTAGATTCTAACTTGATTTTTTGTCTGTTCCGTTAAATAATGCTTAAAGGTTTCCTTATACAGATTCTTTTGATCTTCCGGTATAAATCTGTCATCTAAGTTCCTCCATTCATGAAGCAGACGTTTCATCACATGTTCTCTGCATAGAGATCATCCTTCGGTATTTCTATCTCCATATTTACTTGTTCTTCCTCTATTTTTTCCTCTATATCTATATGTTATACTGACGCTTTCTATTTTATTGCAGTATTTTTTTTTTAAATGACTTCCAAAGGTGGGGTTGGTACTTCTGCCATTTCTTTTGATGATTCCCCTTCATCTTGAAAAATTTCAAAAGGGTTTTCAGAGGCGCGATACTTATGACCAGTGATATGGATAGACTGTTTTCTGGAAGTCTTCTTCTTTCTATTAACTGTTACAAAGCCTTCCTCCCTGTCTTGTCCTGTTTCTCTATTGACTATAGCCTTTCCTGTTTGTTTTTCTGAAGTATTTTGAGGGCAGGTTTTATACAGGCGCTCATATTCATGGCACCGATGGCACTGAAAGGGGATATGCTCATAGTCAAGGGTTTTTTTCCAGATCTTACCTTCATATTCAATTTCTATAGATTCAGGAAGAGGCTCAGAAATATTCATATAAAAAAAAATACGAGAAAAAGAAGTGTATCTACCTCTACAGGTTGTCTCCGCTATTTTCACAAAGCTTCCTAAAGAGTTTCCTATCCCTTCCAAAATATCAAGGTCCCAAAAGTCCATTGGTAATCTAACCCAGACCGGTGCTGCCAAAAATTGTTCCTCATCAGAGTTATAACATTCTTCCCATTTCGTGAGAAAAATGCCTTCATTATTAAAAAATATGGTCTCCCTTCAAATATTATTTATTTATCTAACAAATTTGTAAAAATTACTGTAAAAAAACCTCTTGGTCCAAATTTAAGGTCTAGTTGACCTTTTGGTTTCCATTTATTCTAAATCCACTTCAGTAGATCTTTCTCGGTAGGCCAAATGCCTATAAATTTACATATTAGTGCGTGATCTTTCATATATCCTCTATATTCATCCAGTTTATTTGGTGGTATGACAAACCTGGGTTTCTTCTGTGCCCAAGGCAGGAATTGCCTCCTGATTTTCAATTTCCATTTGGCCCCCAAGAATCGTCCTCCTTTCTGATTTCCTCCACCCGTCATTGTTTTCGGTCTGTTATTCTGTTCCCTAGCTATTACATTCCTGTAGAAGAGGGTCGCCCCCCCTCCCAAGGCCGCTAACATACGGTCGTCAGAAGTTCACAACCTACTGTTTTTTCGCCCTCTCGGCACTCTGGTTCAGCAAGCACCAAACCCTCTTTCAATCAACCATTACGTTTTCATATAAATTCTTGGAGCATGACTTCTTGGACCAAAAAATCTACAATGATTTATAAAATATTAAATATATTTTAAAATAGAGGAGTATGATTTTTTTTTTAAATTTTGAATAGTTATATGAAAAAAAAAAAATTAGTAATTTTTTTTTAAGTATTATTTATATAACATATAAATAAATATCATATAGGAGTTTAATATTTTATTTAATAATAATAATAAGAATATTTTTATTTTATTTATTATTATAATAAATATTTGAAAAATAAATAAATATTATTTTAGTTTTTAGATTTTTTTGTAATAATATAATAAGAATATGTATGTAAATATTTATTTATAAATAACTCATATCATAATTAGGTTTTAAATAATTTATTAAAAATTTATACAAGATTCCAGGTACACCATTAATGTTATAAATTCATATAAAATTGGAGTTAGCTCCACTAACTTTATAAATTTATGTCAAATTGGAATATACATCCCTAAATTTTCAACTTCTAAGTTTTATCTTCTAGTCAACTTCTAAGTTTTATCTTCTGGCTAGGGTTGTGCCTGCAATCCATGCTATATGTTGTTATGTCAAAGCATGTAAACCAAAAGGAGTAATAGTAAACGCTATTAAAAATCCATATTAAGAGTTTTGAATTATTTTCTATTTAAAATTTGCAAATATCCATATTTTCATATGTATTGTTTAATACATTAAGGTAGTGGATATAAACTCTAGTTGCTACAAATTTATAGGTGAAAATAGACACGAGGTCATACCTTATATGAAATAAGAACCTTGTAATATAGCATTGGATATGGAAAATGTTTATGTATATTCATGCATATATATTAATTCAAACATAACTACACATCTCTTGGAAAAATACTATTTTCCATGTAGGCCTGGTCTAATTAGGACAACCCTTGCACACTAACGTCATGGCATGCAACATTTATGGTAGGGTTCAAGGTTAGAGTATTAATATGACACTATTATTTGATGTAAAAAAATTCATGTGCACTAAGTTTTCTAGCTCACAAACATGCTCTAATGCTTGTACTTGTCCACTGTAATATTTTGTGCTTGATAAGATGGACACACATATTCAATTCTGTTCATGCATACTTTAACATTTATGTCCACTCATCAACGCCATATGTGCCAATTTTTAGTGTTACATGTGCCATGAATTCCCGTTAGCTTGATAATTGTAATGGAAGCCTCATTAGTTTCGTGGAGATATCGTGGCACACCCACAACATAGAAGAGAAATAAATAAATAAAGACAAAACTTTAAAAACCTAGGCAATTTAACGTTAACCTTGTATGTGGGATTTAATGTTATAGATACAATACATAACATAGTTAGTAACAAGCAATTATGAATTCTATTTTTATCTCATATTATTTTGCACAAATTAATTCGACAATATTTTATAGTTTATTTTGAAGTAGAAGAAAAAAACTTGTGCCTTATCTCACGTAGAAATTACTGCATTAAAATCAATAGCTTCAATGTTACATACCATGAATTTGAATACAAATCACGTATAAGATGCAAAGGATAATGCATAAATTCTCCTCTCTATTAATATAAAATCCGTAATGTAGGACAACACCTTACAACTAATCCTTTTAAGTAAGGAATACACTCCTATTCATGTGCCTTCTTAGTGGGAAAACTCCTAATGACCTAAAATAAAAATACAATGATATTCCACACTCTCATAAGGAATAATCTATCATTGTTTATATTTATCAAAAGAAACCCAATCATACAACCTCGTAACTACCTAGTTGACCTTCTTCAATAAGGCTCTAGTAAATTTACTCAATCTTAAATACCACAATAAACCTTTTTTAATATTATTGTGGTCCTAGTCCACACTACATTGAATTACCTCCACTATTTTTACTCTACTATGGACCCCTCATCTTACATTACATTTCTAAGGGGGGTCTCAACATTAAAAGACACTTGAATTATTTAAAAACCTCGTAAATATATATTCCATGGTAATGCACACAATTGAACATACTATTACTATTAAGAGATGGAAAATGCATTGTAAACTTTTTAAGACCTTAGCATGGCCAACTACACTTAGTTAACCAAAAGTAATCTGTAGATTTATTCTAGCTTTTAGGATAACTTCAACTTGATCTCTTTTTAAAAAATGCTTTTTTTCCTTCATTACATTAAAATTAATTTAAATTTTAGATCTCTCAAAATTTTTTGCTCTATATTAACTAAACTATCATTAAATTATATAATTTAATTATTTAATAAAAAACACTAATTATAAAATTTTAACCATTCCCATTTCATAATTACAAAAAAAAATCCAATACCTCCAAACCATAAATAAATAAAACTAACTTGGCGTTACCTTAACTCATTCGAGATACCTAAACATACATATTAAAGGAATATTTCCAAGAAATATAGTTTTTTTCAAAGTTGATTAAGAATGGACATAAATATATATGTCGAGGGCGTTTTCTTTGCTCGCTTGGGGTGGGAAAACACTTTTCATCGTAGCCAATGGGAGATTTTAAATTTTTCCCTTTCCACTAATGAGATATTTCCACATGTTTTTCTTTTCAGCCAATGAAAATTTGTCATCTGTCAGCTTTCTTTATACATACGTTTTCCCTACTACCTATTTCTACAACTATTCCACTTATTATTCATTTTTTTTGTCCCTCTTCATTCCACAGTCAGTAGCAGCAACCAATAGATTTTAGGAGTATAGTGTTCTTTTCCAAATCTCAAGTGGATATGGTGGATGCGGTGGAGTTGTCAAGTAGATTGGTTTTTCTTCCATTTCAGAACAGTATTTTGGTCCCAGTGCCATTGTTAGAATTTGTTGCAATTTCCCTCGACGTAAATATCAGCCCCTAAATTTTCTATTTTTATCTTTTAGACAAATTTTATAGTGCCAAAGGTAAATTTCTTGAGCTTTGTTTTGGTTAAGGATGAGGTTTGTATGGGTTGATGCTTGATTTAAATCCTTTCTTATTGCCCATGTGAATGAAGCTTTGAAAATATATAGAATTTTTAATGTCTAGTGGGGTTTTAGGTTAAAAAGTTGTACCACCTATCCTTCATTTTTTTCATTCCTCTTTGCTCCATAGTCCGTAGAAGAAACTCATAAATTTCAGGCATGCACTGTGCTTTTGCGGATCTTGGAAAAATTCACTACGACATCTCACTATTTGTCCCCTAATCTCGACTATGTGGGGGCTTGCCCCCTTGGTGGTGTCGTAATTTATATTTTTCCACTGGTAGATTATTCAATCTAGATGAAGTTGTAATATTTTCCAATAAACTTATTTGTTCTTCCTACTCCAATTGAACTTGAGGCCCACCTGTGCACAATCATATTTGGAAAGGGTATGAGCAATGACATCCTTTATCACTCATATTTTTGGTAATATGGATGAGGGATGAGCTCAATTTTTAGGAAGTGGTCGCTATATTGAAATATTTTCAACCTGTTGAAGGTTGGAGAGTGACTTCCTCAACATTAGGGATTCCACCTGGTCGGGAGGTGAGTGTAACTCCTTGCTACTCCTTTTCCGTTGACATGGTGGGTCCGACTAGGGATATAGGGACCATTTTCCCGTATAAAAATGAGTTTGTAAAACAATGGAATAAAATCAACACAAATGGAATTATCTATTCTACTGATAAGGCAAATAAAACTAATTCTAAATACTTCCCAAGATGGACTAATTTATATGATTACAGAGTAAGATTTCATAAGTATGAAACAATATAAATTATTTTCATATTAAAATTAATGTAAGCACATTAAAGAAACAAAATCAATGTAATTGATTTAGTTGATGAAGAACATTAATCATATAACAGCTTTCAAAGTCACTTATCTAACAACATATCATTTAATACATTTTATTAATAGTAATAAGAATATATATCATTGCAATGGTTATTAGAAAGAGACTAATATATAGAAAGAAGTTTTCTATAATCTCAGAAACATAAAACAATTAATAAACATATAATAGTACCCATTGCATCATATCTTAGTTCTGAAAAGATAACCTCTGGGCTCAGACTTTAAATTAGATACTTCTGTTCGAAAAATAGTGTAAGTTTGAAAATTCACCCTCTCAAAAATCTGAACACCTTTGTAAATTCATGAAAGGGGTTTAAATACTAATTAATATTACAAAAATAGAAAAATTTTGAAAGAAGTCTTCTTAATCTAATATAAACTATACACTAAAAGCTAGGAAATTAAAATGCAACAGTTATAACAGTTTCAAGACTGTTTCTCTGATCCACTCCCTAACTATTCTTTGAGCTAGCAAGATTTCATCATATATTTGTGCTGGGGGGGATGCATTGGATGAATTCTATTCTCACCCGTGAATATTGCATCATTCAGTGTTGGAAGAAGTTTAATTGTTGCATTGGATAGAAATCTCAGCACTCCCAATTGACTATGCGGCTTGATTAACAAATACCAGTAAACTTCCATATTTATCTTTTTCAAGATTTCTATATCAAGAGCTTTCCTGCTTGATGCATCTTTCCCATATCTTTCAAAATACTGACGCCGGGCATAATATAATTTGGAATTTCATGGATACGATTATCTTCCAGAAGAGAATGTTTTATATACTCGGGTATGTTAAATGACATGTTTTTAGCTCCAATGATATCTAATTCTACACTTTTCATTTTCATGTCTGAGTCTCTAAATATTATATCCTTTATTGATTCTTCAAGGCCATGAATATTGACAGCTCTCCCTTGCGCTATGTCTTGCCAATCTAGATATTTAGACACTTTATCATTAGTTTCTTCATAATAAATCCTCAAATCAGAAATTTTAGTGACTAAGTGATCACTTATTTTAATATGATTTTTAATCTGTTGATATTTTGGATAGGAAACCATCTATTGGTTTACCAGAAATGTTTCCAATTCGGTTGCTTCTTTCTTAACCTCATTAAGTTCTGGATTCTCCTGGAGATTTTGAATGTTCTACTGTAGTTGATGGAATATTAAATCCTTTTCTCTAATTTCATTCTCGAGTTTGAGTTTTATACCATCAAAATCCATTTTCAGATTATTAATATTTGATTACAACTCCTCCTCTATCCTTTGTTTTTCATTAAAGAAACTTTGCTCCATTTGAGTCATTTTTTGATCTTTCTCCATGATTAATGACTCAATCTCTACTGCCTTATAAATATTTTTTTCTGCATAAGAACCTGCAAAATGAGATAATATTCTAAGTTCTTTTCCCAGATTTTACTATGTTCCTTTCCATAGAACTTGCATTGATGTTGTGTCCATAAGTATTTCTGGAAAATATTCAATCTTTCATTTCTTCTTTGACTTGGATACAAAAGATTTATTCTTTGGATTGTAAAATACATCCAAAGAAGGTATTTATTCAATCTTCATAATTATTTATGTTGTTGGAAAAACATGGATAATATCCATGTCTTCAGCCACTATTTCTTCTTGTCTCTCCTCTATACCATTGGTCCTTGGTGTCTGATTTGGCTGAATATCAATTTCGGAAACCTATCTAGTGAATGAGATTTCTCGAATTTCTCTTTGATATTCAGAATCATTTAAATTAAAGGATACTTGTTGAATGATTGATTCACCTACATGAATTTTTTTTGTTATAGAATCCTCAGTGGGAAGAGTTTCTAACAAAATAGGATTCTAATCAGCAGGAGTATTAGTATCAAATAATTCTTTTTCAAAAATCTCTGATTCTTGATTAAATATCTCTTCTTGTGGAACATCTATGATTTATGATTCTACCACTGGTACTTGTACTCGAACTAGAGGAATTATAATCAGAATTGGTTCTGCTTCTGGCACTTGAATCTGGACTAGAGGAATTGGAATTTATTCTGGTAGTGTTGTGGAACATGTAGTCCGACAAATGAGAATTCCTCTATTCACGATATTGTTTGAATTGTATCAGTTCTTCTATACCGAATTTTTCAGTTTCTATTTGATGAACCCTTCAAAATTATGGAATTGATTCAAACACATCGTCAATTTTATCAAGATTGCATGCAAATGCCCATAGATTAACTTGATTTGTTATTTCTTTGGCAACACCATATACACCATAACTTCTGTTCAACAAAATTGGGAAATTGAAGGGTTTTAAATGATCAATTTCAATACATGCATGCTTGAAATTTTCGAGAGTATATGACCCACACGCGATAGGAAAATTTGGCCAAATATTATTTTTCGTTTCTTTCAGAAATTTAGTTAGCCCATTACCTACAGTTTGATAAACAATCTCCTTAGCCAATAATTTATCTAGTATATATAAGGGTAGGACATGAGGGGAAACATGACATCTAAAAACTCAGATGTATGTGAAAAAATTTTCACCAAACCATCTTCCTATAGACCTGAGATAGCTATTGGCTTGATGGGTGACTCTAGAGATTTTTCTTTCAAAAATGATTTGAAAAACTTGGAGCATTACATCATTGCATATTTTAAACATATGGGAGTGATATTTGATTCCCACAGGAATTATAACTATACAAAGATGGGTGTTTTGATTTCTCTAGTCCATTTTCATCCTAATGATGGAAATTCAGTAGAAAAACAAATAGCATCTAGGATAAATGAACTCATATAAAAAGGAGTGATTGTACTGGATAGAATATTATGAATTTCTCTATAGACAATCATATATGTAATCAAATTATCGGAGATAATATTAGCCCAATCAAGAATATAGCCGTCAGAGGTTGCTTCTATTACAGGTTTCAAATATTCTTTAAACTTGGTTGTATTTGAAGACCCAAAAATACGACACATCATTGTAGTAATTTGCAAGAATGGGCTTTTAAGGGAAACTTTTGAGTAAATACCTTTATCGTTACGTTTATGTCGACTAGGATCATTTCTCCAATCCTTAATCACATTTGCAAGGTGCTCATTCTCTTGCATAAATTCCTGGACAAAACAATTGTCATAACTTTTCTGGGGTTAGGGCAATTTGCACATCTCCTTCAAATCTGCAAGCTTGAGAGAACTAATGATTTTTCTGCTTTTTGTAACAAAAGGTCTATCTCAGATCTCGAAATGATCTAACACACGTCTTACTAAATTAGTGTATGGCAACATTTTAGGGCGTGCAACAATTCTGTGTAGAAAAGAGTTAGTTGCGCTAGACCATGAGTCTAAATATAAGGATTCAGAATCATTAGCTACAAATTTTCTGTTCAAATTACTTGTGGATTCTCATTCTCAAACAACTTCTAAATCCATTCCCAGCTGAGGAACCAATTTCTGGGTTGCATGTTGTGTCTGAGACTAGAGGAGTCATCTCCTGATCTTCTTCTTGTTAAACCACTAACTCAGGTGGGGTGGTGCACTTCCTTTGTGATTTAATCATAGTCGACATAATTTTATGCATAAGTTTCTGAAATTACCCTGTCGAAAGAAATAGCAGAGAGCATAAGATGAAATAACGTCAAATGTTATTAACTATTGCATCACCTTAACTCATGCATAACGGAAATCCTTGGAATTAAATCTGAAATAATTATAAAATTTTTTACAAACCTCGAGATCATAAAACACCTGAATTATCATTAAATTGATAGTATGGGCTTTGTGTGAATTTGGTAGTTTTTATCTCATTGGGATCCATAAATTGACCATTTCATGATTAGCGAATTTTGATGTTTCGCAACAATGTGCGATATGTGACAATGATGTATTGCGATGGTTTTTCTTGTTGAATGACAGAATGTGACATCGGCATATGTTGCATGACAGTTTACGTTATCACTATCCCTTATATAATGTACTTCGCAACCTCATACATCGACATTTAAACATTTTGCATATCAGTGTTTCGACTTTTCTCTTATCGGTGTTTTATGTTTCGGCGATTTACACTTCTACGATTTCTTTCCTACTTCTTGTAATCTTGGTCCTTTATGGGTTCCTTGGAGCGCTTTTTCATGATTTTACTATGTTTTATTATGAAAAATAAAACTTAATATAATAGGTTCAAATTTCTAAGTTCTAAAATTGATTTAACCTTAAGAATTATTTAAAAGGGTCCCCATTATTTATTCTATAATATTTATCTAGAAAAATAGGGGGTTGTTGTAATACTACAACAATTGGCTATACACTGGATGAATCTAGAATCTCTGGTAAATATTAATACTTAAAAGAAATTATTTTAAGAAATTATAAATAATTGAAATCTATCTTTAATATAGGTAAAGTTCAATCCAAATAGCTTTGTTTTACTTGAAGAAATGTTCTTACTTTTTCAAATGAAAATTTTCTCAAAATGAATCAAATTGTAATAAGATGAAAAGATAAGTAGGGATTAATTCAAAGTTTAGCCTATGTGATGAAATTATTTGTCACTAGTAGAGCCGCTACTTCAAGCAGGTGTTCATAGCCTTGACAAGGTTAATATTTAACAAAAATTATCCATTATCCCATTCATAAGGTAATACTTATTTTCAAAGGTAATATAATTTAATTTTTTTTTTTTTTTTGTCACTTTACAATCATTATCCTGTTTTGGTAGCCAGAAGTGATAATGTAATTCACTGGTTATTAGTAAATTTGAACAAGTTGACTTGTGATGAGATCCCTTATCTCGGGTTTTTAAGCCTAGAGCCATTATTCTTGTTTGGTAGCCAATTTGGCAATGTCAAGTTTACTAGTTTCCTATGAACATGATGAGTCGAATCGCAATAATAGCTCTCAAGTTTAATTTTTTTTTTAATATTTTTGAATTAAACTTTGAAAAAATATCTAATACGAATAAATGGGGAGGTTATCATTTTTCTGTTTATGATATTTTGGATGACCATTTAAGTAAAAGATTCTAATAATTCAACAAAATCATGTACTTGTAAAAAAATAACTTTTCGAACATGATTCATGTCAAAATAATCTTTTAATTTACATGGGTTAGAAAAAATCTTCTTTCTAATTTGGCTATTTTGAATCAAAATTTTCTAAGGGAATAGAGCTTTCAATAAAATTATTTATTTTCTAACTTTATAACTTTGAAGATTAACACTTTTAGTTCGAGATAATGAGAAAGTGTTTCACTTTTTGTGTAAAATTAGAAAAACCTGTTTTATTATAAACTAAAGTATGTACATATTTTATAGAAGAACTGCTCGTTCTTTCAAGTTTTTTTTTTTTTTTTGAGGATAATTCCATTAACATGAAGATTTTCCTATTTTTTCACTTAATTGAAAAAGACCATAGTTTTTGAAATTTTGTATGTTTTCCTTTGTCCTCATGCACTTTATCCCATTTCAAAACCAAATCTCCAATTTCAAACTGTTTAGTTTTAACTGTATTTGAATTAAATGAACTTTTGATGAATTGGTGATGATGATTATGTACAATTTTAGCCTTTTCTCTTTCTTCTTCCATTTTGATTGTTTGATACAATCTTGATTGTAATGAAGAAGAAATTTGTTCATTAATGAATTGAACTAGGGTCGTTGACGAGATAACTATGTTTAAAGGTAAAACTACTTCTTTCCCATATACTAATCGAAAAGGAGAAGTTCCTATTAAAGCTTTTTTAGTTATCCTATCTACCCATAATGAAAAAGTCAAATCTTGGTGCCAATTATTCTAGTTTTGATCAATGGTGCGTTTAATTATTCTTATGAGATTTTTATTTCTGGATTCTACTAAACCATCTCCTTGTCGATAATAATTTGCAGAATATTCCATTTTAAACCGTCTCTTCAAACAAAATTTTGTTATGTAATTTCCAGAAAAATAAGATGCATTGTCAAATACTAAATAATAGGGGACCCAAAACCTTATGATGATAAATTGATCAATGAAATCAATAATATTTTCAAAGTTGGTTGTCCTCAAAGGTATTTCTTCTACCCACTTTGTAAAATAATCTGTAGCAGTCAATATTTTTTATTTTATTTTAGAATGATGAGGAACGATCTCACCTATTATATTGAGTCCTCATTGTTCGAAAGGTTGTTCCATATTGACTGGTTTAAGTGGAATTGAGGCTTTTCTTTGTCTTCCTACCATACTTGGACAAGTTTTACAATTTTTGACATAGCTATGTGTATATTTGAATAATGTTGGCCAATAATAACTTGCATGTAAAATTTCATGGGTTGTGGTATCTCCACCAAAATATCCACGTGCTGGTCCATCATGAATTTCCCGAAGCACATTAAGTATTTATGTTTTCTCAAGGCATATGAGTAAAAGAGAATCGTAATTTTTTCTCAACAACGCGTCATTGACTAATTGATATTGATTAGCCTTCAATCTCAATGGTCATTTTCTTTTGGAATCTAAATTAAGTGACACATAACCATTATTTAGACAAAAATATTAAATCAACATATTGAGTTTGAGGGCTAATATTGATAACCTCGGTGAATTTTTCAACAATAGTAGTTACCTCATCAAGTGATGCATCATCC
Organism: Pinus albicaulis; assembly: GCA_034641835.2. Lineage (NCBI taxonomy): Eukaryota > Viridiplantae > Streptophyta > Pinopsida > Pinales > Pinaceae > Pinus > Pinus albicaulis. Next base: position 942,884,359 of record CM076584.1, on the reverse strand, counting down.
ATTCCCGTAATGAATCTTCAAAACCCCTGTCCTGTGACAATTTTAGCAGGTTTAATTTCTAAGTCGTATTATTGCATGGAAGTTACCTAATTGGCTCTATTTTCTCTGAGTTCCTTCTATATGAGTACTTGTATGTCTGATGAGAAAGGAACGATTACGTTGACATGAAATTTTAGAAGAAAAGGGAAAAAATATTTCACTGCTTTAGAAACTGAAAACGCTTGTTTTTCGCCACCTATATATTTAAATTCATCTCCTTGAAAAATAGAGCTAAACAAGGCAATTGGAGTTTCAATATTTTTATCATTTGGATGAGTTAATACTATGTCAAGGAATGATTACTTTGACATGAGATTTCAGAAGAAAAGGGTGAAAATATTTCACCACTTTATAAACTGCAAACGCTTGTTTTTTGACACCTGTATAGTACAATTCAGCTCCTAGAAAATTAGAGCTAAAAGAGGATGTTGGAGTTTCAATATTTTTATCATCTGGCTGAGTTAATATCATGGCATATGATAGATCAGAAGCAAGAGTATATAGAATGAAATCATTGGTAAAATTTTGAGTTGAGAGAGAGGGAGCATCGATGATTTCTTGTTTAATAATTTGAAATTCTTCCTTTTCTCTTACCATTTAAAAAATGCATATTTCTTTATCATATTTTGCAATGGAAGGAAAATTTGTGAAAAATATGGAATGAATCATTTATGAAGTTTATCTATCCTAAAAATGATTGCATCAATTTTTTTTTATGTGGTAGTGAAATTTCTGAAATTGTTTTAATCCTATCGAGATCAATACAAATTACATTTTCTGAGACAATAAAACTAAGAAGTTTACCATCACTTAAAGAAAAAATTGGCTTATTTGGATTAAGATAAATCCCAAATGTTTTGCATCTTTCAAAAATATTCTTTAAGTCATGAAAATGATTGTTTCTCTTCTTTGAATATATGGTTCTATCATCAAGATATACAACCACTGTTTGATTTATCAATTCTTTAAAATAAATATCCATGGCCCTCTAAAAAGTTTCTCCTGCATTCATTAATCTGAATGGCATCTTTTCGTATCCATAGGTTACCCACGTTTTGCTAAATGTAGCTTTTAAATGATCCTATGGATGAACCAAAATTTTGTTATATCCTGAAAATCCATCTAAAAAAGACATTAATTATGAACCTACTACTGACTGTCAAACTTGTTCCATTGACGTTAAAGGAAAATTTTCCTTTTGTCATTTTTTGTTTATATTTCTAAAGTTAATTCAGATTTTGATATCACCATTCTTTTTCCTTAGAAGTACTAGATTAGAAACCGATTTTAAATGGCTATCAGGAAAAATAATTTTAGCTTTCAAAAGTTTGTTTAACTCATTTTTTATTTGAGTTTCCAAATTTGGATGTATCTTTTTGAGCTCTTGTTGGATGGGATGAACATCAAGTACCATAGGAATAATATGTTGAATGATATATGGGTTGTAGGTTTTAAGATCTTGATAATTCCATGAAAAAATATCTTTGTATTTTCTCAATAAGGAAACGAACACATTTATTTCTTCAAATGAAAGGGTAAGCCCTAGATTTATATCTTCATGTTATTTATCCGATACTTAATTAACTAGTTCACACTTCAAAGTGAAACTTGGTAGTTTACAATTGTTGATTTTTTTGAATCTGTCTTTTAAATCATATAAATCATATGTGTTGCTTGGTAAAATATTCTTATCAGTGTGTTGCTTGATTCTATTATCATGTTCATATTCATCTAGAATTTGATCATCATATGATCTTTCATAAGTAAGAAAAATTAAAATTTCACCATCATCATGGAATACTCACCAACTAGTCACAATATTTGGTACAGATGGACGAAATATCAATTCGATAGAGAATCTGTCAGGACTAAAATATTCAGGTGGAATTAGCTTGCATGCAACATTAGCCAAAAGATCAGCATTACTATTTTGTGATCTAGGAATAGGAGAGATATTGAATGCTAAAAAATGAGATGTTAGGTCTTGAACCAAAGATTGATAATGTTTCAAGGTTGAGAGAAACTGAATAGTGTTTCGTTCTTGTCTTACGACAATTGCTCAATCTCCAAATACATAAATATATTGTATATAAAGACTTATTGCTTTACGAAGACCTTTAACTAAAGCTTGATATTCAAAAATATTGTTAGTTCATTCAAACTCAAGTCTATAAGCTAGCATATTTTTTTCACCTTTTAGATTTACAATTTCCCATCATGCTCCTGCACCTTCATTGGATCTTGATCCACCAAAGAAAAGTCTCCAAAATGTGGAATGGATTATTGTTTCTTCTTTGAAATTTAAGCATCTAGAAAAATTATTTTGGGAAAATTTTCTTATTTGTGAATTAACATAATAGATAAATAAAGGTGAAATTTTAGCATTAAAATTACCCAAAAATGAATTTCTAGAATAATTACCCAAAATATTATTATTGAATGTCATGGGTTCATTTTCTTCTCCAAGATCTGTAACTGAGTTATTCATATGATTTTCGTGATAAAATATGATTTGGTTGGTATTTCCATTGTATGGAAGTGACATGTGAGACGAATCCGTTACAAAATATCCATGTCACTTTTCAAACTAGTCTCTGCTAATAACTAAACCGTAGAATTTAGGAATATCGAATTTCATTATATTGATCATTTGAGCGACTTTTGGATTTGATGAAAATCGAATACTTACTGAGTTGATCTCTCTTAAGACCTTAACGTTTCTTCTATCCAATTAAACTATGATAAGTGACGATTTCTGGGGTGTGATATTTAACTTCTCGTAAATTGAATATGGAATTATAATGGATGATGCTCCAGAATCAATCAAACAATTATGAACATTTATATTGTATATTTCATAAGTTAAGAGGAAAGGAGGTGTATGAGAATTGGATCTACCACCAATCAAAATAACATCTTAAGCATTTAATTTGTTGTCAATTGCAGGCTTCCCTATCCTATTAACAACTTTAGAAATAGTTGTTGAAGGAAGAGGAGATGTAGTAACTTCATTCAAATATATCAATAAGATATTATGGTGTTTCTTTAATTTGATAACTTCGTGAAGAGAAATATTAGCTTTAATCTTCTTCATATCCTCAAAAATGTTGTATTCAATAGTATCAGGTACTACCAAACTTTTAGATTGAGGATTGGGTACTGATTTAATCGGTTGAGATTCAGTAATAAATTGCTGAGTTGGTTTTACCAGTGGTTTTTTATTAACATGTTTGTATTCAGAAATAGAAGTTGCGACCTTATGCTTCTAAATTGATTGATTTGGTTCTCCAGAAGCCTTACTTCTATTGCTAAAAGGTATTGCTTCAGAATCTATATTTTCATCAGAGGAATCAGAATCAGAATTTGTTCTGCTTCTGGCACTTGAATCTGAAATAGAGGAATTGGAATTTGTTTTGGCATTGGCCTGTGGAACATATAGTTCGGCAAATGAGAATTCCTTTATTCACGATATTATTTGAATTGTATCAGTTCTTCTGGAATTAATTTCATAGTTTATTTTTTATGAATCCTTCATAATTATAGAATTGATTCAAACACATCGTCAAGTTTATCAGGCTTGCATGCAAATGCCCACGGATTAAATTGATTTATTATTTCTTTGGCAACACCATATGCACCATAACTTTTGTTTGAAAGAATTGGGAAATTGAAGGGTTTTAATCGATCAATTTCAAGATATGAATGCTTCAAATTGTTGAGAATATATGACCCACACATGATAGGAAAACTTGGCCAAATTATATTTTTGGCTTCTTTCATAAATTTAGTCAACCCATTACCTATGGTATGATAAACAATCTCCTTAGCCAATAATTTATTTGGTATGTATAAGGGTAGGACGTGAGGGAAAGAATGACTTTCGAAAACTCGGATGTATGTGAAACATTCTTCACCAAACCATCTTCCTATAGACCTAAGATTTCTATTGGCTTCATGGGTGACTCTAGAGATTTTTATTTCAAAAATGATTTAAAAAACTCAGAGAATTACATCATTTCATATTTTAAACATATGGGAGTGGTATTTTGATTCCCACAGGAATTCTAACTATACAAATATGGGGGGTTTGACTTCTCTGGTCCATTTCCATCCTAATGATGGAAATTCAGTAGAAAAACAAATAGAATCTAGGATAAATGAACTCATATAAAAAGGAGTGACTGTATTGGATTGACTATTACAATTTTCTCTATAGACAGTGATAAATCTAATCAAATTATCAGACATAATATTATCCCAATCAATAATATAGCCATCAGAGGCTACTTCTATTAGGGGTGTCAAACATTATTTAAACTTGGTTGTATTTGAAGACCCAAAAAGATGACACATCATTGCAGCAATTTGTGAGAATGGGATTTTAAGAGAAACTTATCACTACATACCCTTATCGTCACGTTTATGTCAATTAGGATGATTTCTCCAATCCTTAATCACATTTTTACAATGCTCATTCTCTCACATAAATTCTTGAACAAAATAATTTTCATATATTTTATGAACTATAGGAATCATAATAAAAAAAAATATTCTTCTGGCACTTGAATCTGAACTAGAGGAATTGGAATTTGTTTTGGCATTGGCCTGTGGAACATGTAGTGTGGAAAATGAGAATTCCTCTGTTCATGATATTGTTTGAATTGTATCTGTTCTTCTAGACTGAATTTCACAGTTGACATTTGATGAACCCTTCAGAATTCTAGAATTGATTCAAACACATCGTCAAGTTTATCAGGCTTGCATGCGAATGCCTATAGATTAACTTGATTTGTTATTTATTTGGAAACACCATATGCACCATAACTTTTGTTCAATAGAATTTGGAAATTGAAATGTTTTAATCGATCAATTTCAAGACATGCATGACTGAAATTGTCAAGAGTATATGACCCACACGCAATAGGAAAATTTGGACAAATTTTATTTCTAACTTCTTTTAGAAATTTAGTAAACCCATTACCTATGGTCTGATAAACAATCTCCTTAGCCAATAATTTACTTGGTATATATAAGGGTCTGACATGAGGGAAAGCATGACTTCCAAAAACTCAGATGTATGTGAAAAATTATTCACCAAACCATCTTCCTATAGACCTGAGATTTCTATTGGCTTCATGGGTGACTCTAGATATTTTTCTTTCGAAAATGATTTTAAAAACTCGGAGCTTTACACCATTGCATATTTTAAACATATGGGAGTGGTATTTTGATTCCCACATGAATTATAACTGTACAAAGATGGGGGGTTTGAATTCTCTGGTCCATTTCCATCCTAACGACAGAAATTCAGTAGAAAAACAAACAGCATCTAGGATAAATGAAATCATATAAAAAGGAGTGATTGTATTGTATGGAATATTACAATTTTATCTATATATTGTGATACATCTAATCAAATTATCAGACATAATATTAACCCAATCAATAATATAGCCGTTAGAGGCTAATTTTGTTAGGGGTGTCCAATCTTCTTTAAACTTGGTATTTGAAGGCCTAAAAAGACGACACATCATTGCAGCAATTTGTGAGAATGGGATTTTAAAAGAAACTTTTGAGCACATACCCTTATCGTCACATTTATGTCGATTAGGATGATTTCTCCAATCCTTAATCACATTTTCAGGGTGCTCATTCTCTCACATAAATTCTTGGACAAAATATTTTTCATATCTTTTCCGGGGTTCGGGCAATTTGTACATTTCCTTCAAATCTGGAGGCCTCAAAGAACCAATGACTATTCTGCTTTTGGTAATAAACTGTATATCTCGAATATCCACATGATCTAACACTCATCTTACTAATTCAGTGTATGGCATCATTTTAGGACGTGCGACAATTCTGTGCAGAAAAGAGTTAGTTGCATCGGACCATGAGTCTAAATATGAGGATGCAGGATCATCAACTACAACTTTTCTATTCCGAATTAATTTTGTATTATTTTTCTCAAACAACTTATAAATCCCATCCCATCTTGAGGAACTAATTTATGGATTGCATGTTGTGTTTGAGACTAGAGGAATCATCTTGTGATCTTTGTCTTACTAAACAACTAAATGAGGTGGGGTGGCAGACTTCCTTCGTGCTTTAATCAGCCTTGACATCCTTTTATGTCTAAGTTTTCGGAACTAACCTATTGAAAGAAAAACCAAAGAGCATAAGCTGAAATCACATCAAATGGTATTATTTTTCGTATCACCTTAACTCATGCATAATGGGAATCCTTGGTATTAAATATGAAATAATTATAAAATTATTTACAAACCTCACCATCATAAAACACATGAATTATCATTAAATTGGTATTAATGGCTTCGTGTGAATTTGATATTTGTTATCTCATTGGGATCCATAAATCATCCATTTCATGATTAGCAAATTTTGACGTTTCACAACAATGCATAATATACGACAATTCGATATTGCGATGGGTTTTCCTGTTGAATGACAGAATGCGATATCAGCATATGTCGCATGATAGTTTACGTTATCTATATCAATTATATAATGTACTTCGCAACCTCCTACATCGACATTTCGAAATTTCACATATAGGTGTTTTGGCTTTTCGCTTATCGGTGTTTTCTGTTTTGACAATTTATACTTCGACGATTTATTTCTTGCTTCTTGGACTCGTAGTCCTTTATGGTTTCCTTGGAGCACTTTTTCATGATTTTCTTATTTTTTTTTATGAGAAACAAAACTTAATCTAATAGGTTCAAATTTCTAAGTTCTAAAGAATTATTTAAAAGGGTCCCCATTGTTTTTTCTATAATATTTATCTAGAAAAATGGGGGGTTGTTGTAATACTGCAACAATTGGCAATACACTAGATGAATCTAGAAAATCTGATAAATACTAATAGTTAAAAGACAGTATTTCAGGAAATTATAAATAATTGAGATTTGTCTTTAATATAAGTAAAGCTCAATCCAAATAGCTTGGTTTTACTTGAAATTTTTTTCTTACTTTTGCAAATAAAAATTTTCTCTAAATGAATCAAATTGTAATAAGTTGAAATGATAAGTAGGGATTCAGTGAAATTTTAGCCTATTTTATGAACATATTAGTAAGTAGTAGAGTCGCTACGGCCAGCAGGCATTCATAGCCTCGACAGGGTTACTATTGAACCAAAACGATCCAGTAATCCATTCATAACATAATAGATATTTGGAAAGGTAATATTTTTTTATTTTTTTTTTGTCACTTTAAAATAATTATCCTGGTTTGGTAGCCAAAAGTGATAATTTCATTCACTGGTTATTGGTAAATTCAAACAAGCTAACTAATGATGAGATACGTTGTCTCAGGCTTTTAAGCCTAGAGCCATTATCTTGGTTTGGTAGCGAGTTTGATAATGTCAATTTTACTAGTTTGCTATGAACATGATGAGTCGACTCGCAATAAGATCTCTCAAGTTTAATTTTTTTTTTTATATTTTTGAATTACACTTTGAAAAAACATCTAACACGAATAAATGGGGAGGTTATCACTTTTCACTTTATGAGCTTTTGGATGACCAATTAAGTAAAAGATTCTAATACTTCAATAAAATCTTGTACTTGTAAAAAATATATTTTTGAACTTCATTCATGTCAAAATAATCTTTCAATTTACTTGGGTTAGAAAAATTCTTCTTTCTAATTTGGTTATTTTGAATCAAATTTTTCTAAGAAAATAGAGATTTCAATAAAAAAATTTATTTCCTATTTTTACATCTTTGAATATTAACACTTTTAGGTTCAAGATAATGATAAAATGTTTCACGTTTTGTGTAAAATTAGAAAAACCTATTTTATTTTAAACTAAAGTATGTACATATTTTACAAAATAACTTCTCATTCTTTCAAGAAAAGTACTTTTTGAGGATAATTTCATTAACCGGAAGAGTTTCCTTCTTCCCTTGTAAATTTTGCAAAATAAAAGTTGATGGACCTATTTTTTTCGCTTATTTCAAAAGGACCAAGCCAGAGTTTTTGAAATTTTGTATGTTTTCCTTTGTCCTCATGCGATTTATCCCATTTCAAAACCAAATATCCAATTTCAAATTGTTTAGTTTTAACTACATTTGAATCAAAGGAACTTTTGATCAATTTTTGATGATGATAATGTACCATTTTAGCCTTTTCTCTTTCTTCTTCCATTTTAATTTTTTGATACAATCTTGATTGTAATGAAAAGAAAGGTTTTTCGTTAATGAATTGCACTAGGGTCATTGATGGGATAACTACGTTTAAAGGTAAAACTTGTTCTTTCCCATATACTAATAGAAAAGGAGAAGTTCCTATTGAAGCTTTTTTAGTTATGCTATCTACACATAATGAAAAAGTCAAAGCTTTGTGCCAATTCTTATGTTTTTGATCAATGGTGCATTTAATTATTCTTATGAGATTTTTATTTGTGGACTCTGCCAAACCGTTTCCTTGAGGATAACAATTTGCAGAATATTTCAATTTAAACCCTCTCTTCAAAGCAAATTTTGTTATGGCATTTCCAGAAAAATAAGATGCATTGTCAAATACTAAAGCATAGGGGACCCCAAACCTTGTGATGATAAATTGATCAATGAAATCAATAATATTTTCAGAGTTGGTTGTCCTCAAAGGTACTGCTTCTACCCACTTTGTAAAATAATATATAACAGTTAATATATATTTATGATGTTTATAAGAATGAGGAATGATCTCACCTATTATATCGAGTGCCCATTATTGGGAAGGTTGTTCCATATTCACTGGTTGAAGTGGCATTGAGTCTTTTCTTTGTCTTCTTTCCATAGTTTGACAAGTTTTACAATTTCTGGCATAGCTATGTGCATATTTGAATAATTTTGGCCAATAATAAATTGCATGTAAAATTTTATGGGTTGTGGTATCTCCATAAAAATGTCCACTTGCTGGTCCATCATGAAGTTCCTAAACCACATTAAGTATTTCAGTTTTCTCAAGACATATGATTAAAACATAATCATATTTTTTTCTGAACAACACATCATTGACTAATTGATATTGATTAGCCTTCAATCTTAATGCTCATTTTCTTTTGAAATCTAAATTAAGTGGCACATAACCATTATTTAGATAAAATATTAGATCAACATATTGAGATTTAGGGTTAATATTGATTACCTCGGTGAAATTTTCAATACCAACAGTTACCTCATCAAGTGATGCATCATTCATTGCTATAATCAATCTGCAAAACCCCCGTCCTCTGAAAATTTTAGCAGGTTTAATTTCTATGTCCTATTCTTCCATGGAAGTTACCCAATTGGCTTTCTTTTCTCCTAGTTCCTTCTTTATAAGTACTGTGTGACTAATGAGAAAGGAATGATTACTTTTACATGAGCTTTCAAAAGAAAAAAATGAAAAAAATTCACCGCTTTATAAACTGCAAACGTTTGTTTTTCGACACTTGTATAGTTAAATTTAGCTCCTTGAAAATTAGAGCTAAAAAAGGAAATTGCATTTCAATATTTTTATCATCTAGATGAGTTAATACCATGACAAGGAATGATTACTTTGACATGAGCTTCCAGAAGAAAAGAGAAAAAATATTTCACTGCTTTATAAACTGCAAACGCTTGTTTTTCGACTCCTGTATAGTTCAATTTAGCTCCTTGAAAATTAGATCTAAAAAAGGAAATTGGAGATTCAATCTTTTTATCATCTAGCTAAGTTAATACCACGACATGTGTTAGATCAGAAGAAAAATTATATAGAATTAAATTTTTCATAAAATTTGGAGTTGAGATAGAGGGAGCATCGATGATTGCTTCTCTAATAATTTGAAATGCTTCCTTTTCCTACTCTCCCCATTTAAACAATGCATATTTATTTCTCATCTTTTGCAATGGAAGGAAAATATGTGAAAAATCTAGAATGAATCATTTTACGCAGTTTATCTGTCCTAAAAAGGATTGCATCGATTTTTTTTTTATGTGGTAATGGAATCTCTGAAATTGTTTTAATCCTCACGGGATAAATACAAATTCCATTTTTCAAGAAAATAAAACCAAGAAGTTTACCTTCACTTAAAGAAAAAATTGACTTCTTTGGATTAAGAGAAATCCCAAATCTTCTACATCTTTCAAAAATCTTCTTTAATTCATGCAAATGATTTTTTCTCTTCTTTGAATATATGGTTCTATCATCAAGATATACAACCACTTTTTTGATTTATCAATTATTTAAAAGCAATATCCATGGCCCTCTGAATATTTTCTCTTGCATTCATTAATTCGAATGGAATATTTTGGTATGCACTTTGTTTTGAATGTAGTTTTTAAACGATCCTCTAGATGAACCAAAATTTGGTTATATCCTAAAAATCCATCTAAAAAAGACATTAATTCTAAACCTGCTACCGACTGCAAAACATGTTCCACTGATGGTAAAGTTGACATGCTTTGTTTAGATTTCTAAAGTCAATACAAATTCGGATATCACCATTCTTTTTGCTTACAGGTACTGGATTAATAACCCATTTTGAATGTCTAACTGGAAAATTAAATTTGGATATCAAAAGTTTGTTTAACTCATTTTTTATTTGAGTTTCAAAATTTGGATGTATATTTTTGAGCTTTTGATATATTGGTTGAAGATCAGGTACCATAGGAATTATATGTTGAATGATATATGGTTCTAGGTTTTAAGATCTTCATAATTCCATGCAAAAATATCTCTGTATTTTCTCAATAGGGAAATGAACACATTTCTTTCTTTAGATGAAAGGGTAAGCCATAGATTTATATCTTGATTTTCTTTATCAAATCCTAAATTAACTAGTTCAGAATTCAAAGTAGAACTTTGTAGTTTGCAAATTTTGATTATTTTAATCTCTCTTTTAAATTGTATAAATCTTCATGTTTTACCGCATTCTTTAATAAAATATTCTTATCATCTTGTTGCTTGATTTGATTATCATGTTCATATTCATCTAGAATTTGATCATCATATGATTTTTCAAAAGTAAGAAAACTTAAAATGTCACCTTCGTCATTGAATCTCACCAACTAGTAACATTATCTGGTACAGATGGATGAAAAATCAGTTCGATAGACAATATGTGAGGACTAAAATCTTCAGGTGGAATTATCTTCGATGCAATATTAGCCAAAAGATCAACATTGGCATTTTTTGATCTAGGAATAGGAGAGATATTGAATGCTAAAAAATAAGATGTGAGGTATTGTCCCCGAGATTGATAATGTTTCAAGTGAATTGGGATAAAGTGAATAGTGTTTCATACTTTTCTTAAGACAATTTCTGAATCACCAAATACCTGAATATATTGTATATCAAGACTTATTGCTTTACAAATACCTTGAACTAAAGCTTCATATTCAGTAATATTGTTAGTGCATTCAAACTGAATTCTACAAGCTAGCATAGTTTTTACACCGTTTGGATTTACAAGTACACAGCCTGCTCCTGTACCTTCATTGGAACTTGATCCACCAAAGAAAAGTTTCCAAAACAGGGAATGGGTTATTGTTTCTTCTTCGAAATTTAAGCATCTCGACAAATTATTTGAGGAAAAAAATTTCATTTGTGAATTAACATAATTGATCAAGAAAGGTGAACTTTTAGAATCAAAATTACCCAAAAAGAATCAATAGAATAATTACCCAAAATATTAGTATCGAATGTTATGGTTATAGTTTCTTCTCCAAGATCTATAACTGAGTATTTCATATGTCTTTTGAGATCAACTCTGATTTCATTGGGTTTTCCATTATATGGAAGCTACATGTGAGACCGGTCCGTTGCAAAATATCCATGTAACGTTTCAGACCAGTCCCTACTAAGAACTAAACCATAGAATTTAGGGATATCGGCAATCAGTATATCGATAATTTGAGCGACTTTTGGATTTTATAACAATCGAATACTTACCGAGTTGATCTCTCCTAAGACATTAAATTTTTTTATATCCAATTGAACTATGCTAACTGATGATTTGTGGGGTGCGATATTTAAATTTTCGCAAATTGAATATGGCATTATATTGGATGATTCTCTAGAATCAATCAAAGAATTATGAACATTTCTATTGTGTATCTCATAAGTTAAGAGGAAAGGAGGTGTATGAGAATTGGATCTATCACCAATCAAAATAAGCATTTGAAGCACTTACTTTGTCTTCAATTGGATGTTTCCCTATCCCATTAGCATCTTTAGCAATAATAGTTGAAGGAAGAGGAGATGTAGTAAGTACATTCAAATATTTAAATAAGATATTTTGTTTTTGCTTTAATTTGCTAACTTCGTGAAGAGAAAAATTGGCTTAAATCTTCTTCATGTCCTCAACAATGTTGTATTCAATAGTATCAGATACTACCAAAGTTTTAGATTGAGGATTGGGTACAAATTTAATCGGCTGAGATTCGGTAATAACTTACTAAGTTGGTTTTACCGGTGGTGTTTTATTAACAGGTTTTTCTTTAGAAATAGAAGTTGGGACCTTCTACTTCTGAAATGATTGATTTGGTTATGCAGAAGCCTTACTTATAGTTCTAAAAATCTTTGCTTCAGAATCTATCTCTTCATCAGAGGAATGTAATAGAAAGTCCCATAATCCATGTAATTCAGCTACTTCTTCATCTTGAGATTCGTCGGCAGAAGGTGTAGTTTCCTCTTCTTCTTCTTCTTCATATTCAACGTTAGAAATGATATTGGAAGGCTGTGATAGAGAGGACTGAATTTTTCTAAATGATCTAAAGGGTTTTTTAGTAGAAGTCTAAACAACTTGATTTTTAATTTCAACCATTTCATTTGACATTGTCTTCAGGAAATTTTGCAATCAATCAAGATTGAAAGGATCCTTGGGAGTTTTCTTCTTTTGATCATCTTTACATGTTAATTTTTTATATTTTTTGTCTTCTAACTTGGTTTTATTTTCTAAATCTATGATTATTCTTTCTACGAACAATGATTCCTTCATATTTCCTACGGACAACGATTCCAATCCTGGTCGAGAGGAAGCTAGAATTTTATTCAATAACTTGTTAAACCTAGAGTTGAAATCTTTGATCTTTTAATTTGAACTAACTTTTAAATTAGAAATATCATTGATTAAGGATGAAATTGTCCTATAATCACCATATTTAGCAAGAAATAGGTCTTCAAAATTATTCCAATCTCCTACTGAACCGCAAGGGAGAGAAAAATATCAGGATCCTATAGATTCTTAAAAAAGTATAAGGAAACAATTTTACTAAAACATATTCATGTTGCATACCGTGGAGAACCATAGCCAACGTAAAATTATTGAGATGTTCTTTGGTAGGAATACCATCACCAAGATTATATTTTGGTAACCATTTCTCTCGAATATTGTGGAGAGGATGTAAATTTTGCATTTTCACAGCTCCCGGATTAACCCATGGTAGATTGGCCATTGTTTGAGTTGGTGATTCTGAAGATGAGCTACTGTGTCCAGAGGCAGATATGGATGGAGAATAGCTTACTACTGGAGTAGTACTACTTATAGTACCACTGATTGTTTGAGTAGAAATGGGTAGATGAAAAGAAATGGGTTGATTAGAAGATATGGTGGAAGTAAAGGGAAATGAAGATGATGTGATATCATTGATACCTAATTGAGATGTTGATACGGTTGCTTTCTTACAATGAGATAAAATAGGAAACTAGAAAGGACTTATCCCAAGTTTTTCACTTTGTGATCAAGTTAACACACTAGTACTTCGGAATTTAGATGTAATACTTTCTTCAGAAACTTCTGTTTTGGTTGTGTTATTTGGATATATATATATATATATATATATATATATATATATTCTAATATTTGAATCAAAGACTAAACTTTAGGAGATTCAGGAATGTGTTCTGAAGAATGCCTATGAGGTATTGTTTCAAGAGATGTAAGAAATGGTTCTATAACTTTAAGCTTATGACTAGGATAGAGTGAACAAGATCTAAAAGCCGTAGAAGGTTTGGAGGGAGTTTGACTCTTATGTTGGCTTTTCAATTGAGATTCAACTTATATGCCATAAATAGTTGGATGCCCTCCTTCTAGTGCCAAAAATTTTGAAGTTTGGAGAGTGACTTCCTCAAAATTATGGATTCCACTCGTTCAAGAGGTTACTGCAACTCCTTGCTACTCCTTTTCCTTTGAAATGGTGGGTTTGAATGTGGATATATGGACCAGTTTACCGTTTAAAAATGAGTTTTTAAAACAATGGAATAAAATCAACACAAATGGAATGATCTATTCTAATGATAACATAAATAAAACTAATTTTAAATAATTCACTAGATGGACTGATTTATATGATTATAGAGTGAGATTTCATAAGTATGAAACAATATAGATTATTTTCATACTAAAATGAATGTAAGAACATTAAAGAAAATAAATCAATGTAATTGACTAAGTTGATGAAGAACATCAATCATATAACATCTTTCAAAGTCACTTATCTAACAACATATCATTCAATACATTTTATCAATAGTAATAAGAATATATATCATTTCAATGCTTATTAGAAAGAGGCTAATAGATAGAAACAAGTTTTCTATAATATTACAAACATAAAACGATTAAAACACAGATAATAGTACTCGTTGCATCATAGCTTAGTTATGAGAATATAGCCTCTAGGCTTAGACTTCCAATTAGATACTTTTTTTCAAACAATAGTGTAAGTTCCAAAAGCCACCTTCTAAAAAATTTGGACCCATTTCTAAATGCATGAAAGGGGTTTAAATACTAATTAATATTACAAAAAGATAAGACTTGTGAAACAATTCTTCTTAATCTAATCTAAACTCTAAAATAAAAGTTAGGAGATTAAAATGGAGTAGTTATAATAGTCTCAAAACTCTTTCTCGGATCCACTCTCTAACTGTTCCTTGAGTTGGAAATATTTGATCATATATTCGAGCTGGGGGGGATGCATTGGCTGCATTCTCATTTGCCCCATGAATATTGCATCATTGAGTGCTGGAATAATTTGAACTGCTGCGTTGGATAGAAATCTCATCACTCCCAATTGACTGTGTTGCTTGATCAACAAATACCAGTAAACTTCCATATTTATCTTTTTCAAATTTTCTATTGGAAGAACTTTTCTGCTTGATGTTTCTTGCCAATATTGTTTCAAAATGTTGACTTCAGGCATAGTGTCTTTTGGAATTTATTAGATAACATTAGCTTGTAGAAGAGAATATTTTATATACTCAAAGATGTTAAACGACATGTTTTTAGCTCTAATGATATATAATTCTGCACTTTTCATTTTCATGTCCCAATCTCCAAATATTATATCCTTTATTGATTCTTCAAGGCTAGGAAGATCAACCACTCTCCCTTGCATTGTGTCTTTCCACTCTAGATAATTATACACTTTATCATCAGTTTCTTCATAATAAATCCTCAAATCACAAATTTGAGTGACTAAATAATCACTGATTTTAATATGCTCTTGAATCTATTGATATTTTCAATAGAAAATTGTCTGTTGGTTTACCAGCAATGTTTCCAGTTCGATTGCTTCTTTCTTTACCTCATCAAGTTATGGATTCTCATAGAGATTTTGAATGTTTTGTTCTAGTTAATGGAATATTAAATATTTTTCTCTAATTTCATTCTCTAGTTTGAGACCTTCAAACTCCATTTATAGATTAATAATATTTGATTGCAGCTCCTGCTCTATCCTTTGTTTTTCATTGAAGAATATTTTCTCCATTTGAGTCATTTTATGATCTTTCTCTATGATTAATGACTCAATATTTTTTGCCTTCTTAATAGTTGCATCTACATAAGCACTTGCAAACTGAAGTTATTTTCCTAAAGTTGACTATGTTTCTTCCCAAATAACTTGCATTGATGTTGTGTCCATAGGTATTTCTGGAAAATCGTCAACCTTTCGTTTCTTCTTTGACCTGGAAAAAATAGCTTTATGGTTTGGACTGTAGAATACATCCAAAGTAGGTATTTTTTCATTATTCAACATTATTTTTGTTGTTGGAAAAGTAGGGATAATATCCATGTCTTCAGGCATTGTTTCTTATTGTATCTCCTCTGTACCATTGGTCCTTGGTGTCTGATTTTTTTCGATAGAAATTTTGAAAACCTCTACAATGAATGAGATTTCTTGAATTTCTCTTTGATATTTAGAATCATTTAAATCAGAGGTTACTTGTTCAATGCTTAATTAACCTACATGAATTTTTGTTCTTAGATAATCTTCAGTGGGAAGAGTTTCTAACAAAATAACATTCTGATCAGCAGGAGTATTAGTATCAGATAATTCCTTTTCAAAACTTTCCCAGTCTTGATTTAATCTCTCTTCTTGTGGACATCTACGATTTCTTATTCTACCACTCGTACTTCTACTTGAACTGGAGGAATCGAAATCAGAATTTGTTCTGCTTCTGGCACTTGAATATGAACTAGAGGAATTGGAATTTCTTCTAGAATTGGCCTTTGGAACATGTAGTCTGGAAAATGAGAATTCCTCTGTGCATGATATTGTTTGAATTGTATCAATTCTTCTGGACTTAATTTCACATTTTCTATTTGAAGAACCCTTGAGAATTCTGGAATTGATTCAAACATGTCATGAAATTTACCAAGCTTTCTTGCAAATGCCCGCAACTTAACTTGATTTTTTAATTCTTTGGCAACACCATATGTATCATAACTTCTGTTGGGAGGAATTGGGAAATTGAAGGGTTATAATCAGTAAATTTGAAGACATGCATGCTTGAAATTTTCGAGAGTATATGACCCACATGTGAGAGGAAAATTTGACCAAATTGTCTTTTTGGCTTCTTTCATAAATTTAGTCAACCCATTACCTATGGTCTCATAAGAAATCCCCTTAGCCAATAATTTATCTGGTATATATAAGGGTAGGACATGAGGCAAGCATGAATTCCGAAAACTTGGATGTATGTGAGAAAATCTTCACCAAACTATCTTCATATAGACGTGAGACTTCTAATGGATTCATGGGTGACTCTAGAGAATTTTCCTTTCAAAAATTATTTTAAAAACTGGGAGAACTACATCATTGAATATTTTAAACATATGGGAGTGGTATTTTGATTCCTACCAGAATTATAATTGTACAAAGATGGGGGTTTTGACTTCTCTGGTCCATTTCCATCCTAACAACGGAAATTCAGTAAAAAAACAAATATCATCTAGGATAAATGAACGCATATAAAAAGGAGTCGCTGTATTGGATGGAATATTATGATTTTCTGTATAGGAAGTGATACATATAATCACATTATCATACTGAATATTAGCCCAATCAAGAATATAGCCATCAAAGGCTGCTTCTATTATGGGTGTCCAATATTCTTTAAACTTGGTTGCATTTGAAGACCCAGAAAGATGACACGTCATTGTAGCATTTTGCAAGAATGGGATTTTAAGAGAACCTTTTGAGTACATACCCTTATCGTCGTGTTTATGTCTATTAGGATGATTTCTCCAATCCTTAAACACATTTTTAGGGTGCTCATTTTCTTTTATAATTCCTTGGACAAAATAATTTTCATATATTTTCTCAGGTTTGGGCAATTTGTATATTTCCTTTAAATCTACAGGCCTAAGAGAACCAATGGTTGTCCTGCTTTTGGTAAAAAAATTTCTATATCGCATGTCCACATGATCTAACACCCATATTACTAAGTTAGTGTATTGCATCATTTTAGGACGTGCAACCATTTTCTATAGAAAAGAGTTAGTTGCGTCGAACCATGGGTCTAAATTTGAGGATGCAGAACCATCATCTACATATTTTTTGTTCAAAATTAATTGTGGATTATCATTCTCAGACAAATTATAAATCTCTTCCCAGCTTGAGGAACCAATTTCTTGGTTGCATGTTATGTCTGAGACTAGAGGAGTCATATCGTGATCTTATTCTTGCTGAAAAGCTAACTGAAGTGGGGTGGCAGACTTCCTTCGTGCTTTAATCAGCCTCGACATCCTTTTATGCCTAAGTTTCCAGAATTACCCTATTGAAATAAAAAAAAGAGAGCCTAAGATAAAATCACATCAAATTCTAATAACTGTTGTATCACCTTAACTCATGCATAATGGCAATCCTTGGCATTAAATATGAAATAATTATAAAATCGTTTAAAAACCTCGAGATCATAAAACACTTGAATTATCAATAAATTGGTAGTACGAGTTTCATGTGAATTTGACAGTTGTTATCTCATTGGGATTCATAAATCGGTCATTTCCTGATTAGTGAATTTTGACGTTTCACAGAAATGCACGATATGCGATATTGTGATCATTTTTCCTGTTGAATGACAAAATATGATATCGGCATATGTTGCATAACAGTTTTTGTTATCAATATCCATTATATAACTTACTTCGCAACCTCGTACATCGGCCTTCCGACATTTTTCATATTGGAGTTTCGTCTTTTCACTTATCGATGTTTTCTGTTTCGTCGATTTATAATTTGGCGATTTCTTTCCCGCTTCTTATACTTCTAGTTCCTTATGGGGTCGTTGGAGTGCTTTTTCATGATTTTATTATGTTTTTTTATGAAAAACAAAACTTAATCTAATAGGTTAAAATTTCTAAGTTCTAAAATTGATTTAACCTTAAGAATTATTTAAAAGGGTCCTTTTGTTTTTTCTATACTATTTACATAGAAAAATCAGGGGTTGTTGTAATACTAAAACAAAACCTTAGCTCATATTGTTGTTGTTGGGATGGTATCCCTACCTTGCAGTTGGTGAGAGACAAGTTCATGAAGATAAAGTGAGCTAGGAAGGGTCATGATTCATAATTGTTTTCTTCCTTACCTGCTTACTTCCTTCTTTTGGATGTATCACTTGCTTGAAGGAATACAACATGGGAGCTTGCTTGAATTAATTCAATAAGACAATGGAACTAATCCAATAGGGAATGAAGGGGAATAATCAACGTGAAGTCCATAAATGAGAGATCAACATATTTGAAGTGCGGAAGCCAAAAGAAATCGCGGCCCCCCTACCTCCCCCCCCCGTAAAATACCTTTTTACCTTTCTCAATTGTAAAAAACTCATTTTATTTTTTAATTTTTAACATACAATGGTGGATGCGATGGAGTTTTGGAGTAGACTGGTTGTTCTACCATTCTAGAACAGGGTCCTGCTCCATGGTTCCATTGCTAGAATTCTTTGCACTTCACCCTTCAGGTAAATCTCAACCCCTGAATTTTTTATTTACTTTTTTTGTACTTCTTTTGTATTGAAAAGGAAACTTTCTTAGGCTTCATTTTGCTTAGGGATGGGGTTTTTGCAGGATGGTGCTCATTTTTGGGTAATTTTTATGAAAGAATATCCCTAATCAAGGGATACCAAGGTTTCCCAATAAGGATAGTACGTCATTAATCGAGATGAAAACACTGGATCATTTTTAGGAGAGAATATCCTAATAAAAAGCATAAGCACAAAATTTATAAGATACCTCCAATACGAATACCTCAAATCTAATAAAAAGTAGTACAAGAGACAAAAAGGTTGGACATGAAAGAAAGCAAAATATCTAATTTTAATTTTTTCTGTGATACTCATGTATACAACAAAATTTTAATGCTTAGTGTTACCAAAAATCTAAAGGAGAAAAACTTCAATTGTTTTTAACTCTAATTTTAGTGAACCAAAAAATCTAAAGGAGCAAAACTTTTAATTTTTTTTTAACTCTAATTTCAATGAAAATAGATAACAAACAAATTGTCATTGATGTTGTTGGGCTGAATCTACACAATATAATTATCAGTAAATGATTTTATCAAAAAATCACCATTGACAATATGTCCAATGCTAACGAGAGTCTACATTCAATCAAGACTATGAACAAATACAAAATACAGATTAAAAGTAAATTCATATAGTTTTACAAACATTAAAATTGAAATAAATTTTCATATATAAAACACACTTTTTTTCAAAAAAAAATGAATGCTTCACATTTTCACAACATCTCCTAAACCTCTTCTTCAACCCATGCTCGTGTAGTCTACAAAATATTTTCTGAGCCTTGGGTTAAATGATAATAGTTTCTTACAATGCTTTAATATGCAAAAAAAAAAAAAAAAATCGAGCCTTGGACTAAGTCATATTATTACTTACATTTACTTTTGAATTCTGAGTATATTTTAAGGAGTAAGCTATATTTCTATGTGAAAAACATAGTTTCAATGGCACGATATGGTTGAGACCATTTCTTTTAGCTTCATATATATCTAGCTTTATATAAATATATTACATTATGTGTTCATTCTCTTATATTTTGAAAATAATTCAACTTTTATCTCTTTCATTCATAGAGAAAAAATGATGATCATAAGGTATTTTTCTACCAGTAACTATTTTGATGAGAATTCCCACAAATGGAGAAATTGATATTTAGTAGATGGATCTCGTGGAAATTTATTTGTTACATTAGAATTATAATCCTTTAAGCTGTTTACTGCAAACTTGTTGACAAATGTAAGAATTAAATGGAAAAAATAATTTCAATGCCACAATTAAACTTGAAAGTGGGGAATTGAGATTATGGAATCTAAGATTAAAAAGGTCACCAACATGGATAAATTTGATAAACCATAAAGAAAAAAGTGAAAATAAGTTTATTCATACCTTGCAAAAGAGAAAAAAATGAAAAGATTCTTATTCATACCTTGCATAAGTTAAATGGTTATCTTCTTCAGATCTTGGACAGACTAGTTGTACATTCCGCAATTCAAACACTTTCATTACTAACTTCCAGTTGCACTTGCTTTAACTTTATTAGCACATAGCCTCCATTACATAGATGAGTAACTTACTGTAAAACTTGTTGTATAGAGTGGTTGTAGGGTATATCTACCCACTATGTAATATTATTGGCATTGTATTAATGCAACATTTAGGGCATGTAGAAATGACAACATAAGAGAGATAGGGATTCTCTCATATTTTTTGGCTACAAACTTGTCTATCATTAACATAATGAAAATTTCAAATGATAACTTGAAGCAACAATATATATCAACATTTTTTACCTCTGGGATATTAGGAACATCCATGAAAACTCATGAAAATATTTTGTAAAACTACATCTAATGCGAGAAAGGGAATGTTCTGCGAGTTTATGAAAATTAAGGAATAAATGTTGGCTAAAGTAGAGCTTGATGTTTACCTTTATATATTTCATGGCATCCCCTTCTCATTTCCATATCTCCATCATTGAGAAATATGGTGCAATTTTAGTAACCTGTATCAAATAAATTCCATTACCCATTACTAGCTAATAATAAAAAACAATAAGATTAATAGAGAAACTGAGCAAGATACAATTTTATAAATAATAACTAAAAACTAAATTTAAGGAAACATTTTAAAACAAAGATGATTTAATATTAATGTTTTTCTTTAAAGTTATGATGAAAAAAGATGAAAAATTTATTAAAAAATGAGAATTAACCATCACTCTTCTCATCATCATTATTATTAATAAGATAATGTTATTAATGTTTTTATTAAAAAACCGTGAAAGAAAATTTCAGATCTAAATTTTTCCAATAATAAGCATATTATAACAACCATTAAAATAATGGTCAACATTATTAGTTGTTTTGTGCTAAGTGTTTGTTATTGTAATTGTTATAGGTGTATTAATAACAATTATGGGTTTCAATCATACATATATAATTTAATACAAATTTGAGGGGGTTTATATCTCTTAAATTCTCAACTAGTCTTAAGGAAAAATTGGTTGTTAAAGGAGTATTACTTTATGAACTTCTTATTTTATTTTATGTTATGAAATGACTTGAGCATTGCTTCATAAATTGTTTTTACACAATGAAAATATATATCTTAATTTCAATGGAAGTTCACATAGAGTAGCCAAATTTGGCAAGAGATTCTTGTGAGACTAGTGTTATATTCAAATGAGCATCTCTTTCTCAAGTTTTTTTTTTCCTATTTTTTTTTTCTCTCATTATTGGCAAGGAGCTCCATGTTTTATTTTTTGATCCAAGGTCTGGAGTTCATGAATCCATTTTGTATGCTTCTTGAGTGAAAATGGTTTCCTTTCCTTCATTTTCTCTCATCATATTTGTCATTTGTTGATTCTTATTGCATCTTGGTACTTTCTCCACTTCTCAAATGCAATATAGTAAAGTGTAGGATGAGAAGGAAGTGGGAAGAGGAAGGATACCATCATTACTATGCCATCATTCTGGGATAATTATGTTAGTGTTACTTTCTGTTAGTGTAATTTTTTTTTTTTCGAAATTTAACCTCCTATTACATTCTTTAAAAGACATATGGATTGTATTTAATTATCCATATATTTCACTTGATTATTATTTTCCCCACTCCCAGTCATTAATTTGCACTTCTAAATGAAAATTCTATTAGTATTTGTAGAGGATGGAAATGGAAATAGACATTGGCTAAAGGAGCATGTTTATTAGGTTTGGTGAGATAATGACTCAAAATTTAAAAAATAATGTTATAAAAACATATTCGATATTGGTCCTAACCATAACAAAAAAAAAAAACTCCTTGACTTTACGAGTGAATCACATGTAAAATTGTAAACATCATGTGAAAATGGCATGAAAAAGCTTGTGCAAGGAATATCCATGAGAGAATATTATGATACTCGTCTCCAATGGTGGGCTTCAATTGATTAAATTCCCAACAATAAAGTACTTTACTATTTAATGTAAGTACTTTACTATTTGACGTGACGTGAGGAATGAAAGGGATCTCGATATAATAAATTTATTTTTTCAATTAAAAAAATAAGAATAATTGATGAAGATATTTTATGAATGTAACCTCCTGTTTTATTCCTTCACCATTTACTTTTTGTTACATGAGTTAATATGACACACATTTAGAATGGGTAATGAATGATGCATTCATTAATGACATTAATACATGACTTTTATTTAAAAGATTTAACTAAATGATAATTTTATTTCAGTAAAAGGTGAAAGTAATTGTGTGGTAAAATATTCCAAGAAATCCAGGAAGAGGTTGAAACGGTTTTCAGAGTTACCTTCCAAAAAAGGATTTAAGGAGAAAATCTAGGAGGAAATGGGGTTCTGTATAGACCAGGCAAATTTTTAAGCAACTAATGCTTGTACTGAGTTGTCCAGAGCTGGTGTGAGTAGCAGTGGAAATCAGAAAAATTATCCGAAAAGAAGAAAAAATGGATTTTCTAATCTTGAGGTCAGGGTTCTTGTCTCACAAAACTACCTCATATCTGGTGAGGAGCAAGGGGGGAGCGGAGGATGTAATGGTCTCGCTCAAGGTTGCCTGACCAAAAGTTACTGAGAAAACCTGTTACTCTAAAGTAGCTACAAAAGTGCACCTGAAATTTATTGTTCAATGTTTTGTGTTTAAGGTTGCAATTTAAGGTTCTAAGAAGAAATGAAAAATTATATCTATTGATTTTCCTTTATGCACCGTGAATGGAATAGAAAAATAAATAAGTATTTCATTCTGGAAGATAGTTGTAAATACAAGATGTCGCTGTTCTAAAAGGAAAGATACAGTAGGAATTATGTGTTGTTACCATTTCTGTGGAATTAATAGTAACGAAGATGCTATTGCAGTGATTACTGTAACATATATACTAATATAGAAGTTTATATATAATAAATGATACTATATAAATTCATGGATAATACATGATGCTATAGTCAACTATGAAATTCCTGATATGGTAATGAAAAATATTACTACTATATTGACATTACTCTATTGACATGAGGACATACATTGTCACTGTACAAGTTTAGAAGATGCATGCTAAGGTTTGGAACTATGTTTGAGTCCACAAAAGGAATTGCTAAATCTATTGAATAACTAGATAACTTTTCCAAGATGTAGAGAATACACGCAAGACAAGGGGAGAACTGGTAGGTAGCGAGTTTGAAAACAGAACCCAAAAAGTGGGTCACAGTACTGGTCTCTACAAAACCTTGCTGGATAGTGGGAAACACTATGAGTTAAGCTAAAAATAATTACAACATATTATAGCAAAACAGAAAACGCTCCATTGTGAAAAGAGTGGAATTGCTAATAAATCATAAAAACCTGTATAACGTTTAGGAAATAAAGCAGTGTAAATTAAGCAATGATATAATTTGAATCCAAAATACGCGACAGATTAACAAAAATAATGTTAACAGTGCTCAAGTTTAATAAATAGTGCCTCAACTGACTTAATAAACAACACTGTAAATGTGTACAAGTAAATTCCACTTATTGAAAATTAAGTAGCATGGTTCACGAATTAAACCCTCAAAACACAATACTGAGAAAAACTGTAAACAAGTCCATTATATGATTTGGATTGGGACAGAACCTAGAGTTATTCCATTTTCAAACTATAAAACCTCATCAAATAAAACTATTCTTAAAATTGGGTTACAAAATGGAAGTCAGAATGATCCATGCATGCAAGATAAGAAAAGGAATAAAGGGATATTACTCCATGAGAAAAATAGACAGAGCATTGATAAGAAAGAGAGCAATACTTACCCATAAGAAGGTGAGAGGAAGCTACTTGGATCTCTAATTATTGAAGAAGGCTCAAGACTGCACCAAGAGAAGCCTTGCCAGCTTCCAGCCTAATAAAAATATCATGTTAGAAAAGAAACAAAATCAAAAACCTAGAAATTTCATTATAAGTTCAAACCTAAACGTGTGTGAGGTAGAGTAAAGAAAGAGATTAGTTGTAAATGTTACCGCAGAAAAAAGCTTGTAGAAATCTACTGTAGAAAACACAGTATCTATTTCTAGCCATTGGACCACTGAAGAAGGCCTAGAAACTACCACCGAGTTGAGTGAAAAAGCTTGCAAAGTAATGGGTTGAACTGCAAAACCAGAACCATGACACCAAAGAGTTAACCAGACCATTTTCCTCACTGTCAACCTAAGAACAAAGGATAAATGATAGAGGAACTAAGAAAAAATCACTATTCATTTACACAGGTAGGTTTTTCATGGCAAAGGGACGGTGGGAGGAATTCTGCAGGGCCTTTGGGTTGCACTGTAATATTCCTTTTTAGGAATTTTTGCAATATCTTCAATGAGGACGCTGTATAAGGAAAACCATGCAATAAAAACATAGAACATGACTTGTATCTTCTTATATATATTTTATGTAGCTTAAATATGAAATTGAATTAGAAACAAATCATTCTAGCTACACTAAACAGATCTCCCCAACTCATATATGCTCAAAAACACCCCAATCCCACAACTTCACAAAATAGAATTGTTGAAGACTGCAACATATTAATTTTTATTAGGGAATCTACAGAAAAACATGATTTGATACAGATATAGATCTTTCATTAATCATAGAATCATAAATGAGAGGTTTGACCTCTTTTACAAGCACATCAAAACATCTTGGTAAGGGTTTCCGGCAAAATAACAATATAAAATGCAGCACTACAGAAAATAACACTATACCTTGCAACTTTGCATTAGGAAATACTGAATATTATCTGAAACAGATGAATAATACAGAAATTGGCCCAAGGCCTTCTTCAATAGACCTCCTGGAGTGAAACAGACACCTCCTCCTCTTAAACAAGCACAAAATAGGAGGGTGTAACCCAACAGCTACTGCTACTACAGAAATGATGCAGTTACTGGAAGTGACTACATTGTATATGATTTAGAATGGATATCCTCAAGATAGATGATGATAAATAAGCTCAGGACCTTCCCCTTAGATCTCACTATCAGCTAAACCAAAGGTGAAGATGGAATTCGCGCATGAGAATTCTTTTGCACTAAACAGTGCTGCAACTATAGCTAAACAGATGGAGCTTGTAATTAGTCAAAAGAAAAAAAAAAATATGTTTACTGAATTCCTTCCTTGCTGCTATTTCGTCCTTCTTATCCTTGGTGAGCTTCCTCACCCCAGACCCCACCCATTGATGAGGTGACTTCCTTGAGAAGATTCCCCTTTCAAAACTGCGCTGCCCTAATTGGTTTCCCTCCTCTTGTAGTAGCATTGTTGACTTGGTCAACTGGATCTAGCTCATTTCTTTGCCCCTCTTTCACACCAAAGTGACTTTATTTCTCCTCCTAATCTAATCCCTTTTAACATTGGGATATGTTTTATTGTCCTTCCTACTCTTCTATTTCAAAAATGGAGCAGTTATAATATTCCAAGTAGTAGTGGCTAATTGGGAATAATACAGTCTCCCCCACTCAAAAGTTTCTTTCCCACAAGCAACAGTAAAGAAGGATACTACAATATTTTCTCTTCCTCCTAAGTGGCATCCTCATCTTGTAGGTTCCTCCATCAAATCAGATATTCCTTGATGACTCTATTTCTTAGCTGCCTCTCCCTTCTATTTAGGATTGCTTCTGCTTGCAAAATTAGATATTCCTCATCATCAATAGGGGGGAGATCCATGTGGGCAACTACATTCCTCCCAATGGACCTCTTGAGGCAAGAGACATGGAAGATATTGTGGATCATTTTCCCCTTAGGAAGCTCCAACTCATATGCTACCTTACCGATACATTTGATCACCTTGTATGGCCCATAGAAATGTGGTTTGAGCTTCTCAGCTCCCTTATCCTTTAGTGTGGACTATTTGTAAGGCTGATACAATATTTGCCACCTCAAATAGTCTCTCTATCTGACCACGGTCTGCATACATATTCTGTTGGTTTTGGGCAATAACTATGTTGTCCTTGAGTGCCCTGAGTATGTCCTGGTTCTCTTGAATCCATTATTTTTCCCTTGGAGCCTTACTTGACCCAAAAATAACATCAGCAAATGAGAGTGCCTCATACCCATATAAGGCCCGGAATGGAGTCATTCCAATAGAAATATGGTGAGTAGTGTTGTAACAATACTCTCCCAAGTGGAGCCAACACAGCCGAGCTCTTTGTTGCCCTGCTACATAGTTCTTCAAGTAGCCTTCCAGCCACTTCTTCACTATCTCATTCTATCTATCGGTTTGGGGGTGATAGCTAGTGCTTGGAGTCAAATCAATCCCCACCAACCAGAAAATTTCTTGCCAAAAGCCACCCATGAAGCAGTTCTCCCAATCTCTCACTATGGTCCTTGGGAGACCTTGGATTCTAAATACATCTATAAAAGAAGAGCTCATATACTTGTGAAGCAGTATAATGTGCAGAAATGGCAAAGGAACGAGAGTAATTTGTTAGTCTATCAACAACTACAAAGATACAATCCTTACCCTATACTATCGGTAGGCCAGTCATGAAGTCCATAGAGATACTTTCCAACTTCCCATCTGGAATAGGTAGTGGTTGCAATAACCCAGCACGGTGGGTGTGTTCTCCCTTATTCTACTGAAAAATGATGCACTCTTTGACATGTAGGAGCACATCCTCCTTGATACCCTTCCATAAGAATCTCTCTCTTATGGCCCCGTAAGTCTTTTTGAAACCTTCATTCCCAACAAGTGGGAAATCATGTGATGCCAATAATATCTTCTCCTTTAGCTTGTAATTCTTAACCGAGAATATCCAGTCCTGGTAATAGATGACCTCGTCCATTACTCTAAACCTCTTATCCAGTACCACCCCATCATGTATCTCACATGAAAATTTATCTTTGGAATACTCAACTAAAAGTTGAGCTCTCGAATCTGCGTCCATGCCCCTCAAAGACAGCGTTGTAGGCCTACTGGATAGTGCATTAGCTACTACATTGCTCTTACCCTTGACATACTCTATGTCAAAATCATAAGCTTGGATTTTGCTCACCCACTTATGTTGCCTCTCCTGGAGTTGTTTCTGTTCAAGGAAGAATATAAGACTTTTATGGTCAGTCTTCACCTTGAACTTATTCCCCACCAAGTATTGCTGGAATTTGGATAACGCATGCATGATAGCCAACATCTCTTTATCATAGATGGGGTATAACCTCTCATGAGGGAGTATCTTCCTGCTCTCAAAGGCTATAGGATGCCCACCTTGCATCAAGACTGCCCAAATACCTTCACCTGTTGCATCACATTCTAGAACAAAAGGTTGAGAAAAGTAAGGCAAACCCAACATAGGACAACTACTCATTACCTCTTTGAGTTTATCAAAATCCCTATGCATTCTAGGTGTCCAATGGAAAGCTCCCTTCTTTGTCAAGTCTGTGAGTGGTGCTGCTAGTTGTGAAAACCCTTTCACAAACTTCTGGTAATAAGTGCAGATGCCCACAAATCCCCTGAGTTCTGTGACATTCTTGGGCTCTAGCTAATCTCTGATAGCCTGGATCTTCTCCTCATGTACCCTCACTCCATCTATTCTGATGATGTGCCCCAAATACAACATCTCTGTGAGGCTAAATTCACATTTGGAGAGCTTGGCATAGAATTGCTGCTCCTTAAGGATATGTAAAATTGTCTCAATATGCTGCAAATCCTCCTCCTAAGTGTGGCTATAGATAAGAATATCATCAAAGAAGACCAACACAAAATTTCTCAAATGACCCCGGAATATGTGGTTCATGCAATATTGAAAAGTTGCTAGGGAATTGGTCAATCCAAAGGGCATTACCAGAAACCAAAAATTCCCATAGTGACATCTGAACGTTGTCTTGGGGATATCTTGCTCCCTCACCTTGATTTGATGATTCCTCGATCTCAAATAAATATTGGAGAAGTATTTAGATCCCCTCAAATCATCCATGAGTTCATCGATCCTGGGTATAGGGTAACTGTTCTTCATGGTCTTCTTGTTCAAGGCCCTATAATCAATGCACATCATCAATGTGCCATCTTTTTTCTTTACCAAGACCACTAAAGAGGAAAAAGGACTAGTACTAGGTTGGATGTGTCCTAGAGCTAGCATCTCTTGGATAGCCCCCTCAATCTCATCCCTATAAGCCTTGGGGTGCCTATAAGGAGTGGTGATTACTTCTTCGATCCCTTGTTCCAACTTAATAATGTGTTCAAACCCTACGTCAGGAGGTCTCCCTCATGGGATATCTCCAAATAATGTAAAATATTGGTCCAAGAGAGACTGAACATGTAGATGCACTAGTGAATCCTTGCCCCTTACCTCTGATATATGCAGCTCCACTTCCCATTCAACATCCCCTTTGTGCATATCTGCCTCCAAATCCTGAGGGGGGTAGGTGTTTATACCCTTGATCTTTTCATACTAGCCATCCTTCCCTCATTTCCATT
Source organism: Pinus albicaulis (assembly GCA_034641835.2). Lineage (NCBI taxonomy): Eukaryota > Viridiplantae > Streptophyta > Pinopsida > Pinales > Pinaceae > Pinus > Pinus albicaulis. The sequence goes on along the minus strand of CM076584.1, from coordinate 942,855,117 downwards.
CAATCTCCAAGGTTCTCCAATTAGTGGTAACTCTCCCAAGAGTGATTAACCACTGGAATCCAAATATGACATTGGTGACTGGAATGTCTACCACAAAGAAGTGGTCTGTCAAGGTGTAGGTCCCCATGGTAATGGTTATTGTCGAAATATACTTGGCACACTGCAGGGTCATAGCTCCTGGGACCAAAACTGAGAATCCCTCAAACTCCTCCATGTGGATTCCTCTCCTTTGCACCAATTTTTCATCAATAAAATTATGAGTAGCCCCATTATCTATCAACACAAACACTCTTTTCCCCATAATAGTACCTCTCACCCTCAAATTTAGATACTTTTGGACTCCTCTTAACGTTGTAATAGCTCCCCCTCTTGGAGCAAAGTCTTCTATAGATGGTACAGTGTTGGCATCCTTATTGGAGAAGGTCTTGACATGATGTGTCCTTCCTGCAACACATTATCCCTCCAAATCCTGAACATGGATTGTCTTCCTTGGTCTTGAGTAGGCCTCCAGCTGCAATAATGTTCTTGCCCTGGGCAAGATGTGTTGTAGGTCTTTAGCTTTCTCCACAACTTCAAGGAGTGTGGTTGGTTTAGTGAATTTGACCAACCCCTACAATGGTTCAGCCACCCCATTAATAAACATTAATACCTTCCTTCTCATATTGATATTGGATACCATCACTGAAAGCTGCAAATACTCAGCAATATAATCCTCAAGATCTCCCTTGTGTTTCAGCTTGGTTAACTTGACAAAATGGACTTCCGGATCTCTTGGATCAAATATCTCCACTAGCTTCTTGGTGAAAGCTGAGTATGAAGTGATGTGATGATCCCCAAGTGTGGCCAGTCCATGAAACCACCATTCTTGAGCTTCCCCTTCTAGGTGCAACGCAACTATCTTGATGGCTTCTATTTTAGAAACCTTGTTGAGCTGGAAGTATGTGTCTAGTTTCTCCACCCAAGCCTTGGCTGTACACTTAGGCGTCCCATCAAATGTGGGAAAGAAGAACCCTACCATACTACGTTGTATGGATTATCCCTGCATCAATTTCTCATCCTTTTGATGAGGATTAATCCTCCATCCATCCTTGATCCGGTAACACTCCTGAAAGCTCAAGTCCTCTTTGAAACCTTGAGATTGGAGTTCATATTATTCAAAATACTCTCCCAGGGTTCCCTCCTTATCTCCTCTAGTTATAAAAAAAGTAATGGTAGAGCATTTTGGTGCAACTGAACGCCCCATGCCATTTTTATTGCTTCTGCTTGCCTCATGGAAAAACCCTATAGAATCCCCTTCATGTCTCATCTCCTTGAGATCCCTTGCAATGTTTTACAAGGGTTGAAGTAGGAGATTCAAAAAATATTCTTCCTCCATGCTGAATAAAAATTTCCCCCACAAGCTAAGCCAAGAGAAGAGCTTTGATACCACTGTAATATTCCGTTTTAGGAATTTCTGTAATATCTTCAATGAGGACGTTGTATAAGGAAAACCATGCAATAAAAATGGACAACGTGACTTGGATCCTATTATATATGTTGTATCTAGCTTAAATATGAAATGGAATCAGAAAAAAATCATTCTACCTACACTAAACAGATCTCCCCACCTCATATATGCTAAAAAACACCCCAATCCCACAACTTCACAAAATAGAATTGTTGAAGACTGCAACAACATAATTTTTATTAGGGTATCTATAGAAACAAATGATTATATATATATATATATATATATATATATATATATATATATATATATATATATATATATATATAGGTTTCATTAATCATAGAATCAGAAATGAGAGGTTTGACCTCTTTTACAAGCACATAAGAACATCCCGACAAGGGTTTCCTGTAAAATAGCAATACGAAATGCAGCATTGCAGAAAATAACATTGTACCCTGCAAATATGTATTAGGAAATACTGAATATGATCTTAAATATATGAATAATACAGAAATTGGCCTAATTACTTCTTCAATAGACCTCCGAGAGTGAAATAGATACCTCCTCCTCCGAAACAAGCACAAAATAGGAGGGTGTAACCCAACAGCTGTTGCTACTGTAGAAATGATGCAGTTAGTGGAAGTGACTACACTGTATATGATGAAAAATGGATATCCTCAAGATAGATGATGAGAAATAATCTCAGGACCTTCCCCTTATATCTCACAATGAGCTAAACCAAAGGTGAAGATGGAATTCCTGCATGAGAATTATTTTGCACTAAACAGTGCTGCAACTACAACTAAATAGTTAGAGCTTGCAATCAGTCAAAATACCAAACAAAGATGATTACTGAATGCCTTCCTCGCTACTATCTCCTCCTTCTTATCCTTGGTGATCTTCCTCACGCCAGACCCCACTCATTGATGAGGTGACGTCCTTGAGAAGATTCCCCTTTCAAAACTACGCTGCCCAAGTTGGTTTCCCTCCTCTTGTAGTAACGTTGTTGACTTGGTCAACTATATCTAGCTCATTGATTTTCCCCTCTTTCACACCAAAGTGGTTTTATTTGTCCTCCTAATCCAATCCCTTTTCACACTGGGATATGTTTTATTGTCCTTCCTACACTTCTATTTCAAAAATGGAGCAATTACAATATTTTAAGTAGCAGTGGCTAATTGGGAATATTACATGCACAGCCGATGTCACCTCACTTGTGGCAGAAACAATGGAGCAATGGCGGGGGTTGGGGGGAGGGTAGTTACCCTAACCCACCTCAACTGCTCAAATCACCATTGATGGTGGGAGATGCCAATCCAATAGACAAGAGACAACCAGGTAGCTATGCCAAGTGGAGGCCATAGCACAAACCTCATCATATGACCTTAAACACAGTGTACTAAATTCGGCAGGACCAACAAATAAACAAAACACATCCAAATTCCAAATCTATGTTAATTTCTTAGTACGAGTTAATCCTTGGGATTGGAATCATGGTTTATATTAACTATTAAACTTAATAAAATATTTCTAGAGAATTAATACTTGTACAAACTACTAATAGATTTCTAAATGAAGTGTTGAGGTGTCATTACCATAGTAAATTCTACAGTGTAAGCGGAACAATTCCAGCATGCATGAACCATAGACTAAGACAAATCAAATATTTTTTAAATAATTGTTGAGCGAATATGGTAATGATATAATAAATCTATTCCTATTCGTGTATAAATAGACATAAAACTTATAGATAATTCCATATTGTGTAAAGTACATGTAAAACAATATAAATCATATATATATATATATATATATATATATATATATATATATATATATATATATATATATATATATATATATATATATGCTAAACGTAAATAGTTAAGGAGTTAGTTGTGAAAAGTGGTATCAGAGCATAAGTTACAAACTGGGGCCAAATGGGCCAAAACCATACTATATTTTTTTGTTATGAATTCTATTAAATTAAACCATTTGATATTGTGTTAAGTACAAGAACAGGTTCGTGTAATCTACCATGAGAAGCGGATCAAGTCAACACCCAACCAAAAACTTGGCAGAGACCCATCCTATGAACAATCCTAAGGTCAGTCCCAAAATGTTGGTGCAGTTAAGTGTGGACCAACATCAATAGACAAGTAGAATGTTGGAAGAACAATAACGGTAGACAAATACGTTGTTGGATACTGTACAATAGTAACAAACAGAAATTCTTAAAGTTTGTAGTGACAACAAAAGTCTGATGAGAGAACAGGAGAGGATATTGAAGAGTCTGCCAGATATACAAAATCCTCCCAGTGGAAAACCTAGCCATGAGAGAAACACTCAGGAAAACAGAGAATAATGCCAAGAAGTATCTGATCATATCGAAGATAGTCGAATTCCAAGAAGCCATAAAATTCGAACATATAATGAGGCGGAATTTGGAAATGTATTGGAAGAACAAGAACTAAAAAAGAAAGAAAGTAGAATTACAGGGAGAATTTCGGAATATCAAGCCTGCTACCTATGATGGAGAGGAAGAGGATATGGCGGAAGCTTAGATAATAAATATGAATAAGTACTTCCAAGTGTATGAGTATAATTGTAAACTCAAAGCTCGCCTATCCATTTACCAATTGCAGGAAAAAGCAACGTTGTGGTGAGAGGAAGTAAAGAATGTACGAGGAGTGGAAGATCAAAATGTAACTTGGGATGAGTTTTAGTAGTATTTTAAAGATAAGTGCCTGACTAAAAAAATTTACGATGAGAAATAACGAGAATTTCATGATCTGAAGCTTGACCAAATGACAATAGATGAATTTACTACAAAATTCACATCTCTATTAAGATATGTACCTTACCTGCGTGATGAAATGGCCAAGGTGTAGCTTTTTTTGAGCAGTTATCCAATTCATATGAAAGAAAGAATTGAGTTCGTGAATCTGAAAAGCATGGATGATGCAATTAGGAAAGCATGACTGTGCTATTAGCAGTCCAAAGTGAAGGGAGAAATTGGAAAAGTTGGCCACCTCAAAAAGGGCAGAAAAGTTTTACTAGTAACAGAAAAATATATCAAGCAATTTCAAGAATGCTTCAAGACATCCACTCAGTAGCTATAATGGAAAAATTCAAACTAGAACCAAGTGGAATTGGGAGGAAAGGCCTAATGAAGCTTATAGCAGACTTGATATTAGGCAACCCCAAAAACCTCTGTTGCAATGCTCGGGATGTGGAGAAGCACACTACTTCAAAAACTGCCCACATCGGGGGAGGAATGAGTTGGAATAAAATCTGTAAGAAGTGTCAACAGTGTGCTATGTAGCTCAAAACATACCCATAATCAAAGCAACACTCAAGGATTGACAAGAAAATTACCATCCAACCATAATAGAATTAGAAGGTAAGATTCAAACATGAGCTATTTCTATTTTAGTTGATCCTGGTGCCAGCTTAAGTGACATACACCCTCGTGTAGTTGAAAGCATTAAGTTTTAGGAACATAAACTTAAAAATCCATGGTTGGTTTAGCTGTCTACAGGGCTAGAAGACGGATTCATACAAAGGTACCCAATTGTGAGTTGAATATTTGGGGCTAGCACATAACTCTGCAACTTAATGGTCTACCATTAGTATCTTATGATATATTGTTGGGAATGGATTGGATAGAAAAACATTGGTCCTTAGTGAACTGTAAGAATAAGGTCATACATTTTAAGTCTGATGGTGGAACAAGAGAGGAACTACAAGGCATCAAAAATCCTTGAAGCTGTGACTTATTATAGCATCAAAGCTAAGTAAATCTATGAGGAAGGGTTTTTAGCTTTATGCAATCCAAGTTGGATTCACCAACGCAAAAGATAAGATAACTATGCTAGAAAATATTCCTATTGAACAAGAATTCCAAGATTTCTTCCCTGAGGAGATTCGAGGGCTGCCACTAAAAAGAGACATAGATTTTAATACTTAATTAATGCCTAGGGTAGCACCTATGCCTCAGACTCCATACATAATGAGTGTACCATAGTTAATAGAGTAAAATATAAAATTGTAGGAATTGATGGATAAAGGTTATATTCAACCAATTGTGTCCCCATGGGGAGCACCATTGTTGTTCGTAAGGAAGAAGGATGGTACTATGCGTATGTGCATGGATTATCATCAGCTCAACAAGCTGATTATTAAAAACAAGTGCCCCCTACCACACATCGATGATTTTTTTGACCAAGTCAAAGGAGCTACAATATTCTCCAAAATTGACTTAAGGTTAGGCTACCATCAGATCCGTATCAAGGATGAAGATATAATTAAGACCTCTTTTCATACTAGGTATGGAAATTACGATTTTGGGTTGACCAATGCTCCAGCAACATTTATGAGATTAATGCATGGAATCTTACACCCGTATTTCGATAAATTCGTGTTAATTTTCATTGATGATATACTAATTTATTCCAAGAATGTGGAGGACACAACAAACACCTATGCATCGTGCTGAAAATGTTTATAGAAAATCAGCTCTATGCCAAGTTTAGTAAAATTGATTTCTTTAAGGAGTAGATCTAATAATTGGGGCATGTGATTTCAGCTGAAGTGATAGCTGTGGGCCCAGAAAAGATAAAGACAATTATGGAATGGAGGGTTCCAAAGAATGTGGTAGGCATACGCTCATTTATGGGTTTGGCTGGCTACTACCGACGATTCATGAATGGATTCTCTAAAATATCTTATCCTATTACCTATTTTCAAAGGAAAGGGAAAGATTTTAAATGGACACAAGAGTGTTACAACATTTTTGAGCTATTGAAAGAGTTGTTAAGTACTGCTCCCGTTCTGAAGGTAGCAAACCCAAGTAAAGAATTTGAAGTATGTACTGGTGCATGCAAGGAGGGTGTAGGAGCAATATTGACTCAGGAAGGAAGATTCATAGCTTATGAATCTAGAAAGTTAAATGATCACAAGCAGAGATATTTAGCATATGATTTAGAGCTAACTGCAGCTGTGCATGCCTTGCAGATATGGAGCCATTATCTGCTAGGAAAAAGATTTGTGTTGAGAACCGATCATAGCAGCCTAACCAAATACTTTAAGAAGGTTTACTTGAATGCTCGCTAAGACATATGGAATGCGTTCCTTAGTGAATTTGATTTCTATATTTAGCATGTGAAAGGAAAAGAGAACAAGGTGGCAGACGCCTTATGTAGAAAACTGCACAACATATATGAACTTTATTTCAACTAGATTGAATTTAATTTTGAAGACCAGATTATGGATGCAGCAAGGGAGGACCTAGAATATCAGACCTTGTGTTAGTAGGTAAAAGAGGATGAAAAACTGGGGAAGTAGTCTGAGTATGAACTCAATGAGAAGCATCTTCTGGTTTTTTGGAAGAGAATATATGTTCCCAATCAGAATAGTCTCAAAAGGAGTATTTCTTATGAGCATAATAGGAGCACCTATGCCGGGCATCGAGGATATCAAAAGATGTTAACAGCAATCAGAAAATACTACACCTGGTTGGGAATGTGAAGGGACATAACAACATATTTTACCAAGTGCCTAGAATGTCAACAAAGTAAGGTTGAACATCAGCATCCTACGGGATGGCTTCAACCAATTCCAGTGCCCGAATGGAAGTGGGAAGTCATTTTCCTGCACTTTATCACTGCACTACCTAGGAATAAAAAGCATAATGATTTGATTATGGTGGTAGTGGATACACTCAGCAAAGTGGCACACTTTATCCCTGTTCAATCTACCTATAAGATAATGCAAATTGCGAAAATTTTTATGAAGCAGATTTTAAGATTGCATGGTATACCCTGAGCAGTAATTTTAGATCATGATGTAAAGTTTACATCAGCATTCTAGAAGACACTATTTAGTGGATTGGGAACGCAAATACAATTTAGTACTACTTACAACCTGCAAATGGACGGGAAAACAGAAAGGTTAAATCAAGTTTTAGAATACATGTTGCGCATGTATGTAATGCAAGAACCAATGAAATGGGAGGAGTACCTACATTTGGTTGAGTTTGCATACAATAATGGATATCAAGAATCTTTTAAGATGAGCCCTTTCGAAGAATTGTATGGGAGCCAGTGTTAGACTCCTATAAACTAGAGTAGCCCAGAAAACAAAATCATGTTTGGACCATATATGTTGGAAGAAATGGAGTGGGATGTAAAGAAAATTAGGCAGAACTTGAAGGCGGCATAGGACCGGCAAAAGGTTTATGCAGACAGAAAAAGAACATTTCGGGAATTTACAATGGGGGGCCATGTGTATATGAGAAAAAATCCAAATTAAAGCACTCTACGATGGAATTTTTGTGCCAAATTGTCTACCAGCTGCTGTGGACCTTTCAAAGTCTTGAAGAGGATATGGCCGACGGCTTATCGATTGGCCTTACCAAGCCATATATTAGTGCATAGTGTATTTCATGTGTCTTTATTGAAGCGTTATGTACTCGATTCCAAGCACATCATACATTGGCAGGGTATACATGTAATTCCATAAAGACTTACGATTTGCATATATTAATCTCTGATTTGAACTAATTCAAAATCTTGTTGTTTACAGGTAGAACCGAGCGGCGAGCTCCTGGTAGAACCACAGCATATCCTAGATCAGAGAGAAATAATGCTCCAAAAGCGAGTCATCCCCCAAGTTAAAGTGCAGTGGAAGCACTTTGGCTCGGAGGAGGCTACTTGGGAAGACAAATAAGTTATGTATGAGGCTTATACAGAGATGTTCTCAAAAAACAAGTAACACTGAGGATGGTGTTTATCTCAGCGAGGTAAGATGTAACCTCTTGTTTTATTCCTTTACTATTTACTTGTTGTTACATGAGTTAATATGACACACATTTAGAATGGATAATGAGTTATGCATTCTTTAGTGACATTAATACATGAATTTTATTTAAAATATTTAATTAAATGATAATTTTATTTGAGTAAAACGTGAAAGTAACTATGTGGTAAAATATTCCAAGAAACCCAGGAAGAGGTTGAGACAGTTCTGATAGTTACCTTCCAAAAAATGATTTATACAAAAATCCTAGGAAGGAATGGGGTTCTATGTAGAGCAGGTAAAGGGCTAAGAAATTAATGCTTGTACTGAGTTGTCCAGAGCTGGTGGGAGTACGAGTGGAACTCAGGAAAATTACCCGAAAAGAAGCAAGACTAGATTTTCTAATCTTGAGGTCAGGCTTCATGTCTTAGAAAACTACCTCAGATCTGGTGAGGAGAAAGGGGGGAGAAAAGGATGTAATCTCCTCACTAAAGGTTGGGTAGGCTGAGAGTTACTGAGAAAACCTGTTACTCTAAAGTAGGTACAAAATTGCACCTGAAATTTACTGTTCAATGTTTTGTGTTTAATGTTGCAATTCCAGGTTTTGAGAAGAAATGAAAATTTATATCTATTGAGTTTCCTTTATGCACCATGAATAGAATAGAAAATTAACTAAGTATTTCATTCTGGAAGATCGTTGTAAATACAAGATGCAGGTGTTCTAAAAGGAAAGCTATAGTAGGAATTATGTGTTGTTACCGTTTTCTGTGGAATTAATACTAACGAAGATGCTACCGCAATGATTATTGTAACATATATACTCCTGTAGAAGTTTATGTAAAATACATGATACTGTAGAAATTCATGGATAATACATGATACTATAGTCAACTATGAAATTCATGCTATGGTAATGAAAAATATTTTACTGTATTGACATGAGGACATACATTGTCACTGTACAAGTTTAGAAGATACATGCTATTGTTTGGAACCTTGTTTAAGTTCGGAAAAGGAACTACTCAATCTATTTAAGAACTAGATAACTTTTCCAAGTTGTAGAGAATACACGGAAGACAAAGGGAGAACCGGTAGGTAGTGTGTTTAGAACCGGAACACAATAACTGGGTCATGGTTCTGATCCCAACATAACCTTAACAAATAGTGGGAAACATTGCGGATTTAGATAAAAAGAATTAGAAAATATTATATCTAAACAGAAAATGCTCCATTGGGGAAAGAGTGGTATTGCTAATAAATCATAAAAACCTGTATAAAATTTAGGAAATAAAGTAGTGTAAATTAAGTAAAAATATAATTAGAATTCAAAATATTCTCCAGATTAACCAGCATAATGTTAACAGTGCTCAATTTTAATAAAGAGTGCCTCGATAGACTTAATAAAGAACACTATAAATGTGTATAAGTAAATTCCACTTATTAAAAATTAAGGAGCATGGTTTGGGAATTAAACCCTCAAAACACATTACTGGGAAAAATCGTAAACCATTCCATTATATGATTTGGATTGAGACATAACCCAGAGGTAGTCCATTTTCAGATTATAAACCATCATCAAATAAAACTATTCTTAGAACTAGGTTACAAAATAGAAGTTGGAATGATCCATCCATGCAAGAAAGGCAGAGGAATAAAGGGATATTACTGCATGAGGAAAATAGACAGATCATTGACAAGAATGAGAGCAGTACTTACCCATAGGAAGGCAAGAGGAAGCTGCTCAAAACTATACTTACTGGAGAAGGCTCGAGACTGCACCAAGCTGAGCCTTGCCAGCTTCCAGCCAAATGAATAAAGAAAGTTATAAAATAAATGAAAACAAAACCCATAAATTTCATTGTAAGTTCAAACCTAAACGTGTGCGAGATAAAGGAAAGACAAATATTAGTTGTAAATGTTACTGTAGAGAAAATCTTGTAGAAATCTACTGGAGAAAACACAATATTTGGTTCTAGCCATTGAACCATCGAATCAAGCTTGGAAACCACTGCCGAGTCGATCGAAAAAACCTTGCAAAGTCACGGGTTGAACTGCAAAGCCAGAACCACGATGCCAAAGAGTTAACCAGACCATTTTCCTCACTATCGACCAAGTAATGAAGGAGAACTAATAGAGGAACTAACAAAAACTCACTATTCATTTACACAGGCATGGTTCTCATGGGAGAACCACGGCTGGAAGAATCCCGCAGGGTATTTTGGTTGCAGAGCTGAACTCACCTCACCCGCGGCAGTGACAATGGAGAAATGGCGGGGGTTGGGGGGTGGCTAGTTACCCTTTCCTACTCCGAGTCATCAGATAACCGTTGATGGTGAGAGATGCTAATCAAACGAACAGGAGAGATTCAGGTCATTGCGCTAGCTGGAGGCTGTATCACAAACCTCGTCATATGTCCTTAAACGTGGTGTATTAAATTCAACAGGACTAACAAATAAGTAAAACACATCGAAATGCCAAATCTATGTTGATTGATTGTTACTAGTTAATCCTTGGGATTGGAATCATGGTTTATATGAACTATTAAACTTAAGAAAATATCCCTAGAGAATTAATATTTGTACAAACCACTGAAATATTTCTCGATGCCTTGTTCATGTGTCATTACCATAGTAAATGCTATAGTGTAAGAGGAACAGTTCCAACATGTATGAACCATAGACTAAGATAGATCAAATTATTTGTAAATAATTGTTGAGTGAATATGGTAATTACATAATAGAAGTAATGATATAATAAAGATATTCCTAGTCGTGTATAAATGCACGTAAAACATATAGATAATTCCAGATTGTGTATAGTACATGTAAAACAATATAAAAGTTTTTTTTTATATGGGGTAAATATAAATAGTTAAGGAGTTAGTTGTGACAATGAATTTTAAGGTTTTATAATTACTATTATCACATAGGGTTTAGTATTTTAATTATATAATTGTGAAGTGAGGACTATTTATTATTATATGATTTATTTAAAAAATAGGAAAATTGATGAAGAGATTTTATGAAGTTTAGCATCTTATAATTAAAATTATCACTTGGGGTTTATTATTTTAATTATATAATTGTGAGTTTGGAAGTATTTATTATTATATGATTTATTAAGATGGTTACTTGAAGTTTGTTATTTCAACATGTGAGTTAAAATTTTATGTTAAAATATTATTTAGTATATGATTTAATTTAAGTCTCGTAATTTGGCTACAAATGTTATTTTCTTTTTATTTGAAATTTAAGAATATTTAATTATATTGATGATAATATATTATGAAAGTAATTAATTTTTTTTTTAAGTAAGGATTATATAATTGAGGGATAGATATGATATGATTTTGTTTAGAATTATAAATAATTATTGTGTTGAGAGGTGTTTTCTAATTTAGTATGGAAGATATGTTATAATTCTTTATTCTTTTTTATTTTAGGTTTTTTTTATTCATCTTATTTTTTGAATGTTTTTTGGATTGATCACATAATCACTCTTTTTGGTGACGTTTCAAAACAACTACTCTTATGTTAGATATTATGACTTAGTCAAATTACATAAAAGAAAAAATTAAAATAAATACACAAAATAATAATTATAATTATATTATAATTATAATTAAAAATTAGCCTAAGATCTCTCTTGATTTTGAATTTAGGTAGTTTAACTTATAGAATAATCTCTTTTCATAACATTTATTGGTTAATTTCAATTAAAATTAGGCACAATTTTTTAAAAAAAATTGAGTTTAAATTGTTTAAATTGTTTAATGGACAAATAAATTTTATGAAGTTTAAGATTTTACAATTAAAATTATCACTTGGGGTTTAGTATTTTAATTATATAATTGTGAAGTCAAAACCATTTCTTATTATATGATTTATTAAAATGGTTACTTACACTTTATTATTTCAACATATGAGTTGAAATTTTATGTAAATAGATTATTTAGTGTATGATTTAATTTAAATGTAAATAGTGTAATTTGGTTATAAATATTATTATATTTTTATTTGAAGTTTAAAAATATATAATTAAATTTATGAAATACACTAGTAATGTAATTAAATATTTTTTAGTAAAAATTATATAATTGAGGGATAAATATTATATCATTTTGTTTAAAATTATCAAGAATTATTTTGTTGAGAGATGTTCTAGTCTATTATGGAAGATATGTTGTAATATCCTATAAAAAAATTAAAATAAAATATAATTTAAAATAAATGATAATTAAATTAGTAATAAAACATTTTGACTTGATGAAGTTACATAAAAATAAAAGAAAATACAAAAAATAATAATTATAATAATATTATAAATATAATTAATAATTAAATTAGCTTGAGATTCATATTAATTTTGAATCTAAATAGTCTAACTTATAGAGGAATTGGACTTTTTTAGGGCATTTTGTTTGTTAATTTTAACCAAAATCAGGTGACTTTGAGAAAATTTATGTTAACTTATTTATTTGCAGAATTCTAGTACCATGGATTTGAGAGTGTTAAATCCATTTATGCATTCAAAAAAATATTTTAAACAACAAAACATCACAATCTTCCTTTAAATCTATTCTATAAGTTAAAGTAAGCCATTTTGATTCTACCAAGAGTGGATACATATCAAATCTCTTGATGTGAAAACCAATTTTAGATTGAAAAGAGATTTGATCCCCATCAAATCTTATTAGAACTGGAACTAAGATGGATCTAAGATGATATAATTGAGGGATAAATATTATATGATTTTGTTTAAAACTACAAAATTGAATTATTAATCATCACATATCTATTTTAAATAAGCATCTATCAAAATTGAGAAGGATTCAATTTCCTAAAATGTAAATTTAGTTATCATTCAAATTTTCTATTAAATTATTAAAAAATTGTACAGTAAGAAAATTGATTTCTCTCATTTTGATAAATCTAGACATATTTACACTAGTTTACTTTTTTTTGTTTATATATAGGGTTAGCTAACATAACTTAACAACATAACCCCTTAGGACGATGTAGAGAAACTTGCTACTATTCCCAAATTATGTTGTATAAAACTTAGCTATTGAGTTTTAGGGAAAAAAACATAATTGAATCACATACGACACATTAGTCTCTTTATTACAAGGTTTTAAATATATAATTACATAATTTTGAGTTCAAAATTAGGTAATTATGTTCATAAACCATATGTTAAAGTAATAATTATATAGTTTCAAGAAGAAATGGGCCAATTGAGATATTAATTCATATACCATAGTAAAACCACATGTTGTTATCCAATTATAATAATTAAATGGTTTTAAGACATATGTAAGGAAATATTCCACATATTAAATGATTTTATTTAGTTTTAAAAAAATCCACATAATACCATCCCAATCATAAAATACTAATCATCTAATACTTTTAAACATATTACCAGCTTTTAAGTATAAATTAGCCTAGATCCATTTTAGATATGGATCTACCAAACGCCTAGAGGGGCCAAATATCTTTTTGTAACCACTGCTTTAGCGGTAACAAATGATTAACTCTTATTAGTTAAGAATTAAATTATGATTATTGTTTTATCTCTTAAATTATGATTATTGTTTTATCTCTTAAGTGAAAATTTGAACAAATCAATTTTGGATATTAAATAAAGAGTTACTGTGAAATTAGTTTCCTGAGTAAATTTGATGGTAAAAGTAAATCAAGAACTGGAGTTAGTTTAACAGAAAAACTGTCCCACAGTTACCCACAAGGAAACTTTGGAATAAAGGAGGATTTCCAAGGGAGTTTGGGGGTTCTTCTTCCTGAAAAAGGAAGAAAAAGAGACACTCTGTTTGGACTGAAAAGAGAGAAATTTTCAGAAGACAAACTGTTTACTGGGTTGGAGAGTTGGACCAGATTGTCTAAGTTCTCCCCAGAATTCTGCCCCACTGGAGTTGGAGAGTGGACCGGATTGTCCCGAATCTCTCCTCCAGAACTGTGTAGGACGCTCCAGACTTGAAGCTCGGGGGAGAGTGGTGGGACGTAATCGCCCAGCTCACGGAAGGGAGGAATCGAGTACCATCAGTCAAATCAAATTTAAAGTGAGTAAGACTCTGTTAACCTGTGTCTTCTGCAAGGTAGGGAAGGAAACTGTTATTTCGGCTATTCTACAATACTGTTATGATAGAACTGTGTAAATGGAATTGTTTTATTTCTGTTTACTGGACTTGCTGGATTAACGAATAAACTGTTAGGTTCTGGAAGCAAAACTGTAAATAACTGAAGATTTATTACAATAGCTAGAGAAGTAACTAAGAATACCCTAGAATCCATTTTATTGTTTCTAGGTTGTTAGTTCGGTAAAGCAGGAAATATTAAGGAAGAGAGCCTGAAAGTAAATTATTCGAAAAGACCATTAAGCCCAAGCCGGAGGACCAGAGCTTCAAGGTAGGTTGTATTTTCTCCTATGATACTTACACGGAAAATGGGCAGTCTGGACGCCATACAAATGACAAGAAACTTCTCCTGAATAGGAAAAAATATGAACAAGTTCTAGAAGTCAAATTCCAGATAACCATTGTAATCATTGTAGCAAACAGTAGTCCAACCCTGGAGATTCGTTGATATACAGAAACCAGAAATATGAAACTAACAACTGCAGAATACGAGCATTGAAGCAAACAGACCATAAGCCAACCAGTAAAAACTGAAAGACATATATAAACAATCTCGTTACAATCCAACTACAACACAGCATTTGATATCCGAGACGGAATTGACTGCAAATTACCACAGAACATGTATTTAAATAAACTAGTCGTTAGTTAAGGAAAAGAGAAAAACGGCAGAGTATTTCTCCATGCGTTACCACAGACTTTAATAGGTACAAAAAGAAAAGATTAAACCGACTATTCAACCGGCAGGTATGCCATCAATAAATAACTGTGGAAGCAGATAGAGAAACCCAATTAGACTGGGGGTATGTCTTTATACACTTAAGAGCGCGGGCGAAACTAGACCCGGCCATATAGTTCCAGTAGCAAATTTACACATAGCACTGTCTAAAATAAAACTGAAAACCCTGAAACAGTATAGAAGCCACTAGAAGGTGCTTGCCACATTCCGTCAGCCTGAGGCCGTGGACCGTGGCTAACCTGAACAATTACAAATGACAGGGTTTCAGACTCTACCCTGTATTATATTTTCAATCCCAATAGAAAAGAGGGTAAGTTCTCTTCCATTATCGTGTGTACCTGTAAGCTCACGCCAAGAATCAGGCCGTCTAGCCATAGAATGCAGGAAGAAACCGGAACGTTTCAAGCGCGTGACTGGAGCAACGGCCAAACCTATTCACACAGGGAAGACCCCGTTAGCAAATGAAATTAAGCCGTAAGGAAAACAGAGTAAACGACAATGCGAAAGAATGAATACCTGAAGTGCTTGTGAACAGTAGAATTTGATAATTTCCGGCACCATGTCGCAAGCAAGCCCAAACAAACATGTAACGAGTAGAAGAGCGAGTAAAACTGTGTCAGAGACAGACCTCACAAGAGGTGCGACAATTCCACATAAACAGCGAACAAACCCTAACACAAAGAAAATATCAATTGACCGATTCCCAAATCCAACACTGAGAAAGCAAGATTTTCGCATAGAAACTCTGCAATAGAGAAAAGCAGAGGCATTTCATGTACCTGTTGCAAGAAAAGGATCATTTGGGGTCACTCTGCATCAACCTTCGATGGAGGCAGACATAGTCATGCCTATTTCCTGTCGTAGCAACTCGACCGCCTCCAGAACCCTCGGCAGAAATGAAACAATGGATGGCAGAAACGGTTATGACCCCAAGGTCATAGTAAACCCTAAACCTCGTGCACCGTAGGATCGAATACACATCGACGGTCGATCTCATGCCATGTTTGGATGGGGTCATAAATATATTTTATCCATTTTAAATGCGCATACAACATCCCATAAATTCCGAGCAAGTATATTGTAAAGGGTTAAGGGTTATTCGATAAGGTTTGAGCATGGTAAAGATAATCAAAATCCGAAAGGACATAATAATTAATGGAGATAATAAACAACAAAACCAGATTCGTAGCACGGTAATAAGTCCGGGACCATAGATTATCCGATGTAGTACATATGTGATCTGTCAAGTACCGCAGCTCAGAAAGCAGATTATTATTATTATTTTTATGGTAATAACATAGATTGCAATCTATTATAGTATGATGGTAAATTTTTTTTTATTCTCATAGTGATGACAGTGAAAAGTGGTATCAGAGCAGCGTTAGAACGCTGGGCCCTATTGGGTCAACTGACGTTACAAATTGTATGATTTCATGCACAGACAGATAACTAATGAAACGGCAACCAAGACGGACACCTTCACAACAGCAACAACGAAATGTAGGAGAAATTCAAACTCCACCAGAAGGAAACCCCGAAATGTGGGTTTAGCTGGGGATAGAGTAGCATCAGCGGCCCAACAGACTGATTGAAGAACAACAACATCATACTCGCATTTTGTTACACACAGTACAACAGTTACAGGAAGAAATGGAGAGAGTACGCAAGGAGAATGCAAGGATGATGCAGGATCAAGAGAGGATCTTGAAGAGCCTCTCTGATAAACAAAATCAAAGGGTCGAAAAACCCAATGCTGACAGAGAATTTCAAGAAAGAAATGAACAGCAATCAGAGGAACAAGATACTGGTCGAAAAGAAAGAAGTGTGTCCCAGCGAAGTCATCCAAACAAAAATTTTAATGAGGCTGAATCTGAGAACGAAACTGAATGGAAGGTAAACAAAAAGCAGAGGGTGGAGCTGCACGGAGAATTCAGAAAGATAAAACCACCTACGTTCGATGGCGAAAAAGAGGAAGTGGCCGAGGCATGGTTGATTAATATGAAAAAATACTTTCAGGTGTATGATTATGATAGTGGTCTTAAAGCACGACTAGCCATCTATCAGCTAAAAGACAAAGCCACCTTATGGTGGGAAGAAGTGAAGAATGTGCGTGGAATAGAAGATCAAGATGTGACATGGGAAAAGTTTCAACAGTACTTCAAGGACAAGTATTTGACTGAGCGCTTTTATGATGAAAAGGCTCGAGAATTCCATGAATTAAGGCTAGGAGAACTGACCATGGATGAGTTCATCACCAAGTTTACATCATTACTGCGCTATGTACCGTATTTAAGGGAGGAGAAAGCCAAAGTTCAAATATTTCTGAGTAGTTTACCTGTCCACATGAAAGAGCATATTGAGTTTGAAAATCCTAAGACAATGGATGAGGTTGTTAGAAAGGCAAGGCTGTGTTATCAGCAAGCGAAAAACAAGATAGACCAAGGAAGAGGATGGCAAACAAAGAAGGATAACAGAAACAACGCTGGATTCAAGAAAGGCAAAACTAGCAATTTCAGAGGTACCGCCAGAACCTCAATCAACAAGCAATTCGGTAGGAACCATCAGTGGATTAGATGGCCTGGGGAAGACAAAAGGGTGGAAGCTTCCAGTAAACCTGAACAGCCACAAAACCAGAGGCCACCTCTGCAGTGTTGGGGCTGCGGGGCAGCGCACTACTACTGAGATTGCCCACAGCGGGGTAAAACCGATGCAGTAAATAATTTGCAGGAAGCCTCTACTGTGGGAGATGTTGCTCGAAACATACCCAGAATTAACGCATCATTGGAGGACCGGCAAGTCGATTTTCAGCCTACCATGATAGAACTGGAAGGTAATTTGTTATCGCAAACTGTTTTTGTTTTGGTAGATCCGGGAGCCAATTTAAGTTACATAAGTCCTAAATTAGTAGAAAAATGTAAATTGCCAAGTTAGAAGTTTAAAAAGACATGGTTGGTCCAGTTAGCTACAGGGGCTAAACGAAGAGTTGTTGCCAAAATACCAGACTGTGCACTGCAAATCGGTGGACAACAGCTAGTAGTGGACTTAAATATTCTGCCTTTGGGATCTTATGATGTACTGTTGGGTATGGATTGGTTGGAGAAGCACTGGACTGTTATAGACTGTAAGGAGAAGATAGTTTATTACAGGGATCATAATGGTATTCGCCAAGAGATTCAAGGCATAAGGAAGCCTGTACATCTGTGCCTAATTACAGCTTCCCAAATGGGGAAATGCATAAGGAAGGGATGCCAACTGTACGCTATACAAGTTGGACTATCTGAATCTAAGAGTAAAACTACTGCATTAGAAAATATACCTGTAATACAAGAATTTAAGGATGTATTTCCTGAAGAAGTGCCAGGATTACCCCCAAAAAGAGAAGTTGATTTTACAATAGAATTTCTGCCAGGAGCATCACCAATCTCGCGAACTCCCTATCGTATGAGTGTGCCAGAATTGACCGAGCTGAAAATGCAGCTTCAAGAATTATTGGATAAGGGGTACATACGACCCAGTGTGTCACCCTGGGGAGCACCTGTATTATTCGTTAGGAAAAAGGATGGAACCATGCGCATGTGCATGGATTATCGATAGTTAAATAAGCTGACTGTTAAGAATAGGTATCCCCTACCCCGTATTGATGACATGTTTGATCAGGTAAGGGGAGCTACTGTGTTCTCAAAGATTGATTTGCGGTCTGGTTATCATCAAATCAGAATTAAGGATGAAGATATACACAAAACTGCTTTTCACACAAGGTACGACCACTATGAATTCGTGGTATTACCTTTTGGTTTAACTAATGCACCAGCCACTTTCATGAGACTGATGCATAGTGTTTTTCACCCCTATCTGGACAATTTCGTGCTAATCTTCATTGATGACATACTGATTTATTCAAAGAATGCGGAGGAACACAGGGAGCATTTGTGAATGGTACTGCAATTGTTAAGGAAGCACGAGCTATATGAAAAATTCAGTAAATGCTACTTCTTCAAAGAAGAAATACAGTATCTTAGACATGTAATATCTAAGAAGGGTATAGCGGTAGACCCGGAGAAAATAAAAACTATCATGAAATGGAAGGTGCCATAGAGTGTGGCAGATATTAAACCGTTTATGGGCCTTGCCGGCTATTATCGGTGATTTATAAAAGGATTTTCGAAGATAGCTTTTCCCATTACTTCTTTACAAAGAAAAGGGAAAATTTTCAAATGGAAAAAAGAATGTCAGGAGAGTTTCTAAAGATTGAAGCAGTTATTGACAATAGCACCTGTGTTAAGCGTAGCATATCTGGATAAGGAATTCGAGGTTTGTATAGACGCATGCAAGGAAGGAGTTGGGGATGTATTATCACAAGAAGGGAGGGTGATTGCATACGAATCTCGCAAGCTAAAAGATAATGAGCAACGATATTCAGCTTACGATTTGGAGCTGACCGCAGCTGTGCATGCTCTCCGAGTATGGAAACACTATCTACTGGGAAATAGATTTGTATTGAAGACTGATCATGGTAGTTTAACCAACTATTTTAAACAAGCTGATTTAAACTCCCGACAAGCAAGATGGAATGCTTTCCTGAGCGAGTTTGATATAGATTTGCAGCATGTAAAAGGTAAAGAGAGAAGGGTAGCAGATGCATTGAGCAAAAAACTGCACGGCGTTTATGAGTTATATGTTAATCAAATTGAGACCATATTTTGGGATCAAATCAGAATGGAAGCAGACAAGGATCCTGAATATAAATATTTGTGGCAACAAACACAAGCACCTGAAGGCCAAGGTGGACATGGAGAATATGAGATCAACCAGGATGGGTTGCTGGTTTTCAAGAAGAGGATAGTTATTCCAAACCGAATGGAATTAAAAACCATGATACTAGATGAATATCATAGAAGAAATTATGCGGGACACCCAGGATATCAAAAGATGCTGACGGCTATAAGGAAGGACTACTGCTGGCCAGGAATGAGGAAGGATATTGCAAGCTATCTAACCAAGTGTTTAGAATGCCAGCAAGTGAAAGTAGAACATAGGCACCCAGCAGGCTTAATGCAGCCTATACCCATTCTCGAATGGAAATGGGAGGTGATTTCATTGGATTTTATCACCAGATTACCAAAATCGAAACGAAGTAATGATTCCATAATGGTAGTTGTGGATAGACTAAGTAAGTCAGCACATTTCATACCTGTCCAATCCACCTATAAGACAGTGCAGATAGCAGATTTATTTATGCGTGAGATTTTCAGACTGCATGGCATTCCTAAGACCGTTATCTCAGACAGAGATGTAAAATTTACATCAGCTTTCTGGAAAGCGCTGTTTACAGGATTAGGAACGCAGGTACATTTTAGTACTGCATATCACCCGCAAACGGACGGTCAAACCGAACGAGTAAATCAAATACTGGAAGACATGCTAAGAATGTATGTCATGCAGCAACCAGTTAAATGGGAGGAGTATCTACACTTGATAGAGTTTGCCTATAATAATGGTTACCAAGAATCATTAAGGATGAGTCTGTTTGAGGCACTATATGGGCGGCGGTGCAGGACTCCCATTAATTGGAGCAGTCCCGAGAATAGACTCATGCTAGGACTAGATATGCTAGCAGAAATAGAGGCAGAGGTGAAAAAGATTCGACAGAATTTGACGGCAGCACAAGACAGGCAGAAAGTGTATGCGGATAAAAAGAGGTCATATCGGGAATATGAAGTTGGAGACCACGTGTATGTCAGAATTAAACCCAAGAAGAGTACATTGAGATGGACATCGTGTGCGAAGTTGGCACCCCGATTCTGTGGTCCCTTCCAAATATTGGAAAGAGTAGGACCGATGGCATACCGCCTAGCTCTTCCTAATCACATTCAGGTGCATAACGTCTTTCATGTATCGTTATTGAAACGATATATTCATGATCCAATACATATTATTCACTGGCAGAACATACAGGTAGTCGGTGAGCATAAGGTTAAAATAGCATGAAGTTAAAAGATTTATAAAATTAACAGAAGCCTTTTGTGTGCAGGTAGAACTGGACGGAGAATTTCTGGTCGAGCCACACAGCATAATCGACCGGAGGGAAATCATGCTCCAGAAACAAGCTATCGCCCAGGTTAAAGTGCAATGGAGGCACTTCGGACAAGAGGAGGCCACCTGGGAGGACGAGAGTTTTGTCCGTGAATCATATCCTGAACTTTTTGCTAATTAAAGTAAGAACACCAGGGACGGTGTTCTCTTCCAGAGGGGGAAAACTGTAACCATTGCTTTAGCGGTAACAAATGATTAACTCTTATTAGTTAAGAGTTAAATTATGATTATTGTTTTATCTGTTAAGTGAATATTTGAACAAATCAATTTTGGATATTAAATAAAGAGTTACTGTGAAATTAGTTTCCTGAGTAAATTTGATGGTAAAAGTAAATCAAGAACTGGAGTTAGTTTAACAGAAAAACTGTCCCACAGTTACCCACAAGGAAACTCTGGAATAAAGGAGGATTTCCAAGGGAGTTTGGGGGTTCTTCTTCCTGAAAAAGGAAGAAAAAGAGACACTCTGTTTGGACTGAAAAGAGAAAAATTTTCAGAAGACAAACTGTTTACTGGGTTGGAGAGTTGGACCGGATTGTCTAAGTTCTCCCCAGAATTCTACCCCACTGGAGTTGGAGAGTGGACCGGATTGTCCCGAATCTCTCCTCCAGAACTGTGTAGGACGCTCCAGACTTGAAGCTCAGGGGAGAGTGGTGGGACGTAATCGCCCAGCTCACGGAAGGGAGGAATCGAGTACCATCAGTCAAATCAAATTTAAAGTGAGTAAGACTCTGTTAACCTGTGTCTTCTGCAAGGTAGGGAAGGAAACTGTTATTTCGGCTATTCTACAATACTGTTATGATAGAACTGTGTAAATGGAAATGTTTTATTTCTGTTTACTGGACTTGCTGGATTAACGAATAAACTGTTAGGTTCTGGAAGCAAAACTGTAAATAACTGAAGATTTATTACAACAGCTAGAGAAGTAACTAAGAATACCCTAGAATCCATTTTATTGTTTCTGGGTTGTTAGTTCGGTAAAGCAGGAAATATTAAGGAAGAGAGCCTAAAAGTAAATTATTCGAAAAGACCGTTAACCCCAAGCCGGAGGACCAGAGCTTCGAGGTAGGTCCTCTTTTCTCCTCTGATACTTACACGGACGATGGGCGGTCCAGACGCCATACAAATGACAAGAAACTTCTACTGAATAGGAAAAACTATGAACAAGTTCTAGAAGTCAAATTCAAGATAACCATTATAATCATTGTAGCAAACAGTAGTCCAACCCTGGAGATTTGTCGATATACAGAAACTAGAAATATGAAACTAACAACTGCATAATACGAGCATTGAAGCAAACAGACCATAAGCCAGCCAGTAAAAACTGAAAGACACATATAAACAATCTCGTTACAATCCAACTACAACACAGCATTTGATATCTGATACGAAATTGACTGCAAATTACCACAGAACATGTATTTAAATAAACTAGTCCTTAGTTAAGGAAAATAGAAAAACGGCAGAGCATTTCTCCATGCTTTACCACAGACTTTAATAGGTACAAAAAGAAAAGATTAAACCGACTGTTCAACCGGCAGGTATGCCATCAATAAATAACTGTGGAAGAAGATAGAGAAACCCCATTATACCGGGGGTATGTCTTTATACATTTAAGAGTGCGGGCGAAACTAGACCCAGCCATATAGTTCCAGTAGCAAATTTACACATAGCACTGTCTAAAATAAAACTGAAAACCCTGAAACAGTATAGAAGCCACTCGAAGGTGCTTGCCACATTCCGTCGGCCTGAGGCCGTGGACCGTGGCTAACCTGAACAATTACAAATGACAAGGTTTCAGACTCTACCTTGTATTATATTTTCAATCCCAATAGAAAAGAGGGTAAGTTCTCTTCCATTATCGTGTGTACCTGTAAGCTCACGCCAAGAATCAGGCCATCTAGCCATAGAATGCAGGAAGAAACTGGAACGTTTCAAGCGCATGACTGGAGCAACGGCCAAA
Organism: Pinus albicaulis; assembly: GCA_034641835.2. Classification (NCBI taxonomy): domain Eukaryota; kingdom Viridiplantae; phylum Streptophyta; class Pinopsida; order Pinales; family Pinaceae; genus Pinus; species Pinus albicaulis. The sequence continues at coordinate 942,831,923 of CM076584.1, read as the reverse complement.
CCTATTCACACAGGGAAGACCCCGTTAGCAAATGAAAGTAAGCCGTAAGGAAAACAGAGTAAACAGCAATGCAAAAGAATGAATACCTGAAGTGCTTATGAACAGTAGAATTTGATAATTTCCGGCACCATGTCGCAAGCAAGCCCAAACAAACATGTAACGAGTAGAAGAGCGAGTAAAACTGTGTCAGAGACAAACCTCACAAGAGGTGCGACAATTCCACATAAACATCGAACAAACCCTAACACAAAGAAAATATCAATTGACCGATTCCCAAATCCAACACTAAGAAAGAAAGATTTTCGCATAGAAACTCTGCAATAGAGAAAAGCAGAGGCATTTCATGTACCTGTTGCAAGAAAAGGATCATTTGGGGTCACTCTGCATCAACCTTCGATGGAGGCAGACATAGTCATGCCTATTTCCTGTCGCAGCAACCCAACCGCCTCTAGAACCCTCGGCGGAAATGAAACAATGGATGGTGGAAACGGTTATGACCCCAAGGTCATAGTAAACCCTAAACCTCGTGCACCGTAGGATCGAATAAACATCGACGGCTGATCTCATGCCACGTTTGGATGGGGTCATAAATATAGTTTATCCATTTTAAATGCGCATACAACATCCCATAAATTCCGAGCAAGTATATTATAAAGGGTTAAGGGTTATTCGATAAGGTTTGAGCATGGTAAAGATAATCAAAATCTGGAAGGACATAATAATTAACGGAGATAATAAACAACAAAACCAGATTCGTAGCACGGTAATAAGTCTGGGACCATAGATTATCCGATGTAGTACATATGTGATCTGTCAAGTACCGCAACTCAGAAAGCAGATTATTATTATTATTTTTATGGTAATAACATAGATTGCAATCTATTATAGTATGATGGTAAATTTTTTTTTATTCTCATAGTGATGACAGTGACACTTTTCAATCTAAAATAGGTTTCCATCTCAAGATATTTGAGCCCTCTCAGTGCTTGGTAGATAAAAAGTTGAGATGCATCTAGGTTGGTTTGATTTCCCCTTCTAATGAATAGCATGGGTCAAGACCAAGGGTCATTTTTTATTTTTATTTTATAGTTATAATATGGCTATTTTTATTATTTTGTTTTATTTTTACAAAGCTAAAATGTTTACATTACATTACATTAGTGTTTTTATTTATTTTTATTTTTATTTTTATGTAATTTGACTTTGTCAAAATGTTCACCATTACATTATAAAATCTCTATCATACTGGGTTGGATTTTATTTTAAACATAAATGAGTAGTAATTGTATTAATTCCTCGTCTAGTCTCACCAAATACATGATGAATTCATTACATTGTATCATTTTTCATGGGTCCTTCACCCACGAGATGACTATTACATCAAAAATCTATTATAAAAAAATACTATGACTGTGAGCGGACACTCATATCCTACAAGATTTTGATTACAAAAGGAAAATTTTTCATTAAGGTCCCATTAGAAAATAAATAATATAACTTCCTCCAGAGGATTGTTTAGGTAAAATTTCCAATTTCCAGAGTGTGGGCTTGAAGTAGAGTTGGTAATTTCCTAGTTCCCTAGAACCTGGCTTATATGCTTTAGGTCTTCTAGTTGTCTTCACGAATCATCCAATTCATCATCTTGGTAGGAGAGCTTGTATTTAAGAGTCTATATTTATTTAGTGATTAAAGTGAGTAGATTAGCCCATTGATGAAATTTCTATTTATATCCAAATTCTTCAGCTATAGGGCCTCAATATGCTTATAGCATGCATTACAATCTTTGTTACTTTCATTGGAAGTTGAACTGCTCAGAATTGTATACATGATTAATGATACAGTGGGGGTGATTTGGCGTACTAGGGAGGCTAGTCTCAAGTTATACAGGTAAAGGATGTCGCAGGGGTTTCATAAGATGTCATTGAGCACAAGGATATCCAAGGTAGTAGTGATAGGTGGATTAGCATCAAGTGATGGGTGATTATTCAAGATAAATGTTTCATTACTGCACAAGGAGGGTGAACACATGTTGGTGGGATTGATAAAGTGGAAGCAAAAGGGATTGATGGTTATGAAGCTAATGCAACCTTTAACTATTGAATGGGGAATAATGGAGTTTATTTAGCTATCACATGATGCTAGAGATGACCAAAGAATGTTCCAGAGTGATCATAGTTGAATGATGGTGAAATAAGCAAAGTAATTAACTTCTATAGCGATAAGATACTTCAGACAAACTTGAAAGAGCTTTCCAATTCAGTCAAGTTCAAAGATGTGAAATATGCCTCAAGCTCTATCATTTCCCATTTTCTGCATAATATGGTTTTCCAAAAGAGAATTTATCCAATTAACCAGACCGCAAGTATGGGGAAGCCAATTCTCTGACCGAGTGATGCTAAAAGAGCTAACATGCATAGGGGCCTCGTTACATAACCTCGTGATGCCCAATGTTGTAGACACCAAGGTGACTTCGAAAGGGATGAGCGAAGATTACAAATAGAAATGAGTGCGAGAGAACCCTCGTGAATAATTTTCTTGGGATAAATGTGAAAAGACATGAACAAAACCTTGTATTTAACAGTAGAATGGTGCCCATCATATGTAATGAAATTTGAATCACCATTAAAACACATCATGCTCAATATCTCTCGATTCATCACTCTGTGAAGAGGTGGAGATATACAAGGCATGAACTTATATACAGGCAAGGAGGAGCAAGTGAAATTACTAGAGTTTCCCATGTATGATTCAAATGCTTGACTATATCGATGATACTAGCCAACTTGGCCCAAAATAACTGAATACCTAAGTTTGAATTTCCTTTAATGGGAATCCAAGGGGGCAGAACGTGGATGATTTCTTAGGGAGGAGAGAGCACATTGAGGAGATTATGGTATATTATGTTGATATTTGATTCCACTAACTTCCATTTTATCAACATCTGGGAGGCAGGTTATATTGTCTTGGTGATCTTCCTTCTAGTTTTGGCTTCCGAGGATATGGAAGAGAGACTTTGAGAGTAGGATATCCAACACACAATTTATCCTTTTGAGGCGAACCTTGAAGAGATTCTCATTTGGATAGGATCCATTGTTTAGATGTTGTATTGTGATCATATAATCTTCTAATATTATTAAATCATAAATTCCCATGTCATGAGAAAGAGTTGGACCCAATAAAAGGCCATACATTTATGTTTGATTGTTAGTTTTCCAGCCCAACTCCCAAAAATAAATACATTTTTTTTTCCTCCAGGATTAAGAATAATTCCTCCCCTCTAAGCAACCTTACCATTTCACCATGAATTAGCCATTATAATGTTCTATGACTAAAAAAGACAAAACAAAAAACATGCAACTAAATCATAAATTGTAAGTTAACATTAATAATTGTAAATCTATATAATTTTTTTTATAAAAATAAATTAAATTTAATTATAAATAAACATAATATTTTACTATAGTATTGAAATAATTTATTTTGCGTCCAAACTAATGAAAAAAATTTCATAAATATTTAAAATTATTTTTTCCCCTAATGCTGTGAGTTTTGTGATATTGTAGGCCTACTTGGAAATTCTAAAAGGATCATATTTTGCCACCTAACTACAAATTCGAATTTCAAATTCCAACTCGTGAGGATTTGTAGAATATTTGAGAAAGATGTGGATCATTAAGTTAAGCACACTCAAAGGAGAAGAATCATGGATGTTTTCATATGTTTCCTTATCAAAATTAGTGGATAATTTGGAAAGGATTTGTATCTTGTATTTTTTGATGATTGGTTGTAACCACAAGAGATAAATGTGGATTTAGTAGGTATTTGAGGGATCTTTATTTACTAATAATTTATATTTATTTTTTGTATAAATAGGAGTGCATCCTTCAAAGGAGGCAACTCTTATCAACCATTAGGAAACTAATTGTTCATTCTTGTAATATCTTTGAAGCTTTTCTCCAACTTTATGAAATACATACGGTTGTTTTTATCTCCAAAATGTGATAATTGTTTAGTTTTCTTGTTGAGGAATGGACGGCCCCCATTAACCACAGTGTGCACATATTTGTACATATTGGTAACATAGTGTAGTTATGTAATTTCATTTATTTTCAGTAAGTGTGTTTTTATGCCAGTGTGATTTTCCTTTCAGCGGGTGTGAGTGTTATTTCAATTCAAAAAGTGTGATTTTTATTTATGCAAGTGTGGTTTGATTTCAATTCTTCAAGTGTGATTTCAATTTCAAGAAAGTGTAATTTCCTTTATGCAGGTGTGATTTCAAATTATTTTTGTTTGTTTTGGATTGGATTGATTTGATATTTTAGTTTCAATTTCATTATATTAATATATTCTAATAAATAATCACCTAGTATATATATTACACGTGTACCTCGTCAGTTAATGAACCCTGGATTGAAAAATGAAATGACAAGGATTTAACTTGCAATTAAATCACCCAACATTTTTGCGTCGTTGTTGGGCAGGTATAGATAGGTGTTTATTCTCAAAGTTTATACAACTCATTATAGTTGCATTCTTTCTTAGATGCATGGTTTAAAGCACATTAAAATAATTTTGGATATTAAAGTTTTTAAAAAAAATCAATACTTTGTACTAATCTGTGTCATGAACAGAAATTGTCAACGAGTTGGAGTAATTCATAGGTAACTAAGAGTTTCAAGAATTTCCTTCTAATAACATTCTTGAATCCTAGCAACAACTGGGATATCTTCTTCTCAGGAAGAGTATATTTTAAATGAATACAAAAACTTTTCTATCTCTCCAACTCCACAAGAAGATATTCAAGTATCTTTATATTCCTCTTGTCAATCTATTGAAAATACTAAAGAATCATGCGATACTTTTGATGGGGAAAAACTAATAGAATATAAGATTGGGGAATGCATAATAAAGGAAGATATTCAATGTGATCTAGACCAAGAAAGGTATCGAGAATGTTAGAGTTTTATTGAAAGATGGTTCCAATCAAGGATCAAGTCACATCCTCTTTCATTCTTCCTTAATTCTTAATTGCATCATCAAAATAACTGGTTTTTGATTTTTTGATGTGTTTTAATCCATATTTTTCAAGCTTAAGCATGGATATATTTTTACTCCTCTTACACACATGGCTACGTTGGAAATATGCATACACTCGAAATATATTTTATATTTCCAGTAGAGTAGAGTAGGATAGAATTAATGAATAAAACCATGTTTCATAATGTTTTAAGTTTCTTCAAGTTAAATTTCATTTTATTTGGTGGCATAGTAAGAGCCACCCATCTCAATAGTCATTTGCAGGAAGATGTAGAAAGAGAAGGAATATTTGAGAAAAGAGGAGAAGAGAGAGAGTTTTGAGAGCCACAATATGAATATTAGAGATCACATCCTTTAAATTTGTGTTTTTAAATGAATAAAGAGTTTAAATATTGTTGAGTATGCTTTCTTATTTCTCCCTCTGCAATCTGGAAGATTAAAAAATAAAATTGAACAAAATTAGTTTTAAAACTTTGCAATAAAAAGTTGATAAGAGATCTATATTCATTCTCAAAATTACAACTATAGGCTTGTATAAAGCTCAAACAACAAAACTGATGTCTCTAATGGATCCAACACTATCGAAAACCCTTGATTTGACTCTTTTTGCACCTCATTAGGCCAAACATTGAGTAAATATCATTGTTTTAAGATTTTTCTCATTTCTGCTCTTAATAATCCTACGATTCGAACCAAACTCGACTGGTGCACCCAGAAAGAAGGAAAGACACACAAACCTGACCTTCTCAATCAGTGGTCAAAATTTTAGGACGGTTAAAACTGCCCCCAACTCTTCCTCTGCGCCGGTGGTTATATGGTACCATGGGCCTTGGGGCTAGGTCCCTTCCTCCAAACATGTGCTCGTTAACCTTTAAATATATATTTGGGACCATAGTTAATAAAATTTAATGGATAGGTGGATTGGTAAAGTGATTTGTTGATATTTGAGAGGTCATGCCTTGAAGTCATGCGGAGGATGTTCAGCCTCACAAAAATTTTGGTCCCCTAGGAGGAGGCCATTTTTCAACCAATTGTTGGTCTACATGGCATTCCCACATTGGGTCACCATAGAAAAATTTTAACCAATCAAAAATAAACATGACTTCAACCAATAAACCGATTCCAAGTTTCAATTGTCTATTTTCCAAGAAAAACCAGTTAGCTTTCCAAACCAAAGGCTCAGTCAGCATACAGACTACTGACTCGACATTCCTGAAACTCAAAAATTCATTTTTTTAGTTGTTTCACAAAATTATTGAGACGTGATTGCAAGAAAGACAAGATCTACGCTTTGGCGTTGGTTTCAATCTAATTCGAGAATTTTGAATTTTGAGCACTTTCTTGATCCATGATATCATGGAAAAGGGTGGATCGGTCGAGAAAAATGACAAACACAGTTATAGGCTTAGAGTTTCATTAAAAACTGAAAAATATTAAAAAACCAACTGTGATAATTGATAAACCAACATTTGATTCTAATTGCAAGTGGCAAAACAGTGCAACGATCCGTGTTTTTGGTAGCTCCAGAATTGACACAATTTGGTAGCTTATGAAAATTTGGTTTATGCTCTATTGGTGAAGCATTAAGTGTATAGAAAATAGGCCTCAAGCCCAAAATTGGATAGAAGCAGGTAAAAGTGCATTTAATTTTTCTTCCTTCAATTTTTTTTATTAGTATTATTTTTTTATTTTTTTGTGTATACATCGAATGAAGAGGAACTAATAATCTCTCTCTCTCTCTCTCTCTCTCTCTCTCTCTCTCTCTCTCTCTATAGTATTACCTTTTATTGTATCAAATTGATATATTTTTACAGGTTCCAATATGATGAAAAAATATCACTATATGCATGCGTGCCTTTTATGTACCAATTTTCTTTTAGAAGATCATGATCATTTCATATCAAATCAATTCAATTACACTATTTCTACTAAACAAGGCCTCTTAGATACCAATTTTACCATTGCTACTCATTTTAAACCTACATTCAATCAATAAATTTTTATCTTACTACTACCAAAAACTCATTTCCCTTTGCGATATTCATACTTTCCTACCTCATTTTCACTCACCCTTAACCCAAAAATAAAGTCATTCATCTCCCTTACAAAGACAAGTCACCCAATTTTCGTCTTCATTTATATCAAATAAACCTTGATCCAATGAAAATATTTCATCTTTAGTTCATCAAATTATTATTTTTCGCTCACGTTAGATGACAGAGGATTCATTAAGGCCTCCCTCCTAACAAGTCTTAACTCGTCAACTCTGACACATCATCTAGGATCAATACTAGAGAACTTTCAAGTACCTTGAGGATTTCATGCCTTAATGTAAATTTCTCTAGAAAACAAGTAATGGGAATACATCAATGTCACATGTTTGTCAGATCTTCTAGGTGACTTGACTACGACACATATATTCATACCTAGTAAGATGTACTAAGGCATATTAACTCTCATTGGCATCAATGGTGAGTAGTATCATGTTTTTTAATTGCATTCATTAAGGGCCAATAATCCAACAATTTATTTTCTATGTTAGGCATCGAAACATATATTTACATAGATAAGAATTATTCCAATGCGTGGGAACGAGTGAGGACTATATGATTTTAGTAGCTTGCAACAAGACTCGATTCTGAATTCATTTGTCTTAGCAATAAAGATTCCAAATTCAGATTATATTTATCTTTTATTCATACACCCAAGAGAAATAAGAATAAAATCAAATTATTTTACTACATATTCCATTATCCAGTAGCAGTAGCCACACTTTTCTCGATATACATAGCTTGTCCACTTTTTAGGTAAGTGAAGGTATGTTGTTTTCTAATATTTAATCATGTAATTCCTTAAATAATAAAAATGTCATTTTGGAAAATCCCTTGTCACATTCATATTTCCTTTCTCATTTTTCAAAAATTGAAAACACATTTAGTTGAGTGGAATGGATATCAATTCATATTCACATTTCATATTGATATGTCGCATTTCATTTCATCCTAACCAACATATTTTTCCCAATCAACTATTGTTGCACTTTGATTCCAAAATATTAATGCTTTTGAAATGATAAATTTATGAGCACATTAAATTAGTGACAATCACTATGGGAACTAAAAACAGAAATTCTCAATGTTTTCAAGCATTTTGATCCAACAAAAATAGGAAAAGTAATGTTACACAAGAACCAATACTCATAAATTTTAGTTGTCACAGAAGAACCATCCATAAAAAATATGTTGCAATCAAATGTATTTCAAAGTACACTTTACAAAAATAATAAATTTTTTAAATGATATGATTATGAAAAGTTAAAAGAGAATCAATAAAAAACCAACACTCATATAGAATCAAAACATTTCAATAATATCAACTTATGATTAAAGGAATCAATACAATAGTTGCATGAGGACATGCAACATCTTGAGTTGCGCAATGTGTTGGGCCTCCAAAATATCATCTCATTTTACCCGTATTTCCATCAATTTACCCTCATTCCTTAACTTTGTAACTCCATAAACCCTACACTAGTAACCATTATCATGACCATGGGGTTTATCATTGTTATTTTCCAAGTCATAATTTTAATCCATTTTAAGAGAATTTATGGTTAAATATGAGGAAATTGACATGATTTCATATATCTAAAAATTTTATGAGTATTGTGATATTGCACGCCTACTTGGAGATTCTAAAAAGGTCCTATTTTGCTACCTAACTACAAATTCGAATTTCAAATTCAAACTCTTGAGGATTTGTAGAATATTTGAGGAAGATGTGGTTCATTAAGTTAAGCACATTCAACAGAGAATAATAATGGATGTTTTTATATGTTTCCTTATAAAAAATATGAGAGAATTTGGAGGGGATTTATATATTCTATTTTTAGATGATTGGTTGTAACCACAAGAGATAAAAGTGGATTTAGGAGAGATTTGAGGGATATGTATTTATTATTCAGTTATCTTCGGTTTTTGGATAAATATGAGTGTATCCTTCCAATGATCCAACTCTTATCAACCATTAGGAAACCAATTATTCATTCATGTAATATCTTTGGAGCTTTTCTCCAAATTTATGAAATATATACTATTGTTTTGATATCCAAGATGTGATAATTGTTCGGTGTGCTTGCTGAGGAATTGAGGGCACCCATCAACCATAGTTTTCACATATTTGTACATATTGGTAACATAGTGTAGTTATGTTTCATTTATTTTCAATAAATGTGTTTTAAATTCATGCAAGTGTGATTTTCGTTTCATAAAGTGTGATTTCATTTATGCAAGTGTGGTTTTATTTCAATTTTGCAAGTGTGATTTCATTTATGCAAGTGTGGTTTTATTTCAATTTTGCAAGTGTGATTTCATTTTCAAGAAAGTCTAATTTCCTTTATGCAAGTTTGATTTCAATTTGTTTATGTTTGGTTTGGTTTGGATTGATTTGATTTCTTAGCTTCAATTACATTATATTAATATATTATGATAAATAATCACGTAGTACATATAGTACAAGTATACCTCATCAGTTCACGAACCTCGAGTTGAAAAATTAAATGATAGGGATTTAACTCGCAATTAAATCATGCAACAATTAGATATGAATTTTCTTCCTCGCATAGATTTGAAAGCCATATTCAATTTCATTTATTGGATCCTAAAATATTTTGTATAAAATATCATTGACCCCAAAAGCTTTTGTATAAAATATCATGCAATTAAATATAATTTATTGCCTCCCATGATAGCTTAAAAAAACAAAATGATAGTTTTCCCTCACTAGTCCGAAAGACAAATTACACATCATTTTAAATTAGATATGGTGGAGAGTAAATATGCTTGTCCCGTCATAGAAATATGATTCTAAAAACATTTCTTTATAAAAAACACCATTCGAAGAAGACATGGATGTGTACAGCCAAACTTCGTTCATTTTTCTTTAGTGGGCCTCAAAATAATGATAGTTTAAAACAACAATTGTTTACCTTGAGTGGTTCTTAAACACATATGTAAAGCACCAATTAAAGGAAATATAATTAATATATTAAGTAGAAAATTTGAGAGATGCACACGGAAAGGAAAATTTATATTACACTCTGCAAGTCAAATGAAGAAATTACATATTTATGGTGCTTGTGAGATCCAACCAAATCAAAATATGAGTAAGGAGGTTGATATATTCTCTCAATATCCACCTACAAATGTGCATCCAATTCTATGCTGAGCATGAAATAATTATCTTCCAAGTCTCTCCCTTAATTCTTACATGCGCAATTATAATATACATATTATAACAATTAAATTGATCTATGCCTCGTTGGTCTTCATCAACAACTCTACCCACTATGCAATCTTTCTGGACTCCACTCTTTCTTTCTCCACATCTTTGAGCTTACCTTTCAACTCATTTAAAGTACACCCGCTTCTGACCATCAATGATAAACTTTGGAAGATCATCAATATTTACAACTCAGTTTGCCAAGGCTTTTGCAATAAAAGCTATCAAGAAATGCATCATCCTATGGACCAATTACCATCTATTGGATATTTCGCTCTTGCCTATCAAGTATTTTTTAGGAAAGAAGTATGAACATTGAATGTGTTCCAAATTTTATCTAACAACTTGACATGTTTCACACACATGGATCCCATATTGTAACCTGTATTCATTGTTTAGGGGTTTCCAAGTGCCAAGAACAACAAACCATAACAATATAAACACAATCTAACTAGTGATTTGTTCAAGAATTTCCAACCTCCAAGAAACACTAATTTGAATTATCCAACATTGTTCAATAGTTGATTCTACAACAAATATAACTTAGATGCAACGTACATCACTAATAGCTTTAAAAGGTTTGAGAGGTTCTGCATTGAACTTATCTTCACTACCATAATGGGAGAGGACCTTCAATTTTTATTCTGGAATTTTTTGAATAGTAGTTTTCTTAGAAAATTCTTTTAATTTCCCATTTAAACAATCTTTGGCACGATTACAATACAATGTTTTTTGACCATGTTTTTTGCAATAGAAACATTTCACTGAGTTCTTGTTTTTATGGACCTTGCCAGTGGAGAATAGTGCTACCTCATGTTGTAAGTTGTTCTTTGAATTACATGTCTTTATTCTTTTTTCTTCTCCTAAAAGAGTTTCTACAATTTCGTCCAATATTTTGGAAGAAATTTAGGAAGGTAAACTATTTAACATAATAGCCTTAACATCTTCAATATTTTAAATAATTTATCATGCATATTAAACTTGAATAACTCTAATTTCAAGGTGAATTTTTCATTCACAACCTTTTTCGCAAATCTTTGGCTTAACTTTTCCATATTTGGGAAAAAAAAAGTTTAAGAAATTATGAAAAATTATTTAACCTCCCTAGCTTTCCTAGTAAATCACATGCAAAAATGTTCACAACATGTGAAGATGGCATGAAAAACCTCATTGTAAAGAATATCCATGAGACAATCATGATTATAATACTCGTCTATAATGTTGCGTTAAAATTATTAAATTTATCTAAGCCTTGCTTTTCCCTACAATAAGTACTTTATTATGGATAGTCTTTAAGTCGCACTTAGACTACTTTCGTTACTATTTAACGTGAGGAAAGCAAGGGATTTTGATATAATATACTTTTTTAAGATAACAATAATTGTCTACTGGGTGCAGCGGAGTGATGGAGGAGTTCGCTCTTATTTTCTTTTGTCATTGTTCGAGTGGTTCTAGTTTCAACGAAAATTGACATGCTATTTTCGGAAGTAATTTTATTGACATATAGGAAAAAATTAAACATAGTAAAAAAAAATAAAAAATTGAAAAAATTATTTAATATAAACCACGTAAAAAAGTAAAATTAATGGAAAAATGTTGTGACATTTAAGATGATATAATTAAGATTATTACTGAGGTTTTAATATCCTATTTATATAATTGTGAATTCGAAGTATTTATTATTATATAATTTATTAAGATGGTTAATTATGGTTTTTTATTCTAATTGCCGAAATTTTATTATTATTATTATTATTATTATTTACTATAGGGTTTAATTCAAGTATGAATCATGTATTTTGGTTATAAATGTTATTTTACTTTTATTTAAAGTTTAAAAATGCATTACTAAAATAATAAGATATTTTTAGTAAGAATTATATAATTGAGGGATAAATATTATATGGATTTGTTTAAAATTATAAAGAATTTTTTTGTGTAGAGGGGTTTTTTAATCTAGAATTCTAAATTGTTGCGTGTCAAGGTGTACTCTAGCCTAGTATAGAATTGTAATGTGTGTGTCTTGTTAAACATTTTGGGTAGGACAAATCACAAAAAAATAAAAAATAAAATAAAATAAAATAGAAATTAATAATATGAGTATAATTAATAATGATATAGTTTAATTTATATACATAATGACATTTTTTACGAAAAAAAAATTCTAGCTAATTTTCATCAAAATCCAGAGCTTTTTAAAAACTTTGGTTTGCCTTTTTTCACAGCATTTTTCCTGGTTAATTTTAATCAAAATAAGACATATTAAAAAGAAAAAAAAATAGTTTAGCCGTTTTCATAACATTTTTTTTGGTTAATTTTAATTAAAATCCGATAGAGATAAAATTTAATTTAAATTGTTTGCATAATTGAAGTGCCCCAAGGGTTTTTTAGTATGTTAAATCCATTTATGCATTAAAAAAATATTTAAAAAAAAATTATTGAAATTATATTTCCATATTAATTCCACAAGTTCCAAGGGAATGAAATCTTTTGAGATACAAACCACTTTTAGAGTGAAAAGTTATTTGATCCGTCTCAGCACTAGGGAGATCTTGGAATTAAGATGAATTTAGGCCACTATAATTGAGAAATAACTATTGTATGATTTTGTTTCAAATTATAAATTCAATTATTAATCATCATATATCTATTTTAGAGAAGATTTTATCAATATTGAGAAGGATCAAATGTCTTAAAATGTAAATGTATTTATCTTTCAATTTTATGTCGTGTAATAATTCTTTTATATCAAATGATTAAAACAGTACACCTCAAGAAATTTTATTCTTCTCGATATTTAATAAATCCAGATGAATTTGGACTAGATTTTTGTTTTTACTATGTAAATGTATATGATTATTTTTTTGTTATCTAACATCATTTAACAACATATCCCCATAGGAGAATGTAATGTACCTTGCCACTCTCCTCAAAATATGTTATATATAGAACCTAGTTACTCTTGGTGCATTGAGTTTTGACAATAAAAGACAAAACTTAAATCATATATCATAAATGAAAAATATATATCCCCAAGAAAACCATCCGTCAAGTGACAGATGCTAGTTCTACAGTGTTTAAGGTGGGGGAGGGTGTAACAGCCCTGCTAAAAATTCCATGTAATATTTAAGTTAAAATAATAACTATTGTTGATGGGACAAACATTCCAAGCTGAATGTAGGGAAAACATCTTAGTGTAGGTGTTCACATGGTTTATTATGGGTAAGGAAATTGGCAAAGGCTATGGCTAAGGCATTAAAGAGGGAAAAAGTATTTTTGGCACATTTATTTATGAAAATGATGGAAATTAGGAGAAAGTGATATGAAAGGTCACATGTTGCATGTGAGGAGGAATTTGAAGGAAAATAATGGAAAATTAAGAAAATGGAGGTCTCTTATATAAAAATGCTTCTAAGAATCAACAGGTACCTTTTATGAGAACATTTTTCGTGTTGTCTTATTATTCTCACTCTCTCTCTCTCTCACTCTTGGATACTTAGAGTTCTCTTGGAGCACTCTTGGAGAGTGTCGATACTTGGTGATTTGGAGCAAGAAGGAAAAAGAAGAGTAGGAAAGCACCGGTGGACATCGGGATGAACAACTACAATGGGATTTGATTGCAGGTGCCAACTTGCATGTATGTTTTCCTCACTAGTTTTGGCATTGATGGGTATGAACATGAATTTTCCTAGCCTTTCCATTTCCTAGACAACCATGGTATGGTGGGGTTACTTCCATTGATTATTTTATGTTTGGTTCTCATGATTCCTTTTTAGTTGTTACGTTGAGTCATTATTTCCTCGAGCCTTGGTTGGACAACCACTCTAGAGCCCAGTGGACCATTGTTGGGTTTATTTACTAGTCCTTGAGCCTTGCTTCAAAAAACACTCTAGCTCACTATGTGGGTTGAGTTACTAGTTCTAGAGCCTTACTGTGACAAATGCTCTGGAGCTCGATAAAAATTGGGGTTGAGCTACTAGTCCTAGAGCCCTATAGTAACTTGGGTGGAGACCAAATCTGTGATGGTTAGTGATGTCCGACTGTGAGGTGGAATCACTAGTTTTTGGGTTGAGACGAGTTGGCCTCTGGAGCCCTTGTTCGGTGTTGATTGAGGTGTTTGATAAAATCCCACATACATGCTTAGAATATGGAATGAGGGTGATTTCCTAAAGTGAGACTTGGCTCAGCCAATCTATGGTCTGGTGGAATGTGGAATTCCCATCTCCAGTTGGTTTTTAGATTCAGTAATGAAGAGCCCATTCCTCTAATATTCTATATGAAAATGTATTAGTTTATGTATGGAATTATTTGTTCTTATATCCATCATATTTATATTGTTATTATGCTATTTATAACCATGTATTTGATCTATCATGTTGTATGGATCTATCTATGTTTTTACCGGTAAATTAATGCACATGGGATCCATGGTCAAATAGATTGTATTTTAGCTTACGATGTAGGGGGAAATTCTTCTTATCTATTCTCATATTTGTAATAGACCCCCATGTTTAAATATATTGTTATACCTATAGACTCCATGTTTGTGACATGTTTGATGAAATGTCTATCATGGTTGGGTGGGCTTGAATGAGTTCCTGATGATTTGATTGCTTCCATATATATATATTTTAAAATTATTTATCTTCTCGTGAAGTTACAAGAAGTTCTCAGTAATTCCCTTGGCTCAGGGGCTAAAACTGTGGCATGAATCCTCGAGCTACAAGAAAAAAATTGACCTTTTAGGGCCCTAGACACGGTCTTGCAAAGGCATGCACATGGCTATAGATTTATAGTTTCTCCCTTTTCATAGTATTCCCATGCTTAAGGCTCAAGAGGATCAAAATTAAACCCCGCTCCACTTTTCAGGGGTCTAGGATGGTGGTTTACCTTGTGGGGGTGTCGTTGATGTTGTGTAAGGTGTTTTTTTCGTTTTTTCATCAGTTCCACTTCCTTAAGGTCATTTAAGAGGTTGAATCTCATATTAGTAGCCTCTCGTCACATGTTTACCCCGGTTGGAGGGTTACCTGAATAGATGTGAGAAGAGGGTGTCATAGAGGGCAGCACATTAGTCCCTCTGCCATGCCAAAGTTAAGGCATCTGAGAATGAGTGTGTGAGGCAGTCTTTCTTTCATGTCTGAATTTTTTTCAATGTGATTGCGCTACTCCTTCTATGTTTATATTCGATCGATGATGATTCTCTTCAATTTTCTAATGCTTCTCTGTGTTATGTGCCTCTCTCACTTCTCGCTTCCTTTCTGTCTTCTGCTCTAGGGTGGTGGTATGCCTTGTACGCTTTGGGTGCACCCCAAATTTCTACCTCTCCCCTAATCCTTTTATCTGAGAAACTTTCCTTCCTTGGCTTTCTTTTTCGAGCACTTCTTCTTTAGTTTTGGTCGGCACCAAAATTCATATCCTTCTGCTCCCGTGGTACATCTCCTTGGCTGCTTGGGGGATGATTCTGGATTTCTTGGTGCCATATATTTTATCTCTTCCTTCGCAATTATGGGTCCACGGATGGTGTAGTATCTCTGAGGGTGGTGATTCTAGATCAAGGGTAGCGCTAGTCTCTGGGGCTTCTTGCATCTTGGATCTTGCTTTCTGGGCACTTGGCCCTAATTCGCTTCTTGTTATTCTGCTTCATCTCAAGTTCTTGTTTATTTTTATTTGGCTCTCTCCCCTTGGGTTTCTTTCTCCCTCTCTGGTATGACTTGGCTATACTCGGGTGGTGAATTTCTGGTAGAAAGAACCTTAGTGTTGGTGTACCTCTTCGCGCTGGTATGTGGCTAGGCCTATTTGATTTTGGGTGGCAGGTGGTATCTATTCAAGTAGCTCTCTGCTTCATCTCTGTAGGTTCCATTTGAGCTCCATTATGAATCCCAGCCCCAACTCCTTGCACATAATTTCTCTAGCAAAGCCAGATGGTTTTACCCCCATCTTTGGGTCTTTGGGTGATGTTGTATCTGTTCGGGGTGGAAGCTCCAACCAGGGAACGAGACACTATGTTCGTTGGGGTCAGGGTACCCGTGGGGGTAGTAACTCGTCGAGTGCTTCCATGATGGGTTTTTAGCATAAAATGGTCACGTAATTCGGTTGTGGTGCAAGAGCGGGTGTCTATGGGCATAGACGTCAACATGGTTCGACAACTGAGGCCTACTTCATCCAAGGAAATTATGGGTTTATGGGTCAGAAATCATGTAGGAGGACACAACTCTCCTCGACAATCCTTGAATTGGTCCAAGCTATATCTTCTCGTCTACATTCCCTTGATCAATCTCACAGGGAGGAGCAAGGGGCCGTCATGGCCAAATTGGAGCAGCTACAATACTTCAAGTGCCATGTTCGTGAGAAGGTGGTCGTGGTCTGGCGCAGAAAAAATTTTCTAGTAGAAAAGGTTGAAAATATAGAAACCTGGCTTGCTCACTTTGAGCAACAAGCAAGTTGCATGTATCGCCCTCCACCTCCACCAGGTACTTGGCAAAACAACCCTGTCTCAATTACCTTTGACGACTGATTATGTTCAGTGGTGTGTTTCTTGTTCTTTTAGTTTCTCGAATGTTAGGTCTCTCAGGCTCTAGACTTTTCTGCTAGCAATTTTTCTTTTTGTCTGTTGTATGGTTATTACATTGGTCAACAAACCTAATCAGGGTAAGACCATATGCATTTTTCCATCGTTATATATGCCTTATAATTAATAAAACTTCAAACTTAAAAAAAAAAACTATATAATAAATTATTAATTAATATTAATACATACTACAAACTATATCCATATAATTAAGTTTTATAAAGATAAACATAACTTTAATTATAAATAATATATATAAACCTAAAATATTATTGTGATATTGACACAATTTATTTTGCAATTCATAACAGTGCACAACTTTTCAGAAAATTTTCAAATTTTATTTTTCCATGATTTTAAAAGACATCCAAATATAACGATATAGTAGTGTTCGAGTATATATATATGAATGAATGAGAAAGAGAGACATATGTCGAATTTCATTTATTTTTCTTTTAAACATCTATGCATCTTGTGGTATGGTGGAGGCTGCACGTGATTTTGATTTTTCATCGAATAAATTTGCAAGTCCTATCCGATTTCAATTATTGAATCTAAATGGTTTTGAATAAAATATCATTTAGTTAAATACAATTTTATTAAAATTTCGTTCGTTTCTCTTTATTGGGCCTTGGAGTGATGATATTGTTTTCTTTTAGTGGTATAGCACCCGAGTAAGGAAATATAATTAATATATTATGACGATGATCTCAAACAACGAGACGGTTCGACGATATTGGTATCTTCTGAAAAAGAAAATCTTAAAAATAATCCTAAAAAGCTTCAACAGAGATCTAATAAATAAATAAAAATCTAAGATATTCAACAAGCTTAAATAAAAATATTCCTCAAAAACATCAACAACCTGGATCCCAATAAAAAGGTTAAAGGTTGTAACCGTGCTTCTACCATCCAATGGCTAGCATCACTCATAATGTAACATATAAAAAAGTTTGATAATGTAACATATAAGCAAAATTTCATAAAGCAAATAAAGAAAGAAAAAAATTAAAAAATAAGAGATCAAATTAAAAAATATTAGAAAAATAAATATTTAAAGAATAATGTGTAGTTTTAAAATTGTTTATGTTTGGCTAAGTGTTTGTGTATTTAAGGAAATAGGTTAACCTCCTAAAATTTAAAGGCATTTGATAAGAGTGAAAGTCTTCTCTCTCATCGATCACCAAGGTAATTTTAGGTGGTGTAGTTTTTCTCAAATAATGTTGATCAATCAACTTGCATTAGCAACTAGAGACAACTTACTCTTTTGAAAACTAAATTATAATATATTTTTCCAATGTGTGAAAAAAAATATATTTTATAATATTAAAAAATTAAAAATATGTATATAATGTTTTTTCAATATAAAGAAATTAATACATAAAGTTATACATTTGTAAATTATTTATGATATTAGATTAAAATTGATGTTATCTTTTATAAATCCAAAACTAACTTAAGTGTTATAAATCTAAAAGTAATATACAACAAACAACCATTCCCATTGCAAATTGCAAATAATTAGGATGCAATATCTTTTTTTATTTTTAGAATGTAATAATTTTATTTGCATTGTATTAGTGTTTCATTCAAACTTAATTCCATTATAGATTTTGATATATTTCAAAATTCCATAATTGTAATGAACAAAATAAAATCAAACAATTGATTTTTCATATTGAGAATATTAAAAAACCTACAATCTCAATAAAAATAGTTACTAATATCTACAACTTGGTCAAATCGTATATATTCCTCTTGTGGAGGTGACAACAATATCTATATTGGGAAATGTCTCCCAACATGGAAGAAAACCTAATTTTGATATTTATCTCTTTGAGTGAGGGGAAGACGAGCCAATTCTTGGGATATTATTTTATTTCTAAGTCTGTGCATGTATCTATTGATGTCAATTGAAATCCATTGGATTTTATCTCCACCAAGGTGGCGTAGTCAAATCCAATAGTATTTCGAGAACTAGGCTCCAATGACAACATGACAAAAAAATATGAATTTTAAACCCTCATTTCATTCCTTTTGATGTTGGTTCTCCCACTAGTTGAGCTCAAGTGAAGATACCTCAAAACCAACTTGAAATAATCATTCCATTCCTTTCCATTGGTTTCTTTTGTTATTGGAGCCCTTGTTTTGTGCCTTTGTTGAGTGGGCCATTCCCTAGAGTTGAGGCTTGGATATTTCATGATGTCCCCTTCCAATACAAGTGGTTCGCAACAATGAATGAGTCCATTGGTGCAAGATTTAGAAAAACATAAAAGAGAGAACTCACCTAATGTTGCCATTATATCTTCAAATGTGGTGTCATACATATAAGTTCTTTGAAGTTCTTTGAAGGGGGTCTGTGGCCATTTATTACAATATGGACATGCTTTTCGTTTAACTATAATTCAAATCCGTGGCTTCAAACCAAAGTTATGCTTTGTTACATTTATTCACCACTTAGTCGTTCTATATGAGAATCTGATATTGAATTTGACAACATTTTAATGCTTTGAAACTAATATGAAACAATTTTAGGAGTTGATGTTCAATTGGATGCCTTTTCAGAAGCTGATATATATATATATATATATATATATATATATATATATATATATATATATATATATATATATATATATATATATATATATATATATTATTTGGAAAAAATGGGGCTAATTCATTTTTTTGATGAAGCTCTTGAACCTTGAAATGAAGGATAATGATCTCATGGCTTTATCTTCTAATATTAAAGCCATTGTGTAGGATGTTGATACTATTCGTGCGAATATAGACATTTATCTCATTAATTTTAGTGGGGCTCTCTACCCCACACTTTATCACTATCTTCAGTCACTTCAAGCTAGTGGACAACAAATATCTATTGACTTTAACTCCTTGTTGGAGAAAATTGTAAAATGTGAAAAGGATTTTGCAAAAAAGAGAAGTGAAGCCACTAGATGAATTGTTTGCCTTGCTTAAAAACTACAAAATAAATAACATGATTCTACTAGAGGATGCTAAAAGATGAATTTTAGAAGTCGTGGGAAGTAAAAATAAAGCCCAAAGGTATAATTTCTACTATGTTCATTGTAGTAATAATTCACATTAAGTAGTGACATGTAGAATCTCATGAGATAACATTAAAGATAAATAGGAATAAAAAGAAGACAAAGGTAAAGCTCCTAAATCCACGAGTTGGATTTTTTCTCATTGAAATATTGGCATAAACAAACATTTGTTAAAAACTTAATTTAAGTCTTGGAAAGATGCCACATTCCTTAAGCCTAGAAGTACTTTCCCACGAATCTCAAAACATAATTTTCTGAAGAATTGATTGGTAATGTAAAGAGTTATTTTGCAAATAAATCTAATTTCCAAATTGCAATATTTGGAAATATCATGCTCAAATTACTCTTCTAAAAAACTGAATGATAATGTTGAGGGATATTTTTCAAATAAACCTAATTAATGAATTTCAATATTTGGAACTATGATGCTCAAATTACTTGGATTCTCATATTCTTATTTTGCATGATTTGAGTCATGAAGAAACATGTAGTGTTATTTTTGCATGATTTGAGTTGTGAAGAAACATGCGGTCTCTTGTTCACATTTGACAAGAAGCCGACTCCATTTACATATGTCGCTGGAAAATTTCAAATGAGGAGGAACATAGTATTCATAATGACATGAGATGATGACAATTTGTTGAAATGTAATATTCCCTTTCTTGATCTAGTCAAAGTGGATAGAATAGATCCATGGTACTTACTGTGGTATTTTCCCATGGTATTGACCAATGGTATTTATTGTTAGTATTGACCCATGGTATTGACTCATGGTATTTCTTGTTGGTATTGACCCATCAAGCCTATAAAAGGGGAGAGAAGCTAGGAATTTAGGGCATTCTGAATTATCTATCTTATTGTGTTTGGATTGAGAACTTGGCTTGGCCAGTTCTATTATTGATCCCGGGACGAAAACCACACGGTGATGTTTATGTGGTGAATCCATCCAGGATTCACAAGTGGGCTTCAGTATCTTATATTTTTCATTGTGAAGCAGCTGTGCATGCCACTTTCAGGATTTTATGGTCTAGGCATGTATTTTGCATTGAGTGAATAATATATAAATAAAATGGCTGCAATTCTTGTGTTATGGTTCTTGATGAAAGATTATATTAAATGAGAACACTAAGATGTTTTAGATCTATCAAAATTCTTATTCTTGGAATCTTACAGTGGTATCAAAGCTGTGCATCCTGCTAGCCTGAAATTTTTATGCAAGGAACTTCAGTGAAATTTATTTTTCACCCTAGCCAGCATTTCTCACTTCGGTGATATTTGTCACCCTAGTTGGACTTTTATTTTTTAGTAAATGATTTTTATTGGGAGACATAAGTGTAGGGAAAATCATTTATAAATCTGTGGGTTAAATTTCTGAAAATATTTGAAGGCATGATTGACAAAATCTTCCTATGAAAAATTAATATATTCTTGTTTGGGTATGGGAGAAGATGGACGATCTTGAAGAAATTTTGAAAAACAACCAGAAAATCCTTGATGTATTAGTGAGGTTATATGGTCCTTTAAGTAGCCATATCTCCATAGACCAAAATGATAATCAAAGCAAGAAGAAAATCAGCAGCAAGAATGAACTAAGGAGGAGAGGACTACGCTTTATCTGCAAGGGACATTGTGCCCTTAACCATTCCTGTCCAGGTGATAAGAAGAAGGAAACAAAGACAGAACTAGAGGAGATTACTTCAAATCATGGGGAATCTTTTGTAGATGGGTCTATTGATCTTCAGGATGGTGAGCAACATCGTGAAATTATTCAGGGAAGCTTATAGGATGACAAGCATTTGGAAGGTCATGAGGAAATTCTACCTAATGCCATTGATGATGTTGATTCCTATACAATGGATTTCGTAGATCCCTAGGGGAATATTCATGAAGAATATGAACAATCAAGTATAGATAAAATTCCACCAATGCATCTATGTTCGAAAATTGAAAGGGATGAACAGATGGTCTCCACAGGTGAAGGAGACTTGGGAGATTTGAGTGAGGATCCAGCCATAGTGAACCAGCATGATGAGTATGATCACGAGGAGCAACATGACAAACATAATGTGCAAAATGGACCATTCCCAGAGAGTTGGTCAAAGGCTCAAGTTGAAGATGTGGTGGTTGGGCATCGGGTGCAAATAGATACAGAGACAGTCAACATGGCACTAGAATTTCCAGTAGAAGACTTTCGAGAAAGGATCAAGAATTTCAAGATAGATCTTATGTTGTTGAAGCAGAAAGTTTGGATAGTCCGAGACATTGCCTTACAGGAGAACAGAAAAATGAGGAACTCATAGGGGTGTGTGCCGAATCAAAGACCAAGTTGTCTAGTGTTAAAGAACAACTCAAATCCCTCATATGGCAGCAAGAGGAGTACGATTGGGAGTTCCAGAGCAGCCCTCTAAAGGAGTACATAGATAAGTCTTGCAACACTACCAACAACCCACCTTTATACATTGGGAAGAGAAGGGAAGAGTTCTCCAACTGAATCATGTTGGGTAACCAAGTAGAGAAGCATGAATTGAGCATCGAACAACATCAACATAGTAGATTTGCAGATATTCATCCCTCCCCAAGTATGGATTGGTGAGAGATTATGAGTTGGTATTCTATCGATAGGTTGATTCTTTGGAGGATACTCACAGCCGAGGGCATATTGTAGCTTGGGCCCTTTGGTGCGGGCAGTGATGGAGGGCTGAAATGGTACCATAACCCACAGGTCCCAGGATTTAGGTGGCATTGGGATCTGGGAGAATCCATTGGGGAAAGAATTGTTTGGGATCCAGGTAAATCTATTGAGGGGAGGATTGGTCTGAGGATTGTTTAGGATCCAGGTATTGGAGGATCCATTCAGGACCATTCAACATGGAGGGTACATCTGATTGTATGGGATCTTGGTATCAATGTACAAATGCTTCTGTTGTGGATAGAAGTGGATCGCTTGAGGTCAAGAAATCTTTGGGTGGGAGGATTTGTAATATTCCCTTTCTTCATCCAGTGAAAGTGGATAGAATAGATCCATGGTACTTACCCTGGTATTTTCCCATGGTATTGACCCATGGTATTTCTTGTTAGTATTGACCCATGGTATTGACCCATCAAGCGTATAAAAGGGGAGAGAAGCTAGGCATTTAGGGCATTCTGGATTATTTATCTTATTATGTTTGGGTTGAGAACCTGGCATGGCCAGTTCTATTATTGATCCCGGGACGAAGACCCCGCGGTGATGTTTATGTGGTGGATCCATCCATGATTCACAAGTGGGCTTCAGTTTCTTATATTTGTCATTGTGAAGCAGCTATGCATGCCATTTGTAGGATTGTTCTGGTTCTTGATGAAAGATTGTATTAAATGAGAACACTAATATGTTTTAGATCTATCAAAACTTTTATTGATTGGAATCTTACATGAAATTGAAAGAGACATCTGCACATAATTATACACATGTTTCTCACACTGCTAAAAAGTGCATTGTCTTCTCGTATTTTGTGGCATACTCGATTTGTCTTGCAATCAGACTCACGATGTATGAACTTGACAAGCTAAGAGAGCAGCTGACCCATCCTATTTCAAAACGACTTGAACGTGTATAACACGCAATGGACCTCTGCACGATACCAGTGATTGGCAATCCTCAATTTTTTTAATAAAAAACCTCAAATGTTGAAAACACTGTCCATCCATCCATCTGTGACAGGTTTCAGCTCTGAAATACCATGGATTTCTTTTTAATTGACTTTATATTTGAAACCCGGGCCTGGAATTTTCGAGGTTGCAGGGATCCCGGAATGTAACATAGGCCACCTGGCAGACATGGTATCTGAGCTTCTTGGACCCAGACTTTTCCAAAACACAATCCAAGGGTTCACGTTGGGATTATCATCATTTTTTAGCAGAATAGACGCAGATTCAAAGCTATCCCACACTCCTAAACCTATCACCTCCTTCCCGTCATGAGACTTATAGAAGGACGATGATAATATGCCCTTCAGCCAAACGAGGTAGGACTTGAGTATGGTCAGGCAGCAGTAGGAAAGCATATCCTGTATCTTCCAAATTTCCGTGTAGATTCTTCTGAGACTAACAATGTATCCCAGCAATAACTGAGCAAAGTGAACCCCTCTGTTGATTTCCCGGGAAGTCATCCACAAACAACCCCGAATCTACAATTTTTACGGCCCTGGTCATCCCTTTTGTGAATTCCGCAGCCTAATTCTCACACCAAATTGATTAGCTAATAGTTATTAATAAAATGATAAATTCATCTCATATCGATTCATCCCCTTTGCGAATGCCGGTTCCTGATTATCACACCAAATATTAATAAAAGAAACATACCTCTGGCAGATTCAACCCAAGCCCATCGCCACTGGATTCCCCTTTCTAGACAGCGAACACTGTAGCCAACGTACACGCAATATAATAAATTGATGGAAGGCAAGGTCTCTGATATGAAAACTAGAAAAGCACAAAATGTAAGTACTGGACATGAAAACCAGATCAGATAGACTATATGCATACCCATGATTTCTCGAGGCTCTTCAGAATGGCGATGTCAATGTTGTTTCCCTTTTCTAGCAGAACGACCACTCTGGCCATGTGAGTGAACACATCATTAATGTCGCAGCCCTCTATATTGCAAATGAAATCCACACTCTACTTTGTGATTGCCCCTGTTGCGGCTGCTTACAGGACGAAGGGGAGTCATGATTTTGATTCTTGGATGGGAGGGGATGATATGCGGTACGCTATATGTGTATATAACGAAATTTCAATGGCAGGGTCTCTGCTGCGTTAGCAACCATCAATGGCACACATTTAAACTTTAAAGTAGCTAGATCAAGCACATGGATGGATGATGCCAACTCCGACCAAGCAAATAATTTCTATGTGGTGAAAATAGAGATCCCTCCTTGGTCGTATAACTCCGAATTGTCTAACCCTAATTTGGAGTTAATAGAGAAATCTAAAGAGTCCACGTTGATCATAAGGATTATATTACAGGGCAGGTAGAGAAAAGGGGGCCAAACTTAATCATACTTGCAGGTGCAAGTGGGGATAAGGGACCACCATTACTCGATCATCATTGAGAGTGTAATTGAGGTGTTAAGGTTAAGGGATAGGCACTTGGTTCCATTAATGTAGCGTCTATACAAAGTTATTTTACATTATAAATTATGATAGGGCTCCAGTGTTTAAATAGTTAAAAAAATAAGATAAAAATGATAGTATGTTTGTTTTCATATAATAAATTTTAAATAGCTTGCAAACAAATAATTTTGATGAATTTATATATAGTAAACTAGGTACAACTAATAAGGAATATTGAAAATTGAAAATAGCAAGTATATTTTATATTGGGAATAACGGGACCATCCTCGATTATCTTGAGTATTAGGGTTGAGTGGTTGGTATTGAAAATAAACAACTTATAATAATGGTCGAGGAATGTATTTATGGAAAACTACATTTAACTTGTTAGCGAATTTAAAATCTAAAATTTAAAGTGGGAATAACAAGACCACCCTTCCTCCATCATGTTGACTGTTAGGGCTGAGCAGTTGGTATTGACTACTTTAATGTATTGTTTATACATAATGATTTTATGTTGTGTCATGTATAATAAAAATTTAATAAAAAAATTTAAAGTTTTTAAAAATAAACTATTCATATTAATAAGCGTGCTGAAATAAATTTGATGAATGTATGTATCAAATCTTTTGGTAAAAATTACATTGGAGAAATTTGTGTCGACCCGTTTCGAACCAGTCAGTGTGATTCATCATCAAGACAAGATACGAAATCTGATCTAAGACTCTGCTTAAATAGATAGAGAAACTCTAAGTAGCCGTTGTACAATAATGGCTAGTTTGACCAAGAAATATAAAAATATAAAATATAAAAATATAAAAAATAAAAATAAAAATAAATAAATAAATAAAAATTAAAAATTAAAAATAAAAGTAAAAATAAAAAACAATAAATAAATAAACACGTACGAAAAAAATATAAATAAATAAATAAATAAAAATTAAAAATAAATAAATAAAAAATAATAATCAATAAAATAAAAAATAAAAAATAAGAATAAAAATATAAAACATAATAAATAAATAAATATAAATATGAAAAAAATAAAAATAAAAATAAAATAAATAAAAATATATTAAAAAATAAAAATATGAAATAAAAATAAAATTATATAAAAATACATTACATGAACCCAATTCAATATATTATTCAAAAATAAATTAATTCCTTTATTTATTTATTTATTTATATTTTTTATTTTATTATATTTTATTTATTGATTGATTTATTTATTTTTTAATTGATTAAATATATGATGAATTATATATGATAAGAATTGAAAATTGAAAATATTTAAAATGGGATAATTGAACTATTTTTACTCAATTATTATTGACAGTGTTGAGAGTGTTAAGGTTGATGGGTACTTGATTCTATTTATTAGTAATATAGTATTTAAAAAAAATTAATTAACATTCTAAATTTTTTAAATAATGGTTTGATTGTTTAAATAATTTTAAAAATAAGATAAAAAAAATTACAACATTTTAAAATTATGTTTTATGTTTTTTAATGTATAGTAAAATTTCAATAGCTAAAATTAAAGGCATTGAAAACAAATGGCATATATTAATTGTTATGAATTAATACATTGTTAATAAAATAGATATGATTTATAGGAAATGTAAAATTGAAAATATTAAATATATTTTAAAATATAGAAAGGATATGAATTTTTTTTATTGTGAAAGGTTAAATTTTTAATAATGAAATTGAAATGTATTGAAAACAAACGACCTATATTAATTGTTATGAAATTAATATATTTACAATAAAAAAGATATATTAATTGTCATGAAATTAATATATTTATAATAAAGAAGATATGGTTCAAAGTGTATTTAAAATTGAAAATATTAAATATATTTTAAAATATATGAAGAATATCAATTTTTTATTTTGAAACAATTATGTGTAATTTTTTTAAATTTTAGTAATTTTTTTAACTATTCCTTATCTAATATATAAATAAATCTCATAGTTTAATAGTTTATCAGTAATAATTTTAAGAATATTTTTTTTATTGTTTATTATTATATCAAATATTTGAAAAATAAATAAATATTATTTTAATATTTAGATTGGTTTCTAATAATATTATAATATGATGCATGTATCTAATAGTATTATAAATAGTTCCACTAATTTTATAAATTTATGTAAAATTAGAGTATATTTCACTAAATTTTCAACATCTATGTTTTCTCTTCTAGTTAGGTATGTGCTTTCAATCTATGCTATATGTTGTTATATCAAAGCATGTAAGTAACAAGGAGTAACAATAAACACTATTCAAAACATCTCTTTGGAGTTTTAAATTATTCTCTCTTTAAAATTTGCAAATATGCACATTTTCATATGTATTTATTAATGCATTAAGATTGTAGATAGAAACTCTACTTGCTACAAATTGCAAGGTGTAAATAGACACGAGGTCATAACTTACAATAAATAAGAATCTTTTAATGTAAGATTGGATATATAAAATGTCTATGTATATTCATGCATATATATTAATTCAAAAATAACTACACATGTATCTAGTGCATATCATTGCATGTGTTGGAAAAAAAAATATTTCCATGTAGGCATCATCCAATTAGGTGAACCCTTACACAACATTTATAATAAGGTTCAAGGTTAGATCCTTAAGATTTCAGTATTATTTGATATAAAAAATTTCATGTGCACTAAGTTTTGTAGCTCACAAGCATGTTGTAATGCTTGTACCTTCCCACTATAATATTTTATGCTTGATAATATGGACACCCATATTCAATTGCATTCTTGCATACTTCAACATTTATGTCCACTCCCCAACATCCTATGTGCCAATTTTCAATGTTACAAGTGTCGTGAATTCCCATTAAATTGAGAATTGTAAAGGAAGCCTAATTAGTTTCATGGAGATAATGTGGCACACTTGTAACATAGAAGAGAAATAAAGAAAAAAAGAAAAAAATTAATAAACTTAGGAAATTGAACCTTAATCTTGTAAGTGAAATTTTGTGTTATAGATATAATGTATAATGTAGTTAGTAACAAACAATTATGCATTATATTTTTTATCTCATATTATTTTGTACAAAGAAAATTGCCAAGATTTTATAGTTTATTTAGAAGTAGAAGAGAAATAATTGTGTCTTATCTCACATAGCAATTATTGCATTTAAAGGAATAGCTTCATTGTTATGTACCACAGATTTGAATATAAATCACACAAAATATGCAAAGGATAATGTATAAATTCTCCTCTCTACTAAAATAAAAACCCTTAAGGTAGGAAAACACCTTACAACTGATTATTTTATGGAATGAATCCACACCTATTCATGTGCCTCTTTAGGGTGAAACAACTAAATGAGGTAAACTCCAAATACAATAATATTCCAGATTCTCATAAGGATGAATCTATCATTGTTAGATCTAAGACTTTTGTGATCCATAATGTAGATAAATGTCTTTCAGATTAATCACATCATTAGGATTACGACGACGTTTCAAGCCAACTAATGTGGTTCATCAAGGTGAAGAAACTAACCGATCTTGATGAATAAATAGTGGAGATGCATCATTGCGCTGAAATAGCCATTGAGAAATAGTTATTAAGAACTAACCGTTAAGACTAGCTCTTGAGAACTAGTGTTTAGAAAGTTAGTTAGTTAATTAAGAATTACAATTAAATAATAAATTTATTAATTAAATAAAATTTATTAAACATGGGTTTATAAATTATTATGTGATTAAAATAAATATAATAGGTAATAGGAAGAGGTAAAAATTTAATTTAATTTTATAAATAAATAAATAAAACAAAGTAAAATAAAATAAATCAATCAATAAATTAATTAATTAATTAATTGTATATAAAAAAGTAAACAAAGCCACCTTTGAAGGTAGTAGGGATGGGTTAATTTTTTTAATTTAATAAATAAAATAAATAAATAAAAATAAGTAAATAAAATTAATTAATTAATTAATTAGAAAAAAATAAAAATAAATCAATAAATCAATTAATTGATTAATTGTATATAAAAATATATAACTAAATAAAAAGAAAACAAATAACATAAATAAATAAATAAAATCACCTAGCGAGAGCCGGTGTCCAACTCTTACTTAATTTCCAACCATCATCACGGTTGAGATTCTTAGCATGTTGTTCAATTTCGATTGCCTCCCTTAATTTTCTATGGTGGGAGTGATCTACCTTGGCAACGACTTTGGAGTCTTCAATACAAATATGGATGCAGCATGTTCCACAATTTTAGCAATAGCTAAGGTACAAGACCCATTGCGTATAATATCCGCAGCATGCCCCTAGATTCTATGCTTTATGGATCGACCTATTTCTCTAATATAGGGAGTTCAACAAGAACAAGGAATCATGTAAACCCCTTTCATGTCCTTAGGGTCGATAGGACATGCAACCAAATAAATACCAAGTGAACCTTAATCATGCAACCAAATAACTACCTAGTGGACCTCATTTAATGAGGCTCCATTAAATTTAGTCAATGCTAAATACCCCAGTAAATCTTATTTGGTACTATAGTGAACCGACCCCACACTATATTGAATTACCTCCACTATTATTTATCTACTATGCATTATTATTTATCTACTATGGCCCTTTCACCTCTCATTACATTCGAAAGGAAAATCTCAACATTAAAATACACTTGACTATTTTTAAAACCTTGTCAATGTTTATTCCATGGTAATTCACACTCCTAAACATACTATTACTTCTAAAAAATAAAAAATACATTCTAAACTTTTTAAGACTTTAGCAAGTCAAACTACATATAGTTAACCCAAAGTAATCTATAAATTTATTTAAACTTTAAGATAATTTCAACTTAATCTCTTTTAAAACACTTTGTTCTATCTTAAATAAAATATCATTAAATTATAAAATTTATTTTTTAATAAAAACATTAATTATAAAATCTTAATAATTCCAATCATAATTAAAAAAAATCCAATACCTCCAAAACCATAAATTAATTAAAAAAAGCTGGGCCCTACCTTAACTCATTTGGGAGACCTAAACATACATATTAAAATAATATTTCCAAGAAATAGAATTTCTTCCAAAGTTGATTGAGAATGGACATACATATTACTTAGGATGCGTAGGAAATGGAGATAGACGTTAGCTAAACGACCATGTTAGTTAGATTCGGTGAGATAATGACTCGAAATTCTACAAATAATGTTATAACATCGTTTTCCATATTTTTCCTAACCAAAAAATAAACCTCTTCAACTTTGCCACCCAATCACATGTAAAAATGTAAATATCATGGGAAAATGGCATGAGAAAGCTCATTTCGAGGACTATCCATGAGAGAATAATGATTATAACACTCGTCTTTAATGTTGGGTTTCAAATGATTAGATTCATCTAAGCCTTGCACTTCCCAACAATAAAGTACTTCACTATTTAACGTCAGGAATGCAAGGGATTTTGATATAATTATTCATTTTTTCAATTTTAAAAACCTTGGGAATAATTCATGACGAGATTTAATGAAGTTTAATGTTTTATAATTATGATTAACATTTAGAGTTTAGTATTTTAATTATATAGTTATTAAGTCATAACTATTTAATATTATATGATTGATTAAGATTATTACTTATAATTTGTTATTTTAACATGTGAGTTGAAAGGTTATGTAATTAGATTATTTAGTATATGATTTAATTACTTATTGTTTAGTATTTTTAATTATATAATTGTGAAGTCAAGACTATTTTTTATTATATGATTTATTAGGATTGTTATTTATAGTTTTTTTTATTTTAATGTGAGTTAAAATTTATTACTAAATAGATTATTTACTATATGATTTAATTTAAGTTTAAATAAGGTAATTTGGTTATAAATTTTATTTTATTTTTAGTTCAAGTTTAAGAATATAAAATTTATCTTAATATTTTAATATAAAATTTTCGGGAAATCACATAAGAATTTTTGGAACCAATGTGTTTCGAACTACCAACTGTAATTCATCAATTATCTTGATGATGAACTATAGTTGCTAGTTCGAAACAGTCGGTTCCAAAAATTCTTATGTGATTTCCCAGAAGATTTATATTAAAATAATTATTTTTATGAAAATATATTATTAAAGTAATTAAATATTTTTTAAAGTAAGAATTATGTAAATAAATATTATATGATTTTTTTTAAGTTATAAAGAATTATTGTGTTAAGAGAAATTCTCAAATTCATAATAAGGGATATTTATCATACAATAATTTCTTTTGTCCACGTTTAGAAACAACTATTGTTATGTTAAATATTACGACTAACCAACATGTTTACTTTGGAGAAGATTTCGACAATATAATCTCAAAATTCACTCCACAAAAATATACAAACAGAAATAATAATTATAATTAGTAATAAAACATTTTGAGTTGGTTAAATTACATAAAAATAAAATAAAATACAAAATTAATAATTATAATAATATTATAACTAGCAATTGCACCATATGTTGCAAAAGAAATGTCGTAAGCCAATAGCATAGGAAAGAGTAGCATAGAAGAAATAAGTTGTTGCAGAGAAGGAGCCATCGTGAAGGAATGAAATGAAAATTTTACTTACATGAAAGGAGGTCGTCGAGGTTTCAAATATATTGATTATAAGAGTTACCAACCAGAAAATTTAGTTATAGATATTGAAATAGGAAATTGTAGGTGAAAACATATATGTAAACCAACATAATAAAATAAGTTGTTGCAGAGAAGGAGCCATCATGAAGGAATGAAAGGAAAATTTTGCTTCCATGGAAAGTTTTTCTTCCATGGAAGCAGGTCATGGAGGTTTCAAAGATATTGATTATAAGAGTTATCAACCAGAAAATTTTGTTATAGTTATTGAAATAGGAAATTGTGGGTGAAAACATATATACAAACCAACATAATCATTTCACATATATAAAAATTTTGTTAGAAATGCTAAAATAGGAAATTGAGGTGAAAATCCTCTGGTGATTAATAATCCTCTAAAACAAGCATGAAATGAGCATGTAACTCAAATAATATATTTTAAATACATTAAAGTACAATCTATCTAGCATAGATGTAAATAAAGATAATTTTTATTAATAGAAATAGAGTTTACTCCAAGTTCATCTACATATCCTAGCGCAAATTGCAAGCTTGTCAGAAATTGTATATGAAGAGCAATAGTCTTGGTATAGAAGAAAGTGAATGTCATTTTAATATAGAGACATTTTTGGAAGGACATAGTGTTATTCATGTTATGGTTTATATTCTTCACTCCAAACTTGGTTCAGCATTTCTCTATATACACAAGAAAAAAAATACAAAGTAATTTCACAAATTCAAGTTATAGTTTTATATTTTATAATTACAAATCTAGTTTCTTATTAAAATATTTTACACACATCTATTTATTCAAAGAAATTATATTGTGAATATGTTTTATCCTATTATTTG
The DNA here is from genome assembly GCA_034641835.2 of Pinus albicaulis. NCBI lineage: Eukaryota > Viridiplantae > Streptophyta > Pinopsida > Pinales > Pinaceae > Pinus > Pinus albicaulis. The sequence continues at coordinate 942,799,394 of CM076584.1, read as the reverse complement.
ATTACAAAATTATTGTACTCCCTACTAAGTAAAACAACTTTATTAATAAAGAATTGAATGTCAAATTGAAATATTACTCAAGCAATAACTACTATAATATATAGAAGTGATGTTTTACGTATAAATTATTTGTTTTATATGTCATTCAATTTACATTACCTATTAAATTCAAACTGCATGGGGAGGTATTGAACATGGGAGCCAATTTTAGGTAAATAAGCATTCACATTGTCAACTTGGACAAAAAAAAATGTATAATCCTAGAATTCTTTTACCTAATCATCTTTTTAAGTATATAATTGAGTTTCATTTATTTAAAAAAAATGCAATATTAAGAACCTCCTAGAGTTATAAAAGGTAATTGAAATCAAAAATAAAAAATCTCCTCATGAAAACATACAAATGTTAATCTTAATTGAATAGTTAAAAAAATAAAAAGGGACAATGCATTTACTAGTTATATCAGTAAAAAAATACAACTTTCACAATCTAATTTTTACATTAATTTTAAAAAATATTATTTTATAATTATATATAATTATAACTCTTAAATATATTTTGAAAGCACAAATATCTAAGAAATATAGTTCGATTATTGGGCATTAGAAATTCCAAAGAGGTGAAGGTAAATGAGTTAGTATCAAGAAATATGACATCATCCCAAGGAAAAATTGCAAAATATCAATCTCAATATGGCATAAGTGCTAGTAGGGAATTATTGACAGATTTTGTTGGAAAAATAACTACATCATATTGGTTGATGTCAATGAAAACAATAATCTACAAAATATTAAGAAAAAGTTTATGGCGGCATTAAAAAATTAGGATTCAATAACATGAGAATGATGAACTTGCATGTTGGGTTAATAGATGTAGGAACCCTTATCAAGATAGACTTTCGTATAATGTGAGCGACATTGTGAAAGAGTTTTGGTATTGGAATTTCCATGTGTCACCAAATGAGAAGAATACCATGAGACATTGTATATCTAGAGGGATGTATTGAGATCATTTCCCCTTTCAGTGACTGTTATTATTAAAGAACATTTCCGACTACATAATATGTATAACTTGTATATATACTTATCAAAAAAAAAATTAACCATGTTGAATCTTATGACAATGAGGACAATACAACTAGTTCATTCATACAACTACCACATACTATCAATAGGCAAAAGGGTTTTCCTGTGAAGCGATCTATGCATATTCGTCATGCAAATCGAATCTCAACACTAAGGAGTCATCCTAAGATAAAAGGTCATCATAGTAACTTTGAGGTTCCAAAACCATCAATCATTTAATTATATTTCTCTAAATATCAACAGTTGGACAACAATTACAATATGGTAGCGCTTGGGGAAATGTGTATCCATATCATCGTATAATTTTATATGCAACAACTTATCGAAATAATATAAAAGTATTTCATAAGCAATGCAAATGCTACATGAATTAATCACAATACTTAATAATATACTTCAAGTTCTTCCACAATACTAATCAAGTTTCTAGAGAAGCCATCATCACTCATGCACCATATAGGTAACACCTGGGGGAAATGTGTTAGAATTGTAGATAAAATAGCTTATAAAGAGGATATAAAATTCTGTTATAAGTAATGCAATTGCTACATCAACTACTCACCATATAGCTAACATCCGAGGGAAATGTGTTAGAACTGTATATACAATAGCTTATACAAAGGATATGAAAATATGTTATAAGCAATGCAACTGCTATATGAACTACTCACAGTCCTTAATGATATAACCAATGTTCTTCCACAATACTAATCAAATGTCTAAATAAGCCATCATCACTTCCAAAATCACACATTTAAACATACAAGTTCTAAAAAATGAATTTGTTTCATAAATTTTAATAGAATTAGGTGCTCAGATCTAAGATATAGTTCTTAATCTCTGAAGCCTCTTCTTGATTGAAAACATACTAAACTAATTAGATATAGCTAAAGAGAAATAATTTAAAAACTTCTTGGCAAAATTGTTACATAATAATTTGATGCACTACTTGTATAGCAATAAATATCAGCTTGAAACACGTCCAAATAAAACAACTAAAGTAAATACTATTAGTTGGTTTTCAATACATTTATGTAATTAAAATAGAGCTAGGAACTTTTGAAGACTACTTCATAGAAAATTAGAAGCATCTTCATGCATGGTTTTCCAAGCTAGTCGTGAATACCTCTCTAGATCCTTATAGAATTAGATATATTTTGTAAGCTAATGTGATTTTTTTTGTCACAATGATTTAAAAATCAGTTATTATAGTAGTCACAATATTGAATTTCTCATTGTCTATTTTTTTTATCAACCCTTTAAATATACCACAGGAACATTTGATTTTACACTGTTATCTCCCTAACATGGGTGGGGGTTTCAAAAATTGGAGAGTAAATTGAGTGGTTATTGTTAGAAAATGTTGTATAAGATGGGAAATTTGGATTTTTTACAGACAATATGGATGTCATAATACACATCTATTTTAAATTTTTTAGTGTCTCTAGCCACCATACATCTAATAGGATCCATTTCAACTGAGAAATTCAATATATATTTTGAATTTTTTAGTGTCTTTGGCCACCATGCATCTAATAGGATCCATTTTAGCTAAGAACTTCAATAAAACATTGTGTGAATGATAACTTGTGACATCCTAGCCATTTTCTTTGATTGTGGATCCAGTTACAAACTAATAACTTGTAAAATCTGTAACAATTTTCTTTGATTGTGGATCAAGTTATAAACTAGAATACACTCTCTCTTCATAAGACTCTACAATATATATTGGATGGAGGGAAATTTTATGATAAAATATGTACACAAAACCCTTTAGGTTTGTCTCAATGTACTATATTGTTAATCACATAGTGTCAATTTGGTAAAACTATAATCTACAGTAAGGACCAAGTGGGTTTTTTCTTTTGTAAGTTTTGTTTCGAATTGAAAAAAAAATAAAATTATAAAAGATAAATTTGTGTAGTGAATTTTTTTTTTTTTTAATTTGAGAATAAAAAGTTAAGTAAGTTTGACATCATATACTCTCGAAATTTGGATGGTTTGTAGACAATATGGATGTCATAAGAGATATCTATTTCAAATTGTTTACTGTCTCTAGACACCATACATCTAATACGATCCATTTCAACTGAGAACTTCAATATCTATTTTGAATTTTTTAGTGTCTCTGGCCACCATGCATCTACTAGGATCCATTTCAGCGAAGAACTTCAAAAAATCACTATGTGAATGATAACTTGTGACATCCCTAGCCATTTTCTTTGTTCCATCACTATGTGAATGATAACTTGTGACAACCCTAGCCATTTTATTTGATTTTCGATCAGGTTACAAACTAATAACATGTGAAATTAGTTTATGGTTATAAAGTAAAACACATGTAAGATTTTTAGCTAATTAAAGATATGTATATAGTTTTTTAATTAACAGAAGAAATTTGATATTCATTAACAAAAAAAAACTGAAAGAGTATATATGTATTTACAAACTTTTATGTAGTTACAAACTATTACAATTAACTAATTAAAAGTAAATTTAGTGTTTATTAATAAATGAAAATTATGAGCATTCATCATTATTAATTTCATTTTTTATATATTAAGAAATACTACACATGAATAATAAAACAATTGTAACATAAATAATATATAACAAAAAAAACCATGTATTTTTGGAATAATAAAATAGTTGTAACAAAAATAATATAGAACAAGAAAAACTATGTAAAATTTTAAAAGAATAATGGTTATAAACAATTAAAAATAATTTTATTAAATAGTTAGTTTAGATATTTTCACTCTAAAAGAGGTTTGCATATCAAGACATTTGATCCCTCTTGGCTCTTGGTAGATCCAGAGTTAAGATTGATCTACGACATCTTAATTTCCCTCTTTAACTAAACTATATTCCACATGAATACCATAGGTCAATAGCATGGGTTGTTTTTGTAGTTTATTGTTATTTTATTTTATTTCCTAAATTCAATTTAACTTATTAAAAATAAAAAAACAAATACTCATTGATCTAGGCCATCTTAATTTCCCCCTTTAAATAAACTATATTCCACATGAATACCATGGGTCAATACCATGGGTTGTTTTTATAGTTTATTGTTATTTTATTTTATTACCTAAATTCAATTTAACTTATTAAAAAGAAAAAAACAAATACTATAAAAAAACATATATAAAACTATTTACATTTACATATAAAAATATAACAAATTTTTAATAACAACATTTTAACTTAAAAGTCACCAAAACCTAAACTCAATCTAACTTATTAAAAAAAATAAAAAATAAAAAATAAAAAACTAAAATGCATTATATATATAACTATTTACTTCTGTAAATTGAATGTCAAATGATTTCAATCATCTAACATTTGATCCAATGGCTCAGACATAGACATAGCAGTAGCTAGTGGAATTGTTTTCAAATAGAAATGCCTTACGGCATAATAGTAATTAATAATTAGATAAGTCTAAGATCAATCTTAATTTCAAATCTTTGTAGTTTAACTTATATAATAGCTTAACTTTTTTAATGAGATTCGTTTGGTTAATTTTAATCAAATTTGAAACTTGAGTTTAAGTTGTTTAATTGAAAAAGAACTTTTATGAAATTTAAATTTTATAATTAATTTTATCACAAAGGTTTAATATTTTAAATATATAATTGTGAAATAACTACTTATTATTATATAATTTATTAATATTGTTACTTATAGTTTGTTATTTTAACACGAGTTAAAATTTTATGTAAATAGATTATTTAGCATATGATTTAATTTGAGCCTAAACCATGCAATTTGGTTATAATGTTATTTTATTTTTATTTAAAGTTTAAAAATATATAATGATATTTCTGAAAATATATTATTTATTAATAAAATCTTTTTTTAAGTAACAACTATAATTGAGGGATAAATATTATATCATTTTGTTTAAAATATTAAAAAAGTAGAGTATTGAGAGACTAGTATGGAAGATATTGGGAAATGTCTTATTATGTTATCTTAAATATTATTACTTATTCAAATTTCATCAAAGGAAATTTAAATAAAATTTAAAACAAATAATAATTATAATTAGTAATAAAATATTTTGACTCTATCAAATTATATAAAAATAAAATAAAATACAAAAATTAATAATTATAGTTATTTTAATAATTAAATAAGATTTAGATCCATCTTAATTCTAAATTAAGTTATAGATGGAATAACCTTTTTAGGGGGCATTTTTGGGGTTAATTTTAACCAAATTCCCACATAGATTTTTAGAAACTTGAGTTTAAGTTGTTTAATTTTCATAATTAAAGTACTCAAGATTTAAGAGTATTGAATCCATTTATGCATTAAAAAAATATTTTAAACAAGAAAAAATCACAATCTTGCTTGAAATTGTATCACCCAATTGTGGTGAAAAAAAATATTTTTTCTTCAATTAGACTAAGCCATTCTGAATCTACCAAAAGTGGAGACATATCTAAGCTAGTATAATTGAGAGATAAATATCACATGATTTTGTTTAAAATATATAAAATTTTATTATTAATCATTATATATTTATACGATCCAATTTCTTAAAATGTAAAGTTCTTTATCATTCAAATTTTCTACTAAATATTTAAAAAATTGCGACTTAAGAAATTTGATTTTCTTAGTTTGGTAAATTTAGATAGATTTACTCTAGTTTATTTTTTTCCATATTTTTATATGCATATGTAAATGTATATAGCTAGTCTCTTTAGTCTCTTTATTAGAAGGTTTTAAATATATAATTACATTGTAAAGCGTCTCTATATGAAAACATCTTCCCTAGTGTTACTCTGTCAATGCCATGACCGTGCAATCTTTTTTGTTAGATGATTAAATTATTTCTGGTCATTGGTTTCCCTGCTACGCCATTCTGCATACACCTGTATCACACATTTCTACCGAATTAATAGAAATGTGGTTCCCATTCTTATGTTTCTTGGGTTCACATGAGAACTTAAAAGCAAGTCCTCTCTATACTCGGGGGTGATGTAGTGATCGATTCAAGCTGTGATGCAACACCTGTTTATGACACTTTCACTTCGGGCAGCCAAAGTGGCAGGATGTCCAATTAACACTTGATACATCTAATTGGGTTTCTGAATTCACCTGCAATGTGCCACAAATTCTCTCTCTTCGGTTATATTATGGCAGACTATAGCGGGAAACTGACTTTGAACGGAGATGCACTGGTGAATTACGGTAAAATATCATATGAATCTATCAAAGCAACTTATCGAGAAAGAGACAAATCAGAGGGATTTTCATATGGAGAATAGATACAATTACAATATTTTTTTTCATTTGTTTATATGAGAGCTTTCTGGTGAGAATTCATTAATAGAAAATGGATCTAGTTCTCCTTGGTTAAGTAGTTATCTTGTATTGGCCATATCCATTAATGATTCATTGGTATATTTATCTCTATGTGAGTAGAGTTATCTTGTATTGGTAGTAGCCATTAATGATTTACATTTTTTTGCAAGCATACAGCTTGAAATGGTCGTATGTATATTATTACGGTTTAAATGTTTTATAAAATTCTGAAAAAATTGAAATTTGTCTTAATGTACCATTAGGACCATTTTTCCCATTTTTACGTATTCAAATAACAATAAGGATAGGATAATGAAAGGCTCATGTAATTTTTAGCCTTCATTGTATTTGTGCTTGATGGGAAAAAAATGCAGGCAAAATTATTAGTTATTTCATCCTTGCCCCCAAGCCACTCACTTTTATGGTGTGAAATTTGTATATTTTGTTTAGAAGGGCATTTCCTTGAAGAAGGAAGTATCGAGCTATGGCTTTTCCTCGCCATTGTATTGGAAAAAATTAACTTTTAGAATATTATTGACATTTTTTTTACGTTGGTATCCCAATACCAACATATTCCAAGAAGGATAAATAGGATGAACATGACCATTAAATGAAATCATTGTTGGTGGTAGAGTTCGTAAATGCCAGAGAGTCATATTGAAATTGAGATTCTACAAAAATACCATTTTCATGCTTAGCAAACTTTTAACATGTATACATAGATATGAAATACCAATGGTAATCCAAAATTTATAAGATAACATGATGACGAATGATCTCACGTAGTGGGAGTGGAAAATATGATGGACATGGGGATGTAGGGTATCCATAACCATATGACTTTCAATTAGGATTCACATGCCTTGTATGGTCATATACTTAAAATAAAATAAAAAAATTGATATTTATAATTTAAATATTCAATTAAATTGCATAACATATCACATCCTCTTTATTGTGGGCTATTCTTTCATATGCTACGACTTTACAACATTTCCTTTGCAACATGTGGTGCAATTGCTAGTTACATAATTTTGAGTTCAAAATTAGGTATTATGTTGATAAACCATATGGTGAAGTAATAGAAGAAATGATTAAATTGAGAAATTAGTCCATATATCATAGTAAAATCACATCATCCTATCCCAATTATAATAACTACATGGTTTTAAGACATACCTAAGAAATTATTCCACATATTAAATTATTGTATTTAATTTTACCAAAATCCACATGATACCATCCCAATCATATAAGAATTTTAAATATAAACCATCCAAGGTACGTTTTAAATCTCAATATACCAAGCTTCTATAGGCATCAAATATCTTTTCAATATAAAAGAGATTTTCATATCAAGAGATTTGATCCATCTCTTTACTTGGTAGATCTGGAGTTAAGATGCATGTAAGTTGGTTAATTTTCCCCTTCCACATGAAGACTATGGGTCAATACCAAAGGTCATTTTTAGTTATATTATTATTTAATTTTTATAGGTTTATTTTATATTTAATGTAATTTTTCTTCTAATTCAAAAAGTTAACCATTATATTACAGCATCTCTACCATACTCTGTTGATTTTTTTTTTAAACATAAATGAGTAGTAATTGTATGAAATGTATGCATTGTTTCAACACATACATGATGAATTCATTACAATGCATCATTTTCCATGGGTCCTTCACTGAGGAGATGATTATTAGATCAAAACAATCATTATAAGAAAAGACTATGATGGCAGATGGAATTACATATATCCTACAAAATTGTGATAACGAAAGAAAAATTTGCATTAAGGGCCAATTAGAAAAAGAACATAGCTTCCTCAAGATGCATGTTTAGGTCAAATTGAAAATTGACAGAGTGGGGTTTTGAATTAGAGTTGGAAATGTTCGGGTTCCCTGGAGCTTGGACTGTATGCTTTAAGTCTTCTAGTTGTCTTCACAGAGCATCCAACTCATCATCCTAGTAGGAGAGCTCCTCTTTAAGAGTCTGTATTTCTTTAATGATGAAAGTGATTATGTTAGCTTGTTGATGAAATTTTCATTTTGTTTCCAAATTCTCCATCTATAGGGCCTTAATATGCTTGTTGCATGCATTACAAGCTTTGTCACTTCTAGTGGTGTTTGAATTGTTGAAATTTGTAGACATGATGAATGATATGGTGGTAGTGATCTGAGGGCCTACAGAGGGTAGTATCAGGCTATATAGGGAAATTTGTGACATGGGTTTCACAAGATGTGAACAAGAACAAGGATATCCGTGGTATGAGTGAAATACGGAGCAATGTCGAGGGATTGGTGATTATTAAATATAGATGCTTCATTTATGCACAGGGAGGGTGAACCTAGGGTGTTGGGATTGATGAAGGTGAAGCAGAAGGGACGAATGGTTATGAAGCTAATACAACCTTATACTACTGAATGGAGAATAATGGAGATACTTACGCTAATGAAGGATAGAAAAGACGACCAAATAATGTTCATGAGCGACCATAGTTGAATGTTGGGAAAAAGCGTACACTACTTCACTTCTATAGGGAGAAGGCACCTGAGAAAGACCTAAAAGAGACGCCTAATGGAGTCAAATTCCAGGATGTGAAAGTTGCAAAAATCTCTATCGTTGCCTACTTTCTGCATAAGATCGGTTCCTGAAAGATAATTTCTCCAATTAACCAAACTGCAAGGATGGGGAAGCCAATTATTCGACACACTAATGCTAAAAGAGCTGGCATGTATAGGGGTATCATTAAAAATCCTCTCAATGCCCAATATTTCAGACATCATAGTGAATTCCAAAGGGATGAACACAATTCAAATATAAATGAGTGGTAAGGAACACCCATGAAGAATTTTCTTTGGAGAAATTGTGAAAATTCATGAACCAAGACTTAGATTTAACATAGAAATGGTGTCCCTTACATGAAATTACATTTGAATTTCAATTAAAGCACTTCATGCTCAATTTTCCAGGATTCATCATTCTGCGAGGACACAGAGCTGTATAAGGTAGGTTCTTCTATATGAAGCGCTTTTAACTGAGGTTCCCATGCATTGGTAAAGCGCTCGATTGTGGCCATGATACCGACCAACTTGGCCCAAAATAACTTAATATCAAAGTTCAAACTGCCTTTAATGTAAATCCAAGTGGGTGGCACATGGATGATTGCTTGGGTTGGAGAAAGTACATTGAGAAGGTTATGGGATAGTATACCAATATTTGATTCAATTAAATTTCCTGTGATCCACTTCTAAGAGGAAAGCTAGATTGTCCTGGTGTTCTTCCTTTGAGTTTTGGTTTCTGAGGATATGGAAGAGATAATTTGAGAGCAAGAGATCCAAAGCGCAGTTTTTTCTTTTCTGGAGGAGCTTGAGGAGATTCTCCTTTGGATAAGAGCCACTGTTAGATGTTGTATTGTAATCATAAAATCTCCTAAGATTATTAGCTTACAACTTCGCATGTCATGATCGAGAGTTAGACCCAATAAAAGACCATATATTTCCACTTGATTATTGGTTATCCTTAACAACCAAAAAGTAATTGACAACAATTTTTCCTTCTGGACTATAAATAATTCATCTCTCCTTCCACCCTACAATTTAACCATAAATTAATCATTATTGTGTTCTAAAAAATAGCTACATCATAGTTAAAATTAACAATTGTAAAATCTAAATCTATATAATTAAATGAAATAAAACTTAATTATAAATAAACCTAATATTTTATTATAATATTTAAATAACTTATTTGGCATCCAACACGATGCACACCTTTTCAGAAACATTTAAATTTATATTTTCCCCTATGTTGAAAAGCAACACTAAAAAACAACACCAAATATGGCATGAGAGAGACTTATCCAATTCCATTATTTTTTTAATGAAATTATTAAACATATATGCATCTTGTGCTATGGTTAGAGGTTACATACGATTTTTCTTCGTGGCATAGATTTGCAAGTCCCGTTTGATTTCATTTATGGGATCCTAAAAGATTTTGTCTAAAATATCATTCAATTAAATATAATTTATTTTCTCCAATGATAGTTTAAAAAACAACATGATAGGTTGCAAAATAGATATGGTGGAGAGTTGATATACTTTCCATTATAGACATATGGTTCTAAACACAATTCTCAATATAAAAAAATACCATTCGAAGCAGACATGGCAGTGTACAAGAAAATTTCGTTCGTTTTTCGTTATTGGGCCTGAGAGTGATGATATTTCAAAACAACCATTGTTTACTTACAGTGCTTCCCAAACACATGCAAAGCACCACTTAGAGGAAATATAATTAATATATTATGTGTCATGATGGTCTCAAACAACGAGACGGATTCTACGATATATGTATCTACTAAAAAGGAAAAGCTTAAAGAACAATAATCCCAAAAAATTTCAACACAGATCGAAGACCACATACGTATCTAATAAAAAAAAGTTTACACAACCATAATCCTAAAAACATTCAACAACAGAGATCGAAAAGCTTAAATAACCCTATTCTTCAACAACAGAGATCCCAATAAAAAGGTTGTACCATGAAATGGGCAGCATCTCGGCTTACCAATGATAATGTAACATATATAAAATAAAAATTTATAAAGGAAATAAAGGAAAATAATACAAAGGTAAATATATTAAAGAAAAAAAATTAATAAGGTTTTTATGGGTAAAGAATTAAGATATATATTTCTGTATGGGGTTTCTTTTAATATAAAAGTTAAATGGCGTTATACATTTGTAAGTTGTTAATGAGGTTAGAGTTATAATTATAATGATGTTATTTTATATAATATTATATCTAATATATTTTGGTAAATCCAAAAATAATGGACAGAAATGCAGTCATTTTAATGGTATATAGAATATATTGAGAAACCATTAGTAAAGTGATATTTTTAATTATATTTATTATGTTATTTGTTGAATTTTTTTGTTAAATTTAATTAGATGATAGATTATAATATATTTTAAAATTTAATAAACAAAAATAATGTTAAATAACTAATCTCACTTATATTTTTAATATTCAAAAATTCACAATCCAAATAAGAATAGTTGTGAATATTACAACTTGTTCAAAGAGTCTCTACTTCTCTTTTGCACATGATAGTAAAACATCCGCAATCCAAATAAGAATAGCCACAAATTCTGCAACTTGTTCAAACAATTTCTACTCTTCTTGTGGAGGTGACTTGGAATCTTTGATGAATTTTTAGTGAGAAACGCATCATTGTAGTGAAGAATCCCTAAATGCCTCTGCACTTTATCTACCCATTGGGATATTTTTCTCTTTGAGTGAGGGGAAGAAGAGCCAACTCTTTGGGATATTATTTTATGTCTAATTCTTTGCATGTATCAGTCGATGTCTAATGAAATCCATTGGCTTAGATATTCACCAAGGTGGTGTAATCAAATCCAACAATGTTTAGAGAAGTCGGCTCCAATAACAACATCGGAAAAAGAAAAGAACACAAGATTCAACCCGCATTCCATTCCTTTTGATGGCGATTATCCTAGTGGTTGAGCTCAAGTGAATCGAACACCAAACCAACTTAAAATAATCATTATATTCCTTTCGACCATTTCTTTTTCATTGAAACCCTTATTTTGTGGTGGTTCTCCTAGTTGAGGTATGGATATTTCAAGAGCCCCCTTTGCCATACAAGTGGTTCGTAACCATGAATGAGTACATTGGTGAAAGCTTTAGAAAAACATAAAAGAGTAAACTCACCTCATATTTCCATTATATTTTCAAATGCAGAATCATACATATAAGCACATTGAAGGGAGTTTTGAGGCCATTGATTACAACTTGGACATGAATTTTCCTGAACTATAATTGTAGTCCATTGCTTCTAACCAAAGTTACCCTTTGTTACATCTATTTTCTTAGTCATTCTACAAGAGAATTTGATATTGAATTTGACAACAATATTTTAATTCTTTGAAGCTAATTTGAAACAAAGAATTCATGTTCAATTGGATATTTTTTTAGAAGCTAATCTATATCTCTATATTTGGAAATAGTAGTGACTCTGCATCTCATGAAATAATATCCATGTCCTTGAGAAGACATAGTGACAAAATAATGCACTAGGCCATGATTTTTTAAGGCATTTCTCATTCCTTTCACTAAATGCTAAGCCTAAGCCTAATTTAATCTCAACGTACAAAAAACCCTTAACATTTAGATATTTTGTGAAAATAAGTTGTATTGTAAAAAGAAATTAGTGGAAAAAATATTTTATTATTATTATTATTATTATTATTGTTGGTCTTTTATTAAGTGGAAGAAGATTACTATATAAAATAAAATTGTAGCCATTGATCTTCAATGATCTTTGTGGTCTCATTTGTTATGGTCATACCAAACTTATGAAAATGAAAAAAAAGAAAGAAACAATATTTTTTTATTGCTACTTTTGAAAGTGAAGAGGTGAGTCATCATATTATATCTATCAAAGTTTTTTGGAGTCATTTGAAGAAGTTTAAATATATGTATGAATTATATTCAAATTTCATAAATGTAGCTAATTCATTTTTTGATGAAGCTCTTCAACCTTGAAATGAAGAATAATGATCTCATGGCTTTACCTTTGAAAATTAAATCTATCATGCAAGATTTTGATGCTATTGGTGTGAATATAGACATTTCTCTCATGAGCTTCATGGAGGCTCTCTACCCCACATGTTCTCACTATCTTGAATCACTTCAAGCTAGTGGACAACTGAGATCTCTTGAATTGAACTCTTTGTTGGAGAAAATTGAAGAATATGAGAAGGATTTTGAGAAGAAAACACCTCAAGCCACTAGCTAAATTGTTTTCCTTGCCAAAAAAATGAAGGAATCAATCACATGATTATACTAGAGGAGATTGCAGTAAGAATTTATGCAAAAGAAAAACTTTAGAGGTACTAGTAGGAAAAATCAACGCGAAATGTCTAAGTTTTACAATGTCCATTATAGTAAAAAATGGCTTTAAAAAAATACATGTAAAAAAAATAGAAAAATATTAAAGGCAAGTAAGAACAACAAGGAGAAAAAAATAAAACCCCTAAATCCACTCAATTGTTTTTTTTCTCATTAAAATATTATCATAAAGTAATATTGGTTAAAAACATAATTTAAGTCTTTGAAAGGTACCCTATTGCTTAAGGCTCGCACTACTTGCCCATGAATCTGTAAATAAATTTTCTCAAAATTTGAATAATAATGTAGACAAATATTTTGCAAATAAATCTAATTTCCAAATTGCAATATTTGGAACTATCATGCACAAACTACTTGGATTATCATATTTTTACTTTGCATGATTTCCTATTTTTATTTTGCATGATTTGAGTGGCAAGAATTTTGCACTCTCATGTTCAAATTTGACAAGAAGCCCATCCCATTTACATATATCCAAAACAATATATGCAACTAATAAAAGAGAAAAAAATAGACAACAATAATCCGATAGGTATTCAACAACAAAGATCGAAAATCTTAAAGAACAATATCCTTGAGAAGCTTCAACAATAGGGATGCCCGATAAAAAGGTTGTACCCGTGTTTCCATCATGAAATGGCTAGCATCACTCATGATGTAACATATAAACCAGATTTGATAATGTAACATGTAAACAAAATTTCATTAAGCGATTTGATAATGTAACATATAAACACAATTTCATTAAGCAAATAAATGGAAAAAAAGAGGCTAAATTAAAATTATTAATAAAATAATTGTTTAAAAAATAAATTTTAGTCTTAAAGTTGTTTATATTTGTTTAAAAGTTTTTTTATTTAATTAAATAGGTTAATTGTCTAATATTTAAAGTATTTTAGAAAAGTGAAAGTCTACTCTGTTATAGATCACTTGGATAATTCCAAGTGATGTGATTTTCCTCAAATAATAGTAATGAGTCAACTTGTATTAATAATTCCAATGACTCACTACAGATTTTACAACTGAATTATAATAAAATTTTCCAATGTATAAAAATTAGAAATCTATATATATGATGCTTCTTTAGCATATAAATTTTAATACACAAAGTTATACATTTCTAAGTTATTAATGGTATGGGATTTTAAATTGATGTTATCTTTTATAAATCCGAGAAACCATAGCAATTCCATTTATTTTGAAATAATTAGAATGCAATACTTTTATTTACATTTAGGATGTAATACTTTTCTTTTCTTTTTATTGGAGTTTTATTTAAATTTAAATTTAATTAGATTATAGCTTCTGATATATTTCAAAATTCAAAAATGTAATGAAAAAATAAAATAAAACAATTGATTTTTCATTTTCAAAATATTCAAAAACCTACAATCCCAGTAAAAAAATAACTACTAATATCTATAATTTATTCAAATAGTCTCTATTCCTCTTGTTCAGATGACAAACAATGTCTATAATCACAAATGCTTCCCTGCGTGGAAGAAACCCTAAATGATTTTCCAAGTCCTCTAATCATTTTGATATTTATCTGTTTAAGTGAGGGGACGATAAGAAACTTTTGGGATATTGTTTTCTTTCTAAGTCTCTGCATGTATCCGTTGATGTCGATTGAATATTTTTTTCTTTGATCTCTACTCCTCTTGTTTAGATTGCCAACAATCTGTATAATCACAAATGCCTCTGCACATGGAAGAAACCCCAAATGCTTTTGCAAGTCATCTAATTATTGTGATATTTATCTCTTTCAATGAGGGGAAGACAAGAAACTCTTGGGATATTATTTTCTTTCTAATTCTCTACATGTATACATTGATGTCGATTGAAATTTGTTGGCCTTGATCTCTACAAAGGTGTTGTAGCAAAATCCAACAGTGTTTTCTGAACACTGCTCCAATGACAACATGAAAAAGGAAAATTAAATATGAATTTGAAACCCTCATTCCATTCCTTTTGATGATGGTTTTCCCAATGGTTGAGCTCAAATGAATCAAACTCAAAACGAACTTGAGATAATAATTCTATTCCTTTCGATCAGATTCTTCTAACTAAAACCCTTATTTAGTGCCTTTGGACGATAGCCATTCCCTATAGTTGAGGCTTGAATATTTCCACAATGCTCCTTTCCATAAAACTAGTTCGCAAATAATGAATTAGTCCATTGGTGAAAGTTTTAGAAAAACATGAAAAAGTGAACTCTCTAAAAATAGAACTCACCTAATGTTGCCATTATATCTTCAAATGTGCCATCGTACATATAAACACTTTGAATGAGGATCTGAGGCCATTGATTACAACATGGACATGACTTTCCTTTAACTACAATTCGAATACATCAGTTCAAACCAAAGTTACACTTTGTTACATCTATTCACTTAGTAGGTCTAGAAGAGAATCCGATATTGAATTTGACAACATTTTTGGAGAGATGCTCTATTGCTTATCACTGGCCCTACTTGCCCCATGAATTTCTAGAGATTTTGTGAAAAAATGAATGATAATGTAAAACATGCAATATATTTGGAAAATAAATCGAATTACCAAATTGAAAAATTTTGAACTATCAAACTAAAATTACTTGGATTATCATTTTTTATTTTGAGGATTTGAATCGTGAAGAAAGTTTTTGTCTCTTGTTCACATTGGAAAAAAATCCCATTCCATCTTCATATGTCAATGGAAAAATTGAAATGAGGAGGAACATCGTCCTCATGATGAGATGGGATGATGAAAAATTGTTTAAATTGAAGGGCATATAATTATACACATGTTTCTCACTATGCTAAAAGTACATTGTCTTCTCGTATTTTGTGGCATGCTAGATTTGTCTTGTAGTCACACTCATAATGTTTGAATTTGACAAGCTAAGAGCACGGTTGGGCCAACCTATTTCCCAACGACTTGAACGTGTATAACATCTAATGGACATCTGCGTGATACCTCTGATTGGCCATCTTCAATTTTTTTTTATATAAAACCCCATAATTATGTAGAAAACACTGGCCATCCATCCATCTGTGAAAGGTTGAAGCTATGAAATACCATGGATTTTTGATTAAGTGACTTTATATTTGAAACCCTAGTCTGGAATTCTCGAGGTTGCAGGGATCCCAGAATGAAACATAGGTGATGTGGAAGACATGGTATTTGAGCTTCTTGGCCCCAAATATTTTCCAAAAGATGATCCAAGGGTTCACATTGTGATTATAATCATTATTTACCAAAATAGACATTGATTCAATGCTATCCCACACTCCTAACCCTATTATCTTCTTCTCATCCAAAGAATCATAGAAGGAACATGACAATATGTCCTTGAGCCGACTGAAGTATGACTTGAGTATGGCCAGGAAGGAGTAGGACAGTATATCTTGTATCTTCCACCTTTCCCTGTACATTATTCTAAGGCTAATAATGTCTCCCAGTGATAAGTGAGCAAAGGGAACCGCTCTACTTATTTCTTGTGAAGTCACCCAGAACCAAACTGAGTCCGCAATTTTTATAGTGCAGGTCATCCCCTTTGTGAACACGACTGCCTAATTATCACGCAAAATCGATTAGTGGTGGCTGATATTTTTTATGATCTCATTTATTGGCATTAGTAAAAGGAAAAAAGTTAACCACCAAAATACATACCTCTGGAAGATTCGGTGCAATCCTGTCGCCACTAGATACCCTTTCCACAGTGAAAACACTACGGCCTGTACCCATAACATACAATACAATCTAATAAATTAAAGAAGGCATAATTTCTGATTTGAAAATTAGAAAATACAAGTATATATCTGTCCTTGATTTATCTTAATCAAGGATGTACCTAACACTAAGAGATATAAAACCTCTTCATACGTAAACCCTTTTAGAATGCTTGTTTAAATTATTGAATAATCAAACACAGAGGAATGCGTTCCCCCAACAACACAGAGAATGAAAAATTATTGCACAAATTAAAATTCACAGACAGACAGTGTAAACACAGGAGAGGAAAAAATTTTGTTTTCTATTCCATCGCACTAACAAAATGAAACTACATGGTGTTTACAAAAAAATGGCTGAAGCCTAAAACTTTAATGCAATTCATTGTTGAATCGGATGTTCAATAACCAATCGTCCTTCTGCCTACGATATGTTGTTTCTATACGAAAACAACTTACAAAACATAAACTGACTAACCTGAAATTTTATTGGTTCCACGCCTGAAACCACATCACATCTGACGCTCCATCGCAAATCGCACATTGGAAATCACAAGTTTGATCATACGTGCGGTACGGGGAAACTTAAATGTTGTGATATGCAATGTGATGTGGCACATATCACATCACAAAACAAACAACTTACATTGTAGGTGCTTATATGTTATCTCCTAAGCTTTGCGATATGTGCTTTACACTTCCCTCCTGAGATTGACACGTGTCTTTTGCGATTGCATTGCAAAGAAAAAAAATAACTTGTGGGCAGTTGGATGGTAGGTTATAAACTTTGCAAAGTGTGTGTTGTGGGCAGCTTAAAAGTTTAAAACAAAAACTTGTGAAGTGCGGTGAGGTTTGTGGGTCCTCCCAGATCGCATCGGCAGAGTTTTAACTTTGCCAAAACGTTTAAGAGTTGCAACTTAAAAGTTCCAGGTTGCGATCAATAGGGAGATAAACTGAGCTGAGTGCAAAGTGCATAATACAAAGCAAATGGAAGAATACAAAGGTTTGTGACGGATTGGTAATGTAGTAAGGTAAGTGGTCGGTCCCACTAATATCGCATTAGTGGAGAAATAAATTTTGGTGGAAGGCTTAAGAGGTAAAACCAAATTTTTGTAGGCGCGAAGTTTGTGGGAAATGTTAAGTCAATGTGGAAAAAGAAATAAATGCAGAGGATGGGCTTTGGGTACTCTGTTTGGATTTTTCGTTAACACCTTTAGATTTTGAAGACTGAAGCTTCGTCCTTCCTTGCACAAAAATTCAATGAAGTTGTGGGCTGTTACCACTTCTTATTCATGGCGGTGGTTGGGAGTAATTCCAACATTTCCTCTTAATCACAAATTCCACCATCAACATTCCCAAACACTGTTTGAGAAAAACAAAACTCTTATGTCCCAATGGCTTTGTGAGAATATCAACAAACTATTCCTCTGACTTGGAATGCTGCAAAACAATTTCACCATTGTTAACGAATTGCCTTATAAAATGATATTTGACATCAATATGCTTTGTTCTTTTGTCAAAAATAGAATTCTTTAATAATTCTATTGTTGATTTATTATCAAAATACATTTTGGTTCCTTTGTCTTTCTCATGAAAAAAATCTCTCATCATCGTTCTCATCCAAACTGCTTGGAATGTTGATCTTGCTACTACATATTCATCTTATGTTGTTGATAATGAAACTATTGGCTGCTTCTTGGAAGCTCATGATATGGCTCTCGATCCCAAATGAAAAATATATCTTGATGTGCTCTTTCTATCATCTACACTTCCAACCCAATAATTGGCAGTGTAACAAATTAACTTAAAATTATTAAATGTGGAGTATAGAACACCATACTCTATTCCATTCACATACCTCAATATGCTCTTGCATGCTTGCCAATGTGTCCCCTTGGATGTCTCCATGAATCTGGATATTAAACTTACTGCATACATTATATCAAGCCTAGATGCAGTCAAATACATTAGACTGCCAACTATGCTCTTGTACAATGTCAGATCGACATTCTTGTTGAAATCTTCCTTGGTCAACATCAACCCCATGATAGTTGGAGTTGTTGTTGCTTTGTTGTTCTACATATATTGAACCTCTTGAAAACTTCTTCAACATATTTTGATTGAGAAATAAAAATTCCCTTTTCATTTTACTTTACTGCTATGCCCAAAAAATACCTTAACAAACCCAATTCCATCATTCCAAACTCAATTTTCATGACTCATTTAAAATTGACAATGAGAGAAACATCATTGCCTTTGTGAAAATAAAATCATCTACATATAAAACAACTATAAGAATTTTACCTTCATTGTGTTTAATGTAGAGTGTGGGTTCACCATCACATTTTTCAAACCCATTGTCCACCAGGTAAGCATCAATCCTGTTGTACCATGCTCTTGGTGCTTGCTTCAGCCCATAAAGAGCTTTCTTCAACCTACAAACTTTGTGTTCTTGACCTTCTATCTCATAGCTATGAGGTTGTTCAAAATACACCTCCTCTTTCTGTACTCGATTCATAATGCTGACTTCACATCCATTTGATAAACTTTCCATTTTTGTTGTGGTGTTATGGACAACACTGTCTGCATTGTCTCCATCCTTGCAACTGGTGCAAAGGTTTCCTCCTAGCCTCTTCCTTGCTGTTGCTTGTAGCCTTTGACAACAAGTCTTGCTTTGCCCCTTTCTATCTTGCCTTCAATATTTCTTTTGGTATTATAGACCCATGTCACTCCAATAACTTATTTTCCTTGTGGGAGGTCCACTAACTCCCATGTGTCATTATTTTCTATTAATTCTATCTCATCATTCATTGATTTAATCCATTTCTCTTCTTTGACTGCATCTTCAAAATGGATTGGGTCATCAAAATGACAAAATAAAGAAAATAAAGAATCCAGACTAACATTACTATTTACTTCTTCTTGCTCATAAATTTCACTTAAATTTTTGAGCTTTGGTCTTCTTGTATTTGCTGAAGATGTGCTTGGAGTTTCACTTGAACTCAAGGGAGTTGTTGATCCCTTTGGTATGCTTGGAGAACCACTTCCTTGGTTTTTCACTGTTTTTCTATTGCTTTCTTGCAGTGTGCTCTGTTGAGCTTGTATAGGTGGAGGAGGAGTCACTGTTGAGGAATTATTTTCTGTAATCAGTTCCTTTTTGTCTTTATGTGAAATACATGTCTTCACATTTACATTGTTCTCTAAGCTTCCATCCCAAGCTTTTTCTTAAATGAACTAAACATCTTTGATGATTATTACCTTCTTTGTTGATGGATTATAGAGCTTCTAAGCCTTTGATTCATCATTGTATCCAGCAAATATACACATCTCCCCCTTGCTGTCCAACTTCTTCCTTAACTGATCTGGGACATGTGCATATCCAACACATCCAAACACTCTCATGTGCGTGAAAACTTGCTTTGTTCCACTTCATTCTTCTTCTAGAACTTGGTTCATAACATGTTTAGTTGGACATCTATTTAAAATGTAAGCTACACAATTTACAGCTTCTTCCCAATACTCATTTGGAAAATGCTTGTCCTTCAACATGCTTATTACCATGTCCATGATTGTTCTATTCTTTCTTTCTGCTAGACCATTTTTTTGAGGTGTATACCTTGTGGTAAACTACTTGTGTATTCCATGCTCCCCGCAGAAATGTAGGAAGTATTTGGAGATATATTCTCCACCTCTGTTAGTTCTCAACACTTTTATGTAATGTTCACTTTTCTTCTAAACAAGAGCTTTGAAGTGGTAGAACTGTTGAAACACTTTAGTTTTCTATTTTAGAAAATAGACCCATGTCTTCCATGTATAATCATTTATAATGTCAACATATAGTGACTGCCAGCTAATGATGGCGTTTGCATTGGTCCACATAAATCCTAGTGGAAAATATCCAAAGCCACCTTTTCCCTTATACTCTTTCCTGCTGGAAATGATTATTTGTGTTGTTTTCCCAAGATGCAACCTTCACATAGGTTGTCTGGTTGCTCTATGAGTGGTAATCCCTTTACCATGCCTGTTCTTTGTAACAAATTCAAACCTCTGAAATTGAGATGTCCAAATCTCAAATGCCATAACCAGTTTTCATCCTTCACTTCTTCTTCAAAGATTTCTTATTTGACTGCTGCTACAACACCTCCTTCCTTCAAGTCTGATCTGATCTTGAGAGGAAACATCCTATTCCTCTTCATGTGCGCTTTTGCAATGACTTGTCTACATGGAGGTATATTCATGATTGTGCACACATCATTCTTAAAAAAACCATTTTAGCCCTTACTCATGAGCTGTCCAATGATTAGAAGGTTACATTTCAAGAGAGGTACATAATATACATCTGGCACAAACTTCTTCTCTCCCTTCTTTGTCAATATTTTTACTCTTCCATTCCCCATGATAGAGACCTTGCTATCAGTCCTCGTTGTCACTTAAAATTTTATACTGTCATCTCGATTGGAAAAAATTTCTATGTTTCCAGTCATATGGTTACTACAACCTGAATCTAAGAACCATAAATCTTCTTGTTTTTCTCGTGCTACACTACATGTTAAAAGTACATTTCCTTGGTTTTGATTTTCCTTTGTAAAATTTACAGTAGGTTTTTGACCCATGTCATTTTTCTTCTTTCTACATTCATTAGCATAATTCTTATACTTTTTCAATAGTGACATTGGACTTGAGATTTATCATACCTCTGTCCTTGTGATTTATTTTTTCTTGAGCCTTCGCTTATATTTTGGTTGTTGCCCCTTCCACTTGTGCTTGCAGGGCTGCTTTTTCCACATCTCTGTGGGCTTCTTCCTCTCCCTCAATAGTTTGATCTTACTCGAACTCTACCTCAACCAAAAGACATTTGTGTATTAAATGCATGCTCGAATGAGGAGTTTTTTTCTCTGTTCAGTCTGTGCTCATGAGACATCGATGATGCATGAAGCTCATCCACTGAAAATTGTGAGAGGTCCTTTGTCTCTTCTATGGCCACTACTATGGCATCAAACCTTGATGGTAGAATTATTAAGATTTTATCCACTATTCTCCTTTTTTCAAGTGTCTCTCCATGAGACCTTATCTGGGTAACCAACCCAATCATATTTGTAGAGAATGAATCTATGTTATCAGACTCTTTTATTCAAAGAGTTTCAAAATCTGTTCTCATCATTTGAAGTTTTGATGTCTTCACCTTTTCCATGCCTTGATAGGCTGTCTGGAGGGTATCCCATGCCTCCTTAGACTTTCTTGCTGCTGCAATCCTTGGGAAAATACTCTCATGTACTGTTTGGAAAATATAGAAGAGGGCTTTGGAGTCCTTTTTCCTATTTTCTTTCAACAAATCTCTTTGTGCTTGTCTCAAAGCATTAAGTGTTGTTGCATCTACTAGTTCTTAGAATCCATTTTCCACCAATTCCCAAATATATTGTGATGAGAACAGGGCCTTCATTGTAATAGCCCAATAATCATAATTGTTCCAATTGAACTATGGTAGTTGGGGATTTTTAAGGCTTGTCCCTACTGCTGCCATCTTGAGTGTGTAAACAAAAACTTCCTAAATGTTGTAAAAGCTTTCTTGCTCCTCGAGACTTCCACTTCTACAAACAATATTACAACCTCTTCAATAAAGAGAGCTCGATCTTTCATTGAGAGTCTAGACCTGCTTCGATACCATGTTGAAATTCTTGAATAATCAAACACAAAGGAATGTGTTCCCCCGAAAACAGATAGATGCAAAATCACTGTGGAAATTAAAATTCACAGATAGACAATGTAAATAAAGGAGAGGAACAAATTTCGTTTTCTATTCCATCACACTAATAAAATGAAATTACATGGTGTTTATAAAAAAATGGCCGAAGCCTAAAACTTTAATGTGATTCATTGCTGAATCAGAAATTAAACTACCAATTGTCCTTCTGCATGTGATCTATTGTTTCTACATGAAAAAAATATACAAACCATAAACTGGAGGACCAGAAATTTTATTGGTTTCTCTTCTGAAACCACAATGCATCTGATGCTCCATCGCAAATCTCACATTAGCGATCACAACTTTTAATCATATGTGTGATACGAGAAAAACTTAAATCTTGCGATATGTGATGTGACGTGGTACATATCGCATCGTAAAACAAACAACTTAACTTACGGGCACTTATCCGTTATCTCCTGAGATTTGTGATGTGGGGTTTGCACTTCCCTCCTAAGCTTGACATGTGTCTTTTGCGATCGCATCTCAAACAAAACAAAATAACTTGTGGGCGGTTGGATGGTAAGTTATAAACTTTGCAAAGTGTGCACTGCAAGTGGCTTAAAAGGTATAAAAAAAGAACTTGTGAAGTGCGGTGAGGTTTGTGGGTCCCGCCAGATCACATCGGCGAAGTTTTAACTTTGGCGAAACATTTAAGAGTTGCAACTTAAAAGTTGTGGTATGTGATCCGTGGGGAGATAAACTGCGGTGAGTGTGAACTACATAATAAAAAGGAAATGGTGGAATACAAAGGTTTGTGGCGAATTAGTAATTCGGTAAGGTAAGTGGTGCGTCTCGTCGATATCGCATCGGCAGGGAAATAGCTTTTGGTGGAAGGCTTAATAGATAAACCAAAAATGTTGTGGACAAGAAGTTTGCGGAAACGGTAAGTCATTGCAGAAAAAAAAAAAAATGCAGAGGATGGGCTTTGGATACTTTGTTTTGATTTTTCTTGAGCTCCTTAAGATTTTGAGGACTGAAACTTTGTCCTTCCCTGAACAAAAATTCGATGAAGTTGTGAGCTGCTGCCACTGCTTATTCATGGCGGTGGTTGGGAATAGTTCCAACAACGTTGAGTGTTAAATGTGTACCCATGATTGTTCGAGGCTCTTCAGAATGGCGACGTCAATCTCGTTTCCTTTTTCTAGCATAGCAGCCACTCTAGCCATGTGCGTGACTGCGTCATTAATGTCGCAGCCATTGTGAGGCTTGTATATTGCAAATGAAATCCACATTCTACATTGAGATTGGCTCTGCTGCAGCTCGTTATAAGAGGAAGGATAGTTCATCATTTTAGTTCTTGGACGGGAGGGGATGATCTCTGGTTCGCTAGATGTGTGTATAAGGAAATGTCAATGGGAGGGTGTATGTTGCGTTAGCAACCATTATTGGCGTGACAAAAGAGACCATGCATCACATAGACGCATAATACCATCTCTAACCGGGGCGAATAGTTTGTATGTAGTGAAAATAGAGATCCCTCACTGGTCGTATAAATTCAAATTTTCAAACACTAATTTGTAGACGAATGGAAAAAGGCCACGTTGATCATAATAAAAAATAGTTAGAAATATAAGATTAAAAATGTTTCCGTGTAATACAATTTAAAGACCTTGAAATCAAATAACTTGTAATAATTGTTGATGGTATATATGGTAAAGTAGGTATAAGTAGTAAGAAAGTTTTAAAATTGAAAATAACAAATATATTTTATAATTGTTATAATGGGAATAATGCGACCACTTTTATTCATGTTGAGTGTTAGGGTTGAGCGGTTGGTATTGAAAACACACAACTTATAATAACGATTGAAGAATGTATTTATGGAAAAGTAGATACAACTTGTTAGGGAATTTAAAATTGAAAATAATAAATATATTTTAAGTGGGAATAACGAGACCACCCTTGCTCAATCATTTAAGTGTTAGGGCTGAGCGGTTGGTATTGTGTAGTGTTTATAGAAAGTGACTTTACAACTTTATTATATGTGATATCATGTGATTGTTCAAGTAGTTCAAAAGATAGGATAAAATATAGTAGTACGTTTAAATTGTGTTTTTCAATGTATAATCAAATTTCAGTAACAAAATTTTAAGTGGTTAGAAAACAGATAATTTATTAATTTATATTAATGAATTTGATGAATGTAATTATGGTTAATTACATATGATAAAAATTGAAAATTGAAAATATTATGTATATTTTATATGGGACAATTGAATTATTTTTATTCATTTATTACTAAGAGTGTTAGGGTTGATGGATGCTTGACTCCATTAATTAGTAATTAGTAATGTAACATTTAAACAAAGTTATTTTACATTCTACATTGTTAGAAAAATGATGTGATTGTTTGAATGGTTAGAAAAATAATATACAAAATTATAGTTAAAGCATGTTTGGTAATCTATAATAAAATTTTAATAATGAAAATTAAATCTGTGGAAAACAAACATTCTATATTAATTGTTATGAAATTAATATATTTATAATAAAATAGATGTGATTGATAGGAAATTTAAAATTGAAAATATTAAATATATTTTAAATATAGAAAGGATATGAATTTTTTATTTGAAAGATTAAAGCTTTAATAATAAGATTTAAAAGAATTTGAAATCCAACAACCTGTATAGTTTTTTAAGAAATTAATATATTTATAATACAGAAATATAATTCAAAGGGTATTTAAAATTTAAAATAGTAATATATATTTTAAAATATAAAACTAATATGATTTTTTTTGAATGGTTATAAGTAATTTTTTTTTTGAAGTATTATTTATCTAACATATAAATAAATCTGATATAAGAGTTTAATATTTTATCTAATAATGATTTTAAGTATATTATTTATTTATTTATTATTTAATATTTATATTTTTTGTAATAATATAATAAGAAGGTTGATGTAAATATTGTTTTATAAATAACTTATATCATAATTAAGTTTTGAAAAAATTATACAAAATTGGAGTACACTCCATTAAATTTGTAAATTCATTTACTGTTGGAGTTACCTCCATTAAATTTATAAATTTATTATTTTTATGAAATTAATATATTTATAATAAAGTTGATGTGATTTATAAGAAATTTAAAATTGAAAATATTAAATATATTTCAAAATATACTAAGGATATGATTTTTTTATTTGAAAGGTTATAGTTTTAATAATGAGATTTAAAAGAAATTGAAAACCAACAATCTATATAAATTGTTATGAAATTAATATATTTATAATAAAGAAGATACAATTGAAAATTATTAAAAATTGAAAATATTAAAAATATTTTAAAATATAAAAAGAATATGATTTTTCTTATTTTTTAAATGGTCATATGTAATTTTTTTATGTGTTATTTATATAACATATAAATAAATATCATATAAGAATTTAATATTTTATCTAATAATGATCTTAAGAATATTTATTTATTTATTTATTATTACAATATATATTTGAAAAATAAATAAATATAATTTTAATATATATATATATATATATTTTTAATAATATAATAAGAAGGTGTATGTAAATATTGTTTTATAAATAACTTAGATCATAATTAGGTTTTGAAAAATTTATACAAAATGGAGTGGACTCCATTAAGTTTATAAATTCATATACTATTGGAGTTAGCTCCACCAACTTTATATATTTATGTAAAATTGCAATATATGTAACTAAATTTTCAACTTCTATGTTTCCTCTTCTAGTTAGGGTTGTGCTTGTAATCCATTCTATGTGTTGTTATGTCAAAGCATGTAAACAAAGAGGAGTAATAGTAAACACTATCCAAAATCCCTCTTAGGAGTTTTAAATTATTCTCTCTTTAAAATTTTCAAATATGCATATTTTCATATGTATTGTTTAATAAATTAATGTGGTGGATAGAAACTCTAGTTGCTACAAATTTTTAGGTGTAAATAGATACAGAGGTCATACCTTACAAGAAATAAGAACCTTGTAATGTAACATTGGATATGGAAAATGCCTATGTATATTCATGCATATATATTAATTCAAACATAAATAGACATGTATATAGTGCATGTCATTGCATGTGTTGGAAAAAGGCTATTTTCCATGTAGGCCTAGTCTAATTAGGTCAACCCTTCCACCCTAACATCATGGCATGCAACGTTTATGATAGCATTCAAGGTTAGAGTCTTAAGATGACAACATTATTTGATGTAAAAAATTTCACAAGCACTAAGTTTCCTAGCTCACAAGAATGCTCTAATGCTTGTACTCGTCCACTGTAATATTTTTTTCTTGATAATATCGACACACATATTAATTTGTGTTCATGCATACTTCAAAATTTATGACCACTCACCAACATCATATGTGCCAATTTTTAGTGTTATATGTGCCATGAATTCCCAGTAGTTTGAGAATTGTTATGGAACCCTAATTAGTTTCATGTTGATATCGTAGCACACCCACAACACAAAAGAGAAATAAAGAGAAAACCTAAAAACCTTAGGAAATTGAACCTTAATCTTGTAAGTGGGATTTAGTGTTATAGATACAACACATAACTTAGTTAGTAACTAGAAATTATGCGTTATATTTTTATCTCATATTATTTTCCACAAATCAGTCCAACAAGATTTTATAGCTTATTTTGAAGTAGAAGAAAAAAACTTGTGTTTTCTCTGACATAGCAATTACTGCATTAACATTAGTAGCTTCAGTATTACATACCATGTATTTGAATACAAATCACCTATAAGATGCAAAGGATAATGTATAAATTCTCCTCTCTATTAATATAAAAACCCTTAATGTATGACAACACCTTACAAATAATCCTTTTATGTAAGGAATACACTCCTATTCATCTTCCTCTTTAGTGGGAAACCTCTGAATGACCTAAAATCTAAGTACAATGATCTTCCACACTCTCATAAGGAAGAATTTATCATTTTTTAAATTTATCAAAAGAAACCCAATCAGACAACCTCCTAAGTGCCTAGTTCACCTTCTTTAATAAGGCTCCATTAATTTTACTCAATGTTAAATACCACAGTAAACCTTATTTAATATTATAGTTGTCCTAGTCCACACTACATTGAATTATCTCCACTATTATTACTCTGCTATGGGCCCCTCATCTAACATTACATTCCTAAGGAGAATCTCAACATTAAAAGACACTTGAATTATTTAAAAACCTAGTCAATATTTATTCCATGGTAATACATACACCTGAACATAATAATGCTGCTAAAAGATGGAAAATGCATTGTAAACTTTTTAAGACCTTAGCAAGGCCAACTACACTTAATGTGTAGATTTATTCCAGCTTTAAAAATAATTTCAACTTAAGCTCTTTTTAATAACCTCGTTCTTTCCTTCGTTATATTGAAACTAATTTCAATTTGATATCATTTAAAACTCTTTATTTTATCTTAACTAAATAGCATTAAATTATATAATTTCATTATCTAATAAAAAAATTAATTATAAAATTTTAACTATTCCCATTTCATAATTAAAAAAAAAAAATCCAATACCTCCAAACCATAAATAAATAAAAGGAACTTGGCTTTCACCTTAACTCATTTGAGATACCGAAACATACATATTAAAGGAATATTTCCGAGAAATCTAGTTTGTTTCAAAGTTGATTAAGAATGGACATACATATTGCTTAATATTTGTAGGGAATGGAGATACACGTTAGCTAAACGACCATGTTTGTTAGGTTCGGTGAACCATAAATAAATAAAAGGAACTTGGCTTTCACCTTAACTCATTTGAGATACCTAAACATACATATTAAAGGAATATTTCTGAGAAATCTAGTTTGTCTCAAAGTTGTTTAAGAATGGACATACATATTGCTTAATATTTGTAGGGAATGGAGATACACGTTAGCTAAACGACCATGTTGGTTAGGTTCGGTGAGATAATGACTCGAAATTTAAGAAATAATGTTATAAAATCGTTTTCGATATTTGTCCTAACGACTCCTTGACTTTACGAGTCAATCACGTATAAAAATGTAAACATGATGTGAAAATGGCATGAAAAAGCCAGTGCAAGGACTATCCATGAGAGAATAATGATTATGATACTTGTCTTTAATGTTGCGTTTCAACTGATTAAATTGATGAAAGCCTTGGTTTTCCCAACAATAAAGTACATTACTATTTAACGTGAGCAATGAAAGGGATCTCGATATAATAACATTCATTTTTTCAGTTAAGAAAAATAAGAATAATTGATGAAGAGATTTTATGAAGTTTAAGGTCTTATAATTACGATTATCACTTAGTATTTAGTATTTTAATTATATAACCGTGAGGTAAAAACTATTTATTATTATATGATTTATTAAAAAATAGGAATAATTCATGATGCGACTTTATGAAGTTTAACGTCTTATAATTACAATTATCACATGAGATTAAGTATTTTAATTATATAATTGTGAGTTTGGAAATTTTTATTATTATATGATTTATTAAGATGGTTACTTATAGTTTGTTATTTGTGAGTTAAAATTTTATGTAAAAATATTATTTAGTATATGATTTAAGGTACGTTTGGTAATTTGGTTATTAATATTATTTTATTGTTATTTGAAATTTAAGAATATTTATGATAACATATTATTAAAGGAATTAATTTTTTTTAAGTAAGAATTATATAATTAAAGAATACATATGACATGATTTTGTTTATAATTATAAATAATTATTGTGTTTACAAGCGTTTTCTAATTCACTGTGGAAAATATGTTGTAATTATTCTTTTTTATTTTACACTTTTGTAATTTATTTTATTTTCTTAGAATGTTTTCTGAATTGATTACATAATCACTATCAAATGAGATATTATGATTCAGTCAAATAACACGAGAGAAAAATTTAAAATAAAATAAAATTTAAAATAAATAATAATTATAATTAGTAATAAAACATTTTGAATGGGTCAAATCATATTTTAAAAAATAAAATATATAGATTAGTAATTACAATTATATTACAATTATAATTAATAATTAAATCAACTTAAGATTTATTTCAATTTTAATTTTGGATAATCTAACTTATAGAATAGTATTTTTCACAACATTTATTGGTTAATTTTAATTAAAATTATGTAAAGTTTTTTAAAAAGTTGAATTTAAATTGTTTAATTGAAGAATTTTTATAAAGTTTAAGAATTTGCAATTAAAATTATCACTTGGGGTTAGTATTTTAATTATATAATTGTGAAGTCGGAACTATTTATTATTATATAATTTATTAAGATTGTTACTTTTACTTTATTATTTTAACATAGTTGAAAATTTATGTAAATATATTATTTAGTGTATGATTTAATTTAATTCTAAATAGTGTAATTTCATTATAAATGTTATTCTATTTTTATTTGAAGTTTAAAAATATATAATTATATTTATGAAAATGTATCAGTAATGTAATTAAATATTTTTATTTTTAGTAAGAATTATATAATTGATGATAAATATTATATCATTTTGGTTAAAATTATAAAGAATTATTGTGTTGAGAGGTGTTTTAGTTTAGTATGGAAGATATGTTGTAATTTCGTATCTCGTTCTATTAAATATTATGACTTAGTAATATTATATCAAAGAAAAAATTAAAATAAAATAAAATTTAACATAAATAATAATTATAAATAGTAATAAAAAAATTTGCCTCATCAATTTACATAAAAATAAAATAAAATACAAAAAACAATAATTATAATTATATTATAACTATAATTAATAAATAAATATGCTTGAGATTCATCTTAATTTTGAATCTACATAGTCTAACTTATAGAGGAATTGGTCTTTATTAGGGCATTTTTCAGTTAACTTGTTTAATTTGCAGAATTCAGAGTGCTAAACCCATTTATGGGTTCAAAAAATTATTTTAAATAACAAAACATAAATGATATTTCTTCTATAAGTTAGTGAAAAAAGATATTTGTTCTATAAGTTAATCTACACCATTATGATTCTACCAAGAGTGGATACATATCTAATCTCTTGATGTGAAAACCAGTTTTAAAGTGAAAAGAGATTTGATCCCCATCAAATCTTGGTACAACTTGAATTAAGATAGATCGAAGATGTTATAATTCAAGGATAAATATTATATGATTTTGTTTAAAACTACAAAATTGGATTATTAACCATCATATATATATTTTAAATAAGAATATATCAATATTGAGAAGGATTCAATTTCTTAAAATGTAAATTTTGTTATCATTCAATTTTTCTATTAAATTATTAAAAAAATTCAACTCAACAAATTTGATTTCTCTCGGTTTGAGAAATCTAGACATATTTACCCTAGTTTACTTTTTTGGGGATATATATATATATATATGGGGTTATCTAACATCACTTAACACCATATCTCATTAGGAATATGTAGAGAAACTTGCTACTATCCCCAAATTCTGTTGTATAAAACATAGCTACTGAGTTTTAAGGAAAAAAATATAATTGAATCACGTACCCTACAGTAGTCTCTTTATTACAAGGTTTTAAATATATAATTACATAATTTTCAGTTCAAAATTAGGTAACTATGTTCACAGACCATATGTTAAAAGAAATAATTATAGAGTTTCAAGAAGCAATGGGCCATTGAATAAATTAATTCATGTATCACAGTAAAATCACATGATGTTATCCCAATTATAATAATTAAATGGTTTCAAGGCATACCTAAGAAACTATTCCACATATTAAATGATTTTATTTAATTTTACCAAAATCCACTTGATACCATCCAATCATATAATACTTTTAAACATATTACCAATTTCTAAATATAAACTAGCCTACATCCATTTTAAATATAGTTCTACCAAGCGCCTAGAGGGATCAAATCTCTTTTTAATCTAAAAGAGGTTTGAATCTCAATATATTTGATCCATGTTTGTGCTTTGTAGATAAGAGTTAAGATGCATATAGGTTAGTTTGATTTCCCCTTCCAATGAATACCACAGGTCAATACCAAGGGTCATTTTTATTTTATTTTTATAGGGTTATTTTTATTATTTTATTTATTTTGAAAAATCTAAAATGTTTACAATACATTCCATAAGACCTTGTCCTCGAGTGAGAGAAAGGAGTGAAGACCAGTCATCCTTCACCCATGGATTAAAAAATAAAATTTTAGTACCAGGACCGCTCAGTAGACCATTTTAGACACGAAGAGCTGAAAATAGTAAGTCAAAAAACAACATAAATAGGTCAGCTGTACAGGTCTTCGAACAAGGAGAAACACTCGATAGATAGTGACAATGGCGAATAACCATCCAAAATACAGCCTCTCCATGAGGGAGGAAACAACCAAAAATCCCATATTTAAAAAGTATGAAGATTTAAATTAAGTCCACAAAAATGTAAAATGAGGAATATGTTTTCAAAAAACTGAAGAGAGATATATACATCAACTCCAGGAGATATAGTACTGTTGGAGTATAAATTAAAATGAAGAAAAATTGTAAATGAGGGGTATGAGGGGAGGCCCTCCATCAGTATTGTCTGGTACTTGATACACGGAAAAGAAGACCATTTTTTTCTTCTATTGCCCACGAGCCCTGAACCTGTCTAAGACCGATCTTAGACAAATCGCTGGCATGCTGGTTCTGTTCCCGCGACCAAACAAGAGTCGATCACCCCGGGAAATTAATGGAGTGCTAAAGAGCCTGACACCCCAACAAAGGGACCTTCACACCTTCCCAAAGAAAAAAATGAAAAAAGTAATAGTAAAGTGTGTAGGGCTTAAACTAAATTAGCCACCGTTATACCTCAAAACCTCCAAACCGCGAAGAAACTAACAGGAAATCCATCGCGTGTAAAAAGGAGGGTTAATATAATCAAGCCGAGTCCAAAGGATGCACCAATTGGTGGCTCACTCTAATGAACAACTGAGCCCTCCCAACATCACTGGCCCTCTTGTAAAGTAAGGTTTTATAATTTATAAAAATGTGTTATGTTAATGTGTTTTTTTAAAAGTATATTTCATTATAGTATTTATAAATTATAATGAAAACGTTTACAATATATTTAAATTATAATAATTTTAATAAATGATAACTTCGAATTTATTTCTACATGTTTGTAAAATTATGTTTTTTAGTATATATAAAACTGCTATGTCAATGTGTTTATTAAATGTAATGTGTTTTGTGTTACAATATAATTATTTTAGGTCTCTAGCTAACCATATTTCGGCCACACATAAAAGATGCTCTTGGAATGTAAGAAAGTTTCAAATTTTCACCTTCAGGATGCACTATTATGTCACCTAGGACACCTTGTGCTTCCTTCAAGTGAGGATGACAAGATGGTTTGGGAAGCGCACTACAGTCTGGTCACTAGGAATTTTGTGGTCGAGAAAATAGTGGTAGTACTACATAAGTATTTCTATTGGCAGAAATTTTGACAAGATGTCGTGAACTAAATTAGATCCGACACTACTTATGACATTTCCAAATCGACCATCAAGGAGCAAGGTCTCTATACTACACTTCCTACCCCTAGTTGAACTTGGGAATCCATCTCCATCGATTACATGTCGGACCTTCCTTATACTAAGCATGGTAACGATTGTGTTTTTTTGGTCATCGATAGATTCTCAAAGATGTCCATTATGGTGGCCTGTAAGAAGAATATTAGAGCAAAAGCCACTACTAAAATATTATTTGAATGAGTGTGGGTACTCTCTGGGATCCCAAATTATATAATCTCTAAACAGGGTAGGAGTTTCCTCAGTACATTTTGGTGTAGTCTCTGGTTGACGCTGGACACCAAGCTCACCAAGTCCACAACTTTTCATCCTCAAACCGATGGATAGATGGATGTCATCAATAGTATTATCGTACACATATTGCACATGTACAACTCAAATCATCCATGCACATGGAATGAGAGCCTCCCCTGTGTATGGAAAATCAATAACCGAGCTCTCCACATCTCAACTGACCACAACCCCTTCCATGTGGGCTTGGGATTCTAGCCACTATTTCCCATTGACGTAGCCATGAAATTTGTGGCTAGTCAAGCACATTCATCTCATGTCCAGTATAATTTTGACAAGGTGGAAAAATTCATTGAGTGCATTCAACACATATTCCAACAGGTTCATGACATATTGGGCAGAGTAAATGCTAAGTACAAGAAGCGGCATGATCAACACTGGGTGCCACACAACTTCTAGGTGGGAGACAAGGTTTGGTTACATTTGTAGAAGTAGTGCCTCTCTGGACCCCAAAGAAAGCTACACCCACTTCGATATGGTCCATATACCATCACAAAGTCCATGGGAGACAATGATTTTGAGCTTAGAATTCCCGCATTCCTCGTCCTGCACCCAATGTTGAATGTGGATTGCCTTCGGCCATACGTTCCACCATTACTGGACACATCTACATTGCAAAAAAACTCACCCCCACAGAGTTAAATCCAGACTGCGTGGAACAGGTTGAAATCGATCGAATCATGGAAACACAACTTAAAAGCACTTGACAACATAAGATCATATTGTATCAGGTTGTCAAATCTAGTGAACTCCTTCACCAAGGAAAGTGGTTCACCAACGACCTGGTTCAACATAAATTTCCCGACCTCATGGAGGCTCTGCATGCAATGGGGACCATTGCTTCATAAGGGGGGAGGAATGATTGAGCTGGATGTTGGTGGCCACCTACCTATTCAACCTAGTTACTTTCATCAATTTTCTTATTTACTATTTTTAGCAGTTTTTCGGGTCCTGAACTTCCAGGGCCATTTTGAGGCCCTAAATAGTGTTTTTTGGGCATGATTGACGTATCGATTTGAAACCAATCAAATCAAAAAATGTGGTCTTTGGAGATATATTTCCAACCAAGTATTATGCTCTCGAAAATGAGACAATGTGACCAAGTTATGACCCATGAAGTTCGCTTTCCAACTAACCCCCACGGGGCCCATAAACTCTTGGTGTTACATCTCATCGGGTTAGGGTTTTGGTTGTTTATGTTTTCCTCTTATTTTCAAATAAATAATAAAAAGGCCTTTGAGCCTCATCGTAACACTGCTCATAGGCATGTAGCCACCACATCTCTTATTAGAGATAAGCTACCATCACCCAAGCTAGTTTGTTTTCCATTCTGTCTGTAAGCAGTTTTTAGTATTTGATATAAATGAAATGAAGTGTTATTCTTGTTGCATCTCTGCATTTATGTTTATTTATGTATTTTATTGTGTTCCTGCATAGTTCCAGATCAACTTCATCCTCCAAGTCATCAAGGAGGTCAATCTTCTCTTGAAATTCGTGTGCAACCATATGGAACTCTCTTTCCATGGTTGAATCCAAATGGTCAACCTTCTTGATTTTTTCTACAAATGAAGTCGGCAACCTATTTTTAAATGTTTCATTTAATGCATGGAAAACATCTACCACTGATTGTAATTGAAATCTTTATGAAGGGTTCAAAACAAACCACTTATATTAGTTTTTATGAAAGTAATGTATTTATAATCAAGTAGATATCATTCATAAAAAAATTAAAATTGAAAAAATTAAATATATTTCAAAATGTAGAAAGGATATGAATATTTTATTTTGAAAAATTAAATTTTTGATGAAATTTAAAGATATTAAAAAAAAAAACAATGTCTATTAATTATTATGAGATGAATTAAATTATGATAAAGCATATATGATTCATAGCGATATTTTTATTTTCGGGGAAAAATAGAACTTTTCATTATTACTAAAGAGTTACATTGTTTATGAATTTAAGAATTCCATAAGAGATTGATCATCAGTCAGATAACAGATAAAAATTTCCCAAAAATAACTTGGGAAAAAAATTGTCCCAAATCATCAACATTGTAGAAAGTAACTGGCATCAAAAGTAAAATCATCATCATGGCCTCCTCTAAGGGAAACCAACCCAAAAAATAAGCACACATCGAGTCTCAAGAAAATGTGCTCCACTATTTCTAGTAAGAGTTTATATATGTACATCACTATACACAATCTTAGCATATGATTCAAGAAATAAATACCATACAAAAAATAGCACTCATATCAATAAGGTGAAATGTCCAACACACGAACATGCCCACCTTTTTGTTTATTTATAGACGACGTGTCAAGAACCTCTTGAGTGCTAGCTTTAGATAACCTGTCAGCTGAGGAGTTGCCTTCCTTTTAAATGTTCCATACAGTAATAAAAACAGAAGATAACTTTAAAACATGCATTTCTCCAAGAAATGGAACCAAAATATAATTTTGACATCTATAAAAGTTGTTGAATGAGTTAATAAAATTCAAAGAGTCTCCAAATATATGAATAGAATCAATGCCCAAATGGATGAGCCAATATAGAAAGATTTCTAAATTGAACAATTCAAAAAAAAAAATTGTACCAGATCCAATTTCCACAAAAGCACCAAATTCCCAATTGCAGTTTAAATGGACCACCATCCCCCCATCACATCTATTATGTTCATCTCAAGCACCATCAAAAAATTCCCAAGGAATATCATGATTAATCTGTTCAATGGTAATTTTCCTAGGGTGAATGACCTATTCAGTTGAAGGAAACACATAAAATATTGATGCACATTCAGCAGCTACCACCGAGGGAGTGGTAATAGAACCATTGAAAAGAGCCATGTTCCTAGCCAACCATACTCCCAAAGTAATAATAAGAGGTAAATTTCTTAAATTTTCATTAGTTATAAAGTGCCACTAGCCATGGAAAGCATCCGCATAGGTAACCCGATTCCATCGAGAAAGGATACCTAACATGGATAACGTATGCTCCAATTTTTTTTTCGAGAACCTACATTGAAGAAAAAGGTGTTATGTTGTTTCTTC
Organism: Pinus albicaulis; assembly: GCA_034641835.2. NCBI lineage: Eukaryota > Viridiplantae > Streptophyta > Pinopsida > Pinales > Pinaceae > Pinus > Pinus albicaulis. The sequence goes on along the minus strand of CM076584.1, from coordinate 942,762,726 downwards.
AACATCCTTACACATCGAGCAACACATAGGCCCCTAAAAATTCCTTTTTTGTAAAAATTCCCATGTACGCACTCTCTTTTCAAAGAATGCACCATAAAAAAGCCTAGCTTTGGCGCGAAAACTTAGCTTCCATATTTTCTTATACCAACAAACCTGTTCTTCCCATCCCTGAAATTTCATCAAGAATAGATAGCCCACCTTTGGACAGTATATTCCATATTGTGCACAAATGGATCAAAGACAATATGGAAAATATTTTAACCAAACCTTTGATGGAAGAAGCTCCTCTATATAGGTATGCCATTCCTACCACCATTTTTGGGCAATCTAAATTTCCCCTCCTTGTCTCCACCCCTCTTGCCACATTGAGGTGGTCTTAGTTTTCCAATATGATCTAGAAATTAGATCGCGTTTGAATTGAGATCCTCTAATAAATCCATTGAGAGTGCATAATTTCCATTACAAACCAGCCAAGGACCCTTACCTATTATGCACATCTCTCAATTGCCAACATTCTAGGCCAAACCTTCTTCCACTAGACTTAAGGAGACAATGATAGCCTTCCAAATAACTGATGCATTAGGGCGTGATTTACTTTGAAGTTTAATCCAATTTTCCAAAGATATGTGATCAATATATTTCCGTTTGACTACAACAATCCAAATATTATCTTCGATAGAGAGCCTCCTCCCTAAATTTGTTGCAAGAGAGGTATCAAAAGGTCGAATATCCTTTATACCCCATCCCCACCATTCCTTGGGTCTAGCAATTGTTTCCCAGGCCACCCATGGGACGACATGGTACTCCTTTTTCCCAGTCCATAAGAAATTCCCACAAGGTTCCATACCTTAAGAAGGATGCCTTTTGGAACCCAAGATAGTGCTATCCAGTACATTGGGATGGCCATTAGAACATATTGAATAAGCACCAACCTTCCAACTCTTGAAATTCACTCATAGCTCCAAAGGTTTAATACTTTCTTGATTTTTTCCACTAGCACCAACCAATCCTACTTTCCATAACTGTATTAATTTATATAAAAAAACAAGTACTTGAGATTATCCCCTAGGGGTTGACAATAAAAAGGGAAAATGTCTTTAATCCTTCCCAAATCTGATCTCTTCTCTTCGACAAAAACAAAGGAGTATTTTTCCACATTAATAATAATAAATGTGGCTTTCATAAAGAGATTTAAGGAGGATATTAACTGGCCAATATACCCCCTCTTCCCATTTCTAAAAAGGATTATGTCATCCACAAAACATAAATGAGTAATGAAAATTTTTGTTGCAACCTCAATTCCTTTCAGATATCCTCTTCTCTTTACTTATATAAGAAGTTGACTAAGACCTTAAGATGTGAGAAAAAATAAAACAGGAGATAAAGGGACCACTTTTTTGAGCCCCCTCTCACTATGGAAAAGGAAGAACCAACCCCATTAGTCAGAACAACAAAATAAACATTTTTAATACATACCATAATCTAGTCTACAAAATCAATACCAAAAACCAGATGGGTCAACAATAATCTAAAATAATCTGAAATGATACTATCATAAGCTTTTGATAAGTCACTTTTTATAATTAAACCCTTCTTTCTGGCCTATTTGATGTTATGCATTATTTCCTAGGCCACCCCAATTGCTTAATGAATCTGCATGCCATTCAAAAATCCAAATTGTTCTTTAGAAATATTTCTAAAAAGAATACATTTAACCCACAGAGAAATCACTTTTACAATAATTTTATATAGGAAGTTGCAAAAGGAAATAGGTCGAAACTCATCAAAGGATCAAGGAGAATATGATTTAGGAATGAGTTCCAAAAAATTCAAGTTAAAAGGATCATGTATTTGACCCCTAATTCGAGACTCCTCCACCACTCCTACCAGCTCATCCCCCAAGAGCTCAAAAAAATGTTGGAAGAATTCCTCCATCTAGCCATCTGACCATGGACTCTTATATTTTTACATTGATTTAATAACATTTTATACCTCCAGCCTCGATACCGTTTCTATGAGCACTCCATTTTCTTCTTCATCTACATATCGAGGAAAATCTTGGGAAACCCTAATTACTTCAGCAATGGTAGTCCCCTTGGGAGCCATAAAAAGACCTTTAAAGTGATATTTCCCTAATTGAGCCAACTCATTAAAATATTTTTCCTTACCTCCTCCATATTTTTTGAACTCCCAAATAGTGTTGGAACGTTTCCTTCCTATTGCAAAATCTTGAAAAAAAAATTGTATTTTCGTCTCCAAAAGAGAGCTAAATTTCCCAGCTTTTTAACCTCCATTGTTCCTCTTTGTCAGCCAATATTTTCCTTCTTTTAGACTCAAGATTATTTATTTTTATCTTGCTTTGCCTCATTTTCATATCCATCAGCTTCCAAAAGTTCCAAACGCCCCAGTTCATCCCCAATCTTGACCAGGTCACACTCATTTTGTTTAGCTCTTTATCTTTCCCATGACATAGTCCCTTTCTTTAATCAGTTAAGGTTGTTCATAAAAGGTTGTGCAAAGGGTCCTAAATATGGACTCTCCCTAAAGCACCAAATTTGATTTACTAATCTTATGTAATCGGGATCCTTTAACTAACCAACATTAAATTTGAAGGGGCAACCAGGTTTTTTAAAAGGCCCGAAGAACTCCAGCAAAATAGAAATATGATATGAGTCCCCACCCAACCAAACCCATTGTCTAAATCCCGAAAGAAAATTTGAAAAGACTTCATGCAAGATAAATATGTGTAACTCTTGTCCACCTGGTTATCACCCACCCTTCGGTTTCTCCAGGTAGGGGAGGCTCTGATTAAATTTGTATCAATTAGATTTGCATCCTTAATTTTATCAAGAAAAAACTCAACTAAGGGATCAGGTTCTGTCAAAGTAACTCAAATTTTTGCCAAACCAAGAGATAAACTAATATCACCTCCCACAATCAGGTGCTCATCTTGTATGAAATATTTTGACATAAGGTTGTTCCAAACAACTAGCCTATCCAAACAAGGATAGTAAATATTGACAATAGTGAGATCCATATCCAATTCCGAGGAGAAAATTTCCACTCCAATAACTTGGTCGGATCCCCAGGAATTTATCAACTTAATGACCTAAGCGCTAAACCACCAGATATTCCCTTGGAATCCAAGGCCACAAAGGTCCATCTTAGAATCAATTTTGAAAGAGAGGTCGATACCAAAACCCCATGGCCCAAAGTCTCTTGAAGTATAATCACATTAGGCTTATATAGAGAAAAAAGAGCTTCGGGTGCTAGTTTCTTATGGGCGGTATGAAAGCCTCTACAATCGAATGAAAGAAAATTAATTTTTTAACCCCAGTCAGGGACTACATTGCTCTAAGTGCCTCTATTATAGACAAGTGTCTCTCATCCTCTATATCAAACAAGGCCTTCAAATTGGGCTTTTGATATTTTCGTTTTTGAACTTTGGGTTTTCTGAGTTTAGAAGTTAAAGGAATACCTTCTAAACCCCCAAAAATCTCTGCAAGAAGCAATTTTTTTCCCTCAGCCTCAGGTTATAAGGATAGGTTTCAATATTTAACTTTGGATTTTTTATGATGATACTATCCATAACCATTGAAAATGAATTGTTACATTGTTGATTTGATTCTTGAGGCCTGGAAGGACTAGGAAGTTTAATTCTCTTCAACAAAAGATCAAGTTTATCAATGATATAGAAAGAGGAAAGAAGGACAGTACTTGCCGAATCCGAAGTTGATTCAACCATGGTCTGATATGATGGAGCCTAGGTCACAGTAGTAGCCGAAGGTATAACAACCTACACACCCTCGTCATCCATACCTTCGACTGGGTTCGGTCCCTTGTCCTTATCCCATCTCCCATCCTCGGTTTGATCAACACCACTAAAAACAAGATTACCCTCCCGTGACCCAAAATCATACTTGGAAGAAACCTTATGATGCCTCCTCCCACTAATCCTCAGAGGGTAGTCTCTTGCAAAATTTCCATACTTACAAAATATATGGCATCGAAAACGGAGATGCTCATAATTGATCAATTGATAGAAATAATGTTATTCAAGTAAAAATGAATTTTCTCAACCAAAACCATCACGAGGTATGAGTCAAACTAGTTACCAACCATCATCGAGAGCCTTTTTATCTAATAAAGACAAAGCTTCTTCCAAAAATGTGCCCAAAATTCTACCAATTTCTCTAAAAACATCCAATGTCCACAAATGAGGGCGAAAAGTTGCAAACAAACCCAAACATGGATCTTGTCCACCATTTCCCTCTACGCATAAAAAATGAGTGACCATCTTTTTAATAGAATTAGAGTAACGCCAAGCCCCCAGTTCCTACCCAGTACCAATTCTAGAGTCACACAGTTTCAAAATTTTATCATGGTCCAACCCTTTGACAGCATAAACACCTCCACATCCTTTTTTAGGGCCACATTCCATGAGTTCGCTATCCATTCAAAAATGTGCAAAGAAGATAAAAATTTTCCCCTAGCTTGACCGACAAAAATAGACTCTTAGGGTACCAGTTCCCTATTTACTTGAATTTCAACACCTAGAACCATGTCTAGACACTATGAATTTTTTTTTTATCACCTTTCCTTTCTTCCTTTTACCCCATATTTTCCGACACAGATCCAGAGATATAATAAACCCAACGTCTTCTCCTCCAACCCTTTCTTCAGTCCCTTTAACCCAAATCCCCAGGTCTTCACCCACATTATTCTTCCTAGTCAACAAAAATGATTATATCTACTTAGCATCTAATGCGAGAGCCGAGTTTTCCCTTTTTTCCTGTTAAAATCAACCGAGGCTTACTCATACGTTTGAAACAAACCTAACCGAAAACCCACATAACCTCTACCACCCCCTTGTTAAGACCACCATAATCCTCCTAGTGTAGACACCCCCACACCCCTAGAGTTTGAGACCAAGACCATCCTTCTAGGAAGAATAAGCAGGTTCAAAAACCCTCTTCGACTGAAAGATTTCCCACCCCTCGCCTTTAAGATCCCTACCACCATCTTTTCTCGGGCAACCATTCCAGCCACCAAAATCTATTAAACAATATTTTAACCCCACACTAGGCACGAGACCTCTACCAAAAAAAGCATCCTCTATCCCTCCCGACTGAAATACTGACAGAGAATTTTGGTTAAAAATTACCTCCAAAGAGCTGACTGCCAAGACCTACGCCATGAATTTTTGAGAAAAATTCTCATTTTGCACATAACTGTCAGGACCACCAGCAAGATCTTTTATTAAACCCAAGTCAACAACTCCTAGGTTTTTCAAACCCTCCAGTGAGTCCCATGATAGACTTTCCTCCTTCCACATGACAACTAAAGAGGGTGGTGGTAGTGATACCTTCACCAAATTTTGTCGTATTGGCTCCATTCCCCACACTGCAGCAATATCTATAGCGTTCGGCTCTAGATCCACACATTCACATGATTTTACCATTGCAAGCAAGGCTTAACCCATAGAGAAATCATAGTAAACGTTAAATAGACATGGAGGACTAAAAGAACATAAAAAACTTTAAAATTAACCTTACCCCCTCAAATCTGACCACCACATTCATTATTCTTTGGCTAAATGAAAGACCAAATGGAAAAACCCACACCGACCACCGAGTCCGACCATCTACCCTTCCACTGGAGACAACAGGAAAAAAAACGTAACAAACGATAATGGAAACCTTGAAAATGACTGCCTCTAATAGCGAATTGAAAATTGAAAATATTAAATATGTTTTAAAATATATAAAGGATATGAGAGTTTTTACTCTGAAAGGTTATATGGAGGTAAAGTATGTGAAATTTTTTAAATTTATTAATTAAGTTTTTTTTTTATTTTTTTTATTTATTTTTTTTTAAATATTTCCTTATTTGACATGTAAAGAAATCCCATAAACAAATTTAACATCTCATCTAATAATATTATTAAAAATAAATTACATTATATTGGGATCGGCTTTGTGTATGGCAAGATATTTTGTGTAATTTAATTTATTTGTGATTTTATTTTTTTATTTGAGATTTTCATTATTTAATTATAATATTATAGTAAACTATATTAATAATTATAATTTTTTTGGCGAATAATATTATACAATATATAAATATTATTATTATTTTTTAAAATAAGAAAATTTGTTTATTTATAGTATTATAATTAGCTCAATTATATGAAATATTTTTTATTATATTGTATTTATTATAAAAGAAAATTATATTTAAAATTATAACATTCACAATTGCCTCTTAAAGGAAAACACATAGTGCAAGATTAAAATAGCTGTGAAAGAGACAAAGTAGATTACAAATATGATGAGGATTGTTGAATCATATAGTTCATGAATGTTCTTGGAGACCTTTGGGGAAGTTAAGGATGGGGCATAGGTGACTAAGATAAAATTATTGGTCGTTGGTGATTATTAATTATTATGGTGATTCCCATGGATTGTTGGATAATTTTGGGGCAAGAGGATCAAATAACCCCATGAACACATTCAAAGGAAATGTGTGGCCTCCTATGGTGGTTATTAGCATTATGGATGAAGAATTTGATCTGGATTTATTCAAGAATGCAAAAAAATACAAATATAACCATAAATATAAAGATGTAGTGGAAATGTAACTTCATTCCATTAATATCAAATGACTGAAATATGCTTATAGACGGAATCCAAATAAACTAGCTAGGGCATTGGTATCTTATCTCTCATAAGAGATGTGGCAACTATAGGCCTCTCAACTGTGTTACAATGAGGCTCAAATGCCTATTTATTATTAAGAAACAATGGACAACCCTAAACATCCAAAAAACTAATCCTTGGAGATGAAACACCAGACTATGGGTCCCGTCGGGGTAAATTGTTATATCAATCTCTCGGGGTCGTAACTTTGGCATACTATCTCCATTTGACCCACATGATACATCCTTAGAAATATATATCCGAGAACAACAACTATTGACAACAAATATTGAGTCTCCAACACATACTCTTCACACCTTTCATGCCCAAAAAACGACGTTTAGGGCCTCAAACGGCTTCGGAAGTTCACGACTAGAAAAACTACTAAAACTTGTAAATTGTGCTACAATTAAGTGGACTAAAAAACTAAAAGAAACAATGGTGGTGCCCCAAGTGGAATAGGTGGCTGGTCACCAATATCGACCTAGATTAGAAGCAACAACATTCTAAGTCACCTAAAAAAATATTAATGGTTTGACAAGGTAATATCCATTAGATCAACTTGTTCCCAACATTAATTCAAGCATAACTAGGCATGCATCTACAACATGTCACATGTGTTGGAAATGACTATTTTATGTGTAGATCTGCTCCAAGTAGGTCAACCCTTGCACTATAACACCAAAACATGTGACATTCATGTTAGGGTTCAAGGTTAGAGTCTGAAGACAACAATATTATTTTGTGTAAACTATCTCATGTGCACAGAAATTTCTAACCCTTACGCATGATCCAATACTTATGCCCATATACTAAAATATTCTATGCTTAATAAGATATACATGTGCATATATTGAATTGTGCCAGTGCATACTTCAACATAAAAGTCCACTCCTAAACATCATATATGCCAATTGTTAATGTTACATGTGTCATGATTGTGAATCAGATTGAGGATTACAATGGAAGCCTAACTAGTTTCATGAAGATCGTGGTGCACCTACAACATTGAAGAGAAACGAACACAAAATTTAAGCACCTTAGGAAATCGAATATTAATCTTATAAGTGAAAATTTCTTATAGAAACAATGCTCGACATATATAGTAATAAAATTTAATTCTTTTATGGATAGATCTATGTTGTTTATTATTATTCCACAATATATTGAATTACGTCCACTATTATTACTTTACTATGGGTCATTAATCCCTCATTATATTCCTAAGGATAATCCCAATGTTAAGATAAACCTAATCAATGTTTAATCGAAGGTAATTCACACCCCTAAACATACTATTACTACTAAAAGATGACAAACTCATTGTAAACTTTTTGAAACCTTACTAAGCCCAACTACACTTAGCTAACCAAAACTAATTTATCAATTTATTCTAGCTTTAAGAAAAGAATCAAATTAATCTCCCTTTAAAAACCCTTTACTCCTCCTTAACTAAATTATCAAAAATAATTTCAACTTAATATTCTATCTTATAAAAACTATCATTAAATTGTATAATTTCATTTCTTAATACAAACATTAATTATACAAATTTAATAATTCTAATTTAATAATAGTAGTAATAATAAAAACAATAAAATAGCTTCAAGCCACAAATCAATTTGATTAAAAAACCTTCGCTCACCTTAACTTATTTCGGATAACTGAACATATATACTAATTAAAGTCAACTCATTTCCGATACCTAAACATATGTATTAGTTGAAGTTGATTAAGTATGGACATACATATTACTCAGGATATGTAGGTAATGGAGATACACGTTAGTTAGGTTTCGTGACATAATGACTCAAATTTTAAGAAATAATGTTACAAAATCGTTTTGATATTCTTCCTAACAAAAAAGTTAACCTCCTTGACTTAATCACATGTAAAAATGTTAACAAAATGTGAAGATGGCATGAAAAAAATCATTGCAAAGAATATCCTCGAGACAATCATGATCATAATACTCGTCTATAATGTTGCCTTCAAATTATTAAATTTATCTAAGCCTTGCTTTCCCAACAATAAAGTACTTTATTATGAAGTAGTCTTTAAGTCGCACATAAAACTACTTCCTTTACCCTTTAATGTGAAGAAATCGCGGGCTTTTGATATAATATTCTTTTAGAGATAATAATAATCGTGAAGTGGGTGTAGTTGAGTGATAGGAGTCACTATTATCTTTTTTTAATTAAGTTTTTAATGTTTTCTTGGTTAAGGTTGTAGTGTCAATGAAAATTATTAGGGTTTTAATGTTTTCTTCGTCAATGTTTTAGTGTCAATTTAATGAAAATTGATATGCTAATTTTTACATGAAGGGAAAGAATAAGAATAATTGACGAAAATATTTAATATATTGTTCAATAAGACAATAAAGCACACTAAATAATACAATAAAACAAACAAAAAAATAGAAAAAAAAATAATAAATGGGAAAATGTTATGACATCCTCTTTATATAATTGTGAAGTTTATTATTATATGATTTATTAAGATTGTTAATTACATTTTGTTATTTTAACGTGCAAATTAAAAATTTTAACGTGCGTAAATGAATTATTTAGTATGAGGTTTAATTTAAGTGTGAATAATGTATTTTAGCTATAAATGTTATTTTATGTTTATTTTAAGTTTAAAAATACATTATTAAAATAATTAGTAAGAATTATATAAGTGAGGAATAAATATTATATGTATTTGTTTTAAATTATAAAGAATTGTTGTGGAGGGGTTCTTTTCATTTTAGTATAGAATTGTAAATTGTTGTGTGTAGAGGTGTTTTTGAGCCTAGTATAGAATTGTAATGTCTTTGTTATTAAACGTTTTGATTTAGTCAAAATACATAAAAATAAAAATAAAAATAAAATAAATTAGAAATAGGAATTAATACTACAAGTATAATTAATAATGGCATAGTCTAATTTATAGACAAAATATCATTTTTCAGGAAATTGTTTCTTGTGAGATTTCTAAAGACTTTAATTCGGTCTTTTTTGAAAACATTTTTATGGTTAATTTTAATCAAAATCAGACATAGATTTTTAAAAAGCTTTAGTTTTTCCTTTTTTCACTACATTTTTCTGGTTAATTTTAATCAAAATCCAACATAGATAAACTTTTAGTTTAAACTATTTAGCCTAAATCTATCTTAATCCTGAATTTACCAAATACCTAAAGAATAAAATATATCTTCACATAAAAACCACTTTTAAAGCGAAAATATAAATCCCTTTCTACTGGATATATCTAGAATTAATATAAATTTAGACAAATATAATTGAGAAATAAATATTAAATGGTTTTGTTTCAAATAATAAATTAGATTATTAATATATTTTAGACCATATTTTATAGATATTGAGAAGGATGGAATTTCTTAAAATGTAAATGCCTTTATATTTCAATTTAATGTCATGTAATAAAATTACATTCTTTTATATTAAATGATTAAAATATTACACCATATATATATATATATATATATATATATATATATATATATATATATATATATATATATATATATATATATATATCGAAGTGAATTTAGACTAATTTTTTTTTACATGTATTTTTTTTGGTTATCTACCATAATTTAACAACATATCCCTCCCATACGAAAATGTAATGCCTCAATTATCATAATTGCAAGGTTTTAAGACATAGAGAGGAAAATATTTCACATATTATATGATTTTCTTTGATTTTACCAAAATCCACATGACACAATCTAGTCATATAATACATTTAGACATATTATATAATTCTAAATATAATTCATGCTATTTAATCTTAAATTAATCATCATGTTTTAAAATATAAATTAAATTATATATCTCCAATGGGGTGTTGGTTTGGGATAGCCACTTTTGACTGATGCTAGTTGTATAGTGCTTAAAGCGGGGAGGGCGAGACATCAGCCCCTTCACCACCCTAGAGTTAATATATATGAGCTCGTGTGTGTCAATAGTTCATTCTCTCATGTCTCCACTTGTTTCGATGTGATGATGTCTCTCCTCCTCTGGTTATATTCCATCAATAACAATTGTCTATGGTTTTCTACTGCTTCTCTGTGTTATTTTCCTCTGTACCTACTCGCTTCCTTTCCATCCTCTACTCCAGGGTGGTGGTTTTTCATGTCTTCTTCGAGCACGCTCTAAGTGTCTCTCTCTCACCTACTCCTTTTATCGCAAAAACTTTCCTTCATAGGCATGCTCTCGCACACGCTTCTTCTTTGGTTCTGGTTGGATGAATACTTCATAGCCTTTTTCTCTAAGGGTTCTTCCCCTTGGCCACTTGGGGGATGCCTCTGGAGTGCTTGGTGTCATATCCCTCATATTTTCCTTCACAATTCTCGATTCACTACTGGTGTAGTAACTCTGAGGGTGGTAGTTCTAGGTCAAGGGTGGCACTGGTCTCGCATCGTGGCTCTTTCTTTTTGGGGTTCCTCGTCGTAATTCACTCCTTGTTGTTCTAATTTGTCTTGGGTGTTGGGTTCGTATTTCCTTTCAATTTTGTCTCGAGTGCTTGTTTCTTTTTATTTGGTTCTCTCCCATTGGGTTACTTTCTTCCTCTCTGGTTTTTGGCTAGGCTTGTTTGTTTCCAGGTGGTAGACGATATCTCTTTGGGTGGCTCTCTCCTCTAGCTCTGCAAGTGCCCTCTGAGCTCCATTATGAAACCGAGACTCTACTCCTTGCACATAATTTCTCCAGTCAAGTCGGATGGTTGTACCCCTCTCTCTAGGTCTCAAGGTGATGTTATATCTATTTGGGGTGGAAGCTCCATGTGAGGAATGAGACACTCTAGTCATGGTGGCCGTGGTACCCGTCGGCGGTCGTAGCTCGTTGAGTGTTTCCATGGAGGTTTTCTGTCCTAAATTGGTCACGCAATTTGGATGTGGTGTAGAGGCGGCTGGTCACGGGTAGGGATGTCAATGGTTCGACAACTCAAGGCCTCTCAAGACAACGACGTTCTGGGTTAACAGGTTGAACTTCATCCATGAGGACATTACTCTCCTCAGTGATCATTGAATTGGTCTGATATATCTCACCTCATTTGGATGTGCTTATTCAAGCTTGCAGGGAGAAACATAACGTTGTCATGTCAAAATTGTAGTAGCTCTAGTACTTCAAGTGCAATTTTCGTCAGAGGGTGGTCATGGTCTAGCGTGGAAAAAAAATTCTAATGGAAAAGGTTGAAAATTTGGAAACTTGACTTGCTCACTTTGAGAAACATGTCAACTGCATGTATCGCCCTCCACGTCCCCAACGTACTAGGCCAAGAAACCCTGCCTCAATTACCTATGATGACTAATTATGTTCACTCGTGTGTTTCTTGTTCTTTTAATTTTTTGGAATGTTAGGCCTCTGAGGCTCTCGACCTCTAAATTGGAAATTTTTATTTTCTGTATGTTGTATGGTTATCGCATTGGTTAAGAAACCTATTCGAGGTAAGACCATATGGATTTTGACATCCTTGTATATGTATTTTGATTTATAAAAAGTTCAACTTACAAAGAAAAATATGAAAAATATATAATTATAAGATAGATCTTTAATTAATATTAATAATTACATCTTATAAAACATATATCCATATAATTAAGTTTTTTAAACATAAATATAATTATAATTATAAATAATATAGATAAACATAATATATGGTTTAGATGAATGTCTTTCGGATTAATCATATCATTAGAATTTAATAATGTAATTAATACATTCATCTACATTATGGATCAAAAAAGTCTTAAATTAAATAATACATAATTGCAATGCTAAAATATTTTATTTTGTAATCCCAATGAAATACACGATTTTTTTTTTTTCTAGTAAAACTAATTTTATTAAGAGAGTATATGGCACATTATGAAGTTACAATCAAAAGAAGCAAGTAAACAGGAATCTAGAAAAGATAGACTATCCAACTCGGCCCCTGAGAAAAACCATGAAGAGAGCATTGCAATAAGAAAAAAGGAAACAAGAAGTAACAAGGTAACAAAGGGTAAACAAGGGATTCAACCCAGAATGGGTCGAATCATCCATACAACATGTTTTCCCTTTATTTTTATTGAATTTGACCCAACCAATATGAGGCAGCTGAGCGAGAACTATTTGCAGACTGAGCTAGGTTGTTGATGAGGTCTCCTTTTCTGAATCCGAGGGGGAAGACTCATGAGTTATTTTCTGTGAGTTTGGTGGAACATTGGATTCCCCGAGGCTTGCTGAAGGAGGATCTTGTGATTTCTTTGCTTCCTCCCTTTCTGTTTCACCCTCGTTTTCATCTGAGCTGAAGGAATAAACATCATCCATGGGGGGAGGATCACATGGTTTCCAACTTTTGGATTTCATCTTGTGATTTAATTTCTTCTTTTGGGTGAGGAACGAGGGGCAGGAGTTCTGAAGGTGCCCTGTTTGATGGAATTGATAGGATCATAAGGCTATGTTCTCATAGTCCAGGGTCTGAGTCCAAAGGAAGTCCCCAATTTTAAGATTAATATAATCGAGCAGACCTTTGCTCATGTCTATTTCTACATAGATTCTGCCAAAGGTGTATATGGACTTTTGCCCCCTCGAGGGTTCTGTAGCTAGAAAACGGCCTAGAGTATTTCCAATCCCTTGGAATACAACAATGTGCCATAGATGGGTTGGAAGGTTAGGAAGTCTGACCCAAATGGGAAGCTTGGTGATGACTATTGTAGATGGATCAAAATCTGGGAACCAGGGGATGAGGAATAACCCTGCTATTCCCCAAAACCATGGGCCTTCTATTAAAGTTTTTTGGTAGTCTTCGCTGAAAGAAAACACTACAATGAAGAAGCTCTTTGAGCAGAATAAAACCTTGTAGTTGTTGGTCCAGTTGGAGTGGATCCATTGGTAGAGATCTACAGCGCACGACCATAGTCCATTAAATCTGCAAATGATGGAAAAAATTCTATACTTTTGGAATTGATCATCCAACGTTGGATGCAATATTTCTATGGAGGGGATTTCCTCCAGTTTGTCCACCAAAAAATACTTGGGAGCCGTAGCTGGTGGAGTTGATTTCGTGTGTATCTGAGCATGGACAACATCTTTCTAGAAAAAAGTAGGAGCTGTAGATGACTGTCCAGCTGTGCCCCCTCTCAGATGAAGGGTGAAAACAATAGATGTATTTCTTTTAATGCTGTAAAAAGAGAGGGGATAAGGATCCTCAAGTTTTTTACCTTCATAGAGAAGTCTCTGTAATGCTTAAGGAATCCCCAGCCTGTGTTCAAGGTCTTGCATGAGGTCCTGCACTAGATTAGAAGAGCTCACCCAATGTAGCATAGTTTTAATAGAAAGGAGAAAGATCTGGATCTGAAAAGGAACAGAGAGATCAGCAGACTCATGCTTGCCTCTACATATCTGAGAAGAGAGAAAACTGGTACTCTAGTAATCCAGCTTTTCCAGGACTTGCTTCTGGGGTTTGAGAGAAGTTGTAGAATGAGGCAGGCAGCCATGAAAATGTGTGTTTTTTTCCATCCCATGAGGAATCCCTTGCGCCCCTTGCAGGCAGATCCAGATAGCTCAGTAACTGTGAGAGAGAAACTAAAACAGAGTCTGTGAGTTTGATGTGAACATCTACATCTACTAAAAGAGGATCGGCGGGACGGGGTCATATCAGCGGCGTGTTTTTGTGGCAGTGGAGTGCATTTGCTAGTGTTGTTGCAATGGCAGCAGTTCTCTTGGCCGCTGTAAAATCTTCCACGGCGATGGAGTTTGCATGGAGAGCGTCCTCTGTGCTTGCGGCCACTGCAGATATTTTGGAGGTGGTTTTCAACTCGTGTAGGGGGATCCCTCGGTTGGGGGCAACGACTGGTGCCACAGTACTATTTTTCTCGGCCACAACAGTAGACCTGGGAAGTGCGGGTGCTGGAGGGGGAGCTTCAGCGATGGTGACGACAACATCCCTTCATTTTCGTGCAGTAAGAAAATTTTACGTGTTCCCTCTTTCAAGAAATCTCTGAAATGCACAACTATTAAGAAACATTTAAAATTGTATTTTTCCTTGATTTTAAAAGACATCCCAATATAGTGATATAGAGTTCCAGGAAATATATATATGAATATGATTAGGAATGAGAGAGACCAACATCGAATTTCATTTATTTTTTCTTTAAGAAATCCTTAAACATCTATGCATCTTGTGTTATGGCGAAGGCTAGACATGATTTTTTATCCTGGAATATATTTGTAAGTTCTATTTTATTGTATCCTAATTATTTTTGTATAAAATATCACTCAATTAAATACAAATATAATTGATTATGTCCCATGATAATGTAGAAAACAACATTATAGTTTTCCCTTATTGGTCCTAAAGGAAAATTAGACACCATTCCAAAGTAGATATGGTGGAGAGTAGATACACTTGTCCCATCATAGATCTATGGTTCTAAACACATTTCTGTATTAAAAACACCATTCAAAGAAGACATGGGAGTGTACAACCAAATTTCAATCGTTTTTCTTTATTGGGCTTGAGAGTGATGATATTTCTAAAAAAACATCATGTCTTTTAATGATTCCCAAACACATATGTAAAGGGGCACACAGAGGAATAATAATTAATATATTATGCATGATGATCTCAAACAACAAGACGGTTCAAAGATATTTGTATCTACAGAAGAAGAAAAGCCTAAACAGCAATAATCCTAAAAAGCTTCGGCAACAGAGATAAAAAAAAATATATGCATCTAATAAAAAAGAAAAACTTAGAAAACAATAATCCGATAGATATTCAACAACAGGCATCGAAAAGCTTAAATAAAAATATTCCTCAAAAGCTTCAACAACAGGGATTCCCGATAAAAAGGTTGTACCCTGTGTTTCCATCATCAGATGGTTGGCATCACTGATGATGTAACATATAAACCAAATTTGATAATGTAACGTATAAAAAAAAAATCATAAAGAAAATAAGGGGAAGAAAAAAGTTAATTTAAAAAATATTAATAAAATAAATGCTTAAAAAATATTTTTTAAGTCTTAAAATGGTTTATATTTGGTTAAGAGTTTGTTTATTTAATTAAATAAGTTAATTATCATATTTCACAAGAGTGAAAAATTATTTTTTTAGATCACAAAAGTAATTTTTAGAGATAACTAAGATAATTTTAGGTTTTGTGATTTTCTTCAAATAATGGTTATTAGTTGACTTACATTAACAATAAAAAAAATGACTTACTATTAATTTGACAACAAAATTATCATAGTTTTTTCCAAGACAATTTTATAATATTTAAAAATCTATGTATATAATACTTCTTTAACATATAAATTTTAATACTAGCATATCAATTTTAATACATAAAGTTATACCTTTCTAAATTATTAATGATATAAGAGTTAAATTGATGTTATC
The DNA here is from genome assembly GCA_034641835.2 of Pinus albicaulis. NCBI lineage: Eukaryota > Viridiplantae > Streptophyta > Pinopsida > Pinales > Pinaceae > Pinus > Pinus albicaulis. The sequence goes on along the minus strand of CM076584.1, from coordinate 942,746,632 downwards.
ATTTATAAATCCTCATCTAATTTAAGCCACCATTCCAATTGTATTTATCCAAAAATAATTAGGATGCAATACTTTTATTTACATTTAAGATGTAATAACTTTATTTTCTTTTTATTAGTGTTTCATTCAAACTTAATTAGATTATAGCTTCTGATATATTTTAAAATTTAAAAATGTAATAAATAAAATAAAATCTTTCATATTCAGAATATTCAAAAACCTGCAATCCCAATAAAAATGGGTACTAATATCTGTAACTTGTTCAAATAGTCTCTAATCCTCTTGTTCAGATGACCAACCATATTTATAATGATAAATGCCTCCGCACATGGAAAAAACCCTTGATGCTTCCGCAAGTCATCTGATCATTGTGATATTTATTTCTTTGAGTGAGGGGAAGATGAGCAACTCTTGGGATATTGTTTTCTTTCTAAGTCTCTGCATGTATCCATTGATGTCAATTGAAGTTTTTTGGCTTTCATCTCCACCAAATCCAACAATGTTTCGCGAGCTCTGCTACAATGACAACATGAAAAAGGAAAATGAATGATGAATTTGAAACCCTCATTCCATTCCTTTTAATGTTGGTTTTCCCAATGGTTGTGCTCAAGTGAATCGAAGTCAAAACCAATTTTAAATAATCATTCTATTCCTTTCAATCAGTTTATTTTCCCTAAAGCCCTTATTTTGTGCCTGTGGACGGTGAGTCATTCCCTATAGTTGAGAATTGGAGATTTCCAGAGGGTGTTGGAAATTTATGATAATTTCGAACACATAGAGGAAATAATATTTTTAAACCCAAACATAGAGATTAAAAATTATAGAGATGTGGACAGAGAGATGGAGTAAAAATTTCTATTTCATTAAACTTGAAAACTATTACAAAATACAGTATTTCATCAGAACTACAGTTCTGGATTCATCAATATATTCCTCACTGTGTTTTTCATTTGTTTCTTTCACACAATTTTTGTATTGCGGCAACACCCAATATTTTGTTGTGACAACACAGTCACCTTTGCGGCAACACCTAGTTCTAGTTGTGGCAACACACAGAACCGGTTACTTTGCTGCTACACACACAGCTTCAGTTGCGGAAACACATAGTCTTAGTTGCGGCAACACACATAGTTTGCTTTCTTTGTTTTCTAGTCTCTTTGTCTTCACTCTGCATACACATAGCTTCAGCTCTCTACTACTCTCTCTCTCTCTCCCTGCACACTAAAAATACTACTATCTATTACATTATAAAACTCTATGACATAAAACTTTAAAATTCAAAATTCAAATTATGTCCTTTCATGCTCCTTTTTCAAATACAGGTAGATGGGAGGTAACGTGGTGCAGACCGTGATTTGATGGATCGGGAGATGGTTGCTATCATGATGCTAATGTAGGGATTGAAACCCAGAAATTTAATCGGCAGTTGAGTGTAACAAAAAATATCAAGACTTCGCTCCTCCTGCTAAATCAAAAATTTGAATTTATGTCCTTCTTCTGTTTTGTTTGCAGTTGGAATTAATTTCCAACACTCCCCCTTAATTAAAACTATTGTTCTCTTGCATACCCAGACATTCTCTAAGATAATTAAAACTTTTCTGCCCCAATGTTTTTGTCAAAATGTCAACAAATTGTTCCTCAGTTCTGCATTGCTTCAGAATAATTTATCCATTGTTCACTAGCTCCCTAATGTAGTGAAACTTAGCATCTATGTGCTTTGTCCTTTTGTGAAACACAGAATTCTTAGACAATTCTATGGTTGAGCTATCGTCACAATAAATCACTGTGCCTTTTACCTGTTCTTGACATAAACTTCTCAACATTCTTCTTATCCACACTGCTTGACATGTTGTTGTTGTAGCTGCCACATACTCTGACTCTGCTGTAGATAATGCTACAATAGGCTATTTCTTAGAATCCCATGAAATAGCTCTTGAATATATATGAAAAACATAACCAGAAGTACTGTTCCTGTCATCATTACTTCCAACCCAATCACTGTCAGTGTATCAAATTAACTAAGAATTTTCTGAAGTAGTATACAAAATACCATACTCTTTAGTTCCTTTCACATACCTCACAATTCTTTTCGCTGCCTGCCAATGTGCTTCTTTTGGTCTCTTCATGAATCTGGAAATCAAACTAACAACATGCATAATATCAGGCCTAGTTGCAGTCAAATACATAAGGCTGCCAACTATGCTCTTGTACAAGCTAGGATCAAAATCCCTACTGTTGTCCTCTTTGTTGAGTTTCAATCCCATTACTGTGGGTGTTATTGCTGCCTTGCACTCTTGCATATTAAATCTTTCTAAAACTTCGTTAACATACTTTTCTTGTGAGATAAAAATCCCATTTTCATTTTTCTCTACTTCTATTCCTAAGAAGTATCTCAGCAATTCCATATCAGTCATTTCAAATTCATCTTTCATGATTGTTTTAAAATTTTCAATAAGGTAATTATCATTACTTATCAATATCACATCATCAACATATAAAACCACAGTCAGCATATTACCATAATTTTCTTTGATATATAATGTGGGTTCTCCTTCACATTTTTCAAACCCATTCTCCAGTAGATAGGAATCTATCCTACTGTACCATGCTCTTGGTGCTTGCTTTAGCCCATAAAGAGCTTTCTTCAATCTGAAAACTTTGTGCTCTTGGCCATTTTTCTCATAGCCTAGAGGTTGTTCAACATAAACCTCTTCCATCAATACTCCATTTAGGAATGTTGATTTTACATCCATTTCGTAAACCTTCCACTTGTGTTGTGCTGCTATGGACAACACTCCTCTCACTGTTTCCATTCTTTCAACCAGTGCAAAAGTTTCTTCATAATATCTTCCATGTTGCTGCTTATAGCCTTTGACAATAAGTCTGGCCTTGTCTCTTTCTATCTTACCTTCAACATTACTTTTCGTCTTGTAGACCCATTTTACTCCAATAACTTCTTTACCTTTTGGGAGATCAACTAGTTCCCATGTTTTTTTATTCTCTATTGCATTAATTTCTTCATCCATAGCATCTATCCATTTATTATCTTTTATAGCTTCATAAAAATGAATAGGATCATCAACATGACAATACAAAGAAAATAAGGAGTTCATACCTTCATTTTCTGCTTCTTGTTCATAAGTTTCATTTAAATTTCTGAAGTTTGTTCCTCTTTCATTTGGTGTAGTTGTGCTTGAATTAGCACTCAAATTTGCTCCATGTGGTGTGCTTGGAGAAGCACTCTCATTTCTTCTCAAGGGTGTTCTTACTCCTGCTTGAGGTGTCCCTTGCTGTCCTTGTGTTGGTGGAGGTTGTGCTACTGATGAGGTATTATTTTCAGCCACATTTTCCTCATTTTCATCATGAGACAAACAACTTTTAACATTGACTGTTTTCTCAATGCTTCCATCCTATGTTTCTTCTTCAATGAATTGCACATCTCCGCTTATAACAAATTATTTGTGGATGGGTTATATAATCTATATCCCTTGGAGTCTTCACAATATCCAAGGAAGATGCTCTTCTCCCCCTTACTGTCCAACTTCATCCTCAATTGTTCTGGAATGTGTGCATAAGCCACACACCCAAAAACTTTCATGTGGGTGACTCGTTTTCTGCCACTCCATGCTTCTTCTGGAACTTTTTTCATTATAGCTTTTGTTGGGCATCTATTTAAAATATACACAGCACAATTTGTAGCTTCAGCCCAATACTCATTTTGAAAATGTTTTGCCTTTAGCATAGTTCTCACCATTTCCATTATGGTTCGATTCTTCCTTTCAACAACTCCATTTTGTTGGAGTGTGTACATTGTAGTAAACTGCTTGTGTATGCCATTTTCTTTGCAAAAACGCAAAAATTCTTTTGAGATGTACTTACCTCCTCTATCAGTTCTAAGAACTTTGATATGCTTCCCACTCTGTTTCTCTACTAGAGCTTTAAAGTAGAAAAATTTCTCAAAGACTTCCCTTTTATATTTCAAGAAATAAACCCATACTTTCCTTGTGAAATCATCAATTAAGGTTAGCATGTAATTGCTGCCTGGAACTAATGTTGTTTGCATCAGCCCACATAAATCTAAATGAATAATTTCTAAGGGTTCTTTCGCCCTTATGCTCTTCCCTGATGAAAAGTTTTCTCTGTGTTGTTTTCCCAAGATGCAGCCTTCACATAGGCTGTCCAGTTTCTCCATCAATGGTAGTCCTCTTACCATTCCTTTTTTGTTCATCAAATTCAGACCTCCGAAATTGAGATGTCCAAATATCAAGTGCCATAACCAATTCTCATCTTTCACTTCCTTTTGATAGATCTCTTGAGTTACAGATGCTAAATTCTTTCATTTTCCCTTCAAGTCATTATTGAGCTTGAGTGGAAACATTCTATTGCTGGTCATTTGTATTTCAGAAATAATCTTCCTGCTTGGAGGTATATCCATTATTGTGCATTCATCATTTTTAAAAACTACATTGTAACCTTTGTTTATGAGCCGCCCAACGCTCAAAATATTACACTTCAATCTAGGAACATAGTATACGTCTGGCACAAATTTCTGCTCACCATTTCTTGCATAGATACTAACTCTACATTTTTCCTTGACAGAAATCTTAGTATCAGTTCCAGTTGTTCCTACTGATTTAACTTCTTCATCAAGATTGGCAAACATTGCTATGTTTCCAGTCATGTGATTACTACAGCCTAAATCTAAGAACCATACATCATCTTGTCTATCTTGTGCTACATTACATGTTAACAGCACATTATTTGTGCTCTTTTCTTCTCTTGCTACATTAGCATCCTGCCTATTATTCATGTCATTTTTCTTTTTCCTACATTCGTTGGCATAGTGCCCATATGTTTTGCAATAATTACATTGGACTTTGGATTTGTCATACCTTTGTCCTTGAGCATGCTGGTTTCCACCTTGCTGGCTACTGCATTGGCCATGGCTTTGATTCTGACTGTTGCTCCTTCCATGTGAATGTGAAGAGTTGTTTCTTCCTTCTCTGTTTTGGCTTCTGCCTCTTCCTCTTCTTCTACCTTGACCTCTTCCTCTTCCAAAAGGAATTTGGGTCTTGAAGGCATGCTCCAAAGATGAGTTTTCATTTCTACCCAATCTCTGTTAATGATTCATTAGTGATGCATGAAGCTCATCAACTGAAAAATTTGAGAGATCCTTTGTCTCTTCTATGGTGGTGATCATAACATCAAACCTTGAGGGTAAGCTCCTCATCAATTTCTCCACAATCCCACTTTCTTCAAGTGTCTCTCCATGAGACCTTATGTGATTTACCATCCCAATCACATGTGTGAAGAATGAGTCTATGTTATCAGACTCTTTTATACAAAGATTTTCAAAATCTCTCCTCAGCAATTATAGTTTTGTTATCTTCACTTTCTCCATACCCTGAAAGGCTATCTTCAGAGTATCCTGTGCATCCTTGGATTTATTAGCTGATGCTATCCTTGGAAACACACTCTCATGTACTGCTTGATAGAGATAGAAGAGGGCCTTAGAGTCCTTATTTCTATTGCTCTTAAATAAATCCTTCTCTTCCTGTGTTAAGGCATTAAAGGCCTACTCATCAACTGGTTCTTAAAAAATATCTTCAACAAATTCCCATAAGTCCTGAGAGGAAAATAGGGCTGTCATGGTAATGGTCCAATAATCATATCTCTTCCCATTAAATTGGGGAAGCTGAGTACTTCCAATACTCATATTAGTACTTGGTCCAGCCATTGCTTATAAACTGAGCTCTTAAATAAACTTGACTATGTTTTTTTTAAACAGACTGTCTTTCCTTCTTTTAAGGACAAAAATCTGTCTCTGAGGACTTCTCTTTTAAACAAAACAACAACTCTATTTTTTTTTTTTGAAATACTTGGACTTTGCTTTTGCTGGGCTTGCTGTTGTTCTGCTGGTGAACTTCTACAACAAATCTTTCTTCCTTCAACTTCTTTGACACCTTCAAAGAGCCTAGATAAGGTTTGATACCATGTTGGAAATTTCTGATAATTTCGAACACACAGAGGAAATAATATTCCTCAACTCAAACATAGAGATTAAAAATGATAGAGACGTGGACAGAGAGATGGAGTAAAACTTTCTATTTCATTAAACTTGAAAACTATTACAAAATACAGTATTTCATCAGAAATACAGTTCTGGATTCATCAAAATATTCCTCACTGTTTTTTTCATTTGTTGCTTTCACACAGTTTTTCTATTGCGGCAACACCCAGTATTCTGTTGCGGCAACACACAGTCTCCTTTATGGCAACACATACTTCCAGTTGTGGCAACACACATAACCAGTTACTTTGGTGCTACACACATAGCTTCAGTTGCGGCAACACATAGTCTTAGTTGCGGCAACACACAGAGTTTTCTTTCTTTGTTTTCTGGTCTCTTTGTCTTCACTCTGCATACATGCAACTTCATTCAACTCTCTGCTACTCTCTCTCTCTCTGCACAATAACAATACTACTATCTATTACATTATAAAACTCTATGACATAAAACTTTAAAATTCAAAATTCAAATTCTGTCCTTTCGCACTCCTTTTTCAAATACAGGTAGGTGGGAGGTAACGTGGTGCAGACCACAATTTGATGGATTTGGAGATGGTTTTTGTAATGCTGCTGATGCAGGGATTAAAACCTAGAAATTTAATGCATGGTTGAGTGTAAAAAAAAAGGATCAAGACTTCGCTGCTCCTGTCAAATCAAAAATTTGAATTTATGTCCTTCTTTTGTTCTGTTTGCAGTTGGAATTAATTTCCAACAAAGGGCCCCTTGCCATACAAGTGGTGGTTCACAATAGTGACTCAGCCCATTGGAAAACTCTTTAGAAAGACATTAAAAATCGAACTCTCTAAAAAACCAAACTCACTTGATGTTGCCATTATATCTTTAAATGTGGCGTAATACATATAAGCATATAAGCACTCTGAATGGGGCTCTGAGATTCAGAGCTCTGAGGCCATTGATTACAACATAGACATGACTTTCCTTTAACTACAATTCGAATCCATCACTTCACACCAAAATTTATGATTTGTTACATCTCTTCAGTTAGTAGTTCCATAAGAGAATCCGATATTGAATTTGACAACATTCTTGGAGAGATTCCCTATTGCTTATTTCTTAACACTCACCCTAATTGCCCCATGAATTTCTAGAGAGATTTTCCGAAACATTGAATGATAATGTAAAGGGTGCAATATATTTGGCAAATAAATCTAATTACCAAATTGTAAAATTTGGAACTATCACACTCAAATTATTTGGATTCTCATTTTTTATTTTGCCGGATATGAATGGATTTGAAACTTGTTGTATCTTATTCACATTGGAAAACATTCCCATTCCATTTGCATATGTCGATGGAAAATTTGAAATGAGGAGGAACATAGTCTTCATGATGATATGGGATGATGAAAAATTGTTTAAATGGAAGGGCATATAAATATACACATGTTTCTCTCTGTGCTAAAAGTACATTTCCTTCTCATATTTTGTGGCAAACTGGGTTTGTCCAGCAGTTAGACTTATGATGTTTGAATTTTACAAGCTAAGAGCATGACTTGAACGTTTATAACATGAAATATACCTCTGTACGATACCTCTTATTGGCCATCTTCGATTTTTTTAAATATAAAACCTCAGAATTATGTAGAAAACACTGGCCATCCATCCATCTGTTAAAGGTTTCAGCTCTGACATACCATGGATTTATGTTTAATTGACTTTATATTTGAAACCCTGGCTTAGAATTCTGAAGGTTGCAAGGATCCCGAAATGTAACATAGGCGACCTGGCAGACATGGTATTTGAGCTTCTTGGCCCCCAGGCTCTTCCAAAAGACGATCCAAGGGTTCATGTTGGGATTATGATCATTATTTACCAAAACAGACGCTGATTCAACGCTATCCCACACTCCTAACCCTATTATCTGTTTCCCTTCTAGAGACTCATAGAAGGAGCACGACAATATGCCCTTGAGCCGAACAAAGTAGGACTTGAGTATGGCCATTCAGGAGTAGGACAACATATCCTGTATCTTCCAGCTTGCTTTGTAGATTCTTCTGATTCTAACAATATCTCCCAGTGATATCTAAGCAAAGGGAACCCCTCTGCTTATTTCCCGTGAAGTCAGCCGGAACCAACCCACTACACAATTTTTACAGCGCAAGTCATCCTGTTTGTGAATGTAGCTGCCTAATTATCACTCCAATCAATTAGTGGCAGCCAATATTTTTCTGATCTGATTTATTGGCATTTTTAAAAGGAAAAAAGTTAACCCCCAAAAGACGTACCTTTGGTAGATTCGGTGCAAGCCCATCGCCACTGGATTCCCCTTTCCAAACTACAAACACTGTGACATGTACACATAATGTACAATACAATTTAAGAACTTAATTTCTGATTAGAAAATACCAGTATAGAGTTATCCTTGATTTATCTTAATAAAGGATGTACCCGACACTGAGAGATATAAAATCTCTTCATACGTAAACCTTTTAAGAATGCTGAGTGCTAAATGCGTACCCATGATTTCTCGAGGCTCTTCAGAATGGCGACGTCAATGTTGTTTCCTTTTTGTAGCAGAGTGGCCACTCTGGCCACGTGCGTGACCCCGTCATTAATGTCGCAACCATGTTGAGGCTCATATATTGCAAATGAAATCCACATTCTACTTTGAGATTGGCTCAACTGCGCCTGGTTATAGGAGGAAGGGGAGTTGATTATTTTGGGTTTTGGACAAGAGGGGATGATCTGTGGTTCGCTAGATGTGTAGATAAGGAAATTTCAATGGGAGGGTGTGTGCTGTGTTAGCAATTGTCATTGGTGCGACAAAAGGGACCATGCATCACATGGACACATGATACCATCTCCGACCGTGGCGAATAGTTTGTATGTAGTGAAAATAGATATCCGTCACTGGTCGTATAAATTCGAATTTTCTAACTCTAATTTTTAGACAACACAGGAATCAAAGGAGGCTACATTGATCATAATCATAAATAGTTAGAAATATAAGATTAAAAATGTTGCCGTGTAATACAATTTAAAGACCTTGAAATCATATAACTTGTAATCGTTGTTGATGAACGTACATATGATAAAGTAGATATAACTAGTACGGAAATTTTAAATTTTAAAACAAGAAATATATTTTATAATGGGAATAACGCGACCACTCTTATTTGTCTTCTTGAGTGTTAGGGTTGAGCGATTGGTATTGAAAACACACCTTATAATAATGGTTGAAGAAATAACTTGTAATCATTGTTGAGGAAGGTATATATGATAAAGTAGGTATAACTAGTACAGAAATTTTAAAATTTAAAATAAGAAATATATTTTATAATGGGAATAACGTGAGCAAGGTGCAAGAGAAATACCAATTGGTTCTCAAAACGGTTCGTCAACCCTGAATATCAATCAAATAAACAGAGTTTCAATACTGAAGTCAATTACATCAATAGCCAGGAGTCTCACTTCATTTCTACTGTAGAGTTTATTCGCACATAAACTAAACCAATAATAGATCCAGAGTGTCGAGCCACACGGTAAATCCACTTGCAGACGTCTTGAGCATAAAATAGAAATACGGGTGATGCAGAGGACATTACGTCGGTGTATATTACACTTTCGCCATACACATTTGCAATAACATGTTCAAATTATCCACCAACAAGATGCAAGGAAAAAAAATAAAAAAATAAATAAATAGATTATTAAAAATTAACTATAGTCAAATTATACAACAATCCAAAACATATGTCTAATAAAGGTGAATTAATGTCACAATCAGGAAAAACCTGATGCGTAGTGACCTGCAGCAGCAGGTACAATAATGCGACCACTCTTATTCATCTTGAGTGCTAGGGTTGAGTGGTTGGTATTGAAAACACACTACTTATAATAATGGTTGAAGAATTATTTATGGAAAGGTAGATACAACTTGTTAGGGAATTTAAAACTGAAAATAATAAATATATTGTAAAGTAGAATACGTATCCCACCCTTACTCAATCATCTTAAGTGTTAGGGCTCAGCAATTGGTATTGACTATTTTAATGTAGTGTTTGTATTAATGTAGTGTTTATACAAAGTGATTTTATAAATTTATTACATGTGATTGTTCAAGTAGTTTGAAAGATAGGATAAAAAGATAGCATCATGTTTAAATTGTGTTTTGCAATGTATAATAAAATTTCAATAAAGTTTTTTAATGAAAAAATTTAAAAGGGTTAGAAAACAAATAGTTTATCAATTTTTATTAATAATTTTATTGAATGTAATAATGATTAATTACATATGATAAGAATTGAAAATTGAAAATATTATGTATATTTTAAATGGGGCAATTGAATTATCTTTACTAATTTATTACTGAGAGTGTTAGAGTTTTTGAGTATTTGATTCCATTAATTAATTAGTAATGTAGCATTTAAACAAAGTTATTTTATGTTTTACATTTAAAAAAAAAATGATGTGATTGTTTAAATAGTTATAAAAATAAGATACAAAATTATAGTTAAATCATGCCTTGTAATTATAATAAAATTTTAATAATGAAATTTAAATGGGTTGAAAACAAAAAAACCTATATTAACTATTATGAAATTAATATATTTATAATAAAGTAAATGTGATTGATAAGAAATTTAGAATTGAAAATATTAAATATATTTTAAATATAAAAAGAATGTGAATTTTTTATTTGAAAGGTTAAATTTTTAATAATAAAATTTAAAAGAATTTGAAAACCAACAACCCATATAAATTGTTATGAAATTAATGTATTTATAATAAAAAATATATGATTCAAAAGGTATTTAAAATTTAAAATATTAAATATATTTTAAAATATAAAAAGAATATGATTTATTTTTATTTTCAAGGGTTATATGTAAATTTTTTTTTAAATATTATTTATCTAAAATATAAATAAATCTCATATAAGAGTTTAATATTTTATCTAATAATGATTTTAATAATATTATTTTTTAATTTATTATTACAATAAATATTTGAAAAAAATTTATTTTTTTGAATATTTAGGTTTTTCGTAATAATATAATAAGAAGATGTATATAAATATTGTTTTGCAAATAATTTATATCATAATTAGATTTTTAAAAAAATTATACAAGATTGGAGTACACTCTATTAACTTTATAAATTCATATACCGTTGGAGTTAGGTCCACTAACATTGTAAATTTATTAATTGTTATGAAATTAATATATTTATAATAAACTAGATGTGATTTATAGGAAATTTAAAATTCAAAATATTAAATATATTTTAAAATATAGAAAGGATATGAAATTTTTATTTGAAAGGCTAAAGTTTTAATAATGAAATTTAAAACAATTTGAAAACCAACAACTTATATAAATTGCTTTACACGACTGGAATCCCTATCTTAAAAAGCTTTATCAATCTCCAAATGCTAGGGATTTTGAAACCCTGCTCACAACAAAAGAAGTTTTCTCATTAGAAGACATTGATTTTGGGGTTAAACGTGTGGAAAATGGGAAAGCTAAAGACATTGAAGGTTACCAGGCAGAAATCTTAGAAATTGGAGGTCCTGTCATCATCCCCCACATCCACAAGCTTTTCAACCAAGCGGTCAAGCAAGGGTTCCCTCAACCTTGGACTCAGAGCCTCATTATCCCTATTTTTAAAGGTGGGGATACAAGTGACCCCTCTAATTATCAGAAAATTATGATCAGCCCTCTCTTAGCCAAGTTATATGGTATTATTTTGAAAAATAAGTCGAGCATTTGGCTTGAAAGTGAACGTAAGTGGGCTAAAGGCCAAGCGGGTTTTAGAAGGCAACACTCAACAACAGACCACCTCGTTATGCTTAGGATCATTGTGGAGGAATTCCGCAATGCTAAAACCAATCTCTTCTGTTGCTTTGTGAACTTTAGAAAGGCTTTCGATACGGTTCCTAGAAACAACCTATGGAATAGATTAGAAGAGCTAAATGTTCCTTTTGAACTAAGAGCGGCCACTATAAGGTTATACTAGAATGTAATTGCCAAGTTAAAGAGCAATGAGGGGTGGTCGAAAGATATTAAGTGTAATATCAGAGTTAAACAAGGTTGCCCCCTCTCCCCTACCCTATTTGGAATTTACATCGACAAGCTAGAAGGTTGTTTAGAGGAAGCAGGATGTGCTGGCATGATCTTAGCTGGGATAGTCATCATCCTTCCTCTCTATGCTGATGATATTGTTCTTCTCACAAGGTGCCCATCTAATCTTGATAAGCAACTTAGACTTCTTAAGGATTTCTGCTCTACCATGGGTATGTCTGTTAACATTGACAAAAAAAAACTTATGACTATCAAATCCAAGAAGAACACTTACGCTAATTTTATGTATGACAATAGTAACATGGAGGAAGTGTCTTCTTACAAGTACCTAGGAATCGATATTCATCACAGGCTCAACTACAACTATAACATTCAGAAAAGGATTAATGGGGGGTGGAAAAGTTATTTTGGTCTTGAAAATAATGGTAAAATGGTAAACCTCATGATGTGGGATAGAAAGAAGTTCCTCTTTGAAACTTTAGTCACTCTTGTTATCTTATATGGATTTGAGGTTTGGGGTTGCAGCATATCTAGATAATCGTGGAGAAAGATTGAGCAAATCCAGAAGAGTTTTATAAATTATAACCTTAAAATTAAAAACAATACACCCTATCCTATTCTCCTTATAGAAGTGGGTCTTTCCCCTATCGAGAGCCTAGCTATGACTAGGCTTTTGTTGTACAAGCACAAGATCAATATCATAGGAGACCATAAACTTCCTAAGATAGCTTTAAATTCTAGCCAAAACCACCTAAGGCTTAAACGAGGTTGGTATAAAGACACCAGGGCCTGGTTAAACCATTGGGAGATCGACGAGAATGTTGCATTACAAAGCATTAATAACATTAAAAAATTTGTTACTTATAAGTTCAAAGAAAAAATGTGGTGTGAGAAATATCTAGCAGCTAAAAGAAAATTAAGATATTATAAGGAGGTCATCAACACCACCCTAGAAGATCAAAAGTATCTATCTGTTTTAACTAGATCAAAGAAGAAAATTAATATAGCCAAGATTAGAACAAACTCTCATGAGCTCCATAGTGAAACAGGTCGTTGGACAGTTCCTAAAACACCATGGATGGAAAGGATCTACCATCTCTATGAGAATGTGAACATCAAGGATGAAAATCACTTCCTCTTAGAGTGCCTGGCATATAACCACATTAGAGCTCAATTTCATAATCTTTATTGCAATACTGACCTTCCTAGCATTTTAAGATGTCAAAATTATAGTGAGCTCGGGAGACTTCTCTCCAAGCTTTTTGAGCATAGGAATAAAACCTTAAATCAAACTAAATAACTATTTTTTGTAGGTTCGATAGACCAAATATTGGTCTAAGTGGATGTTAACCACCATCATCATCAATAAAGAAGATATGATTCGACGAGTATTTAAAATTGAAAATGTTAAATATATTTTAAAATATAAATATAAATATAACTATATATCTATATAACTATATATCTATATCTATATATATATATATATATATATATATATATATATATATATATATATATATATATATATATATATATATATATTGAATGGTTATATGTAATTTTATTTTTAAGTATTATTTATTTAACATATAAATAAATATCATATAAGAGTTTAATATTTTATCTAATAATGATTTTAAGAATTTTTATTTATTTATTTATTATTACAATAAATATTTGCAAAATAAATAGATATTTTTTTAATATTTTTTTGTTTGTAATAATATAATAATAAGATGTATTTAAATATTGTTTTATAAATAACTTATATGATAATTAGGTTTTGAAACACTTATATAAGATTGGAGTACATTCCATTAACTTTATAAATTCATATACCATTGGAGTTAGCTCCACTAACTTTATAAATCTATGTAAAATTGGAATATATGTAACTAAGTTTTCAACTTCTAAGTTTCCTCTTCTAGTTAGGGTTGTGCTTGCAATCCATGATACATGTTGTTACATCAAAGCATGTAAACGAAAAGGAGTAATAATAAACACTATTAAAAATCCCTCTTAGGAGTTTTAAAATATTCTCTCTTTAAAATTTGCAAATATGCATAGTTTCATATGTATTGTTTAATACATTAACTTCGTGGATAGAAACTCTAGTTTCTACAAATTTCTAGGTGCAAACAGATATGAGGTCATACCTTACAAGAAATAAGAACCTTGTAATGTAACATTGTATATGGAAAATTTCTATGTATATTCATGCATATATATCAATTCAAACATAAATAGACATGTATATAGTGCATGTGTTGGAAAAAAGCTATTTTCCATGTAGGTTTTGTCTAATTAGGTCAAACCTTACACCTTAACATCATGTCATGCAACATTTGTGATAGGGTTCAAGGTTAGAGTCTTAAGACGACAATATTATTTGATGTAAAAAAATTTCATGTGAACTAAGTTTACTAGCTCACAAGCATGCTCTAATGCTTGTACAAATCCATTGTAATATTTTATGCTTGATAAGATGGACACACATATTCAATTGTGTTCATGCATATATAACACCCCTAGTTTTATGTTTTTCCTTCAAGTTAGACATTTGAACTTCAATCTAAAGGGGAGTGGACCCCAATGGATAAGTATTGTGTGGATGTAAATAATTATTTAACTATGAAAAATAAATAAAATAATTCTGTGCATATTGACCAAATGAAAATTTTGAGATCACTTGCCAAATCCATGAGGTATGGAAAGAGGCTAAGACTTTCCCCAAAAATCTTTCAAAAATCCTTGAAAGAATTTATTTCTAATTTAGATTTTTGAGGAAAAATCTAGATTTCCCCAATCAGGTGGAGAGTAGTTGGGAAGAGGTAAAAATCTAGAAAATTAGAAAGCATCTTTAAAAGTACCTAAATAAGGGAAGCCTGGGCAAATGGGAAGAAAAGCATCTTGTAATTCTGGACGCAGAATTAGAAACATGCTTTGGGGAGCATAAGCTTAAATAAGCTACTCCAGAACAGATTGGGGTTGGTCTGTTCTAGGAGATGATCTCAGCTCGGGGGTGAGTTATAGAGGACAGAAGAACTCTAAGGTTGGGAGGTTGGTCAATTGCAGAAGTGGTATGTTCATAATTTTATGAATGGTTAAAGTATCTTTTATTGTACAATATGGTAAAGGGTTATATATATTATGTTAAATTAAAACTCTAAAGTTATTATTCCCTACATTTAACAGAATTGTGTAGAAGAAATTAATCCTCTCAACTCTGTATAGTTGTAGGAATAAAATCTGTGGGGAGAATCCAGTAGAGTCTCTAAACCAATGGTGTTTTAAATCTGAGGATACATTTTACCCCAAAGATGATTTAGTTGTCTAACTTTAATCTACTTCTGGACTAATAAAATAATTGTTGCATGGAGGAAAAGAAAGTAGGATACCCTTACATGTAACATATGTAACTGAAACTAGACATACTTTAAACCTGTTCCATGTAGGAAATGATATAATCAAATAAGATTATGTGTTATAGACATAAAATTATACAAGTGAAGGTATAATTAACTATAATACACAGGAATTAATTAAATAGTAGTGATGATGTAAATAAAGGTTACAGTGATATGAACATGCCATGAAAGTGGACTATATAGTGTTAAAACAATTAAAGTTCCTTTAGAAATATGTAGGTAAAAATATGTAACTAAACAAGCTAAAGCTAATTGTGATTAGATATATTTTATATCTACACTAGGGACAGTAGACTGGAAGAGAGATAACTGAAAAATGATCCAGTATAGCTGATATGAACATGCATCTTAAGTAATTTGAAGTTTAGGAAGTAAATTCCATTACGAGACTGTTAGTTATTAGATTAAAACACTGTGCTATAGAACAAAAAAATAAAATGAAACTTAACAGGTGAAGTTTTATATATGTACAGTGTATAAGAAAATTTGTAGTTATAAAGCAGACACTCATTCTACTATAGTCTATGCTGAACATTAACTTATGGAAAAATAATATGAAAGCTTTTGCTAGAAAAAAAAAAGGAAAAACCTTAAGTACACCTATGTACTTAACTAATAATAACCCCTTCTAGAATTTCAATGAAGTATGCATATGCCTAAACAGATATAAAGACCCACATTAAGTGCAGATATAATTTTATCCCTATAGTTGTATTTTAAATACTTGTGTTATATTTTGGACAGTGCATGAATAGGGTATAGATTAAATAGGAAGGGAAAAATAGGAGTTAAAATTAGTTATGTAACCTGAAAGTAGTCTTTGATACATGTACAAGAGGAGGATTAATTAACTGCTGTAAATAAAAATTGTTACAAGCTGCCAATTAATTAACTGTTGTAAATAAAAATTTGTTACAAGATGCCAAGATCTTAATTTAATATTCATATTATATATGGAAAAAAAAAGAGAAGAGTTATTTACAGTAGCCTATGAAATTAGGTATTCAGCTCTTGGGGAGAATTATTGAAAATCGAAGAGAAGGAACTGTGTAATCACACAAAATAAACATCTAACCTATAGATAGAACATGTGTAGACAATGAACTCATTTCTGAGGTTACAAGGAGATATATAACCATAGTTTAAATTATTATAAAAATAGCCATTAGAGATGAATACTCCTGGTATAGAAACCAGTGAGAAACTCTTCCCCATTCTAAATCAAATCCGAACAGAAATTGTATGTCAACACAAATAACCATATGAATTAAAAAAATATGTTTAATGTAGTAACAAAGTCCACAAGTCCTCGTAAAAACGAGCACATCAGTCATAAAAACAATGTTATGGAAAACTCGCTAATTTCAAATAATACATAGGTGAGATCTGAATATGAGGGGTAAACATCGAAACCTTCGCAAGATTTCTAAGGAAGTCCGAGGTCCTGATATACCAGAGAAAAGACTAAATTAGTCCACCTACCTGAAAACCCCGAATAGTCATATAAAGGAGTTTGTAAATAGAGGCAAAATGTTGTGATACCTGTACAAGTCAAAACACAAAAAAAATTTTAACTATGTGTTATAACAACTGCCAAGGGAAACGACTTGATATGCTTGAGAGAAATGAGAGATAGTTACCTGGTGGGACTGAATACAAATGCCAACATACCCAGGGGCCTGAAAAAATATAAATTCATGATTTGATATTAAACTTCGATGGATTATTATTAATAGAAAAACGTATACATATCAAAATGCAAACCGAAGGGGAAATTACCTCAGTGAACGTCCGTGAATGAAATTTATTCGTATAACCGACGATGTGAATTTTGATTCAGGACAAATCGAAATGCTTCCCTTAGTCACTACGAGAAAGTATAAGTCAAAAAAAAAAAAGTCATATCAGTGAACAAATCGACATTTTACTACAACCCAGAACTAAAATGTCCAAAACGAATGATACGAATGAGTTCTATGGACTGTAAACAAGAGATTCAAATTGAACTCTGCAATAGAACATATGCGTCTAAATGCAAATGTTAATAACACCAATTTCTCTATCAGGGTATGTGAACCAACAATATAAAATCCACTTACATCCAACACGAAGAAAATGTATATAAAGATTGAAAACCAGAGCTCGGCCTTCCAAGAACATACACGTGATATAACGATGAAAAAAATATTAGAGGTAAGTCTTACCAAGAGAAAGAGATGGGGTGCAAGTCTGTGTTGTGGAAGAACTTGTAGAAGTTTGCGTGGTCGCCATAGGAACAAACCAGGAACATAGAACCAAAGCTAAACAGCACTCTGCGGAGATCCAAATGAATATTACTCCGGAGAATGTGAACCATAAGTATCATGAGTCGGGACGAAACCCTCAAACATCTCGACCCTACAGGTGGCACGCATCGGAACGCCATGCAACAGATCGATGGCTCAAGGGCCAGAAGCTCAAGAAACATCAAGTGGAGGTAGAAAAAAATTAATAAGAGAGATTTAATGCCATTAATGAGACAGACGTAAACATGTAATGAAGGTTTTGATGTATCAACAATAACACAGAGCCATAACAATTTGTGGGTGGGAATGATGATAAAACGTCAAAATCATATGATATGGAGATGCTACGAATCAAGGTAGTCAGTTCCCGAATGCCGAAGCAATCCATATGCGATCTTCTCACACATCGATAAGAAGTTAAAGGGGTGGAAATTCTCATAGTTCAAAACGAAACTTAATATATATATATATATATGGTGTTTTAAGAGAAGGAGATAACGTGAGGAGGCCATGAGGATCATTACGACTTATAAGTTCGATGGTTAAAAGGGAGAAAAGAAATAATGCCATGTTCTATACCATACTCACGTTGTAAATATTCAATATACTTATAATCCTATTATATATATAAACAAATAGATTTCCTTTTACTGATAAAGATAGGGTGAAAGATCTGTATTGAAAATAAATATAATTATATGGAGTATTAAAAGAGAGCCTTGTATTCATTAAGATTGAGAAGTTTATTAAAAATGTCGAGGCTAATATTACCATTAAGTGAAATAAATTATGTATATGGATGAAAAAAAAATTTGAGTGAATTGGGAGACATGACAAATGATATCAAAGCTCATGTTAGCAAAACTGGGTTGTTGTTGTGCTCACTGTATAAATTATTTCTTGCTGGAAATTTTTTTTTTGTTATTGATGTTGTTTTGTTTAGTGTACAGTGGTACTGGAACTGAAGAGTCAATGGTTGAAGGAGATGAAATTTATGTTGATCTGCGTGATGAAGATAACACGCCATATCCCAATGCTCCCTTGATGGCTATGTTGCATGGGTTGCAACGGGAGATAGCTGGGTTAAGAAGCTAGAATGACAGGCTGTCATTAGCCAGTGAGGAGCAGGAAAAGCTCATAAGAGAACTGACTTCGCGGAACAGCCAAGAAGGTGAGGGTTCTAGAAAGAGGAAGAAAGGCAAGTTCTCTAATTATTCTAAGGAAGATGACACTACTAGACACCAGTCTAAACAGAGAAAGGAATTACAGGGGGAATTCCGGAAAATCAAGCCTCCCTCCTATGATGGGGAGAAGGAGGAAGATGCTGAGGCATGGTTGTTGAATATGATTAAGTATTTCCAGGTCTATGAATACGAGATAAATCTGAAGGCTAGGTTAGCTATCTACCAATTGCAGGGTAAGGCTACCTTGTGGTGGGGGGAGACAAAAATGGTCCATGCCATTGATGAAAAAATAGTGACTTGGGAAGATTTCCAAGTCAAGTTTAAAAACTGCTATTTGAATGAACGTTATTATGATGATAAAGAAAAGGAGTTCCATGAACTCAGATTGGGACAACTCACCATAGATGAGTTTTTCACCAAGGTTAAAAATATGTTAAGGTATGTTCCTTATATTCGTGAGGAGAAGGAAAAAGTACAGAGGTTTTTGGACTGTTTACCTATAGTGTACAAGGAGAAAATAGAGTTTGATAACCCAAAAACTATGGAGGAAGCGGTGAGGAAAGCTAGATTATGCTACCAACAGTTTAAAGGAAAGGGTGAGCATGGAAAAAGCTGGGTAAACAAGGGTGAATTCAAAGGAAAGAAATAGAAACCAGCTTACTTGAAGAATTTTGGTAGGGAACATCAGCGGAAGAAATTTAACAAACCAAAGGAATTTCAAATTGCTCAGTCCCAAGTTGGTTCAAAACAAGTAGATGGAGATAATAAAAATGAAGGAACAGTTAAAATGTGGGGGCCTTTGAAATTTTGGGGCTGCGGAGAACCTCATCTGTTGAGGGAATGTCCACACTGAAATATTTAGATGATTATGAGGGATCGAGAAGCTACCATAGTAAATGATATAGCAAGGAATATACCCACGATCAGTGCAACCTTGGAAAACTGATAAGCAGAACATCGGGCTACTATGGTCGAGATGGAAGGTAAGATTGTTGACCAAGATGTTACAGTTTTGATTGTGTAGTAGATCTGATAAGAAAATGTATAGAAATGGAAAATATGCCCAAGAAATAACACCATTGAAGACAAAACTTCAGATCTTCATTAATATCCAAACCCTTGAGGTAGGGCAACACCATACATTCACTCCTTAAGGAAGGAGATCACTCCACAAGCCATATGCTTGTCCATACAATAATCCTTTACATCCCTCAATGGAGAGTCTCTAACCTCTATATAGGTTTCATACATGTAATACCATGAGTAGTTACCATGGGTTATTAACTATGGCCCATTTATTTATCATTCTTATATTAATACATCATATTATTCCCTTGGGTACCTCCCTCTGTACCCTATATTATCCCCCATAGGTACACTACAGATTGATCCGGGTGCTTCTTTGAGTTACATTAGCCACAAGTTGTAGAGAAATGCAAGCTCAAAACTGAAAAAATTCAGCATTCTTGGTTGGTCCAGTTAGCCACTGGCACCAAGAGAAAAGTAACTCATAAGTTGCCTAAAACAACCATTAAATTAAATGATTTCTAGACAGAATTAAACTTAAACATTCCTCCTTTAGGCTCATATGATTTGCTGATAGGCATGGATTGGTTAGAAAAAAGAAAGGATATGATGAATTGTTGGGATAAAACTATGCATTGCATAGATGAGGAAGGGAGACCTTTTACACTAAAAGGAAAACCAAAACCAATCTCTGTAAGACAAATATCAGCTCTGCAGTTAAAAAGAACAACTAGAAAAGGATATCAAGTATATGCTATACATGTTGAAGAGTTAGGAAAACAACCTAAAGAAAACCTGTTGGACACTCTGTCAGTGGTAAGAGAGTTCAAGGAAGTTTTTCCAGATGAGGTTCCTCATCTTCCCCCTAAAAGAGATATTGATTTTTCCATCAATTTGGTGCCTGGACCAACACCCGTTTCTAGAGCCCCTTATCGGATGAGCCCCCCTAAACTCATGGAGTTGAAAATGAAATTGCAAGACTTGTTGGATAAAGGTTATATCAGACCAAGTGTGTCTCCTTGGGGAGCACCGGTGTTGTTCGTGAAAAAGAAGGATGGAACCTTTAGAATGTGCATTGACTATCGTCAACTGAATAAGTTGACAATAAAAAATAGATACCCATTTCTTAGAATTGATGACCTTTTTGATCAGGTAAGAGGGGCTTCTGTATTTTCTAAGATTGATCTGAGGACTGGTTAACACCAACTCAAAATTAAGGAGGAAGACATTAGTAAAATAACTTTTCGAACCTGGTATGGTCACTACGAATTTGTATTCCTACCTTTTGGGTTGACAAATGCCCCTGCCACTTTTATGTGCCTAATGAACATCATTTTGAACAAGTACTTGGATAAATTCGTACTGGTATTCATAGACGATATTCTAGTTTATTCAAAAAGTGAGGAACAACACAAAGAACACTTAAGGATAGTTTTACAAACGTTGAAAGAAAACCAGTTATATGCCAAATTCAGTAAACGTGAATTTTATAAAGATAAGATTCAATACTTGGGGCATATTATTTCTGAACAAGGATTCACTGTGGACCCTGAGAAAATAAAGGCTATTAGAGAATGACCAGTGCCAATTGATGTTTTAGAAGTGAGATCATTTATGAGAATTGCATGCTATTATCGAAGATTTGTGGAAAGATTTTCTACAATAGCATATCCCATAACTTCACTACAGAGAAAAGGCACCAAATTTGAGTGGACTGAAAAATGCCAAAATAGTTTTGAACAACTAAAATTAAAACTCACTACAGCCCTTATACAGAAGATTGCAGATCCTGACAAAGAGTTTGTTGTGTGTACTGATGCATGTAGAGAGGGATTGGGAGGAGTGTTGTTGCAAAAAAAATCTGTTATTGCATATGGATCTAGAAAACTTAAGAAACATGAACAGAATTACAGTGTATATGATTTGGAATTGGCTGATGTAATTCATGCCTTGAAAATGTGGCGACACTAACTTCTTGGGAAAAAATTTACATTGATGACAGATCATATTATTCTCAAGTACTTCTTTTCTCAAACATATTTCAATGCCTGACAAGAGAGATGGTTGTATTTTCTGAGTGAATTTGATATGGGGATAAAACATATCAAAGGGAAATAAAAAAAAATTGTTGATGCGCTTAGCAGAAATGCTTTCCAAAACATAAGTAGCATTGGGGGTAGTGCTAGTCTTGATTTAGAAGAACTAGTTAGAAGGGTAGCAGATCAACATCCCAATTATGAACGTCTACAATTAAAAATGTAGAAAAAGGAAATGGCTGAGTACACCCAAAACCAGAAAGGGTTAATCTTCTATAAAAACAGATTGTATATCCCCAACATAGAGTCCTTGAAAAAAGAGATCCTAGATGAATATCATAAACAACCATATTCACGACATCCTGGATATCAGAAAATGCTAACAGCTTTGAAAAAGAAATTTTTTTGGCCAGGAATGAAAAATATGTAGCATAATATTTAGCTAGATGCATGGAATGTCAACTAGTTAAAGTTGAGCGTCAGCATCCAACAGGTCTTCTAAATCCCTTGCCAATTGCAGAATGGAAATGGGACATTGTTTCTATAGATTTCATAATCGGGTTACCCAGAACAAAGTACCAGCATGACTCAGTGATGGTAGTGGTAGACACTTTAATAAAGGTTGCACACTTCATACCTATAAAATCTACTTTTGGGACAACCCAAGTAGCAAATGTGTTCCTAAAAAAAATAGTAAGGCTGCACAGGGTCCCAAAAATGACTATTTCAGATAGAGACACTAAGTTCATAGCTGCTTTTTGGAAAGTTCTGTTTGGGGGCATGGGCACTAAACCGAATTTTAGTACTACTTACCACCCTTAGACGGATGGTCAAACAGAGAGAACAAACCAGATTTTGGAAAATATGCTGAGAATGTATGTGATGGATAGGCCATCAAAATGGGAAGACTATTTGCATTTAGTCGAATTTTCTTATAACAATAGCTATCAATCTTCTATCAAAATGAGTCCATTTGAAGCACTTTATGGAAGAAAATGTCATACTCCTTTAAGCTAGAGCCAACCTGAAGATAAGCTAGTATTGGGGCCAGATAATTTACAATAAATGGAAAGGATTGTCAAACAAATACAACGAAACATCAAGACAACACAATATCGACAGAAAAAATATGCGGATAAGAAGAGGGTGGATCGAGAGTTCAAAGTGGGTGATCATGTGTACCTGCGTATTAAACCCAAAAGGAGCACACTTTATGCTGGAAGTTGTAGAATAAATTAATCCTCTCAACTCTGTATAGTTGTAGGAATAAAATTTGTGGGGAGAATACAACAGAGTCTCTAAACCAATGGTGGTTTAAATCTGAGGGTACATTTTACCCCAAAGATGATTTAGTTGTCTAAATTTAATCTGCTTCTGGACTAATAAAATAACTGTTGCATGGAGGAAAAGAAAGCAGGATACCCTTAAATGTAACAGATGTAACTGAAACTAGACACTTTAAACCTGTTCCATGTAGGAAATGATATAATCAAATAAGATTATGTGTTATAGACATAAAATTATACAAGTGAAGGTATAATTAACTAAAGTACACATAAATTAATTAAATATAAGTGACGATGTAAATAAAGGTTATAGTGATATGAACATGCCATGAAAGCGGACTATACAATGTTAAAACAGTTAAATTTCCTTTAGAAATCTGTAGGTAAAAATATGTAACTAAACAAGCTAAAGCTAATTATGATTAGATATATTTATATCTGCACTAGGGATAGCAGACTGGAAAAGAGATGACTGAAAAATGCTCCAGTATGGCTGATATGAACATGCATCTTAAGTAATTTTAAGTTTAGGAAGTAAATTCCATTCCGAGACTGTCAGTTATTAGATTAAAACACTGTGCTATAAAATAGAAAAATAAAATGAAACTTAACAGGTGAAGTTTTATATATGTACAGTGTATAAGAAAATTTGTAGTTATAAACCAGATACTCATTCTACTATACTCTATGTTGAACATTAACTTATGGCAAAATAATATCAAAGATTTTGCTGGAAGAAAAAAAGGAAAAACCTTAAGTACACCTATGTACTTAAGTGATAATAACCCCTGCTAGAATTTCAATGAAGTATGCATATGCCTAAACATATATAAAGACCCACATTAAGTGCAAATATAATTTTATCCCTATAGTTGTATTTTAAATACTTGTGTTATATTTTGGACAGTGCATGAACAGGGTGTAGATTAAATAGGAAGGGAAAATAGGAGTTAAAAGCATTTATGTAACCTGAAAGTAGTCTTTGATACATGTACAGGAGGAAGATTAATTAACTGCTGTAAATACAAATTGTTACAAGCTGCCAAGATCTTAATTTAATATTGATATTATATATGGAAAAAAAGAGAAGAGTTATTTACATTAGCCTATGAAATTAGGTATTCAGCTCTTGGGGAGAATTATTGAAAATTGAAGAGAAGGAACTGTGTAATCACACAAAATAAACATCTAACCTATAGATAGAACATGTGTAGACAATGAAATAATTTCTGAGGTTACAAGGAGATATATAACCATAGTTTAAATTATTATAAAAATAGCCATTAGAGATGAATACTCCTGGTATAGAAACCAGTGAGAAACTCTTCCCCATTATAAATAAAATCTGAACAGAAATTGTATGTCAAAAAAAATAACCACATGAAATAAAAAAATATGTTTAATGTAGTAACAAACTCCACAAGTCCTCGTAAAAACGAGCACATCAGTCATAAAAACAATGTTATGGAAAACTGGCTAATTTCAAATAATACATAGGTGAGATCTGAATATGAGGAGTAAACGCCAAAATCCTCACGAGATTTCTAAGGAACTCTGAGGTCCTGATATACCAGAGAAAAGACTAAATCAGACCACCTACTTGAAAACCCCGAATAGTCGTATAAAGGAGTTTATAAATAGAGGCAAATTTTTGCGATACCTGTATAAGTCAAAACACAATCAAAATTTTAACTATGTGTTATAACAACTGCCAAGGGAAACGACTTGATACGCTTAAGAGAAATGAGAGATAGTTACCTGGTGGGACTGAATACAAACGCTAACATACCCAGGGGCCTGATAAAATATAAATTCATGATTTGATATTAAACTTCGATGGATTATTATTAATAGAAAAATGTATACATATCAAAATGCAAACTAGAGGGGAAATTACTTCGGTGAAAATCCGCGAATGAAATTCATTTGTAGAACCGACAATGGGAAGGTCAATTCAGGACGAATCGAAATGCTTCCCTTAGTCACGACGAGAAGGTATAAGTCAAAAAAAAGAAATCGTATCAGTGAACAAATCAACATTTTACTACAACCCAGAACTAAAATGTCCAAAACGAATGATACGAATGAGTTCTATGGACTGTAAACAAGAGATTCAAAATGAACTCTGAAATAGCACATATGCGTCCAAATGCAAATGTTAATAATGCGAATTTCTCTATCATGTTATGCGAACCAACAATATAAAACCCACTTACATCCAGCACGAAGAAAATGTATACAAAAATTGAAGAAAACCAGAGCTTGGCCTTCCAAGAACATACATGCGTTATAACGATGAAATAAATAGCAGAGGTAAGTCTTACCAAGAGAAAGAGACGGGGTGCAAGTCTGCATTATGGAAGAACTCGTAGAAGTTTGTGTGGTGTCCATAGGAACAAACTAGGAACATAGAACCAGAGCTAAACACCTCTCTGCGGAGATCCAAATGAATATTACGCTGGAGAATATGAACCATAAGTATCATGAGTTAGGACGAATCCCTCAAACATCTCGACCCTATAGGTGGCACGCATCAGAATGCCATGCAACGGATCGATGACTCAAGGGCCGGAAGCTCAAAAAACGTCAAGTGGAGGCAGATGAAAATTAATAAGAGAGATTTAATGTCGTAAATGAGACAGATGTAAATGTGTACTGAAGGTTTTGATGGATCAACAATAACACAGAACGTTAACAATTTGTGGGCGGGAACCATGATAAAGTGTCAAAATCATATGATACGGAGATGCTACGAATCAAGGTAGTCAGTTCCTGAATGCCAAAGTGATCCATATGCTATGTTATCACACATCGGTAAGAAGTTAAAGGGGTGGAAATTCCCATAGTTCAAAACGAAACTTAATATATAAGTTTGATAGTTAAAAGGGCAAAACGAATTATAAGTTCGATGGTTAAAAGGGAAAAACGAAATAATGCCATGTTCTATACCATACTCACGTTGTAAATATGCAATATATATATATAATCCTATTATATATATAAACAAATAGGTTGCCTTTTACTAATAAAGATAGGGTGGAAGATCTGTATTGAAAAAAAATATAATTATATGGAGTATTAAAAGAGAGCCTTGTAGTCATTAAGATTGAGAAGTTTATTGGAAATGTCGAGGCTAATATTACCATTAAGTGAAATAAATTATGTATATGGATGAAAAAAAAAATTGTGTGAATTGGGATACATGACAGCATACTTCAATATTTATGTCCACTCGCCAACATCATATCTGCCAATTTTTAGTGTTACATGTGCCATAATTCCCATTAGTTTGAAAATTGTGATGGAAGCCTAATTAGTTTCATGGAGATATCGTAACACAACAACAACATAGAAGATAAGTATAGAAATAAATACAAAACTTAAAAACCTTAAGCAATTGAACCTTAATCTTGTAAGTGGGATTTAGTGTTATAGATACAATACATAACATAATTAGTAACAAGAAATTACGCATTCTCTTTTTATCTCATATTTTTTGGCACAAATCAATCAAATAAGATTTTATAGCTTATTTTGAAGTAGAAGAAAAAACTTGTGTCTTCTCTCACGTAGCAATTAATGCATTAAGATCACTAGCTTCGGTATTACATACCATGGATTTGAATATAAATCACGTATAAGATGCAAGGATAATGTATAAATTCTCTCCTCTATTAATATAAAAACCCTTAATGTATGACAACTCCTTACAACCAATCCTTTTATGTAAGGAATACACTCCTATTCATGCGCCTCTTTAGTGGGAAACCACCTAATGACCTAAAATCCAAATACAATTATCTTCCACACTCTCATAAGGAATAATTTATCATTTCTTATATATTTATGAAAAGAAACCCAACCATAAAACCTCCTAAGTACCTAGTTGACCTTCTTTAATAAGGCTCCATTAAATTTACTCAATGTTAAATACCACAATAAACCTTATTTAATGTTATAGTTGTCTTAGTACACACTACATTGAATTACCTCCACTATTATTACTCTGCTATGGGTCCGTCATATAAAGTCTCAACATTAAAAGACACTTGAATTATTTAAAAACTTGGTCAATATTTATTCCATAGTAATGCACACGCCTGAACATACTATTACTATTAAAATATGTAAAATGCATTGTAAAATTTCTAAGACCTTAGCAAGAAAAACTACACTTGATCTTTAGATTCTTCCAACTTTAAAGATAATTTCAATTTAATCTTTTTTAAAAACCTTTTTTTCAAAGTAATTTCAATTTGATATCTTTTAAAACTCTTTGTTTTATCTTAACTAAATATCATTAAATTATATAATTTCATTATTTAAAAAAAAAATATATATATATATATATATATATAAAATTTTAACCATTCCTATTCCATAATTAAAAAACAAAAATCCATTACATTCAAACCATAAATAAAAAGAACTTGGCCTCACTTTAACTCATTTGAAATAAATAAAAAGAACTTGGCCTCACCTTAACTCATGTGAGATACCTAAGCATACATATTAAAGGAATATTTCCGAGAAATATAGTTTGTTCCAAAGTTGATTAATAATGGACATACATATTGCTTAGTGTCTGTAGGGAATGGAGATACACGTTAGCTAAACGACCATGTTTGTTAGGTTTGGTGAGATAATGACTCGAAATTTAAGAAATAATGTTATAAAATCGTTTTCAATATTTGTCCTAATAAAAAAAAAACCTCGTTGACTTTACGAGTCAATCACATGTAAAAATGTAAACATCATGTGAAAATGGCATGAAAAAGCTGGTGCAAGGACTATCCATGAGATAATAATGATTATTATACTCGTCTTTAATGTTGGGCTTCAATTGATTAAATTGATGAAAACCTTGATTTTCCAACAATAAAGTACATTACTATTTAACGCGAGGAATGAAAGGGACCTCGATATAATAATTTCATTTTTTAAATTTAAAAAAAAAAAATCGATGAAGAGATTTTATGAAGTTTAAGGTCTTATAATTACGATTATCACTTAAGATTTAGTATTTTATTCATGAATAGATTTTATGAAGTCTAAACTATCGCTTCAGTTTTAGTATTTTAATTATATAATTGTGAAGTGAGAACTATTTATTATTATATGATTTATTAAAAAAATAGGAATAATTCATGAAGAGACTTTATGAAGTTTAACGTCTTATAACAATTATCACTTGGCTTTTAGTATTTTAATTATATAATTGTAAGCTTGGCAATATTTATTATTATATGATTTATTAAGATGGTTACTTACAGTTTGTTATTTTAACATGTGAGTTAAAATTTTATATAAAAATATTATTTAGTATATGAGTTAATTTAGGCGTGGTAATTTGGTTATAAATGTTAATTTATTGTTATTTGAAATTTAAGAATATTCAAGTATATTTATCATAATATATTATTAAATTAATTAAATATTATTTTAGTGAGAATTATATAATTGAGCGATACATATGATATGATTTGTTTATATATATATATATATAATTTAGGAGTATTTTTCTATTTTCTATCTATAAAAAAAGAAGCAGGTTGAAACAGATCAAAACTTGATGGCCTCAACCTGTCTGAAGGAAACCAGGTTTGTTGGCCATCTTAAAGATTTAAATCCCATCGAGTATTGGAAAATTTTCAGTCTTCTAATAACCACTATGTCCATTTTGTTATTCCTAACAATGTCTAATTGTAAACAGTAAATGCTATCCACAAAATACATAAGAATACTAAGGAAATATTTACTTAGTCATATGAGGATTCAGCAGGTGTTGGGTATTTAACACTGGAGCCCGACATATCTACTTGATGCATTGTTTGCAACTGACACTCAATTCTTCCAAGACGAGTTGTAGCATGATGCTGTGAAACACAGATCTCCTGAATCTCTTTTTTTTATTTTTTGCGGAAATGAAACCACTTGGGGATATCCTCCCATTTCTTGTAAGCTCATGACAGCCTTGGCGAACACACATTTGAGTGTCCAATAAGTGTCAATGGACTGATGAAAAAGGGACAGTCTCCCTCTTAAATTCCCAGGGTCCTTGATAAATTCCATGGCTTCCTCGTGTATGCCTATCTCCTCTTCTTTGTTGTTACAGTCTCTCTCCCAGCACTACATAAGATTGCGGACTTGTAGAGGATTACCTGTAGAGTAAACATCGAAGAGGTTTTCCACAACCTCTTTTTTTGATTTTCTACCTCTCTTTCTAGAGCCTGCAGTGGGCTTTAGAAGTTTCTTTTTCCCATTTCCCTTGACCTGGTACTTGGCAGGTTGTCCTTTTACCATGTTTATATTCCAAAGTACAAACACCTGATTGTTTAGTTGCAATTCCTCGGATAGTGACTCAGAAACACATGTTTTTAATTTAAAGAGGCCTGTATATGGCAAGAAAGGTCAACTATTGTTTGCATGAAACAATAATTAGGGCCCACAACTACCTTTGTTACCAAATTAATAGAGAGCGTTGCTATTACTGCTGAGGGTTATAGAACTATATAATTGAAGCTTAGGTAGAAAAAGGGAAAAAATTGAACAACACAAATCCTGGACCCATAACACATAAGGACGAGGGTGTTGTCTTATAGAACAGAGGATCCTATAGCCCACCCAACTAATTATAAGACCAGAGTCATGGTTATTGCCTGTATAATGAGACCTTAAGATAGAGAATTGAACCCACAGACCCTATAGAGAGCCTGTACCTTGACCAAAGAAATGAGGTTGAATGGAATCAGGGAAAAAAACACCACAAACACTATTAATATGGTGGTCGTTCATGGGCATGCATGCTATCTCATAGGTCTGAGACACATAATCCCAAATTACTTCATTACAAACCACAAACGAGGCACAGTTAGGGTATAAGCCAACATTACAGGGAGTTCGAAAGCAGGGATTGACAGTAAGGGTTGCAAAGAGAAGAGTCACTAGAACATCAAACAATTTTCTTAAGCAGAGGGATATAAGAACGAAAAACCGTAAAGACCCTTGATGTATGACCATGCAAGCAAAGAAACCAGACTGTAAGCTATAACAAAAACCATAATTCAACAAATACCCATAGTGATGATCCGCATGCAAACCCATTAAGTTCCGGTATCCTCCACCAAAAATAAAATAGTGAATAGGAGAAGACGAATTGAGCAACAGATATATGTCAACCCTGAAAATTACTGTGTTACCGACCACACGACTGACCTTTGTATTAATTTTAAGAAGATTCATCACGTACCAGGTAACCAGCAGGAGTCGCAAACCTTCATCTTTCTTCCACACTACTCCTCCTTCTGAATTTCGCCCGAGAATAGTGATCCCTTTTGTTCCACGGCTTGCATTAACACCTTCTAATGTCGACGCTGTTTCCCAAGATGCTCTGATAGTGTTAGTTGGATTCAAGCAATGTCGTCAACAACCATAATGAAGTGGTGTGTGAATGTACCGCCTACTGGCCAGCTACCAACCTTAAGCTTGAGTGATTGTGTGGTGCACGCTGCCACATGACACCACACATCTCCCATCAGCCTCCACGTGGCACCCTGATTGGGGGAGAATTATAAATAATTATTTTGTTGACAGCATTTTCTAATTGACGATGGAAGATATGTTGTAATTCTTTATTCTTTTTTTATTTTAGGCTTTTGTAATTCATTTTATTTTTTAGATTTTTTTTTGAATGGATCACATAATCACTCTTTTTCTGGTGATGTTTCAAACCAACTACTCTTATATTAGATATTATGACTTAAATTACATTAGAGAAAAAATTAAAATAAAATAAAATTTAAAATAAATAATAATTTTAGCTAGTAATAAAATAATTTGAGTTGGTCAAGTCACATAAAAATAAAATAAAATAAAATAAACAAATTAGTAATTACAATTATATTACAATTATAATTAATAATTAAATCAACATAATATTTATCTTAATTTTAAAGTTGGGTAATCTAATTTATAGAATAGTATTTTTCACAACATTAATTGGTTAATTTTAGTTAAAATACGGTAAATATTTTTAAAAAGTTGAATTTAGTTGAGGAATTGTTTTTTTTTGAAATTTAAGATTTCACAATTAACATTATCGCTTGAGGTTTAGTATTTTAATTATATAGTTATGAAGTCAGAATTGTTTATTATTATATAATTTATTAAGACTGTTAATTATACTTCATTATTTTAACATGTGACTTGAAATTTTATGTAAATATATTATTTAGTATATGTTTTAATTTAACCCTAAATAGTGTAATTTTGTTATAAATGTTATTATATTTTTATTTAAAGTTTAAAAATATATAATTATATTTATGAAAATATATTAGTAATTTAATTAAATATTTTTTAAGTAAGTATTATATAATTGAGGATAAATATTATATCATTTTTTTTAAATTATAAAGAATTATTGTTTTGAGAGGTGCTTTAGTCTAGTATAGAAGATATGTTGTAATATCTTATATCGTTCTCTTAAATATTATGACTTAGTAAAATTATGTCAAAGAAAAAATTAAAATAGAATAAAAAACTAATAATTATAATTATATTTTAACTATAATTAATAATTAAATAAGCTTGAGATACATCTTAATTTTGAATCTACGTAGTCTAACTTATAGATGAATTGGTCTTTTCAGGGCATTTTTTAAATTAATTTTAACCAAATTCGGGCAGAGACTTTGAAAAACTCGAGATTAACTTGTTTAATTTGCAAAATTCTAGGACCAGATTTTAGAGTGCTAAACCCATTTATGCATTTAAAAGATTATTTTAAACAACAAAACATCACAATATTCCTTGAAATTGTACCACAGAACTCGGGTGCACAAGGATATTTCTTTGATAAGTTAGTCTATGCCATTCTGATACTACCAAGAGTGGATACATATAAAATCTCTTCATGTGAAAACCAATTTTAGAGTGCAAAGATATTTGATCCCCCATCAAATCTTGGTAGAAATTGAATTAAGATGGATCTAGGATGCTATAATTGAGGGATAAATATTATATGATTTTGTTTAAAACTACAAAATTGGATTATTAATCATCATATATCTGTTTTAAATAGTAATATATCAATATTGAGAAGGATTCAATTTCTTAAAATGTAAATTTCGTTATCATTCAATTTTTCTATTAAATTATTAACAAAATTCAACTTAAGAAATTTGATTTCTCTTAGTTTGATAAATCGAGACATATTTACACTAGTTTATTTTTTTCTTATATATATAGTTTTTGGTTATCTAACATCACTTAACAACATATCCCCTTAGGAAGATGTAGTGAAACTTGCTACTATCCCCAAATTATGTTGTATAGAACTTAGCAACTGAGTTTTAAGGAAAAGAAACATTATTGAATCACATACCCTACATTAATCTCTTTATTACAAGGTTTTAAATATATAATTACATAATTTTGAGTTCAAAATTAGGCAATTATGTTCACAAACCATATGTTAAAGTAATAATTATATAGTTTCAAGAAGAATTGGGGCAATTAAGAAATTAATTCATATATCATAGTAAAATGAAATGATGCTACCCCAATTATAATAATTAAATGGTTTCAAGACATACCTAAGAAACTATTCCACATATTAAATGGTTTTATTTAATTTTATGAAAATCCACATGATACCATCCCGATCATATAATACTTTTAAACATATTACTAATTTTTAAATATAAACTAGCTTACATCCATTTTAAATATGTATGTAGCAAGTGCCTAGAGGGATCAAATCTCTTTTCAATGTAAAAGAGGTTTTCATCTCAAGATATTTGATCTCTCTTTGTAGATACAGAGTTAAGATGCATCTAGGTTGGTGTGATTTCCCCTTCCAATGAATACCATGGGTCGATACCAAGGGTCATTTTTATTTTTATTTTTATTTTATTTTTATAGGGTTATTTTTATTATTTTATTGTATTTTGACAAAGTTAAATTTTTTACATTACATTAATGTTTTTATTTATTTCTATTTCTATTTTTATGTAATTTGACTTAGTCAGAATCTTAACCATTACATTAAAAAATGTTGGCAATATGATGCAATATGTTGTCCTTGATGACAACCTACTTGATGAAGTTGTCCTTGATGGAAACCTACTTCCTGAGTTGCATTTTGATAAGCCACCTATTTGTTAAATATGTAAAAATGATGTACCTACAGGTTAGTTCAGAACTGACAGAGAAAGGAAATCCAGTAAGGATATGGGAAATGGTAAATATAATATGTTACAATGTATATCCAGGTTTGATGAAGGAAACCCACGTACATATGCAGGTTGGTATACTGAAAACCCATGTATAAATCCAGAATTAGTATAGACGC
This sequence comes from Pinus albicaulis, assembly GCA_034641835.2. Classification (NCBI taxonomy): domain Eukaryota; kingdom Viridiplantae; phylum Streptophyta; class Pinopsida; order Pinales; family Pinaceae; genus Pinus; species Pinus albicaulis. Next base: position 942,712,917 of record CM076584.1, on the reverse strand, counting down.
AATTTTTATGAAGAGAAGTCAAGTTTAAACGTGGTTACGAAGAAGCCAAATCGTGTATGCCTTTTACGCTCTAAAGTTATTATACCAGGGGGAATTACCATGGTATTAGCCCACAATATTGAGCATTGTGTCATCTATTTGATTCCGTCCAAGAATACCATCGACTCTTGTGTGGTTTTGGCTGATGGTATTAGCAAAAGGCTAAGACTATATAAGGAGATGAAGATCATAGTCCAAAGGTGTGCATGAGTGAGGGTTTGAGCTGAATACTTCTCTTTGAAGTATATCTTCATGGAATGGGCTACATTTATTGATAGATATGAAGTAATAATGCAACTAGGAATACAATGATGGATCATGATCTCTAGATTTGAAATGACTATGTATTTTCTAGATCTATTTATGAAATGTTTAGATCTGTGATCTCACGAATGTTTGTTGAATATAAGGGTAATATCTGAGCCGATTATTTATTATGAAGAGTTGCATAGTCTTGAAATATTTGTAGATTGATATGCAGGTTCGCCTCTATAAAAGATCCTATATACGGAGGTTTAGTTAAGCAAAATTACATATGGGATCTAGGGTTTTGCTGAAGTATGCAGAAGAAAAGTTTTGATCTCTTTTGGTGTATTACTGCTATCTGTCAATGGTGTCTTCACACAGATCTGGGTTGCTTGAATATTTATTATGTTACTAGATGAATGTGATTAAATATCAGTGGTTGGTTGGTTGATTGATGATTCAGTGAATGAATTGATATGGTTAGAATTTCAGTTTGATGTATGTTCTTTGAGCTTAAATGTGTGGAGTGGCTCTAGTCTGAAAATCTAATGAAAAGAGGCCTACAAGTTGCATTGTGTTGAAGCTGTTGGATCCACTGTGAAAATTGATGAAATGTCGTCCGCGGTGGTGCTGAGGGTCGAAGCCTTCAATGAGGGGGTCATAGCTCCCTTCCAGTGGTTGTTGGTAAATAAGATCAGGGGGTAGTAGCTCTCTTCCAGGAGTGGCTGGTAAACAAGAAGCATGAGGTCATAGCTCCCCTCGAGTGGTAGCTGGTAAAAAAAATCAGGGGGTTGGAGCTCCCTTCCAGTAGAAGCTGGAGAACGAGAGAAGGTTGCAACCTTCCTCAGGTGGGTGCCTGTGTGCTGGTATGAGTCTATGCCAATACAAGATTGTAAGCAGTTTTATTTATAATAAGTATTGAAGATAGAGACGACATCAGTGGTGGTTTTCTCCCGACTTGGGTTTCCACCTTAAACCCTAGTGTTCATATGTGTTGCTTATGTGTGATGATTTATTATGTTCTTACTACACATGGTTACTACTTACTAAATATTAGATGAATGAATGATGCAATGATCTAAGTAAAAAGTTACGTACATAATAAGATCTCTGGACATACACAATTTTATTTAAAGATAGCCACGTGTATATGCTATTTGGGTTCATTAAAGTTGCATATATAAATAAGTAAATAAAAAGTAAAATTTTACAGTGAGTTATAAATACTGATTCACACCCCCTCCCCCTCCTAGCATTTTTCCCAACAATTGGTATAAGAGCAGGTCCTTCGGAAGAAGCTTGATTTCTTAAAGGAGATTCGTCGCAATGGGAAGTCATGAAGGAGTATTTTCTATCAAGCCACCATTGTTTAATGGAAGTAATCTATTATTCTAGAAGATACGAAAAAGAGCTTATTTGAAAAGTCTCAAAGTAGACATAAGGGGAATCGTGGAAGGAGGTTACCAGTATCCAACAAGTATTCCTACAGATGCAACAGAGAGGAAGAGATATGAAATCAATGCAAAAGTTGTCAATGCTTTAATAGGGAGTCTGTTAGAAACAGAATTTGTTAAAGTGATGCAGCTAAATTCAGCAAAGGAAATATGGGACAAGATCATTTAGAGCTATGAAGGTGATGTAAAGGTAAAAAGTGTCAAACTTGAAATTCTTAAAATGCAATATGAAAATTTCAGAATGCACGATGATAAAAGTATTGCAAGTTTATTCCTAAGATTAGACAAGATTGTGAATTCTATGAGGAATATGCGTGAAGATATAAAAGACTCCACTTTAGTAGAAAATATATTGAGATCTCCAACTCTAAAGTTCGAGTCAAAAGTGTCACCTATTGAAGAAAAGTAGTATCTGCAAACTCTTACTACTATTGAACTACATGGCATCCTGACTACTTTTGAATGAGAATAGGAGGTCCCTCACAAGTTAGAGAAGATACTTTTAAGGCTTTTGAAAAAGGTAAAGAAAAGGAAGTTATCAAGGAATCAAGTTATATATCAGAAGAAGAAGAAGAAAATTTTGTGAGAAGACTTCAACCAGTTACTGGAAGATTCAGAGGTAAGCTTCCCTTCAAGTGTTTTTCTTGTGGTAGAGTTGGCCATTGTGTTGCTAAATGTACTTATAAAGAAAATCATGATAAATGGAAACTATTTGAAAAAGGAAGGAGTTATTATACAAATGAAGATAATGAAGGATTGTGAAATGAAGAAGAAGATTTTGATCAAGATATGCAAGTACTCATGGTGTGTACTATGGATGATGATAATTCCTTAAAAGACAAGGATATGTTTATTGAAGAATTTCATAGATAAGTAAAGAAAGGATTATTTCATGGATGTTGTTTCTATTGTAACTCATTTAGGCATAAGGCCACTGATTGCAGGTTAAGTATGTTGAAGAGATCTATGAAATTGGAGAAGTTCCAGCACAAAATAAGAAACTACAAGAAAAGCTGGAAGAAGAAAAAGCATTGGTCAAAAACATAGGGAATATTGACCCTACTGCAGTCATCTATTTCTAAAGTTTCATTCTCGTAATGTCTGCAAGAGTGATGTGAGATACATTATAGGAATCAGTAACGTATCATCATAGGGGGGGAAATATATGGTGATTTCCATGGTTGGTTTGGTAATTTGTGTTTCATTTATTCCTAACAGTGCATCTAATGTGACAAAAAAAGACAGGTACATAATTTATAAGTCTAGGGGTAGATGGAGATGTGAAATTTCCAGTATTTCACTTTTTTAATGCGGGGTGTATGAACTAAAGCAGCATATAAACACGAGTTCCGTTGGATACAATTGTGTATGTTTTTCTCTGATAAGAAAAACGTGAGACAAACTCAAGAAAAGTCTTCTGATATGCTCCTTACTATTACAATTTTCTTGATCTGATGGTTATAACTGGTGATATGATATTAAGTTTTGATTATCTACTTAACTAAGTTACTTTCATGAATTTCTTGGTGAAGTTGTTTAGGATTCTCAGGCTTAGAGGGAGGGATTAGCATTGCTATGAATAATGCATTGTTTGAATTGTGGTGGTTTTGAAATATGATCTCTCTCTTGAGGTCTTCTAGTCTTGGTTATACAAAGTCATATATGTTATTTGAAGAAAAGGTCATGTGGAGACCTATGATGTCAAATTTTTATATTCAATCATGTAAGGACTTGTTCAAATTTGTAAACCCACTTGGTTGGTTAGTTGAGTCAAATTTTTAAACCCACTTGGTTGGTTAGCTGAGTCAAATTTCTAAACCCACTTGGTTGGGTAGTTGAACCAAATATGTAATTCCACTTGGTTGGATCATTGATGTAAGTATGAGTTCTTCATGATGTGAATGGTCATAATCAGTTGAGTTATAGATTCATGTAATTCATTGAAAAATGTGTTTGAAGATTCAACATGAACTCAAGGAGAGCATGGTAAATTCAGTGCACATCAGATCTATAGAGCTCTTCTTTCTATAAGGGAAGAGAAACCTTATTTTCATATTGACCCACTCTTTTCCCTTGATGTAAAAGGGGGAGATTATCTTGGTGTTTGAATAATGGTTATGATTAATGTATCTATCTGTTGTGGTGATCAAACACCATCATGGTTTCCATAAAGTTCAAAGGGGGAGATTGTTGCCAATATGATGAAATATGTTGTCCTTGATGGAAACCTACTTGATAAAGTTGTCCTTGATGGAAACCTACTTGATGAGTTTCCTTTTGATAAGAAACCTATTTCTTAAATATGTAAAAATTATTTATCCGCGGGTCAGTTAAGCAGTGACAGAGAAAGGAAATCCAGTTAGGATCAGAGAAATGTTAAATATAATATGTCACACTGTATACACAGGTTTGATGAAGGCAACCCGCATACATATGCAAGTGGTTATATAGGAAACTCGTGTATACATCTAGAATTAGTATATATGTAGTTTTATGAATAGAAGTGATGTATACACATGGGTATGAAGAAGCCAAGTCATGTATGCCTTTTTCTCTCTAAAATTATGATACCAGGGGGAATTACCATGGTATTAGCCCACAATATTGAGCGTTGTGTTGTCTATTTGATTCCTTCCAAGAATACCATCGAATCTTGTGTGGTTTTGGCTCATGGTATTGGTAAAGGAAAAAAATATATAAGTAAATGAAGATCATAGTGTAAAGGTGTACACGAGTAAGGGTTCTAACTGAATACTTGTCTCTGAAGTATCTCTACATTGAATGGGATACATTTTATTGATAGATCTGAAGTAATAATGAACCTATGAGTACAATGATGTATCAAGATCTCTAGATCTCAAATGACTATGAATTTTCTAGATCTATTTATGAAATGTTTAGATCTGTGAACTGGCGAACATTTGCTGAAGAGAAGGGTAAGATCTAAGCTGATTATTTATTCTTAAGAGTTGCACAATCCTGAAATAGTTACAGATCTATACGCAGGTTTTTCTCTGTAAAAGCACATATATATGCAGATTCAATTAATAAAAAACATGTATGGGATCTAGGGTTTTTCTGAAGTATGAGGAAGGAAATTTTTCATCTATTTTCTTGTATTAATAATGTCTGTCAATGATGTCTTCATACAAATCCGGGTTGTTTGAATATTGATTATGCTGCTAGATGAATGTGATTAAAGATCAGTGGTTGGTTGGTTGATTGATGATTCAATGAATTAATTCATATGGTTATGAATTTCAGTTTGATGTATGTTCTTTGTGGCTAAATGTATGGAGTAGGTCTAGCCTGGAAATCTGATGAAAAGAGGCCTACAATTTGTGTTGTGTTGAAGTTGTTGGATCTAGTGTGAAAATTGATGAAACGTGGTCCACAGTGGTGCTGATGGTTGAAGCCTTCGGTGAGGGGGTTGTATCTCCCTTCCAGTGGTTGCTAGTAAACGAGATCAGGGGGTGGTAGCTCCCTTCCAAGAGTGGCTGGTAAATGAGAACTAGGGGGCCGTATCTCCCTTCCAATGGTAGCTGGTAAATGAGATCAGGGAGTTTGAGCTCTCTTCCAGTAGAAGCTGGAGAATGAGAGAAGGTTGTAGCCTTCTGTAGGTGGGTACCTGCGTGTTAGTAGGAGTCTGCGCCAGTATCAGATTGTAAGAAGTTTTCTTTATAATAAATATTGAAGACAGAGACGACAACAACAATGGTTTTCTCCCGACTTGGGTTTCCACCTTAAATCCTGGTGTTCATGTGCTTTTCTTATGTGTGATGATTTATTCTGTTCTTACTAAACATGCTTACTTCTTACTAAATATATGATGAATGAGTGATGCACTTATCTATGTAAATAATTATCCGCATAATAAGATCTCTGGACATGTGAAATTTTACTTAAAGATAGCCGCATGTATAGGCTAGGTGTTTCATTAAAGTTGTGTATAGAAATCAATAAAGAAAAAGTAAAAATTTGCAGTAAGTTATAAATATTGATTCACCACCCCCCCCCCTCATTATTTCTCCCAACACAAAATCTCTACCATACTGGGTTGGATTTTTTTTTAAACATTAATGAGTAGTAATTTTATTAAATCCTTGCCTAGTCACAAAAAATAAGTGATAAATTCATTACATTGTATCCTTTTTCATGGTTCCTTCACTAAGGAGCTGACTATTACATCAGAAAAATTACTATGATTGTGAGCGGACATGCGTATATCCTACAAAATTGTGATTACAAAAGGAAATTTTTGCAAAATAAAGAAGATAACTTCCTCCGGAGGATTGTTTAGGTCAAATTTCAAATTCTCAGAGTGAATGATTGAAGTAGAGCTGGTAATGTCCTAGTTCCCTGGAGCTTAGACTATATTTTATATGTCTTTTAGATGTCTTCGCAGAGCGTCGAATTAATCATCTTGGTAGGATATCTTACTTTTAAGAGGCTTTATTTCTTTAGTGATGAAAGTGAGTAGATTATCCCATCGATGAAATTTCCATTTATGTACAAATTATCCAACTATAGGGCCTCAATATACTTGTTTCATGCATTAAAATATTTGGTACTTTCAATGGAAGTTGAACTGCTAAGGCTTGTATACATGATTAATGATATAATGGGTGTGATCTGGCGGACTACGAAGGCTAGTCTCAAGTTATATAAGTAAAGGATGTCGCAGGGGTTTCATGAGATGCCAGTGAGAACAATGATATCCAAGGTAGTAATGATAGATGGGGTAGCATCAAGTGATGGGTGATTATTCAGGGTAAGTGTTTCATTAATGTTCAAGGTGGGTAAGGACATGGTGGCGAGATTGATGAAGGGAAAGCAAAAGGGATTGATTGTTACAAAGCTAATACAACCTTATACTACTGAATGGGGAATAATGGAGTTGACTGAACTAACCCATGATGCTAGAGATGGAAAAGAAGGTTCCTGAGTGATCAAAGATGAATGAGGAGGAAAACATAAAAGTAATTCACCTCTATAGGGATAAGATACTTGAGACAAACTTCAAAGAGCTACCCAATGTAGTCGAATTCCAAGATTTGAAATATGCCTCAAGCTCTATCATTGCCCATTTTTTGCATAAGATTGGTTCCCGAAAGAGAATTTATCCAAATAACTAGACCGCAAGGATCGGGAAGCCAATTCTCTAAGCGAATGCTTTTAAAAGAGTTGACATGCATAGGGGTCTCATTACAGAACCTCTCAATGCCCAATATCGTAAACACCATGGTGACTTCCAAAGGGACGAACGAAGAATACAGATATAAACGAGTGCTAGAGAACCCTCGTGAAGAATTTTCTTGGGATAAATTATGAAAAGGCATGACCAAAACCTTCAGTTTAAAACCCGAATGTTGTGCCTCGCATGCGATGACATTTGAATTACCATTAAAGCACGCCATTCTCAATATCTATGGATCCATCACTCCACAAGGAAGTGGAGCTATACAAGGCATGAACTTCTATACGAGGCAAGGAGGAACATGTGAAATTAATATATTTTCCCATGCATGATTCAAATTCTTGACTATAGCCATGATACTGGCTAACTTGGCCCAAAATACCTTAATACCAAAGTTTAAATTTCCTTTAATGGGAATCCAAGGGGGAAGAACGTGGATGATTTCTTAGGGAGGAGAGAGCACATTAAGGTGATTATCGTATAGTATGCCAATATTTGATTACACTAACATCCCTTTGATCAACTTCTATGAGGCGGGCTATATTGGCTTGGCGATCCGCCTTTGAGTTTTGGCTTCTGAGGATATGGAAGAGAGAATTTGAGAGTAGGAGATCCAAAGCACAATTTATTATTTTGAGGAGAAGCTTGAAGATATTCTCATTTGGATATGATACATTGTTTAGATGTTGTATCGTGATCATAGAATCTCCAAATATTATTAGATTAGAAATTACGATATCATAAGCTAGAGTTAGACCTAATAAAATACCATACATTTCTGTTTGATTGTTAGTTTTCCAGCCCAACTCCCAAGAATAACTAGGACAGTTTTTCCTTCAAAATTAAAAATAATTCCTCCCCTCCGACCACCCTTACCATTTAACCATGAATTAATCATTATTATGTTCTATGATTTAAAAACAAAAAAATCAAAAAAAATTTACTAAATCATAAATTGTAAGTTAACATTAACAATTGTAAATCTATATAATTAATTTTTATAAAAACAAAGTAAATTTTAATCATAAATAAACACAATATTTTATTATAGCATTGAAATAATTTATTTTTCATCCAACATGATACACACATTTTCATAAATATTTAAAATTATTTTTCCTCTAATGTTAAAAGACAACACCAAATATGGCATGACAAAGACTTATCAAATTTCATATTTTTTTAATGAAATCCTTAAATATCTATGCATTGTGTGCTATGGTTAGAGGCTACTTTTGGGCCTCCAAAATGTCATCCACTTTTACCCTCATTTCCGTCATTTTACCCTCTTTTTGTAACTCTGTAACTCCATAAGCCCTACATTAGTAACCATTGTCATGGCCATAGGGTTTATCATTCTTATTTTCCAAGTCATTGATCTGAAGTATTTTAAGATATTTTATGATTAAATATTAGGAAATTAACATGATATCATATATATCTAAAAGTGTATTGATTTTTGTGATATTGTAGGCCTACATGGAGATTCTAGAAGGGCCCTATTTGGCCACCTAACTACAAATTCGGATTTCAAATTCCAAAACATGAGGATTTGTAGAATATTTGAGGAAGATGTGGATCATTAAGTTAGGCACACTCACTGTAGAAGAATCATGGATGTTTTGATATGTTTCCTTATCAAAATTAGTAGAGAATTTGGAGAGGATTTTCATCTTGTATTTTTAGGTGATTGGTTGTAACCACAAGAAATAAATGTGTATTTAGGAGAGATTTGAGGGACCTGTATTGATTAATCAATTATCTTCAGTTTTTGTATAAATAGGAGTGCACCCTTCAAAGGATCCTAGTGTTATCAACCATTAGGAAAATAGTTATTCATTCTTGTAATATCTTTGAATCTTTTCTCCAACTTTACGAAATACATAGTGTTGTTTTATCTCCAAGTTGTGATAATTTTTTGGTGTGCTTTCTGAGGAATGGAGGGCCCACATCAACCACATTTTTCACATATTTGTACATATTGGTAACATAGTGTAGTTATGTTATTTCACTTATTTTAAATTATGTGTTTTCAATTTATCCAAGTGTGATTTTCCTTTTAGCAAGTCTGAGTTAATTTCAGTAGGTGTGAGTGTGATTTCAACTCAATGAGTTTGATTTTCATGTATGAAAGTGTTGCGTGATTTAATTTATGTAAGTTTGGTGTGATTTCAAATTTGCAAGTGTGATTTCAATTTCAAGGAAGTGGGATTTCCGTTATGCAGGTTTGCTTTCATTTTCTTTATGTTTGTCTTGTATTGGATTGATTTGATATGTTAGCTTCAATTACATTAGATTAATATGTTCTAATAAATAATCACCTAGTACATATAGTACGTGTATACCTCATTAGTTCATGAACCACAGGTTGAAAAATTAAATGACAGGGATTTAACTCGCAATTAAATCACCCAACATTTTCGCATTGTTGTTGACGAGGTATACATAGGTGTTTATTTTGAAATTTTAGAGAACACATTACAGTTGCATTCATTCTTAGATGCATGGTTAAAATAATATTAAAATAATTTTGGATATTAAATAATAATAAAAAATAAATATTTTGTACTAATTTGTGTGCATGATAGGAATTATCAACTAGTTCGAGTAATTCACAGGAAATTATGAGTTTGAGGAATTTCCTTATAAGAACTTTCTTGAATCCTAGCAACAGCTGGGATATTAGCTTCTTAGGAAGAGTATATTTTAACTGTGTTCAAAAACTTGTCTATCTTTCGAGCTTGACAAGAAGATCTTCAAGTATATTTTGGTTCCTCTTATCAATCTATTGAAAAGACAAAAGAATCATGCAATGCATTTTATGGGGAAAAACCAATAGAATATAGGATTGAGGAATGCATAATAAAGGAGGATATCCAATGTGATCCAAACCAAGAAAGGAATCATGAATGTCATAGTTTTATTGAAATATGGTTCCAATCAAGGATCAAGTCACGTGACTCTTTCATTCTTCCTTACATCTTCCTTACATCATCAAAGCAATTTGTTTCTCATTTTTTGATGTGTTTTAATCCATATTTTTCAAAATGATCATCAATATTATTTTACTCCTATTACACACATGGATACACTGGAAATATGCATACACTTGAAATCAATTTTCTATTTCCAGTAGAGTAGAGTAGGATAGAATTAATGAGTAAAACCAATCTTGTTGATGTTTTAAGTTTCTTCAAGTTAAATTTTATTTTATTTTCAATTTTATTTGGTGGTGCAGTAATAGCCACCCATCTCAAAAATCATTTGGAGGAAGATGTAGAAAGTGAACGAATATTTGAGAAAAGAGGAGAACAGATAGAGTTTTGAGAGCCACAATGTGAAGATTAGAGATCAAATCCTTTCAATTTGTGTTTTTAATTCAGGTTTTAAATGAATAAAGAGTATAAATATTGTTGAGTATTCTCTCTTATAGTGCTATCTGTGACCTAGAAGATCAAAAAATAAAATTCAATAAAATTATTTTTAAAACGTTGCAATAAAAATTGGATAAGAGATCTAAATTCATACTCAAAAGTAAAATTACAGGCTTTTTCAAAGCTCAAACATAAAATATGATGTCTCGAATGGATCTCGCACTATCGAAAACCCATATTTTGACTCTTGTTGCACCTCATTTGGCAAAACATTAAGTAAAATATCATTGCATTAAGGTTTTTCCCAATTCTGTTGTTAATAATCGTATAATTTGACCAAAACCCGACCGGTGCACCCCAAAAGTGGGAACGATGTGCAAGCCTAGCTTTCTTCATCGATGATAAAACATGTAGGATGGTTAAAACCACCCAAACTCTTCCTCCAAACCCGTTGTCATATGGCACCATGTGCCTTGGGGGTAGGTGCCTTTACCCAAACGTGCGCTTACTAATCTTTAAATATATGTTTGGCACTATAGTTAATAAGATTTAATTGATATGTGGATTAGTAAAGTGTTTTTTTGATGTTTGAGAGGTCACAGGTTGAACTCCTTTGGAGGTTGTTCAACCTTACAAAATTTTTGGTCCCCCATGAGGATGCCACGTTGCAACCAATCATTTGTCCATGTGGCACTCCAACATTGGGCCACCATAACAAAACGTCAACCAATAAAAAATAACCATTATTTAACCACTCAACCAATACCAAGTGTAAAACATTCGTTCGCTAAGAAATGCCATTCAGCTTGCCAGGTCATAGGCCTAATAAGCATACAGGTTGTTGATTGGGCATTCCTTAAACTCAAAAATTCATTTTTTTAGTTTTTTCACAAAACGATGAGAACACCATTCTTGGAGAATTCTAAATTGGAATTTAGTGAAGGAAATTATATTTGATTCGAAGAGACGAGAACTATTCTTTGTTGTTGGTTTCAAGCTAATCCTATAATTTTGAATTTTGAGCATTTGATCCACAAGATCATGGATAAGAGTGGAGTGCTAGAGAAAAAGGACAAATGAAATTATAGGCTTCAAGTTTCATTAAAACCAAAAAAATTGAAAATCCTATTTGCGGTAATTGACAAACCACCATTCGAGTCTAATTGCAAGTGGCAAGGAACTGCATCAATTCATGTTTTTGGTAGCTGCAGAATCGAAAAAAATTAGTAGGTTGTGAAAATTTGGTTTATGATGTATTTGTTAAGCATTAAGTGTATGGAAAAGAGGCCTCAAGCTTAAAATTGGCTAGAAACAGGTAAAAGTGCATTTAATTTTTCTTCCTTGAATTTTTTTTATTAGTATTATTTCTAGGTTTTTTTTGTGTATATATCAAATGAATAGGGACTAATCACCTCTCTCTCTCTCTCGATAGCCTTACATTTTATTATAGAAAAGTGAAAATGTTTTGCAACTTCCAAGACGATGAAAAAAAAACACTATATGTACGAGTGCATTTTAAATACCAAGTTTCTTTCAGAAGAGCATGATCATTTAATGTCAAATCAAATTCATTACTTACACATTGCTACTAAAAAAGGCCTATCAGATACCAATTTTACCATTACTAATCACTTTAAACCTACAATTGATCCATAAATTCATATTTTACTACTACCAGAAACTCATTTCCCTTCACAATATTTATACTTTCCTTCCTCATTTTCTGTCACCCTTAACCCAAAAATAAGGTCATTTAACTCCCATACATAGTTGATTCACCCCGTTTTCCTCTTCATTTCTGTCAAATAAACCTTGATTCAATGCAAAATTTTCACCTATAGTCCCTCAAATTATTATTGTACACTCAAGTTAGATGATGGAGGATTCACTAAGGCCTCCCTTCTAACAAGTCTTATCTCGTTGACTTTCACACATCATATGGGATCAATACTAAATATATTTCAAGTAATTTGAGGCTTGCATGACTTAATGGCAAGTTCTCTTGCCAATAAACAATGGGAACACTTCAATGTCCCCTGTTTGTCATACCTTGTAGGTGACTTGATAACCACACATCTACTCGTACCTAGTAAGATGTACTTAAGCACCTTGACTATTATTGACATCAATGGTGAGTAGTATCATGTTGGTTAATGGAATTTTTTAATGGCCAGTAATCGCAAAATTTATTTTCCATGTTATACATCAAAACATATATCAATATAGATAAGAATTATGCCATTGGGTGGGAATGAATGAAGACTAGATGATTTCAGCAGCTTGTTGCAGGACTCAATTCACAATTTAGTTGTTGTAGCAATAAAGTTTCCAAATTCATATTAGATTTATCTTTTATTCATAAAACCAAGAGAAAGAAGAAGAAAATCAAATTATTTTACTATATATTCCATGATCCAGTAGTAGCAGCCACACTTCATACATAGCTTGTCCACTTTTTTGGGAAGTGAAGGTATCTTGTTTTCTAATGTTTAATCATGTAATTCCTTAAATGCAAAAATTGTGATTTTGGAAAAACCATCACCACATTCATATCCCCTTTCTCATTTTTCAAAAAATGAAAACACCTTTAGTTGGGGGGAAGGGATATCAATTCATATTCACATGTTGCATTTCATTTCATCCTAACCAACACATTTTTCCCAATCAACTATTGCTTCATTCTGATTCCAAAATATTAAATGTTTTGCAATGAACAATTGATGAGAATATTAAATTAAGGAGAATCACTATGGGAACTAAAAATTGGAATTCTAAATGTTTTCAAGCATTTTGATGCAAAAAAAATAAGAAAAGTAATGTTATACCAGAACCAATACTCATAAATTTTAGTTGTCACACAAGAAAAAACAATAAAAAATATGTTGCAATCAAATGTATTTCAAAGTACACTTTGCAAAATGAATAATGTTTTTAAATGATATGATTATGCAAAGTTAAAAGAGAATCAATACAAATCCAACACTCATATAGAATAAAATAATTTCAAGAAGATCAACTTATCATTAAGGGAATGAATACAATAGTTTCATGAGGACATGCAACAACTTTAGTTGGGCGGTATGTTGGGCCTCAAAAGTATCTTCCACTTTTACCCCCATTTCCATCATTTTACCCTCATTTCATAACCTTGTAACTCCATTAGCCCTACATTAGTAACCATTCTCATGACCATAGGATTTATGATTTTTATTTTCCCAATCATTAATTTTAAGTATTTTAAGAGAATTTGTGATTAAATATTAGGAAATTAACATGATTTCTTATATATCTAAAAGTATTATGACTTTTGTGATATTGTACGACCACTTGCAGATTCTAGAAGGGTCCTATTTGGCCACCTAAATACAAATTCTAATTTCAAATTCCAAATCATGAGGATTTGTAGAATATTTGATGAAGATGTGGATCATTAAGTTAAGCACTTTCAAAGTAGAAGAATAATGGATGTTTTTATATCATTCCCTATCAAAACTATGAGAGAATTTGGAGAGGATTTGTATCTTGTATTTTTAGATGATTAGTTGTAACCGCAAGAGGTAAATGTGGATTTATGAGAGATTTGAGGGATATGTATTTATTGATCTGTAATATTCACTATTTGTATAAATAGGGGTGTGTAATATCCCTATTTTTCTACTTTGATATAGACAGTTGATAATCTTAAAGGTTAAGTTGACTGAAAGGAAAACTATATGTGGATATTATTTTTGAATTAAATAAATGTGAATTTTATTATTGTGCAAAGATTAGAGAAAATTGGAGACCAAGATTTCAAATCCATGAGGATGGAATAAAATCCTAATAATTTCCCAAAATTCTCCAAAAATCCTTGGAGAAAAAGGAAAAGAGAATAAAGATATTAGATGGGAGATAAGAATATAATAAATTCCTTAGTAAAGATGAAAGTTTCTGAGATGAGGTGAGAATAAAACTAGGGAGAGGAAAACTCTAGTTTTAAAGAAGATTTTGTGGAAAAAACAAAATTAAAGCCTAGGCTAAGTGAAAAAGCATCCCAAATTAACTAGACGTAGTTATGGAAACATGTTGAGGGAAAGAAAGCTTAAATAAGTTATTCCTAGTTAGAAAATAGGTTGTCTACACTATGGAAGAATTGGTCTGTGCTCGAGGGGAGCTGTGGATTAAGCTCCAGGTTAGGTGGAAAATAGTCTTTGCCATATTGGTATGCACATTCTATGAAGTTTTGTCTTATATTGCAGTTATATTTTATGAATTTTGATGTAGTTAGATATGATTATAGTTTATGAACTATGGCTGGAAGTTTTATCATCTTAATTTATAAATTAAGTTTAATAATCTGATGAGTTCAGAAATAAGTAGTTGTCATATGTATTTAAGAGAATTTTAACCATAGATGTTATAGTTAAGTATTTTGTATGGTTACATAGACTAAATGAAATATTATGACCAACATACAGAATCTCTAAAATGTGGGTAAGGGTCTAAATATTATGTTAGGTCCACCATATAAGTTTCATTACAGATAGAGAGAAAACAATATAATTCAGTCATAGCCATAACAATAAATTATTGAAAAGATAGGAAAATATAAATCAAATATAGTTTATATGGCTAGCATAAACATAAAAATATATCTGAATGATGGACAAACAATTTAGATGTACACTTGAAATAGAAGAATGAAACTACAAATCTGAAGGAGGAATAGATATTTCAGATTTAAATTTAACTGTAAGTATAGTATGATAACATAAAATAAACATTTTCTATTCTCCACATATTCAAGCATATAGGAATATATATGTACTGAAAAGAAATATGTTTAAATTTAATATAAAATTCCTTACATATGTGAAGATCCTCATATGGAGACGAGGAGAAAATATCTTACTATTGAGTTAAAGACAATAATGACAATACTTTAATTACAAATTGAACTAAGTCATCCATGAAAAAATTCAACTATACAGTTTAGAGTTGAAAAATGTAAAATGGGACAGAGAGGTTGTTGAACCCTCTATATTTGTAGGACCGACCTGGAAGAAAATGAAAAGTTTCTTAAGATCTCCTGACATGAGATTGTAAACAATTGTTTTTTTTTTAAAAATTCACCCAAAATACAGAGAAGTTATATAAGTAATGATATTAAAAAATATACCTGTCTCAGGAGTGTCATAGTGGGAACTCCTCCTGTACATGACAGAAACAAGATGTTAAGTACATAAAATTAAAATATACTGAATGAAATTAAATATTGTGATTAATTATAAGGCAGAGATAATAAATTAATTACCTCTAAAGATGGATTTATCCTTGCACAATGGATCTTGACATAGTTGAGTAAATTATGAAAATGTGAAAGAAGGGGTTTTCCAAGATTAGAGTATAAAAAGAATTAATATTTTGAGAATTAAAACAAATTAAATTCAGTTTAGAAAAATATCAATTTATAGGAATTCAAATTTGACTATATCAACTGAATTGTATATACGAAAACTAAAATTATACTTTGTATATTATATAGAGTTGTGTAACACAATTATTGAAACTAAGAGAATTACAAAGCCTTACTATAGCCTTAGTAAAATTGTGAAACTAAATGACATGAAGTATCAATTTAAATAATTGTCATACCTCAGTAGAAGCCATGTGAAAACAATACTTTGAATTAAATAAATTTGAAATAAATCGATATAGGCAATACTACAAAATTATGCATATCTTACCAATACGAAGGAGAGAAAACATGGGTGGAGAATGAAACATAGTTATGCTCGGGTCATAAAACCCTCTATGTCAACTTAAAGGGAATTTGAATATATATTCATAAAAGAGAATTATAATAGAGAAGAAAAATTTACGTTACAGTGAGGAGATACTGTTAATATGGAATAAACTGTAAAAATCCAACATATTTTCCTATAATTATTACAATGAGAACATATACAATTCCTGGAAATTAATACACAGGGATTCTAAAATCTTACTCGATGTAAGAAAAAAAAAATTATGGGCAATGGTAAAATTTGAAATTGGAGACATCAAAATTGGGGGAACAATTTCGTATACTAGTTATTGGCAAGGGAAAATGATTTTTCGCTTTATAAATCCATCAATCAGTAGACTGTGGAAACCACACGAATTGGAAAATTCCAAATTTGAAACCCACGGTACACATTGAAATAAAAAATTACAAATAGAATAAATATTTCTCATGGGTTAAATTAAATTGATTAGGAAAATATTTATTCAAACATGGACTGAGAAATCGATAAAATCACTAAACATATTGATAAATCCTTTCACTATCGAAAGACTCAGAACAAAATTTATGTACACTAACAAAAGGAATGACTCAGTCAAATGAGTATGCAATATCAAAAGATTGATATTACATTATAAGATACACAATAATTTCTGGGTTAATAGTGTAATGAGGGAGTAAAATAACTCTGGTTGGCCATAAATAACTTCGGAGAAGAAAAGGGTAAGTTGATACAAGGGTAATGATTGCAAAACATGCAATGAGTAGGAAATTCATTTATAAGTGCTAGAAAAAAGACGGATACACAGTACATATAAAATACATAATAACTAAAACAAATTTCAAAATGTTACCGTGAATTACAGTGGTAACCAATACACACAGAACCTTGAAACATTGAAAAATAAATACAGTGGGGAAGCGAAACCATTTACCTTAGAAGCTAGGAGTGGTAGGTTGGATAGTGGCCCTGGTAATTCTAGTGAGATTAATATGATTCATATATGATATTTTCTCCAGTGTTAGTAATAGAGATATGATGAAAATAGAGAAGAGGTCTCTCTGAAAAGTTTCACACAAATGAAAACTAAAAAAACTAACACGCAAACCCTAGCCATAGTCAACTTGATTTGGGAGGGAATACGAAACAATATCAACCATTGAAAACGTATCAAATCTACCCTATATGTGGCTCAAGGGTAAATTCAATCATCTCAAGGGTAAATGAAATCACGTGATATTCAGGTTATGGATGTACAAACATTACACGTGTCACCAAATCGAAAAGGCAAGCCTTCAATACATATAGTTGTCTATTGAATGTAATTCAATGCACACACAAAGCATCAAAAACCCAATGAAATGAAACATAACTATGTTAATCTAAACATTTCATATGGAATGGTTAATGTAAAACCATAGTTACCAACCATGCAATTTGAATACCTTAAAATGTTTGTCATATATATATATATATATATATATATATATATATATATATATATATATATATATATATATATATATATATATATATATATATATATATATATATATATATATATATATACAGAAGTTTTGTACTATTTTAATTCTATGTACAATGATTGAAATGAAGAAATAATTACAGCTGCTATTATGAATAACAAAGAAGGTTTGTACGTGGAACTGGGGGTGCGGGAGAACCACCAGACCAAATGCTCAATTGCTAGAGAGGATAAGGAATATGCAACATGAAATGGTTCAACTAAGGACTAGGAATGAACGATTGTTGTAGGCCAATAATGAGAAAGAGAGGTTGATCAAGGAATTAACCTAACGGTCTAGTCATGAAAGTGAAGACCATGCAAAAAAGAGAAAAGGAGTTGAACCCGACTTAGAAGGGTCTGAGATTGGGGAAGAATCTGGGTCTAAATCCAGAAATAAAAAGGAGTTGTAAGGGGAATTCCACAAAATCAAACCTCCAACCTTTGATGGGGAAAAGGAGGAGGATGAGGAAGCTTGGATCCTAAATATGGTCAAATACTTCCAGGTATATGAATATGGAAGTAATTTTAAAGCCAGATTGAAAATTTAGCAACTGCAGGCAAAAGCCATGCTTTGGTGGGAAGAGACAAAAATTGCACATGTGCTCGATGAAAAAAATTTTACATGGGAAGAATTTCAAGCTAAGTTCAAAACTAGATATCTGAATGAGAGTTATTATGATAATAAAGCGAAGGAATTTCATGAGTTGTGATTAGGACAACTCGCAATTGATGAATTTGTTACAAAATTTATAAATTTTCTTCGTTATGTGCCTTATATCAGGGAAGAAAAGGACAGAGTAAAATGATTTTTAAATTGAATACCTACCATCTACAAAGAGATAATTGAATTTGATAGTCCAAAAACAATGGATGAAGCTATTTGAAAAGCAAGATTATGCTATCAACAATTTAAAGGCACAAGTGATCAACTGAAAAACTGGCAAAATAAAGAGAAAGGGAAAGGAGAGTCAAGCATAAAAAAATCAGAACCAGAAAAAATTTGGGAAAAAATACCATAGAAATAAATTTAAGAAGGGCAGGGAAAACCAAACAGCACAATCCCATACCGGTTCTAAAAAAATGCAAATAAACAGCAAAAGGGAAGGTATTGTAAAAGTGAAAGAACCATTAAAGTGTTGGGGTTGTGGAGAATCTCACAAGTTACGTGACTGCACACACAATACAAGAACAATCCAAAAACATTAAAGCAGAACAAGAGGCAACTATAGTAAATGATATTTCTCGCAACATTTCGAGAATCAGTGCTGCATTAGAAGATCGACAGGTTGACTAGAAATCAACCATCATAGAGATTGAAGGTATGATTATTGACCAACCTATTTCTATTTTAATATATCCCAGAGAAAATATAAGTTATATCAGCCCTTAGATAGTGGAAAATTATAAGTTAAAATCAGAAAAAAATAAAAAATAAAAATAAATAAATAAATAAATTGGTTAGCGCAGTTAGCTACAGGAACAAAGAGAAAAGTGACACATAAACTTCCTAAAATTGCTATAAATTTAAATGGATATGAAACTGAACTCCATTTAAGCATTCTACCTCTAGGATCCTATGATCTGTTAGTAGGAATCGATTGGCTGGAAAAATAGAGGGCAATAATAAATTTCTTAAACAAAATTGTACATTGCACATATGAGGTAGAAGCTATAATAATCAAAGGAAAACCAAAACCAATATTTATCAGACATATTTATACATTAAAATTAAAAAAAAAAAGAACAAGAAAAGGTTTTCAAGTGTATCTTTTACAAGTTGAAGAATTGGGACAAAAAACAGAAAAAGAGGTTGTAGAAAACATACGACTGGTCAGAGAGTTCAGAGATGTATTCTTAAAATAAATCCCCCATCTTCCCCCTAAAAGGTATATTGATTTTTCAATTGAACTAGTACCAAGATCTACCCGAGTTTCCAGGGCACCCTATAGAATGGGTATTCCTGAACTACTAGAATTGAAACTTCAATTGCAAGAATTGTTAGACATAGGGTACATAAGAATTAGTGTGTCTCTTTTGGGAGCACCTATACTGTTTGTCAAGAAGAAATATGACACATTTAATATGTGCATATATTACAAACGTTTGAATAAGTTAACTATCAAAAACAGATATCCTCTTCCAAGGATAGATGATCTATTTGATCAAGTAAGAGGAGCTACCATATTCTCTAAAATTGATTTCAGAACCGGATATCACCAACTCAGGATTAAGGATGAAGACGTTAAAAAAACAACATTCAGAACTAGATATGGACACTATGAATTTTTAGTCCTACCCTTTTGACTTACAAATTCCCCTGCTACATCCTTGTGTTTAATGAATAGTGTTTGACATAAATATCTATACAAGTTTGTATTATTGTTCACAGATGACATTTTGGTATACTCCAGAATTGAAGAAGAACACCAAGAAAATCTAAGAATAGTGCTGCAAACCTTTAGAGAACATCAATAATATGAAAAACTCAGCAAATGTGAATTTTACAAGAACAAAATTCAATATCTAGGCCATGTGATTTCGAAGGATGGATTAGCAGTAGATCCAGAAAAGGTATAATAAATAATGAATTGGACTGTACCCACCGTTGTACCAAGAATAGGATCATTCATGGGTATTGTCAGATACTACTGTAGGTTTTTTGAAGGATTTTCTTCATTATTCTATCCTATCACTACACTGCAGAAAAAAAAGAGTAAATTTTGAGTGGACAGCAAAGTGTCGAAATAGTTTTGAGCAATTAAGACTGAAATTAACTACTGTCCCCATATTGAAAATTGTTGATCCAAAAAAATTATTTTTAGTATGTACATATGCTTGTATAGAAAGACTAAGAGGAGTATTACTACAAGATAATTCAGTAATATCGAATGAGTTAAGAAAACTAAAGAAGCATGAATAGAATTATGTCGTGCATGATTTATATCTAGATGTTGTTATGTATGCATTAAAGATGTGGAGACATTATTTGTTGCAGAAAAAAATCATATTAATGACATATCAGATAAGTTTGAAATACTTCTTTACCCAACTAGAATTAAATGCTAGACAAGCCTGATGGTTAGCTTTCTTAGTGAGATTGATATGGAAATCAAACACATTAAAGGAAAGGAAAACAAAATTTTTGAAGCTTTGAGTAGGAATCCTTATCAAATTTTGACATATGCCGAGAGTAGTGTAAAGTTTGATGTAGAAGAACACATTCATAGATTGTTTTTCATCAACAATATGTAAAATTGCAAGAGAAATTACAACAAACTAAAGTTGCAGGCTATACCAAAAACCAACAAGGACTGATTTATTATAAACAAAGATTGTATATCCCTAATGTAACATCTTTAAAACATGAAATTTTAGATGAATACCATAATAGACCTTATGCAGGCCATCCTTGTTATAAAAACCTGATTTAAGCATTAAGAGAGAAGAACATGTTTTGGTCAGGAAAGAAAAAAGACGTAGCTGATTATTTGGCAAGGTGTTTGGAATGTCAACAGGTAAAAGTAGAATGTCACCATTCTTCAGGACTACTGAATCCTCCCCCTATTCCATAACAGAAGTGGGAAGTGGTTTCAATAGACTTCATTACCAGATTTCCACGAACTAAGTATTAACATGACTCTATAATGGTAAAAGTAGACAATCTAACTAAAGTAGCACGCTTTTTACCAGTGCAGTCTACTTTTGGCACAACTCAAGTGGCCAATGTGTTTTTGAAAGAAATTGTGAAATTACATGGAATTCCAAAAATGATTATATCTGACAAAGATGGAAAATTCACTTCAGCATTTTTAAAAACTTTGTTTGGAGGAATTGGTACCAAATTGAACTTTAGTACCACTTACCATCCTCAAATATATCGACAGAATGTAAGAGATAATAAAATTTTAGAAGACATGTTACACATGTATGTGATGGAAAGACCCATAAAGTGGGAAGATTTTCTTCATCTAGCAGATTTTTTTTATAATAATAGTTATCAAGCTTCTATTAAGACGAGTCCTTTTGAAGCTTTGTATGGCAGAAAATGCCATACTCCGCTTAGCTGGAGTCAACCAGAGGAAAATTTAATTCTTGGACCATATGCACTACAGGAAATGGAACAAACTCTGAAGAAGATTTAGAAAAATATTAAAATATTTGAATATCGTCAAATGAGTTATGCTGACAAGAAAATAATTCATAGATAACTCAGAGTGGGATACCATGTTTATTTGAGGATTAATCCTCACAAAATACATTATATTCTGGTAGTTGTGCTAAGTTAGCATCATGCTACTATGGACCATTTGAAGTTTTAGAGAGAGTGGAGCCAGTAGCTTACATATTAGCGCTACCTAGTCATATTAAGGTTCACAACTTATTTCATGTTTCCTTATTGAAAAATTATGTAAATGAACCTACTCATGTAATTGATTGGACTGTGATACAGCTGAAAACAGAAGGGGAATTTCTTCCTGAGTGAGCAGGAAGAAATCGAGCTCCGAAATAGAATAGTAACTAGTGTGAAAGTGTAGTGGAGGTACTTTACACCTGAGGAAGCTACTTGGGAGTGAGAAGATAAGATGAAAGATAAATACCCATCAATTTTTGAGAAATAAACATAAATTCTTGTAACAAAGAGGATGGTATTCTATTTTAGAGGGGGAATACGTAATATCCCTATTTTTCTACTTTTATATAGACAATTAATAATCCTAAAGGTTAAGTGGACCTAAAGGAATACTATATGTGGACATATTATTTTTGAAATAAATAAATGTGAAATTTTATTATTGTACAAAAACTAGAGTAGATTGGAGACCAGGATTTCAAATCCATGAGAATGGAATAAAATCCTAAGACTTTCCCAAAATTCTCCAAAAATCATTGGAGAAAAATAAAATAAAATAAAAATATTAGATGGGAGATAAGAATCTAATCGATGCCTCAGAAAAGTGGAAAGTTACTGAAATGAGGTGAGAATAAAACTGGAAAGAGGAAAAATATAGTTTTAAAGAATATTTTGTGGAAAAAACAAAAGTAAAGCCTAGGCTAAGGGGAAAAGAATCCCAAATTAACCAGACGTAGTTATGAAAACATGCTGAGGGAAAGAAAGCTTACATAAGCTATTCCTAGTTAGACAAGAGGTTGTATACACTATGCAAGAATTGGTCTCTACTCAGGGGGAGATGTGGATTAAGCTCAAGGCTGAGTGGAAAATAGTCATTACTAGATTGGTATGGACATTCTATGAAGTTTTGTCTTATATTGATGTTATACTTTATGAAATTTTGATGTAGTTAGATATGATTATATTTTATGAACTATGGCTAAACGTTTTATCCATTTAATTTATAAATTAAGTGTAATAGTATGCTAAATTCAGAAATAAGTGGTTTCCATATGTATTTATCATAATTTTAACCATAGCTGGTATAGTTAAATATTGTGTATGGTTACATAGACTATATGATATATTATGACCACCATACAAAATGTCTAAGCCCTAAGGAAGGGTCTAAATCTGTTGTTAGGTCCATGTGATAATTTTTAGTACAGATAGAGAGAAAACAATATAATTTAGCCATAACCATAATAGTAAATTATTGAAAATATAGAAAGATATAAATAAAATATAGTTTAGATAACTAGCATAAAGATAAACATATATCTGAATGACGCATAGGATATTCAGATGTAAACTTGAAATAGAAGAATGGAACTATAGATCTGAAGGAGGAATAGATATTTCAGATTTAAATTTAACTAGAAGTATAGTATGATAGCATAAAATAAACATTTTCTATTATCTACATATTCAAGCATATAGGAACAGATATGTACTAAAAAGAAATATTTTTAAATTTCATATAACAATCCTTACATATATGAATATCCTTGTATGGAGATGAGGATAAAAATATATTACTATCCATTTAAAGACAATAATGACAATAGTTTAATTACAAATGGAACTGAGTCATCCATGAAAAAATTCAACTACACAGTATTGAGTTGAAAATTGTAAAATGGGACATAGAGGTTGTTGAACCCTCTATATTCGTAGGACCGACCTGGAAGTAGATGAAAAGTGTCTTCAGATCTTTTGACATGGGATTGTAAAAAGTTGTAGTGGAATCTAATGAGATATAACATACCTGTAAAGAAACATATACAGCTGTGTTAGAATAATATCAAACAAAATGAAAAGAATTCTCCCAAAAGAGAAAGAAGTTATATAAGTAATGATATTAAAACCTGTACCTATCTCAAGAGCGTCAAAGTGGGAACTCATCCTATACATGAAAAAAATAAGATGTTAAGTATATAAAATTTAAAGAGATTAATTGAAATTGAAAACTGTGATTAATTATAAAGCAGAGATAAGAGATTAATTACCTCTGAATATGGTTGTATCCTTGTACAATGGATCTTTACATAGTTGAGTAAACTATGCAAATATGGAAAAGGGGTTTTCCAACATTAGGGTATAAAAGGAATTAATATTCTGAGAATTGAAACAAATTAAATTCAGTTAAGAAAAAACATATTTTTATAAGAATTAAACTTTGAGTATATCAACTGAATTGTATATATGAAAACTAAAATTATACTTTGTATATTATATAGACTTCTGTAACATAAGTATTGAAACTAAGACAATTATAAATCCTTACTATAGCCATAGTAAAATTGGGAAATTACATGAACTAAAGTCTCAATTAAATAATTTTCCTACCTCTGGCGAAGCCATGTAAAACCAATACTTTGAATTAAATGAATTCGAAATTAATAGACATAGGCAATACTACGAAATTATGCATATATTACCAATACGAATGGGAGAAAACTTAGGTGGAGAATGAAACAAAGTTATTCTCGAGTCATAAAACCCTCTATGTCAACCTAAAGAGAATTCAAATATATATTCATAAACAAAGAGTTATAATAACGAAGTAAAATTTACATTATAATGAGGAGATACTGTTAATATGGAATAAACCGTAAAAATCCAAACGTATTTTCCTATAATTATTTCAATAAATAACATATACAATTCCCAAAAATTAATACATAGAGATTTTAAAAACTTACTCTCTCTAAGAAATATTGAATTACAGTCAATGGTAAACTTTAAAATTGGAGAAACCAAAATTGGGGGAAAAAAATTGTATACCAGTTAATGGTAGGGGAAAATATTTTTTCCCTTTATAAATCCATCAATAAGCATACTGTGGAAACCATATGAATTGGAAAATTCCAAATTCGAAACACAGAGTACACATTGTAATAAAAAATTACAAATATAACAATGATTTCTTAAGAGTTAAATTAAATCGATGGGAAAAGCTTTATTCAAACATGGACTAAGAAATCGATAAAATCATTAAACATATTGATAAATCCTTTCACTATCAAAAGACTCGGAACAAAATATATGTACATTAACAAAAAGAATGACATAGCCAAATGAGAGATGAAATCTCAGGAGTAAAATACCTCTAGTTGGTCATAGAAAACTTCAGAGAAGAAAAGGCTAAGTCAGTACAAGGGTAACAATTTCCAAACCTACAACGAGGAGGAAATTGATTAATAAGAGCCAGAAAAAGATGGATTTATAGTCATGTATAAAATACATAATAACTAAAACACATTTCAAAACGTTACCATGAGTTACAGTGGTAACCAATACATACAGAACCTTGAAACATTTAAAACGAAATGCAGCTGGGAGAGGAGACGATTTACCTTAGAAGTTACGAGTGGTATGTTTGATAGTAGCCCTGGTAATTATGGTGAGATTAATATGATTCATATCCAAGACTTTATTTAATGTTAGTGATAGAGATATGACGAAAACAGAGAAGAGGTTTATCTGCAAAGTTTCGCACAGATGAAAACTGAAGAAACTAGCGCGCAAGCCCTATCCATAGTCAACTCGATTTGGGAGGGAATACGAACCAATCTCAATTGTTGAAAATGTATCAGATCTACCCTCCAGGTGTTTCCAGGGTAAATGCAATCGTCTCAAGGCTAAATGCAATCACCAGTTATTAAGATGATGGAATTACAAACATTAAACATGTTGGGAAATTGAAAAGATAATCCTTCAATGCATATATTCATCTCTTGAATGGAATTTAATGCACACATAGAGCTTCCAAAACCCAATGAAATGAAACTTAACTATGTTAATGTAAACATTTGATATGGAATGGTTAATGTAAAACCACAGTTGCAAACCAAGAAATTTGAATACATTAAAATGTTTTTCATATATATACCATACAATTTTATTAATATACATGTGGATCTGTGTGTACTGGTGAGTTAATATAAATGTTGATATGAGTATACACATAATGAATATAATATATAGATGGGATGAAACCCATCTATATATATATATAGAAGTATGTTATATAATGCATGGGAAATGAATATAGAACTTAGGACAATGCATATACAGGTTATAATTGTTCCATTAACGGAATGTAAATGTTACTACTATTTAGAAATATATACATCATAATGGTTGACACTTGAATAATAGATAAAGAGTATATATTTAATTATGTTGGCAGTTATGTCTAGAGTGGGCTACTATGTGTGTGTGTGTGTGTGTGTGTGTGTGTGTGTGTGTGTATAAGGTTAAAGTAGATTCCAATAAAATAAATAACATAATTTCTAATACTTGGGGATATGAAATAAAAATAGTGAAGTATACATTAGTTAACATTTAAAATAATTGAAATGTATAGAAGACAAATTAAGATTTGTTCTTTGGTGAATAAAGGTAGCAAATGTCATTAAAACCATTCATGGTAACAAATGTGGTTAAAGTGTCGGAAAAAAAAATTTGAGTAGTACCAAAATTTCTATAAATAGAAAAAAAAATTTGAGTAAGTGGAGTTGTTACAGAGTATATCATTCAAAGGAGCCAAATGTTATCAACGAATTAGGAAACTAATTATTCATTCTTGTAATATCTTTGGATATTTTCTCCAACTTATGAAATACATACTGCTATTTTCATCTCCAAGGTGTGATAATTGTTTGATGTGCTTGCTGAGGAATGGAGGGCCCCCATCTACAACCGTTTACACATCTTTTTACATATTGGTAACATAGTGTAGTTACGTTATTTAATTTATTTACAATAATTGTGTTTTCAGTTTACGAAAGTATAATTTTCCTTTTATAAAGTTTGATTTTAGCAGGTGTGAGTGTGATTTTAATTCAACAATTGTGATTTTCATTTATGAAAGTGTAGTGTGATTTCATTTATTCAAGTGTGGTGTGATTTCAATTCTGCAAGTGTGATTTCAATTTCAAAAAGTGTGAATTCCTTTATGCAGGTGTGATTTCATTGTATTTATGTTTGGTTTGGTTTGGATCTATTTGATTTCTTAGTTTCAATTGCATTAGATTAATCTATTCTAATAAATAATCACCTAGTACATATAGTACACATATACCTCGTCAATTCACAAACCCTAGTTTGACAAATTAAATGACAGGGATTTAACTCGCAATTAGATCACCCAACAACTACATATGATTATTATTCATGGCATATATTTTTAAGTCCTATTGAATTTCATTTATCCAATCCTAAATTTTTTTGTATAAAATATCATCAAATTAAATATAATTTATTCCCCCCCATGATAGCTTAAAAAAAAGCATGATAGTTTTCCTTGGATTGTCCTAAAAACAAATTACACGTCATTCCAAAGTAGAAATGGTGGAGAGTGGATATAATTGCCATGTCATATACATATGGTTTTGAAAACATTTTTATATAAAAATCCACTCGATGAATACATGGATTTGTATAACCAAACTTCGTTCATTTTTATTTATTGGGCCTACGAGTGCTGATATTTTAAAATAACCATTGTTTACTTTCAGTGCTTCCCAAACACATATGTAAAGAAACAATTAAAGGAAATATAATTAATATTTTAAGTAGAAAAATGGAGATGTGCACACACAAAGAAACAATTCTATTACACTCAACAAATCAAGCGAATACATCACATATTTATGGTGCTTGTGAGATCCGACCAATTCCAAATATGAATAGGAAGGTTGAGATATTCTCTTAATATCCACCTACAAATCTGCAACCAATTCTAAGTTGAGCATGGAAGAATTATCTTCCAATTCTCCCGATTAATTCTTATATGCACAATTACAATACATATTATAAGAATAAAATTGATCTTTGTCTGACTGGTCTTCATCATCAACTCTACCCACTCTACAGTCTTCTAGACTCCACTCTTTCTTTCTCCAGATCTTCAAGCTTACCTTTAGAATCATTTAAAGTACATCTTCTTCTTACCATCAATGATAAAATTTGCAAGATCAACACTATTGACAACTCGATATGTCAGGGCTTCTGCAATAAGAGCTATCAAGCTATGAATCATGATATGGAATAATCACCATATGTTGGATATTTCACTTTCAGTTATCAATCATTTGATAGGAAAATTGTATATACATTGAATGTTTTCAAAATTTGATCTAACAACTTGACATGTTTCATACACATGGATCTCATACTGTAACCTGTAGTAATTTTGTAGGGGTTTCGAAGCACCAAGAACAACAAACAATAAGAATATAAACACAATATAATTAGCGATTTTTTCAAGGGTTTCCAAGCGCCAAGAAACTCTAATTTTAATTATGCAACATTTTTCAATAGTTTATTCTGCACCAAATATTACTTAGATGCAACATACGTCACTGATAGCTTTAAAATGTTTGAGAGGTTCTACATTGAACTCATATTCACTACCATAATCTCAGAAGTCCTATAATTTTTCTTCTGGAAAATTTTCAATAGTAGATATGTAAGAAGACTCTTTTAATTTCCCATTTAAGAGATATTTGGCACAAATATTACAATACTATGTTGTGTGACAATTTTTTTGTCAATAAAAACATTTCGCTGAGTTCTTGTTTTTATGGACCCTACCCAGGTAGAGAATAGTGCCACCTCAAGTTGTAAGTTGTCCTCTTTGTCATTTTTTTTTATTCTCTTTTCTTCTTTTAAAAGAGTTGCTACAATTTCATCTAATGTTTACAAAGAAATTTGACCAAGGGTAAAAATATAATTATAAAAATTGGAAGGTAAGCTATTTAACATAATAGCCTTAACATCTTCATTTTATTTTTTCATTCCAGTTTCCCCCAACTATCTTATGAGTGATTTTAAATAATTTTTATGTGTAGAAAATGATACTCCCTCATGCATCCTAAAATTGAATAACTGTAATTTAAAGGTGAATTTTTCATTCATGGCCTTTTCCCAAAATATTTGGCTTAAATTTTCCAATATTTGCGTAGAATATTTTTCTATCTCTACAAGATGATGTTCGGAGTCTCACAAAGAGAGGCCTATAATAGATTTATTTTTTTCTTCCCTTCTCAGCCATTCAACTAATTGTTTCAGATCTTGGGGTGCTGGTTCTTGTCCTTTTACAAAATCCCACAAAATTTTATGCATTAAATTCATTTGGACTTTAACATTCCAGATATAAAAAATTGACCCATTGAATTTCTCAACCATTATTTGCTCCATTTTTTTTAATGATTACTGCAAAAAGGTATTATCTCATGCACTGTATCCATTTCTTAAGGCTTCTATGGAGGATCCCGCAGCTATCTCCACTCCTTGCCTCTTATCAAATTCCAGCCATTTAATTGAGGTATCATTCATGTGTTTAATAAGAAAATAATTGTAGACTAGAATGTATGAACTGAATGCCACGGTTAGTATCAATCCACAAAATAAATTAAAAAGTAAATAAAATGTGATCCCAAAAATTTATCACATTCACCTTCTAGTTTTGTATCTCAAGTGCTTGAAGGATTTGAGTTATCTTTTGTGGAATAAACTTCTCTTTGGATGGCGTTGACTGAAAGTTAGAAAAAAGTAGGTGTCAACATACCTGGATGGAAGTTTTGTTATTCCACCAGCTCTCTCTCTATTACCTGACTCTTAAAATCAAATGTGAATCTAGTTCCTTATTTTTCACTTGTTGAACAAAAAAATGGTATGTGTATCACCTCATTCAGGAGAGTTTTTAACAAAACAAATGGTGCGTCCTAGGTCATTCCTCATATTGGAGAGTCGTAATGTGAATTCTAAGGCTGTGCCACCAAGTCACCCTTTTCTTTAAACAATAAATCATGGATCGTTGTGTCCTACCATCGATCAAGTAGTGTATCTGACAGAAAATACTCCCAACTCATATTTGCAAGGCAATAAATTCACGCTCATCCACATTGACTCTGAATGGGCCACCACCTTGGACATGTGTAGCACTCTTTGGACCTCACAACAATTCACAACCTCCCACATTTTTCTAGGCCCTCCTATGAGGATTAATGTAATGCCTCTCATTTACACAATTGTTTTTTTTTCCTACTGAATTTTATTAATCTCTTTTATAAGTATTTCATCGTCATACAATGAAATTATATTTCCACATTTAAATTTCATTTCATCGCAATTCGTCGAAATTATTCTCTTCACTCTCAAGTCATTTTTTCCTCTACTTGAGTTTTTCTTTCCGTAGTTGACTATTGCTAACAAAAATATTGGTATACCTCTTATACACCAATTAAGGCTAAATCCACCTCTTCTAATTTTTCTATGGTAACTCATTATTGTAAATTTATGATCCTTAGTCTATACCTTGATTTCCTACGATTTTGACTTTAGTCTATACCTCTTATCAGTATATTCATATATACACATATATGATATGAGGCTATCGCACAACTCAATATTTCATTGTATTCCTATAGGAGAACTTATTGAATTGTAAATCCCTTTCATCACTTAGGCAGTATATACCATGAATTTGTGTGTTACAAGGAATGTTAATCTCTTCCATAGATTACCCTCATGCCCACCTACTATATACTTAGGTATGATCCTGGATGCAGTAGATTTTAAGTTTTTATTACCTCTATTTATTTCACTTCACATTGATTCCA
Source organism: Pinus albicaulis (assembly GCA_034641835.2). Classification (NCBI taxonomy): domain Eukaryota; kingdom Viridiplantae; phylum Streptophyta; class Pinopsida; order Pinales; family Pinaceae; genus Pinus; species Pinus albicaulis. The sequence goes on along the minus strand of CM076584.1, from coordinate 942,682,291 downwards.
TCCTTTGGAATTTCCTCATTGTTACTTTAATCTAATTATATTGTGAGTGGTGACATCGTATCAAACTTTCGATAGAATTCCACAACTCAACTAGAAAACCTTATCCCACGAATTTAATATACCATCAACCACCCATATGTAATTTGACTCGAGAGGGTTTTAAAGTGGTATTAATATCAATGTACATATTTTATCCTCGTTTCTACCCCCAGAACTTCGTGGCAGCTGATACAAAATTTGATGGGACAAATGGGTACCACTTCTTAATTCCTACCCGATGGCTCCCATGTGACTTTGTACAGTTTATTAATTGTATCAATTCTCGGACTTTCTTGGTGGTATTTTCTACCCTATTAACCTAAACTGGTCATGGGTTCCGAGACCATCTCACCTACTCCTTGTCTCCCCTCCATCTCCTGCCATGTGGACGATGGAGATGTTACGTTCTCTAGGGTTTAGTAAGGGTATATAATATGATTTCTTCAATATTCGATTTCAATTTCCATTCTCATTTTCATGGTTTAACAAGGAATTTCTATGCGCCTCCATCTACCTTCGTCTAGAACGCGTTCATGAACTGGCAAGCCACTTCTTCACATGGCATCGAAATGTTATCTAGGTAAAGTGATTCAGTCTCCTGCCTTTAGCCAGTTTCAGTTTGTTTATAATGAGATTGTCTTTTCGATTTCTTGGAAAATTCCACTATACAGGATAGCAATATGAAATCGTTTCTTGAATTTCTAATTTTGTTAATATTCAGGGATTCATGTTGTTCACTATAGTTTATGATGGGATTATTACAGTGATTTACAATGCCCTTTCTATGTGATTCATTTTCATACTGGTGGCACTGGTTTTTTTTTTTCATTTCTCTTTGGTACTTATATTCGGAGTGAAATTAACATTAATTTTCTGAGACTCACCAACAGTAGCTTAGTGTTTTCTGTTGTATGCTTGCTGGGATATGCACATTTTGATTGTTATTATCATGATGGATAACTCTTGCCCTCGCTTTCCAGCATCTTAATTCGGTATCTTTATATTTGTTTAAGGAAGCCCCAATGCAACTCGATTACCCATTTCCTCTTCATCAGAAAATTTCTACATTCCTTTCAGATGTCTCCGAAGGAATGTAATTCAATCTCATTGCTTACTCCAGTGATGTTTAAACTCAAAGGTTTACACAAGTAATATTTAAATAGTTTATTTCCTAACTTACACGTTCTCTCTTTTCTTTACTTACTGGTTACCCTTGAAATAATGAAGCTCAACTTTTTATTTTTCAAATTCTATTGATGGCAGATGGAGTTTTTAGGAAGAACGAACCTCCTGAAGGTATCCCTCTTACCCTCTTTAGTTTCCATAGTTCGATTCTTTGCTAAATTTTGAATATATTTAATATGAATTTATTGTTATGCATATGTAACAACTCTGCAATGTTCCATCTCCAACCTGATTCGATATCCCTTTCTCTTTTAGTTTTTCGAATGGAATTAATTTTCCCTGTCATTTTAATACAGGCTGGTTCTTCATCGTCACAAGGACTTCTGAATTCTAGTTCTGATGTCCTAGTTAAGTTATACCTTTATGGGTGATTCATTTTTGTTATTTTGTTTCCGACTGGAATAATTTTAAGAATTTTCGTATACCTATCAGTATTGAAATTTATTGGACCTCCTGACATATGAACATAACTATACTATAAGTGGACTATGTTATTTTACTTTCAGTTTCATATATCATTCTACTCTTACTCGAACAAAAGTCTCCTTCATTTGATATATCGGTTATGGGTTTATGATATATTCGATATTCATAACTTTTTGAAAATATATCCCTCTATTTTTAGATTGATATCTCTGATATATACTCACAAGTATAATATATTCATATTCTGATTGCGTTACCATTCAGAATAGAACTTTTCGTTAATACCTTTACTGGTATATGTTTGTTCTGGTTATTTCCCAATTCATTTTGTATTTCTTGTGGCAATTTAAATGATTTGAAAATATTGATAACTTTATATTTCTGTTAGTTTAACTAGATATTTATACATCTGCATAATTATAATACCTTATTAGATTTTATCGTGATCATTAGTAGAATTATGAATATTTTCCGCATGCAAGTTTATGTCTTCTGTTAGAATATGTAGGAATGCATACATTTACTGGTCTCTAATTCAATAGCTATACGTAGCTATATGTATCATTCATGTACATTAATTGTCTAATTGTTCATTAGTTACAGAAATTTAGTAGGATCATTAGCATTATTTTTTTAATTTTTTTTATTCTATACACCTTTCCATAATTCAGATTTTCATTTTTGATTACTCTTATCTGAATTTTCTAAGTATTAAAATTCAGTTTAGGGAAATGGCTACTAGGGTCAACGTTTTTGTGTATAGTACAAAAGGATAAAGTCTGAGTTGAAATTTATTTTAGCAGTTATTCCTTCATGTTATTATATTTACTGCTAACTTAACTGTCATTGATTAGAACAAAATTATTTCAGATATATTTATACTTTGCATATATCCATCCCAATAACTTATGTGTATTTATTATCAGCATATATGTATATATATATATGACTGAGTTATATGCATTTATATATATAATGTACACTATTCAGTATATTTTTCATATCTGTAACTTGAAATACATGTCCAATGATATTTATTCTATAATAAAATCAGATCCCTTCATTAATAAGACCTAGCAGAACTATCAGTTAGACTGCCTAACTCCAAATCTAAATCTCTACCCAGATTTAGACATTCTGGTTGTTGGAGTTAACTCAAATTTTTACCCATACAACAATATAGAATTGCATGTTACTACTGCGACAACATATGTTAAATGTATGGACTTCTACAACTTATTGCACTATTCGAAATTTTAACCAAGTAGTTTCCACAATTTCTAACTATAACTATCTTCATATATCACATACATATAGTTCATTAATAATTTCCTAGGCCAATATCATGTACCACGTCTATGAACTAAATATCAATCAGAACCATGTCAAGTAAGTGTGCATACCAATTGTCTTGACTAGTTCCTCCCAACCGTAGAGTTCTCTCTCCGTAACTCACCCCCAAGATGAGACCTTAACTCCTAGTCATAGACAACCTCTTGTCTATCCTGGAGTAGCTTATTTAAGCTGTGCTTTCCCAAAAATGTTTCTAATTTCTGCGTCCAGAAATTTCAGGATGCTTTCTTCCTGTTTTGCCTAGGCTCTCCCTCATAGAGGGACTTTAAAGTTGTCTTTTCTTCTTTTCCAGCTTTTCCTTCCTCTTTCCAATTACTTTCCTCTTCTTTGAGGAAATTAGATGTTTATCTCCAAATCTAATTTTCGTAATATTCCTTCCAAGGATTTCTAGAAGGTGTGGGAAAATCTCATCACCTTATCCACATCCTCATGGATTTATATTTCAGATCTCAATTCTCAATCTAGTCATTGCACATATTATTTTTCATTTTACTTTTATTAATTAAAATAAAATAAACCCACCTACTAGTTCTCTATTGGAGTCCACTTCCTCTTTCAAATTATTCAATTGTCAATTAAAAAAAATAGAAACTTGGGTTATTACATATTCCCCCTCTAAAAACAAACACCGTCCTTGGTGTTGACACAAAAAGAAATTTAATAGTTCACTGTGTACAGAGTGATGGATATTTTTTCATCATCTCAGCTTCTCGTTCCCAAGTAGCCTCTTCAGGAGTAAAGTTCCTCCACTGCACTTTTAACCTCACTACTGTCCGGTTATGAAGTTCAATTTCTTCCCACTCCAAGATTTGAAGCGGCTCTGGAAGGAATTCCCCTTCTGGTTCCACCTGAGTCACATTCCAATCAATAACGTGAGCAAAATCATGTGCACATTTTTTAAATAAAGAAACGTGAAAAATAGCATGAACCTTAATATGAATGGGTAAGGCCAATTTAGAGGCCACTGGTCCCACTCTTTCCAGCACTTCAAATGGTCTACAGTATCGTGGAGCTAATTTTGCACAACTTCCCATGTGCAAAGTGTCCTTCTTAGGCTTAATCCTCAGATATACATGATCACCCACACTGAATTCTCGGTGAACTCTCCTTTTGTCTACATAACTTTTCTATCTATCTTGTGTTGTCTTGATATTTTTCTGAATCTGTTTTACAACTCTTTACATTTCTTGCAAAGCTTCTAGTCCAAGTACTAGTTTATCTTCAAGTTGACTCCAACTTAAGGGAGAATGGCACTTTCTGCCATAAAATGCTTCAAATAGACTCATCTTTATGGAAGTTTGGTAGCTATTGTTATAGGAAAATTCTACTAAGTGTAAATAGTCTTCCCATTTGGTTGTTTTATCCATAACATACATCCTTAACATATCCTCTATAATTTGGTTTGTCCTTTTGGTTTTGCCACCAGTTTGGGGGTGGTAGGCAGTACTAAAATTAAATTTAGTACCCATGCCTCTAGATAACCTCCTCCAAAATGTTGTAGTAAATTTTGCATCTCCATCTGAAATTATCATTTTAGGAACCCCATGTAGCCTTACAATTTCCTTCATAAACACATTTTATACTTGGGTTGTCCCAAACATAGACTGAACAAGTATAAAATGAGAAGATTTAGTTAAAGTATCCACTACAATCATCACAAAGTCATGTTGATATTTGGTTCTTGGTAAACCAGTTATAAAGTCCATGGAAACAATTTCCCATTTCCATTCTGAAATTGGTAAAGGATTTAGCAACCCAACTTGGTGCTGATGTTCAACTTTTACTTGTTGACATTCAATGCACCTGGCCAAGAAACTCACAACTTCCTTTTTCATTCCATGACAAAATAAATTCTTTCACAAATCTGTGAGTAATTTCTGGTATCTAGGATGTCCAGAATAGGGATTTTTATGATATAACAAATCAACCCATTTTGATTTTTTGTATACCCTTTTATTTCTTTTTTCAACATTTGAGTCTGAATCTTTTCATATTTTTGGTCTTGATCCACTACCCCTCGAACCAATCCCTCCAAGTCAAAGTTGACACTACTTCCAATTCTACTTATACTTTGCCAAGAATTTATGCTTAACGAATCTGAAATATTGTTTTCTTTACCTTTTATGTGTTTTATCTCCATGTCAAATTCACTCAGGAAATACAGCCACCTAGCTTGCCTAGCATTCAGATATGGTTGAGCGAAGAAATACTTTAGGCTAATGTGATCTGTCATCAGCACAAATTTCTTTCCTAGAAGGTAATGTCTCCACAACTTGAGAGCGTGGATTATAGCAACTAACTCAAGATCATAAATACTATAATTCTGTTAATGTTTCTTAAGTTTTCTAGATTCATAAGCTATAACATAATTATCTTGTAATAGTACTCCCCCTAATCCTTCTCCACAAGCATCTGTGCATACTACAAACTCTTGATCTGGGTCAAGAATTTTTAGAATAGGTGTTGTAGTAAGTTTCAGTTTTAACTGCTCCAAGCTATTTTGACATTTTTCAGTCCATTAAAGTCTTACTCCTTTCCTTTGGAAGGAAATAATGGGGTAGGCTAAGGCTGAAAATTTTTCTACAAACCTCCTATAATATCCTGTAATTCCCATAAAGGATCTTACAACTGATACATCAGTAGGTACAAGCCACTCTCTGATTGCTTTTATCTTTTTTGGGTCTATAGCCAACCCTTATTCTGAAATAATATGTCCTAAGTATTGAATTTTATCTTTGAAAAAATCACATTTTCTAAACTTAGCATACCATTTTTTTTCTCTAAGAGTTTGCAAAACAATTCTGAGGTGTTCTTCATGCTCCACTTCACTTTTTGAATAGATTAAAATGTCGTCAATAAATACTAGTACAAACTTGTCCAAGTATTTATTCAAGACACTATTTATTAAACACATAAAAGTGGTAGGTGCATTAGTCAACCCAAACGGTAGGACCACAAATTCATAGTGTCCATACTGGGTTCTAAATGTTGTCTTGCTGATATCATCATCTTTAATTCTTAACTCATAGTGACCAGTCCTTAAATATATCTTAGAAAACACCATCTCCCCTCTAACATGATTGAAGAGGTCATATATCCTAGGCAAAGGATATTTGTTTTTTATTGTCAGTTTGTTCAATTGACAGTAATCAATACACATACGGAAAGTATTGTATTTCTTTTTCACAAATAGCACCGGTGCTCCCCATGGGGATACACTCGGTCTAATGTAACCTCTATCCAACAACTCTTGTAGTTGCATTTTTAACTCCATTAATTTTGGAGTGCTCATTCTGTATGGGGCTCTAGAAACTGGATTTTCTCTTGACACTAAATCAATTTCAAAATCAATTTCTCTCTTGGGGGGCAGATGAAGGATTTCGTCTAGAAAAACATCTTTAAAGTCTCTTAGCACTGGTAATGTTTCAAACATATTTTTTTCTATTTGTTGTCCCAACTCTTCTACATGCATAGAATACACCTCATACCCTTTCCTATAAATTCTCTTTAGCTGAAGGCCTGAGATTTTCCTCACAGATATGGGTTTAGGCTTTCCTTTGATTATTACAGGTTTTCCGTCTTTATCAATGCAATGGAATTTCTTGTCTAAACAATTCATCATAGCTTTATGTTTTTCTAACTAGTCCATCCCTATCAGTACATCATAAGACCCTAATGGCGGAATATTTAGATTTAATTTGGTTTGGTATCCATTCAGATTTATGGCTATTCGGGGTAACTTATGAGTTACTTTTCATTTGGTACCAGTGGCTAATTGGACTAACCAAGACTGCTGAAACTTTTCTGACTTTAATTTACATTTTTCTACCACTTGAGGACTGATATAACTTAAAGATGCACTTGGATCTATTAAAAATGTAACAGATTGGTGAGCAATCATACCTTCCATTTTGACCACTGTGGAATGGTGTTCTACTTGACGATCTTCTAGGGCAGTGCTGATTTTCGGGATGTTCTTGGCTACATCATTCACCGTAGTTTCCTCTCTCAGTACTTGTATTGTCTGGATATCTCTATGTGGACAATCCCTCAATAAATGAGGTTCTCCACAACCCCAACACTTTAAGGTTTCTTTAATTTTAATAGTCCCTTCCCTGTTTTTATTCATATTCATTGGTTTGGACCTAGTTTGGGATTGAGTAGTTTGATTTTCACCCATTTTACATAATTTCTTTCTTTGATGGTTTCTCCCAAAGTTTTTCAAATATGCTGGTTTGGGTTTCTTTCAAGTGAAGTCACATTTTTTTGACCAATTCTTTCCTTGTTTCGTCTTACCCTTGAATTGTTGGTAACACAATCTGGCCTTCCGCACCACCTCATCCATCATTTTTGGGTTATAAAACTCTATCTTTTCCTTATAAACAGTGGGTAGACAGTTTAGGAACCTCTGTACCTTTGCCTTCTCCTCTATGTTATAAGGTACATATCATAACAGATTGGTGAACTTGATTACAAACTCATCAATCATGAGTTGTCCCAATCTGAGTTCATGAAACTCTTTTTCCTTGTCATCATAGTAGCATTCATTCAAGTATCAATTTTTAAACTTGACCTGAAAATCATCCCAAGTCACCATTTTTTCATCAATGGAATGAACCATCTTTGTTTCTTCCAACCACAAGGTAGCCTTACCTTGCAGCTGATAAATAGCCAACCTGGCTTGTAAGTTACTTTCATATTCATAAACCTAAAATTACTTTATCATATTTAGAAGCCATGCTTCAGGATCTTCTTTCTTTTCTCCATCATAGGAGGGAGGTTTAACTTTCCAGAATTCACTCTATAATTCTTTCTTTCTTCTAGACTGCTCTCTAGAGGCGTCGTCTTCCTCAGAATATTCTGAGAAATTGACCCTTCCCTTTCTCTTTCTTCTAGATTCTTCACCTTCTTGACTATTTCGAGAATTCAATTCTGTTATTAGTGAGTCCTACTCCTTAGTGGCTAAAGATCGCCTTTCATTGTGGCTTTTAAGTTTTGCCATATCTTGTTGCATTCTATGCAACATAGCCATAAATGAAGCATTTGGATTTGGAGTGTTTTCTCCACCACCCAGATCTACATAAAGATCATCCCCTTCAATCATGGTTCACAGTTGTATACTTCAGTACTATTCACTCTACAAGAAAATATAATTAGCAAAAATTAAATCTCATAAATTTTTATAGAAACATATATCTTCTATGTGAGCACATAGTTCACCCGGTGTTTTAGCTAAAGCTCTAATACCATTTTTAATGGCTCTCATTTACACAAATTTTTATTTTTTATTTTTTTTCCTACTGAATTTTATTAATCTCTTTTATAAGTATTTGTTCGTCATACAATTAAATTCTATTTCCACATTTAAATTTCATTTCGTCGCAATTCGTCGAAATTCTAATCTTCACTCTCAAGTCATTTTTTCCTCTACTCTTTCTCTACTTTACTATTGCTAACAAAAATCTTGGTATACCTCTTATACACCAATTAAGGCTAAATCCACCTCTTCTAATTTTTCTATGGTAACTCATTATTCTAAATTTATGATCTTTAGTCTATAACTTGATTTACTACTTTTTTGTCTTTAGTCTATACCTCTTATCACTATATTCATATATACACATATATGATATGAGGCTACTGCACAACTAAATATTTCATTATATTCCTATAGGAGAACTTACTGAATTGTAAATCTCTTTCATCACTTAGTTATTATATACCATGAATTTATGTGTTACAAGGAACATTAATCTCTTCCATAGATTACCCTCATGACCACCTACTATATACTTAGGCATGATCGTGGATGCAGTAGATTTTAAGTTTTTATTACCTCTATTTATTTAACTTCACGTTGGTTCCATCCTTTGGAATTTCCTCATGGTCACTTTAATCTAATTATATTGTGAGTGGTGACATCGTATCAAACTTTAGATAGATTGCCACAGCTGAACCAGAAAATATTATCCTACGAATTTAATATACCATCAACCGCCCATATGTCAGTTGAATCGAGAAGGTTTTAAAGTGCTATTAATATCAAAGTACATATTTTATCCTCGTTTCTACCCCTAGAACTTCATGGCAGCTGATACGAAATTTGATGAGACAAATGGGTACCACTTCTTAATTCCTACCCGATGGCTCCCATGTGACTTTGTATAGTTTCTTAATTGTATCGATTCTCAGACATTCTTGGTGAGATTTTCTACCCTATTACCCTAAAATGGTCTTGGTTCCAAGACCATCACGCCTAATCCTCCTCTCCCCTCCATCTCCTTCCACGTGGACGATGGAGATGTTACGTTCTCTAGGGTTTACTAAGGGTATATAATACGATTTCTTCGATATTCGATTTCAGTTTCCATTCTCATTTTCATGGTTTAATAAGGAAGTTCTCTGTGCCTCCATCGGCCTTTGTCTGGAATGAGTTCATGAACTGGCAAGCCACTTCTTCACATGGCATCGAAATTTTATCCAGGTAAAGTGATTCAGTCTCCTTCCTTTAGTCAATTTTAGGTTTTTTATAATGAGATTGTCTTTTCAATTTCTTGGAAAATTCCGCTATACACGATAGCACTATGAAGTTATTTCTTGAAATTATAATTTTCTTAATACTCATGGATTTATTTTTTTCACTATAGTTTATGATGGGATTCTTACAGTGATTTAAAGTTCCCTACTGGTGGCACTGGGATTTGTTTTCGTTTCTCTTTGGTAATTATATTCGGAGTGAAATTAACATTCAATTTCTGAGACTTACCAGCAGTAGCTTAGTGCTTTCTGTTGTACGCTTGTTGGGATATGCACATTTTTATTGTTACAGTCACGATGCATAACTCTTACCCTCACTTTCCAACATCTTAATTTGGTATCTTTCTATTTGTTTAAGGAAGACCCAATGAAACTGGGTTAGCCCATTTCCTCTGCCTCACACAATTTCAACATTCCTTTCGAATGTCTCTAGAGGAACGTATTTCGATCTCAATACTGACTCAAGTGATGCTTAACCTCAAAGGTTTACATAGGTAATATTTAAATAGTTTAGTTCCTAACTTACACGTTCTCTCTTTTCTTTACGTACTGGTTACCCTTGAAATATTGAAGCTCGTCTATTTCTTTTTCTATTTCTATGGATGGAAGATGGAGTTGCTAGGAACAATGAACCTCCTGAAGGTATCCCTCTTACCCTCTTTAGTTTTCATAGTTCGATTATTTACTAAATTTTGAATATAGATGATATGAATTTATTGTTATGCACAGGTAACAACTCTGCAATGTTCCATCTCCAACCTAATTCGATATACCTTTCTCTTTGAGTTTTTCGAATGGAATTATTTTTCCCCGTCATTTGCATACATTTTGGTTCTTCATCATCACGAGGACTTAGGAATTCTGGTTATGATGTAGTAGTTAAATTTTCCCTTTATGGGTGATTTATTTTTGTTATTTTGTTTCCAACTGGAATACTTTTAAGAATTTTTGTATACCTATCGGTATTGAAATTTATTGGACCTCCTAACACATGAACCTAAATGTACTATAAGTGGACTATGATATTTTACTTTCAATTTCATATATCAGGTTACTCTTATTTGAACAGAAGTATCCTTCGTTTGATATATCGGATATGGGTTTACGATATATTCGATATTCATAACTTTTTGAAAATCTATCCCTCTATTTTTAGATTGGTAACTCTGATATATACTCGCAAGTATAGTATATTCATATTCTGATTTCGTTACCATTCAGAATAGAACTTTTTGTTAATACCTTTACCGCTATATGTCTATTATGGTTATTGCCCAATTCATTTTGTTTTTCTTGTGGAAATTTAAATTATTTGACAATATTGATAGCTATATATTTCTGTTAGTTTAAATAGATATGTATACATATGCAGATTTATAATACCTTATTGGATTGTATCAAAATCAATAACATAATTATACGTATTCGCCGCATGCAAGTTTATGTCTTCTGTTAGAATATGTAGGAATGCATTCGTTCATTGGTCTCTAATTGAGTAGCTATACATAGCTGTATGTATCATTCTTGTACATTAATTATCTAATTGTTCATTAGTTACAGAAATTTAGTAGGATCATCTTCTTCTTTTTTTTAATTCTATACACCTTTTCATAATTTAGAGTTTCATTTCCAACTACTTTTATCTAAATTTTCTAAGTATTAAAATTCAATTTATGGAAATGGCTAGTAGGGTCAACATTTCTATGTATAGTACAAAATGCTAAAGTTTGTGTTGAAATTTATTTTAGTAGTTATTCCTTCATGCTATTATATTTACTACTAACTTAATTGTCATTGATTAGAATCAAATTATTTCAGATATATTTATACTTTGTATATATCCATCTCAGTAACTTATGTGTATTTCCTATCACCATCTATATTTTTTTTTGATATAAATGACTAAGTTATATGAATTTATCTATATAATGTACAATATTCAGTATATTTTTCATATCTATAACATGAAATACATTTCTAATGATATTTCTTCTATAATAAAATCAGATCCCTTCATTAATAATACCTAGCAAAACTATCAGTTAGACTGCCTAACTCCAGATTTAAATCTATACCCAGATTTAGACATTCTAGTTGTTGGAGATAACTCAAATTTTTATCCATACAACAATACTGAATTGCATGTTACTACTGTGACAACATATGTTAAATGTATGGTCTCCTACAACTTATTGCACCATTCAAAATTTTAACCAAGTAGTTTCCACAATTTCTAACTATAACTATATTCATATATCACATACATATATTTCATTAATAATTTCCTAAGTCGATATCATGTACCACATCTATGAACTAAATATCAATTAGAACCATGTCATCTAAGTGTGCATACCAGTTGTCCTGACTAGTTCCTCCCAACCGTAGAGTTCTCTCTCTGTAACTCACCCCTGAGTCGAGACCTTAGCTTCCAGTAATAGACAACCTCTTGTATGTCCTGGAGAAGCTTATTTAAGCTGTGCTTTCCCAAGCATGTTTTAAATTTCTACATCCAAAAATTTCAGGATGCTTTCTTCCTGTATTACCTAGGCTTTCCCTCATAGAGTGACTTTAAAGTTGTATTTTCTGCTTTTCCAGCTTTTCCTTTCTCTTCCCAATTACTTTCCTCTTCATTGGGGAAATTATATGTTTATCTGCAAATATAATTTTGGTAATATTCCTTCCAAGGATTTCTGGAAGGTGTGGGAAACTCTCATCACCTTTTCAACATCCTCATGGATTTAGGTTTTAGATCTCAATTCTCAATCTAGTCATTGCACACATATCTTTTCATTTTATTTTTATTAATTAAAATAAAATAAATCCACCTACTAGTTCTCTATTGGGGTCCACTTCCCCAATGGACTTATTCAATTGTCATTTAAAAAGCATAGAAACTTTGGGTATTACAATTAAACCCAAGGCTACTAGCTTTGATACCAAGTAGAAAAAATGAGAGATGCACACACAAAGAAACAATTCTATAACACTTTGCAAAACACAAGAATACATCACATATTTATGGTGCTTGTGAGATCCAACCAATTCCAAATATGAATAGGGAGATTGACATGTTATCTCAACATCCACCTACAAATCTACAACCAATTCTAAACTGAGCATGGAAGAATTATCTTCTAAGTTATTATGTGTCATGATGGTCTCAAACAATGAGATGATTTTAGGGATTTATGTATATAATGAAAAATAAAATCTTAAATAAAAATAATCCTCAAAATATTCAATAATAAAGATCCAAAAAACTATATGTATATAATAATAAAAAAATCTAAGACAACAATAATCCTAGAAAGATTCAACATCAGAGATCGAAATGTTGAATTAACATTATTCCTCAAATTTTTCAACATAGAGATCGCAATAAATGGTCGTACCTGTGCTTCCACCATGAAATGGATAGCATCTCGACTTACCAATGATAAGGTAACATATAAATAAAATGGGAAAATTAATAAATATAGAATATTAATAACATAAATATTTAATTTTTAATATTATAAATATTTAGTTACATTTTTTTTTATAAGTGATAACGAATAATTTTGTAGTTTTAAAACTTCTTTTGTTTGTCTAAAATTTTATATTTCTACAATGTAAGGAAACATGTTAATGGCCAAAGACCTAGGTGCATATGGAAAGAGTGAAAGTATACCCCTATAGACCACGAGCTGTTGATGAAGTTTTCTTCAAATAATGCTGATGATTCATCCTGCATTAGAGGATAACATCCAAAGATGACTGTCCTCACTGTTGATTTGCCAACTAAATTATAGTAAATTTTCTCAATGTATGAAAAAAATTTGTAAAATTTTAAACTATGTTTGTATGGGACTTGCTTTAATATATAAATTTTAATACATAAAGTTATGCATTTGTAAGTTATTAATGATATCCAATTTAGATTCATGTTATCTTTTATAACTCCGTGGCTATCTTATAATTCCACGTCTAATTTATGTGTTTTAAATTAAAAAATAATGGACATAATTGTATCCATTCCAATTGCATTCATTGAAAAATAATTAGGATATAATACCTTTAATTACATTTTATCAATGTCTATAGATTCTAATATATTTCTAAATTCCAAAAATTAAATGAAAAAATTAAAATCAACAATTGATAGCTATTGATTTATCATATTCAGAATATTAAAAAACCTACAATCCCAAATTAAAATAGCTACTAATATCTCCAATTTCTTCAAACATTATCTACTCTTCTTCTATAGGTGACCAGGGGTCCTTATTGAATCTCTAGTGAGAAACACCTCCTCGCATAGAAGAAATCCTTAAATGCCTCAATACATCATCTAACCATTAGGATATTTCACTCATTGACTGAGGGGAATACAAGGAAACTCTTTGAATATTATTTTATTTCTAAGTTTTTGCATGCATCCATTGATGTGTATTGAAAACGATTGGATTTGATCTCCATCAAGGTGGCATAGTCAAATCCAATAGTGTTTCACGATCTCGACTAAAATAAAAACATAAAACAAAAATGAACCAACGATTATTTTATCGAGTGATAAGAATTTGAAACCCTCATTGTATTCTTTTTTATGGTTGGTCTCCTAGAGGTTAAGGTCAAGTGAATCGAACTCAAAACAAAATTCAAATAATCATTCGATTCCTCTTGACTATTTCTTTGTCACTAAAATTGTTATTATGTGCCTTTTGATAGTGTTTCTCCTAGTGGTTCTGCCATTCCCTATAGTTGAGGCATGGATATTTCAAGAGGGCCCCTTTCCATACAAGTGGTTCACAATTGTGAATCAAAAAAATTGGCACAAGATCTAAAATAACATGAACGAAGTCACCTTAGGTTACCATGACATCTTCAAATGCAGTGTCGTAAATACAAGAACTTTGAAGGGGGTTTTGATGCTATTGAATACAACTTGGACATGAATTTCCTTGAACTACAATTCGAATCCATGACTTCAAACCAAAGTTACGTCTTTTTGATCTATTGAATGAGTCGTTCTGAAAGAGAATCCAATTGAATTTGACATCTTTTTAATGCTTTGAAACTAACATATATGTGTGTGTGTGTGTGTGTGTGTGTGTGTGTGTGTGTGTGTGTGTATATATCTATGTGTAGGTCTGAAAATAGTAGCAACTTCACATCTCTTGATATAGTAACCATTTCCTTGAGAAGTAGTCGCAAAATAATAAACTAGGCCATGATGTTTAAGGCATTTCTCATGGTTCACACTAAATTCTAAAACCAATTTAATCTCAAGGTATAAGACCAAATTGAAATAATCATTCCACTCCTTTCGATCATTTATGTTTCATTTATGCCCTTATTTTTTCTCTTTTTACAATGGTTGTCCTAGTGGTTGTGTCATTTCCTATATTTGAGGCATTGATATTTCAATAGGTCCCCTTTCCATACAAGTGGTTCATGAATTGCAACAGTTACTTATATCATTAGCACAAGATTTTAAAAAACATAATTAAAGAACAAAGTCGTCACATATTTCTATGATATGTTGAAAGGAGACATTATAGATATAAGTACTTTGAAGGTGAAAATATTGAGCATAGTGCATTGAGTTAATAATTGGATTATTGAATTTACATCTTGTCCATTGGATATCACTTTATTCTCATCAAATAAACAAGATGCAAAGAAAATAAACCAACTTTGACTTAATCTATGGTGCTTAATACTTATCGTTTGAAAATAGGTTATAAGACCATTGATTACAACATGGAAATGACTTTATTTGAACTACAATTCAAATGCATCCCTTAAAACCAAAGTTACACTTGTTTCATTTATTGGCTCAGTCATTCTAGAAGAGAATATGATATTGATTTTGACAACGTTTCATTGCTTTGAAGCTAATATGAAACAAATTTGGTGATGATGTTGAATTGGATAGTTTTTGAGAAGCTAATATATATCTATAGGTTTGGAAATAGTAGTGACTCCACATCTCTTGAAATAACAACCATTCGTTCGAGAAGACATAGTCACAAAAGAATGAACTAGGTCATGATCTCAAGGAATTGTTCATGGTTTTCACTAAATGATAAGCCTATTTTAATATCAACATACAAAATACCTCTCACATTTAGAGATGGTGCGAAAGAATTTGTATTGTGAAAAGAAATTGGTGCAAAATGAGTTTTTTTGTTTTCATTGGTTGACTCGTGCTCAATGGAAAAGAGAAATATCTACAATAATAAAAGAATACTGATCATACTTTTATATTCAGTGATCTTCGTGATCACATTTGAGAAAGACATACCAAAAATATCAAAATGACAATAGATAAGGAAATATTATTCCTTGATTTCTACTTTCATATGTTATGAGGTGAGACATCATATTAGGTCCATAAACATTTCTTGAAGTCCTTTGAAGAAGTTGAAATATTTATATAATTCACATTCATAACTAGAGCTAATTCAATTGTTATTGAACCTCTTCCACCTTGAAATGGAGGATAATTATCTCAAAGATTTATCTTTCGAAATAAAATCTATCATGCATGATGTTGATATTATTGGTTTGGATGTAGACATTTCCCTCATGGCCTTCATCAATAAATTCATCAAGGCCCTCTACCACACATGTTCTCACTAGCTTAAATCACATAAATATATTGTACAACTATAGTCTTTTTATTTTGACTCCTTGGTGGATACTACTGCAGAATGTGAAAAGGATTTTGGGAAGAATACACCTCCATCCATTGGAGAGATTTTTTATTGCTAAAAAAGGGAAGAATCAATGACACGTTTCTAATAAAGGAGATTGAAATAATAAATTATACAATAAAATAAATTTAGAGGCAAGGTTAGGAAAAATCGAGGTGAGAAGTTTGATTTGTATTATGTTTGTTGTAGTAAGCATTGTCATCAACAAAATACATGTACTATCTCATGGGATAAGAATAAAAATTAACATAAAAAATAGGAAGAAAATAATAAATACCTTAAATCCACTCATTTTGTTATTTCTCACTATAATATTGGGATAAACAAAAAAATTTTCTAAGCTTAGTTTGAGTCTTAGAGAGATGCCTAGTTGCTTGACATTGGTGCAGCTTGCCCCATTAGATTATAGAGATATTTATTTGAAGAATTGAATGACAATGTAGATGGTGTAGCTTATTTTGAAAATATGTACAATCTCAAAATTATGATATTTGGAACTATCAAGCTCAAACTGAATGGATTATTATATTTTTCTTTTGCATGATACTTTTTATCTTCTTAAGTTATGAAGGATCTTGTTGTCTCCTGTGCACATTCAACAACATGCTCATTCCATTCACATTTTTCGATGGAAAATTTGAAATAAGGAGTTATGTTAACAACATGGTCTTCATAATGGGATGGGAGGATGACAAATTGTTGAAGTTGAAATGGAAATCTACACAAGCACATAATTATGCACATTTTTTCCACTATGTTGAAGGTACATTGTCATCTAGTCTTTTGGGAGATGGTAGATTTAGAAACCTCAACTATGATAGTATTCATACATTGAAGAAAAATGGTTTTTCTAATTTTCCTACAATTCTAAGGAATTTTAAGCAATCTGAAGCTCTTATCCTTAAGAAGCATGGAAAAAAAACATTTTCATGATTCCACTTCAAGAGCATGTAGAACTATATAATTGATATTCTTTTCTATGCATAGCCCCATGCATTTCCCATCTACTTTTGGAAATAAATATATCATGGATTTTATTGATGACACCACAAGGTTCTATTGGATTATTTTTTTTAAAACATAAGTCTCAAGATTTTAAAAGATTTATAATTTTTCATGTATGGATTGAAAATGAAGAAAAGTAATTGTATTAACATTATTTTTTTGGTAATGGATGAGAATATAATAATAATAATATATTTTAAAATTGTGTTCACCAACATGGAATCAAACTTCACACCATTGTTCCATGAAATCCTAAATATAAAGGTTTAGCAAAAAGAATGAACATGATGCTCTTCAATATGGTATGATCAGGTTGTTTTTCAAGGATGTGAAGTTGAAATTTTTGGATGATGTAGTTCTATGTCAAATGTATGTGGAAATAGAAGTCCATCACATGCACTTGGCCAAAAAACTTATTATGAAATTTGATATGGCTACATTCCATAGATGAGGTATCTCATGCTATTTAGTTCCATATACTATGATTTAATTTCTAAGGAGAAAAAAATGAGCTTTGTGCAAGGAGTTTAAAGTGCAACTTCTTGGGGTACGCAAATACCACGAATGCATATCATTCATACAATGAGGTAAAAACAATCTTCAATCGTTCTAGAGGTGTTATATTTTATAATTAAATAAAGAAAGAATGAAAAGGTTGTTGAGTAAGTGCAATCATCTTGATATATTCATCAATGTAAATACATATTATAAGTGGGGAGCCCTATCTTGGATCAATCTTTCGAATCTCCTTTTGAAGTGCGGCCATGTCCCCCTCATGTAGAATATCTAGTTACCTCATAAGAATCAGAGGTTGAAAAGAAAGATTTGGCTCGTAGGAATGAAAGGCTAAACTTTTGGTGAAAATTCAACATTATCTCAATGAGTTAAGTAACCTGGACCATCACAAAATTATCCAAAGTGGCTCATAAATACACCTAAAATTTTTCACCCCAATGAGGTTGGAAAGATAAGCACTCAAAACTCAACAATATAACATGATGGACGTGATGTAAACAATATGAATGTTTCATATGATTATGAATTGTATTTATCTATTAACATTTAACCATCTTCTGTTCAAAAGGTTACTCCTCATGATGACTGGAAATAATCCACGTATAAGGAGTATGATTCCCTCATGAAGAACGAAACATGGAAATTGATAGAGACTCCATTTAAAAGTAAATTAATTAGTTGTATATGGGTCTACATGAAAAATTACAAATCAGATGACTCACTTAAGAAGCATTAGGTGAGGTTGGTAAAAAAAATATATGCATAAAATGAAGGCATAGATTATGAGAATAATTTTTCCCCCATTGAAAAATGGGATACCATTTAGTCTTTCTTGATTTTGGTAAAATAGAGTAGGTGGAATATTCATTACATCAATGTGCCTATAAATTTCTCAAAAGGGAATTTGAAAGAGAATGTATGTGTCTCAGCTAGAAGGATTTGCTAAGAAAGGTCAAGAACATAAGGTATGTCGACTCATCAAGTATATACATAGCCTAAAGAGAGTACCTCACACATGATATAAAAAAATAATTAAGCGTCTATTGGAGTTAAATTTGAAGCATTGTAATGTTGATGGTGTAGCTTTGTTTTTTAATAAAATTAGCAAAATGTTATATATCTTATGGTATATGTAGATGATATTTTGATAATAAGGAAAAATGGAGCATATATTGAACAAGGAAGCATATATTACATCCATAAGAAAGAATTCAAGAAGGGTCTTGAGATGATAAACATGGGGTATCTTCACTATAACTTGGGCATTGAAGTAACTCATAATCAAAAACATGTATTCATCTCCTAAAATTAATACACTAAGGAATTGTTGAACAAATTTTCCATAGTTGATTGTAATCCTCTATCCACTCCAATGGAAAAAAATATGAAAATAACATTAACAAAAGACCGAATGGATTTCAGGATGAAAATATATACATACAGTTTGTAGGGAGTCATATGTATCGTACTATTACTAGGCCAAATAATATAATTTGTGGGTGGAATTTTTTTCAAGTTCATACAAAAAAATTTTGAACGACATTGGTGTGTTACAAAGAGAGTTTATGTGTACTTGAAACTGAACTCAAGTATTTGGAATAAGTTATTATAGGGTTGAAGACTTTAAATTAGTTGGATATTTACATTCAAACATTTATGGGGATAACCATAATAGAGTGTTCAATATCTATGGACTTGTAGAGTTATGTAAATATGATATTTTACATTGTCTAGATCTAGTGGTTCACATTTTTTCCATATTTTCAATATATGTTTGTTATTTGTTCTTGTTTGAAGATGATTGTGAATGAGAAAATGAATCCTAGAGATGTCCTTGTTGTTGATAAAATACTATTACCACCTTTTTAATATGAATAGATGTAATTTTTATTTATTGAATAGGAATAAACATGAAGACAAAAACCCCTCTGAGATGACTTAATTATTTTTAAAACTCATCTAAAATTGTATTCTCATAATCAAGAGTTTGAGCTTAGCTAAAATCACCTACTTATAATATCATTTAGTGATTAATGTTAATCAAAATGCACATTTAAAGATTTGTTTAAAAAAAACTCTAATTTAATTCAAATTAAATCCATTTTGATATACCTATCTAAATAATTTTCATATATATATATATATATATATATATATATATATATATATATATATATATATATATATATATATATATACAAAAAAAAAATTGGAAGCAAATTATTTTTTGAAAAATACAATAATAGAATCTATAGTAAGAGAATCTATATGGGATCCAAATTATCATAAAAAACATAATCGTTATTATAATTAAATTTTCCGTTTATAAATATTGTAAAGTATGTCATTAGTAAGTCTCGTAACGTAAATTTCTTAGCCGTGCTATTCAACTCTCCTAAGTCTTAGTTACATTTTTAATTGTATATGTTTTCTAAATGTAAATATTATTACATATTTAAAAAGATAAAGAAAAAGAGGAGGAAAGGTTCAACGTGTTTTTTTATTGGTTAATACATCGTTCCTTGTGGAAAACATGTTGTATGGTTAAAATCTTCAAGGATATTTTTAGAAATTTAAAACATCGTTTTTCTATTTGTGTTTTCTTCGTAATGTTTGAACTGTTAGTTATATTATTATAATTTTATAAGAAAATAAAAAGAATTTATATATGTTATTTTTAAAGTTTGGATGGTAAGATTAAGTTAGTAGACGGTTTGGTTATAAAGTTAGTTATTGATTTTGTGGGTAATTTTTTAACATTTTAAATTCACAATTAAGTTATTTGTATGACGTGCGTTCTTAGAAATGAACTCCATGTGAAGTTCTCGGAAATTAGGAAGTTTCACAAGCTAGATTTTGTGAAACATGTGAGATATTAGATAGGATAGGACTAGTTTCATATATATTTGTATTTTTTACTTTTATGAGAGTGGATTATGTTTTTTTTAATGTATATTTATTGAAAATATTTATGCATGATCCGAGTTGCTGATTTTGGTATAGGTGAAGTCCAAGGGGAACTTTCAAGTTGTGTCTATGTGTATCCTAGATGGAAAATTCAAAGTTCCCTAGAAGTAAGCTATAAGGTAGGTAATGGTATAATGGAAATATTATAACCCTATAAGGTAGGTAATGGTATAATGCAACTATTATAACCCTAGGGAAATGGCATGGGAATTTGAAGATACCATGTGGGAAGCATACACTCACGTACTTTGAAATTTCAATGTATATGTGTTTTTCTATTTATACATTTTCATGTTGATGTGCGTTAAGGAAATAAAAAAATAAGGGGAAGGAGAATGAAATTCCCTAGTTCCAATTCCGAGGACTCGTAATGTGATGTATATATGTGATAAAGGTTGAGAGTAAAATTTTATGGCGAAGGGTTGAGCATTTTAAATATGCACGTTGAAAATATAAATAAAAACACATAGTCGGCTACAACGTGAAGGGGATGAGATCATATGGAGCTATGATTCCACAAAAGAGGAACATGGTATGTCTATAAAATAATATTTTATCATAACCAAATTTTGTTTCCTTGGATTATAAAATAAAATCAACCATGAAATGCATGCCAAGATAGTTTGAAAGGTAGTTAGGTGGAGTTATTTATATGCCAAGGGGATAAATGAGTCCATGCATACTTACTCTCTAAATGTGGGTTTGTTGCGTATCATTTAGCCATCATTATACAATTAATTGGCATCATTATGCATTATTCAAGTTAATATAAAGATAAAGAGGAAAGTTCATTAGGTGAGCTAGACTATTCTACTTTCGATAGAAAGCCATGGATGCATGTTATGTAAATATAATATGAAATTACTTGTGAGTAGGAACAAGTGAATACTGTATGCTCATACTATATACTACTATAGACTTCATATAGCCCTCATGATTGATATTTCCATCACAATATTTGTTCGAGACCTGAAGGGAATAAGGACTACTTAAGGGAATATAGGGAACATAAGAGGGTTGTATTCCTTGGGGGTGGTCTGGATGGAGGTGTTAATGATAAGCATTTAAATCTTGAAACCATAGCTTCGAGTTCGGGTGGAACTTCTTCTATTTTTGGTGAAATGTGTTTTCTGGACTTCTTTGAAGTCTTAGTCATTCGCCCAAACTGAATCGTTCTATATCAAACACAGTTTTCTAACATTAACTAATGAATATGTCAGACTTAAAAATAATGTGTGAGACCCAAACACTTTTAACTTGATACTATAAAATTATCGCATCCAAGTTTTATGTTAACCTGCACACATTTATAAATGCGAACACCATCAAATCTCTCACCAGTTGGGTAGTCACGATCTCCTGGATTTCAAAGAACATTAAACCTTTATTACATGACTATCGCATCCATTTCTCACGTTAAACTCTGTGCATGATTAAATGCGATATCCATCGATTCGCTCAGCAAATGGACATATATGATGTAAAATGTTTCTACTATATTAGCAGTGCATTTATAAGAACCTACCATACCATTTTCGGTGGTTAAGTTGTGAAAGCAGCATCTGGCATTTAATTTAGATAGGTGCGCCATTTTCTTGATTTTTTTATTTACTTGAAAAGCATGTGAATTATTTATAAAATATATTAATGAATAGTAAATGTTTGATATTCATAAAGAAATGGCTAACAAGGGTTCAAGTAACAAAAATACTGATAGCACATCTAGAAAAAAAAATAGGCAAGTTCCCTGTAAATTCTTTACAAAAATTATGTTTTTGAACTACATCTAAGTTTCACTAACATGTATTGTTTAGTGTGTATCATTCAGAGCTACAAAATGATGAAGCTCGATAAGATTATTTCTGATCTAACATGAGAAGAGCGCAAAATATTGATGGAAAATTTTCAGAAGGATGAATCAGGTGAATTAAAAAACTACTATTGATCCAATATGAGTCTCTTTTTTTAATTTTCATTAATAATATACATAAAAATATTAGATAACATGTTTCAAACAATCTATTGATTCAGATATATTAAATTTTCTACAGGGACCAACATCGAAGAAAGGGAATGTTGTTCTAAGCAAAGCAAAAAAAGAGAACATGAAAAAGAAAATAAATTGCTCCTTAGCTCATCTAGAGTGGTGTTAGAGGTTAACGAAAGAGGGAAAAAAATTTACAAAACTTTGAGGGATCTAGTTGAACGAATGTGTAGACGTTCTTTCCACTTAAAATATAAAAATCAATCAAATGATTCCAAGAACCAAATTTTATTTAAACTACATGAAGAGTTTCCAAAGAATTGGTCAATGAGACATGTCACACTTTTAATAGAAAAAATGCACAACAATAAAAATGAATGATTGAAAAAGTAATATTCTTTTAGATTTTTTTTCTAGAATTATATGTATATATTACTACAAAGCAATAATTTATAAATATCACTTTTGTTATATTTAGTTTCCAAATATCAATATTAAATATTTTATTGTCATGTTACTTTTTCAGGAAGATTATGAAAATCTTAAATGATGAATGAGTTGATATTGGAAAAGGTGTACAAGGAGATGGTTAAAGAATGGACATAACTACATCGCATGAGGAGTCATGTCAACAACATGTTTCAAATGTAATATGTAATCATTGAATTTTTCGATTAGGTACAATAAATAAATAATTTAGCATTAAATATTAATTTTCATGTATTTTCCTGCAGAAAAGAAAAGAAAAGAAAATGGAACCCATTCGACATATAAAACATGACGACAAGGAAGAAAAGGGTTGATATCTAAGTTTGTGAGTATTTGTTAATTCCTTATAACTACTTAAATATATTTCATTTTTGTATATTTTAAGTTGTTTTACATAAATCACCATTGAAAGTCTTCAAACAGGTGCTAACATACAAAGAAGAACCATCGAGACAATTGATTGACATTGGGTTAAATATGGGTTGTCAGTATATGTTGGCATATCAAAAATTAATTGTGGAATTTGTTAGTATATATCTTGTTTTACTTACTTCCATCTATAATTAATAAAAAAAAACTTTTATATGAAATTTATGGATTTTTATGGGATATAAAACTTGCAGGAAACAAAGTATGAAACTGCGCCAACAAATGAATTGTGGAAAAATGGTATGAAATTTGGTTTTGACAAAATGTGTATATTTCACGAGTCAATTCTTGTTATGGTACATTCCTTTTCGATTTACATTGATGTATATTATTTAATATTGCAATTTTCATTATTGTCACTAATGTAGATACACTCATTACACTTTATTTTTATATTTGTAGATGGAACTTGAAGAAGAAGAGAACAATCAACACAATTAACAAAACATTCCTCCAAATAGCCCAAGTGATGGAAGTAGCTCGAGGAGTGACAACATTTCCAACGAACGATGATAATCAATATGCTTGGATATCAAAGCAAGGCATTAAATTTTTTGAAATATTTGTCAGTGAAATTAGCCATTTTGTTTAATGTAATGGACATAGCTTCCCAATTGAAAGACAAAGGGATACTAATTACTATCCCATTTTGTATGACAAAGAGTGTCTTATTCATATATATAATAAAATATGTTTTATTTTTTTCTATTCTATTCTCCATTGTCAGTTTGTAATGCTACACCACTCATTAAATATATCGATGATTAAATATTATAACTAATAAATGTGAAATCTAATGATATGATATAACAAATTCATCCAAACATCACATTCAAATTCACTAATAAAAATTCAATTGACATGAATATTGTTATGAGATATGTGTCGAATTTTGATTAATAATAAATTTTAAAAATCACAATAATTGCACTGTTACAGGTCGATGTTTCTAAAAAATAGAAAATGAAAACTGGTGCATCTGTATGATATTACGCACCCGTGTGTTTTATGATATTGCGCACTGGTGTGTTTCTACGATCTGTGAGAACCACACAAATATCAATTCCAATTAGAAGTCCCAGTGCACTTTATTGACAACTACGACCCATGCAGATAGGTGTTGCATGTGTCGGTCTAGTTTTCCTTTAACGCGCTGGTGTGTTTTTATAACTTAACGACCCGATGTGTTTTTACACCTTAATGGCCAGATGTATTTTTACACCTTAGCGACACTGATGAATGAACCTTATATCAACCCGATGCAAATTTGTGGGTGACACACATCGAGACATTGCCAAACGCCCTAGGGCTTCTAAAATTTGTTTTCCAACCTGGTGTTTGGTATGTTCATAGTATCGGTGCGTACAGGTTAAAACACACCATTGCGTTCAGACATGAATAGCGCATGGATAAGAAATACATCTGTAAAAACCTTCGGTCACCTAGTTTTTTTTAGTTGTGTTGAAGTTCCATTAGAAGCTCCATCAAAACCTCTGTTACCAAAAACAAATATTGTAGCGAACGTTTTTTTTTTAAATTTTGGCCAATTTTATAACACAAAAAACCTCTTTTATAACTTCTGATAGAGGCTCTTTTCCTTGTATTGAAACTTGGCTTGCTCGCTTTGAGCAACATGTCAACTCCATGTATCCCCCTCCACCTCCCCCACGTAATAGGTTGGACAACCCTTCATGAATTACCTCTGACGACTAATTATGTTCACTAGTGTGTTTCTTGCTCTTTTGGTTTTCTGGAATGTTATACCTCTCACCTGAAAATTTTTCTTTTTCTATGTTGTATGGTTATCGCATTGGCCAACAACCCTGGTCAAGGTAAAACCATATACATTTTAACATCTTTATATATATATATATATTAATTGATAAAAACTTACACTTAAACAATAAATTGAAAACTATATATAACTTTATGATAAATGATTAATTAATATTAACAATTACATATTATAAAACCTATATCAATATAATTAAGTTTTATAAACATAAATATACTTTTAATTATAAATAATATATATAAAGATAATATATTGTTGTAATATTGGAATATTCTATTTTGCAATTCCAATCGAATTCACAACCTTTGAGAAGCATTTAAAATTTTATTTTTCAATGACTTTAAAAAACCTCCAAATATTCCGATATAGTGTTCGAGGGTATATATATATATATATATATATATATATATATATATATATATATATGAATATGATTATGATTATGATTATGAATGAGAGAGACCGACATCGAATTTCATTTATTTTTCTTTAAGAAATCCTTAGACATCTATCCATCTTGTGTTATCGCAGAGGCTGCACATGATTTTTCATCCTGGAATAGATTTGTAAGTCGTAGCCCATTTTATTTATTGGATCCTAAATGCTTTTGTATAAAATTTCATTCAATTAAATATAATTTATTATTTTCCATGATAATGTAAAAAAAAACATAAAAGTTTTCCCTTGTTGGTCCTAAAGGAAAATTAGACACCATCTCAAAGTAGATATGGTGGAGAGTGATACTCTTGTCCCATCATAGACTTATGGTTGTAAAGAAATTTCTGTATTAAAAACACCATTCGAAGCAGAGATGGCTCTGAACACCAAATTGCGTTGGTTTTTCTTTATTGGACCTGAGGGTGATGATATTTCAGTACAACAATCATGTGTTTTAATGGTTCCCAAATACATATGTAAAAGGCCACATAGAGGAAATATAATTAATATATTATGTATGATGATCCCAAACAACTTGACGGTTCAACGATATTTGTATCTACTGAAAAAGAGAAGCTTTAAGAACAATAATTCTAAAAAGCCTCAACAACAGAGATCCAAAACAATATGTGCATCTAATAAAAAAGAAAAACTTGAACAACAATAATCCGATACAGATTCGACAACAGAGATCAAAAAGATTAAATAACAATATTCCTCAAAAGGTTGTGCCCGTGTTTCCATTATCAAATGGCTCGCATCACTGATGATGTAACATATAAACCAAATTCGATAAGGTAACATATAAACAAAATTTCATAAACCAAATAAAAGAGAAAAAATCTAAATTACAAAATATTAATAAAATAAATATTTAAAGAATAATTTTTAGTCTTACCATTGTTTATATTTGGTTAAGAATTTGTGTATTTGAAATTGTTTATATTTGGTTAAGAATTTGTGTATTTAATTAAATAGGTAAATTTTTTAAGATTTAGAGGTATTTCAGAAAAGTGAAATTTTACATTTTTATGGATCACTACGGTAATTTTAGATAGTGTGGTTTTCCTCAAATAATAATGATGAGTCAACCTGCATTAACAACTAAAGATGACTCAATACTAATTTAACAACTAAATTATAATAGATTTTGTCAATATGTAAAAAAAAAAAAAATTATAATATTTCAAAAATTAAAAATCTATATAATAATACTTATTCAATATAAAAAATTTAATAAATAAAATTGTACCTTTTATAGGTTGTTAATGACATCTAAGTGAAATTGATATTATCTTTTACAAATCTACATCTAACTTAAACAACCATTCCGATTGCATTTATCCAGAAATAGTTAGGATACGATACTTTTATCAACGTTTAGGATGTAATATTTTTATTTTCTTATTATTAGTATTTCATTCGAATTATTTTCGTTTTATTAGTATTTCATTCAAACTTATTATAGCTTCTGATATATTTCAAGATTCAATAAATAAATTAAAATCAAACAATTTATTTTTCATATTCAGAATATTCAAAAACCTACAATCCCAATAAAAAATAGCTACTTATATATGTAGTCTCTATTAAACTTATTATAACTTCTCACATATTTCAAGATTCAATGAATAAAGTAAAATCAAACAATTGATTTTTCATATTTAGAATATTCAAAAACCTACAATCCAAATAAAAATAGCTACTAATATCTACAACTCGTTCATATTGATATTTAAAACAGTGCATAAGACAGACATTACATTCTGAGTTGAAAGCGACGAGGAAATTCTGATGAAAACATAGCCACAGTATGATAGAGACTCTTTTCTAAGGAAGATGAGAGCCCAATAATAACTATGGCATGTGCGAGAATTACTAGTGGTCACGAAGCTGCACCATACAAAATTTCAGCTATTTTTATCTAGCTTCCAAGATTTCTTATAGCCTTGTTCCTATAAACCTGTAGTGAGAGAGAAATAATTGTGTGTGCAGTGTAGAAAAACGCCCATAAAAGGATATATATAAACCAGAAAAACAGGCTCGTCTGATAATGATGCGTGTCTGACATGTGAATTGAAACAAAAACTTCAGGCACGCTTGTAATAAAAAACATTGTGCGCACATGAAAAATGTAGAATCGGGCTCGCTTGTTAAGTAATCCGGCTCACTTGAACAATAAAAGAATAGGCCTTCTCGAATAAATAGAATTTAATTACTTGGCCATCTTTTATATGCAAAAAATATCTTCAAACAGCTGTGAGCATTGCAAATGTGAAGAGAAACTGGCTCGCTTGAAGAGATAATAGATAAAACTAAGAGAATGTGATTAAGTTACTCCAAACAAGATCCCCATCTATATAGTGTTATACCTGCAAAAAACCAAAGTTAGCAACCAAACCTTTTTTGGATACCCTGTCAGCTCTTGTGTTGTTTTCACGATAGATATGGACAATAGGAGGCCGATTCAATTTATGCCATAATGATATAGTTATCTGTATCCATCCTTGCAAATCCAGTAAATTGAGATTGATATGGCCAACAATAGAATCAACAACCAACCTGGAATCACCATAGATACTAAGATTGAGAAATTTTAAATTAACAGCTGCTAGCATACCACCCCATAAAGCAATAATTTATGCTTTGTTGTTAGATCCAGAGCCCCCATTCCATAATATGTGAATTATATCCCTATGAGAAAATTTAATCCAAGCATCACATCCAATCTTGCCCTCCACTCGTGCCCCATCAAAAAAGAGTGCAGGTAAGGAAATCTCATGAGGTCTGCACCGATGAGAGCAATCAATCACTTTCACCTTAGGGAGTATGTAGAGATCAATCCATCTCATTATAGCAGCATAAATGACAGGAACATGGAAAGGCTTGTTATCAAATACAAGTTGGTTACGGGCCAGCCATACCTCCCAAATGAGGAAAAATGGAAGAGATCTGAATTTACCATGCAACTTGTCCCATTCGAGTGCAGTGGATATAAAATCCTTTGGAGTCCAAGAGGGACCAAGGATGTGAGAGCTGAAGAGCTTCCATTAAAAAAAAAACAGGTGGGCACTGAAGAAATAAATGAGCAATCGATTCCACTTGTGCGCAGCATATAGCACATCTTCTAGGGCTATGAAAACGTCTTCTGGTAAGACTATCCCATGTCAATACCTTACCACGCCAAACTAACAACCAAAGAGAGTTATTTTAGATGGAATGTTTCGATCCCAGAATGGATAGAAGGTCTTGGTGTGCTGTCCTCCGTATAGAGAAAAATTGACATGCATATAAACACCCTTCACAATCAAGGCATTGTCGCAAAGAGGACCATCCCATGTGATCAGATCACCTCCTCTGTTATAGCATAAACCAGCCTTCCTCATATAATTTAGAAATCGATTCCATTCAATCCCAACGTCACCTTCTAATCCCAATTTTTCAGCCGATTTAAAGATCGGAGCTTGAAAAGACCAATGTGATATAGTGCTGGAGATAAAGAAAATGCCACGCTGAACAAAAAACATGGAGGAGTCTAGGAGAGAGCCTCATATGACAGATGCCTCCTCCTATGGAAGAAACCCTAAATGCTTATTTATCTCTTTCACGGAGGAGAAGACGAGCAACTCTTGGGATATTCTTTTCTTTCCAAGTCTCTGCATATATCCATTGATGTCAATTGAAATTTGTTGGCTTTGATCTCCAAGAAGGTGGCGTTGTCAAATCCAACAGTGTTTTTTTGAGCTATGCTCCAATGGCAACTTGACTAAGGAAAATGAGCTATGAATTTGAAACCTTCATTTCATTCCTTTTCATGCTGGTTTTCCCAATGGTTGAGCTCCAATAAATTCCTTTGGATCAGTTTTTTTTTACTAAAAAAACCTAATTTATGCTTTTGGACGGTGAGACATTCCCTATAGTTGAGGCTTGGAGATTTCCATACAAGTGGCTCGCAGCAGTGAATCAGTCCATTGGCGCAATCTTTAGAAAAACATAAAAAAACGAACTCACCTCATGTTGCCATGATGTCTTTAAATGCGGCGTCTTACATATAAGTAATTAAGCACTTTGAATGGGGCTTTGAGGCCATTGATTACACATGGACATGACTTTCCTTTAACTACAATTCGAATCCATCACGTCAAACGAAAGTTACGCTTTGTTACATCTATTCAATTGGAATCCATCACTTCAAACCAAAGTTACGCTTTGTTACATCTATTCACTTGGTATTTCTAGAAGAGAATCCGATATTGAATATGACAACATTCTTGGAGAGATGCCTTATTGCTCACCACTGGCCCTACTTCCCCCGTGAATTTCTAGATAGATTTTCTGAAAAATTGAATGATAATGTAAAGGTTGCAATATATTTTTCAAATAAATCTAATTACCAAATTGCAAAATTTGGAACTATCATACCCAAATTACTTGGATTGTCATTTTTTATTTTGCAGGATTTGAATGGTGAAGAAACTTGCTGTATCTTGTTCACATTGGAAAACAAGCCTATTCCATTTGCATATGTCGATGGAAAATTTGAAATGAGGAGGAACATAGTCCCCCATTTTATTTGCATATGTCGATGGAAAATTTGAAATTAGGAGGAACATAGTCTTCATGATGAGATGGGATGACGACAAATTGTTTAAATTGAAGGGCATATAATTATACACAGGTTTTTCGCTGTGCTAAAAGTACATTGTCCTCTGGTATTTTGTGGCATACTGGATTTGTCTTGCAGTCAGACTCACGATGTTTGAATTTTACAAGCTAAGAGCACAGCAGGGCCATCCTATTTTCGAACGACTTGAACGTGTATAACACGCAATGGACCTGTGCACGATACCTCTGATTGGCCATCTTCAATTTTTTTTAATAAAAAACCTCAGAATTATGTAGAAAACACTGGCCATCCATCCATCTGTGGAAGGTTACAGCTCTGAAATACCATGGATTTCTGCTTAATTGACCTTATATTTGAAACCCCGGCCTGGAACTCTGGAGGTTGCAGGGATCCCGGAATGTAACATAGGCGACCTGGCAGACATTGTATTTGAGCTTCTTGGCCCCTAGGCTTTTCCAAAAGACGATCCAAGGGTTCACGTTGGGATTATCATCATTATTTACCAGAACAGACGCAGATTCAACGCTATCCCAGACTCCTAACCCTATTATCTGCTTCCCGTCCAGAGACTCATAGAAGGAGCACGACAATATGCCCTTGAGCCGAACGAAGTAGGACTTGAGTATGGCCAGGCAGGAGTAGGACAGCATATCCTGTATCTTCCAGCTTGGCGTGTAGATTCTTCTGAGGCTAACAATGTCTCCCAGCGATAACTGAGCAAAGGGAACCCCTCTGCTTATTTCCCGTGAAGTTAGCCGGAACCAACCCGAGTCCACAATTTTTACAGCGCAGGTCATCCCCTTTGTGAACGCAGCTGCCTGATTATCACGCCAAATCAATTAGTGGCGGCAGATATTTTTTCTGATCTGATTTATTGGCATTAGTAAAAGGCAAAAAGTTCACCCCCAAAAGACGTACCTCTGGCAGATTGGGCGCAAGCCCGTCGCCACTGGATTCCCCTTTCCACACTGCAAACACTGCGGCCTGCTCACATAACATACAACACAATTTAATAAATTAATTTCTTGTTTGAGAATTAGAAAATATCAGCATCGATCTATCCTTGGTTTATCGTAATCAAGGATGTACCCAAGATTGAGAGATATAAATCTCTTCATACGTAAACCTTTTAAGAACTGTGAGTGCTAAATGCGTACCCATGATTGCTCGAGGCTCTTCAGAATGGCGACGTCAATGTTGTTTCCTTTTTCTAGCAGAGAGGCCACTCTCGCAATGTGCGTGACCGCGTCATTAATGTCGCAGCCATGCTGAGGCTCGTATATTGCAAATGAAATCCACATTCTGCTTTGAGATTGGCTCTGCTGCGCCTGGTTACAGGAGGAAGCGGGGGTCGTCATTGTGGTTTTTGGAGGGGAGGGGATGATCTGTGGTTCGCTAGATGTGTATATAAGGAAATGTCAATGGGAGGGTGTTTGCTGCGTTGGCAACCATCATTGGCGCGACAAAAGGGACCATGCACGGGTTTAAACTTTAAAGCAATTGGATGCATCACATGGACGCAGGAACTCAGACAGCGGCAAATAGTTTGTATGGCCGTAGTGAAAATAAAGATCCCTCATTGATCGTATAAATTCGATTTTTCTAACCTAATCTGTTGACAACAGAGGAATCGAAAGTGGCCACGTTGATCATAATCATACAGCGTAAGTGGAGAAAAGGCGGCCAGACTTAAGCATACTGAAGATAACGGGACCACCATTACTCCATCATCATTGAGAGTGTGATTGAGGTGTTAGGGTTAAGCGGTTCGTACTTGCTTCCGTTAATGTAGCGTATCATGGAAAAGTAGATACAACTTGTTAGGGAATTTAAAATTGAAAATAATAAATATATGTTAACTTGGAATAACGAGACCACCCTTAATCATATTGAGTGTTACAGCTGAGCGGTTCGTATTGAGTACTTTAGTGTCGTGTTTACAAAGTGATTTTACAAATTTATTACATGTGATTGTTTAGATGGTTTGAAAGGTAGGTTAAAAGATAGTAGCATGTTTAAATTATGTTTTGTAATGCACAATAAAATTTTGATAACAAAATTCAAAGGTGTTGAACAGGAAATAATTTATCAATTTATAATAATATGTTTGGTGAACGTAAATATGATCACTTCACATTTAAGAATTGAAAATTGAAAATATTATGTATATTTTAAATGGGATAATTGAATTATTTTTATTCAATTATCACTTAGAGCGTTAGGGTTGATGGGTATTTGACTTTGTTAATTAGTATGTAGCAGTTGAGCAAACTTATTTTACATTTAAAATTTTTAGAATAATGTTGTGATGGTTTAAATAGTTAGAAAAATAAGATAAAAAATTATAGCATGTTTAAATTATGTTTTGTAATATATAGTAAAATGCTAATAATGAAATTTATATACGTTGAAAACAAACAACTTATATTAATTGTTATCAAGTAATATATTTATAATAAATGGATGTGATTTATAGGAAATTTAAAATTAAATATATTAAATATATTTTAAATATAGGAAATTTAAAATTAAAAATATTAAAAATATTTTAAAATATAGAGAGGATATGATTTTTTTATTTGAAAGGTTAAAGTTTGAATAATGAGATTTAAAAGAATTTCAAAACCAACCACCTATATAAATTATTATTATGAAATTAATGTATTTGTAATAAAGAAGATATAATATAAAAGGTATCTAAAATTGAAAATATTAAATATATTTTAAAATAGAGAAAGAATATGATTTTTTTTAAATTTTGAATTTTTATATGTAAAAAAATTAATTTTAGTATTTTTTTTTTTTGAAGTAGACGAGTTTAATATTTTATTTAATAATAATAATAATAATAATATTCTTATTTTATTTATTATTATAACAAATATTTGAAAAATAAATAAATATTATTTTAATTTTTAGATTTTTTGTAATAATATAATAAGAAGGTGTATGTAAATACTTATTTATATATAACTTATATCACAATTAGGTTTAAAAAAATATTATTAAAAATTTATATAAGATTAGGGTACACTCCATTAACTTTATAAATTCATATAAAATTGGAGTTAGCTCCACTAACTTTAAAAATTTATGTCAAATTGGAATATACATCACTAAATTTTCAACTTCTAAGTTTTATCTTCTAGTTAGGGTTGTGCTTGCAATCCATGCTATATGTTGTTATGTCAGTGCATGTAAACAAACAGGAGTAATAATAAACACTATTCAAAATCCATCTTAGGAGTTTTAAATTGTTCTCTCTTTAAAATTCTCAAATATCCATATTTTCATATGTATTGTTTAATACATTAAGGTAGTGGATAGAAACTCTAGTTGCTACAAATTTATAGGTGAAAATAGACAGGAGGTCATACCTTACAATAAATAAGAACCTTTTAATGTAACATTGGATATGGAAAATGTCTATGTATATTCATGCATATATCTTAATTCAAACATAACTACACATGTGTTGGAAAAATACTATTTTCCATGTAGGCCCGGTCTAATTAAGACAACCCTTGCACACTAACATCATGGCATGCAACATTTATGATAGGGTTCAAGGTTAGAGTCTTAAGACGACAATAATATTTGATGTAAAAAATTTCATGTGCACTAATATATCTAGCTCACAAGCATGCTCTAATGCTTGTACTTGTCCATTGTAATATTTTGTGCTTGATTAGATGGATGCACATATTCAATTGTGTTCATGCATACTTCAACATTTATGTCCACTCATCAACGTCATATGTGCCAATTTTTAGTGTTACATGTGCCATGAATTCCTATTTACTTGAGAATTGAAATGGAAGCCTAATTAGTTTCATGAAGATATCATGGCACACCCACAACATAGAAGAGAAATAAATAAATAAAGAAAACTTTAAAAACCTAGGCAATTGAATGTTAATCTTGTATGTGGGATTTAGTGTTATAGATACAATACATAACATAGTTAGTAACAAGAAATTACGCATTCTCTTTTTATCTCATATTATTTTGCACAAATTAATTCAACAAGATTTTATAGTTTATTTTGAAGTAGAAGAAAAAAACTTGTGTCTTATCTCACGTAGCAATTACTGCATTAAAATCGGTAGCTTCAATGTTACATACCATGAATTTGAATATAAATCACGTATAATATGCAAAGGATAATGTATAACTTCTCCTCTCTATTAATATAAAATCCTTAATGTAGGACAACACCTTACATCATATCCTTTATGTAAGGAATACACTCCTATTCATGTGCCTCTTTAGTGGGAAACCTCCTAATGACCTAAAATAAAAATACAATGGTCTTCCACACTCTCATAACGAATAATCTATCATTTTTTATATTTATCAAAATAAACCCAATCATACAACCTCCTAACTACCTAGTTGACCTTCTTTAATAAGGCTCTAGTAAATTTACTCAAAATTAAATACCACATTAAACCTTATTAAATATTATTGTGGTCCTAGTCCACACCACATTGAATTACCTCCACTATTATTACTCTACTATGGGCCCCTCATCTTACATTACATTCCTAAAGAGGGTCTCAACATTAAAAGACACTTGAATTATTTAAAAACTTGGTCAATATTTATTCCATGGTAATGCACACAATTTAACATACTATTTCTACTAAGAGATGGAAAATGCACTATAAACTTTTTAAGACGTTAGCAAGGCCAACTACACTTAGTTAACCAAAAGTAATCTGTAGATTTATTCCATGTTTAAGGATAATTTCAACTTGATCTCTTTTGAAAAACCTTTTTTTTTCCTTCATTAGAATAAAATTAATTTAAATTTGATATCTTTTAAAAATTTGTGTTCTATCTTAAATAAACTATCATTAAATTATATAATTTCATTATTTAATAAAAAACACTAATTATAAAAGTTTAACCATTCACATTTCATAATTACAAAAAACAAATCCAACACCTCCAAACCATAGATAAATAAAATTAACTTGGCCTTACCTTAACTCATTTGAGATACCTAAACATACATATTAAAGGAATATTTCTGAGAAATATAGTTTTTTTCAAAGTTGATTAAGAATCGACATACATATCTATGTCGAAGGCGTTTTCTTTTCTAGCTTGGGGTGGGAAAACAATGTTCACTGTAGCCAATTGGAGATTTTAAATTTCACCCTTCCCACTAATGAAAATTTTCCATGTGTTTCTCCCTTGAGCCAATGAAAATTTTTCATCTGTCAGCTTGGTTTATGCCGACGTTTTCCCTATTGCCTGTTTCTGTAGCTATTCCACTTGTCGTTCACTTTTTTTTGTTCCTCTTCATTCCACGATCAGTAGCAGCAACTGATAGATTTCAGGAGTATACTGTGATTTTCCGTATCTCAAGTGGATGTGGTTGATGCAGTGGAATTGTCAAGTAGATTGGTTGTTCTTCCATTCCAGAATAGTGTTCTCATCCCAGTGCCATTGTTAGAATTTGTTGCAATTTCCCTCCAGGTAAATCTCAGCCCCTAAATTTTCTATTTATGTCTTTTAGACAACTTTTATAGTGCCAAGGTAATTTTCTTGAGCTTCGTTTTGGTTAAGGATGAGGTTTTTATGGGTTGATGCTTGATTTAAATCCTTTCTTATTGCCCATGTGAATGAAGCTTTGAAAATATATAGAATTTTTAATGTCCAATGGGGTTTCAGGTTAAAAATTTGTTGCACCTGTCCTTCGTTTTTCTCGTTCCTCTTTGTTCCACAGTCTGTAGAATAAACTGATAAATTTTAGGCATGCATTGTGTTTTTATGGATCGTGGAAAAATTCACTACAGAATCTCACTATTTGTCCCCTGATCTCGACTATGTGGGGACTTGCCCCCTTGATGGTGTCGTAATTTCTATTTTTCCCCTAGTAGATTATTCAATCTAGATGATGTTGGAATATTTTCCAATAAAATTATTTGTGCTTCCTGCCCCAATTGAACTTGAGGCCCACCTGTCCACAGTCATATTTGGAAAGGGAATGAGTAGGGACATCCTTTATCACTCATCTTTTTGGTAATGTGGATGAGGGATGAGCTCAATTTTCAGGAAGTGGTCGCTATATCGAAAAACTGTGAACCTATTGAAGGTTAGGGAGTGACTTCCTCAACATTAGGGATTCCACCCAGTTGGGAGGTTAGTGCAACTCCTTGCTACTCCTTTTCCGTTGATGTGGTGGGTCCAATTGGGGATATAGGGACCATTTTTCCGTATAAAAATGAGTTTGTAAAACAATGGAATAAAATCAACACAAATGAAATTATATATTCTACTGATAAAAAAATAAAACTAATTCTAAATACTTCCCGAGAAGGGATAATTTATATGATTACAGAGTAAGGTTTCATAAGTATGAAACAATATAGATTATTTGCATACTAAAATGAATGTAAGCACATTAAAGAAAAGAAATGAATGTAATTTATTTATTTGATGAAGAACATTAATCATATAACAGCTTTCAAAGTCACTTATCTAACAACATATCATTCAATACATTTCACCAATAGTAATAATAATATATATCATTGTAATTCTTATTAGAAAGAGACTAATATATAGAAAGAAGTTTGCTATAATCTCATAAACTTAAAACGATTAATACACAGATAATAGTACCTGTTGCATCATATCTTAGTTATGAAAAGAAAGCGTCCGGGCTCAGACTTTAAATTAGATACTTCTATTCAAAAAATAGTGTAAGTTCCAAAATTCACCTTCTCAAAAATCTGGACCCCTTTCTAAATGCATGAAAGGGGTTTAAATACTAATTAATATTACCAAAATAGAAAACTTGTGAAATAAGTCTTCTTAATCTAATCTAAACTATAAACTAAAAAGTTAGGAAATTAAAATGCAACAGCTATAATAGTCTCAAGACTATTTCTCGGATCCACTCCCTAACTGTTCTTTGAGTTGGCAAGATTTCATCATATATTCGAGTTGGGGGAGATGCATTGGCTGCATTCTATTCTCACCCATGAATATTGAATCGTTTAGTGCTAGAAGAAGTTGAACTGTTGTGTTAGATAGAAATCTGAGC
The DNA here is from genome assembly GCA_034641835.2 of Pinus albicaulis. Taxonomy (NCBI): domain Eukaryota; kingdom Viridiplantae; phylum Streptophyta; class Pinopsida; order Pinales; family Pinaceae; genus Pinus; species Pinus albicaulis. The sequence continues at coordinate 942,644,740 of CM076584.1, read as the reverse complement.
ACTCCCAACTGACTATGCGGCTTGATAAAAAAATACCTGTAAACTTCCATATTTATCCTTTTCAAGTTTTCTATATCAAGATCTTTTCCGCTTGATGTTTATTTCCAATATTGTTTCAAAATGCTGACTTCATGCATAATGTATTTAGGAATTTATTGGATAATATTATCTTCCAGAAGAGAACATTTTATATACTCGAATACGTTAAATGACATGTTTTTAGCTCTGATGATAACTAATTCTGCACTTTTCATTGGCATGCCCCAATCTCTAAATATTATATCCTTTATTGATTCTTCAAGGCGAGGAAGATCAATTACTCTCCCTTGCACCATGTCTTGCCAATCTAGATACTTGAACACGTTATCATGATTTTGTTCATAAGAAATCCTCAAATCAAAAATTTGAGTGACTAAGTGATCACTTATTTTAATCCGCTCTTGAATCTGTTGATATTTTGGATAGAAAATCGTCTATTGGTTTATCAAAAATGTTTCTAATTCGGTTGCTTCTTTCTTAACCTCATTAAGTTCTGGATTCTCCTAAATACTTTTAATGTTCTACTGTATTTGATGGAATATTAAATCCTTTTCTCTAATTGCATTCTCAAGTTTGAGTTTGATACCATAAAACTCCATTTGCAGATTATTAGTATTTGATTGCAACTCCTGCTCTATCCTTTTTTTTCATTGAAGAAAATTTGTTCCATTTGACTCATTTTCTGATCTTTCTCCATGATTAATGACTCAATCTCTACTGCCTTGTGAATATTTTTGTCTGCATAAGCACCTACAAACTAAGATAATCATCTAAGTTCTTTTCCTGGAGTTGACCATGTTCCTTTCCAGAGAACATGCATTGATGTTGTGTCCATAGGAATTTCTGGAAAATATTCAATCTTTCATTTCTTCTTTGACATGAATACAAAATATTTATCCTTTGGATTGTTAAATACATCCAAAGGAGGTATTTATTTAATCTTTAGAATTATTTATGTTGTTGGAAAAGCTGGGATAATCTCCATGTCTTCAGCCACTGTTTCTTCTTGTCTCTCCTCTATACCATTGGTCCTTGGTGTATGATTTTTCTGAATATAAATTTTGGAAACCTCTGTAGTGAATGAGATTTCTTGAATTTATCTTTGATATTCAGAATAATTTAAATTAGAGGATACTTGTTGAACTCTTGATTCACCTACATGAATTGTTGTTCTTATATAATCTTCAGTGGGAAGAGTTTCTAACAAAATAGAATTCTGATCAACACGAGTATTAGTATCAGATAATTATTTTTCAAAACTTTCCAAGTCTTAATTAAATCTCTCTTCTTGTGGAAAATCTATGATTTCTGATTCTACCACTCATACTTTTACCTGAACTAGAGGAATCAGAATTGAAATTTGTTCTGCTTCTGGCACTTGAATCTGAACTAGAGGAATTGGAATTTTTTCTGGCTATTATCCCCAAATTATGTTGTATATAACTTAGATACTGATTTTTAAGGAAAAAATATATAATTGAATGACATACCCTACATTACTCCCTTTATTACAAGGTTTTAAATATATAATTACATAATTTTGAGTTCAAAATTAGGTAATTATGTTCACAAACCATATGTTAAAAGCAATAATTATATAGTTTCAAGAAGCAATGGGCAAATTAATAAATTAATTCCTGTATCATAGTAAAATCACATGATGTTATCCCAATTATAATAATTAAATGGTTTCAAGGCACACCTAAGAAACTATTCCACATATTAAATGATTTTATTTAGAAATTTAGAAATTGGTAATATGTTTAAAAGTAGAAAATTTACACATTATAGTTCATTATAGTATTTATAGTCTTAATTTGTTTGTTTAAAATTATATTTCATTACAGTATTTATAAATTACAATGACAATGTTTGTAATATATTTAAATTATAATAATTATAATAAATAATAAATGATAACTTCAAATTTATTTCTACATGTTTGTAAAATTATGTTTTTAATATATATAAAGGTCTTATGTTAATGTGTTTATTAAATGTAATGTGTTTAGTATTACAATAGAATTTTTTTAGGTCTCTAACCAACCATAATTCGGCCACACATACAAGACGCTCTTGGAAGGTAAGAAAGTTCCAAATTCTCACCTCCAGGATGCACTACTATGTCACCTGGGACACATTTTTCTTCCTTCAAGTGAGCATGCCAAGATGGTTTGGGAAGCGCACTACGGTCTGGTCACTGGGCATGTCGGGGTCGAGAAAATAGTGCAGTACTACATAATAGTTTCTATTAGAAAAAACTTTGATAGGATGTTGGGAAGTAAATCAGATCCTACACTACCTATGACATTTCCAAATCGACCATCAAGGAGAAAGTTCTCTATACTACACTTCCTATAGCTAGTTGAACTTGGGAATCCAACTTGGGAATCCATCTCCATCGATTACATGTCGAGCCTTCCTTATACTAAGCATGGAAACAATTGTGCTTTTTTGGTCATCGATAGGTTCTCAAAGATGCCCATTATAGCGGCTTGCAAGAAGAATATCACAACAAAAGCCACTACTAAAATATTATTTGAATGAGTATGGGTAATATTTGGGATCCCAAAGTCTATCATATTAGATTGGGACAGGATTTTCCTCAGTACATTTTAGTCTAGTCTGTGGTTGACGTTGGACACCAAATTCACCAAGTCCACAACTTTCCATCCTCAAACCGATGGACAGACATAGGTCATCACTAGTATGGTCATACACATATTTCACATGTACAACTCAAAGCATCCATGCACATGGGATGAGAGCCTCTCCTATGTATAGAAAATCAATAACTAAGCTCTCCACAGCTCAACCGACCACAGCCCCTTTCAGGTGGGCTTAGGATTCCATCCACTATTTCCCATTGATGTAGCCATGCCATTTGCAGCTACTCAAGCACATTCATCTCATGTCTAGTCTGATGTTGATAAGGTTGACAAATTCATTGAGCACATTCAACACATATTCCAACAGGTTCATGAAATATTAGTCAGAGTCAATGCTAAGCACAAGAAGTGACATGATCAGCACTTAGTGCCACATTACTTCAATGTGGGAGACAAAGTTTGGTTACATTTGCAGAAGTAGCGCCTCTCTGGACCCCAACGTACGCTACGCCCACTCCAATATGGTCCATATACCATCAAAAAGGCCATGGGAGATAATGATTTTGAGCTTACAATTCCCCCATTTCTTGGCCTACACCCAATTTTCAATGTGGATTTCCTTCGGCTATACTTTCCACCATTACTGGACACATCTGACATTGAAGAAAACTCACCCTGACAGAGTTAAATTCAGAGTGCATGGAACAGGCTGAAATCGATTGGATCATGGAGACACAGCTTAAAATCACTTAACAACATAAGATCCAATTGTATCAAGTTGTCAAATCTAGCCAACTCCTTCACTAGGGAGAGTGGTTCACCAAGGACCTAGTTCAACATAAATTTCCCCACCTCATGGAGGCTCTCCATGCAATAGGAACCATTGCTTCATAAGCGAGAAGGAATGATCCAGGTGGATATTGGTGGCCACCTACCTATTCCACCTAGTTAGTTTCATCAGTTTTCTTATTTACGTTTTTTAGTAGTTTTTCCGGTCCTGAATTTCTGGACCCATTTTGAGGTCGTAAACAATTTTTTTTGGGCATGATTGACGTAGCATTTTGGAACCAATCACAACAAAAAATTTAGTCTTTCGAGATATATTTCCAACGAGGTATCATACTCCCCAAATGGAGATAATATGACCAAGTTATGACCCCATGAAGTTGGCTGCCCAACTAACCCCCACGGGGCCCATAAACTCTTGGTATTACATCTCCTCGGGTTAGGGTTTTAGTTGTTTAAGGTTTTCTCTTATTGTCCAGTAATAAAAATTCCTTCGAGCATCATTGTAACACATCTCATAGGCATGTACCCACAACATCTCTTCTAAGAAATAAGCTACCATCCCCCGCGCTAGTTTCTTTTCCATTCTGTATGTAAGCATTTTCCAGTATTTGATATAAATGAAATGAAGTGTTATTCTTATTTCATCTCTTCATTTATGTTTATTTATGTATTTTATTTTGTTCCTACATAAGTCTGGATCAACTTCCTCCTCCAAGTCATCAAGGAGGTCAACCTTCTCTTGAAATTCATGTGCAAGTATATGGAACTATTTTTCCATGGTTGAATCCAAATGGTCAATCTTCTTGATTTTTTTTGCAATTCAAGTTGGCAACCTATTTTTAAATGTTTCCTTTTATGCTTGGAAAACATCTACCACTGGTTGTAATTGAATTCTTTACGAAGCATTCAAAACAAACCACTTATATTATTTTTTATGAAATTAATGTATTTATAATCAAGCAGATATGATTCATAGAAAATTTAAAATTGAAAACATGAAATATATTTTAAAATGTAGAAAGGACATGAATATTTTATTTTTAAGAATTAAATTTTTGATGAAATTTAAAGATATTGAAAAAAAAAACAAAGTCTATTAATTATTATGAGATGAATTAATTTATGATAAAGCATATATGATTCATAGCGATTTTTTATTTTTGGGAAAATCAAACTTTTCATTATTACTAAAGAGTTACATTGTTTATGAATTTAAGAATTCCGTAAGAGATTGATCATCAATTAGATAAAAGAAAAAATTTCCCAAAAAGAACTCGGGAAAAAACAGTCCCAAATCATCAACATAGTAGAAAGTAACTAGCATCAAAAGTAAAACCATCATCATGGCCTCCTCGAAGGGAAACCAACCCAAAAAAAAACCACACATCTAGTCTCAATAAACTGTGCTCCACTATTTCTAGTAAGAGTTTATATACAATTTTCGCATACGACCCAAGAAAGAAATAACATATAAAAAATAGGACTGAGATCAAAAAGTAAAGTGTCCAACACACGAACATACCCATCTTTTTATTCAGTTATACACCATGTGTCAAGAACCTATTGAGTGCTAGCTTTAGATAACCTATCAGCTGAGGAGTTGTGTTCCTTGCAAATGTGCCATACAATAATAAAATCAAAATATAACTTTAAAACATGAATTTCTCCAAGAATAGGAACCAAAATATAATTTTGACATCTCTGAAAGTTGTTGAACTAGTTAATAACATTCAAATAGTCTCCAAATATATGAATAGAACCAATGCCCAAATGGATGAGCCAATATAGCAGGATTTCTAAAGTGACTAGTTTAGAAAAGTTTTTTGTACTAGATCCAATTTCCACAAAAGCACCAGTTTCCCAATTGCGGTTTAAATGGACCACCATCCCCACATCACATCTATTATGTTCATCTCAGGCACCATAAAAACATTCCCAAGGAATATCATGATTAATCTGTTCAATGGTAATTTTCCCAGGGTGAATGACCTATTCGGTTGAAGGAAACATAGAAAATATTGATGCACATTCAGCAGCTACCACCGAGGGAGTGGTAATAGAAACATTGAAAATAGCCATGTTCCTAGCGAACCATACTCCTCAGGTAATAAAAAGAGGTATATTTCTTCAATTTTCATCAGTTATCGAGTGCCAATAGCCATGCCAAGCATCCACATAGGTAATCCCATTCCATCGAGAAAGGATACCTAACATTGATAATGTATGCTCCCAAATATTTTGTGAGAACCTACATTGACGAAAAAGGTGTTATGTTGTTTTTTAAACATCCTTACACATCAAGCAACATACAAGTCCCTGAAAATTCATTTTTTGTAAAAATTCCCATGTAGGCACTTTGTTTTTAAGAATGCACTAGAAAAAAAACCTACCTTTGGCACAAAAACTTAGCTTCCATATTTCCTTATACCACCAAACCTGCTCTTCCCATCCCCGAACGTTCATCAAGAATTGATAACCCACCTTTGGAGAGTATATTCTAAGTTGTGTGTGAATGCATTAGAGCAAATATGGAAAATATTTTAACCAAACCTTTGATTAAAGAAGCTCTTGTATATAGGTATGCCATTCCTCCCACCATTTTTGGGCAATCTGAATTTCCCCTCCTTGTTTCCACCCCTCTTGCCACATTGAGGTGGTCTTATGTTTCCAAATATGAGCCAGAAAGTAGATCCCATTTGAATTGAGATCCTCCACTAAATCCATTGAGAGTGCATAATTTCCATTATAACCCACCCAAGGATCCTTACCTATTATGCACATCTCTCAATTTCCAACTTGCTAGGCTAAGCCCTCTTCCACTAGACCTAAGGAGACAATGATAGCCTCCTAAATAAATGATGCATTATGGCATGATTTCCTTTGAAGTCTAATGCAATTTTCCAGAGAAATCAGATCAATATATTTCTTTTTGACTACAACAATCCAAATATTATATTTGATAGAGAGCCTCCACCCTAAATTTGTTGCAAGTGACATATCAAAAGGTTGAATATACTTTATACCCCATCCCAACCATTCATTGGGTATAGCAATTTTTTCCCAGGCCACCCATGGGATGACATGGTACACCTTTTTCCCAGTCCATAAAAAATTACCACAAAGATTCCTTACCTTAAAAAGGATGCCTTTTGGAACACAATATAGTGATATACAGTACATTGGGATGGCCATTAAAACAAATTGAATAAGCTCCAACCTTCCAAATCTTGAAATCCATTTATAGCTCCAAAGGTTTAATATTTTCTCGATTTTTTCCACGAGCCACTACTAATCCTACTTTCTATAAGCGTATTACTTTATATAAAAGCCCAAGTACTTGAGATTATCCCCCAGGGGTTGATAGTCAAAAGGGAAAATGTATTTAATCCTTCCCAATTCTAATCTCTTCTCTTCGAAATAAACAAAGGATTATTTTTCCACATTAATAATAATAAATGTGGCTTCCATAAAGAGATCTAAGGAGGCTATTAACTGAGCCATATACCCCCTCTTCCCATTTCTAAAAAGGATTATGTCATCCACAAAACGTAAATGACTAATGAACATGTTTGTTGCAACCTAAATTCCTTTCAGATATCCTCTTCTATTTACTTATATAAGAAGTTGACTAAGACCTTAAGCTGCGAGAAAAAATAAAACAAGAGATAAAGGGAACACTTATCTGAGCCCCCTATGTCTATGGAAAAAGGAAGAAAAAACCCCATTAGTCAGAAAAACAAAATAAATATTTTTTAATATATACCATAATCTAGGTTATAAAATCAATACCAAAAACTAGAAGGGTCAACAATAATATAAAATAATCCCAACGGATTCTATCATAAGATTTTGATAAGTGACATTTTATAATTAAACCCTTCTTTCTGGCCTATGCATTGTTTCCTGGGCCACCCCAATTTCTTAATTAATTTGCGTGCCATTCAAAAATCCAAATTGTTCTTTAGAAATAATTTCAAAAAGAATACATTTCACCCTTAGAGAAATCACTTTTGTAATAATTTTATATAGGCAGTTGCACAAGGAAATAGGATGAAAATCATCAAAGGATGAGGGAGAATAGATTTAGGAACAAGTTCCAAAAAAATCAAGTTAAAATGATCATGTATTTGACCCATAATTTGAGACTCCTCTACCACTCCCACTAGCTCATCCCCCAGGAGTTCAAAAAAATGTTGGAAGAATTCCACTGTCCAGCCATCTGGCCCTTGAATCTTATCTTTTTACATCGATTTAATAAAATTTTCTACCTCCAACCTCGATACTGATTCTATGAACTCTGCATTTTCTTCTTCATCTACATATCGAGGAAAATCTTGATAAACCATAATTACTTCAGCAATGGTAGTCCCCTGAGGAGCCATAAAAAGACTTTTAAAGTGATATTTCCCCAATTGATCCAACTCATTAAAATATTTTTCCTTACCTCCTCCATATTTTTCCAACTCCCAAATAGTGTTGCAACTTTTCCTTCCTGTTGCAAAATCTTGAAAAAACATTGTATTTTTGTCTCAAGAAGAGATCCAGATTGCCCAACTTTTTAACCTCCATTGTTCCTCTTTGTGACCCAAGATTTTCCTTTGTTTAGACTCAAGATTCCTTATTTTATCCCGTTTTGCCTCATTTTCATATCCATCAGCTTCCAAAAGGTCCAAATGCCCAGTTCATCCCCAATATTGACCAGGTCACACTCATTTGTTTATCTCTTTATCTTTCCCATGACATAGTCACCTTCTTTAATCAGTTAAGGTTGTTCATAAAAGGCTACGCAAAGGAACCTAAATACCGACTCTCCCTAAAGCACCAAATTTGATTTACTAATTTTATGTAATCGGGATCCTTTAACTAACCAACATTAAATTTGAAGGGGGAACCAAGTTTTTTAGAAGGCCCAACCAAGTCGAGAAAAAATAGGAATATGATCTGAGTCCCCACCCAACCAACCCCATTGTCTAAATCCCGATAGAACATTTGAAAAGACTTCATGCAAGATAAATATGTGCAGTCTCTCGTCCACCCGGGCATCACCCACCCTTCAGTTTCTCCAGGTAGGGGAGGTGCTGATTAAATTTTGATCAATTAGATTCGCATATTTAATTTTATCAAGAAAAAACTCAACGAGGGGATTAGGTTGTGTCAAAGTAACCCAAATTTCTGCCAAACCAAGAGATAAATTAATATCACCTCCCATAATCAGGTGCTTAGCTTGTATGAAATATTTTGACATAAGGTTATTCCAGAAAAATACCCTATCCAAACAAGGATTCTAAATAGTGACAATAGTGAGATCCATATGCAGTTCCGAGGAGAAAATTTCCACTCCAATAACCTGGTCTAATCCCCAGGAATTTATCAACTTGATGAAAACATCCCTAAACCTGAGGGCTAAACCACTAGATATTCCCTTGGAATAAAGGGCCGCAAAGGTCCATCCTAGAATCAATTCTAAAAGAGAGGTCGATACCAAAACCCCATGGCCCAAAGTCTCATGAAGCGTAATCACATGAGGCTTATATTGAGAAAAAAGAGCTTCGAGTGCTAGTTTCTTATGGGCACTATCAAAACCTCTATAGCTGAATGAAATAAAATTAATTTTTTAACCTCAGTCGGGGACTACACTGCTCTAAGTGCCTATGTTATAGACAACTGTTTCTCGTCTGCTATATCAAGCATGGCTTTTAATTGGGCTTTTGATATTTTTTTTTGAACTCTTGTTTTTCTGAGTTTAGTGGTTAAAGGAATACCTTCCAAACCCCCAAACATCTCCGCAGGAAGCAATTTGTTTCCCTCAGTCTTAGGTTATAAGCATAGGTTTAAATATTTAAATTTGGATCTTTTGTGATGATACTCTCCATAACCATTGAAAAAAAATTGTTACATTGTTAATTTGATACTTGAGGCTTGGAAGGACTAGGAAGTTTAATTCTATTAAAAAAATATCAGGTGTATTAATGATATAGAAAGAGGAAAGAGGGAAAGTACTTGCCGAATTTGAAGTTGATTCAACCATGGTCTGATATGATGGAGCCTAGGTCACAGTAGTAGCTAAAGGTATAACCACCTACACACCCTCATCATCCACAACTTCCATTGGGCTAGGTCCCTCGTCCTTATCCCATCTCCCCTCCTTGATCTGATCAACGCCACTAACAACCAGATTACCCTCCCATCACCCAAAACCATACCTCAAAGAAAACTTATGATGCCTCCTCCCACTAATCCCCAGACGGTAGTCTCTTGCAAAATTCCCATACTTACGACATCTATGCCATCGAAAAGGGAGATGTTGATAATCGATAAATTTATAGAAAGAATTTTCTTCAAAGTGTAAATGAATTTACTTAACCAAAACCATCACGAGGTATCAGTCAAACTAGTTACCAAGCCATATTCAGAGCCTTTGTATCCAATAAAGACAAAGCTTCCTCCAAAAACGTGCCTAAACTTCTACCAATTTCTCTGAAGACATCCAATATCCACAAATGAGGGGGAAAAGTCGCAAACAAACCCAAACATGGATCTCCTCCACCCTTTCCCTCTTTGCATCAAAAATCAGTCACCACCATTTTAATAGATTTAGACTAATGCCAAGCCCCCAGTTCCTACCGAGTAACAATTCCAGAGTCACAGAGTTCAAAATTTTTATCATGGACCAACCCTTTGATAGGGTAAACACCTCCACATCCTTGTTCAAGGCCACATTCCATGAGTTCGCTATCCAGTCAGAAATGGGCATAGCAGAGAAAGTTTTTCCCCTAGCTTGACCCACAAAAATAGACTGTTAGGGAACCAGTTCCCTATTTACTTGAATTTCAACACCTATAACCATGTTTGGACACTATGATTTTTTTTTATCACCTTTCATTTCTTCCTTTTACCCCCTATTTTCCCACAGAGATCCAAAGATATAATAAACCCATCGTCTACACCTCCAACAATTTCTTCAGGCCCTGTACCCCCAATACCCGAGTTCGCACCCACACCATCCTTACCAATCAACACAAATGATTATCTCTGCTTACCATCCAACCCCAGAGCCAAATTTTCCCATTTTTTCCTGTTAAAAACAACTCATACTTACTCAAATGTTTGAAATAAATCGAACTGAAAACCCACAAAACCCTCTACCACCCCCTTGTTAAGAGCACCATACACCTCCTCGTGTAGAGACCCCCCCACCTCCTAGAGTTTGAGACCAAGCCCATCCTTCTACGAATAATAAGCAGCCTCAAAAACCCTCTTCGACTGAAAGATTTACCACCCCATGCCTTTAAGAGCCCCACCACCATTTTTTCTCGGGCAACCATTCCAGCCACCAGAATCTATTGAACAAGCTTTCAACCCAACACTAGGCACCATACCACTACCAAAAACAACATCCTCTATCCCTCGTGACTGAAATATCGATAGAGAAATTTGGTTAAAACTTACCTCCACAGAGCTCGCTACCAAGAGCTACCCGATGAATTTTGGAGAAAAATTCTCATTCTACACATAACTGTGAGGACCACCAGCAAGATTTTTTATTAAACCCAGGTCAACAACTCCCAGGTTTTTCAAACCCTCCATTGAGTCCCATGATAGACGTTCCTCCTTCCACATGACAACTAAAGAGTGTGATGGTAGTGAACCCTTTGCCAAATTTTGTCGTATTAGCTCCATTCCCCACACCGCAACAATATCTACAACATTCAGCTCTAGATCCACACATTCACATGATTTTAACATAGCAAGCAAGGCTTAACCCATAGAGAAATCACAGTAAATGTTAAATAGACATGGAGGAGTGAAAGAACATGAAAAGTTTAACATTAACCTTACCCCCTTAAATCTCACCACCACATTTGTTATACTTAGTCTAAATGAAAGACCAAATGCAAAAATCTGCACCGACCACCGAGTTCGACCACATACCCTTCAACCGGAGACAACATTAAAATAAACGTAACGAATGATAATGCAAACCTTGAAACTGACCGCCTCTCATAGCGAATTGAAAATTGAAAATATGAAATATGTTTTAAAATATAGAAAGGATATGAGCGTTTTTACCTTGAAAGGTTATATTGAGGTAAAGTATGTGAAATTTTTTAAATTTATTAATTAAGTTTTTTTATTTTAAATATTTCCTTATTTAACATGTAAAGAAATCCCATAAACAAATTTAATATCTCATCTAATAATATTCGTAAAAATAAATTACATTGTATTGGGATTGGCTTTGTGTATGGCAAGATATTTTGTGTAATTAATTTTATTTGTGCTTTTATTTTTTTTATTTGAGATTTACATTATTTAATTATAATATTATAGTAAACTATATTAAAAATTATAATTTATTGGCAACTAATATTATACAATATATAAATATTATTTTTATTTTTTAAAATAAGAAAATTTGTTTATTTATATTATTATAAATAGCTTAATTATATGGGATATTTTTTATTATATTGTATTATTATAAAATAAAATTATATTTAAAATTATAACATTCACGATGGCCTCTTAAATGAAAACACATAATGCAAGATTAAAAAAGGTGTGAGAGTCAATGTAGATTACAAATATAATGAGGATTGTTGAATCAAATAGTCCATGAACATTCTTGGAGTCTTTTGGGGAAGTTCAAGATGGGGGACAGGTGACTATGCTAAAATTATTGGTTGTTGGATCTCTCATCAATCAATGGTTATGGTTATTCCCATGGATTGTTGGATAATTTTGGGACAAGAGGACCAAATAACCCCATAAACACATTAAAAGGAAATGTGCGGCCTCCCATGGTGGTTATGAGCGTTATGGATGAAGAAGTTGATCCGGATTTATGCAAGAATACAAGATAATACAAATATAACCATAAATACAAAGATGCAGCGGAAATGTAACTTCATTCCATTAATATCAAATGACTGAAATATGCTTATAGACGGAATGAAAATAAACTAGCTAGGGCATTGGTATCTTATCTCTCATAAGAGATGTGGCAGCTACAAGCCTCTCAACTGTGTTACAATGAGGCTTTAATGCCTATTAATTATTAAGAAACAATGGAAAACCCTAAACATCCAAAAACCTAATCGTAGGAGATGAAACACCAAACTATGGGCACTGTCGGGGTAAATTGGTATATCAATTTCCCGGGGTTGTAAGTTTGGCATACCATGTCCATTTGACACACATGATACATATTTAGAAATATATATCTAAGAACTACAATTGTTGATAGCAAATATTGAGTCTCCAATTCATACTCTCCACACCTTTCATGCCCAAAAAATGATTTTTAGGGCCTCAAAACGAATTCTGAAGTTCACAACCCGAAAAACCACTAAAAATAGTAAATTGTGCTACAACTAAGGAAACTGAAAAACTGAAATAAAAAAAGGTGGGACCCCAAGTGGAATAAACTGGTGGCCACCAATATCCACTTGGATCATAAGCAACAACAATTTATGTCACCTAACAAATTATTAATGGTTTGACAAGTTAATCTCCATTAAATCAACTTGTTCCCAACATTAATTCAGGCATAACTAGGCATGTATCTACAACATGTCACGTGTGTTGGGAATGACTACTTTCTGTGTAGATCTGCTCTAGGTAGGTCAACCCTTGCACTCTAACACCAAAAAATGTGACATTCATGTTAGGGTTCAAGCTTAGAGTCTGAAGACAACAATATTATTTTGTGTAAACTATCTCATGTGCACAAAAATTTCTAACTCTTACGCATGATCCAATACTTGTGTCCGTATACTATAATATTCTATGCTTAATAAGATATACACATGCATATATTGAATTGTTCTCGTGCATACTACAACATCAAAGGCCACTCCTAAAAATCCTATGTGCCAATTGTTAATGTTACATGTGTCATGATTGTGAATCAGATTGAGGATCACAATGGAAGCGTAACTAGTTTCATGAAGATCGTGGTGCACCCACAACATTGAAGAGAAATAAAGAAAAAACTTAAGCACCTTAGGAAATCAAACATTAATCTTATAAGTGAAAATGTCTTATAGAAACAATGCTTAACATATATAGTAATAAAATTTAATTCTTTTATGGATAGATCTATGTTGTTTATTATTAGTCCACAATATATTGAATTACCTCCATTATTATTACTTTACTATGTGTCATTAATCCCTCATTATATTCCTTAGGAGAGTCCCAACATTAAGAGAAATCTAATCCTCGTTTAATCCAAGGTAATTCACACCCCAAAACAGACTATTACTACTAAAAGATGGCAAACTCATTGTAAACTTTTTGAAACCTTACCAAGCCCAACTACACTTAGCTAACCAAAAATAATTTATCAATTTATTCTAGCTTTAAGAAAAGTATCAAATTAATCTCCCTTTAAAAACCCTATATTCCTCCTTAACTAAATTATCAAAAACAATTTCAACTTAATATTCTATCTTATAAAAACTATCATTGAATTATATAATTTCATTTCTTAATAAAAAAATTAATTATACAATTCTAGTAATTCTAAGTAATAATAATAATAATAATAACAATAAAATAGCTTCAAGCCACAAATCAATTTGATTAAAAAAAGCTTCGCTGGACCTTAACTCATTCCGGATACCTGAACATATATATATTAATTAAAGTTAACTCATTTATGATACCTAAACATATGTATTAGTTAAAGTTGATTAAGTATGGACATACATATTACTCACAATATGTAGGTAATGGAGATACACGTTAGTTAGGTTCGGTGAGATAATGACTGAAATTTTAAGAAATAATGATACAAAATCACTTAGAAACTGAGCAGACAAGCTCAGTTTCTAAGTTGGTATCAGAGGGTCAGGTCGAAGCTAAATGGACTTGTGCTGTGTATAGGAATTGGAGTAAGGCTAAGTCTTTGGAGGCCGAGAAATATCGCTGGAGGACGCGCTGAAGGAGAGCGCAGCTCAGAGTACTGCGTAAGTCTGTGAGCGATTTGGAATTGCGTGTGTGGATCGCTCTGGATCGAGCTGCCCTGTATCGACCTAATATGCATGTGTGCACTTGGTTGCGTATGGTTTTTGGCCAAGCATGTAAGTGTTGGATCTCTAGAGATCGGACTGGGAATTCTCTCTCGGTGTTGCGTGTGGAACGGCTCCAACGTGGATTTTCTGCGAGGTCAGGCTGTGGAGGTGGACCATATTTCATGCCCATTCGTGTACAAAGTAAGGGATCAGTAGTAAAGAGATCTGCAGTATCATAACTGATCGAGATCTTCGATTTGCTCGAACATGAACCTGTTTTTTTTATTATTATTAACATTTGACATTGATTGTACTTTTTTATATACCTCCTCTGTGACAAGTTTCATCTTGGTCTTAAGAGTCACGAGTTGATCTTCAGGAAGGATGTAAAGAGGATCAAAGTGTTGAAGATCAATTCGACGAGCCACATGAAGCTGATGGCGAAGACGTGGTAGAAGAAGACAGAGCTGGAGAGAATTTAAAATGTGATAATCTCATCAATATTTATGTGTGTGTAGATGAAAACATTGCTGAAATTTACATGCATGACACCAAAAATGGTGAGAGAAAACAATTTCCTATTAAGCCTGTCATAACATTCAAAAGGGTGAGGATAAGAGTTCAAGCTTTCCATCACTGGAGAAGAAATGAGGAAAAGATACATCACTATCTCATGACAAAAAAAGTGAATATGAAGCCTCATCCACGAATGAACAAATATGGTCTCACAAGCATAAAGACCAAGATGAAAACTCTGTTACCAAGTTTTTTACGTCTTTTTTACCATTGTAAGCCTAGTTGAGACTAGACCAGCAGACGTATGTTATCATATGTTATTGTTCAGTGCCCTTTCTCCATTAAGGGGGAGTGTTGGAATTAATGGAGAAATCCATATTTAGGTTGTTGTTATCATAGAGATAGGATTGAGATTCTAATCATAGATCTTGAGATTCTAATCATAGATCTCATATCCTGATATTAAAGGAGTGGTTGAAACCATCCCGTTAGTGTGAGAGCCTATATAATTAAGGCTCATCTCATTCAATGTAATAAAGTGTGTGTATGTGTGTATACACTCTCCAAATTCTCACCTAGAGAACTATTTGATCAATAGCTAATTTTATCAAAATCGTTTTTGATATTTTTCCTAACAAAAAAGGTAACTTCCTGAACAAAATCACATGTGAAAATGTTAACAAAATGTGAAGATGGCATGAAAAAAATCATTGCAAATAATATCCTTGAGACAATCATGATTATAAAACTCGTCTATAATGTTGCCTTCAAATTATTATATTTATCTAAGCCTTGCTTTTCCCAACAATAAAGTACTTTATTATGGAGCAGTATTTAAGTCGCACTTTGAACTACTTTCTGTACCCTTTAATGTGAAGAAATCACGGGCTTTTGATATAATATTCTTACTTTTTATATAATATTCTTTTAAAGATAATAATAATCGTGAGTGATAGGAGGAGTCACTATTATCCTTTAATCAAGGTTTTAATGTTTTCTTGGTTAAGGTTCTAGTGTCAATGAAACTTAGTAGGGTTTTAATGTTTTCTTCGTTAAGGTTTTAGTGTCAATTTAATGAAAATTGATATGCTAATTTACACATGAAAGAAAAGAATAAGAATAATTGACGAAAATATTTAATATATTGTTCAATAACACAATAAAACACAGTAAGACAATAAAACACAGTAAAAAATGAAGGAAAAAAATAATAAATAGGAAAATGTTATGACATTTAAACTCATATAATTAAAATTATTGCTAAAGGTTTAATATCTTTTATATATATAATTGTAAAGTTTATTATTATATGATTTATTAAGATTGTTAATTACAGTTTATTATTTTAACGTGCGAATTAAAATTTTTAACATGCGTAACTAGATTATTTAGTATAGGGTTTAATTTAAGTATGAATCATGTATTTTAGATATAAATGTTATTTTATGTTTATTTGAAGATTACAAATACATTACTAATTATTATTTTAGTAAGAATTATATAGTTGAGGAATAAATATTATATGTAGTTGTTTAAAATTATAAAGAATTGTTGTGGAGAGGTTTTTTCTATTTTAGTATAGAATTGTAAATTGTTGTGTGTAGAAGTGTTCTCGAGTCTAGTATAGAATTGTAATGTCTTTCTCATTAAACATTTTGATTTAGTTAAATTACATAAAAATAAAAAATAAAGTAAAATAAATTAGAAATAGGAATTAATAATATAAGTATAATTAATAATGGCATAGTTTAATTTATAGACGAAATAGAATTTTTCAGGAAATTGTTTCTTGTGAGATTTTTAAAGACTTTAGTTTGGTTTTTTTTTTCAGAACATTTTTTATGGTTAATTTTAATCAAAATCCTACATAGATTTTTAAAAGCTTTAGGTTTTCCTTTTTCAATACATTTTTTTGGTTAATTTTAATCAAAATATGACATAGATAAACTTTAGTTTAAACTATTTAATCTGTATAATTTATACTAAGCCATTAATGATTAAACTAGCCTAAATCTATCTTAATTCTGGATTTACCAAATGGCCAAGGGAATCAAATATCTTGATATAGAAACCACTTTTAGAGTGAAAATATAGATCCCTCTCTACTTGGTACATCCAGAATTAATATGAATTTATGCTAGTATAATTGAGAAATAAATATTATATGATTTTTTTTCAAATTATAAATTAGATTATTAACCATCATATATCTAATTTAGACCAATGTTTATCAATATTGAAAAGAATCAAATTTCATAAAATGTAAATGTCTTTATATTTCAATTTAATATCATATAATAAAATTACATTCTTTTATATTAAATAATTAAAATATTACACCACAAAATAAAAATATGCTTGTCAATATTTAATAAATCGAAATGAATTTAATCTAGATTTTTTTAACATGTATATGTTTTTTTTGGTTATCTAACATAATTTAACAACATACACCTCCCATAGAGGAATGTAATGTATCGTGTCACTCTCCTCAAAATAGGCTGTATATCGAACCTAGTTACTCTTTGGCATATTGAGTTTTAACAAGACATAAACTTGAGTCACATACCATACATTAGCGCTTCATTACACGGTATTAAGTATATAATTACATAATTTTGAATTCAAAATATTTATATCACACATAGTATAATAATATAAAGATCTACATTTTCAAAAGGAAACGACGAAATATAGAAATTAATCCACCTAATACTGCCTCAATTCTCATAATTGAAAGGGTTTAAAACATACACTCGAAAATATTTCACATATTATATGATTTTCTTTAATTTTACCAAAATCCACATAACACAATCCAGTCATATAATACGTTTACACATATTATATAATTCTAAATATAATTCATGTTATTTAATCTTAAATTAATCATTATGTTTTATAATTTCAAATTATAATTATATATCTCAAATGGGGTGCTGGTCTGGGACAGCCACGTGTGACGGATGTTAGTTGTATGTTGTTTACGGCACGGAGGGCGGGACATCAACCCCTCCACTATGCTAGAGTTAATACATATGAGCCCGCGTGTGTCAATATTTCATTTTCTCATGTCTCCAATTGTTTCGACGTCATGATGTCCCTCCTCCTCTGGTTATATTTCATTGATGACAATTGTCTATGGTTTTCTAATATTTCTATGTGTTATTTTCTTCTCTCTCTACTCGCTTCCTTTCCATCCTCTACTCCAGGGTGGTGGTTTGTGATGTCTTGTTCGAGTGCGCTCTAAGAATCTCTCTCTTGCGTACTCCTTTTATCGCAAAACCTTTCCTTCCTAGGCCTTCTCTCGCAGACACTTCTTCTTTGGTTCTAGTCGAATCAAGACTTCATAGCCTTCTGCTCCAAGGGTTCTTCCCCTTGGCCACTTGGGGGATGCCTCTGCAGTGCTTGGTGCTGGATCTCTCATATTTTCCTTCACAATTCTTGGTCCGCGAGTGGTGTAGTAACTCTGATGGTGGTAATTCTAGGTCAATGGTGGCATTGGTCTCTCGGCTTCTCGCATCTTGGCTCTTGCTTTTTGGGGTTCCTGGTCCTAATTCACTCCTCACTATTCTAATTTTTCTCAAGTGTTGGGTTCGTATTTCCTTTTAATTTCATCTAGGAAGTTTGTTTCTTTTTATTTGGCTCTCTCCCCTTGGGTTACTTTCTTCCTCTCTGGTCTATGGTTAGGCTTGTTTGTTTATGAGTAGCAGATGATATCTCTTCATGTGGCTCTCTCCTCCAGCTCTGCAAGTTCCCTCTAAGCTCCATTATGAAACCGAGACCCTACTCCTTGCCCATAATTTCGCCAGTCAAGTCGGATGATTCTACCCCTCTCTCTAGGTCTTGGGGTGATGTTGTATCTATTTGGGATGGAAGCTCCATGCAGGGAACGAGACACTCTACTCATGGGAGTCGTGATACCTGTGGGGGTCGTAGCTCATTGAGTGCTTCCATGGAGGCTTTCTGTCATAAACTGGTCACGCAATTTGGTCATGGTGCAGGAGCGGGTGACCGCAGGTAGGGACATCAATGGTTCGATGACTCAAGGCCTCTCTAGCCAAGGACGTTTCGTGTTTAGGGGTCGAAATTCATCCATGAGGACATTATCTTCTCGGTGATCGTTGAATTCGTCCAATCTATCTCACCTCGTTTGGATGCCCTTGATCAAGCTTCCAGGGAGAAGCACAAGCCTGTCATGGCCAAATTGTAGTAGCTCCAGTACTTCCAGTGCAATGTTCGTGAGAGGGTGGTCATGGTCTAGTGTGGAAAAAAATTTCTAATGGAAAAGGTTGAAAACTTGGAAACTTGGCTTGCTCACTTTAAGCAACATGTAAATTGCATGTATCGCCCTCCACCTCCCCAAGGTACTAGGCTGAGCACCCCTACCTCAATTACCTATGACGACTAATAATGTTCACTTGTGTGTTTCTCATTCTTTTAATTTTTTGGAATGTTAGGCCTGTGAGGCTCTCAACCTCTCAACCAGGAATTTTTCTTTTGTGTCTATTGTATGGTTATCGCATTGGTTAGGAAACCTGGTCGAGGTAAGACCATGTGCATTTTGACATCCTTATATGTATTTTGATTAATAAAAACTTCGACTTACAAAAAAAAATATGAAAACTATATAATTATATGATAGATCATTAATTACATATTTACGACGTAAGTCGTACTTATTTGAAAACAACATAGCTAAATGCCACCGTGGACTTGTCTGCACGGTCCGATCAAATGTTAGACGATTAAATCATTCTCTGCCGTAGGGTTGAAACAGTTACAAAAATCGGTTACAGAAACTGAAATGATAAACGGCATACGACATAACTGATCTCGGAGTCCGGGTGGATGATGGCTTCAGAGGCGGCCTCTACGTCCAGGATCGATACAACGGCGGCTCCAAGTTCGGAGAGCAGTGAAGAGGAGTTAGGTTTGATTGAGGGAGCCTCAGTTTCATCAGAAATTACTACCGATATAGCGGTCGCTTCTGACATCGTAATTTCTAACACTGTGGTTGATTCCAACTCCCCCAGCAACGATGCAGAGCGTGGTTCTACCTCTATCTCTCCGCGCTGAACTCTGCCCCTGACTGCGGACATGAAGGGACATACGCAGAAACAGTATGCTCTAGATCAACGAATTCAGTCAGTCATATACTACGCACTCTATGAATTTTGGACAGTTCCAGCCTCCATTTCATTTTTCTCTTCACGTTGTAATTATGATAGATATTGAGACCTTGATATGACGATTATTGTAAACTATCAACTCGTTTAATTGATTTGATTTGACAATAAAGTTATTTGGATAAAATGGTTTTAAAAAGTTGTTTGAAGTTTATAATGAAAAGGTTTTACGAAAATCATTATTGATTTATTCTATGGATTTAATGTTATATTTTAGACTTTTTGTAATCTATATTGTACATAATAGTGGTTTTTAGATTAATTATATTGTTTTTTTTTAGATTATTCACATTATTCACATTAATTATTTTTATAATTAAATATTATAATTATTGAAATATATATAATTTAAAGTTTATGATTAATTTAATTATTTTTTATTATGTTAATAGGTTTAATTTATTTTTTCATTCAGAAGAAGCTTGCTACCATTTTTATTCATTCAGAAATAAAACAAAAATATGGATATTCTAGATTGCTTAACATTTAAAGTTATTGTTTAGAGAAAACCATAACTGTGCATGGTACTGAGTCCTTTGCAGAACAAATATACATGTTAACTATGATTGTGGGATAGCTTTAACAAATATTGTGGTCGTTGTCATAGGTTTTTCAATCCAATTTCTAGGTCATAGTTTAATATTGCTGCGATTTTAAGGGTCCGTGATTTAATGTTAGATTTTAAACTTATATGGATTTAATGTTATATTTTAGACTTTTTGTGATCTATATGGTACATAATAGTGGTTTTTAGATTAATTATATTGTTTTTTAGATTATTCACATTATTCATATTAATTATTTTTATAATTAAATATTATAATTATTGAAGTATATGTAATTTAAAGTTTATGATTAATTTAATTATTTTTTATTATGTTAATAGGTTTAATTTATTTTTTCATTTAGAATAAGCTTGCTACCATTTTTATTCATTCAGAAATACAATAAAAATATGGATATTCTAGATTGCTTAACATTTAAAGTTATTGTTTAGAGAAAACCATAACTGTGCATGGTACTGAGTCCTTTGCAGAACAAATATACATGTTAACTATGATTGTGGGATAGCTTTAACAAATATTTTGATCGTTGTCATAGGTTTTTCAATTCAATTTCTAGGTCATAGTTTAATATTGCTGCGATTTTAAGGGTCCGCGATTCAAATCGGATTTTCCAATCAAATCAGATACTTCACAAACGTAAAAATATTTTGGATCTTATTGAATTATTTTCGAATTTTCGAATATTTTTTAAGTTGTACTTATTTGAAAACAACATCCGGGTGGATGATGGAGAAAGATAGACACTTAGATGGAGGGGATCAATAAAGGGAAGATTAGAGAGAAATATACATATTTATACATATATCAACATAGAGAGAGTGTGAGGAGGAGTGAGATTTGGAAGAAGACATAGAAAGACAGAGTTATGGGAAGAGAGAAATAGAGAGAAGGAGAGGAAGGGGGAGAGAGATGTAGTTTTCATTCTCATTCTTTTAGGGCCACACTACTAAGGATTCAATTTATGGTAAGTATGTGAGTTAACAAGTTGTTACAAGGAAAAAGAAAAATATGTGTACATGTGTAGTTTCGAGAAACTAGATGTAGTTTTCATTCTCATTCTTCTAGGGCCATTCCTCTCCCAAGGATTCAATTTATGGCAAGTACGTCATTTAACAAGTTATTTAACAAGTTGCTACAAGGAAAAAGAAGTTTCACATTTCTAAGAAAATAACTGATATTATTATTTCTAATACATATTTTATTAATGATGAGTAAAACCCTGTCTTGAATGCAAAACACAATTTTATTCTTA
The DNA here is from genome assembly GCA_034641835.2 of Pinus albicaulis. Classification (NCBI taxonomy): domain Eukaryota; kingdom Viridiplantae; phylum Streptophyta; class Pinopsida; order Pinales; family Pinaceae; genus Pinus; species Pinus albicaulis. The sequence continues at coordinate 942,622,762 of CM076584.1, read as the reverse complement.
ATAAGTTCCATATTATGTTATCAAATGCAAGTTCCATATTATGTTATCTACCTACGACGTTTCCTTTGCAACATCTGGTGCAACTGCTAGTATAAAACATATATCTATATAATTAAGTTTATAAACATAAATATAATTTTAGTTATAAAAAATATAGATAAACATAATATATGGTTTAGATGAATGTCTTTCGGATTAATTATATTATTAGAATTTAATAATGTAATTAATATATTCATCTACATTATAGATTACAAAAATCTTAAATTAAATAACATATAATTGTAACGTTAAAATATTTTATTATATAATCTAAATCGAATACACAATTATTAACAAACATTTAAAATTTTATTTTTCCAATCTAGTAATCACAACTATTAAGAAACATTTCAAATTTTATTTTTCCATAAAAAGACATCCAAATATAGCGATATAGAGTTGCAGGAAATATATATATATATATATATATATATATATGAATATGATTAGGAAAGAGAGAGACCAACATCGAATTTCATTTATTTTTTCTTTAGGAAAATCTTAAACATCTATGCATCTTGTGTTATGGCGGAAGCTGGACATGATTTTTCATCCTGGAATATATTTGTACGTCCTATTTTATTGTATCCTAAATGCGTTTGTATAAAATATCACTGAATTAAATATAAATATAATTTATTATGTCCCATGATAATGTAAAAAACAACATGATAGTTTTCCCTTGTTGGTCCTAGAGGCAAATTAGACACCATTCCAAAGTAGATATGGTGGAGAGCAGATACACTTGTCCCATCATAGACCTATGGTTTTAAAGACATTTCTGTATTAAAAACACCATTCGAAGCAGACATGGCAGTGTACAACTAAATTTCGTTCGTTTTTCTTTATTGGGCCTGAGAGTGACGATATTTCTAAACAACAATCATGTCTTTTAATGGTTCCCAAACACATATGTCAAGGGCCACACAGAGGTAATATAATTAATATATTATGCATGATGATCTCAAACAACGAGACGGTTCAAAGATATTTGTATCTACTGAAAAACAAAAGCCTAAACAACAATAATCCTAAAACGCTTCAGCAACACAGATAAAAAACAATATATGCATCTAATAAAAAAGAAAAACTTAGATAACAATAATCCGATAGATATTGAACAACAGGCATCGAAAAGCTTAAATAACAATATTCCTCAAAAGCTTCAACAACGGGGATTCCCGATAAAAAGGTTGTACCCTGTGTTTCCATCATCAGATGGCTAGCATCACTGATGATGTAACATATAAACCAAATTTGATATTGTAACGTATAAACAAAATTTCATAAAGCAAATAAGGAAAAAAAAAGTTAATTTAAAAAATATTAATAAAATAAATGTTTAAAAAATAATTTTTAGTCTTAAAAATGGTTCATACTCGGATGATGAGATGGGATGATGACAAATTGTTTAAATGGAAGGGCATATAAATATCCTCATGTTTCTCTCTGTGCTAAAAGTACATTCCTTTCAGGTATTTTGTGGCATACTGGATTTTTCCTGCAGTCAGACTCACGATGTTTGAATTTTACAAGCTAAGAGCACAACTTGAACGTGTATAACACGCAATGGACCTCTGCATGATACCTCTTATTGGCCATCTTCCACTTTTTTTATATAAAACCGCAGAATTATGTAGAAAACACTGGCCATCCATCCATCTGTGAAAGGTTGCAGCTCTGAAATACTATGGATTTCTGTTTAATTGACATTATATTTGAAACCCCGGCCTGGAATTCTGGAGGTTGCAAGGATCCCGGAATGTAACATAGGCGACCTGGCAGACATGGTATTTGAGCTTCTTGGCCCCCAGGCTCTTCCAAAAGACGATCCAAGGGTTCACGTTGGGATTATCATCATTGTTTACCAAAACAGACGCCGATTCAACGCTATCCCACACTCCTAACCCTATTATCTGCTTCCCGTCCAGAGACTCATAGAAGGAGCACGACAATATGCCCTTGAGCCGAACGAAGTAGGACTTGAGTATGGCCAGGCAGGAGTAGGAAACCATATCCTGTATTTTCGAGCTTGCCGTGTGTATTCTTCTGAGGCTAACAACGTCTCCCAGCGATAACTGAGCAAGCGGAACTCCTCTGCTTATTTCCCGTGACGTCAGCCGGAACCAACCCGAGTCCACAATTTTTACAGCACAGGTCATACCCTTTGTGAACGCGGCTGCCTAATTATCACGCCAAATCGATTAGTGGCGGCCGATATTTTTTCTGATCTGATTTATTGGCATTAGTAAAGGCAAAAAATTAACCCCCAAAAACGTACCTCGGGTAGATTCGGCGCAAGCCCGTCGCCCGTGGATCCCCCTTTCCAGACTGCAAAGACTGCGGCCTGTACATATACAATACAATATAATAAATTAATGAACGCGTGATTTCTGATTAGAAAATCAGGAAATACTATTATAGATCTATCCTTGATTTATCTTAATCAAGGATGCGCCCAACAGGAGATATAAAATCTCTTCATACGTAAACCTTTTTAGAACGCTGAGTGCTAAATGCCTACCCATGATTGCTCGAGGCTCTGGAGAATGGCAACGTCAATATCGTTTCCTTTTTCTAGCAGAGCGGCCACTCTGGCCACGTGCGTGACCGCATCATTAATGTCGCAGCCCTGCTGAGGCTCGTATATTGCAAATGAAATGCACATTCTGCTTTGAGATTGGCTCTGTTGCAGCTCGTTACTGGAGGAAGGGGTGTTCATCATTTTGGTTCTTGGACGGGAGGGGATGATCTGTGGTTCGCTAGATGTGTATATAAGGAAATGTCAATGGCAGGGTGTACATTTTCTAACCCTAATCTGTAGACAACATAGGAATCGAAAGAGGCCACGTTCATCATAATCATACAGGGTAAGTGGAGAAAAGGTGGCCAGACTTGATCATGCTTGCAGGTGCAACTGAGGATAACGGGACCACCATTGCTCCATCATCATTGAGAGTGTGATTGAGGTGTTGAAATCAAATAACTTGTAATAATTGTTGATGAATGTATATATGGTAAAGTAGGTATACTAGTAGGGAAATTTTAAAACTGAAAATAACAAATATATTTTACAGGGAATAAGGGGACCACTCTTATTCATCTTGTGTTAGGGTTGAGCGGTTGGTATTGAAGACAAACAACTTATAATAATGGTTGACGAATGTATTTATGGAAAAGTTGATACAACTTGTTAGGGAATTTAAAATTGAAAATAATAAATATATTTTAACGTGTGGGAATAACGACACCACCCTTCCTCAATCATCTTGACTGTTAGGGCTGAGCAGTTGGTATTGACTACTTTAATGTATTGTTTATACATAATGATTTTATAAATTTATTACACGTGATATCATGTGATTGTTTAAATAGTTTGAAAGATAAGATAAAAGATAGTACTATGTTTAAATTGTGTTTTGTAATGTAAAATAAAATTTTAATAACAAAATTCAAAAGTGTTGAAAACAAATAATTTATATTACTAAATTTGATGAATTTAATTACGAATAATTACATACGCAAATTGAAAATATTATGTATATTTTAAATGAGATAATTGAATTATTTTTATTCATTGAGAGTGTTAGGGTTGATGGGTATTTGTCTTCATTAATTAGTAATGTAAGATTTAAATAAAGTTATTTTACATTTTAAATTTTTAGAATAATGGTGTGATTATTTAAATAGTTAGAAAAATAAGATAAAACAAATTATAACATGTTTAAATAATGTTTTTGTAATGTATAATAAAATTTTAATAATGAAATTTAAATGAGTTAAAAACAAATAACTTATATTCATTGTTATGAAATTAATATATTTATAATAAAGTAGATGTGAATTATAGGAAATTGAAAATTGAAAATATTAAATATATTTTAAAATATAGAAATGATATGAAATTTTTTATTGCGCAAAAGTTAACGTTTTAATAATGAAATTTAAAGGCATTGAAAACAAACATCTTATATTAACTGTTCTGAAATTAATGTATTTATAATAAAGAAGATAGGGTTCAAAGAGCATTTAAAATTGAAAATATTAAATATTTAATATTTTAAAATATTAAATATGCTATATCTAATTTTTTATTTATTTTAATAAATATTTTTTTTAATATTCTTTATCTAACCTATAAATAAATCTCATATACTAGTTTAATATATTATCTAATAATAATTTTGAGAATACTCTTTTATTATTTATTATTTTATCAAATATTTGAAAAATAACTAAATAGTATTTTAATATTTAGATTTTTTTTTAGTAATATTATAATATGATACATATAAATATTGTTTTATAGATAATTTGTATTATATTAGGTTTTGAAAATTTTATTATAAATTTATATAATATTCGTGTACAGTCTATTGATTTTATAAATTCATATAACATTGAAGTTAGCTCCACTAACTTTATAAATTTATGTAAAATTGGAGTATACTTTACTAAATTTTCAACTTTTAAGTTTTCTCTTTTAGTTAGGTATGTGCTTGCAATCCATGCTATATGTTGTTATGTCAAAGCATGAAAATGACAAGGAGTAACAGTAAACACTATTCAAAATATCTTTTTGGAGTTTTAAATTATTCTATCTTTAAAATTTGCAAATATGTATATTTTCATATGTATTTCTTAATGCATTAAGGTTGTAGATAGAAACTCTACTTTCTACAAATTGCAAGGTGTAAATAGAAAAGATTACATAGCTTACAAGAAATAAGAATCTTGTAATGTAAGATTGGATATATAAAATTTTTATGTATATTCATGCATATATATTAATTCAAACACAACTAAACATGTATCTAATGCATGTCATCACATGTGTTGGAAAAAGACTATTTTCCATGTAGGCATCGTCCAATTAGGTCAACCCTTACACACAACATTTATGATAGGGTTCAAGGTTATAGTCTTAATATGTCAATATTATTTGATGTAAAAAATTTCATATGCACTACTTTTTCTAGCTCACAATCATGCTCTAATGCTTGTCCCCACTCACTACAATATTTTATGCTTGATAAGATGGACACCTATATTCAGTTGTGTTCATGCATACTTCAACATTTATCTTCACTCCCCAACATCCTGTGTGCCAATTCTCAGTGTCACATGTCTTGTGAATTCCCATCAGCTTGAGAATTGTATTGTAAGCATAATTAGTTTCATGGAGATATTGTGGCACACCCGCAACAGAGAACATAAATAAAGAAATAAAGAAAAATATTAAGAACCCTAGGCAATTGAACCTTAATATTGTAAGTGAAATTTAGTGTTATAGATACAACGTATAACATAGATAGTAACAAACAATTATGCATTATATTATTATCTCATATTATGTTGTCCAAAGAAAATCGACAAGATTTTATAGTTTATTTCGAAGTGGAAGAGAAAAAATTGTGTCTTATTTCACATACCAATTATTGCATTTAAATAATAACTTCAGTGTTATGTACAAAAAAATTGAATATAAATCGCACACAAGATGCAAAGGATAATGTATAAATTATCCTCTCTATTAATACAAAAACCCTTAAGGTAGGACAACACCTTACAACTGGTCCTTTTATGGAAGGAATCCAATCCTATTCATGTGCCTCTTTAGGGGGGAATTGCCTAATGAGCTAAACTCCAAATACAATAATATTCCATAGTCTTATAAAAATGAATCTATCATTGTTTACATTTACCAAGAGAACCCTAAGCATACAACCAGATAACTACCTAGTGGACCTAATTTAAAGAAGCTCCATTAAATTTATTGAATGCTAAATATGAAAGTAAACCTTATTTAGTATTATAATGGACCTACTCCAGATTATATTGAATTACCTCCACTATTATTTATCTACTATGGCCCTTCACCTCTCATTACATTCCTAAGGAGAATCTCAACATTAAAAGAGACTTGAATTATTTGAAAATATGGTCAATGTTTATTCCATGGTAGTTGACACCCTTAAACATACTATTACTTCTAAAAGATGGAAAATACATTGTAAACATTTTAAGTCCTTGACAAGTCCAATTACAAATAATTCACCAAAAATAATCTATAAATTTATTTAAGCTTTAAAAATAATTTCAATTTAATCTCTTTTAAAACACTTTGTGCTATCTTAACTAAAATGTAATTAAATTATAAAATATCATTATTTAATAAAATTATTAATTATAAAATATTAATAATTCCAATTTCATAATTAAAAAAAAAAATCCGATACCTCCAGTAACGCCATAAATTAATTAAGAAAACTAGGCTCTATCTTAACTCATTTCGGAAGGAATATTTCTTTGTTCTAAAGTTGATTAAGAATGTACATATTTGTAGGGAATGGAGATACACGATAGCTAAACGATCATGTTAGTTAGGCTCGGCGAGATAATGACTTGAAATTTCAGAAATAATGTTATAAAATCGTTTTCCATATTTGTACTAACCAAAAAAGTAAACCTTCTTTACCACTCAATCACATGTAAAAATGTAAACATCATGTGAAAATGGCGTGAAAAAACTAATTGCAAGGACTATCCATCCATGAGAGAATAATGATTATAATACTCGTCTTTAATGTTGGGTTTCAAATGATTAGATTGATCTAAGCCTTGCATTTCCCAACAATAAAGTACTTCACTATATCATTTGAGGAATGCAAGGGATTTTGATATAATAATTTATTTTTCAATTTAAAAAAAAATTGGAATATTTCATGAAGAGATTTTATGAAGTTGGTTTTATAATTAAGATGATCACTTAGAGTTTAGTATTTTAATTATATAATTGTAAAGTCATAACTATTTAATATTATATGATTGATTAAGATTGTTATTTATAGTTTGTTATTTTAACATGTAGGTTAATTTTTTTTTAATGTAAATAGATTATATAGTATATGATTTAATTATTTGGTGTTCAGTATTTTAATTTATGTTAAAGTTTATATTAAATAATGTTAAACACATGCATGGTAAATATAAGAAAGAGAGTAAACACACAAGACAGAACTGAAGGATAAGCGTGAGTTATATTATTATTCATCATAGATGTACATTTATAATATAATGGTGTGACTCCTGGATTCCACATTTCAAGGTCACTTGGAATCCTTTATTACTATTCAGCTTCCACACCTACCCATAGAGCATTAGGTGTACAACATTCCCCCCTTAATATGAAGGGGTATGTGTGAGTCCAAGAAGAGAGTTGTAATACAAATCTGCAAAGCATGCACGGTAGCACTTAGGTTAAATCAACTCTCTGAAATGTTGGCATAAAGAGGTGGTTCAAGGACGACCACCAACACTTGAACTCTTCCAAATCCGGTAAGAAGCTGAGGTCTTCTGCTAGAGGAAGTGTCCCTCATATTTGAAGAGGGAGACCTTCAACCTAGAAGAAGGGAGGGCTACAACCTGTGATGGTTTAAGAATGACCACCAACACTAGAATTATTAATGCATTTCCCGGAACTCTACCAAAGCTGGTAAGAAGATGAAGTCTTCTGCTAGAGGAACTGCTTTGAATTCTTTGAAGAGTAAGAATATAAATCTCACATAGATGTTTTAAGTTTTTCCACCAACCAAAAGAATGCTCATGGCATCCGTGTCTCTGGCTACAACTCTGAATCTGGAATGACAAGTTGTGGTTGAGGCTCGCTTTAACTGTTGTGTCTCTCGCTACAACTCTGAATCTAGAATGAGAGATTGTGGCTCGGGCTTGCTTGAAGTGTTGTGTCTCTGGCTACAAATCTAAATCTGGAATGATAGGTTATGGCTCAAGCTCACTTGATGTGGCTTCGAAGCTTGTAGATGACCACCATTTACCCCCCTGTCAGGTACAAGGTGAGACGATGGTGAAAACTAAACTGCAAGTTTGTTCAATATTCTAGAACAAGTTCTGACATGTGACTTAAACCTCTTCTTATTTGTTGATTCCCATTGACAAGAAGCGATCCATCCAAGATGAATTTTTGTTTTTGCAGGAGGCTTGTTTTTGAAGCATCTGTGTGAAGAATGGGTTTGTCGACCACAGTGTGTGCATGGGTGAAGATCGAAAAAATGATCTTTCCTATGGCCAATGTGATCACAGTGTTGAAATTTTTCAATTTGTTCTTGCTGCTTTGGAAGAGGAGTAGGCTCTAGAACAGATGAATGTGAACTTTCATGAAGAAATATGGCACTCTAAAATTAAATGGGCTTGGAGTAGTCTGGAATGTGAAAGGACAACTCCTTGTCATATCCAAGACATGTTTTTTGTTTGTTATGGGAAAGCTCTTCCAAGGTTTGAAGATGGGCTTGGGAAGCGTAGTATGAACATTTGCATCTACATACAAATATGATTTTGAACTAGGCACTTAATTTAAATCGACTGCAACATCATTGAGTTACTGCTTATAAGAGTCTATTTCAATTTTCTGAACAGAAAAAAGTTTAGAATGATGACTCCACTACTGTAATTCTGCTTGTTGAAACTGAGGTTCAAGCTGCAAAAAAATAATCTTCTCATGCGCATTTTGCAGACAAGACTTAATGTCAAGCTTCCATACATTCTTGTTATTCTTGTTATAGCTTTCATTAACAAACCCCAAATTTATTCCATAAATTGAGGAATACCAACTCTCTATCAAACTATCATTGAATATATAATGCATACATAAACATCCCCCGAATCATCTATTACTTCTAGCTAGAACATGTCATTCTTCATATGCCTCAGTCATCTCTGTTATGGTGAGAGGATTTTCTGAGAATTCCTGGAGACTCTGCCTTAAAAAATATGTCAAGGCCTGTTGCACCAACAATATAGCCAGAAATAGCTAGAAAGAAACCCTCAGGTAGTATCTTGTACCAATTTAGACATTAAAGCAAAAGATATACTTAAGCCCACATGCCATGCACAACAATCAATGTGATTCAAGGATTGCAGTATTAAGTGAATAGAACACACATAGTTTGACACAAGCTTGTATACAATGATTTATCAGCTGAGAGAATAGGTTGTGGAAAACCTCCGGCGATACTAATGGCTGGAAATTAATACTTTGGGTGATCAATTTCATATGAAAATGTTGTGGTAGGCACTGGAGATGCACACTCTATAGATGTTGTTGTTATGTCAAATGGTCCTAGGGAATAAATCTTGTAGTACGTGCTTTAAGGAAATATTTCAAACCTATGCATCTCAGTTCTCCTCTGTCCATGTCCCCATGCCTCTGGTGGAGAAATGAAAGTCATCAATTCTTTTGAAGAACTCAATAGATTTCTTGGTCCAGACAAATTCTTACAATTGGTGTTTCTTGGTGATGTTCAACAAGGTTGGGAGTGGAGAAAGGAAGGTGTATGCATAATTTTAGGTGGAGAGAAAATGTCTATATATAGTTGTGAAATAGTAATGGGCATGCCATCAACGTCACCTGGTTGGAGCACATTCAGATACTCTCATGTCGTTGATAAAAGTTATGGAAGAAGGCCTTTGTTACTGTGTACCATATTCATAGGCCAAGTTTCTGCTGTATATTGTTTGATTGATATGAAGAATCGATGTATCATCAATGGTGAATTGAAGTAGCTTTATTGGAGATGGATTATTGTATCCAGTTCACTGTGGATGAAATCTTTCATCAATTTCTTCATGACATGATCGCCTTCACGTGCCACTGAGAACATGAAGATGAGGGCGCCTTCCAAAATGTTGAGTATAGCTGCTATCACCCAAAAATTCGATGTCGACAATCGTATGCCCCTCAAATATTACTATTGGATTGCTGATAATATGCTCAAAGAAGCAAACATATATAGGGAACATAATAATCTTATTGACTTGTACATTATACTTCTGTGGTTTTCAAGTTTAATCACAAAAACTATACCACATCATCAAGACTATCAAACATCCTATCCAAAGGAGAAGAAAGAGTACAGAAAGAAAATATTTAATGTTGTGAGTGAACTGGAAGCTCTAAAACCAATGGTACAACAACAAGTTGATGAAATGAACAAAACATACGCCAGTTAATCCTCTTCCAGAGGAGATAGTGATGCTTCTTTGGAGTGGTCTCCTCATAGAAACCAAGCTTTTCTAACTTATGAAAATGGGAAGGAGTCTCTGTAGAAGAAGGGATATTTTCTGCCTCATGCGAAAATGATCTCGAAAGGCTCGTAAATTCCGATGAAATCCAGTCTGTTGTGAAACCTGTTAACAGTGAAATTCAGTGGAAGTCGTTGAAGAAGAATCCACTTAAGAACTTAGGTGCTCTTCTAAATCTTGACCCACATGCGCAAACTGCAAGGAAAATGGCTCTCCTGGCTGACGAGCAGCGTGCCAAGGCGAATACCACCGACTGAAGGAGAATATGACAAATTGGTAATAAAATAATGGGTCGATGTGAAAAAGGGTAGTTCTTGCTGATAAGGAAAGTAGGCTAACTGAATGAAAAATCCAGGGATTTTGTTAGGTATTTCAATGGCAGGAATAGATACCAAGAGTTATAATGTGGTAGGTGTGACAGAGAATGGTTCTGGGGACTGAAAACCTAAGGCAAAGAAAGGCCACCAAACCAATCGACTAGGTCAGGAAGGAGGAGACTAGCACTATTCAAGGCAGGGAAGAGGAATCGTACCAGCAATCACTTACTAGATTCCGCTACCAGACAGAGACTGCTGCAGGTAAAATGCTTAAGATTAATCAACCTGGAAAATATGTAATCACATGAGAGTGTTGGATTGACATGTACAATTAACAAATATAAAATTTAGCTGATTGGAGCAGGGCCAGTAATTGTTTCAAGATATAATACCCTAAATTTTTTTGGGTCGGCAACCTTCACAGATCAGGGGCATACCATTCAAGAAGGACTCACGTAACCTATTTTTTATACTAAAAACTAGATATAACAAGTTGCGGAACTTACCCGAAAGTCCCATGTTTGATGTAGATCCCGCAGGGTGCAAACCCCCAGCAACCCTTCGTGCTTCGTAACCTAAAAATAAAGAAAGAACAAACACGAAACTCTAGTTGTACAACATATATAGTTCCTAGATGTTAGTGTAACTCATGCATAATATCGTAAAAACAATATTAAATATTCAATTAATGATCATTACACATATATAAAGAGATATAAACACATGAATATCGGGAGCAAGATGGTTCTTCTTATTATAAATGGCACGTATAGTAATAGAAACATGGGGAGATCTCCTGAATCCTTCCACGACCTTCGAGTATATTGTCCTTTGGATCCATCCAGCCCTAGCCTCGCAAGAATTCTCCCATGTTGTCTGCACACTAGATGTCATATAGGATGATGAGCATCTCAAGGAAACAAGGGTTTCCTGAATATACGTAGGAAGTGCGGGAGGCACGGGAATATCGAACTTGGAATAGGGCTCCAACAGAGTATAATATCTATATTTTTCTCTCTCCTTTAGGCCATGCACATGATGGTATTTTATACTCCCTCAAATTAGTTTCTGTAGTTGGAAACAGTTAGGCCACGAGCTCGTTTGGTTGAATTACGGGAATAACCATCAACCTTGCCTCGAAAATAGGGAATAATATATATTTTTTAATGATTAAAAAGGTATATGTGGATATCTATGAATGGACTCGTGTACATACGCGGAAAATTCTGGGCAGAGTCGTGTATGGGTTTTAAGATACTTTTTTTGTAAATATGGTCAAGTTTGAGGAGAAAGCGTGCCCAAGGCCAAAGTGTCAATCATCAAGCACATGAAGGTGGAAAATGATGCTATAACAGATTCCCCCTAATATATGAGGTCAGAAAGGGTACATGATGGCCGAAATATATTATGTGCGTAGAAAGAACCTTGCAAGGATGAGAGAGGACTTTCACCAGATTTTAGCCTGCCAAAAAATCAATGGAAGAGATTAGAGAGATAGCTCATTTCTAAGGTGGGCATACCCATGCTCAGTGAAAGAAAAGCATGTCCACATATGAAGTACAAAGAAGATCTAAAATTTATACAAGTATAGCTAAACTGTAAAGTACATAGTGAATCATCAGATCACTGCCCGGAAGTACAAGTCAAAATCAAGTCCAAGTATCACATATAGAAGACTGATCAATGATGCTGCAATAGATATCTGATCACAAAAGTAAGAACTGAATCTCCAGGTACCAAATCATAAGGGGTGGAACACATGGTACGATCACGCAAATCGGGAGCCAACATATAATATGTTGTTGCACTGAAACTGCAACATATAAGGGTGGACGTCATCACTGGGATAAAACTGGATGAACTGTCAAAGTGAATCGAATCATGTTGATGCAAACCCGAGGTCTTCACCGATCACCATGGCACAATTCTACACAATGGGAATAAATGGATTGAAGTCAACCATGTGAGAAATCATTTGGTTACCAGTCATTAATGTATACCGTTAACAAGCCCGAGTCAACCCACTGATAATGATAATGAGTGTCAAGGTGCCCCAGTACAATCTAGCAAGTTTGAATGAATGAGTTGAAGTCAAACACCTGTAAGAATCTATCAATCAGGAGGAAATAATGTATCCTCACTATCGACAACGAAGAGTCTGCCACTGATGACTGAAAACCCTAAGGTACTGACAAAAAACTCTAGACCTTATTCCCAGAGAAATGAGTCATTGTTGATGGGAAAAGATCTGTTGGAAGGAATTCATTAAGGCATTCCACATCAGTCCAACACGAGTGTAACGCACAAGCCAATATTTGGAAGGAATCGGACGAAGTAGAGTGAAGGAACCAACCCAAAGTACATTTCCAACATTCATAAGATGAAGCTAGCGCATGGCAGAAACCCTCTGAATCAACCAATAATGAGAGCTGACAAAGAGGCGAGATATCCACCAATAGGGTGAAATGGAAATCAAGGTACTACATGACCCCCAGGTGTGATAATGTAACCTGACGTCGAACACAATGGAAACCACTCAGTGAAAGACCCATAATGATGATCAAATGTTGAGCACAAGGTCACCTATCAGTGATGTGAATAGGGCCGGGATGTAGCTCTAGATTTTCTCTTAGAACAATATGTCGTAGTCGATAAGAGACAAACCTACCGGAAATAAGTCAAATGGAGACCTTCCCAAACTAGCACGAGCATAGGACCAAACATCTGACATGATAGAACAAGATACTGACAAGACCGGGAAGGCCAACTGAAAAATAAGTCAAGAGACACTGCAGAAAGGCCGACTCAGGTTTAAATTTCCTTGAAAAAAACACGACTCATGTTGACTATGGCAGCAAATGATAACTCTGTATAAGTTTGTTATGCAGGAGGCAAAAAAATACTCTCCATATTATTGGAAGAGATAGCCAGTCGGGGGAGAACTGACTTACGAAACAAGGTTATGGCTTCTCCTTTGTCAAAACTAAAACCATCCCAAAATGAAGGAAATACATAGCTCTGTGTGCTTTGTTCAAGGGCGACAAAAACTGACACTATAATTTCCATCAAATATGAAGTAATATCTCGGTCTCACTCTTTTTGATATATTTTATTTTTTTTCCTTTTTCATATAGTAAGCCTGAAAAAGAATAAAATAATGCTATAGTACAATGGATAGAAGGAGTATCATGAAATAGATGCACTAGTTCCTGGGATAGGAACAATCCTATGCTCAATGCAAGGTGGCAGAAACTAGTACGTGATACTCAAAGGAGTGTTCCATCCATGGGTAAAAAGGTGTCAAGTCGCGATAGCTAAGTTCTTGCATGGTCAACTTGTATAGAGAGTCATGCTCAAAATATGGCTTAAACATCGAGTCCAAATGAAGTTGGCTGAAGGCCAAGATAAACAAGTAGCCAATATGTAATGCAGTGATAAAACTTGACAACACAAGGGAGCCTCTAGGGTAATAGCCAGAAAAATCATAGTGAAGAAGAAGAAGAATGAAGCTTCAACGCATAAGTCATGGCAGGACTAAAGAGAACTCCTGAGCCTACTTAAAGTGTAGCATGGGCGACAAGTTCTAGCGAGGAAATAACTAGGAAGCCCATGTAAAGGAAGGCTCTACCATTAAGTCATGATTAACGATTGGCGAGTGAAATGGGTCAAGTACTCATGACATGATGGGATCGACCCTATGGCAAGTGATGAAAAAAGGAGGCTATCATGCAGAATGCAATGGAAAGTGGATTCTCTAACCTATATGCCAGTTTAAAATCATATACTTGCCTTGACAGGTCAGCGGTCACGGATTTGAAAAACTGGAAAAAATCTCAACTTCAGTAACTGTACCTGAAAACAAACCTTTCCCAACACTTACAAGCAATACGGTTATACAGCTTGAGATAGATTTGAAAAATAAACATAATGGAATTTTGCAAAAAAAAATCAATTTCTGGGTATAAATACTCATTTTACCTTATATTTGGTTCATTGTAACATTGGAGAAGTGGAAAAAGGAGCTCTGGAGAAAAAACCCCTTTCCTCAAAACATGAGCAATAAGTCGTCATTATGCCAAATCAGCCAGGTAAGCTCTAAATCCATCTTTGCCATCAATTTCGTTCATATTTAGGATAAAATTTTTGATTTTTTATCTTAGAAAATATTAGTTTTGATTAAACCCTCTGCGCATACGTGGGTTCATGTGGACGAACCTGCATATGATATGCGACTATACACAAAGGAAGTCACGTATGCGCAGTCCGTGAATGAAAAAGTTGAACCTAATGAATAATTTAATGGATTTTTTCAGGATTTCAATCTCTTGGTGGTAGCGTGAACATAGTGCCATCGATAATGAAGTGATGGAGAATCAAAATTTGCTCGATATCCCTCGAAATTGTGGTTTGCTCAAGTTTTTTAAAATGCCAAATATGAAAAGTAATGTCTGGTTGCTTCAAATGTTGGTAGATCGCTGGGAACCAGAAGAAGACTACTTCATTATTGATCAAATTCCCATACGTATAGAAGTGGAAGACATTTATTTCATTACCAGACTCTCTCAAAGAGGAGATCCGATAGATTTACACGGAAAGCCTTTGGGAGCACTTATAGTGGAAGATTATGTCCATGTCTATTGCGTAGAGGTGTCTCGGAAAGTAGGAACTCAGATTGCGATCAAATATTTGAAAGAACTGCATATGAAAATTCTCCTCTTCGCCATTGGCAGGGTAGCAGGATCTGCTTCCTTACACCAGGCTTTAAGGACATAGATGAGCATCGCGATCAAATGTTTGATTCACCTCTTTGACTCGTGTACAACACTACTGACTAACATGAAGAAACAATTAACCTCTATCCAGAAAGTAAAAACAAAGCATTTTGGTTATGGAACCATATTACTGACATTCTTCTTTGAGATGATTCCAGGGCTTTGACCCAAAGTGATCTCATCCATCAACAACCCCAGAGATCCAAGAATAGCCCAGTGGGCTGACTTGACGAAGAGATTGGGGGGAAGTGAAGTTCCCCGAACCACTTGGGATGACGAGTTCTTCCAATGGTGGGAGGAACAAGTTATCGCCATGGAGGATTATCCCTATGTTGGGATGGATTTTTGTGGTGATCTAGACTTACTCCTTCCACCCAGTGCACCATGGGGTGAAATCGATGAGACTGCAATTTTTTATTATATGATTTTTGGTTGATTTTTTCAATATATGCAATAATGAAAAAAAAAATTGTTTTTGATTGTATTCAAATGACTTACAAAATTATGTGATGACCATGATATAGATATGGGACCAGTTCGTCCTCAGGGATACCTAAGGCATAAGCGTTGTAGAGGCGAAGCGGATGCTGAAGACCCTGGCAGAACCCTTCATGCCATTCAGAGAAACTTGGAGATTTTAACTCGCTAAGTGCCTATGTCTGCAGTAGAGGACATACTAGAGGCTATACAGAGATGGGTAGTTGGAGTACCACGAGACTGGGTGCTGTTATTCCACTGTGTAGCAACTGCTATCGTGTTCTATAGGAACACGAATGTTGGGTAGGGACCACAGGATTATATATATAGATTTTACCAAATGACTGTACTATATTTTTTATACTGAACATGATCCAGCATTAGCCCTAATTTTGTAGGACATATGGGTCCAGTTTTTTGTATAATTTTTTGATAATTTTGACTATGTATATATATGCAACAATTTAGATGATGTGATGAATAAAATGTATGAAAATGTATGATGAATTTGATGACTTGATTAAAGTATTGAATGATGAATATGGCAATCAATTGCTTGATTAGCCAGTAAGTCTTCCATCCAATTGTCAGCTTGAGGAATATGAATAAATGTTATAAATTGAAGTGATCTTTGTAACAAACATACCGTTAAAAAAAATTGCAAAAAAAATGGATCCCGAACGCGATATGTATTGTTCAAGTGTGATACCACCAGCTGGGAGTCCAAGAAAACTACCAATGAATCAACACCCAAAGATATTGCCTCCAAGAGTAGATAAATTACTGCAGTGTATTCTGCTACATTGTTTGAAGCAAGACCAATACAGACACCTCTTGAAACTAACAACTAACCGAATGGATAAAGAAGTACCCAAGCCACAGAAGCCAAGTTCTAGGTGTGTCTACTAGCACCATCGAAGAAACCAAAATGACTCATGAAATCCAACACAACCTGCCAAAGCAGATAAAAAACATCACCATCACATCAAAGACCAAAAAATCAGATATGTACAAAAAAAAAACAAAAATATATACAAAAATCAAGATTCCAGGCCGAGGTCTATGCATAATACCTGTTCAGATAGAGCCCATTTCTAGGCTCTGCCAACTCATTTCCCTTAAAATCAACCTTGACATAAGCTCCTTTCTTGAGGACCTTTTTAACGATAAAGGGGTCATACCACACAGACTTAAATTTACCTGCCCCCAGGATATCCTTCTCCCGGGCATAAACCAAGACAAGGTCTCCTTCAGAGAAAACCCTAGATTTGACCGCTTTATCGTACTGAACTTTTACCCGCTTCTTATGTGCCTCGTTCATCGTGGCGGCATCTCGATGCTGCTCATCGAGATGTTCCAAATGAAGGAGATGTTCTTCGAGACTAGAGGTGTCAGAAAGAATGTCTAGAACTAACTTAAGAGAAGGAATTTCACACTCGATGGGAAATATGGATTCCAATTCATAAGTTAGTTGAAACAGAGTAAAACTAGTTGCAGTTTTCACTCACATCCAGTATGTCCAAAGTGCAGGATAAAAAATAATGTTCCAATTGGATCGAGCTTTATCAATTGTATGTTGAAGAATTGTCTTCAAGGATTTTTTCACGGCTCCCACTTGTTCATTGGCTTGAGGATAATATGGAGATGAATGCTCCTGCCGGAAACCTAATTTTAGAGCCAATTCATCCATCATGTTGTTCTGAAATTAACTACCATGATCAATGACAATCTCTTTGGGAATACCAAAACTAGAAATGACCTGATTGAAGAGAAAAAGAGCTGCTATCTCACCTCCATTCCCAAAAGTGGGCATAGCCTCGACCCACTTATGACCTTTAGCTGAAGGCGGGTTAGAAGTAGTATAATCAATAGCCCACTTTGTAAAGGGACCGACAGTGATGACAGGGAATAGTGGAGCTATATGAGTGCGCATCTCTCGAGTATACACTTGACACAGATGACACCATTTGACCCACTCCATGAAATCTTTGAAAATTGAAGGCCAAAAGTATCCTACATGCAAGATTTTTTGGGCTGTAGCAAGCCCAGATAAATTACCACCATAAGTTCCATTGTGGAAATCATTCAACACAACCTCAGCTTCTTCGAGAGTTAAGCATCGTCTAAGGATCGAATCGACCCCGCGATGGTATAAAGTGTCACCAATGATTAAGTAATTTTTAGCTAGGTGACATAACTTACGGTGCTCATCTTTCGAAAAATTTGAGGGAAACTTCGCAGTCTGAAGATATACTCTGAGATCCCTGTACCAAGGATCCTGTGAAGAAATGAGAAAAAGATGGTCATCCGGAGAGGATTCATCATAAAATATCTCTTCTCCACAGGGAAACTCAGAAATTAATTCCGCAAAAACTAATGATTTCTTAGACTTGGCAGACATAAACTCAAGATCAAATTCCTACAAAATCACAATACATCTATTATATTTGCCCCCAATCACTCACCTGCTGAGAAAAAACTGAAATGGATTGACTGCTGCCAAAACATAAGTTTTCAAAGAAGAATATAATGTCTGAGCCACTATACAACATGAACGGCTGCTAAAGAAAGTTTCTCTATCAGATCATACTGGAGTTCAGGTCCTACCAAGCCTCAACTAAGGTAGTATATAACATGCTCTGAAAGAGCATCATCCTCCTAAACTAGAACCATACTAATGGTAGATTCTGCTGCTACGAGATACAAGAGGAAATCCCTGTTATAAGAAGGTGGAATCAGTATAGGAGAAGAGCTCATTGCTTTTTTCAAAGCATCAAATGAGCATTGAGCAAAGTCATCCCATAAAAATGGAACTCCCTTCTTCATTAATCTCATAAATCATTTTGTAATCTCAGCATAATTTACAAAAAAATCTCCGCAGAAAAATAGCTTTTCCTTGTAGACTTTGAAGTTGACGAATAGAGGACGGGGGAGGCAACAGAAGTATTGCCTCAATCTTGAAGGGATCTACTTGAATCCCATTCATAGACACAATAAATCCCAACAACCGACCGGATGTGACCGTGAAAATACACTTGTTCGGATTCAATCGGATCTTATAATATCGACATCTTTCAAATACTTTATGGAGGTGAAAAGGATGATCTATTCTCTTGCGAGAACAAGCAGCTAAATCATCCAAGTATGCCTCGATAATATGTTTGATGTCGTGGAAGGCATATGACATGGCCCGCTGAAAAGTAGCTCCAGCATTTTTAAGGCCAAAAGGCATCTTATTGTAAGAAAAGGTACCCCAGGGACAAATAAATGCAGTCTTATGTTGATCTTCAGGACGGATAGTAATTATATTATATCCAGAAAAACTTCCATGAAGGAGAAAATATCATTGCCTGCACACTCATCGATAATCTGATCAATGAATGGTGTGAGGTAATTATATTTAAGACATGCTTTATTTAGGTCTCTGGAATCAATGCAAACTCAAATTGTTCCTTGTTTCTTGTCCACCGGGACTGGATTCGAAACCCACTCTGTCAAAGGAACAGGGAAAATGAATCCTACCTTGAGCAGCTTCTCCACCTCACCTTTGACAGTTGTCGCCTTCCTAGGGTTGACTGGACGAAGATTTTTCCTGACAGGCTTAGAATTTTTGCATAACTTGATCTCATGTTGGAAAATAAATGGATCTATACCAGAAATTTCCTCATAAGGTCAAGCGAACACATCCCTAAACTCTTGAAAGAGATCGGTGTAAATTTGAATCACTTCAGGGGAGCACTCAGCTCCGATGAAAACATTCTCGATAGTGTTGGGATTTCTGGAAATGTTCACTGGGATAGTTGGAGAAATCACAGCCATGTTCCCTTCAACAAATACCTGTGTTGGTTCTATAGGGTTCAGGACTGGGTGAACAGGACCAGAAGACTGAGGACTAGGAAAAATTGATTCAACTTTGCTCAAATCTGGTAAGAAGTAAGACCAATGATGAAAATCATCCCACGGTCTGTCTATACCAGTAATAGCTTCCAGGATAGCCTCTTCAAATGGAAGCGTGGTAACAAGGCAATCCTGAGCGGAAGAAGAAATGGTGACTCTGCTGGGGATCACATTTTTGTGATTTCCCGTTTGGGTTGTTTTATCTGTCTTGTAGATTCCCAAGAGTTTCTATCACTTTTTACAGTTCAGTAAATCTTTTTCCAGTCAGACTAAAGACCTAGCCTCTTGATCAGGCTTGACCCTTTTTATTTTTATTTATTTACCTTTCCATACGCAATTTTTCTTTTGCATAGCCACATATACACGTTTGTTGCTAAACTGCAAAAGCGCGTATTCGTGGGTAAAATTTGAAATTTTTGGTTTTAAGCCTTTATAGTCTTGTCTGCCCGTGGTGACCTCTTCATGTAGTGTCTTTGAGGTCTCTGGACTATGTCTAAAGTGGTTTTATGTCTATTTCTCTCTTAGTGGTGTGAAGATCCACTCATTTGGTAAAAAAAAAATTTGTTGTGTTTTCAATTCTGGCTTGAGCACCAAGGTCTTTTCCTGAAGATTCTTGGTTGTTTTGAGTATTTAGGACAGAGAGCCTCTACTCATTTACTCTTTCCTAACCTTATGTGTTGCTCCGCATTTTGATTTTCACCTATTTGGTGTGTTTGGTTTTCTTGATTATATAGACTGGTTTTGTTGAAATTTTCAAAGGGTCTCTTACTGATTCTTTGGAGCTTTTGTTCGTTGCAATTTTGTGCTATTGTGCTGAGTTGAGTTGTTGAGTTTCTTTTCTTCCTTTTGCTCATATAAGTCCCTCTGCGAGAGTAGCATGGTTGGCTTTGGGCATTTTGTTGAGGCTTTCACTCGAAATTCAAGTTTTATTGACTCAGTTACTATATAGTTCCATTGGTCTTCTTGAAATCTCTTTTTTCTATAAACTATAAAGCCAAAAAAACATTTTGTTTTCCATTGCTTTTGTTTTCATCTTGTTTGACAGTTTCTTTTCATCTTTTGAATCTTTGTTGAGTGTCTAGTCTTCGATTCTTGACTTGATTACCAGGGGAGTATTCTTTTGATTTCTTTCTCTTATGTTAAGTATGTTTTGGCATTTTTATACATAGGAGTTTTGATTTGGAATTCGCTCTGTTGACTGCCAAAAAATGACTGAACCTTGGTGTTTTTAGAGATTTCTATTTGCTTTTTCAGATTTAACATCTTAGGATTTTCATGTCATTGGTAGTTTCATTAGGTGCATATAAGAATTTTTAGTCTTTTTTGTAATTTTTGAGTTCTGTGAAGTGTGAACATCCGAAAAGAAAATAAAGTGTAGTCTCATAGAACCTGTGTATAAATCACTCTTCATCGAAAGGAAATCAATGCATTTGCATGAAGTTTGGTTTTCATTGGTTTCTTCTGTCATGCAAACACCATCACTTTCAATTCCACACGCCCTTGACATAAAATAACAGGCAATTAAAATAAGTGATATAAATAAAAACAACTAGCAGTTTTTTGTATTATTGTCATACACCAACTAGCAAGGTTATAGGGCGTTGGATTAGGTGAGTGGAGAGTTAACTCTCCAAGGCTGCTCAAATTTTGAAACATATAAGTTTATTAATGAGATAAATCCACCACTGTTAAGTGGACCGGGAAAGCTCTCCTCCAGAGAGTCAGGTGCGAGGGAAAGTGTAGGCAGAGAAGAGAGATACCCCCTCTCCTATTTGCTGAATCTTAACCTAAGACCGTTCCACCCAACTGCCGATATGGATTGGTGCCCATAGTTGCCTATCCTAGGGATCACACAGGTGACTGCGAGGGGGAATACCCATGGTACCTGAGGCAGATGTTGCATCACTTCCATCAGTGCTTCTGGAGGGTGCCCTTGCAAAGCTTAGGGATTTCCACCAGAAAAGGTTGTTGTTAGGAGGTCATCGTAACTGTTTATATTACCTTCCTGAGTAGGCCTGGGTCGTAATTACCCTAGACTACTTTTGGGAGGTGCTATTTTTTGCTTCCTTATATTTTGGTGTCCAGTCCTCATCGCTCGGAGTGAAAATACCTGAGAGTTGCTTGTCTGGTTGTATCTTAGGGACTTTGTAGAGTGTGCACTTTGCTCCTATATTGCTTAGCTTCATCTATTTTTTTAGTCTAATAAATCTCTTAAAGTGGCTGACTGATCGCCTCGTCGATCGAGGAGGCTCCGTGGGTTGTCTCCCGCGAGTGTCAAGCCTTCTTTAAGAAGGCGTAGGACTAATTTGGAGGGTGATTTTCACCAGTGTTTTTAGACGTAGCGAAGAGAGATCCTTCGTTAGGGCTATTTTTTTTCTGTAGCTAGTTTTGGTGTTAGTGTCAGTGCGGAGAGGAGTGCTTCACTCATCTTGAGGGTTTTATTTCCAACAGAAGAAGTAGAAGTAGAGGAAGTCCCTTAGCCTACTAAGTCTCTTCCATCTCCTCTTCCTGCTAGTTATCCATTTATCATCGAGTACATCAGACCTGAGTTTCAGAGACCAAAGAGTCCTTATCCATCATATTCTCACCTTTCAATGGCCACGACTAGGAATGCACCTTCGGCTGTGAGTGCTGCAAGTATCCAGACTCCTTCTTCTGTTGAAGGAGGAGGCACTATTGCTATATCTACAATTGCTTCTAGTACTACTATGTTTGGCTCTGGTCACACCCAAGCGCATGGTTCTCAATCTAGTCCCTTTTGTTTCGGAATACCCATTAGTGGGATTCTTTCTTTTTCCTTTTCTGTTGCTGCCGCTGTATCTACACCCATATCCTTTATGGCTAGTGGATCAGATTCTTTTCAAGGGTTCCCCTTTGGAAGTGGGCACATCCCTAATTCAACCCCTTCCTTGGGATATTTTCCTTTCACTTCCTAGACTCAAAGGTTTAATCCATGGTCTGGAGGTCAAAGTTCTACTACCTTTATAGGTTGGAACCCTATTTTTATAGCATTAGGAGCTGGAAATCAGTTTCTCGCTAGTCACCAAGGGAATATTCCTTTCCCTTCGTTGAGTACTTTTTAGGCTTTCTCTCCTTTTTCAAATGATTGGAACCCCTACGAGGGGGTTTCTTCTTCATTCACTACCTCAGTGGGGGGAAATGGTCCGGTTTATAGTAACTCCATGTTGGGAGGGGGTCATTCTCTGAATTCTGGGTCACAAGGATTTTCCTATGGCCCAAGATTTTCTACGAACAGTATCCGGCAACCTGGTGCTTCATCAAATGCAAGTTATTCTTTTCAGAATGTGGAGAATCCATCCTATGGGGGATGGAATTCCCAGGCTCCTCCTCGATTACCATTTCTGGAAACATTAATCTTGCCAGATTTGTCTAAATTGACTAACAACCCTATCCGATATAGTCCGGTGTGGCCTTCGGTCCCCAAAAAACTACCCTCAGACATCCCAAAGTTTGAAGGGAAGAATGGAGAGGATCCAACGGATCATATCACCACTTTCCATTTATGGTGTTCATCTAACTCCCTGATTGATGATTCGATTAGGTTGAGGTTATTTCAATGCACCTTAACTAGAAATGCATCCAAGTGGTATATTGAGTTAACTGGGGGTAGATTCGCCAGTTTTGGACATTCGGCTACCATGTTTCTAAATCATTTTCAGTTGCCTGTCCGTTATGACCCCGGGACTGAACTCCTGGCTAATTTTAAGTAGGACAAGGAAACTCACATTTCTGATCATATCTAGGAATGGAAAAGAATGAAGAGGCTCATTAAAGCCTATATTCTTAATGAATTCCTTCTCGAATGGTTTTTGAAATCCTTGCAGCCAGATATTTCTAGGGACGTATCCCTATCAGGGGTATTTTCCGAAGAGCAGCCTATTTTTAGGGCTCAGCAATTAGAACTGATTTATTCTCAATTTGGAGTCCTCAATAAAAATTTTCCTGATGCTCCTCACTCCAAATTGGACTTGCAAAAAACTAAACCTAGTCCTCATGGTGATGGACTTATTGGTTCGATCGATAGCAGTTCAGCTAACTTGCTTAGTCAATTGCAGCAGTTGTCCATACAATCTGCTTCTTCTAGTTAGGCTGTGCCTTCAATGTCAACTCCTTCCCAGTCTTTGTCAATAAATGTTGTCTAGACCTCTAAACCCAAAGGAAATCAACAATCCAAAGGGAAGAAGAAGGGACAAAATAATAAAAATAAGGACAAATATGGGAATGGGAATGTAAATAAATCCAACAAGCATGTTGGTGACAGTCAAAAGGATAAAAAGAATGTGAAGTTTCCATGAAATTTATGTACTGGAGACCATCTTACTCACCTTTGCCCTAAAATTTAGGATGTGCAGTGCTTGCTAGCTCGAAAGGGTTCTTGCAGTTCCTAGGCTGTGTTAAAAAACCCTTTTCCCCAAGGGCAGAAATTAGTTTTTGGCACGAATCAAAATATTGGGGCTCCCTCTGGGGGTACCCAGGAAGGGGAAAACACATCAAACATATATATGATGAGTGCTAATGTAGATATCGCTACGAGATCTCATTATTATGGTGAAGCCGAGTCTTCGAAAGCCAAGGGTGCCCCTGATATTTTTGAGATGCTTCATATTATGAGGCCCATTGTTGAGCCTATACCTTGAATGCCAAAGGCATTAACAAAGCATACGACGATTAATCCAAATGCTAAGGCTGCCCAAAACTACTCTATTGTAGAAGATCTGGCGCAGAGTCCTTGTGCCATGTCTGCTCTCGAGGTGCTCCAGTCTTGTCCAGCTCAGCGAAGTGCTATCCTCACTACTATTGGGGCTATTGATCCAAATAACTCTCTTATGATTACATTTGATATGTGTAATTTTAAAAAGATACTCCCTCATCATATGGCTTTACATATTAGATCACTTTATTGAAAATTCAATATATTTCGAATGGTCGTAGACGAGGGTGCTTCCATGTGTGTGATGTCTCTTGCATGTTGGAAAGGGATCGAATCTCCCGCAGTTATTCCTTCAGCCACTCTTCTGACTACGTTTGATGGTCACTCTCACAAGCTGCATGGTATTGTCCTGGCTTTGCCCATCTGCATTGGGGGAAAAACTGTTAACATCGAGGTTGAGATAGTCGATGCAAACTTACACTATAACCTTCTGTTGGGGTGAAACTGGATTTATGAGATGGATGCTATTGCATCCTAATTATTTCTCATTATTTGTTTCCCTCACGAAGGGAGGATTGTCACAGTTGACCAAATGGATTGTTCTCCTATAGACGTGAATGCATCTATTGACTCAACTATTCCTTTGGTGGATAATACCAAACTGCCTGTTGAGAATCTAGGGGTTGGAATGTATTCTTCTTTGATGGGTACTTTTGAGTTTCTGCCTTCTTCCATTCATATAAATGCAATTTCATCCTACCACCATTTTTGGGCAATCTCAATATCCCCTCCTTGTTTCCACCCCTCTTTCCACATTGAGGTGGTCTTAGGTTTCCAAATATGAGCCAGAAATTAGATCCCATTTGAATTGAGATCCTCCACTAAATCCATTGAGAGTGCATAATTTCCATTACAACCCACCCAAGGATCCTTACCTATTATGCGCATCTCTCAATTTCCAACCTGTTAGGCCAAACCTTCTTCCACTAGACTTAAGGAGACAATGATAGCCTCCCAACTAATTGATGCATTAGGGCATGATTTCCTTTGAAGTATAATCCAATTTTCCAGAGATATCAGATCAATATATTTTCGTTTGACTACAACAGTTCAAATATTATCTTCGATTGAGAACCTCCACCCTAAATTTGTTGCAAGATAGGTATCAAAAGGTTGAATATCCTTTATACCCCATCCCCACCATTCCTTGGGTCTAGCAATTTTTTCCCAGGCCACCCATAGGATGACATGGTACTAATTATTCCCAGTCCATAAGAAATTCCCACAAAGGTTCCTTACCTTAAGAAGGATGCCTTTCAAAACCGAAGACAGTGATATCTAATACATTGGGATGGCCATTAAAACAAATTGAATAAGAACCAACCTTCCAACTCTTGAAATCCATTTATAGCTCCAAAGGTTTAATCTTTTCTTGATTTTTTCCACTAGCCATAACCAATCATACTTTCTATAAGTGTATTAATTTATATAAAAGCCCAACTACTTGAGATTATCCCCCAGGGGTTGACAGTCAAAAGGGAAAATGTCTTTAATCCTTCCCAACTCTGATCTCTTCTCTTCGACAAAAACAAAGGAGTATTTTTCCACATTAATAATAATAAATGTGGCTTTTATAAAGAGATCTAAGGAGGCTCTTAACTGACCCATATACCCCCTCTTCCCATTTCTGAAAAGGATTATGTCATCCACAAAACGTAAATGATTAATGAACATGTTTGTTGCAACCTCAATTCCTTTCAGATATCCTCTTCGATTTACTTATATAAGAATTTGACTAATATCTTAAGCTGCGACAAAAAATAAAACAAGATATAAAGGGAACACTTGTCTGAGCCCCCTATGGCTACAGAAAAAGGAAGAACCAACCCCATTAATCAGAACAACAAAATAAACATTTTGAATACATATCATAATCTAGTTTACAAAATCAATGCCAAAAACCAGATGGGTCAACAATAATCTAAAATAATCCCAACCGATTCTATCATAAGCTTTTGATAAGTCACGATTTATAATTAAACCCTTCTTTTTGGCCTATTTAATGTTATTCATTGTTTCCTGGGCCACCCGAATTTTTTAATGAATCTGCATGCCATTCAAAAATCCAAATTTCTCTTCAGAAATATTTCTGAAAAGAATACGTTTCACCCTCAGAGAAATCACTTTTGCAATAATTTTATATAGGTAGTTGCACAAGGAAATAGGTTGAAACTCATCAGAGGATCAGGGAGAATATGACTTAGGAATAACTTCCAAAAAATTCAAGTTAAAAGGATCATGTCTTTGACCCCTAATTCGAGACTCCTCCACCACTCCCACCAGCTCATCCCCGAGGAGCTCAAAATTTTTTTGGAGGGATTCCACCATCTAGCCATCTGGCCCTGGACTCTTATCTTTTTACATTGATTTAATAACATTTTCTACCTCCAGCCTTGATATTGATTCTATCAGCTCTCCATTTTCTTCTTCATCTACATATCGAGGAAAATATTTAGAAACCCTAATTGCTTCAATAATGGTAGTCCCCTCAGGAACCATAAAAAGACCTTTAAAGTGATATTTCCCCAGTTGAGCCAACTCATTAAAATATTTTTCCTTACCTCCTCTAGATTTTTCCAACTCCCAAATAGTGTTGGAACTTTCCCTTCCTTTTACAAAATCTTGAAAAAACATTGTATGTTAATGTCCAGAAGAAAGCCAGATTGCCTAGCTTTTTAACCTCCACTATTCCTCTTTGTCAGCTGGGATTTTCCTTCGTTTGGACTCAAGATTATTTATTTTATCCCATTTTGCCTCATTTTCATATCCATCAACTTCCAAAAGTTCCAAAAGCCCCAGTTCATATCGAATCTTGAACAGGTCACTCTCATTTTTTTTAGCTCTTTATCTTACCCATGACATAATCACCTTCTTTAATCGATTAAGTTTTTTCATAAAAGGTTGCGCAAAGGGTCCTAAATACCGATTCACCCTAATGCACCAAATTTTACTTACTAATCTTATGTAATCGAGATCCTTGAATAAACAACATTAAATTTGAAGGGGGAACCAGGTTCTTTAAAAGGCCCAACCAACTCCAGAAAAATAGGAATATGATATGAGTCCTCACCCAACCAAACCCATTGTATAAATCCCGACAGAACATTTGAAAAGACTTCGCGCAAGAAAAATATGTGCAGTCTCTTGTCCACCCTGGCATCACCCACCCTTCGGTTTCTCCAGGTAGGGGAGGCACTGATTAAAGTTGGATCAATTAGATTCACATCATTAATTTTATCAAGAAAAAACTCAGCCAGGGGATCACATTGTGTCAAAGTAACCCAAATTTCCGCTAAACCAAGAGATAAATTAATATCGCCTCCCACAATCATGTGCTCAGCTTGTATGAAATATTTTGACATAAGGTTGTTTCAGAAATATACCTTATCCAAACAAGGATAGCAAATATTTACAATAGTGAGATCCATATCTAAGTCAGAGGAGAAAATTTCCGCTCCAATAACCTGGTCAGATCCCCAAGAATTTATTAACTTGATGGAAACATCCTTAAACCTGAGGGGTAAACCACCAGATATTCCCTTGGAATCTAGGGCCACAAAGGTCCATCCCAGAATCAATTTTAAAAGAGAGGAAAATACCAAAACCCCATGGCCCAAAGACTTATGAAGCATAATCACATAAGGCTTATATTGAGAAAAAAGAGCTTCGAGTGATAGTTTCTTACGGGCACTATCAAAACCTTTACGGTTAAATGAAAGAAAAATAATTTTTTAACCTCAGTCGGGGACTACGCTGCTCTAAGTGCCTCTGTTATAGACAAGTGTTTCTTGTCTGCTATATCAAACATGGCTTTCAATTGGGATTTTTATATTTCGTTTTTCAAAATTTGTGTTTTCTCAGTTTAGCAATTAAAGGAATACCTTTCAAACCACCAAACATCTCCGCAGGAAGCAATTTTTTCCCTCAGTTTTAGGTTATATGGATAGGTTTCAATATTTAACTTTGGATTTTTTGTGATGATACTCTCCATAACCATTGAAATTTTTTTTTTACATTGTTGATTTGATTCTTGAGGCCTGGAAGGACTAGGAAATTTAATTCTATTCAACAAAATATCAAGTTTATCAATGATATAGAAAGAGGAAAGAGGGACATTACCTGCCGAATCTAAAGTTAATTCAACCATAATCTGATCTGATGGAGCCTAGGTCACAGTAGTAGCTGAAGGTATAACCACCTACACACCCTCATCATACATACCTTCCATTGGGCTCGGTCCCTCATCCTTATCCCATCTCCCCTCCTCGATCTGATCAACGCCACTAACAACCAGATTAGCCCCCCGTCACCCAAAACCATACCTGGCAGAAAACTTATGATGCCTCCTCCCACTAATCCCCAAAGGGTAGTCTCTTGAAAAATTACCATACTTATGACATCTATGCCATCGAAAAGGAGATGTTCATAATTGAACAACTGATAGAAATAATGTTATTCAAAGTGTAAATGAATTTACTCAACCAAAACCATCATGAGGTATCAGTCAAACTAGTTACCAAGCCACATTCAGATCCTTTGTATTCAATAAAGACAAATCTTCTTCCAAAAACATGCCCAAACTTCTGCCAATTTCTTTGAAGACATCCAATGTCAACAAATGAGGGGGAAAAGTTGCAAACAAACCGAAACATGGATCTCATCCACCCTCTCCCTCTTTGCATCAAAAAATAGTGACCATTGTCTGAATAGAATTAGAGTAATGCCAAGCCCACAGTTCCAACCCAGTAACAATTCCAGAGTCACAGAGTTCGAAAATTTTATCATGGACCAACCCTTTGATAGGGTAAACACCTCCACATCCTTGTTCAGGGCCACATTCCATGAGTTCGCTATCCATTCAGAAATGTGCATAGCAGAGAAAAAGTTTCCCCTAGCTCGACCCACAAAAATAGACTGTTAGGGAACCAGTTCCCTATTTACTTGAATTTGAACACCTAGAACCATGTTTGGACACTATGATTTTTTTTTATCACCTTTCATTTCTTCCTTTTACCCCCTGTTTTCCCACAAAGATCCGAAGATATAATAAACCCATTGTCTTCTCCTCCAACCAGTTCTTTAGTCCTTGTACCCCCAATCCTCGGGTCTGCACCCACACCATCCTTCCCAGCCAACACAAATGATTATCTCTGCTTACCATCCAACCCCAAAGCCAAATTTTCCCATTTTTTCCTATTAAAAACAACTCGGACTTACTCATATGTTTGAAACAAACCAAACTGAAGACACACAGAACCCTCTACCACCCCCTTGTTAAGAGCACCACACTCCTCGTGTAGAGACGCCCCCACCTCCTAGAGTTTGAGACCAATCCCATCCTTCTAGGAAGAATAAGCAACCTCAAAAACCCTGTTCGACTGAAAGATTTACCACCCCCTACCTTTAAGAGCCCCGCCACCATTTTTTTCTGGGAAACCATTCCAGCCACCAGAATATATTGAACAAGCTTTTAACCCAACACTAGGCACCAGAACACTACCAAAAATAACATCCTCTATCCCTCCTAACTGAAATAGCAATAGAGAAGTTTGGTTAAAAATTACTTCCACAGAGCTCGTTGCCAAGAGCTACCCCATGAATTTTGGAGAAAATTTCTCATTCTGCACATAACTGTCAGGACCACCAGCAAGATTTTTTATTAAACCAAAGTCAACAAATCCCAGGTTTTTCAAACCCTCCATTGAGTCCCATGATAGACATTCCTCCTTCCACATGACAACTAAAGAGCGTGGTGGTAGTGAAACCTGTGCCAAATTTTTTCGTATTGGCTCCATTCCCCACACCACAGCAATATCTGCAGCATTCGGCTCTAGATCCACACATTCACATTATTTTAACATTGCAAGCAAGGCTTAACCCATAGAGAAATCACAATAAATGTTAAATAGACATGGAGGAGTGAAAGAACATAAAAAGTTTAGCATTAACCTTACCCCCTCAAATCTCAGCACCACATTTTTTATACTTAGTCTAAATGAAAGACCAAATGGAAAAGCCTGCACCGACCACCGAGTCCAACCACCTACCCTTCAACCAGAGACAACATGAAAAAAAACTTAACAAACGATAATGCAAACCTCAATACTGACCGCCTCTCATAGCGAAATGAAAATTGAAAATATTAAATATGTTTTAATATATATAAAGGATATGAGTGTTTTTACCTTGAAAGGTTATATTGAGGTAAAGTATGTGAATTTTTTTGAATTTATTAATTAATTTTTTTTTATTTTAAATATTTCCTTATTTAACATGTAAAGAAATCCCATAAACAAATTTAATATCTCATCTAATAATATTCGTAAAAATAAATTACATTAAATTACATTATATTGGGATTGGCTTTGTGTATGGCAAGATATTTTTTGTAATTGATTTTATTTGTGCTTTTATTTTTTTTATTTGAGGTTTACATTATTTAATTATAATATTATAGTAAAATATATTAATAATTATAATTTTTTTGGCAAATAATATTATACAATATATAAATATTATTATTATTTTTTAAAATAAGAAAATTTCTTTATTTATATTATTATAAATTGCTTAATTATATGAAATAATTTTTATTATATTATATTTATTATAAAATAAAATAAGATTTAAAATTATAACATTCACAGTGGCCTCTTAAAGGAAAACACATAGTGCAAGATTAAAATAATTGTGAGAGTCAATGTAGATTACAAATATGATGGGGATTGTTGAATCAAATAGTTCATGAACATTCTTGGAGACTTTTGGGGAAGTTAAGGATGGGGTACAGGTGACTATGATAAAATTATTGGTTGTTGGATTTCTCATCAATCAATGGTTATGGTGATTCCCATGGATTTTTGGATAATTTTGGGACAAGAGGATCAAACAACCCCATGAAAACATTAAAAGGAAGTGTGCGGCCTCCCATGGTGGTTATTAGCATTATGGATGAAGTAGTTGATCCAGATTTATGCAAGAACGCAAGAAAATACAAATATAACCATAAATACAAACATGCAGTGGAAATGTAACTTCATTCCATTAATATCAAATGACTGAAATATTCTTATAGACAGAATGCAAATAAACTAGCTAAGGCATTGGTATCTTATCTCTCATAAGAGATGTGGCGGCTACAGGCCTCTCAACTGTGTTACAATGAGGCTCAAATGCCTATTAATTATTAAGAAACAATGGTAAACCCTAAACATCCAAAAACCTAACCCTAGGAGCTGAAACACCAAATTATGGGCCCTGTCGGGGTAAATTGGTATATCAATTTCCCGGGTTTGTAACTTTGGCATACCATCTCCATTTGACGCACATGATACATATTTAGAAATATATATTTGAGAACTACAATTGTTGACAATGAATATTGAGTCTCCAAATCATAATCTCCACACCTTTCATGCCCAAAAAACGATGTTTAGGGCCTCAAAACGACTTCGGAAGTTCACAACCCAAAAAACTGCTAAAAATAGTAAATTGTGCTACAATTAAGGAAACTAAAAAACTAGAAGAAAAAATGGTAGGGCCCCAAGTGGAATAAGCGGGTGGCCACCAATATCCACTTAGATCATAGGCAACAACATTTTATGTCACCTAACAAATTATTAATGGTTTGACAAGTTAATCTCCATTAAATCAACTTGTTCCCAACATTAAATCAAGCATAAATAGGCATGTATCTACAACATGTCACATGTGTTGGAAACAACTATTTTCCATGTAGGTCTGCTCCAAGTAGGTCAACTCTTGCACTCTAACACCAAAACATGTGACATTCATGTTAGGGTTCAAGGATAGAGTTTGAAGACAACAATATTATTTTGTGTAAACTATGTCATGTGCACACAAATTTCTAACTCTTACGCATGATCCAATACTTGTGCCCATATACTACAATATTCTATGCTTAATAAGATATACACATGCATATATTGAATTGTTCTCGTGCATACTTCAACATCAAAGACCACTCCTAAAAATCTTATGTGCCAATTGTTAATGTTACATGTGTCATGATTGTTAATCAGATTGAGGATCACAATGGAAGCCTAACTAGTTTCATGGAGATCATGGTGTACCCACAACATTGAAGAGAAATAAAGACAAACTTAAGCACCTTAGGAAATCAAACATTAATCTTATAAGTGAAAATGTCTTATAGAAACAATGCTTAACTTATATAGTAATAAAATTTAATTCTTTTATGGATAAATCTATGTTGTTTATTATTAGTCCACAATATACTGAATTACCTCCGCTATTATTACTTTACTATGGGTTACTAATCCCTCATTATACTCCTCAGGAGAGTCCCAACATTAACAGAAACCTAATCCTTGTTTAATCCAAGGTAATTCACACTCCTAAACATACTATTACTACTAAAAAATGACAAACTCATTGTAAACTTTGTGAAACCTTACCAAGCCCAACTACACTTAGCTAACCAAAAATAATTTATCAATTTATTCTAGCTTTAAGAAAAGTATCAAATTAATTTCCTTTTAAAAACCCTGTATTCCTCCTTAACTAAATTATCAAAAATAATTTCAACTTAATATTCTATCTTATAAAAGCTATTAAATTATATAATTTCATTTCTTAATAAAAAAATTAATTATACCATTTTAATAATTCTAGTTTAATAATAATAATAATAAAATAGATTCAAGCTACAAATCAATTTGATTAAAAAAAACTTCGCTCCACCTTAACTCATTTCGGATACCTGAACATATATATTAATTAAAGTTAACTCATTTCCGATACCTAAACATATGTATTAGTTAAAGTTGATTAAGTATGGACATACATATTACTTACGATATGTAGGTAATGGAGATACACGTTAGTTAGGTTCGGTGAGATAATGACTGAAATTTTAAGAAATAATGATACAAAATCGTTTTTGATATTTTTCGTAACAAAAAAAGTTAACTTCCTTGACAAAATCACATGTAAAAATGTTAACAAAATGTGAAGATGGCATGAAAAAAATCATGGCAAAGAATATCCATGAGACAATCATGATTATAATACTCTTCTATAATGTTGCCTTCAAATTATTAAATGTATCTAAGCCTTGATTTTCCCAACAATAAATAAAGTACTTTATTATGAAGTAGTCTTTAAGTCGCACTTAGAACTACTTTCTTTACCCTTTACTGTGAAGAAATCACGGGCTTTTGATATAATATTCTTTTAAAGATAATAATAATCGTCAAGTCGCTGTAGTTGAGTGATAGGAGTCGTCACTATTATCTTTTTTATTAAGGTTTTAATGTTTTCTTGGTTAAGGTTCTAGTGTCAATGAAAATTAGTAGGGGTTTAATGTTTTCTTCGTTAAGGTTTTGGTGTCAGTTTAATGAAAAATGATATGCTAATTTATACATGAAAGAAAAGAATAAGAATAATTGACAAAAATATTTAATATAATGTTCAAGAAGACAATAAAACACACTAAATAAGACAATTAAACACACTAAAAAATGAAGGAAAAAAAAATAATAAATGGTCTTACCTATCCTAACATTTTCCTATGTATTTTAGATAGGTAAGACCATATGCATTTTAACATCCTTATATGTATTTTGATTAATAAAAACTTAAGAAAAATATGAAAAATATATAATTATATGATAGATCATTAATTAATATTAATAATTACAAATTATAAAATATATATCTATATAATTAAGGTTTATAAACATAAATATAATTTTTATTATAGATAATATAGATAAACATAATATATGGTTTAGATGAATGTCTTTCCGATTAATCATATTAAATCGAATGCACAATTATTAACCAACATTTAAAATTTTATTTTTCCAATCGAATGCACAACTATTAAGAAACTTTTCAAATTTTATTTTTCCAAATTTTATTTTTCCATGATTTTAAAAGACATCCAAATATAGCGATATAGAGTTCCAGGGCATATATATACTAGCACAACCACATTAGTAAAAACTAATGTGGTTGATATACGCCGATAGACGTATATAAAATAGATTTACAACCACATTTACCAATGTGGTTGATATACGCCGATAGGCCTATATCCACTACCCATCACATTAATTTATATATAAATAAATAAATATTATATATAATAAATTTATTATATTAACTTGAAATATATATATTATATATTAATAAGAATATTAATATATTAAATATATTAATTATGATTAAAATCACAAAAATATTTTATATATATTAATAATATTATAATAAGTATTAATAATATATATTAAAAATATTTATTAATATATTAAAAGTATTAACTATATACATACTATAAATAAACTTGAAATATATATAATATATATTAATATAAAAATAATATTAATAATATATAATAATTTAATATTTATTTATATATTAATATCATAGATGGTTATATTATTAATAAACCAAAAGAACTAATAATATATTAATTAATATTATAATATATTAATTAATATTATAAATATTGAATCTTTATTTATAATGATTATTGGTAATATTATAATATTATTAATATTACTAAATAAATATTAAAATATTATAATATTATTAATATATCTTATTAATAATATTATAATATTAATAATAAACATTATTAATAAATATTTGAATATTTATTAATAATATTATAATATTACTACTAATCATTATTAATAAATATTTGAATATTTATTTTAAATGATTATTAGTAATATTATAATATTATTAATATTAAATCCAAAGGTGTAAATGCTATAAATCATAGGAATTGGTGAACCTAAGGATAAATATTATAAACATAAGGGATCATTGATTAAAAACACAAGAGATTAATAAACCTGAAGAATTATTTTAAACTAAAAACCTAATAAATTAATAATCCATAAGAATCAAGATTTTAACATAAGATATTAATAAACCAATGAGATTATTAACATTATAAACCAAAAGAACTAATGTATCTAAGTATTTAATGTTATAGCAAAGGAATCAACGAACCTAAGGATACAAATATCATAAACTCCAACTAGATGAATATTATAAACAATAAAGATTAATAAACCCTAAGAATTAATATTTTAAACCAAAATCTAACAATTAATAAACCTATAATTAGTATTTTTAAAACCTAAGAGAGTAATAAACCGGTCGTGTGATTAACATTATAAACCAAAGAACTAATAAACCCAAGGGTTTAATATTATAAACCAAAGGAGTCATGCACCCAAGTGATAAATATAAAAACCTAAGGAATCAATATTTGTCGATCGCAGACATTTGATCATGGATGACATTGATCGATTATTCATATTATAAACTAAAGAACTAATAAACCTAAGGGTTTAATATTATAAACTAAAGGAATTGGTGAACCCAAGGGGATTGATTTAACATTGAGACAATTGTTCTCACAATGCTACATTTGATCATGGATGACATTGATCGACATTCATATTATAAAACCAGTACTAATAACCCCAAGGGTTTAATATTATAAACCAAAGGAATTGGTGAACCCAAGGGAATTTATTTAAAAGATTGAGACAATTTTTGTCACAATGCGACGTTCAAACTCAACTATGACCACATTTGATCAAACCCTTGTGAATCCAAGGGGATTGATTTAAACATTGAGACAATTGTTCTCACAATGCGACATTTGGACCAAATATTATTCTTATTCAAATTAATTGATATTAATAATATTCAGAATGTGACATTTGATTATGGATGACGTTGATCGATTATTCACATTATAAACCAAAAGAACTAATAAACCCAAGGGTTTAATATTATAAACCAAAGGAATTGGTGAACCCAAGGGAAATCCATTACCCAACAAATTATAAACCAAAGGAATTGGTGAACCAAAGGGATATTCATTTAAACATTGAGACAATTGTTGTCACAATGCGACGTTGGACCAACTATGACTATGGTTGGCCGTGGGTGATTTTCATATTGAGACAATATTTGTCAGAATGTGACATTTGATTATGGATGACATCGATCGATTATTCATATTATAAACCAAAAGAACTAATAAACCGAAGGGTTTAATATTATAAACCAAAGGAATTGGTGAACCCAAGGGAATTGATTTAAACATTGAGATAATTGTTGTCACAATGCGACGTTGGACCAACTATGACCATGGCTAGCCATGGGTGATTTTCATATTGAGACAATATTTTTCAGAATGTGACATTTGATTATGGATGACATCGATCGATTATTCATATTATAAACCAAAAGAACTAATAAACCGAAGGGTTTAATATTATAAACCAAGGAATTGGTGAACCCAAGGGAAATCCATTACCCAACAAATTATAAACCAAAGGAATTTGTGAACCCAAGAGAATTGATTTAAACATTGAGACAATTGTTGTCACAATGCAATGTTGGACCAACTATGACCATGGTTGGCCATGGGTGATTTTCATATTGAGACAATATTTGTCAGAATGTGACATTTGATCATGGTCACAATGCGATGTTGGACCAACTATGACCATGGTTGGCCATGGGTGATTTTCATATTGAGACAATATTTGTCAGAATTTGACATTTGATCATGGATGACATTGATCGATTATTCATATTATAAACCAAAAGAACTAATAAACCCAAGGGTTTAATATTATAAACCAAAGGAATTGGTGAACCCAAGGGAATTGATTTAAATTATTTGTTTTGTTTAGGGACTGAAATATTTTAGAATATATATATATGTTTAAATGAGAAATATTTTAAATGAGAAATATAAGTTTTTTTTCTCTTCTTCCATCAAAATATGTTATTGATTGAGCACAAAAGGAATTAGATATCTCTATCGTATAGGGTTTTCTAATGCATCTATTGGTACAATAACGTTTTTAATTAAAATGAACCGAACATATGTAATTTTTTTTGTTCTCATTATAGTTGACATTATTTCTTAATTTAATAAACATTTTATTTTTATTTTAGGAAAGATGTGTCAAAGCTAGAGTAAACATAAAAAAAATTACACATCTCATACACTTTTAATAAAAAAAATAATAAAGATTGTATTACTTATACTACCAAATTTATAATTTTAAACCTTTTTAATATTTTATTTTCCTAAATTAATATTTAAAACATATGATATAAAAAACTTAATTTTTTAAAGTAAACTTTAAGTTTTATTTATATTATTATTTTCATTTTTTTTATTATTATAAAAAAATTAATAATGATAATTAACAATAATGATTAGTGTTTATTAAAATTTATCCTGAAATTAAAAGAAATAGAATTCGTTTAAATTTTGTATCTTAAAAATAAAAAACACTCCAAATTATTATATAAAAAAATCAATAATAAAATTAATATTTCCTAAATAAAATCTAATATAAAAAATTATTT
The DNA here is from genome assembly GCA_034641835.2 of Pinus albicaulis. NCBI lineage: Eukaryota > Viridiplantae > Streptophyta > Pinopsida > Pinales > Pinaceae > Pinus > Pinus albicaulis. The sequence continues at coordinate 942,585,026 of CM076584.1, read as the reverse complement.
ATTAAATTTATATTTATAATTTATTTGAATGATTTTCAAATGTAAAACTATATTTTATGGTTTTCAAATCATATGGTACGTTCGGGTTAGTGTGGATTGTTCCAATCTATATTTTTTTAAATACATAGTTATTTAAAATGAGTTAATTTTTATAATAATAAAGTATTCTTTTAATAAAACAAAATTAAAAAAAACACAATCAACCTTGGCTTCAATTCATGATAAGTATTAAAATACTTAATTCATGATATTATGTATAATAATTTTATTATATTAACTTGAAATATATGTATTATATATTAATAAGAATATTTATCAATAGGTTTAATATTAATAGTATTAAACATTTTTATAATACTATTAATATACTATAGTATTTACATATGACTCAATATTATTAATATTGTGATTACAATATAAATATAGATAAAAGATATTGATAATTATTTTAATATGTTAATAAATGGATATTAATCATTAAAATAATATTGAGACAAAAATAAGTATTATTAGTAATAACTTTATCCTATTATATTATTATATTTTGTTAATTTTCATGATATTATGTATACTAATTTTATTAGATTAACTTGAAATATATGTATTATATATTAATAAGAATATTTATCAATGGGTTTAATATTAATAGTATTAAACATTTTTATAATACTACTAATATACTATAGTATTTACATAGGACTCAATATTATTAATATTGTGATTACAATATAAATATATATAAAAGATATTGATAATTATTTTAATATGTTAATAAATGGATATTAATCATTAAAATAATATTGAGACAAAAATAAGTATTATTAGTAATAACTTTATCCTATTATATTATTATATTTTGTTAATTTTGTTATATATATATATATATATAGTCAATCTTTGATGGCCACATTAACAATATACATCTAATCATTATTAGTGATTAATCAATATTTGTCACATCTCCATGAATATACCAATCACATTAGTATTAATAAACATGTTTTTGTTACTAATAATAAAATAAACAATTTCATATTACAAATTTCAAAAATAAAAATAAAAATAATAACTTGAAAAAAAACTTAAAAAATAAAATATAAATACATGATTTCATCTCAAATAATATTGTATTACAAATTTTCAAATATAAAAAATGAATATATATTATTTAGTCTCTATATAATCTTGTACTAAACCATAATAATAACTGATTTTAATATTTGGGTATTGAACAACGATCCTGATCCTGAGATGCTATTAGCCGTTTCCGAATCTGATTAAATTTTATATACATATTTTCCAGAAGAGAGTCAATAGAAATTTAAAAAATTAATCATTGGAAGTTACAACATTAGAAACAAATACTCCACATTTTATAATCATGGGTTGCAGTAAATGTAGTCAACTGTTATTAAAAGATCCTGTGTTGTTGAATGTCCATGTAATTTTAATGGGTTTAATAGGAAAGCGTATCTCTTTTATTATAAGTTTAACTTCAAGGAGTAAAGTATATATATTTCTATAAACTTTGTTAGTAAAATCTCAACAAAAGAGGTTAACGCTCATATCTGCTACTAATAAGTTAAAAATCTTTAAAATCAGTTATTATTATGGTTGCAATAGGAATAAATAATTAATAATCTTAAAATTGAATTATGATTATGATTGCAATAAAAATAAATACCTCACTCGGGAACTGGTCTCTCCCTGGACATGGATCTCATTTTGTTTATTTTGTAAAGCCATATAAAAAGCATAAGACAAAGTCGAGCAATCCGCCTCCTATAGACCCGCACATAATGGCCACCTTTTTCGGAGATTTTCCTGTAACGCAGACTTTGAGAAAAAAATAAAGAGAAGGCAATGTAAAGGAAATAAAATTTAATTAAACAGTACCCTGATGCTCTGTAGCGTTGCTGGGCGGAAATAATGTCGAGAATGAGTATGTCTCAAACCGAATTCTGCAACTTCCTAACAACGCTTCGGCCCCTTGTTTTACCATAAAAGGATACAGCTTTTTGAGCGCTATTAAAAAACATGATTTGCACTGTTCTATGGGAAAATCTCTCAAGCATTCAACCAGAGCGAAAACTCTGTGCGTATCAGAGGAAGAAGAGGGAGCAGATTCTAAAATCTTTAAAATCAGTTATTATTATGGTTGCAATAGGAATAAATAATTAGTAATCTTAAAATTGAATTATGATTATGATTTCAATAAAAATAAATACCTCGCTCGGGAACTGGTCTCTCCCTGGACATGGATCTCATTTTGTTTATTTTGTAAAGCCATATAAAAAGCATATAGACCCGCACATAATGGCCACCTTTTTCAGAGATTTTCCTGTAACCGCAGACTTTGAGAAAACAATAAAGAGAAGGCAATGTAAAGGAAATAAAATTTAATTAAACATTACCCTGATGCTCTGTAGCGTTGCTGGGCGGAAATAATGTCGAGAATGAGTATGTCTCAAACCGAATTCTGCAACTTCCTAACAACGCTTCGGCCCCTTGTTTTACCATAAAAGCATACAGCTTTTTGAGCGCTATTAACAAACATGATTTGCACTGTTCTATGGGAAAATCTCTCGAGCATTCAACCAGAGCGAAAACTCTGTGCGTATCAGTGGAAGAAGAGGGAGCAGATTCTGCAGAGAATCTCTTGCTTGGGAGATCAGAATTTTCACCAGTCAAAAGATGAAATAGATCCACGACCTCAGTTTGAAAACCAGCCGGATTATCCTTCACAGTCTGCGGATTGGGGAGAATAGAAATGACATGGGCATCTAAGTCTGAAAAGAAACTGAAATTATCATAACGCAAGAAACACACATCGAACCACATTCGGCCGCCTATGTCGTTCTCGCAAAGTTGTTGAAGAGCGATGTTCGCTTCCTATGAACAGTTAGAGCATTGTTGTGGTGATGCGTCTTTTCGGCACTCGAGAAGGCCATACACCTTCTCTTCCGGCTTCTCCACTGTTCCTACTCTCGTCGTCCTCGAAGATGCTACCCCTTGTGTTGAAAATCGCAGATGAGTGGGGCAGTTCCCCAAGGTCCGCATAGAAATCATCATCATCATCTAAATTATTGGAACCTGAAATGCATAGCTCAGCTACATCCTGCACGAATGCCAGAGGCTCGTCTTCTTGAATTTACATGGGAGAGACTACCCGTTCCACTCCTCCACCGTTACCTCCGACTTGAAACCACCAGGGCGCCCGCCTCACGACGTGTCCTTGTCCGCCGGCGCCTTCAGACACTTGGCATAACAGTGTCACACACTTGGACAAGCGTTAGTCTTTCAGTTTCATTCGAAAGGTTAATCTTGATAGGTGTCAATTAATAAATGGCACAGTAAATTTTTAATTCAGATTTGTAAAAAATTAATTTAAGTACGGTTTAAACATCTGATTTAGATATGCAAGGAAGTTAGTGGGGTAGATTTCATCCATAGATTTAGTGGCGACGACCAGAATAAACTGGCATCTTCCAATCCTGACCATCAGATCAAAAAAATTAATTAGCCTAATCACAAAACATGCTCCTTCCGACAGAGGGTTACGCCTATCGGCGTAATGAATATGATTATGAATGAGAGAGACAACATCGAATTTCATTTATTTTTTCTTTAAGAAATCCTTAAACATGTATGCATCTTGTGTTATGGCGGAGGCTGGACATGATTTTTCATCCTGGAATATATTTGTACGTCCTATTTTATAGTATCCTAAATGCTTTTGTATAAAATATCACTAAATTAAATATAATTATAATTTATTATGTTCTTGATAATGTAAAAAACAACATGATAGTTTTCCTTGCTGGTTCTAAAGGCAAATTAGACACCATTCCAAAGTAGATATGGTGGAGAGTAGATACACTTGTCCCATCATAGACCTATGGTTCTAAAGACCTTTCTGTATTAAAAACACCATTCGAAGCAGACATGGCAGTGTACAACCAAATTTCGTTCGTTTTTCTTTATCGGGCCTGAGAGTGACGATATTTCTAAACAACCATCATGTCTTTTAATGGTTCCCAAACACATATGTAAAGGGCCACACAGAGGAAATAAAATTAATATATTATGCATGATGATCTCAAACAACGAGACGGTTCAAAGATATTTGTATCTACTGAAAAAGAAAAGCCTAAACAACGATAATCGTAAAAGGCTTCAGCAGCAGAGACCAAAGACAATATATGCATCTAATAAAAAAGAAAAACTTAGAAAACAATAATCCTATAGATATTCAACAACAGGCATCGAAAAGCTTAAATAACAATATTCCTCAAAAGCTTCAACAACAGGGATTCCCGATAGAAAGGTTGTACCCTGTGTTTCCATGTTTCCATCATCAGATGGTTAGCATCACTGATGATGTAACATATAAACCAAATTTGATAATGTAACGTATAAACAAAATTTCATAAAGGAAATAAGGGGAAAAAAAGTTAATTTAAAAAATATTAATAAAATAAATTTTAAAAAAATATTTTTAAAGTCCGGTTTATATTCAGTTAAGAGTTTGTTTATTTAATTAAATAGGTTAATTGTCTAAGATTTAGAGGTATTTCATAAGAGTGAAAGTCTATCTTTTTATTGATCAGTAAGGAAATTTTAGGGGTCATTAAGGTACTTTTAAGTGCTGTGATTTTCCTAATAAGTCAACTTGCATTAACATTCAGAAATGACTCATTATTGATTTAACAACAAAATTATAATAATTTTTTTCAATGTATAAAAAAATTAATTTTATAATATTTAAAAATTTAAAAATCTATATATATAATATTACTTTAACATATAAGTTTTAATACTAACATATAAATTTTAATACTTAAAGTTATACCTTTCTAAATTATTAATGATATCAGAGTTAAGTTGATGTTATCATTTATAAATCCTCATCCAATTTAAGAAACCATTCCAATTGCATTTATCCAGAAATAATTTGGATGCAATACTTTTATTTACATTTAAGATGTACCTTTATTTGCTTTCTATTAGTGTTTCATTCAAACTTAATTAGATTCTGATATATTTTAAAATTCAAAAATATAATAAATAAAATAAAATCTTTCATATTCAGAATATTCAAAAACCTGCAATCCCAATAAAAATGGGTACTAATATCTGTAACTTCTTCAAATAACTTCTTCAAATAGTCTCTATTCCTCTTGTTCAGATGACCAACCATCTTTATAATGACAAACGCCTCCCCGCATGGAAAAAGCCCTCGATGCTTCCACAAGTCATCTGATCATTGTGATATTTATTTCTTTGAGTGAGGGGAAAACGAGCAACTCTTGGGGTATTGTTTTCTTTCTAAGTCTCTGCATGTATCCGTTATGTCAATTGAAGTTTGTTGGCTTTGATCTCTACCAAATCCAACAATGTTTCGCAATCTCTGCTCCAATGACAACATGACAAAGGAAAATGAATGATGAATTTCAAACCCTCATTCCATTCCTTTCAATGCTGGTTTTCCCAATGGTTGAGCTCAAGTGAATCGAACTCAAAACCAATTTGAAATAATCATTCTGTTCCTTTCGCTCAGTTTTTTTTCACGAAAGCCCTTATTTTGTGGCTGTGGACGGTAAGCCATTCCCCATAGTTGAGGCTTCGAGATTTCCAGAGGGCCCCTTGCCATACAAGTGGTGGTTCGCAAGTGACTCAGCCCATTGGCAAAAGCTTCAGAAAGACATTAAAAATATCGAACTGTCTAAAAAAGCGAACTCACCTGATGTTGCCATTATATCTTCAAATGTGGCGTCGTAGATATAAGCATATAAGCAATCTGAATGGGGCTCTGAGGCCATTGATTACAACATGGACATGACTTTCCTCTGACTACAATTCGAATCCATCACTTCACCATCACTTCACACCAAAAGTTAGGGTTTGTTACATCTATTCACTTAGTAGTTCCAGAAGAGAATCCGATATTGAATTTGACAACATTCTTGGCGAGATGCCCTATTGCTTATTGCTTAACACTCGCCCTACTGGCCCCCTGAATTTCTGGAGAGATTTTCTGAAACATTGAATGATAATGTAAAGGGTGTAATATATTTGGCAAATAAATCTAATTACCAAATTGCAAAATTTGGAACTTTCACACCCAAATTATTTGGATTCTCATTTTCTATTTTGCAGGATTTGAATGGATTTGAAACTTGCTGTCTCTTGTTCACATTGGAAAACAAGCCCATTCCATTTGCATATGTCGATGGAAAATTTGAAATGAGGAGGAACATAGTCTTCATGATGAGATGGGATGATGACAAATTGTTTAAATGGAAGGGCATATAAATATACACATGTTTCTCTCTGTGCTAAAAGTACATTGCCTTATGGTATTTTGTGGCATACTGGGTTTGTCATGCAGTCAGACTCACGATGTTTGAATTTTACAAGCTAAGAGCACGACGTGAACGTGTATAACACGCAATGGACCTCTGTACCATACTTCTGATTGGTCATCTTCAATTTTTTTTGATATAAAACCTCAGAATTATGTAGAAAACACTGGCCATCCATCCATCTGTGAAAGGTTGCAGCTCTGAAATACCATGGATTTCTGTTTAATTGACTTTATATTTGAAACCCCGGCCTGGAATTCTGGAGGTTGCAAGGATCCCGGAATGTAACATAGGCGACCTGGCAGACATGGTATTTGAGCTTCTTGGCCCCCAGGCTCTTCCAAAAGACGATCCAAGGGTTCACGTTGGGATTATCATCATTATTTACCAAAACAGACGCCGATTCAACGCTATCCCACACTCCTAACCCTATTATCTGCTTCCCGTCCAGAGACTCATAGAAGGAGCACGACAATATGCCCTTGAGCCGAACGAAGTAGGACTTGAGTATGGCCAGGCAGGAGTAGGACAACATATCCTGTATCTTCCAGCTTGCCGTGTTGATTCTTCTGAGGCTAACAATATCTCCCAGCGATATCTGAGCAAAGGGAACCCCTCTGCTTATTTCCCGTGAAGTCAGCCGGAACCAACCCGAGTCCACAATTTTTACAGCGCAGGTCATCCCCTTTGTGAACGCAGCTGCCTGATTATCACGCCAATTCGATTAGTGGCGGCCGATATTTTTTCTGATCTGATTTATTGGCATTAGTAAAAGGCAAAAAGTTAACCCCCAAAAGACGTACCTCTGGCAGATTCGGCGCAAGCCCGTCGCCACTGGATTCCCCTTTCCAGACTGCAAACACTGCGGCCTGTACACATAACGTACAATACAATTTAATAACATAATTTCTGATTAGAAAATACCAGTATAGATCTATCGTTGATTTATCTTAATCAAGGATGTACCTAACACTGAGAGATATAAAATCTCTTCATACGCAAACCTTTTAAGAACGCTGAGTGCTAAATGCTTACCCATGATTGCTCGAGGCTCTTCAGAATGGCGACGTCAATGTTGTTTCCTTTTTCTAGCAGAGCGGCCACTCTGGCCATGTGCGTGACCGCGTCATTAATGTCGCAGCCATGCTGAGGCTCGTATATTGCAAATGAAATCCACATTCTGCTTTGAGATTGGCTCTGCTGCGCCTGGTTACAGGAGGAAGGGGAGTTGATCATTTTGGTTTTTGGACGGGAGGGGATGATCTGTGGTTCGCAACCATGGGAGGGTGTCTGCTGCGTTAGCAACCATCATTGGCGCGACAAAAGGGACCATGCATCACATGGACGCATGATACCATCTCCGACCGCGGCCAATAGTTTGTATGTAGTGAAAACAGAGATCCGTCATTGGTCGTATAAATTCGAATTTTCTAACCCTAATCTGTAGGCAACACAGGAATCGAAAGAGGCCACGTTGATCATAATCATAAATAGTTAGAAATATAAGATTAAAAATGTTGCCGTGTAATACAATTTAAAGACCTTGAAATCAAATAACTTGTGATCATTGTTGATGAAGGTATATATGATAAAGTCGATATAACTAGTACGGAAATTTTAAAATTGAAAATAACAAATATATTTTATAATGGGAATAACGCGACCACTCTTCTTCATCTTGAGTGTTAGGGTTGAACGGTTGGTATTGAAAACACACAACTTATAATAGTGGTTGAAGAAATAACTTGTAATTATTGTTCATGAAGGTATATATGGTAGAGTAGGTATAACTAGTACGGAAATTTTAAAATTGAAAATAACAAATATATTTTATAATGGGAATAACGCGACCACTCTTATTCATCTTGAGTGTTACGGTGGAGCGGTTGGTATTGAAAACACAGAACCTATAATAATGGTTGAAGAATTATTTATGGAAAAGTAGATACAACTTGTTAGGGAATTTAAAATTGAAAATAATAAATTTATTTTAAAGTGGAATACGTATCTCACCCTTACTCAATCATTTTAAGTGTTAGGGCTGAGCAGTTGGTATTGACTATTTTAATGTAGTGTTTATACAAAGTGATTTTACACATTTGTTAAATGTGATTGTTGTTAAATGTGATTGTTCAAGTAGTTTGAAAGATGGGATAAAAGATAGTAGCATGTTTAAATTGTGTTGCAATGTATAATAAATTTTGAATAAATTTTTTCAATAACAAAATTTAAAGGTGTTAGAAAACAAATAATTTATCAATTTTTATTAATAAATTTGATAAATGTAATTATGATTAATTACATATGATAAGAATTGAAAATTGAAAATATTATGTATATTTTAAATGGGACAATTGAATTATTTTTACTCATTTATTACTGACAGTGTTAGGATTGATGGGTATTTGACTCCATTAATTAATTAGTAATGTAGGATTTAAACGAAGTTATTTTACATTCTACATTTTTAGAAAAATAATGTGATTGTTTAAATAGTTAGAAGCATAAAATACAAAATTATAGTTAAATCATGTTTTGTAATCTATAATAAAATTTAAATGGGTTGAAAACAAACAACTTGTATTAATTGTTATGAAATTAATATATTTATAATAGAGGAGATGTGATTGATAGGAAATTTAGAATTGAAAATATTGAATATATTTTAAATATAGAAAGGATATGAATTTTTTATTTGAAAGGTTAAAGTTTAATAATGAAATTTAAAAGAATTTGAAAACCAACAACCTATATAAATTGTTACGAAATTAATGTATTTATAATAAAAAAATTATGATTCAAAATATATTTAATATTTAAAATATTAAATATGTTTAAAATATAAAAAGAATATGATTTTTATTTTTATTTTGAATGGTTATATGTAATTTTTTTAAAGTATTATTTATCTAACATATAAATAAATCTCATATAAGAGTTTAATATTTTATCTAATAATGATTTTAAGAATATTTTTTTTTAAATTTATTATTACAATAAAATGTGACAGTTTCATTAAAGTTAATTAGTGCTAACTAGTTAAAAGACAATTTGTTTATTATTTGTCGGGAGGGAAAGACTCAAATAATTACTATTGTTTTAAAAAAATATATTTTCTTTTCTAATAAATTAATTAGGAATAATTAATTAATGAAAGGAAATCTTTGAAATATACATAAAGCTACTGGTGAAAATGTTTCCAAGAATTGGAGGTGGTTGGGGACAATTGGAAAAAAGTTACCTACTTCTCTGAGGATAAAAATGAATCCTAGAGGAGGAGTAGGGGTTCTGTGCTAGTAAGAGAAAAAAAGGGTTGAGGATTTTCAGAGCTGGTTGTGACTAGTGGAAAAACTCAAGGAAAACCTGAGAAAATCTAGACTTTTTGAAATTGATTGGATTGGCTATCCTGAGGTCATAGCAGAAAATTAGATCAACTGTTAACCCAGGTCATCCAGATTCTAGAGCTAGGGGGCAAGTAGAGGATGTAATCACCTCACTTGATGGTTGGGAGGACCACAACTTAAATCAGAATAATATAGATAAGTACAAAAAGTTAATTTGCAATCTTGTTATGAGTAAGAATTATTGATGTGTTTTCTATTACAGGTAGAATATCGAGTTACAGTAAAAGGAAAGAAATGTTGTATCTATAATTAAAGAAATGTTGTATCTGTAATTAACTGGTAAATCTATTTACGTGAAGGATAGGTACATTTGAATGAATATATAATGTTGTTTCTGTAATTACTTGGAAAATTTGTCTAAATGAAAATAAGGAGTATTTGAGATGCTTAGATAAATACATAAATGCATGTGTGCAGTAATATACTACAGAATTTCCGTGTAGTTACTTAAAACATGAAGAATATGAAACTCCAGATTAAAAGTTTACATTTCTTTAGTTAATATTTATACATAGATTGCAAAGTAATTTACAAAGGAACCTGTGAGTTATTGAATACCGGATAAATAGTTAAACTATTAGGTTATTAACCTCTTTACAAGTCTCTAAGTACTGTGATGAGAATAAAGCTAGAACTTGTGGTCTCGGGTGGAGGAAAAGCCCTACCCAAGATGCTCTGTTCAATTGCATATTTAGTATATACACAAACTTTCTTGAATGGTGGTCCGGTCACTGAGATTAGGGGAAATATAAAACAGAAATGATAAAGACCATTAACCAAAATACCTCTGTGATACGTAGTGGCAAGAAGTGCAAGAAATCATAAACCATAGCAGAAGTGGAAATTGAGTAAATATTTCATGCTTAGATTTATCATTTAGAAAAAATAGGTATATAGGATAAATCTGAAGAATTAATAAAAAAAATCTGTGAGAGGATATTTGACCAAATCTATTTTTATTACTCTAAATAAATTTGCACACTAGATTGCCAAAAAAGAAACAATAGTTTTTTCCTAGCACAATAAATACCGAAAGAGTAACCTCATTTAAGCGGAAAGCAATAAACTTCCTCAAAAAGACACTTGAGCGGAAAATATCAGTATACAGGAAAGGTATACATCATGCATAAGCAATATACTGATTAAACTTAGAGTTGTAGAAACTTCATTATAATATCTAAGAGTTATGAGTAACATTCTGATTGAAACCAGGCAAGAAATAGACATTTAAAAGAAAAAATTTAACCAAACTCTTACTCGACCGAGAACGAGGTTCTGATATAAATATTACAGGCTTTCGATACTATTTGGTTCCAAAATAAAGCAGTACCTACTGTATTCCAAGACCATCGGAGGTCATAAACTACAGAGCTCTACTATAGGGTTTAGGCCCTCAACCATCTTTAACATTATGCAAAGAAAAAAAAAACTTCCTATTGCTAAAGAAAAGATTCGACAGGAAACCAGAGTCAAAGAGTTATAGCTCTCGTAGACCAGAGTACCTGGAGAACAAAGAAGATGCGCTGTATCAGCCATGATTATAGAGTATGAGTTGTTCAGTTCCGATGAAAAGAAAAGTATGCCACGGAATTGGGGTTGATAACAAACCTGTAGAGGAAAGTAATAGGGCGTGGGGATCAAATGCTTATATTAAAACATATGATGAAAACTAATTAAATCATAAACCAACGAAAAAAAAGTGGTAAGAAAAGAATAATCATGAAGCAATTACCTGGTAGTAGGAAACTCCAAGCAGATAACCTGTGAAATCGGCAAGAGAGATAATGCTTTAGTAGTATATAAACAAAAACCTTTTAAACTCCTGTTATTACATCTGATTACAAGATTGCATAAAACCCTTGTTGAAATGAGTTTCGGGTCAAGTTTTGACCTACAGGTGCACGCTGAGAAAAGAAGTTCCTGATGGAGCCGGGAGTACCTCATGGCAGAAGGGAGATTGTGTTCAAGCAACAGAGGAGTAATTTCTAACCTTTTTGGAGGAGTAACTGTTAACTTTTCCACAAAGACTTTATCCATACATCAGAACCCTTGCAGAGGAAACAAACGAAAACTATCCATCACGCACGCCAAGCTTAATGAGAACCAGGACGGAGAACCCAAGAAAACTTAGGGTTAGTCAACTCCAGTTCATTCTCCCGCCAATGCAACATATCTATTCATTAACTTACAGATGAACAGCGAGGATCATGGGAGTACCCTTGTAAAGATCAAAGAATCCAAAATAAATCTGGTAGTTGTTGTAGTAAGTTAATGCCATGTACTGTGGTATTAAATTCCGAGTTGATTGCCAGCTAATAGAACTTCATATCAAATTGCCAAATGGAGATATACATAATGTATAGTTGTGAAAAACTATTAAGGATGGAACCAAACTTCATATGTTTAAACATAAAGACTCCATGTAGAAATTTATTATGATGCATATGACTATATAATAATAAAAAAAAGAAGTCACGATAATATGAGAAATATAGCATTTATATTTATGGGTCAACGACATCTTTAATATAGTTAAATGAGATTCATAATTGATATTGAATCATGGTTTTGAAAGAATGAGGAGGTAATATGATTTTTTTTTTACCGTGTAATTATTTTATAGTGGAATGTTACAAGTGGTATCAGAGCAGCATTACTACGTTAGGACCCTAAGGGTCTACTAACGATGAAGCTGTGTATGTGAATAATTCATAGAGAGAGAAAATGAGAAGAGGATTAACATCACAACCACAACAAGAAGCTGGGGAACCTTAAGCAGCACCAGTGATGAACCCAAAAATGTGGGTTCAGTTAAGTGTAGAGCAGCATCAAAAGAGCAGCCGGTTGCTAGAGGAACAACAACACCAAACCAGTTTCCTACTGAATACTGTGCAGCAATTGCAAGAGGAAACGGTACGAGTCCGGAAGGATAATGATCGATTACAACAAGATCGGGAGAAGATATTAAAGAGTTTATCAGACAAACAAAACCAAGAGATGGAACATCCAAGTGCTGATAGAGGAGGAGATGAACAAAAAATGAGAAATAACACCAGAGACAGAGTGGAAAGGAGTCCATCTCGGTGAAGCAAGAATAAGAATTACAATGAGGCAAAATCAGGCAATCTGTCCGACTAGCAGGAAATTAAGAAACAAAAAGTAGAATTGCAGGGAGAATTTCGTAAGATTAAACCACCAACGTTTGATGGTGAGGCTAAGGAGGTGGCAGAAGCATGGTTAACTAACATGAACAAGTACTTTCAGGTATATGAATATTATAGCAACCTGAAAGCCAGATTTTCTATATATGAGTTACGAGAAAAAACCACCCTATGGTGGGAAGAAGTGAAGAATGTACGTAGTATCGAAGAACAGGATGTCACCTGGGAATCGTTTCAGCAGTATTTTAAAGAAAAGTATTTGAGAGAGAGATTCTATGACAAAAAAGCTAAAGAATTTCATGATTTAAGACTGGGAAAAATTACCATGGATGATTATATTACTAAGTTCACTTCCCTGTTACGTTATGTTCCCTATCTTCAAGAGGAAAAGGCTAAAGTGCAGAGGTTCCTGAGTAGTTTACCAACTCATATGAAGGAACGAATAGAAATTGTGAATCCTCGGACCATGGATGAAGCCATTCGTAAAGCACGAATGTGTTATCAGCAGTCCAAGGCCAAGGGAGAAGTTGGTAAAAGCTGGAAGCCAAAGAAAGGTCAGAAAAGTAACTCTAATTTCAAAAATAATAAAAGTGGCAACTTTAAAGGTTCAGTGCGAAATTCCGTTTGTAAACAATTTTGTAGGAACTACCAAAGAACGAGATGGTCAACAGAAGAAAATCCTACGGAAGCAACTAGTAAGCCAGAAAAGGACAGAATACTAAACCTCCCCTATAGTGCTGGGGATGTGGGGAGGCACATTATTACAAAAACTGTCCACAACGAATTAGAAATGATACAGTGGCAAATCTGCAGGAAGCCTCTATAGTGGGTGATGTAGCGCGTAACATACCCCACATCAATGCAGCTTTGGAAGATCAGCAGGCTGATTATCAGCCCACAATGATTGAATTAGAAGGTAAATTACTAACTAAACCTGTTTCTATTTTGGTAGATCTTGGAGCAAGTTTAAGCTATGTTAGCCCCAAAATAGTGGAAACATGTAATTTAAAAGAACAGAAATTTAAGAATTCATGGTTAGTACAGCTAGGTACCGGAGCAAAATGAAAAGTAACTGCCAAGATTCTGAATTTTATTATGGAAATTGCAAAACATCAATTACAAGTAGATTTGAATATTCTACCATTGGGATCATACGATGTGTTATTAGGCATGGACTGGTTAGAGAAGCATTGTACTTTAGTAGATTGTAAAGAAAATATTATCTACTACAGAATGCAGGATGGCACAGGAAAAGAGATTCAAGGAGTTAAAAATCCATTGCAGATACGCCTAATCACAGCATCCCAAATGAGCAAGTGTATAAGAAATGGATGCCAGTTGTATGCAATTCAGGTAGGGTATGCAGATTCCTAGAAAAAATCACCCTTAATGGAAGATATACCAGTGGTGCAGGAATTTTTGGATGTTTTTCCAGAAAATATTCCTAGTTTACCACCAAGGAGGGATATTGATTTCACTATAGATTTATTGCTGGGAGCTTCCCCGATGTCAAGGGCCCCTTACAGGATGAGTGTGCCAAAACTAACTGAACTGAAAATGTAGTTAGAAGAACTACTAGATAAAGGTCACATTCGTCCAAGTGTGTCCCCGTGGGGAGCACCAGTTCTATTTGTTAAAAATAAAGACGGGACCATGTGAATGTGCATGGACTATAGACAGCTCAATAAGTTAACTGTAAAAAACAAGTATCCCCTGCCAAGAATTGATGATTTATTTGATCAATTAAAAGGGGATACGGTGTTTTCTAAAATAGATTTAAGATCCAGATATCATCAAATTTGAATCAAGGATGAAGACATTTGTAAGACAGTATTTCGCACCAGGTATGGACATTACGAATTCACGGTATTACCCTTTGCGCCGACGAATGCACCAGCAACCTTTATGAGGTTAATGCATGGAATCTTTCATCCTTTCTTGGATAATTTCGTACTTATCTTTATAGATGATATTCTAATATATTCTAAAAATATGGAAGAGCATAAGGAGCATTTGAGAATTGTCTTGGAAATGCTAGGAAAGCATCAACTTTACGCTAAGTACAGTGAATATGATTTCTTTAAAACATAAATTCAATATCTAGGCCATTTTATTTCGACTGAAGGAATAGCTCTTGATGCCAAAAAGATCAAAACCATTATGGAATGGCGAGTACCCCAGAATGTGGCAGATATTATATCTTTTATGGGATCAGCTGGTTATTATAGAAGATTTATTGAAGGATTTTCTAGAATTTCTTTTCCTATCACATCTCTACAAAGGAAAGGAAAGGAAAAATCTTCAAATGGAAAATAGAGTGTCAGAACAGCTTTGAAAAACTGAAACAAATCTTGACTACTGCACCTGTGTTGAGGGTAGCTGATCCTAATAAAGAATATGAGGTTTGTACTGATGCAAGTAAGGAAGGTGTTGGGACAGTCTTATCCCAGGAAGGCAAAGTGGTAGCATACGAATCAAGGAAATTGAAAGACCATGAACAAAGATATTCTGCATATGACTTGGAGCTTGCAACAGTGGTACATGCACTCCGGGTGTGGAGGCATTACTTGCTAGGCAAAAATTTTGTACTTAGAACGGACCATAGCAGCTTGACTAGTTACTTCAAGAAAACATATTTAAACTCCAAACATGCAAGATGGAATTCCTTTCTAAGTGAATTTGATATGGACATTCAACATGTAAAGGGAAAGGAAAATCGAGTAGCAGATGCCTTGAGTAGGAAGTTACATGGTATTTATCAGCTGTATTATAATCAGTTAGAAAACCAATTTTCGGAACAGTTAAGGGAGGAGGCACAGAAAGATCTAGAATACAAATTTCTATGGTGACAAATGGAAGAAAATATGAAGGAAGGTAGTACATCTGAGTACAAAAAGAACGAAGAGCAGATGCTGACCATCCGAGGGAAGATATATGTGCCTAACCATATCGCTCTGAAGGAGCTGATACTGAATGAATTCCATTGTAGCAATTATGCAGGACATCTGGGATACCAGAAAATGTGAACCGCAATAAGAAAGGTATATTTTTGGCCTGGTATGTGAACGAATATTCTTGAATATTTAAGCAAATTCTTAAAATGTAAACAGGTAAAGGTGGAGCACCAACATCCTGCGGGACTATTGCAGCCCATACCAATACCTGAATGGAAGTCGGAGGTTATCTCCTTAGATTTCATTACAGGCTTACCACGAACAAAAAGACAAAATGATTCAATCATGGAAGTGGTAGATAGATTGAGTAAATCTGCACATTTTATACCTGTACAGTCTACTTACAAGACAGTATAGATTGCTAGCATATTTATGAAGGAAATTTTGAGGTTGCATGGAATACCAAATACTATGATTTCAGATCTAGATGTCAAGTTCACATATGCATTTTGGAAAACTTTGTTTACCGGCGTGGGAACACAGATAAACTTCATCACAACTTATCATCCCCAGATTGACAGACAAACGAAATGGGTAAATCAAGTATTGGAATACATGCTAAGCATGTACATGATGCAACAAAAAACTAAATGGGAGGATGATATGCATCTTGTTGAATTTTCTTACAATAATGGGTATCAAGAATCCCTGAAGATGAGCCCCTTCGACGCATTATATGGGAGGCAATGTCGCACACCTATAAATTGGAACAGCCCTGAGACAAAATTAATGTTGGGACCTGAGATTCTTGCTGAAATGGAAAATGAAGTAAAAAGAATAAGACAAAGTTTGAAGGCTGCACAAGATCGGTAAAAGATGTATGCAGATAAGAAGAGGTCTTATCGGGAATTCGAGGTTGGAGACCACGTTTATGTGAGAATTAAACCCAAGAGGAGTACCTTAAGGTGGACCTCTTGTGCCAATTATCTCCCAAATTCTATGCACCTTTCCAAGTGTTGGACAGAGTAGGACCTGTAGCATATCGGCTAGCTTTACCCAGTCACATTCAAGTTCACAATGTGTTCCATGTGTCCTTGTTGAAGCGTTATGTGCATGATGAAAAACACATGATACATTGGCAAAATATTCAGGTAGGATAGGAATAAGAATCCTAACTTGAGTTATGAGCAAATTTGTTGTATATTGATTTGGAATATTGTTGTTTTCCAGGTAGAACCGGACGACGAGTTCGTGGTCGAGCCACAATGCATACTTGACCGAAGAGAAATTGTACTCTGCAAACGAGTAGTTGTCCAGGTTAAAGTGCAATGGAAGCACTTCAGACCAGATGAGGCTACTTGGGAGGATGATAAATTCATGCAGGAAGCTTACCCGGAGCTCTTTGTAGAACTAGAATGAAACACCGAGGATAGTGTTACTTCCATGGGGGGAAGTTGTGACAGCTTCATTAAAGTTAACTAGTGCTAACTAGTTAAAAGACAATTTTTTTATTATTTGTCAAGAAGGAAAGACTCAAATAATTACTGTTGTTTAAAAAAAAAACTATTTTCTTCTCTAATAAATTAATTAGGAATAATTAATTAATGAAAGGAAATATTTGAAATATACATAAAGCTACTGGTGAAAATGTTTCCAAGAATTGGAGGTGGTTGGGGACAGTTGGAAAACAGTTACCTACTTCTCTGAGGATAAAAATGAATACCAGAGGAGGAGTAGGGGTTCTGGGCTAGTAAGAAAAAAAAAGGGTTAAGGATTTCTAGAGCTGGTTGTCACTAGTGGAAAAACTCAAGGAAAACTTGAGAAAAACTAGAGTTTCTAAAATTGACTGGATTAGCTATCTTGAGGTCACAGCGGAAAGTGAGATCCACTGTTAACTGGGGTCATCCAGATTCTGGAGCTAAGGGGAAAGTAGAGGAAATAATCGCCTCACTTGATGGTTGGGAGGACCACAGCTTAAATCAGAATAATCTAGATAAGCACAAAAATTTAATTTTCATTCTTCTTATGAGTAAGAATTATTGTTGTGTTTTTTGTTATAGGTAGAATATCCAGTTATAGTAAAAGGAAAGAAATGTTGTATCTGTAATTAAATAAATTCTATATCTATAATTAACTGCTAAATCTGTTTATGTGAAGGATAGGTACATTTGAATGCATATATAATGTTGTTTCTGTAATTACTTGGAAAATCTGTCTAAATGAAAAGAAGGAGTATTTGAAATGCTTAGATAAATACATAAATGCATGTGTGTAGTAACATACTACAGAATTTCCATGTAGTTACTTAAAACATGAAGAATATGAAACTACAGATTAAAAGTTTACATTTCTTTAGTTAATATTTATGCATAGATTGCAAAGTAATTTACAAAGGAACTTGCTAGTTATTGAATACCAGATAAACAGTTAACCTATTAGTTTCTTAACCTCTTTACAAGTCTCTAAGTACCGTGATGAGAATAAAGCTAGAACTTGTGGTCTCGGGTGGAGGCAAAACCCTACCCAAGATGCTTTCTTCAATTGCATATTTAGTATATACACATACTTTCTTGAACGGTGGTCTAGTCACCGAGATTAGGGGAAATATAAAACAGAAACGATAAAGACCATTAACCAGAAGACCTTTGTGATACGTAATGGCAAGAAGTGAAAGAAATCATAAACCACAGCGGAAGTGGAAACTTAGTAAATCTTTTATGCCTAGATTTATCTTTTATTAAATCTGAAGAATTAATAAACAAAATCCGTGAGAGGATATTTGACCAAATCTGTTATTATTACTCTAAATAAATTTTTGCACGAGATTTCCACAAGAGAAATAGTAGTTTTTTCCTAGCACAATAAATACCAAAAGCGTAACCTCATTTAAGTGGAAAGCAATAAACTTCCTCAAAAAGAGACTTGAGCGGAAAATATCAGTATATGGGAAAGGTATACATCATGCATAAGGAACATACTCATTAAAATCAGAGTTATAGCAACTTCATTGTAATATCTAAGAGTTATGAGTAACATTCCAGTTGAAACCAGGCAAGAAATAGACATTTAAAATAAAAAATTTAACCAAACTCTTACTCGACCGAGAACGAGGTTCTGATATAAATATTACTGGCTTTCGATAATATTTAGTTCCAAAAAAAGCAGTAACTATTGTATTCCAAGACCATCAGAGGTCTTAAACTACAGAGCTCTACTATAGGGTTTACGCTCTCAACCATCTCTAACATTATGCAAAAAAAAAAAACTTCCTATTGCTAAAGAAAAGATTCAACAGGAAACCATAGTCGAAGAGCTGTAGCTCTCGTAGACGAGAGTACCTAGAGAACAAAGAAGATGGGCTGTATCAGCCATGATTGTAGAGTATGAGTGGTTCAGTTCCGGTGAAAAGAAAAGTATGCCATGGAATTGGGTTTGATAGAAAACCTGTAGAGGAGAGTGATAGGGCACGAGGGTCATATTCTTATATTAAAACATAAAATGAAAACTAATTAAATCGTAAACAAACGAAAAACAAGTGGTAAGAAAAGAATAACCATGAAGAAATTACCTGGTAGCAGGAAACTCCAAGCGGGTAACCTGCGAAATTGACCAGAGAGATAATGCTTTAGTAGTATATAAACAAAAACCTTTTAAACTCTTGTTATTACATCCGAGAGAAAGATTGCATAAAACCCTTGTTGAAATGAGTTTCGGGTCAGGTTCTCACCTGCTAGTGCGTGCCAAGAAGAGAAGTTCATGTTGGAGCCAGGAGCAACCTCATGGCAGAAGGGAGATTGTGTTCAAGCAGCAGAGGAATACTTTCCAACCTTTTTGGAGGAGTAACTGTTAACTCTTCCGCACACACTTTATCCATACATCAGAACCCTTGCGGAGGAAACAAATGAAAACTACCCATCAGGCAAGCCAAGCTTAATGAGAACCAGGACGGAGAACCCAAGAAAACTTAGGGTTAATCAACTCTAGTTCATTCTCCTGCCAATGCAACATATCTGTTGATTAACTTGTAGATGAACGGCGAGGATCATGGGAGTACCCTTGTAAAGAGCGAAGAATCCCAAATAAATTCGGCAGTTGTCGTAGTGAGTTAATGCCATGTACTATGGTATTAAATTCCGAGTTGATTGTCAGCTAACAAAACTTCATATCAAATTGTCAAATGGAGATATACATAATGTATAGTTGCGAAAAACTATTAAGGATGGAACCAAACTTCATATGTTCAAACATAAAGACTCTGTGTAGAAATTTATATGATGCCTATGACTATATAATAATAATAAAAAGAAGCCGCAGAGAAATATAGCATTTATATTTATGGGTCAACGACCTTTTTAATATAGTTAAATGAGATTTATAATCGATATTGAATCATGGTTTTGAAAGAATGAGGAGGTAATATGAATGTTTTTTTTTTTTTACAGTGTAATTATTTTATAGTGGAATGTTACAAAATATTTGAAAAAAATAAAAAAATTGTAATAATATAATAAGAATATGTATGTAAATATTATTTTATAAATAATTAATATCATAATTAGGTTTTGAAAAACTTATATAAAATTGGAGTACACTCCAGTAACTTTATAAATTCATATACCATTGGATTTAGCTCTACTAACATTATCAATTTATTAACTGTTATGAAATTAATATATTTATAATAAAGTAGATGTGATTTTTAGGAAATTTAAAATAAAAAATATTAAATATATTTTAAAATATAGAAAGGATAGGAATTTTTTATTTGAGAGGTTAAAGTTTTAATAATGAAATGTAAAAGAATTTGAAAACTAACTACTTATATAAATTGTTATGAGATTAATGTATTTATAATAAAGAAGATATGTTTAAAAAACATTTAAAATTGAAAATCTTAAATATATTTTAAAATATAAAAAGAATATAATTTTTTTTTTTAAAATTTTGAATGGTTATATGTAATTTTATTTTTAAGTATTATTTGTTTAACATATAAATAAATGTCGTATAAGAGTTTAATATTTTATCTAATAAGAATATTTATTTATTTATTTATTATTACAATAAATATTTGAAAAATAAATAAATATTATTTTAATAATTTTTTTGATGTAATAATATAATAAGAAGATGTATGTAAATATTGTTTTATAAATAACTTATATCATAATTAGGTTTTGAAAAATTTATAAAAGATTGGAGTACACTTCATTAACTTTATAAATTCATATACCATTGTAGTTATCTCCACTAACTTTATAAATTTATGCAAAATTAGAATATATGTAAGTAAATTTTCAACTTCTAAGTTTCCTCTTCTAGTTAGGTTTTTTCTTGCAATCCATGCTATATGTTGTTAAGTCAAAGCATGTAAACAAAAAGGAGTAATAGTAAACACTATTCAAAATCCCTTTTAGGAGTTTTAAATTATTCTCTCTTTCAAATTTCCAAATATGCACATTTTCATATGTATTTTTTAATACATTAACGTGGTGGATAGAAACTCTAGTTGCTACAAATTTCTAGGTGCAAATAGATACGAGGTCATACCTTACAAGAAATAAGAACCTTGTAATGTAACATTGGATATGGAAAATGTCTATGTATATTCATGCATGTATATTAATTCAAACGTAAATAGAAATGTGTATAGTGCATGTCATCGCATGTGTTGGAAAAGGCTATTTTCCATGTAGGTCTGGTCTAATTAGGTCAACCCTTACACCCTAACATCATGTCATGCAACATTTATGATAGGGTTCAAGGTTAGAGTCTTAAGATGACAATATTATTTGATGTAAAAAAATTTCATGTGAACTAATTTTACTAGCTCACAAGCATGCTCTAATGCTTGTACTCGTCCACTGTAATATTTTGTGCTTGATAAGATGGACACACATATTCAATTGTGTTCATGCATACTTCAATATTTATGTCCACTTGCCAACATCATATCTGCCAATTTTTAGTGTTACGTGTGCCATTAATTCCCATTAGTTTGAAAATTGTGATGGAAGCCTAATTAGTTTCATGGAGATATCGTAGCATGCCCACAACATAGAAGATAAGGAAAGAAATAAAGACAAAACCTAAAAACCTTAGGAAATTGAACCTTAATATTGTAAGTGGGATTTACTTTTATAGATACAATACATAACATAATTAGTAACAAGAAATTATGCATTCTCATTTTATCTCATATTATTTCACACAAATCAATGAAACAAGATTTTATAGCTTATTTTGAAGTAGAAGAAAAAAACTTGTGTCTTCTCTCACGTAGCAATTATTGCATTAAGATCAGTAGCTTCGGTATTACATACCATGGATTTGAATATAAATCACGTATAAGATGCAAAGGATAATGCATAAATTCTCCCCTCTATTAATATAAAAACCCTTAATGTATGACAACACCTTACAACTAATCCTTTTATGTAAGGAATACACTCCTATTCATGTGCCTCTTTAGTGGGAAACCTCCTAATGACCTAAAATCCAAATACAATTATCTTCCACACTCTCATAAGGAATAATTTATCATTGTTTATATTTATCAAAATAAACCCAATTATAAAAACTCCTAAGTACCTAGTTGACCTTCTTTAATAAGGCTCCATTAAATCTACTCAATGTTAAATACCACGGTGAAAACCTTATTTAATATTGTAGTTGTCCTAGTCCACACTACATTGAATTACCTCCAATATTATTACTTTGCTATGGGTCCCTCATATAGAGTCTCAACATTAAAAGACACTTGAAACCTGGTCAATATTTATTCCATGGTAATGCACAGGCAACATACGATTACTGCTAAGAGATGAAAAATGCATTGTAAACTTTTTAAGACCTTAGCAAGACCAACTACACTTAATCTTTAGATTTATTCCAACTTTAAAGATAATTTCAACTTAATCTCTTTTTAAAAACCTCTTTTTTTCTTTATTAAATTAAAAATAATTTCAAAATATAATTTCAATTTGATATCTTTTAAAACTCTTTGTTTTATCTTCACTAAATATCATTAAATTATATAATTTCATTATTTAATAAAAAAAAAAATTATAAAATTTTAACAATTCCCATTTCATAATTAAAGAAAAATCCAATACCTCCCAACCATAAATAAATAAAAAGAACTTGGCCTCACTTTAACTCATTCTCATGTACCTAAACATACATATTAAAGGAATATTTCCAAGAAATATACTTGGTTTCAAAGTTGATTAAGAATGGACATACATATTGCTTAGTGTTTGTAGGGAATGGATTTACACGTTAGCTGAACGATCATGTTTGTTAGGTTCGGTGAGATAATGACTCGAAATTTAAGAAATAATGTTATAAAATCGTTTTCGGTATTTGTCCTAACCAAAAAAATAAACCTCCTTGACTTTACGAGTCAATCACATGTAAAAATGTAAACATCATATGAAAATGGCATGAAAAAACTGGTGCAAGGACTATCCATGAGACAATAATGATTATGATACTCGTCTTTAATGTTTGGCTTCAATTGATTAAATTGATGAAAACCTTGCAATAAAGTACATTACTATTTAACGTGAGGAATGAAGGGACCTCGATAAAATACTTTCATTTTTTCAATTAAAAATAATAAGAATAATTGATGAAGAGATTTTATCAAGTTTAAGGTCTTATAATTTCGATTATCACTTAGGATTTAGTATTTTAATTATATAATTGTGAAGTCAGAATTATTTATTATTATATGATTTATTTTAAATATAGAAATAATTCATGAAGAGATTTTATGAAGTTTAAATTATCACTTGAGTTTTATTATTTTGATTATATAATTGTTTAATTATATAATTGTGAAGTGAGAACTATTTATTATTATACGATTTATTAAAAAAATAGGAATAATCCATGAAGAGATTTTATGAAGTTGAACATCTTAGAACTACAATTATCACTTCGCTTTTAGTATTTTAATTATATAATTGTGAGCTTGGAAATATTTATTATTATATGATTTATTAAGATGGTTATTTATAGTTTGTTATTTTAACATGTGAGTTAAAATTTTATGTAAAAATATTATTTAGTGCATGATCTAATTTAGGAGTAGTAATTTGGTTATAAATGTTAATCTATTGTTATTTGAAATTTAAGAATATTGAAGTATATTTATGATAATATATTATTAAAGTAATTAAATATTTTTTTAGTAAGAAATGTATAATTGAGTGATATATATGATATGATTTTCTTTAGAATTATAAATAATTTGTTTTTTCTTTTTTAATTTAGGAGTATCTTTCTATTTTCTATTTATAAAAAAAGAAGTAAGTTGAATCAGATCAAAACTTGATGGCCTCAACCTGCCCGAAGGAAACTAGGTTTGTTGGCCATCTTAAAGAGTTAAATGCCATCCAGTATTGGAAAATTTTCATCCTTCTAATAACCACTATGTCCATTCTATTATTCCTAACAATGTCTAACTGTAAACAATAAATGTTATACGAAAAATACATAAGAATACTAAGCAAATATTTACTTAGTCATCTAAGGATTCAGCAGGTGCCGGGTATTTAATAGTGGAGCCTGATATATCTACTTGATGCATTGTTTGCAATTGACGCTCAATTCTTCCAAGACGAGATGTAGCATGATGCTGTGAAACACAGATCTCTTGAATCTCTTTTTTGATTTCTTGCAGAACAGAAACCACTTGTGGATATCCTCCCATTTCCTATAAGCTCATGACAACCTTGGCCGACACATTTGAGTGTCCAATAAGTGTGAATGGATTGATGAAAAGGGGACAGTCTCCCTCTTGTATTCCCAGGGTCCTTGATAAAGTCCATGGCTTCCTCCTATATATTTATCTCCTCTTCTTTGTTGTTACAGTCTCTCTCCCAACATTGAATAAGATTGCGTACTTGTAGAGGATTACCTGTAGAGTAAACATCAAAGAGGTTTTCCACAAGCTCTTTTTTTTATTTTCTTCCTCGCTTGCTGGACCCTGCAGTGGGATTTAGAAGTTTCTTTTTCCCTTTTTCCTTGACCTAGTGCTTGGCAGGTTGTCCTTTTACCATGTTTGTATTCCAAAGTACAAACACCTCACTGTTCTGTTGCAGTTCCTCAGATAGTGACTCGAAAACACATGTTTTTAATTTAAAGAGGCATGTATATGGTAAGAAAAAGTAGATAATTTTTTGCATGCAATAGTAATTAGGGCCCACAACTGCCTTCGTTACCAAGTAATAGAGAGCGCTGTTATTCCTGCTGACGGTGGTAGAACTATATAATTTAAGCTTAGGTAGAAAGAGGGAAAAATTTGGACGATGCAAATCTCGGACCCAGAACCCATGAGGACGGGGATGAATTCTTATAGAATAGAGGCTCCTATAGCCCACCCAACTAATTCTAAGACCAAAGTCATGGTTATTTTCTGTATGATGAGACCTTAGGACAAATAATTAAACCCGCACACCCTACAGAGAGCATGTACCTTGAACAAAGAAATTAGGGTGAACGGAATCAGGGAAAAAACCACAACAAATGCTATTAATAGGGTGGGATTGCATGGCCATGCATGCTATCTCATAGGCCCGAGACGCAGAATCCTACATTCCTTCATTACAAACCACAAATGGGGCGCGGCCAAGGTATAAGCCAACATGATAGGGAGTTCGAAAGCAGGGATTGACAGCAGGGGCCACGAAGAGCAAAGTCACTAGAACATCAAACAATTTTCTTAAGCAGAAGGATATAAGAATGGAAAACCGTAAAGACCCTTGATGTATCACCATGCAAGCAAAGAAACTAGACTGTAAACTATAACATAAACCATAATTCAACATACACCCACAATGATGAGCTGCATGCAAACCCATTAAGTTTAATTATCCTCCATAAAAAATAAAACAGTGAATAGGAGCAGACGAATTGAGCAATAGATATATGTCAACCCTGAAAATTACTGTATTACCAACCAAATGACTGACCTCTGTATTAATTTTAAGAAGATTCATCATGTACTAGGTAACCAGCAGGAGTCGCAAACCTTCAGCTTTCTTCCACATTGTTCCTTCTTCCAAATTTCGCCCGAGAACAGTGATCCCCTTCCGTTCCATGGCTTGCATTAACCCCTTGTGACGTCAACGTTGTTTCCCAAGCTGCTCTGACAATAGTCAAATTCTAGTGTTGTCGTCTGCAGGCATAATGAATCGACGTGTGAACGTACCTCCTACCGACCGGCTGCCAACCTTAAGCTTGAGTGATCGTGTGGTGCACGCCACCATGTGACACCACATGTCTCCCATCAACCTCTGCGTGGCACCCCCATCGGGAGAGAATTATAAATATCTTTTGTGTTGACATGCGTTTTCTAATTCACGTTGGAAGATATGTTGTAATGCTTTATTCTGTTTGATTTTAAGCTTTTGTAATTCATTTTATTTTTTAGAATGTTTTCTGAATTGATCACATAATCACTCTTTTTTGGTGACGTTTCAAACCAACTACTTTTATATTAGATGTTATGACTTATTGAAATCACATAAGAGAAAAAATTAAAATAAAATAAAATTTAAAATAAATAATAATTATAACTAGTAATAAAACAATTTGAGTTGGTCAAATCACATAAAAATGAAATAAAATACAAAAAATAGTAATTACAATTATAATTAATAATTAAATCAGTTTAAGATCTATCTCCATTTTAAATGTGGGTAGTCTAACTTATAGAATAATATTATTGGTTAATTTTAGTTAAAATACGGTAAATATTTTTAAAAAGTTGAATTTAAATTGTTTAGTTGACCAAGGAATTTTTACGAAGTTTAAGATTTTACTATTAAAATTTCCACTTGAGGTTTAGTATTTAACTTATATAGTTGTGAAGTCACAATTGTTTATTATTATATAATTTATTAAGACTATTACTTATACTTAATTATTTTAACATGTGAGTTGAAATTTTATGTAAATATATTATTTAGTGTATAATTTAATTTAACCCTAAATAGTGTAATTTGGTTATAAATGTTATTCTATTTTTATTTGAAGTCTAAAAATATATAATTATTACTAAAAATATATAATTATTTTTATGAAAGTATATTAGTAATGTAATTAAATATTTTTTTAGTAATAATTATATAATTGGGGATAAATATTATATCATTTTGTTTAAAATTATAAAGAATTATTATGTTGAGAGGTGCTCTAGTCTAGTATGGAAGATATGTTGTAATGTCCTATCTGGTTCTCTTAAATATTAAGACTTAGTAAAATTATATCAAAGAAAAAATTAAAATAAATAAAATTTAAAATAAATAATAATTATAATAAGTAATAAATTTTTTTGACATGATCAATTTACATAAAAATAAAATAAAATACAAAAACAAATAATTCTAATTATATTATAACTATAATTAACAATTAAATAAGCTTGAGATCCATCTTAATTTTGAATCTACATAGTCTAACATATAGACAAATTGGTTTTTTTCATGGCATTTTTTTAGTTAATTTTAACCAAATTTGGGGAGAGACTTTAAAAAACTCGAGTTTAACTTGTTTAATTTATAGAATTCTAGCACCAGATTTTAGAGCGCTAAACCCATTTATGCATTCAAAAGAGTATTTTAAACAACAAAACATCACAAACTTCCTTGAAATTGTACCACAGAATTCAGGTGCAAAGAGATGTTTCTTCTATAAGTTAGTGAAAAAGGATATTTCTTCTATAAACTAATCTATGCCATTCTGATTCTACTAAGAGTATATACATATCAAATATCTTGATGTGAAAACCAATTTTAGAGTGAAAAGAGATTTGATCCCCCATAAGGTAGAACTTGAATTAAGATGGATCTAGGATGATATAATTGAGGAATACATATTACATGATTTTGTTTAAAACTACAAAATTGGATTATTAATCATCATATATCTATTTTAAAGAAGAATATATCAATATTGAGAAGGATTCAATTTCTTAAAATGTAAATTTCGTTATCATTCAATTTTTCTATTAAATTATCAACAAAATTCAACTTAAGAAATTTGATTTCTCTCAGTTTGATAAATCTAGACATATTTACACTAGTTTACTTTTTTTCTTTTATGTGCATATGTAAATATATACATAGCTTTTTTTTGGTTATGTAACATCACTTAACAACATATCCCATTCGGAAGATGTAGCGAAACTTGCTACTATCCCCAAACTATGTTGTATAGAACTTAGCTACTGAGTTTTAAGGAAAAAAAACATAACTGAATCACATACCATACATTAGTCTCTTTATTACAAGGTTTTAAATATATAATTACATAATTTTGAGTTCAAAATCAGGTAATTATGTTCACAAACCATATGTTAAAGTGATAATTATATATTTTCAAGAAGAAATGGGCCAATTAAGAAATTAATTCATAAATCATAGTAAAATCACATGATGTTATCCCAATTATAATAATTAAATGGTTTCAAGACATACCGAAGAAATTGTTCCACATTTTAAAGGATCTTAATTAATTTTACGAAAATCCACATGATACCATCCTAATCATATAATACTTTTAGACATATTACCAATTTTTAAATAGAAACTAGCCTAGATCCATTTTAAATATGGATCTACCAAGCGCCTAGAGGGATCAAATCTCTTTACAATATAAAATAGGTTTTCATCTCAAGATATTTGATTCCGCTCTGTGCTTTGTAGATACAAAGTTAAGATGCATCAAGGTTGGTGTGATTTCCCCTTCCAATGAATACCATGGGTCGATACCAGGGGTCATTTTTATCTTTATTTTTATTTTATTTTTATAGGGCTATTTTTATTATTTTATTGTATTTTGAAAAAGTTAAAATGTTTACATTACATTACATTAATGCTTTTAATTATTTTTATTTTTATTTTTATGTAATTTGACTTAGTCAAAATGTTAACCATTACATTACAAAATGTTGTAAATATGTTGTCCTTGATGGAAACCTACTTGATGCAGTTGTCCTTGATGGAAACCTGCTTGATGAGTTGCCTTTTGATAAGCAACCTATTTCTTAAATATGTAAAAATGATTTACCTACAGGTTAGTTCAAAAGTGACAGAGAAAGGAAATCAAGTAAGGATAAGGGAAATGATAAATATAATATGTCACAATGTATATGCAGGTTTGGTGAAGGCAACCCACGTACATACATACATTGGTATACTGACAACCTGTGTATAAATCCAGAATTAGTATATACAGATTTTTTCTGAAGAAAATTCGTGTATACACGTGGGTACGAAAAAGCCAAGTTGCGTATGTCTTTTGCACTCTACAATTATGATACCAGGGGGCATTACCATGGTATTAGCCCACAGTATTGAGTGTTGTGTCATCTATTTGTTTCTGTCCAAGAATACCATCTACTCTTCTATGGTTTTGGTTCATGGTATTGATAAAGGATAAGACTATATAAGGAGATGAAAGTCATAGTGCAAAGGTGTGCATGAGTAAGGGTTTGAACTGAATACTTCTCTCTGAAGTATATCTGCATGGAATGGGATACAATTTATTGATAGATCTGAAGTAATAATGCACCTATGAATACAATGATGGATCATGATCCCTAGATCTGAAATGATTATGTATTTTCTAGATTTGTTTATGAAATGTTTAGATCTATGATCTAGCGAATGTTTGCTAAATATAAGGGTAATATACGAGCCGATTATTTATTATGAAGTGTTTCATAGTCCTAAAATAGTTGCAGATCTATACGCAGGCTTGTCTTTGTAAAATCACCTATATATGTAGGTTCAATTAAGCAAAAGTACGTATGGGATCTAGGGTTTTGCTGAAGTATGCCAAAGGATATTTCTAAATTGTTTCGGTGTATTACTATTGTTTGTTAATGATGTCTTCATACAGATCTGGGTTGTTTGAATATTTATTATGCTACTTCATGAATCTAAATAAATATTAGTGGTTGGTTGGTTGATTGATGATTTTGTGAATGAATTGATATGGTTATGACTTTCAGTTTGATGTATGTTCTTTGAGCTTAAATGTGTGGAGTGGGTCCAGTTTGAAAATCTAATGAAAAGAGGCCTACAAGTTGTGTTGTGTTGAAGTTGTTGGATCTTGTGTGAAATTCGATGAAACGTTGTCCGCGGTGGTGATGAGGGTCGAAGCCTTTAGTGAGGGGGTAATAGCTCCCTTCTAGTGGTTGCTGGTAAGCAAGATCAAGGGGTAGTAGCTCCCTTCTAGGAGTGGTTGGTAAACAAGAAGCAAGGGGTCATAACTCCCCTCCAGTGGTAGCTCATAAATGAGATCAAGGCGTTGGAGCTCCCTTCTATTAGAAGCTGGAGAACGACAGAAGATTCCAACCTTATTCAAGTGGGAGCCTGCGTGCTGGTATGAGTCTGCACTAGTACAAGATTGTAAGTAGTTTTATATATAATAAATATTGAAGACAGAGGCGACATTAGCGGTGGTTTTCTCCCGACTTGGGTTTCCACCTTAAATCCTGGTGTTCATGAATTTTTCTTATGTGTGTTGATTTATTTTGTTCTTACTGCACATGCTTACCGCTTACTAAATATCAGATGAATGAATGATGCACTGATCTAAGTAAAAAATTATCTACATAATAAGATCTCTGGACATACACAAGTTTATTTAAAGATAGCTACATGTATACACTAGTTGGGTTCATTAAAGCCACATATAGAAATAAGTAAAGAAAAAGTAAAATTTTACAATGACTTATAAATACAGATTCACACCCCCCTCCCCCTCTCAGTATTTTTCCCAAAAATTGGTATAAGAGCAGGTCCTTAAGAAGAAACTTGATTTCTTGAAGAAGATCCATCACAATGGGAAGTCATGAAGGAGTATTTTCTATCAAGCCACCAGTATTCAACGGAACTAATCTATTATTCTGGAAGATATGAACAAGAGCTTATTTTCAAAGTCTTGCATCAGACATATGGGGAGTTGTGGAAGGAGGTTACCAATATCCAACAAGTGTTCCTACAGATGCAACAGAAAGGAAAAGATATGAAATCAATAAAAAAATTCTCAATGCTTTATTAGGGAGTTTGTCAGAAACAAATTTTTTTTAAGTGATGCATCCAAATTCAGCAAAGGAAATATGGGACAAGATCATTGAGAGCTATGAAAGTGATGTAAAGGTAAAATGTGCCAAACTTCAAACTCTTAGAATGCAATATAAAAATTTCAAAATGCACAATGATAAAAGTATTGCAAGTTTATTTCTAAGATTAGACGATATTGCAAATTCTATGAGCAATATGGGTGAAGATACATAAGACTCAACTTTAGTAGAAAATATATTGAGATCTCTAACTCCAAAGTTCGAGTCAAAAGTGTTGCCTATTGAAGAAAAGTAGGATCTGCAAACTCTTATTTCTATTCAAGTACATGGTATCCTGACTACTTTTGAAATAAGAAGAGGAGGTCCCTCACAAGTCAGAGAAGCTACTTTTAAGGCCTGTGAAAAAGTTAAATAAAAGGAAGTTATCAAGGAATCAAGTTATATATCAAAAGAAGAAGAAGAAAATTTTGTGAGAAGACTTCAACTAGGTACTGGAAGATTTAGAGATAAGCTTCCCTTCAAGTGTTTTTCTTGTGGTAGAGTTGGTCATTATGCTGCTAAATGTCTTGATAAAGGAAATCATGGTAAGGGGAAATAGTTTGAAAAAGGAAGGAGTTATTATACAAATGAAGATAATGAAGGATTTTCAAATGAAGAAGAAGATTTTGATCAAGATATGCAACTACTCATGGCGTGTACTATGGATGATGAAATTCCTTAAAATAAAGGGATCTGGTTATTGGATAATTGCATAGATCAACAAAGAAGGGATGCTTTCATGGATGTTGTTTCTATTGTAACTCATTTGGGCATAAGGCCAGTGATTGCAGGTTAAGTATGTTGAACATATCTAAGAAATTGGAGAAGTTCCAGCACATAATAAGAAACTACGAGCAAAGGTGGAAGAATAATAAGCACCAGTAAAAAATGTAGGGAATATTGACCCTAATACAGTCATATGTTTCTAAGTTTTACTTCTCATAATGTCTGCAGGAGTGATGTGAGATACATTATAGGAATCAGTAATGTATCATCACAGGGGGAGAAATATATGGTGATTCCCATGGTTGGTTTGGTAATTCTGGTTGTATTTATTTCTAATAGTGCATCTGATGTGACAACAGAAGACAGGTACATAATGTATAAGTCTAGGGGTAGATGGAGATGTGAAATTTCCAGTATTTCACTTTATGTACGTGGGTTGTATGAAATAAATCCGCGTATACACGCGAGTTCCATTGGATACAGTTTTTCTATGATAAGAAAAATGTGAGACAAACTCAAGAACAGTCTTCTGATATGCTGCTGTCAGTTACAAATTTCTTGATCTGATGGTTATAACTGCTGATATGATATAAAGTTTTGATTATCTACTTGATTAAGTTTCTTTGATGAATTGGTTGGTGAAGGTGTTCAGGATGCTCATGCTTAGTGGGAGCATTAGCCTTGCTATGAATAATGCATTGTTGGAATTATGGTGGTTTTGAAATATGATCTCTCTCTCTTGAGGTATTCTGGTCTTGGTTATACAAAGTCATATATGTTATTTGATGAAAAGGTCATGTTGAGACCTATGATGTCAAATTGTTATATTTAATCATGTAAGGACTTGTTCAAATTTGTAAACCAATTTGGTTGGGTATTTGAGTAAAATTTGTAAACCCACTTGGTTGGGTAGTTGAACCAAATATGTAATTCCACTTGGTTGGATCCTTGATGTAAGTCTTAGTCCTTCATGATATGAATGGTCATACTCAGTTGAGTTATAGAGTAATGTACTTCATTGAAAAGTCTATCTGAAGATTCAGCATGAACTCAAGGGGAGCATAGTAAATTCAATGCACATCATATCTATAGAGGTCTTCTTTATACAAGGGAACATAAACCTTGTTTTGTTATTGATACACCCTTTTCCCTTGATGTGAAAGGGGGAGAGTATCTTGGAGTTTGAATAATGTTTATGATTAATGTATCTATCTGTTGCGGTGATCAAACACCATCATGGTTGCCATCAAGTAAAAAGGGGGATATTGTTGGAAATATGATGCAATATGTTGTCCTTGATGGAAACCTACTTGATGAAGTTATCCTTGATGGAAAACTACTTGATGAGTTTCCTTTTGATAAGAAACCTATTTGTTAAATATGTAAAAATTATGTATCTACAGGTCATTTTAGAACTGACAGAGAAAGGAAATCCAGTTAGGGTTAGAGAAATATTAAATATAATATGTCACAATGTATACATAGGTTTGATGAAGGCAACCCACGTACATAGGTGTTGGTCGCTTTAATTGTTTTAGCAATTCAAGCTCCACATAAATTGTCAACCCGAGAAGGTCTGTTTATTCCAAAGACAATCACGCACTGGATATGATCAATTCCAAAATCAAAAATAATGTTGTAGTAAAAGTCACACAATTATTAATCATACAAATCTAATTATTCACACCCTATTTTAACAAAGCTGAAGTCTATTTATGTTATAGTAGAAGCAATTCCTCTATTGCAGTTCTTTTAAGAATCCTAATGAAAGGAAATTACTCTGCAGGAAAGGAAACCAATCAACCATAACAGGGAACAGGACCCTATTCCTTCAAATAGGAACTTCAGCACCTGCTTCCTGACACTAATCACACTGTAGAAAAGATAAATTCAAGAAAACAGGACCCTATTCCCATGAACAGGAACCTTCAGCACCTGTCTCCTGTTTCTAATCACACTGCAGGAAAAAGAAAGTCAATCAATGGGAACATGACCCTATTCCTTTGCACAGGAATCTTCAGCACCTATTTCCCAACATCAATCATACATTCAAATAGATAACAGAAAAAGATCTCTTGTCTCTTTTAAGAATGAATGTACCAAACTCATGCAGCGTTTAAAGGAAACAGAATGCTTAATGAACTACAGAACTATGCAACTGATGTTTCAGCAAACAGAATTAAATTAAGGTGCGAATATCATAAAGAAACTCAACAAACTACAGGAACAGTCGGGTGAATCTTGTGATGAAGGCGGGCCCTTTCCTTCTCACAAGATTCCCCAGGGAAAGAGTTAAATTGGAGCGCTCAAAAGAAACCTTTATTCATCTGTCAAAAAGGAATGATACATTACAATGGAGTCTAGCTCCTTTCTGCTCAAAACAATGTTTCTCCTGTAGTTTCTAACTCCCCTTCTAATGATGATGTCTCCTCTTTTTAAAGAGGAGACATCTATTACAGTTACATCAGAGCAAATCTATCTTTATCCAAATCTATTCTTCTTTCTTAAAACAGGGCCCTTCTATTCTTCCATAGAAAGATATTGTTACAACAGATACAGAAAAAGTACTGGCTTCAGAATAATCCGTGTAACCACTTCCTTGCTTGTCTTCATCTTGTTGCCATTGTTCCCAAAATACTCTTCCAGAATCGCAAATTACGAGTAATGACGGAATTTGCATGCCCGCTAACTGTTTCAGCAATGGATTCAATTGTTTCAACAACGGCCGATTATTTCAGCACAACACATAAATTATCTGCGATCTTTTAGACTTGTGTTAGCAACAATCTACCCTCGATTAATGATGAAATATAAGAGTAATATGGAATTATATGTAAACAGATTAAATATATAGTAAAGAGGAGGATTTCATATACCTTTGGATAAAGTGAATGAAAATGATGATGGAACGCTTTTTAAATATAGTTATAAAGGGTAAAGTGGTGTCAAAATGTATGGTAAAAATGGTACATTGTGAGGTCCTAACATCCCCCCCAGCTGAAAGGGTTGCATGTCCTCAGGCAACTCCTAGTCTGAGTCAGAGTCTGAGTACTGACTCTGTGCATGCAAGTTGCTCAAGCAGTAACTAGAGAAGGTGGCTTCTGTCGAAGCTCGGAATCCTCGATTGTTTTGCAATTTCTGCCATGCTACTGCCTCGTCCCTGTTAGCCAATTGGTAGTGAGACTGGTATTTTTCTGTCGGCATCCATAGGATTGGAAAGTGAAAATGATAACCAATCCAGTTCTCTCCACAATGCCGAATGCATCTGATGTAGTTTGGTACCCTGGATAGTGCAGCTTGAAGATTATCAGGGCTAAAAGGGTGATACTCTTGTCTTTCCTTACATGATTGTTGCCAGAACATGGTGTTGGCCTTCAAGGCAGCAGTTTCCTTAACTCTGATTAACTGATGACACTTTAGAAGTGTTGAGGCTTGCAGTTGTTGTAT
This sequence comes from Pinus albicaulis, assembly GCA_034641835.2. Taxonomy (NCBI): domain Eukaryota; kingdom Viridiplantae; phylum Streptophyta; class Pinopsida; order Pinales; family Pinaceae; genus Pinus; species Pinus albicaulis. The sequence goes on along the minus strand of CM076584.1, from coordinate 942,549,887 downwards.
GTAGCGGCGCATTCCTGGCTTCTGCAAAAATCGGTGATATTCTGCTACAAAAATGGCCGGATTTGAAGGTTCCGGTCTAATCCAAAGGAGGCGATTCTCCTCATTATGCCTACTTGCAATAAAAGCAGTTTTCCATGTGATTTGATTGGCAAGAAATGAAACAAATGCCCTAATTTGTACATCACCAACAATGGGAGTAAGGTTGACCTGTCTATTTTCAGGCATAGCCTCATTATGAAGATAAAGTTCACATAACAAATGTTGGTCACTAGCAGGGGCCTCAGCAAATGTTTTAACAAATTGTTCCGCTGTGAGCAATTCATGAGGTCTCCCATCCTTAATTGCCTTCAATTGAAAATAAACAAGACGTTCAGAGAGGAAGAGAGAATAATTCAAGGAGGGTTTCCGGGTGGCCAACAATTTTTGCACTAATGAAAACATCAAAACCAACTTTTCCTTTAATTCCTTGACTTCTTTCTTAGAATCCTTGAGCTGTTGCAGTGTTTGTTCCCAAATATCCCAGTTGGCATACATGTGATTCTGCCAGGCCAACTTATGCTGCTGCAATATTTTATCTTGATCCACAGCATATTGTTTCTTCCAGTTATTCATAAGTTCTAATTGTTTCCATGGCAGGGTCTGTGTCCCGGCATTATAAGTAGTGGGTTGGGGCATTGTCTGAGTGGCTGAGCTAACTAGTACAGGGCGGGATATTTGTGGTTTAGTTTCTTCTTCTAGACTTTTTGAGGGCCCTACTCGTTCTTGTGTAGCAGTAGGGCGTTCTTCTTTAATTGCAGCTGATGTAGATGCCTCAGGTACCTGAATTTTGACTATTTTGTATCCTGCCTGTTGGTAAATGTTACCACACTCATGGCACATGTATTCTCTGCATGGATCCTTCTTTTGTGCTGATGTTGTGTGTGCCAACATGTAGAGATTTAATTCTCTATCAAAGGCTTCTCTTGCCATTATCAATTCTTTCTTATAGGCCTCTAGTTCTGACTTCAAAAACTCATTTTCCTCCAATAAAGATGCCATAGTGGGTGAACCCTGTGTGCTGGTTGATTCTGCTGGAGTTGTCTGCTGATCCATAGTTATAGTTGGTTCTTGTGTTGCAGCTACAGCTGGTTTCCTTGTATTATCATGCTTGGTGTATGATTTTTGTACCTCAGTAGCTGGTTCTTGTGTTTCAGCTTCTGGGTAAGTAACTGGTTCTTGTGGAGCAGTTACTGTTTGAGTAGTAAACGATGTCATCTTACCCCGGGCATCTGGTTCTTGTGGAGCAGTGCCGCAGGACGAGACGGGTAATGGTTGGGGAATTTGGAATGGTGATGAGGATTGAAGTTTTAACAGGATAGTCGCAGGGTCAGGGGAAATGGGAGTGACTTCAGTTTCAACAGTCATTTTCATTTTCCTCCTAGGTAGGAAAGCAGAAAAGTCAATGACTTTCCTTTTCTTTGTAGGAGAAGATTATTTTCTAGGGGAAGGGCTTTCGGAAGAGGTGACGGCTTGGGATGTGGCCCTTGTTTGTCGTTTTGAGACAGAGACTGTTGGGGTTCGTCTCTTCCTTTTATGAGTAGGGGGAGATGGGGGTGTTTGAGAGTCATCGCTAGAGATATGAACAGTGGGAAGGGGTGACTCTACTAAGTGGGATGAACTTGGGGGTAGGTCAACTGGTTCTGAGGATGGAATCAATGGGGGGTCAGGGATATCGTCCAGTTGCCTTTCATAAGAACTCTCAGGAGTTTCTTGGGAACTTTCGGCTTGTTGGGGAATTTCGGCTTGCTGGGGAATTTCGGCTTGCTGGGGAATTTCGGCTTGCTGGAGAATGAGGAGTGGATTATTCAGAGGGGGATTTTGCTGAGCAAAACCCCTCTGAATTAATAATTGACATAAGTGATGATGGGTAAGGGATAATAATGGGAATTTTACCCGTCTACAGTAATATGACATGTTTTTAATACATCCAAGCAGATAATAAGGAATATTAACTAATCGACCATGCCACAAATGATTCATTAAAACGAAGTCGTGTTGATAAACTACCTGGTAACGCCCCTCGCATGTCAAATAGTGCTTGATGAATTCAGCTACTGTTGGCCATGGGCGAGGTAATGAATGCAGACTTATACCGCGGCCTTTATGTTCAATCTGTTCCTCTGGAAGAAGGAAGTCTTGCTGTGCATTTAAAATGACTTGTTTCCTGCTGAACCAGCGAGCACCTGTAACCGGCAACCCTGAAACTTGTGCTATATCTTCCTCTGTGACCGAAATTCGGACCCCTTGAACCACTGAGTATTCTTCCTGAAAATTCTGCGCAAACTCTAAAACTTGCCGAGGATCAAATTCTCCTAACCTTTCGAAGTATGTTATCCATCCTGCCTGCTGAAAAATTTGGTAGGCCTCCGGGAACAATTCAAGAAGAGTTATCGAACCAGGCTCATGTCTGATAGCCGAACCTCCCATAGCTACTAACTTGAGTCACATGCAGAGGCGCAGAGAACAGAAACACGGGCTTTGGTCAAGCTAATTGTTGCAACAGAGGATATGGAGTCTCAATGACGGTGGAAATAATGGATATGAAGAGTGACGGAGGATTGGATGGTGTGGAATGATGATTCAGTTTTCGAAATTCCCCCCTTACGTATGGTGAAATGATGTTTAAGTGTGCGGGGATTGTAATCATTATGAGCAAGATCCTCTCTTTAAAATATTATTTAACTGTATTACATAAAAACCACATACCTTATATTTTTACCTTTGTTTTTATAATTCGAAGTATAGAGTGCTTCATAATGGCTTGATATTAATGGAAGAATCTTTAAATTTCACTGGAATGTAGAACAGGATCATATCAGGATCTACTCAATACTGAATAATATTCACCCAAGGGATCTGAAGAATAAAAGTGGAGAACTGAAAAGCTTGTATAGCAGAGGAAAGAAATGGTGTTTTAATAATGAAAAGATGAATGACAGGTTGCTGAAAGTGGTGTTTCAGCAATGGAAAAATGAATGACATGTTGCTGAAACTGGTGTTTCAGCAAAGGGAAAAATCAGGAAAATGGGATATAATGACTTGGGTTTAAGACAAGTGGGGGAAGTATTTGCTAAGGGATAATTTCAGCAGTAAGGAACGGGAAATACTAGCTGAAGGATGATATTTCAGGAATGGTAGAAGTGGGGAAAAAAAGAATGGAAAAAGGGAAAAATGTAGAAATGGGATAAGTAATGAAAGGGATATTGCTAGGAAATGGGTTGAAATGAAGGGAACAAGCTTCTGTGATTGAAGCTTCAGATCTTCTTGTGATGAATCTGTCCTCCTTAATGAGTTCTTCCAAAATCTGCAAAATTCAATTGTAACATGCCAACCCTTGATAGGGATTATTAGTTTTAAATCTAATCTAATGCTAGAAATATAGTGCAGAAAATTAAATGCTGTGAGGAGCAGAAGACTCCCCTAGAAAAAGATAATGTGTATCAGTCATGCAAGCAGCCTTGAAATCTTCTTTAGAAACAGGGCGCTGGTACAAACGAAGCCTATGACCATTTACTAGTAGAGGTGTTTTAGAATCATCAATTGTTAAAAGTCTTACTGTTCCATTAGGAAAAACATCATCTACTTCATATGGTCCAAGCCATCGTGTACGTAGCTTACCCTGAAAATTTTCAAACCGAGAGTCATACAATAAGCCCAATTACCTTTTTGGAACTGCTTGTGTTTGATAATTTTATCATGCCACTTCATTCTTTGTTGTTGAATCATGGTTGTTTGGTGAATGGCATCTAATCTCTTTTCATCTAATTCAAGAAGCTGCTGCAACCTAGCTGTCTGCACATCAGTCAAATCAAGATTAACAGCTAAAGCAGTTCTTAGAGTTTTAATTTCAAATTCCACGGGAAAAACAACATTTTTACCATAAACCAATTCATAGGGAGAAAAACCTGTAGTGTTTCTCCAAGTAGTTCTGTAAGCCCATAGTGCTTCAGGGAGCCTTTGAGACCAATCCTTCCGGTTGTCCTTCATTGTTTTAGTTAGAATGGCTTCTAATACTTTATTTGTGCTTTCCACATGCCCATTGGCCTGGGGGTGGTATGGTGTAGTCATTCTATGATGAATATGATATTTCTGAAGGGTAGACTTAAAACCATGAGAATTGAATGGAGGTCCTCCATCTGTAACTAGCTCTCTAGGAATTTCAAATCTAGTGAAGATTTCTTCAAATAAGAAAGCTAGGACAGCTTCTTCATTGGCTCTAATAAGTGTTTTGGCCTCCACCCATTTAGTCATATAGTCTATAGAGACTAATATATAAGTTCTTTGATTGGATGGAGGATTAATGGGTCCTATGAAATCCAAGGCCCATATTTCAAATGGTTCGGAAACTACCTGGGGGTTTAATGGCATTTGATCTCTATGATTGGGTTGACCCATTCGCTGGCAGCTGTCACAAGCCCTCACATATTTCTTTGCATCCTTAAATAATGAGGGCCAATAGTAACCCATCCTCAAAATTTTGTGTGTTGTTCTTTTATTAGCAAAATGCCCTCCGCAAGGGCCATCATGACAAGCTTTTAGTATGTCATACACTTCATCTTCCCTAATGCATCTTCGGATTTCCTGATCAAGCCCTGTGTAGAAAAGACACCCACTTATCCAGCTATACCTGGCACTTTGTTGAACAATTCTTCTCTTTTCTCTGTATGACAGGTGTGATGGTAATTTTTCTGCAACCAAATAATTGGCAATATTTGCATACCACGGAGAGTGAGCAGAAACCGCAAATAAATACTCATCAGGAAAAGAATCATCTACTGGAATATTATTATCAGTTTTTAACCGTGAAAGGAAATCAGCCACCACATTTTCTTTACCAGGTCGATCTACAATTGTGATATCAAACTCCTGCAGTAATAATAGCCATCTGGTAACTCGAGCATTTGTGACAGATTTGTTCATTAAATACTTAATAGCCGAGTGGTCAGTGTGGACAAAAGTAGAATAACCCGTGATATAATGTCGAAATTTATTAATGGCATAAATTACTGCAAGAAACTCTTTTTCGGTAACTGTATAATTAAGCTCAGCAGGGGTCATGTTCTTACTGATAAAGTAGATAGCATAAGGAAGATGATTCTCCTCTTGTCCCAAGACATCTCCAATTGCAGTGTCTGAAGCATCAGAAGATATATGAAAAGGGAGGGCCCAATCAGGCCCCCTCAAAATAGGAGCAGTAGATAACTGATGCTTGAGTTCTTCAAAAGCTTTCTGACAAGAGTTAGTCCACTTAAATTCAACATTTTTCATAAGCAACACAAATAATGGAGAAGCTATCTTAGAAAAATATTTAATAAATCTTCTGTAGTATCCAGCATGTCCTAGAAAACTTCTCACATCAGTTTGTGTTTTAGGAACAGAAAGATTCTGAATGACCAATATTTTAGATGTATCTACCTAAATACCTTGAGATGAAATAAAATGTCCAAGCACTACTCCTTCACTCATCATCATATGACATTTTTCAGTACTTAGGGAGAGGTGAGCTTGTATACATCGTTTAAGTACCTTCTCAAGATTTTGTAATGCATCTTGAAAAGACACACCATAAGGAGTAAAATCATCCATAAATATTTCCATAGAGTCATTCAGCATATCAGAAAAGATTCCTATAACAGCCCTCTGAAAAGTTGTTGGTGCATTACATAGCCCAAATGGAAGAACTCTATAAGAAAAAGTTCCCCAAGGACTAGTGAAAGTGGTCTTGTCCTGGTCTTGGGGTGCAATTCTAATTTGGTTATACCCACTGAATCCATCTAGAAAAGAAAATAATTTCTTCCCTGACAGACTATCCAACACCTCATCAATGAAAGGTAAAGGAAAGTGATCCTTTTGAGTAGCTTTTCTTAAGGCTCTGTAATCAACACATACTCTCCATTTCCCGTTTTTCTTAGGGACAATTACCAATGGGGAAACCCATTCACTGTCAGATATGGGGTATATAAATCCTGCATTAAGCAATTTCTGAAGTTCTTCTTTAACAATTTCCCATAAATTAGGGTTCATTCGTCTTTGGGGTTGACAGACTGGTCGGCATCCTTCTTTAATATAAATTCGGTGAGTACATAGTTCAGAAGAGATTCCTTTCATATCCGTGTAATCCCATGCAAATGCTTCCTTATTTTCACGTAATAACTTCATTAACTGCTGTGTTTCAGCAACTGTTAGATTAGGATTTATGTTTAATGTCTTGCCAGGTTCGATTTCGACTGTTATGCTTTTAGATGAGATGGTGGTTAATGTCTGAGATAGGTCTTCAGATTCAATCTTTTCTTGGGTATCTGTTTCAAAAATTGCAGTCAATTGATTGTGTGTTTCAGCAATTACAGAGGAAGGTTCACAAATAAAATTATTAATTATTTCATCCTCTGTATTGTCTTTAAGAGTTAAGGCTTGTCCAATAGTTAGAATAGGCTGAATAGCATTATCATCATAATCCATCCACATAGAATCTTCATTATTAATTATGGGTGTAGCATGAGGATAAAGAGTAAGTTGTTTGGTTTCATAACCATTAGAAATTGTCATTGAACCAGGTTTGCAACTGATAAAGGCATCAGCTGTGGCCAGCCATGGCCTCCCCAGAATTAAAGGATGTCCCCCCAGCTTTGTTTTAGTTTGCAATACGACAAAATCAGCTGGGTAATTCCAGGATTCAACTGAGATAACTAGATCTTCAACAACTCCTTCTGGTTTAATTGTAGAACGGTCAGCTAACTCTAGAATAGTTGGTGTATCTCTGATTGTGTTATTCAGCTGTAAAAACTGTGAAGTTTCAAGAGTCATTATGTTTATTGCAGCACCTAGATCTACCAGAACTTGAGGAATCATTGTTTTACCAATTTGAACTGTCACGGTAGGATGGCCGGGGTCACCATATTTCACAGGAGGGGTTTTTCCGGACATTAATGCAGATAAATCACCCATCACATGTACTGTAAGGGGATCTTTAGTTTTCCTACCAGGTTTCTTAACACAAATATCCCTTATGGTTCTAGCATAAATTGGTACATCTCTTAGTGCCTGTAAAAGTGGAATTTTAACATACAAGTTTTGCAATTCCCCTAAAAGGTTAAAAGCAGGTGTTTCAGGCATTCTAGTTAAAACTAAACGCTCGGGGAATGGTGGTTCTGTTATTTCAATACCCTTGTTAGAGGGTGGTTGTGCTTTCTTATGTTTCTCAGTTTCCTCTTTATCAGAATCAGAAGAGGTTATGTCATCAATAATAGGCTCTACTATTTTCCTGAATCTTAAATGAATATCATTACATTACATAGTAGGAAATATAGACTGATTCTGAATATTAATGACTTGCACAACTTTATTATTGGGGTTAGGATTTGGTTGCACAGGTAGCTGGGGTTTCATTTGATTATTTGGTGGAGCATTTGATGGCAGAGGAAGTGGTTGTTGAAATTGAGGAAATTGATTTGGATACGGGAGTTGCTGGATTCTCCAATTTGAATTCCAAGGGTTAAAAGAAGATGGCTGCTGTGGGGGCCAATGAGTCCACATTGCAGGATCAACAAAGGGAGGGTTTGATTGTTGCATGGGTGGGAAATTCATTTGATTAAAGGGTGGGTATTGCATTTGATTAAAGGGAGGGTAATTTGTTTGACTGAAAGCAGAATAATTATTCCAACGATTAAATGACATACTAGAGTTCATACCTTGTCCTTTTGGTTGCCATTGTCTTCTTTGAGTTAGCAGGTAAACTGCTTCAGCTTCTTCTTCCGTTGGCTGCAATGCTGCCTTTATTCCTGGTAGAGATGGACATTGTTGTGTTTCATGATCTTTCTCACAAAGGGTGCAAATTGGTATTTTGTCCAATGGGCACTCCCTTAGTGGATGTTTGTCTCTGCACTTCGGGCAAAAGACAGCCAGAGTTGCTTCTGCTTCAGCCTGCTTCTTTTTAACCTGCAAAGTGTCAATTTGTGAAGCAAAAGAACTTAACATCTCAGTTTTAAATTCTTTAAGTAAATTAACTATTTCAGCTCTTGTTGCTCCCCCACTGGCTGATTTCTGCACTCTTGAATAGGTGGGATCTCTATTACTTACTCTGTTATTTGCAGCTCCCCTTGAACATCTTTTACAAAGTTCAACAATCTCATCATATGATTCTTTAGATATATCTCCCTTGCCAAGCATGTTTAACATGTCTAAAAAATCATCCCTTAATCCTCTAAGTAATATTGTTTTGCGAATTTCCTTACTTATATTCGGATGATCAGATCTCTGTAGATTATACTGCAGCCTTTCTACATAGTCCTCTAGATTCTCGTCCGGCTTTTGTGCCATATTGAATAGTTCGTCCCTCTTTTCTCTCGTCCGACAATAGTCTTGATATTTAAGCATAAATTTCTGTTTCATCTGTTCCCATGTTGTGATTACCTAACTTCCAAGGCTCATGAACCATCTTAAAGCATTTCCTTTTAATGTTGCTGGAAGCAGTTTCAACTTTTGAGCATTAGTAACATAATCATAACTTCTGCATAATATATCAAATTCAAAAAGAAATTCATCCGGATCTTCAGAGGATAAACCATGGAAGTTAGGTAAAGATGACAATGGAATATTCTTCATAGGAGTTGTTCCTCTAGGGAGATCACTGATAGGAAATCCCAAGGTAGAGAGAGAATTTTCATCCCTTCCTTCTCCTTCAGGATCTACACGTCCTCCACCAAAGAATTCTTCGTTGTTTCCTTCCATTGGTTGTTCTCCTACTGCACTTGCTCGATCGTCAAGATCTTCTATTGGCTCCTCAATGTTTTCCACTGGTCGTCCAACACTCTCTATTAGTTCCTCAACGTGCTCTGTTGATTTGCTAGCACTTTCTTCGGACTCTCCAGCACTGATTGCTGGTCCTTTAATTACCGGCTCCTCTATGTTTTTAGGGCCCACAACTTCCTCTGTTTTGTAATCCGATTGAGGGGAGTGCTGAAGTTTTGGTCTTCGAGAACTTAATCTCTGTGATGATTCAGCCTTTGATACAATCTCGTCAATGAAAGTCTTTCTTCCTCCCCTTCCTTTGCCCTTGCCACCTGTAGGATTAGTTTTCTTCTGGGTTCCGCGTCCTCTCATACAATCTGCACATCTAGAAATAAAATATTAATGCTTTTGAAATCTATAATTGCCTTCCCCGACAACGACGCCAAAATGTTGGTCGCTTTAATTGTTTTAACAATTCAAGCTCCACATAAATTGTCAACCCGAGAAGGTCTGTTTATTCCAAAGACAACCACGCACTGGATATGCTCAATTCCAAAAGAAAAATAATGTTGTAGTAAAAGTCACACAATTATTAATCATACAAATCTAATTATTCACACCCTGTTTTAACAAAGCTGAAGTCTACTTATGTTATAGTAGAAGCAATTCCTCTATTGCAATCTTTTAAGAATCCTAATGGAAGGAAATCACTCTGCAGGAAAGGAAACCAATCAACCATAACAGGGAATAGGACCCTATTCCTTCAAATAGGAGCTTCAGCACCTGCTGCCTGACACTAATCACACTGTAGAAAAGATGAATTCAAGAAAACATGACCCTATTCCCTTGAACAGGAGCCTTCAGCACCTGTCTCCTGTTACTAATCACATTGCAGGAAAAGAGAGTCAATCAATGGGAACAGGACCCTATTCCTTTGCACAGGAATCTTCAGCACCTGCTTCCCAACATCAATCATACATTCAAATAGATAACAGAAAAATATCTCTTGGCTTCTTTAAGAATGAATGTTCCAAACTCATGCAACGGTTAAAGGAAACAAAATGCTTAATGAACTACAGAACTATGCAACTGATGTTTCAGCAAACAGAATTAAATTAAGGTGCGAATATCATAAAGAAACTCAACAAACTACATGAACAGTCGGGTGAATATTGTGATGAAGGCGGGCCCTTTCCTTCTCACAAGATTCCCCGGGGAAAGAGTTATATTGAAGCGCTCAAAAGGAACCTTTATTCATCTGTCAAAAAGGAATGATACATTACAATGGAGTCTAGCTCCTTTCCGCTCAAAAACAATGTTCTCCTGTAGTTTCTAACTCTCTTCTAATGATGATGTCTCCTCTTTTTAAAGAGGATACATCTATTACAGTTACATCAGAGCAAATCTATGTTTATCCAAATCTGTTCTTCTTTCTTAAAACAGGGCCCTTCTATTCTTCCATAGAAAGATATTGTTACAACAGATGCAGAAAAAGTACTGGCTTCAGAATAATCCGTGTAACCACTCCTTGCTTGTCTTCATCTTGTTGCCATTGTTCCCAAAATACTCTTCCAGAATCGCAAATCACGAGTAGTGACGGAATTTGCGTGCACGTATTTGTTTCGGCGGCAGTAGGTTGTTTGACACAACACATAAATTATGCGATCTTTTAGACTTGTGTTAGCAACAATCTACCCTTCGATTAATGATGAAATATAAGAGTAATGTGGAATTATATGTGAACAGATTAAATATATAGTAAAGAGAAGGATTTCATATACCTTTGGATAAAATGGATGAAAATGATAATGGAACCCTTTTTAAATATAGTTATAAAGGGTAAGGTGGTGTCAACATGTATGGTAAAAATGGTACATTGTGAGGTCCTAACAATAGGCAGGTGGGTATACAAGAAATCCATGTATACATCCAGAATTATTATATACACAGTTTTTATGAAGAGAAGTCACGTATACACGTGGGTATGAAGAAGCCAAGTCGTGTATGCCTTTTGCGCTCTAAAATTATGATACCAAGGGGCATTACCATGGTATTAGCCCATAGTATTGAGAGTTATGTCATCTATTTGATTCCGTCCAAGAATACCATCGACTGTTGTGTGATTTTGGCTCATGGTATTGGTAAAGGCTAAAAATATATAAGGAGATGAATATCATAGTGTAATAGTGTGCAAGAGTAAGGGTTTTAACTAAATACTTGTCTCTGAAGTATATCTGCATGGAATGGGCTACAATTTATTGATTGAACTGAAGTAATAATGCACGTATGAATACAATGATGGATCAGGATCTCTAGATCTGGAATGAATATGTATTTTCTATATCTATTTATGAAATGTTTAGATCTGCGATCTAGGGAATGTTTGCTGAAGAGAAGGGTAAGATCTGAGCCGATTATTTATTATGAAGAGTTGCACAGTCCTGAAATAGTTCCAGATATATACGCAAGTTCGTCTCTGTAAAAGCACGTATAATACGCGGTATCAATTAAGAAAAAGTGTGTATGGGATCTAGGGTTTTTCTGAAGTATGAGGAAGGAAATTTGTGATCTATTTTGTTGTATTACTAATCTCTACCAATGATGTATTCATACAAATCCAATTTGTTTGAACATTGATTATGCTGCTAGATGAATGTGATTAAAGATTAGTGGTTGGTTGGTTGATTGATGATTCAATGAATGAATTGATATGGTTATGAGTTTCAGTTTGATGTATGTTCTTTGAGCTTAAATGTGTGGAGTGGGTCCAGTCTGAAAATATGATGAAAAGAGGCCTACAAGTTGTGTTGTGTTAAAGTTGTTAGATCCAATGTGAAAAATGATGAAACGTGGTCCATGATGGTGCTCAGGGTCAAAGCCTTCAGTGAGGGGGTCATATCTCACTTCGAGTGGTTGCTGGTAAAAGAGATCAGGGGGTAGTAACTCCCTTCCAGAATTGGTTGGTAAACGATAAGCAGGGGGTCATATCTCCCTTCTAGTGGTAGCTGGTAAACGAGATCAGGGGGTTGGAGCTCTCTTCCAGTAGAAGCTGGAGAATGAGAGAAGGTTGAAGCCTTCCGTAGGTGGGTGCCTACGTGCTGGTATGATTCCATGCTAGGAGAAGATTGTAAGAAGTTTTCTTTACAATAAATATTGAAGACAAAGATGGCAAAAACAATGGTTTTCTCCTGACTTGGGTTTCCACCTTAAATCCTGTTGTTCATGTGTGTTACTTATGTGTGATGATTTATTATGTTCTTACTGCACATTCTTACTTCTTAATAAATATCTGATGAATGAATGATGCACTTATCTAAGTAAATAATTATCTGCATAATAAGATCTCTAGACACACACAAGTTTATTTAAAGATAACTGCATGTATATTCTAGTTGGGTTCATTAAAGTCGCTATAGAAATCAGTAAATAAAAAGTAAAAGTTTACAGTGGGTCATAAATACTGATTCACCCTCCCCCCCCCAGTATTTTTCCCAACACAAAATCTCTACCACATTGGGTTGGATTTTTTTTAAAACATAAATGAGTAGTAATTTTATTAAATCCTTGCTTAGTTGCAACAAATACATGATGAATTCATTACATTGTATTATTTTCCTTCACTGAGGAGCTAACTATTAGATCAAAAAATATTATAAAAAATTACTATGATTGTGAGCAGACATGCATATATCCTACAAAATTTTGCTTACAAAAGGAAAATTTTGCATTAAGATCCAATTAGAAAATAAAGAAGATAACTTCCTCCAGAGGATGTTTTAGGTCAAATTTCAAATTCTTAGAGTGGAGGCTTGAAGTAGAGCTGGTAATTTCCTAGTTCCCTAGAGCTTGGATTGCATTGTTTATGTCTTTTAGTTGTCTTCATAGAGCATCGAATTCATCATCATCGTAGGAGATCTTGTTTTTAAGAGTCTGTATTTCTTTAGTGATGAAAGTGAGTAGATTAACTCATTGATGAAATTTCCATATATGTGCAAATTCTCCATCTATAGGGCCTGAATATGCTTGTTTCATGCATTACAATATTTGGTACTTTTAATGGATGTTGAACTGCTAAGGCTTGTATACATGATTAATGATACAGGTGGGGTGATATGGCAGACTACGAAGGCTAGTCTCAAGTTATATAAGTAAAGGATGTCGCAGGGGTTTCATGAGATGTCACCGAGCACAAGGATATCCAAGGTAGTGATAGATGGATTAGCATCAAGTGATGGGTCATTATTCAAGATAAGTTTTTCATTAATGTACAAGGAGGGTGAGCACATGGTGGCGGGATTGATGAACGGAAAGAAAAGGGATTGATGGTTACGAAGCTAATACAACCTTATATTACTGAATGGGGAATAATGGAGTTGATTGAGCTAACCCATGATGTTAGAGATTGCCAAAGAAGGTTCTTGAGTGATCAAAGATGAATTAGGAGGAAAAGATAAAATTAATTCACTTCTCTAGGGATAAGATACTTGAGACAAACTTGAAAGAGCTGCCCAATGCAGTCGAATTACAAGATTTGAAATATGCCTCAAGCTTTATCATTGCCCATTTTCTACATAAGATAGGTTCCCGAAAGAGAATTTATCCAATTAACCATACTGTAAGGATGGGGAAGCCAATTCTATGACTGAATGATTTTAAAAGAGTTGAAAAGCATAGGGGTCTCATTACAAAACCTCTTGATGCCCAAAATTGTAAATGCCACGGTGACTTCCAAAGGAATGAGCGAAGAATACAAATATAAATGAGTGTGAGAGAACACTCGTGAATAATTTTCTTGGGATAAATTATGAAAAGGCATGAAAAAAAACTTCAATTTAATGCTCGAATGCTGTCCCTCGCATGCAATGACATTTGAATCACCATTAAAGCACGTCATTCTCGATATCTCTGGATTCATCACTCCACAAGGAGGCAGAGCTATACAAGGCATGAAATTCTATACGAGGCGAGGAGGAGCATGTGAAATTAATATATTTTCCCATGCATGATTTAAATTCTTGACTATAGCTATGATACCATCTAAATTGGACCAAAATACCTTAATACGAAAGTTTAAATTGCCTTTAATGGGAGTCCAAGGGGGAAGAACGTGGATGATTTCTTGGGGAGGAGAGAGTACATTGAGGAGATTCTCGTATAGTATGCCAATATTTGATTACACTAACATCCCCTTGATCCACTTCTCTGAGGCAGTCTATATTGGATTGGCGATCTGCCTTTGAGTTTTGGCTTCCGAGGATATGGAAGAGAGACTTTGGGAGTAGGATATCCAAAAAACAATTTATTATTTTTAGGAGGATCTTGAAGATATTCTCATTTGGATATGATACACTGTTTAGATGTTGTATTGTGATCATAGAATCTCCTAATATTATTAGCTTAGAAATTATGATGTCATGAGCTAGAGTTAGACCCAATAAAAGACCATACATTTATGTTTGATTGTTAGTTTTCCAGCCCAACTCCCAAGAATAGCTACAACAATCTTTCCTTCAAAATTAAAAATAAGTCATCCCCTCCCACCACCCTTACCATTTAACAATTAATTAATACTTATTATGTTATATGATTTAAAAACAAAAAAACAAAAAACGTTTAACTAAATCATAAATCATAAGTTAACATTAAAAATTGTAAATCTATATAATTAAATTTTATAAAAACAAAGTAAATTTTAGTCATAAATAAACATAAAATTTTATTATAGTATTGAAATAATTTATTTTGCATCCAACATGATGCACACATTTTCATGAATATTTAAAATTATTTTCTCCCCTAACATTGAAAGACAACACCAAATATGGCATGAGAGGGGCTAATCGAATTTCATATTTTATTAATGAAATCCTTAAGCATCTAGGCATCATGTGCTATGGTTAGAGGCCACTTTTGGGCCTCCAAAATGTCATCCACTTTTACCCTCATTTCCATTATTTTACCCTCTTTCCGTAACTCTATAACTCCATAAGCCCTACATTAGTAACCATTTTCATGGCCATAGGGTTTATCATTCTAATTTTCCAAGTCATTAATTTTAAGCATTTCAAGAGATTTTATGATTAAATATTAGGAAATTAACATGATATCATATATATCTGTTAGGTCCCTATATTACTAGTATAGACCCTTATTATGTTAATGTAGCCCCCCTTATTTTTATTATTGTACCCCTGTAACCCCCATATTGTTATTATTGTGCCCTCACATTATTATGGTTAGGTCGGCTAGGATTACATTGTGGCCCCAATAGGATTATATTGTGGCCTCATGGACTCCTATATATAGAAGGAGGTTTTGTCATTTGTATCATCCAAGAATTGTCCATTTATGTAATGTATTGGAGGTTGCCCCCTCGAAGTGGCTTATTTCTAAGGCGTTCATATCTCTTTTCTTCTATTTTTGGAGCTGGTTACACAACATTTGGTACCAGAGCTTGGGATTCTAGGGTTTCGCTGCTCCAAACAGGTCATCGTGGAATTTTCGCTATAACGTTTTTGATACGAAGTTTCAGAAGCTGAAATTTGTAAGGTACGAAGCTGAAATCCTGAGGAAGATTGTCTAAAAATTTCAGAGCTTGGTTCGCAATATTTTCAGAGATATCATATGTGGAAGTTAGGTATGTTTTCAAGCTCCTAAACAGGTCATCGTGGCATTTTCGCTATAAAAAATTTTCTATGAAGGTTAAGAATCTGAAATTCATATGGTGCGAAACTGAAATCCTGAGGAAATTCTTCAAAAACTTTCAGAGCTTGGTTCACAATTTTTTTGGAGATATGATCTGTGGAAGGTAGTGCTTTTGCAGGCTCCTGAATTTCATCTCAAAGAGGTGATCGTGGGAAAAGTTCAATAACTCTCTCTCTGGGCAGTGGATTTGAGTGCCGTAAAAAGTGGTCGCAAGTACACAGACTTTAGTTTCTTGGCTATCAATTTCAGAGACAAAGGACGAAACAGTGACACGTGGCAAGTCCTACAAGTTTGCTCTACTGAACCAGTCCAAAATTAGGTCATTGTGGGAGATTGGACACAACTTTGTCTTGGGGAATCCAACTTAGATCAGACCTGTGGCATTTGAAAGAAGCTTCAGAGGGCTACTACAGGGCTGAATTTCAGATATTTAAGATTTTCAATTACAGAGATAATTCAATTTCAATATCGAGCTCCTCAAAGAAAGTAAAAGGTATCAATATTGGATTCTAAAATGGCGCCTAAAAAGAATTCAACACCCATTAAGCCTTCAGAAGGCTCTACCATGACTCATGAAGATGAATAATTGCAACATGATCTATCAAAATTACAAGAGCAAGTGCAACAAATTTCACTCTCGCAAAGAGAAACAAAAAATGAAATGGAAGTTTTGAAGAAAGGTTGGCGAAGTGTATGAAATCATTAAAGAAGGCATAAAGATAAGATGATGAAGTGGGAAGATGATGGACTAGTTTGAAGAGAAAGGCATGGAAGGGGAAGGAGGCCAGAAATGGGAATCTAAGATGGATGACATGGAAGATAAGATCGATGAGAAAATGGAAAACATGAAGAATTTTCTAAAAGCAGACATGGAAGGTTTGACAAAGTTGATACAAGAAAGGTTTCCTAATGGTGAAAAGATAGTAGAAGAACCTCATGATGAGAACAAAACAAATGTTAATTGTGATTTCATAAACTCTAATGTTGGCGGGAAGAACCACCATATTCCAAAGATGGATATGAGGAAGTTTGATGGAAAGGATCCTGTAACATGGATACTACAGATGGAGCAATATTTTGATCTCCATAACGCACAAAACACACAAAAGGTACGCATTGCAACTTTACATTTAGAACAAAATACATTTGTATGGTATCAATGGCTTTGCTCCCGTAAAAAAATTGTCACTTGGTCAATTTTTACGGAGGAAATGATAGCACATTATGAGGATAGAAAGAGCAACACCTTCTTTAGCCAATTGATAAATCTCAAACAAAAGGGTTTAGTGGGGCAGCACATTGAGGACTTCCAAAAATTGAATATAAGGGTAACTGATATTCCAGAGGAACACAGGATCGATCTCTTCATAGGCACTTTAAAGGATAACATCCAACATGAAGTTCGTTTTTTGGAACCAGATTCATTGGAGAAGGCATTCAGGTTGGCAAGAAAAGTTGAATGTAAAATAATGGCGACAAGGAAGCCTACCACTCAATTCTATAAAGAAGGAAGTGTTTTTATGCCTAGATTTCCACAACCTACAAGGTTGACACCACAAAAATTGGAAGAAAAAAGAGCAAAAGGGCTTTGCTACAGTTGTGATAGAAAATACACTAAAGGTCATAAGTGTGCTGAAAAGAAATTATTTTACATAGATTGTGAAGCAGAAGAAGAAAATGAAAAAGAAGAGGATATACACCAGGAACCAGCCATAGAAGAGGAAGAAATGAATCCGACCATATCATGTAATGCACTGGCAGGAATTACCACTCCTCAAACTCTCAAGATAGCAAGACAGATCAAGAAGAAAAGGGTAATAGTGTTGATTGATTCAGGTAGCACCCATAATTTTATTCATTGTAAGGTAGCCAAGGAATTAAATTGTTTCCTATACCCAGCACCAGAATGTCAAGTGATGGTTGCAAATGGAGGAACTATAAATTGCTCTGGAAAATGCCATAACATCAAGCTAACCATGGGGGAATATGTGTTGACTAGTTCAATGCTTTCCATTCCTATGGGAGGTGCTGATGTTGTACTAGGAGTACAATGGTTACAATCTTTGGGGACGGTAGCTTTTAATTTTCAAGAACTTTTCTTGAAATTTTTTTCAGAAGGAAAGGAAGTCGAATTACGGGGTATTGAAGGGAAGCCGGGAAGGATAATAAGCTCTAATGTCATGAAAAGCTTCTAAAGAAAGAACAACAAGGCGTAATTACACAATTATGCTCACTAGAAGTTCCAACATCAAAATCATCTATTTCTGCAGATCTCCAACAAGTCTTGGACAATCATTCCAAGGTGTTTGAAACTCCCAAAGGACTCCCACCTATTCGGGATCATGATCATGCTATTCATTTGATTCCAGGAAGTGTTCCTCCAAACATCAGGCCTTATAGATATCCTTACTTCCAAAAGAGCGAAATTGAACGTATGATTGCAGAAATGTTAGAGGCGGTATAATTCAACCTAGTCAAAGTTCTTTCTCTGCTCCTGTAGTATTGGTACACAAGAAGGATGGATCATGGCGAATGTGTCCGGATTATAGGGAGCTCAATAAGCTCACCATTAAAGACAAATTTCCCATTCCTGTGATTGATGAATTATTGATGAATTACATGGAGCAATTTATTTTACCAAGTTGGATCTTCATTCAGGATATCATCAAATTAGAATGAAGACTGAAGATATTCCAAAAACAACATTTCGAACTCATGAGGGTCATTATGAATTTTGGTCATGCCTTTTGGCCTTACCAATGCACCTTCTACATTTCAAGGGTTGATGAATTCCATTTTCAAACCCTTCCTTAGAAAATTTGTGCTAGTATTTTGATGATATACTAATCTACAACAAGTCTTGGAAGGATCATGTTGAACATGTTGACAGGGTGCTCAAACTATTGCAGGAGAAACAATTATATGCAAAAAAATCCAAATGTTTCTTTGGAGTACAAGAGGTGGAATATCTGGGTCATATTATATCTCACGAGGGTGTTAAAGTAGACCTTAACAAAATTAAAGCCATTAAGGAATGGAAAGTCCCCAAGACAATAAAGCAGTTGCGAGGATTTCTCGGGTTAACAGGCTATTATCGCAAGTTTGCTAAGAATTATGGGAGAATAGCAGCACCTCTAACAACATTATTGAAGAAAGATGCATTTTCATGGACTCCTGAAGCAACTAAGGCCTTTGAACATCTTAAAGAGGCAATGTGCCTAGCACCGGTCTTAGCTACACAAGACTTCACAAAAACCTTTATTGTGGAATGTGATGCCTCAGGAAATGGAATTGGTGCAGTTTTAATGCAGGAAGGAAGACCCATTGCTTTTGACAGTCGTCCAATCAAAGGAAAGTATTTACAGAAACCTATTTATGAGAAGGAAATGTTAGCAATACTGCATGCACTAAAGAAATGGTGAACTTACCTAATGGGAAGACACTTCAAGGTAAAACTGATCATGATAGTCTTAAACACTTTTTGGAACAAAGACTATCTTCAGAAGAGCAGCAAAAATGGGTCACAAAGATGTTGGGTTATGACTTTGAAATAATCTACAAAAAGGAAAAGCTTAATGTTGTTGCAGATGCACTCTCAAGAAAGAATGAAGAGGTGGAAGCATTGCTTTGTGCCATTTCTATTATCCAACCAGATTGGATAACCGAAACAAGAGATGAATGGAAGAAGGACAAAGATGTATGGACACTCATTCAAAAGTTGCAGCAAGATCCTAGTACATCTGATACATTTAGTTGGAAAATGATTCCTTATGGTACAAATATCGCTTATATCTTTGTAAGAATTCCCAACTAAAACAAAATATTCTTCTGGAATTGCACACTTCTCCTTTAGGAGGACACTCAGGATTTTTAAAAACTTACCACAGGGTGAAGAAAGATTTTTTTTTGGGATGGCCTTAAATCTGATATTCAAAAGTTTGTGGCAGAATGTTTGGTTTGCCAGCAGAATAAAGTGGAGACAATTAAGACCCCGAGACTTCTACAACATTTATCCATTCCATGTCAACGTTGGGAGGAGATTTCAATGGATTTTATCACAGGTTTACCGAAGTCCGAAGGCAAGAATGTCATCATGGTGGTAGTTGATAGACTTACCAAGTATGCACACTTTTGTGCCTTATCTCATCCATTTAAAGCAAGTACAGTTGCTACTACATTTGTGGATAGAATTCAAAAGCTACATGGAAGCCCAAGGATTATTGTGAGCGACAGAGATCCCATTTTTACGGGAAATTTTTGGACGGAGTTATTTTCTTGTTTGGGTACTCAATTAGCTCATAGCTCATCTTATCATCCTCAATCTGATGGTCAAACTGAGATAGTAAATAAATGTTTGGAAGGATATCTTCGTTGTTTTGTATCCGATAAACAAACACAATGGGTCAAGTGGTTACCTCTCGCTAAATGGTGGTATAACACTTCCTTCCATACTGCAGCAAAAATGACCCCATTTATTGCACTTTATGGATATCATCCACCATCAATCACATCATATTTTAGGGAAAACTCGAAGGTTAAAGAAGTGGAAGATCACATCGAGCATCAGCAAGAAGTTCTCCAACTCTTAAAGGATAACCTGAATTTGGCACAAAATCGAATGAAACAACAAGTAGATCAACATCGCAGCGAGAGAAGTTTTGATGTAGGAGATTGGGTATTTTTACGGCTACAACCATATAAACAAATGTCCCTCAAGCAAGCTAAGAAGGATAATAAATTATCGCCAAAGTACTATGGTCCTTACAAGGTGTTGCAAAAGATTGGTACTATTGCATACAAATTGGAGCTTCCTGCTTCTTCGCGAGTACATCCAATTTTCCATGTTTCATGCTTAAAGAAGGTTATAGGTGAAAATCCTCTAGTTCAAACAATATTGCCAGAACTTGATGAGGAAGGAAAAATCATATTGGAACCGGAAGCGGTCACGGAAACAAGAACTCGACAACTACGGAATCGATCAATTTTAGAATATCTCATCAAGTGGAAGAACTTACCCACTGAAGATTCTACATTGGAGGATGAGAATTTTATACAAAAGCACCCAGAGCTACTCAAGCGTTGAGGACAACACTTTTTTTGAAGGAGAGGGGCATGTTAGGTCCCTATATTACTAGTATAGACCCTTATTATGTTAATGTAGCCCCCCTTATTGTTATTATTGTACCCCTGTAACCCCCATATTGTTATTATTGTGCCCTCACATTATTATTGTTAGGTCGGCTAGGATTACATTGTGGCCCCACTAGGCTTATATTGTGGACTCATGGACTCCTATATATAGAAGGAGGTTTTGTCATTTGTATCATCCAAGAATTGTCCATTTATGTAATGTATTGGAGGTTTCCCCCTCGAAGTGGATTATTTCTAAGGCGTTCATATCTCTTTTCTTCTATTTTTGGAGCTGGTTACACAACAATATCTAAAAGTGTATTGGGTTTTGTGATATTGTAGGCCTATTTGGAGATTCTAGAAGGGTCCTATTTGGCCATCTAACTACAAATTCGAATTTCAAATTCCAAATCCTGAGGATTTGTAGAATATTTGAGGAAGATGTGGATCATTAAGTTAAGCACACTCAAAGTAGAAGAATCATGTATGTTTTGATATGTTTCCTTATCAAAATTACTAGAGAATTTGGAGAGGATTTGTATCTTTTATTTTTAGATGATTAGTAGTAACCACAAGAAATAAATGTGTATTTAGGAGAGATTTGAGGAATCTGTATTGATTGATCAATTATCTTTAGTTTTTATATAAATAGGAGCGCACCTTTCAGAGGAGCCTACTAATTTATTTATTTTTTCTGAATATGGCTACTTCTATATTGATACAAAAATAGTATTACATGGAGGCCGTAGCCTCGAGATTTCCAGCCCAGTTCTGAGGCATTCTAGCTTTACCAGCAAATAATTGATCATCATTACAATTAGGAGAGAGACCATGAAAGCTTTGAAGAGCTATAAGACTGTCTGTTCCTATCAGATGACTTACAATTGTAACTGTAACGGTAACATGAATAGACCTTGACAAAATATCTCCTGTGGAGTGAGCCAGAATGGCTGAATGTTTACGATTTCTAGCCATAGCAAAAACAAATATGACAATTCTGGAACCTGTGATTAGAGCAAGAACATGGACAAAAAGCAGAATGTAACTCCCACGCAGGGGAGACCGACCATAAAGCAGGACTGAGACCAAAAGAACAGTAGCAGAATTAGGCAGAAGCATAAGACTGTAGATAAGCACCTGTAGGCCAATGAAAACCGAAACATAGTCGTGCAAACCTGGAAACATCTTACTGAGCAGAGGGAGGGTCTTCCTCGACAATGAGGCAGGCATATTTATAAGGATCCTCATCATCAGGAGGGGGATCAACTTTGCGTTCTGGACCGCCATCAATGGGAGCCGAAGGACTCGCCTGAGCACCCAAGTTGGCCTCAATGCCCGAAGAAACTAGCTTCCCGATGTCCGCCTGGGGCACGCTGTGCTCTGTCTCCGTGAAGGACTCCCGAGCAGCCTCAGTGGTGGCGCAAGCCTGGGCCGAAGAAATCTGATCCGTGGGAGCTGCCCGAAGGTCGATGGTCACCGTAGCAAGGAGAGGGGTGTTATCAATGCTACAGGGGAAATGAAAACGGGCGTGGTGTGAATTCGCCCTGGATGACAAACGAAAATGCCCAGCTGAATTGAAACGATTCCGACCCCTCCCACGACCTCTGCGCGGAGCTGGAAGACGGACAGGACCAAACTCAGAAGAATATGACGACGAATCAGAGTTAGAGGGAGAGGAACGGTTGATAGCGCGCCCAATGACTCCCCCTCGCCTGCAGCGCATTCTCGGGCGTAAGCAGGGCATGGTGTGATGATCGGAGAGAACAGTGAGAGCAGAATGAGCTTGTGGGCGACCAAAATCAATGACAGACGGACACAGAAGAGTGCAGGAGGCACAATTGGAGATGTGAAGGTCGGGCAGAATTTCCATGCAGCAATTTAACACACAGCGAGACCCAGTACTGGTGCGAGAGCTGCGCTCAGCCGCAGCAAGGATGCAATAGACGCTGAGGGGATGAACCAACACGAAATTACCAGAGTTCGCCATCGCTAATGTAGAAATGCGCTCGTTTCGAGGAGAGAACTCCCATGAATGAGCATTGAATTGCCGGACTGAAACATTTAAGGGCCAGAGCATGCGAGGATGGGTGGCGGTGGTGGTGAGCCACGCGCCAACCCACCTGACCCCCTGCTCCGCATTAAACACAGCTACCACCCGCATCCGGGAGTGAGAGATCTTTGTGTACCAGGAGAGTGCAATCATGTTGAAGTTGTGCATCATTAGAACTGCTGAGAGGGCCAGAGAAGAACGGTTGATTCTGATCCACTCCTTGATTCGCAAGTCTGTCAGCAACCTTGTTAGCTGTTCGACGTACATGCTTGAAGACAATGCTTCGGGGGAGTCTGAACCATCCTTCAATTTGCTCCAGCCTGCTTAGAAGCCTCCAACTAGAAGCAACCTTGGCTGCGGACGTACCAGATTGGATGCGAATCGCAGCTTCAATAAGAATTTTGGAATCCCCTTCGATCTCAAGGGGGAGAAAATTTTCTTGAACCGCAATACACATGCCTTGCCACATACCTTCAAGTTCTGCAGAATTGTTGGTGTCTTTACCCAAAGAACCATGGTAAATGTGCTGAGCTAAGCCAGCAGCATCTCGGAAAATGCCTCCAAACCCAGCAGGACCTGGGTTGCCTTTGGCAGCACCATCAAAATTAAGTTTGTAGGGATATGTGACAGGGGGAGTCCAGGACAGGGGAGAGTCCGGCTGGTCAGCGGAGGAGGCAATGTCCCGGACTGGAGGGGACAAAGATAGATTCCATTTCCTCAAGATGAGGCGTTCCTGAGGGGAGGCCGGCATATCCGAATCCTGCCAAGATCTGAGGGCCAAAGTCTCTTGAATAGATTGTTTGAGTGTCCATAAAGCATCAGGAGATCTTCATTGATCCTTGAAGATCCGATTTTTGCGCTCTTTCCAAAGAATCCAGTAAATAAATCTCGGTAGAAGAAGCCAGAGAGAGTTGAGAAAGTGACTTTGGAAAGGATGCTTGGGCCAATTCCGTATTGTGTTAACTATATCTCCTTTTCTTCTACCTGTTCTGTGATTGCAAAGAGCTGTTCTCTCCCAAAGTTGATCTGCGAGGGGACATAGATCCATGAGATGAGTGATTGTCTCTGCTTGGATTTTGCAGTTTGGGCAACTTGAAGGTCCTATGAAGCCTCGCTTCTGGAGATTTTCCCAAGTGAGAATTCTCTTTTTACTTAAAAGCCAAAGGAAGGTCGAAACTTTTGACCATATTCCTGGTTTCCAAATCTAATCCCAAAGCTGGTCCTTGGTAGTATGCCTAGGAAGACAGAGTAGTTGATAAGCCTCCTTAGTCGTGAACATACCTTTGGGGGTGTATCCCCAGCGCACTTTATCCTGTTGCTCTGAGGTTTTGATTTTTCTGAGGTTAAGTTCCTGTTCTATTTCTTCAAATTTCTCCTCCTGCCAGTTATCCTGCCATGTATTAGCTGGGCTCCAGTTTTGATAACCATGTGAAGAGTTTTGTTGCCAAAATTGATGAACAAAAGTTTGATCGTTGTCTTTCATAAAGGCTTGCCACTTAGGTTTATGAAAGAGGGAGGCAAGTTTGGGTGTTTGCTGCCAGGAGTCATCCCAAAATTTTTCCAAGGTGCCTGAATGGATTTCCCAAAAAATGTGCTCTTGTATAAAAGCACTGTGATGTCTTGCTGCATTCCAAATTAATGAGCCTGAGACTGTCGAGCTGAACCGAATAAGAGCTTCCTGTGAACTACCTGAAGCATATTTGGCCTGCCAGAGGCGAGCCCAGGGAGGATGAGGGTTGGAAACCCATTTCCACCAGATACGGGCTCCCATTGTGTTGTTACTGTGTAGGGGGTCCCGCAATCCAAGCCCTCCAGCATCCTTAGGAAGGCAGACATCTGTCCATTTGACCAGAGCCCATTTTTTTTTCAACCCTGAAGAACCCCATAAGAAATTTCTTTGAAGAGTGCGAATTTTTTTCAAAACCCATTTAGGAGCTGCCAGAATGGAGAATAAATAAATAGGCATAGCTTGGAGGACAGATTTGATGAGGATGATTCTACTGGCCATGTTGAGCGACCTATAGGTCCAAGAGGAGAGCCTGGAGTCTAATTTGTCAAGCAGGGTGCGCCAGGTAGCATGTTTGATGGCCGAGCCAACCAGGGGAGCTCCAAGATACTTTGAGGGGAGACCAGCTATGGGAAAGCCCAAAATTTTGGCTATGTTGCGCTGAGAGAGGATGGGAGTGTGGAAAAAGAAGAGCTGGGATTTAGCCTCATTGACAGTAGTGCCCGAGGCTCCTGAAAAAATATTGAGCAAAGATTTGAAGGCAGTAGCCTCTTGGACTGACGGGTGTCCAAACAACATATTATCATCGAAAAATTGTTGATGGGAGATGGGATGCTGGTTATGAAGTGATATGACTTTGAGGGTGTGCATGGAGACTGCAGCATGAAGGAGACGGCTAAGGCCTTCGGCCATGAGGACAAAAACGAAGGGGGAGAGTGGATCTCCTTGACGTAAGCCACGGGAGGGGTGAAAGGTGGAAGAAGGAGACCCATTGAGAAGGATGGAGAAGCTTGGAGAGGTAATGAGATTCATAAGCCAGCGAGTCCAGGTAGCATGAAAACCAAATGCAAGTAACATTTGATTAATGTAGGACCAACTGAGTTTGTCAAAAGCCTTTGAAAGATCTAACTTTAGAATCATACCTGGTTTTTTGAGAATTTTGAGTGAGTGTATCACTTCGTGCGAGAGAATGATACCATCCATTATTTGGCGTCCTTCTACATAGCCAGTTTGCTCCGGCGAGATCAGGAGAGGGAGTAGAGGTTTCAGTCTGTTGGCCATAACTTTTGATATTAGCTTGTAAATAACGTTGCGGAGCGCAATAGGCCTGAAGCTGTCAGGGGTGCTGGAGTCCTCCTTTTTAGGAACAAGTGCAATGAAGGTCGTATTCAGAGAAGGGAGTAGCCAATGCATCGAGCGTGATTCCTCCACAAGCTCCCAAACCTCTGTTCTAAGCATCGCCCAAAAACCATGAAAGAAATTGGCCGTGAAGCCGTCCGGTCCTGGGGCTTTACCGTCATTCAATTGCAGCATAGCATCTTCTACTTCATGCATAGAGACTGGCTGAAGAAGTTTGCTGTTATGATCATCAGTTATGATTTTCTGGATATGCTGCGTGATAGAGCGAATGGCTTGGTTTTTGCAGCTCGTAGGTTCTTGGGAATGTCCTGAAAGTGCCTTTTTAGTTCCCTTTCCATATCTTCATGCTGTTCCAAGCGCTCCCCTTGTCGATTGTTGATGAAGGCAATATTTTTGTGCATACGTCTTTTCACTGTGGATCTGTGGAAGAATTTGGTATTATTTTCCCCTTCCTTGAGCCATTTTATCCTGGATTTTTGACGCCATAATATTTCCTCCTGATGCCGCCTGGCCTCGAGCTTGGTGAGGAGGTCCTGTTCCTGTTGAGCTAGTTCTTCCGTCCTGCCTCCTGAGATAATGCTCTGTTGTAGGGACTTCATTTTCAGCTCCAGCTCTTTCTGGTGATCAAAGATGTTGCCAAAGTGAGAATGGTTCCAGGATTTGAGAGCCTGTTTGAGATGTTTTAATTTTTGTTGGAATTTGTACATCTTGGCTCCTTCCGGTGGGATGAAGGAGTGCCAGGCATCTTTGACGACATCTTTTAAGTTGGGATGCGAAAACCAAAATTCTTCAAAGCGAAAAGGTCTGTTGCACTTGGATCATGGGCGTGTCCAATGCAGCATTATAGGCCAATGGTCTAAACCTGCTTGGGGCAGGATTGAAGCTTTGAAGTCCCCTCCCAGGTAGATGGCGTTGTCTGTCAGTAGGAACCGATCCAACCTGGAAGCGATGTGCTGAGGTCCTCTCCTTTTGTTGGTCCAAGTGAACATGCCATTGGACGTGCGTAGGTCCATTAGCCGATTATTGTGTATGAAGTCTTTAAAATTGATGCTATCGCTTTCCAGTCTCGTTCTTCCTCCAGTATTTTCCTCCAAAGCTGTTATAATGTTGAAGTCTCCGCCACATATCCATAGAGGGAAACATCTTCCGGAGTTAAGAACAGTAATTGATTCAAGAATCTCTAATCTGTTTTGAATGTCCTGTGGGAAGTAGACATTGGAGAGATGCCCGTGGATATTCGTCCCTATAAGGTGGAAAGTGGACTGAATGACAAAGTGAGAAGCATGAAAATCGTAAAGGTCAAGAACTTGGGGATTCCATATGATGGCTAACCCACCTGAAGCGCCTGACGCATCCACCGAGACGGAGCGAAATCCTGACCAGATCTTATTTAAAATTCTTTCCAAGACAGTACTGTTGCATTTAGTTTCTTGAAGAAAAACCAGAGAAGGCTTATCTTGCTGTATCATGTTTTTTAGGAATCTGTGTTTTGCAGGACTATTAAGCCCTCGCACATTCCATGAAATGAGTTTCATGAGGAACCATGGGTGAGGGTTTTGTAGAATTTTGTCAGCTTGGGGAATCTTCCAGACTCCACAAGCATTTCTCCTAGTATGATGGTTCTTTGCAAATCAGTTTTGTGCCCTCTTTTTTTTTAATCCTTGAGTATTTTTGTCCCATCCCAGGGACTTCCTGCTTGGATACCAAGAGATATGTGTTGCTGAGCTCTAGCTAAAACCACTGCAAGGCTGTCAATCTGATTGGGAAGTATTGTATTGTAATTTTTCAATCGGAAAGCATCTTCTAAACCAAGGATGTCCAGATCCCCCAACTTGATGCTCTCTGGTTCCTCTTCCATGTGGATTGGGGGATTCATATCGATAGAACTTTGCTGTTGGTGGATGATGAGTGCAGAAGCAGCTTCGAAATCCATAGAAGTGACTTTTGGACCCAGATCTGGAGTAGTGTCATCTATGGGAATGGAGGTTGGGATCTTGACATGCTCGGAGGCCTGAAGTGAAGTATCAGGAGTGGTAAGGACGGAGGTGGAAGGCTTGTCTGATGAAGCAGGTTGAGAGGGAGTACTTATCCGGTCATTTTGAGGGGACAGGATATCGAAGCTGTTATGAGTGGAGGGTTTGCTTGGAGGATCATGACCCACAGGGGATTTTTTTTCATGCTTTCTTCGGCTGGAGACCTTGGTGAAGCCCTCTGCATCAAAGGAGCCTACTATTATCAACCATTACGAAACTGATTATTCATTCTTGTAATATCTTTGAAGCTTTTCTCCAACTTTATGAAATACATAGTGTTTTTTTATCTCCAAGTTGTGATAATTTTTCGATGTGCTTTCTGAGGAATGGAGGGCCCCCATCAACAACATTTTTCACATCTTTTTACATATTGGTAACATAGTGTAGCTATTTTATTTCATTTATTTTAAATAAGTGAGTTTTCAATTTATCCAAGTGTGATTTTCCTTTCAACAAGTCTGATTTCATTTCAAGAGGTGTGAGTGTGATTTCAACTCAACGAGTGTGATTTTCATGTATGCAAGTGTGGTGCGATTTTATTTATGTAAGTTTCGTGTGATTTCAAATCTGCAAGTGTGATTTCAATTTCAAGGAAGAGTGATTTCCTTTATGCAGGTTTGTTTACATTTTCTTTATGCTTGTTTTGTATTAGATTGATTTGATATCTTAGTTTCAATTACATTAGATTAATCTATTCTGGTAGATAATCACCTAGTACATATAGTACAAGTATACCTCATCAGTTCAAGAACCACAGGTTGAAAAATTAAATGAAAGGGATTTAACTCGCAATTAAATCACCCAACATTTTCATGTCATTGTCGGGGAGGCATATATAGGTGTGTCATTAGGGGAATTTTGAGGTCTAAATTGGGCCTCCTAAGGAAAATGTACATTCAAAATTCACTTTATGAGAACCAAACACATTTTAGGGGATGACATCATCCCTAATGGTTGAGGTGGCATTTCTTGAGTTAAAGGTACTTACTTGTCACATTCTCAATGGTGGATAAAAACTCATGGTTAACCATGCTAGTGCTCTAAGTAAATTTAAAGTCGAAGTAAAGTACTCATAATAAATGTCATTTCACACTTTTTAGATAAAAATATATTATTTTCATTTCATATTTCTTTAAAGAAACAATGCATATCCATATACATTTATTATATTATATTATTTTATTTTATTTTATTTTTATGTAGTATATTAATTACATGTTATTATACAATTTAAATAATATAAATTTTAATTAATAGTATATAATATAATTAAGAATTACATGTTTATATTAAGAATTTATAAATTTACATTTATATTTTATTTTAAGTTATTTAAGTACAAAGGCCAAATGCATTAGTTGTTCAATGATAATAAATTTTTCTTGAAAAGCTCATTCTTATTTATAATCACATCAATACAAATTTTTTATTAATTTTCTTTTGGTACAACTATTGAATTGAATTTAACTATGGTTACATGGATTGTTGTGCAAAAGGTGAATTGCAAATTCATAAATATTATTTTATTGGTTTAGCTATTATTTTATTATTTCCTTATGAGGCCCATCTTAGACCCCAAAATTTCCCTAATGATTTGAAAGTTTAGGAAATGCATTACAGTTGCATTGATTCTTAAATACATGGTTAAAATAATATTAAAATAATTTTGGATATTAAATAAATAAAATAAATCAATACTTGGGTACTAATCTGTGTGCACGACAAGAATTATCAACGAGTTCGAGTAATTCAAAGGAAATACATATTTTGAGGAATTTCCTTCTAAGGACTTTCTTGAATCCTAGCAATAGCTGGGATATCAGCTTCTTAGGAAGAGTATATTTTAAGTGCGTTGAAAAACTTGTCTATCTCTCCAACTCGACAAGAAGATCTTCAAGTATCTTTTGATTCCTCTTGTCAATCTATTGAAAAGACAAAATAATCATGCAATACTTTTTATGGGGAAATACTAATAGAATCTAAGATTGAGGAATGCATAATTAAGGAGGATATCCATTGTGATCTAAACCAAAAAAGGAATCACGAATGCCATAATTTTATTGAAATATGGTTCCAATCAAGGATCAAGTCACATCACTCTTTCATTCATCCTTACATATTAATTACATCATCAAAACAACTTGTTTCTGGTTTTTTGATGTGTTTTAATCCATAATTTTTAAAATTAATCATGAATATCTTTTTACTCACGTTACGCACATGGATACACTCGAAATATGAATAAACTTGAAATCAATTTTCTATTTCCAATAGAGTAGAGAAGGATAGAATTAATAAATAAAACCAAGCTTGGTGATGTTTTAAGTTTCTTCAAGTTAAATTTAATTTTATTTTCAATTTTATTTGGTGGTGCAGTAAGAGCCACCCAGCTCACTAATAATTTGCAGGAAGATGTAGAAAGTGAAGGAATATGTGAGAAAATAGGAGAACAAATAGAGTTTTGAGAGCCAGAATGTGAAGATTAGAGATCAAATCCTTTCAATTTGTGTTTTTAATTCAGGTTTTAAATGAATAAATAGATTAAATATTTTTGATTATTCTCTCTTATAGCGCTATCTACGACCTAGAAGATCAAAAAATAAAAATTGAATAAAATTAGTTTTAAAACTTTGCAATAAAAATTGTATAACAGATCCAAATTCATACTCAAAATTAAAATTATAGTCTTTTTCAAAGCTCAAACATAAAAAATGATGTCTCCAATGGATCTCACACTGTCGAAAACCCATGTTTTGACTCTTGTTGCACCTCATTTGGCAAAACATTGAGTAAAATATCACTGTTTTAAGCTTTTTCCCAATTCTGTTGTTAATAATCCTACAGTTCGACCCAAACCAGACCGGTGCACCTCGAAAGCAGGAACGATGTGCAAAAATGGATTTCTTGATCGACGATAACATATTTAGGATGGTTAAAACCACCCCAACTCTTCCTCCAAACCCGTGGTCACATGGCACCATGTGCCTTGGGGCTAGGTGCCTTTCCCCAAATGTGCGCTTGCTAATATTTAAATATGTGTTTGGGACTATAGTTAATAAGATGTAATTGATATGTGGATTAGTAAAGTGTTTTTTTGATGTTTGAGAGGTGACATGTTGAACTCCCTTGGTGGTTTTTCAACCTCACAAAGTTTTGGTCCCCCATGAGGAGGCCACATTGCAACCAATTGTTTGTCCATGTGGCACTCCCACATTGGGCCACCATAAAAAAAAGTTAACTAATAAAAAATAACCATGATTTCAACTACTCAACCGATGCCAAGTGTAAAATATTCATTGGTCTAGAAAGACCACTCATCTTGCGAAGTCATAGGCCTGGTCAGCATACATACTGCTGACTAGGCATTCCTTAAACTAAAAAATTCATTTTTTTAGTTGTTTCACAAAATGATCAGAATGAAATTCTAGGAGAATCAGAATTGGATTCAAGTGAAGAAAATTGTAATGGATTCGAAGAGACGAGATCTATTCTTTGTTGTTGGTTTCAAGCTAATCCAAGAATTTTGAATTTTGAGCATTTTCTTGATCCACAAGATCATGGACAAGGGTGGAGCACTAGCCAAAAAGGATGTAGTTATAGGCTTAGAGTTTCGTTAAAACCAAAAAAAAATAAAAGCCCAACTACAATGATTGGCAAACCACCATTCGAGTCTAATTGCAAGTGGCAAGGAAGTGCATCGATTCGTGTTTTTAGTAGTTGCAGAATCTAAAAAATTTAGTAGTTTGTGCAAATTTGGTTTATGGTGTATTGGTTAAGCATTAAGTGTATGGAGAAGAGGCCTCAAGCTTAAAATTGGCTAGAAACGGGTAAAAGTGCATTTAATTTTTCTTCCTTGAATTTTTTTTTTTATTAGTACTATTTCTAATTTTTTTGTGTATATATCAAATGAATAGGGACTAATCATCTCTCTCTCTCTGGATAGCCTTACATTTTATTCTAGAAAAGTCAATTTTTTTTGTAGGTTCCAAGACGATGAAAAAAAACACTATATGCACGAGTGCCTTTTAAATACCAAGTTTCTTTCAGAAGAGCATGATCATTTCATGTCAAATCAAATCCATTACACCATTTATACTAAAAAATGCCTATCAAATACCAATTTTACCATCGCCATTGATTTTAAACCTACAATTGATCCATAAATTCGTATCTTACTACTAGCAAAAAATCATTTCCCTTTGCGATATTTATACTTTCCTTCCTCATTTTCACTCACACTTAACCCATAAATAAAGTCATTTAACTCCCTTACATAGTTCAGTCACCACATTTTCCTCTTCATTTCTATCAAATAAACCTTGCTTCAATGCAAACGTTTCACCTATAATTCATGAAATTATTATTTTACACTCAAGTTAGATGATGGAGGATTCATTAAGGCCTCCCTTCTAACAAGTCTTGACCCATAGATTGTGACACATCATCTAAGATCAATACTAAAGATCTTTCAAGTACTTTGAGGCTTACATGACTTAATGGAAAGTTCTCTCACCAATAAACAGTGGGAATACATCAATGTCCCCTATTTTTCATACCTTCTAGGTGACTTGACAACGACATACGTACTCATACCTAGTAATATGTACTTAGGCATCTTGAATCTCATTGACATCAATGGTGAGTAGTATCATGTTGGCTAATGGCATTCGTTAATGGCTAGTAATCAAACAATTTATTTTCTATGTTGTACATTGAAACATATATCAATATAGATAAGAACTATGCCATTGGGTGAGAACGAATGAAGACTAGATGATTTCAGCATCTTGCCACAGGACTCAATTCATAATTCTATTGTCATAGCAATAAATTTTCCAAATTCATATTAGCTTTATTTTTTGTTCATACAACTAAGAGAAAGAAGAAGAAAATCAAATTTTTTTACTATATATTCCATGATCGAGCAGTAGCAGCCACACACTTCATACATAGCTTTTCCACTTTTGCTCGAAGTGAAGGTATGTTGTTTTCTAATGTTTAATCATGTAATTCCTTAAATCACCACATTCATATTCCCTTTCTCATTTTTCAAAAATTGAAAACACCTTTAGTTTGGGGGAAGGGATATCAATTCATATTCACATTTCATATTCACATGTCGCATTTCATTTCATCCTAACCAACATATTTTTCCCAATCAACTATTGTTTCATTCAGATTCCAAAATATTAAATGTTTTTCTATGATCAATTGACGAGAATATTAAATTGTGGACAATCACTATGGGAACTAAAAAATGGAATTCTCAATGTTTTCAAGCATTTTGATGCAAAATAATAAGAAAAGTAATGTTACACAAGAACCAATACTCATAAATTTTAGCTGTCACGCAAGAACAAACCATAAAAAATATGTTGCAATCAAATGTCTTTCAAAGTACACTTTGCAAAAATAATAATGTTTTCAAATGATATGATTGTGCAAAGTTAAAAGAGAATCAATACAAATCCAACACTCATATAGAAGAAAATAATTTCAAGAAGGCCAACTTATGATAAAGGGAATCAATACAATAGTTTCATGAGGACATGAAACAATTTCAGTTGGGCGGTATGTTGGGCCTCAAAAATATCATCCACTTTTACCCTCATTTCCATCATTTAACCCTCATTTCATAACTCTATAACTCCATAAGCCCTACATTAGTAACCATTCTCATGACCATAGGGTTTATCATTTTTATTTTCCTAATCATTAATTTTAAGTATTTTAAGATAGTTTGTGATTAAATATTAGGAAATTAACATGATTTCATATATATCTAAAATTTTTATGAGTTTTTTTATATTGTAGGCCTACTTGGAGATTCTAGAAGGGTCCTATTTGGCCACCTAAATACAAATTCGAATTTCCAATTGCAAATCATGAGGATTTATAGAATATTTGAGGAAGATGTGGATCATTAAGTTAAGCACTTTCAAAGTAGAAGTATAATGGATGTTTTGATATCATTCCTTATCAAAATAATGAGAGAATTTGGAGAGGATTTGTATCTTATTTTTTTAGATGATTGTTTGTAACCACAAGAGATAAATGTGGATTTATGAGAGATATGAGGTATATGTATTTATTGGTCAGTAATATTCAACATTTGTATAAATAGGAGTGTGTAATATCCCTAATTTTCTGCTTTTATATAGAGAGTTAATAATCCTATAGTTTAAGTTAACCTAAAGGAAAACTATACGTGGACATTATTTTTGAAATAAATAAATGTGGATTTTATTATTGTCCAAAGACTAGAGTATATTGGAGACTAGGATTTCAAATCCATGAGGATGGAATAAAATCCTAAGAATTTCCCAAAATTCTCCAAAAATCCTTGGAAAAAAAGAAAAGAAAAGAAAGATATTATATGGGAGAAAATAATCTAATAAATTACTTAGTAAAGCAAAAAATTATTGAGATGAGGTGAGAATAAAACTAGAGAGAGGAAAATCTAGTTTTAAAGAAGCATTTGTGGAGAAAACAAAATTAAAGTATAGGCTAAGGGAAAAAAACATCACAAATTAACTAGACATATTTATGGAAACATGTTGAGGGAAAGCAAGCTTAAATAAATTATTCCTAGTTAGAAAAGAGATTGTCTACATTATGGAAGAACTGGTCTATGCTCAGGGGGAGTTGTGGATTAAGCTCAAGGTTAGATGGAAAATAGTCTTTACCAGATTGGTATGCACATTCTGTGATGTTTTGTCTTATACTGCTATTATATTTTATGAAATTTTGATGTAGTTAGATATGGTCATATTTTATGAACTGCGACTCAAAGTTTTATCCATTTAATTTATAAATCACGTGTAATAATATGTTGAGTTTAGAAATAAGTAGTTGTCATCTGTATTTAAGAGAATTTTAACCATAGATGTTATAGTTAAATGTTTTGTATGGTTACATAGACTAAATGAAATATAATGACCAACATAAAGAATCTCTAAACTATGGGGAAGGGTCTAAATATTATGTTAGGTCCATCTGATAATTTTCATTATAGATACAGAGAAAACAATATAATTCAACCATAGCCATAACAGTAAATTATTGAAAAGATTGGAAGATATAAATCAAATATAGTTTATATAGATAGCATAAACATAAAGATATATAGGAATTATGGATAGAACGTTTAGATGTAAACTTGAAACAAAAGAATGAACCTACATATCTAATGGAGGAAGAGATATTTCATATTTAAATTTAATTATAAGTATAGTATGATAGCATAAAATAAACATTTTCTATTCTATGCATATTCAAGCATATAGGAACATCTATGTACTGAAAAAAAATATGTTTAAATTTCATATAACAGTCCTTACATATATGAAGATCCTCGTATAAAGATGAGGATAAAAATGTCTTACTATCTAGTTAAGGACAATATGACAATATTTTAAATACAAATTGAACTGAGTCATCCACGAAAACAATCAACTACACAGTATTGAGTTGAAAAATGTAAAATGGGACAAAGAGGTTGTTGAACCCTCTATATTTGTAGGACCGACCTGGAAGAAGATGAAAAGTGTCTTCAGATCTCTTGACATGGGATTGTAAATAATTGTAGTGGAAGCGAATGAGATATAACATACATGTAATGAAAAATATACAACTGTGTTAGAATAATATAAAATAGAATGAAAATAATTTTCCCAAAATATAGAGAAGTTATATAAGTAATGATATTAAAAACTATACCTCTCTCAAGAGCATCAAAATGGGAACTCCTCTTGTACATGACATAAACAAGATGTTAAGTATAGAAAATTAAAAGAGACTGAATGAAATTAAATATTGTGATTAATTATAAGGCAAAGATAAGAAATTAATTTCCTTTGAAGATAGATGTAGCCGTGCGCAGTGGATCTTGACCTAGTTGAGTAAACTATGAAAATTTAGAAAAAGAGGTTTTCCAAGATTAGAGTATAAAAGGAATTAATATTTTGAGAATTAAGACAAATTAAATTCAGTTTATAAAAATACCCTTTTATAAGAATTCCAATTTGAGTATATAAACTGAATTGTATATAAGAAAACTAAAATTATACTATGTATATTATATAGAGTTGTGTAACAAAATTATTGAAACTATGAAAATTACAGAGCCTTACTATAGCCATAGTAAAATTGTGAAACTAAATGAAATAAAGTCTCAGTTTAAATAATTTTCATATGTCCATCAAAGCCATGTAAAACCAATACTTTGAATTAAATGAAGTCGAAATGAATAGATATAGGAAATACTACAAAATTATGCATATCTTACCAATACGAAGGAGAGAAAAATTGGGTGGAGAATGAAGCAAAGTTATGCTCGAGTCATAAAACCCTCTCTGTCAACTTAAAGGGAATTTGAATATGTATTCATAAACAAAGAATTATAATAGAGAAGAAAAAATTATATTACAGTGAGGAGATACCGCTAATATGGAATAAACCATAAAAATCCCAACATATTTTCCTATAATTATTACAATGAAGAACATATACAATTCCCTAAAATTAATACATCGAGATTTTAAAATATTACTCGATGTAAGAAAAATCGAATTACAGCGAATGGTAAACTTTGAAATTGGAGAAATCAAAATTGGGGGAACAAATTCGTATACCAGTTAATGGTAAGGGAAAATGACTTTTCCCTTTAGAAATCCATCAATAAGAATACTGTGGAAACCATACGAATTGGAAAATTCCAAATTTGAAACCCACAGTACACATTGCAATAAAAAATTACAAATAGAAGAAATATTTCTCCCGAGTTAAATCAAATCGATTAGGAAAATATTTATTCAAACATGGACTGAGAAATTGATAAAATCACTAAACATATTGATAAATCCTTTCACTATCGAAATACTTAGAACAAAATTTATGTACACTAACAAAAAGCATGACACAGCCAAACAAGAGATGAAATATCAAAAGATTGATATTACATTATAGGATACGCAATGAACTTTTGGGTTAATAGTGTAATGAGGGAGTAAAATACCTATGGTTGGCCGTAAAGAACTTCAGAGAAGAAAAGGGTAAGTCAATACAAGGGTAATGATTTCCAAACCTGCAACGAGGAGGAAATTCATTTATAAGAGCCAGAAAAAGATGGATACACAGTCACATATAAAATACATAATAACTAAAACAAATTTCAAAACGTTACCATGAGTTATAGTGGTAACCAATACATACAGAACCTTGAAACATTGAAAACTAAATGCAGTGGGGAAACGAAACCATTTACCTTAGAATTTATGAGCAGTAGGTTTGATAGCGGCCCTGGTAGTTCTGGTGAGATTAATATGATTCATATCTGATACTTTCTCCAGTGTTAGTAACAGAGATATGAAAAAAACAAAGAAGAGGTCTCTCTGCATATTTTCGTACAAATGCTAACTAAAGAAACTAACACGCAAACCCTAGCCATAGTCAACTTGATTTGGGAGGGAATACAAACCAATATCAATCGTTGAAAATGTATCAGATCTACCCTATATGTTTCTCAAGGGTAAATGCATTCATCTCAAGGGTAAATGAAATCACATGATACTCAGGTGCTGGAAGTACAAACATTACACATGTTGGAAAATCGAAAAGACAATCCTTCAATGCATATAGTCACCTCTTGAATGTAATTCAATGCACACACAGAGCATCCAAAACCCAATGAAACGAAACAAAACTATGCTAATGTAAAAATTTGATATGGAATGGTTAATGTAAAACTACAGTTACCAACCATGCAATTCAAATACATTAAAACGTTTGTCATATATATATATATATATATATATATATAATTCGATTTTATTAATATAAATGTTGATATGAGTAATACATGTAATGAATATAATATATACATGGGATGAAACCCATATATATATATATATATAAGTAAGCTAAAGTAGATTCCAATAAAAAAAATAACATAATTTTTAATACTATGGGGATATAAAATAAAATAGTGAAGTATGCATTAGTTAACATTAAAATAACTAGCCCATGTGGTGTAGAATAGTCGGTGATGGGGTGCACTGTTAAGGCACTCCATTCTGTAAGGTCGCCGGTTCGAAACCCATGGGTGGAATGGAAGGAGAAAAAAATGGGAAGATTAGGATTAGTCTAAACGAGCAAAAAAAAAAAAAAAACAAAAAAAAAAAAAAAAAACATTAAAATAACTAAAATGCATACAAGAAAAATTAAGATTTTTTCTTTGATGAATAAAGTTTGTAAATGTCATTAAAACCATTTAGGGTAATGAATGTGGTTATTGAGAAATAAATTATGAGGCAAAGATAATGACAAAAACCAAAATTAGTATTGACAACCTATAAGATTGTACAGTTGCGAAAATATTAAAGGAAGAAAGTGTTGGAAAAGAAATCTGAGTAGTACCAGAATGGCTATAAATAGAAACAAAAATATTTGAGTAAGTGGAGTTGTTACAAATGGTATCAGAGCCCATGTTGAAAAAACTGGGACTATGTGTCCCAACACAGAATTTTTTTTTTTGCTATGATAAACAATGATATATATATATATTATTTTTATACATAATTTTTGTACTAATTTCATTTTGTGTACAATGATTGAAGTGCAGAAACAGTTACAGCTACTGTTATGAATAACGAAGAAGAGATGTATGTGGAGCTTGGGTGTGCAGGAGAGCCACTAGATCAAAATTCTCAATTGCTGGACATGATAAGGAATATGCAACATGAAATGGTTCAACTACGGACTAGGAATGAACGATTGTTGTAGGTCAGTAATGAGAAAGAGAGGTTGATCAAGGAATTAACATAATGGTCTAGTCATGAAAGTCGAGACCATGCAAAAAAGAGAAAAGGAGTTGAACCCAACTTAGAAGGGTTTGAGAGTGGGGAAAAATCTAGGTCTAAATCTAGAAAGAAAAAGGAGTTGCAAGGGGCATTCCGCAAAATAAAACCTCCAACCTTTGATGGGGAAAAGGAGGAGGATGAAGAAGCTTGGATCCTGAATATGGTCAAATACTTCCAGGTATATGAATACAAAAGTAATTTGAAAGCCATATTGGCAATTTACCAACTGTAGGGAAAAGCCACACTTTGGTGGGAAGAGGCAAAAATTGTACATGTGCTTGATGAAAAAAAATTTACATGGGGA
Source organism: Pinus albicaulis (assembly GCA_034641835.2). Lineage (NCBI taxonomy): Eukaryota > Viridiplantae > Streptophyta > Pinopsida > Pinales > Pinaceae > Pinus > Pinus albicaulis. The sequence continues at coordinate 942,511,174 of CM076584.1, read as the reverse complement.
GAATTTCAAACTAAGTTCAAAACTAGATATCTGAATGAGAGGTATTATGATGATTAAGCGAAGGAATTTCATGAGTTGAGATTAGAACAACTCACAATTGATGAATTTGTTACAATATTTATAAATTTTCTTTGCTATGTGCCTTATATCAAGGAAAAAAAGGCCAAAGTACATCAATTCTTAAATTTAATACCTACCATATACAAAGAGAGAATTGAATTCGATAGTCCAAAAACAATGGATGAAGGTGTTCAAAAAGAAAGATTATGCTATGAATAGTTTAAAGGCAGAAATGATCAGCTAAAAAACTGGCAAAATAAAGAGAAAGGGAAAGGAGATTCAAGCATAAAAATATCAAAACCAACATATCTGAAAAAAATTGGGAAAAAATACCATAGAAATAAATTTAACAAGAGTGGGGAAAACTAGACAGCACAATCACATACTGGTTCCAAGCAAGTGACAATAAACAATAAAAGGGAAGGTATTGTAAAAGTGAAAGAACCATTAAACTGCTGGGGTTGTGGAGAACCTCACATGTTACGTGACTACCCACACAATACAAGAAAAATCTAGAACATTCAAGCAGAACGAGAGGCACCTACAACAAATGACATTGCTCACAACATTCTGAGAATCAGTGTTGCATTAGATTATTGACAGGTTGACCACAAATCAACCATGATAGAGATTGAAGGTATGATTATTGACCAACTTGTTTTTGTTTAATATATCCCAGAGCAAATCTAAGTTATATCAGCCCTCAAATAGTGGAAAATTGTAAGTTAAAATCAGAAAAAATTCAGCAAGCATGGCTAGCACAATTAGCTACAAGAAAAAAGAGAAATGTGACACATAAACATCCTAAAACTGCTGTAAATTTAAATGGATATGAAGCTAAACTCCATTTAAACATTCTACCTATAGGATCCTATGATCTATTAGTAGTAATCGATTTGCTGGAAAAACATAAAGTAATAGTAAATTTCTTAGACAAAATTTTACATTGCACATATGAGGTAGGAAAAGCTGTAATAGTCAAAGGAAAACCAAAACCAATATTTGTCAGACATATTTTTACATTGCAATTAAAAAGAACCAGAAAAGAAGTTTGTCAAGGTTATGTTGTACAAGTGGAAGCAACAAACAAAAATAGAGGCTATACAAAACTTACGACTGATCAGAGAGTTCAAGGATTTATTCCCAAAATAAATCCACCATCTTCCCCTTAAAAGGGACATTGATTTTTCAATTGAACTAGTACCAGGAGCTACCCCAATTACCAGGGCACCCTATAGAATGAGTATTCCTAAACTACTAGAATTGAAACTTCAATTGCAAGAATTGTTAGACAGAGGGTACATAAGACTTAGTGTGTCTCCTTAGGGAGCACCTATACTATTTGTCAAGAAGAAAGATGACACATTTAGGATGTGTATAGATTAAATTTTTTTGAATAAGTTAACTATCAAAAATATATATCCTCTTCCAAGGATAGATGATCTATTTGATCAATTAAGAGGAGCTACCATATTCTCTAAAAGTGATTTCAGAACTAGCTATCACCAACTCAGGATTAAGGATGAAGACGTAAAGAAACAACATTCATAACTAGATATGGACACTATGAATTTGTAGTCCTACCCTTTTGACTTACAAGTTCCCCTACTACATTTTTGTGTTTAATGAATAGTGCTCTACATAAATATGTAGACAAGTTTGTATTATTGTTCATAGATGACCTTTTGGTATACTCCAAAACTGAAGAAGGACACCAAGAACATCTAATAATAGTGTTGCAAACCCTTCGAGAACATCAATAATATGCAAAAATTAGCAAATGTGAATTTTACAAAAATAAAACTCAATATTTGGGCTACGTGATTTCAAAGGATGGATTAGTGGTAGATCTGGAAAAGGTACAAGAAATCATGAATTGGGCTGTACCCACAGATGTGCCAACATTAGGATCATTCATGGGTATTGACGGATACTACTGTAGGTTTGTTGAAGGATTTTCTTCATTAGCCTATCCTATCACTACACTGCAGAATAAAAAAGAGTAAATTTTGAGTGGACAGCAAAATGTCAAAATAGTTTTGAGAAATTAAGACTGAAATTAACTACTACCCCCATATTGAAAATTGCTGATAAAAAAAATAATTTTTAGTATGTAAATATGCTTGTATAGAAGGACCAGAAGGATTATTATGACAAGATAATTCAGTAATATCAAATGAGTCAAGAAAACTGAAGAAGCATTAATAGAATCCTGATGTGTATGATTTAGAACTAGTTGCTATTATGTATGCATTAAAGATTTGGAGACACTAGTTGTTGCAAAAAAAATCATATTAATGACATATCAGATAAGTTTTAAATACTTCTTTACCTAACCAAAATTAAATGCTAGACAAGCTTGATGGTTAGCTTTGCTTAGTGAGATTGATATGGAAATCAAACACATCAAAGGAAAGGAAAACAAAATTGGTGATACTTTGAGTAGGAATCCTCATCAAATTTTGACATATGTCAGGAGCAGTGTAAATTTTAATGTAGAAGAATAGATTCATGGATTTTTGATGTAAGATTAACAATATGTAAAATTGCAAGAGAAATTAAAACAAACTGAAGTTGTAGGCTATACCAAGAACCAACAAGGACTGATTTATTATAAACAAAGACTATATATTCCTCATGTAACATCTTTAAAACATGAAATTTTAGATGAATACCATAAGATAACTTATGCAGGTCATCCTCATTATCAAAAACTGATTTAATCATTGAGTAAGAACATGTTTTTGCCAGGAATGAAAAAAGATGTAGTTGATTATTTGGCAAGGTGTTTGGAACGTCAGCAGATAAAAGTAGAACATTAGCATCCTGTAGGACTACTAAATCCTATCCCTATTCCATAATGAAAGTGGGAAGTGGTTTCAATAGACTTCATTACCGGATTTCCACGAACTAAGTATCAACATGACTCTTGATGCAGGGGCATTAGGCTCAAGACAATCTTTGTACATAAATAAACATAAGGGGGGTCTCATGTTTTGTTTCCCTATGAAATTATTCATAGCTGAGTTAATTTTAGTTAAATTGTGGGAGAAAATGTAACTGCCTGAATGATTAGTGGGCATAGGAAGAGATAGTCCATTTCATTCTGTCAGAGAGTTAGGCTAAAATTAGGACTGTAGGAATTGCAAAGTTTTATTGAGCGTTGAGGGAAGATGAAACAATTACTGTTAATTGTTTAAATAAGTCTCTGTGGAAAAGACCTAAAGGGAGATCTTCTTAGAAACTACATAGGCTACATAGGATTGTGGTGGAGACAGAGTAGAGGAGAAGGGCCAATTAATCGAAGACCTGGCCAACTAAAAGCTTGTAAGTTCATTCACTGTGTAAATGAGGAATTTGTCTCAGTATAACTGTGCATTTATTGTTCAAACTCTGTGTGGTGAATACCTTGCATATTTATGTGTTTGTTGGGTTAATTCTGTGTTCTGTAGTTATATGCGTAATGGTCTTTTAATTGAAAGGCTTGAATGGTACTCTGCATCTGATAAGGAACCCGTTGTTATTTCTGGGTGTGGAATACATATATGTGTTCTTGGTGAAGGGAATTTGATTCCTGTGTAACTAGCTTCAAACTCAATAGACAATGGCGTAAGAATGCCTTGACATATCCTGTTAATTGGGCTCATAATGTAATGTGTGCGGTTGGAGAATGCGAAGGCATTAGGATAGTGCTCTCTATGTATGAAATTTAGACCCTGTAATTTGTTAAAATTCTGACTGTAATTTCGCGGTGAAGAACCAAGGGGATGAGATTGCATAATTGCATATACTCCTGGATGCTCATAGTTACATGCTCTCTGTGCATAAATTGAATATATAATGTTCGTGTGCGGAAGGGCCAACTGTCCGTTCCGATGTTGGTATGAATCCTGGTGAAGGATTGTGAAGTTCTATTGATTATTGAACGAGACAATATAGAGGAACGATTTTCTGTTGAAGGTGGAGTTTAACTACATAAACCGTTGAAGAGCCAACTGGAACCTTGAGTCAAGGAGCGGCAGAACCACAAGCGCTGTGAACAGTGACAGCGGTTTTAGGACTGACCCGACAGTTTTTGCGTTTTTAAAAAGTGGTAAGATGTATTGGGGAAAAAAATGCGATATCGGTGGTTGGACGTCACGTGTCCTTGAGCGGTTTTTAAAAACTATGAGTTTCACGTAAATCTTGAGTGTTAACGGTTGGACCACAAAGAAATGCGAAACTCCACGAGGAGCATTAGATCATTCAAATCGGCACGATGCTCCCCCAACCGTCGATTTGGAGAGGTAAGTTAATGTGGGGCCGAGGACGTTTTATGGGTGATCGTTGGGTTATAACCCAAGGTCGAGAATTTGTTTAAGAATTGGCAGAGACTATGATATATGTTAACACACTGCCAAGGGTTAATATAATTATATGAAAAACGTGCGTTTTATTGAACTCAAGAAGAAGAGTTTGAAAGGATGAGGCAGATATACATTTAACATCATGGTTGCAATTTATAAGGTTGAGCGTTGGGTGAGTATTGTATTTGATATTCATAGAAGGGGCTTCCGTTGTGGTTTAAGTGCCTTGTTAAAAGACTAAGGACTTTGATATTTATGGATCTGTCTGAGGTTTTATATGGTGTGTTCGGATTACACCAAAGGTACATTGAATTGTAGTGGAACATATATAAAGGAAGTCATAATTGCACATTATTATAATGTGCTTTGACCTTATTGCATGGTGAAAGGCGCGATAGAATGACAACCTAGGATATATGGGTTGTTTGGGTTTAATAAGGGAGCATTGTTATATGCAACTTTGGTTCTATAACCTTTGAATAAAAAGTTCTCCATTGTTCATTTTGAGAGGAGGTGTGTGGTTCATAACCAAGGTGAGAGCTAGTTTAATATCTCAATCTCAGATTGAGATATTAAAGCACACCGACTTATTTAATTTGCCAGTTCAAGTAATTAGAGCAAAGTAAGTTTTCCCAAATGGTGGAATTTCTTGGGCATGGAATTTTGGATGCACTTTACACACAATTTTAGATTGAAATTTTGAGAAAACCTAGACTGTGGGTTTTACCCAGCACTAGAGTGGTATCGGAGCCAGAATTTAATTAGCTCTTTGGAAATTTATTTCTGAAATGCACATGTACTGAACAAGAAAGAAAGGTTGATGTTTAAATATATTTAACAAAGAAATTTCAGATTTGATTGAGTATGCAGTGAAGGTCTCCAGGTGTGCAGAATCTGGAGTTGAAGACAGAGTGTCTTAAAGATTGCAGCAGATAGATGCAGTACAGGTGAGAGAAGAAGCAAGATCATTTAGGGATATTGAGAGGTGAGTTGATGAGCCTATTTGAACTTTGGTTTGAAGGATTTTGTTTGCAGAATGTAGAGTGCAAGAAATTGAGGAAGAAATCTCAGCAAGAAGCAGATCACATCTTTGAGAGCAGTGATAAAAAGAGTCCAGCAAGGGATTCTGAGTGCAGAAAGAGTGTGGTAGAACCTGGAAGATTCCCAACAGAGGTTGGATGACAGACGAACAAATGTGTCCTTGAGAGAAGATGCAGAGTGAAGCCTAGAAGGAGTAGAAGAGAGTGCTCAAAAGGGTCCAGCAGATAGGGGACCATACTTGCCAAAAGCTGGATCCGGAGGAAGGGATTGGTGAGGTAAGTTGTAGAAAGAGAGCTTGTTGTTGCATAGGCTTAGTGAAGCTTGTAGGAGAAATGGCTATTGATAGCCACAACAGAGATTGCAGAGGTTCTGAGAGAGGCTACAACAGAAGAGTGAGGGAAGATGCCAAAGAAAATGGCATGGGGAAGAGACTCACTGATGAAGATAATTGGAAAGAGATAGCTGAGATCAGTAAGCAACTTTATGAACTGGAGAGGATGATAGAGGAAAACTAGAGAGATGGGTGGCTCATGAGGAAGAAGGTAAAGTGGCAGAGGCCACAAAGGAAGAAAGAGAAAATGGTGAATGCTCAGAAGAAGGAAGAAATGCTCAGAATGATTAAGCATTTGGGGAAGAACTTGGAGAATGAAGCTTCAAGTGGGACCAAGGGTTCCAAGAGCCTTATATCTGACATATTTTGTTTGTTTACAGGAAAACCATCTGGAGATGAAAAAACTGCTTATGTTGTCACTGAGGAGGAAAATGGAACAGCTAGATGTTTTGAAGATGTCCATGCACAATCAGAGAAAGGTTCTACTTTCCAACATATTGGAAGCAAAGGAGATTTATCTTATGATGATGGCCAGAAGTTGGAATTTGAATAGCTTGAGGAATTTGAAGAATAAAATATTTAAGAATCTCTGAAGAACATAGAAGACTTGGAACAATAAGAATATTTGATGATTAAATCATCAAATGAGACCGTGGGGTCTTATGTTTTTGCGACTGACAAATTGTGTGTGAATGCATGTGTTAATGAGGACAGTTCACATGATAGAACTATGATGAATGAAGCTGACTATTTCCAAGAAATATATGATGAGTATCTTTCAGATGAAGATCAGATTGTGTTATTGCAGTAAAGGGAATTCATTAATTCCTTATTTAATGAAAGAGATTGTTTCAATGGAGTTGTGTTTGATGATGATGAATTTGTCATTAATGATGATAATGACAAATTTATTTTGTTAAATGGCCAATTGAAGAATGATGGATAGGTGACTGAATTTATTTCAGAGATAGAAGATCAAAATTCTATTTTGATGAAGGCTGAGGAGATAGTGACAACAGAAGATAGTGAAGATTTTGGAGATGTTTTCTCAGATGAGATTCCAATATTCTGGCATGAGCAGAGAACAGAAGTACAAAAACAAGGAGTTCATATTGTAAGGACACAGATGATTGAAGATGAGAGAGTTAATTTTTATGAACTAGTGCAGAGAAACATCCTTACAGAGGATGATGTAGAGGAGAGGCTAACTGATAGTCCCAAGAATTGTTTGAAGAATTGTAATCAACATACTGATGTGCTGATGGCGAAGAAAAGAATTGCAGAACAACATACTAAGGTGCTAGCAAAGGAAGGAAAGGCTCTGAGGCCTTATGAATTTTGTTTTGACAATTGTTTGATGAATGCAAATCCTTTTGGTGATGGAGATAGGTTGGCAGCATTGGGTAGTCCATTTAAAGAGGAGAAGAATTCTGTGGGAGATTTTAAACCATGGAATGGAGAAATTGAGCTACTGGAGAATATGTTGGATTAGCAGGATCCTGTGCAAGAGAGGAAACCTCAATTTCAGAATTTGGGATTGTAGAATGTGAAGACACAGTGGGATGAAGATAGAGAGGAATTGGTGATTGAATCATCAATTATGACCATTGGGTCTTGTGATTTAAAATTTGACAAATTGGTTGTGTTGATAGGTATGGCAGAGAATAATCCATCTTTCAAAGTTGTTTTGAGGGATGATGAATTGTTGCGGAAGGAGGAAGGTGAGGCTATCATGCGTCCTATAAATGAACTTGTTATTTTTGTAGATGACAAGGAAAAAGCGCTGTTGCAGAATGAATATGAGCAGCCGAAAGAAGATGAGACAGTCATGTTGCATGTGTGCAAAAAATTGTTTCTATTATTAACAGAGAAGAATTGGCTTGTTCGAATAGCCGAAGGAAGATTGGAGAGAAGGCTGTATGGAAGACTTTTGGGGCTGCTGTAGCAAGGGAAAATTAGAGTTTTAATCTGATAGAAGATGAAATCTTAGTGTTTGAAAGACTTAAGGTGATTAGCAGAATCATTCAAGAAGGAAGGAAATTGCTGAAGATTTCCCAGGAAGAAGAAGAAGAACATGCTGAATTGAAATTACCGCATGCTGATGATGAGAGAAAAGCACAGAATAAAATGGCAGAACAACAGCTTGGAGTTGTTGCTGGAAGAAATATTGGAGCAACAAACTGAAGTGTTGCTAGAAGAGGAGAGAGAAAGACAAAGGTTTTATAATTTTGATGTTTGGTTCCTGATTACAGACGCTGAAGGAAGGACTAAGGCATGTTTAGTTCGGAAGAATAGAAGAGATGAGGATGGTGACTGGCAATTTAAATACCAGCCTGAAGAATTGCTGAAGTTAGAAGATGGAGGAATTGTCACATTTGGTAATCAAGAAGAATTTTTCTGTAGCAGAAGAAAAGAGGGTATGGATGATTGGGTGGTAGTTGTTATGCTCTTATACCAATAGGTGTCATATATCATGATTGACTTGATGGGCTATGTAATATGTTCATACCTTTCCTTGTTGCAAAGGTTTTCCATATTGTCAAAAAATAAAAAAAATAAAAAAACGTAAAGAGGGTATACCCTAAAATAAAAATCAAAGGGTGAAAAGAATAAAGTGGCCAAAAAGTGAAAGAAAATGAACCCCACTAAAATAAAGGTGAAGGAAAGTGTGCAAGTCTAAATGCCACTAATTTTTGCTCCTATGTAATAGACAAATTGTGTGCAACTTGTAACTTATGCCACAATTGGTGAACAATCAGATAGCTTAAGCTTGGCTAGTTCATGTTTGAATTTTATGTTTTAGAGATAGAGAATAAAATATGACCAAAATGTTTAATCTTGTAAGATAAGTAGATAGGTAGAGTAAATAAAAGGAGATCAACAGCTTAATCTGAGCCCTTGGATGTAATAAGGTTAGACTCATATAGATTTCTACATGTAAAAGAAAAGAAAGTGTGATAAGGGTTTGCCAGTCTAAGTGCACCCTAATAAAGAAGAAAAAATGTTAGGTTAAAGTAGGTAGGGTGGGTAGATGATGTTGCAGAATTACATGTGATGGATAATGACTCTAAATGTATTAATCTTTACTTTCATCACAAGTGCAAGGCAAACATTACACTGGAGGAATTTCAAGCAAAACAAGGTCAAATGATTAACTCCCCTTCTCATTTTCCCTAAAAATTTCACTAATTTCCCCTAAGTACTAAGGCATTTGAAAATTAGAGGGGCTCAGAGCATTTCTCTAACTTCTGGAGGGACCAGACCCTCAGCCCAATAATTTAAAAGCCTAAGTACTTAAAACCATCCATAAGTCATTCATTTACTTCCATAAGTCTTTTCCTAAGTAAAATCCTATTTTACTTAGGAAAATTACACAATATCCCATAAAAACCCTTTTTCATTTAAGCCTAAGTTAAATACACAATCCTAATGATTTTATACTTAGTGCTTTTTCATTCATTATGACATATTAACTTTTAACTTATATTATTTATTTCGCCTATAAAAATCTACCCATTCCCGTATTACTATAACTATAGAAAATCCCCAAATTTTATATATCTCGCACCTTGGTTAAAATATAACCATAATACAACATTAACATTAAAAAAGGATTAATTAACCCCCATGGTTAATTAATAACTTTCTCGACCAATCACATTTCTCCCGATATGGGGCCCGCCCTCATTAACCTCCCGTCACCTTGCTTCCCCGATAGCCGTCTAATCAAGCCCCCGACATCCAACAGCTATCGTACATATTTCATGGCCCTCCATGACCAAACTTTAATGTGCAATCATGGAGCAGTTTTGTGAACAGTGCCCTGCCACGCATCGCAAAACCTTTGGAATCGCTGGCTCCTAGCCAAATACCGCCTGTCCCCAAAAGCGGTGCGATATCATACCCCTTACCACCCTTTTCATACGACAAAAAAACATTTCCCGCACACGTCATTCGCTCGAATAACAAAAACCCCCACCAGCCTAGACTTTGTTAATAAAAAAAACAAACTTCATTTTCATCATTCTATACTGCAACCAATGTTCCCATGCAAAGAACGTCAAAGTCAATTGTCGAAGATTTCGAACCGCCACCTTGCTAAGAAATTTGCAACCGAACCAGTCCAGAACCTGTCAGCTATTGCTTGTACCTATTTTTGCACTATTCGCTTCCCAAACACGTGTATTTATCCAATTTCCGTCAAAACCCTGCAAGTCTTGATTTTATACTCTAATTCCACAGAAAAAGATTAAAATACAGTATAATTCAGTCTTTGTTTTACCACATAAGCTCCCAAACTTGTAAAAGTTTCCCATTCTTCATTGAAAACCTGAATTCCTTTCTAAATCCACAAGAACCAGAAATGGAAACCCCTGTGGCTTTGACTGTTGCACCCCTGAATGCTCCCCACAAAGATTTAGACTATCTGCCTCTAGTGGATAGGGAGATATGTTGGACATTTTGTAAAAATATAATTGGATGAATTTTGGTTATTTACTATAGTAAGTAATGGTAAAAAGGATAAATAGAGATCAAACAGGTCAAAGTGTATCAATACAAATAAAGAGTATCAGTAAAAACAAGGCAGCTAGCACAGAGTTACCAAAGAATACAGCAACAAGCCAAATCATAGGGCCTGCCTTCAACACACTCACAAAAATAGGAATAGCACAACATCTGTTTACCTTTTCTCCTATCTACGAGACTATTTGTCTCTATTTTCTTATAAATTATTCATGAGTCATCCTAAAATATATCTTACTTTGTTAGGAGATATTTTTTGTAATTTTTTTTGTATAAATACTCCCTCAATTGGAGTATTGGGTGTGGATTCTTAGACTTTGCTATAATACTGATTATTTTGTAATAAAGTGTTGTTGGAAAAAATTTGTATGGCTAGCTGGATAAAGAATTGATGCAAAGGACTTTTCACAGGATTCTTGAGTTAGACATCGGATCAATAAGTCTTATATCTCCTATGTTTCAAAGTTTTTCTTGTTTATTATACCATCTATGTTTCATATCTGAATGATAAACGAAAAAGAATAATTTTGAAAGTGCTTGAGTGCAATCTGTTTTCAATCGTTGTTATTCGTAATGTTTTCGTCTGAACTAGTATGAACAGTGAATTCTTAATTGCTCATGTTTCCTAGTTTATTCATTTTGATTATTTGGTAAAGAATTCTTAATTTCCCTTTATTAATAATCATTCAAGTTCCATATTTCGAATAGGTTGAAGGATTCTTAATTTCCCTTCACTCATTTTGAGTCCATTCCATTTATTTTTAGTCTTTATTTGTTCCCTATTTGATCACCTTGCCTTGTGAAACCCTCCCTTGTTCAGAAACCAAATCCAGCTAAGCCATCTTCTTTGACTCCATTAGCCCAATTGCCTAAACTACTCAGTCCTACCCCTCTGCTATTGAATTCCACCACCCAAACACAATTAAAATCCATAAAATTTCATAACTAGCCTAATATCTTTCAAAAAAAAGCTAAAACTTAAAGAGAGAGCCCTCTCTGGGTACAGATTGGCTAGATTTTGTACCTAAAAGTTGGTTTGTGGTTACCTCGGACCCCTTTCCTCTTCCTAAAAACTTCAAGGAAAATTTGAGTGATAACATAGTGGTGACTCCATTGGGGAATTCGAATAATTTGCGTGTTACTATTGTTTACTTTATAAACTGCAGACGGAGCCTGAAGTTAGCCAGGTAGCTTTTGAACTGCTCTTTCTTTGCAATTGCATAAGTAAATGAATGCTGCTTCAGTCTATCTATGATCTAGTTTATGAACTGAACATCCGGTTTCAAACACTTGATCAATTCCTCTAATCAAATAAATCTTTAAGAAAATCTAAATCTAATATCTAAAACCTCTTAAAGAAATTGTTGAAGTTGTATTGTTAATTCCATTTAGACAAAAAACCAAAAAAAAAAAATCACCTAGAAACCTGGCTTCATAAAGGACTCATTACACTAGGGCTAATCCTGATCCGCATCCACCACCTGTGTTTGAAAATCCTAATCTAATCCCCAGAATTCTTAGGAGAAAAGAGAGCCAAGAGAGCTATGCTAGTTCTCAGCATCTCTATATATCAAGATCTTGTCCTGTGAAATGGATTTACCTTGAGGACGAACCCTTTGATGAGAAATTTGAAACCTATTTATTTGTAACTTTTTTTGAATCTGAGTTGGCCCACTTGGTTCAAGACCCAGTATTTATTGAAGGTTTACAACTTTAATTTGTTACTTCACACCTTGAAAAATATTTGCATAACTCTGTACAATTTGAGCTTACCTCTGAAGGAACACTAAATATTTATGTGATCACTACAGCCTCTCCAAGTTCATCAACATTTCCTCAAACATCTCAACCTCAAACCACCCATTCTACCCCTCCATCCACCACTCCCACATCAACCTCGACTGTTGTTTCATCACTACCTACTGCAATGGCGAACAGATATGCTCCCTTGGTATTACCAGTCAATCCAGGGGCTATGCCCCAAGACTACCAAAGTAAAATCACTCCATTTTATGGTTCTGGTACCTAAACTGCACAACTGCATACTAAAAAAATGACTGATTATTTTGAAATATATGAAATAGATGTAGATGATGTAAGAATGAGAATATTTTTTCAAATTCTAACTGGAGATGTTAGAACCTGGTTTAGAGCCCTTCCTGCAAATAGTATCAATGACCTAGAAGCTCTTTATAGAACATTCTTAAACAGATGGGAAAAGAAGAAAGATCCTCTCCAAATCGTATCAGAATATGAAAACCTAAAGAGAGGAACACAAGAAACTGTGCAAGATTACTGCACTAGGTTCAATAATGTTTACAATGCTATCCCTCAAAACCTCAGAACTCCTCCAGATTTAGCATTAATCAAATTTCTTTATGGATTTGATTCTGATATGTCATACCAGCTTAGGGAAAGATCTCCTCAGACTTTAGAAGATATGAAAATTATAACTGTTAGTGTTGAAGCCAACCTAATATTCAAATGAGCTAAAGCTAGAAGTGAAAGGAGGATACCATGAAAAGAAGAACCCTTGGCCTTTGAACAGAAATTGGATGCTATTATTAAAGGAATGGATATTCTAGGAGATAGAGTAGAAACAATTGAAAGGAAATCTCCTTGGGATGGTCAATCGAGCAATACTGGGAGAAATCCAAATTTTATAAAGAACCAAAACCAAAACACTGGAAAGGATGGTCCTGACCAAAACATTAGGCCCCCATTCCAGGAAAATTATGCTGAAGCCTCAAATTCTGATGAACCAACAGAAGATACTCAAATAAAATTAATGGGACTCAATCATGAACAACAAGTTTTCTTGACCCAAGAGGATCAAGAAGCTCACATTCACAAACAATTCCAAAATCAGTCAGGCGAATCGTTTGACTTCAAGGAGGGATATGATACAACCATTTATGAATTCCACAAGCAATATAATCTGAGGAGTAGAAGAATTGATGTCCCTAAAACCAATAAAAAGAAAGCTACAAAACAACCCCTCAAAGGTAAAACCAATACTACCCCTGTACATATTCTTTCTAGATCAGATCCTAATCCTGCTAACCCAATTATTGAAGATGTATCCGATAATCAACCTAATAACAGACAACTCTTTAATACTCTTCCTCCTAAATCAAATGTAGAAAAACCTCCAGAAGTTGATTTGGAAACAACCTCAACCCACAACCCCACTCCTGAGAAGGAGAAAAATATAGAAAATACGGAAGATAAAGAGAATCCAACTCTCCGAAATACAAGAATTCAGACTGAAAAACCTTTTAATCTGGAGACTGAAGTAGGAAAATTAAAAATAGTTGTTCCATTGTCTGAATTAGCTAAACATGATGTCTACCGAAGTCAAATCAATAGATCACTCAAGATCACTGGAAGTGAAGACTCAATAAACGTTTTTGATGACCAACCTAAATTACTCTTTGGCCGTGAAGTAAATGGAAAACCAGTAAATGGAGGAACTCCTCCATTCTATGTAAGTTTAAACATACATGATAAAATACTTCATAATGCCATGTTTGATTCCGGGGCATCTCACAACCTAATGCCCAAATCTGTAATGGAGAAATTAGACCTAGATATCACCAGGCCATACAAAGACCTCTTTTCTTTTGATTCAAGTCAGGTGAGATGTTTAGGATTAATTAAATATTTGTGTGTTTCACTCGTTCAATACCCTGCAAAAACAATCTTGATGGACATAGTAGTAGCAGATATTCCTCCAAAGTATGGCATGTTATTGTCCAGATCTTGGGGTGCAAAGCTTCAAGGATCTCTTCAATTGGGCATGTCATACGCTACTATTTCAGTGTTTAGCCACCCTAAGAAACTATACAGAGAAACTTTAATGAAATATGTAGTTAGTAGTCAGGAGAAACCCGAAAATTTCCCCATCTACTCAGTACACTTTGATATGGATTCATTTATTCTTTATAATGCTGAAATTGATCCTCCCACTAAATTAGAAGTTCTAGCAGTAGAACCAAAATAAATTACAAATGAAAAATCTAATGTTCAAATCCACGAAATATCTGACAACAATGAAACATCAAATACCCAAGAGAAACCAGAAGAAAGTAAAAAACTAGATCTCACTGTTAAAAAAGTTCTTGAGACTCCTGGTACCAATTATGAACATGAAGTTCTTTGGCACTTAGAATTTGATGGTTCAGTTAACAAATTAGGAGCAGGAGCAGGAGTTTGTGTGCACAACCTTGAAAATTATCATGCTGAAGGCCATGCCTATAGATTAAACTTTAAGTGCACCAACAATATGGCAGAATATGAAGCTCTTTTGCTAGGTCTTAAACTTGTCAAAATATTAGGGTCAATTAGAGTATCTGTCATAGGAGATTCTGATTTAATCATTCAACAGATCAAAGGGAAGTATCTAACAAATGATCCCAGACTGAGATACTATAGAGGAATAGTTATAGAGATACTTAATACTTTTCTGGAAACTCAGCTTGCTAAAATACCAAGAAAACACAACTTGCATGCCCATAGTCTGGAAATGTTTGCCAGCACCTACAAATTACCATTCGAGCCTAATCATCAATTAATAACTAAGAATAGACACAGACCAGCCATACCTGACAATTTAAAGAACTAGCAAGTGTTTGAAAGTGATGAGCAGATTAACAATTTCCTGACTTTAGATAAAGAATTTTCTAACAGTAACATAGATGTAGATACAGTTATTTAATTTGATCAAACAAATGAGCCAGAAATAGACATTTCAGAAGAAAGTGAAATTCAAATGCTTCATCCAACAAAGTTCACCAACAAAGAAATGCAGGACCTTAAACAAATGGATATTGATGAGATTACGGAAGAAGAATCCGAGGTCATTAATTTAAAAGACAATTATTTGCCTAAAGGATTAACTCCTTTGGAAGATATCTTTTATTCTAATGATATTCAAAAGAAACCTAAGATGGAACCATTAAAAGCAGATATTGAGGAATATAACTTGGGGACTGAAGAAAATCCAAAAATGATAAAGTTATCTAAATCTTTGCTCCCTGACCAAAAACTAAAATATGTTGAATTAGTGAGAGAATTCCAGGATGTCTTTGCCTGGAGCTATGAAGACTTGAAATCATATGACACCTCTATAATTTAGCATACAATACCTCTGAAAGAAAATAAAAAACCATTCAAACAAAAACTCAAAATAATTAACCCTGTACTGCTGCCCTTAATTGAAAAAGAAATCAAACGTATGTATGAAGCAGGGATAATTATTCCCATTAGGTTTTCAGAGTGGGTATCTAATTTAGTACCTACTAGGAAGAGAACTGGAGAAATCAAAGTATGTGTTGATTTAAGAAATGTAAATAAGGTTTCTTTGAAGGATAATTACCCTTTACCCAAGATGGATCGCATTTTACAAAGGGTAGTAGGTGCTTCTAGGATTTCACTTCTAGATGGATTCTCAGGATATAACCAGATTCTAGTTCATCCTGATGACCAGGAAAAAATGACTTTCATAACACCATGGGGCACATTCAAGTATGTTAAAATGCCATTTGGACTTAAAAATTTAGGAGCAACCTTCCAAAGAGCAATGGACATAGCATTTGCAAAACAAATTCATGATTTTCTTGTTATATATCTGGATGACTTAACTGTTTTCTCTAAATCAGATCAGGAGCATTTGGACCATCTCAGACAAGTATTCCTAAAATGCAGAAAATATGGTATCTCTTTGAATCCAAAGAAGTCTTTGTTTGGTTTAGAGGAAGGTAAACTCTTGGGCCATATCATCTCCAAATATGGTATTAGAATTGATCCTACTAGAATAGAAGCTATACTGCAGATACCTCACCCTAGAAATGTCAAAGAACTTCAAGCTTTCCTAGGAAAAATAATTTTTTTGAGAAGATTCATATCTAATTTAGCTGAGCTAATTAGATTGCTTAATAATATGTTAAAAAGGGATTCAAGTATTAAATGGATTGTAGAAGTCAAATAAGCATTTGAAGAAATTAAAATGGCTTTGACCAGAACACCGGTCCTTACAAGTCCACAATTTGATAGAGACTTAATAATATTTTCATTTGCATCAGAACACACTATAACAACTGTTTTATTACAAAAGGATGATAAAGGATGTGAGAAACCCATAGCATTTTTTAGTAAAGCACTAAGGGATGCACCATTAAAGTACAAAATCATGGAAAAACAAGCTTTTTCTCTTGTAGAAGCCATTAAAGACTTTAGAGTCTACATATTGTACTCCAATGTGATAACCTATGTACCAAATGCTGTTGTCAAAGACATCTTAACCCAGGATGGAATTGAGGGAAAAAGAGGTAAATGGATTGCTACCATTTTAGAGTATGATTTTGAAATAAAACCTACAAAGCTTATAAAAGGACATGGATTGGCCAAGCTCATGACAGAAAAAAATTGTCAAGCCTTGGACATTAATGAACTAGATAACAAACAGGAGATGGCGACTCCACAAATCAGCCAGGCCTTCTTAGATTCACCTTGGTATGCTGATATAATTTATGTACTATTAAACCTGCAAGCTCCTCCAGGGTTATCCAGAACAAAGGAAAGGTTTTTAAATATGAAATCTTCAAAGTTTTGTATTTTAGATAATGTTCTTTTTTGGAAAAATCATGAAGGTATTCTATTGAATTGTTTACTAAAAGAAGAAGCTAACAAGGCTCTCCAAGAATTTCATGCAGGAGACTGTGGTGGACACCTTTAATGGAAATCAACTGCAGACAAGATCCTAAGGGCTGGATTTTATTGGCCAACCTTGTTCACCGATGTAAAGAAACTTGTCACTCCTTGCCATAAATGTCAAATTTTTGAAGGCAAGAGAAAACTATTACCTTTACCCTTGAGACCAATTTCCACAGAAAAACCCTTTAAACAATGGGGCCTAGACTTCATTGGAGAAATCCATCCTCCCTCTTCTGGCCAACAGAAATGGATCCTCACTGCCACGGACTATTTCACCAAATGGATAGAAGCTATTCCTTCCAGACAAGCCAATGACACCGTTATCATAGGATTCTTCGAAACCAACATAATATCTAGATTTGGTTGTCCTGATAAAATCATAACTGATAATGATGCTTCCTTCAAATCCAAGAAGATGATAATTTTTTGTAAAAAATACCATATCACCTTAGGCCATTCCACATCCTATTACCTTCAAGGTAATGGACTAGCTGAATCCTTCAACAAGAGCCTCATTAATATTATTAAAAAATTATTGGAAGAAAACAAGAAAAATTGGCACAAGAAACTTACAAATTCATTATGGGTAGATAGACTCACCACCAAAAAATCTATTGGGACCAGTCCTTATGAGTTAGTCTATGGTATGGAGGCTGTATTTCCTTCATATTTAGGAGTTCCTGTAATGAAATTACTTCAAGAAGCTCAGGTTGAACCTAATGATATTCAAAGGAGGATAAAATAGACCATCAATATGCAGTAGAATAGAGAGGAAGTATATCAAAGATCCCAAGTGTTGTAGGAGAAGCTCAAGAAGATATTTGATAAAAGAACCAAGGCATAAGATTTCTACCTTGGAGACAAAGTGTTAAGATGGGATTCCAGAAGAGAGGATAAGGGAAAACATGGGAATTTTGACTTCCTGTGGAAAGGACCTTATATTATCTATGCCTTATAAGTAAACAATACATATTATTTGAAAAACTTGGATGGTACAGAAACTGAAGAAGGGTCAGTTAATGGTCGAATGTTGAAACATTACTTTGATCCTACTTATTAATGTATCTTGATTTTTACATGTACATACTATATCCTTTGTAATGTCACAGTTTCGATTGGATAGTAACTTGCTGGAGTTGAAGCCCGAAGAGAAGGCCCTAAGCTTCAAAAGTATCACTATCATACATACAATAAAGAAACAAGTAGAAGAAGATTCCATAGTTCAGCCAAAATCATTCTGAGGCCAACTGACCTGTTGTTCTTGACTTTTCACCAGGAAAAGCCATCCCCAAGTGGAGCCAGTGTTATGCTCCTATAACAATAGGTGTCATATATCATGATTGACTTGATGGGCTATGTAATATGTTCATACCTTTCCTTTGTTGCAAAGGTTTTCCATATTGTCAAAAAATCAAAAAATTTAAAAAATGTAAAAAGTGTATACCCTAAAAGAACAATCAAAGGGTGAAAAGAATAAAGTGGCCAAAAAGTGAAAGAAAATGAACCCCACTAAAAGAAAGGCGAAGGAAAGTGTGCAAGTCTAAATGCCACTAATTTTTACTCCTATGTAATAAACAAATTGTGTGCAACTTGTAACTTATGCCACAATTGGTGAACAGACAAACAACTTAAGCTTGGATAGTTCATGTTTGAATTTTATGTTTTAGAGATAGAGAATAAAATCTGACCAAACTGTTTAATCTTGGCAGATAAGTAGATAGGTAGAGTAAATAAAAGGAGCTCAACAGCTTAATCTGAGCCCTTGGATGTAATAAGGTTAGACTCAGATAGATTTCTACATGTAAAATAAAAGAAAGTGTGATAAGGGTTTGCCAGTCTAAGTCCACCCTAATAAAGAAGAAAAAATGTTAGGTTAAAGTAGGTAGGGTAGGTAGATGATGTTGCAAAATTACATGTGATGGATAATGAATCTAAATGTTTTAATATTTACTTTTATCACAAGTGCAAGGCAGACATTACAATGGATGAATTTCAAGCAAAACAAGGTCAAATGATTAACTCCCCTTTTCATTTTTCCCTAAAAATTTCACTAATTTCCCCTAAGTACTAAGGCATTTAAAAATTAAAGGGGCTCAGAGCATTTCTCTGACTTCTTGAGGGACCAGACCCTCGGCCCAATAATTTAAAAGCTTAAGTACTTAAAACCATCCATAAGTCATTCATTTACTTCCATAAGTCTTTTCCGAAGTAAAATCCTATTTTACTTAGGAAAATTACACAATATCCCATAAAACCCCTTTTTCATTTAAGCCTAAGTTAAATACACAATCCTAATGATTTTATAATTAGCGCTTTTTCATTCATTATGACGTATTAACTTTTAACTTATATTATTTATTTCCCCTATAAAAATCTACCCATTCCCTTATTACTATAACTATACAATTTCCCCAAATTTTATATATCCCGCCCCTTGGTTAAAATATAACCATAATACGGCATTAAGATTAAAAAAGGATTAATTAACCCCCATGGTTAATTAATAACTTTCCCGACCAATCACATTGCTCCCGATATGGGGCCCGCCCTCATTAACCTCCCATCACCTTGCTTCCCCGATAGCCGTCTGATCAAGCCCCCCACATCCAATGGCTATCGTACATATTGCATGGCCCTCCATGACTGAACATTAACATGCGATCGCAGAGTGGTTTTGTGAATAGTGCCCCACCACGCATCGTAAAACCTGTGGAATCACTGGCTCCCAGCCAAATACCGCCCGTCCCCAAAAGCGTTGCGATATCATACCGCTTACCACCCTCCGCATACGACAAAACAACATTTCCCGCGCGCGTCATTCACTCGAATAAAAAAAACCCCCACCAACCTAGACTTTGTTAATAAAACAAACAAACGTCATTTTCATCATTCTGTACTGTGACCAGTGTTGCCATGTAAAGAACGTCAAAGTCAACTGTCGAAGATTTCCAACCGCCACCTTGCTAAGAAATTTGCAGTTGAACCAGTCCAGACCCTGTCAACTATTGCCTGTACCTGTTTTTGCACTATTCACTTCGCAAACATAGGTATTTATCCAATTTCTGCCGAAACCCTGCAATTCTTGATTTTATATTCTAATTCCACAGAAAAAAGTTTAAAATACAGTATAGTTCAGTCTTTGTTTTACCACATAAACTCCCAGACCTGTAAGATTTGCCCATTTTTCACTGAAAACCCGAATTCGTTTCTGAATCCATAAGAACCAAAAATGGTAACCCCTGTGGCTTTGACTCTTGCACCATTGAATGCTCCCCCCAAAGATTTAGACTATCTGCCTCTAGCGGATAGGGAGATATGTTGGACATTTTGTAAAAATATCCTTGGATGAAGTTTGCTTATTTACTACAGTAAGTAATGGTAAAAAGGATAAACAGAGATCAAACAGGTCAAAGTGTATCAGTACAGATAAAGAGTATCAGTAAAAACATGACAGCTAGTACAGAGTTACCAAAGAAGACAACAACAAGCCAAATCATCGGGCGTACCTCCAGCACACTCACAAAAATAGGAACAACACAACATTTGTTTAGCTTTTCTCCTATTTGTGAGACTATTTGTCTCTATTTTCTTATAACTTATTCATGAGTCATCCTAAAATATATCTTACTCTGTTAGGAGATATTTTTTTGTAATTTTTTTTGTATAAATACTCCCTCAATTAGAGTATTGGGGGTGGATTCTTAGACTTTGCTGTAATACTAATTATTTTGGAATAAAATGCTGTTGGAAGAGTTTTGTATGGCTAGATGGATAAAGAATTGATGCAAAGAAATTTTCAGAAGATTCTTGAGTCAGACATCCAATAAATAAGTCTTCTATCTCTTATGTTTTAAAGTTTTTCGTGTTTATTATACCATCTATGTTTCACATCTGAATGATAAATGAAAAAGAATAATTCAGAAAGTGCTTGAGTGCAATCTTTTTTCAATCATTGTTATTCTTAATGTTTTCCTCTGAACTAGTATGAACAGTGAATTCTTAATTTCCCTTTATTAATAATCATTCAAGTTCCCTCTTTCGAATAGGTTGAAGGATTCTTAATTTCCCTTCACCCATTTTGAGTCCATTCCATTTATTTTAATTATTTATTTGTTTGCTATTTGATTACCTTGCCCTGTGAAACCCTCCCTTATTAAGAAACCAAATCTAGTTAAGCCATCTTATTTGAATCTATTAGCCCAATGGCCTAAACTACTCAGTCATACCCCTCTGCTATTGAATTCCACCACCCAAACACAATTAAAATCCCTAAAATTTCATAACTAGCCTAATATCTTTAAAAAAAAAGCTAAAACTTAAAGAGAGAGCCCTCTCTAGGTACAGATTGGCTAGATTTTGTACCTAAAAGTTTGTTTGTGGTTACCTCAGACCCCTTTCCTCTTCCTAAAAACTTCAAGGAAAATCTGAGTAATAACAACAGTAAGAAGGGCTACAGACACAACTGAAGTTCAGTAATCACGGAGGAACAATATCCAACAGTCAGAAAAAAGATTAGAGAGAGAAATTGATATTATAAGAAAACTAATGCAGAAGATGCCTCAGAAAAGGACAACAGCAAGGAAGCAGAGAAACATTAGCATCAAGAAGAAGACAGTCACAGACTATGAGGGCATAGCAAGTGCAAAGATGCAGAATAAGATATGGAAGCCTGGAGGAATGAAAAAGAAGAACACTACAAAAGATGATCAGTTGCAAAGCAAAGTGTGGGATCTAGGCAGACAAAGATGAAAACACATGATCAGGAGATCATGAATTATTTTTACCTAGGAAGTTTGATGCAGGGGCATTAGGCTCAAGACAATATTTGTACATAAATAAACATAAGGGGGGTCTCATGTTTTGTTTCCCTACAAAATTATCCATAGCTAAGTTAATTTTAGTTAAATTGTGGAGGAAAATGTAACTGCCCGAATTATTAGTGGGTATAGGAAGAGATAGTCCGTTTCATTCTGTCAGAGAGTTAGGCTAAAATTAGGACTGTAGGAATTGCAGAGTTTTATTGAGCGTTGAGGGAAGATGAAACAATTATTGTTAATTGTTTAAATAAGTCTCTGTGGCAGAGACCTGAAGGGAGATCTGCTTAGAAACTGCATAGGCTGCATAGGACTATAGTGGAGACATAGTAGAGGATAAGGGCCAATTAATCGAAGACCTGGCCAGCTAAAAGCTTGTAAGTTAATTCACTGTGTAAATGAGAAATTTGTCTTAGTATAACTGTGCATTTATTGTTCAAAATCTGTGTGGAGAATACCTTGCGTATTTGTGCATTTGTTGGGTTAATTTTGTGTTTTGTAGTTATATGCATAATGGATTTTGTAATTTAAAGGCTTGAATGGTACTCTACATCTGTCAAGGAACCCATTGTTATTTCCGGGCGTGGAATATGTATACGTGTTCTTGGTGAAGGGAATTTGATTCTCGTGTAACTGGATTCAAACTCAATAGACAATGGCATAGGAATGCCTTGACATATCCTGTTAATTGGGCTTATAATGAACTGTGTGTGGTTGGAGAATGCGAAGGCATTAGGATAGTGCTCTCTGTGTATGAAATTTAGATCCTGTAATTTGTTAAAAGTCTGACTGTAATTCCGCAGTGAAGAACCAAGGGGATGAGACTGCATAATTGCATATACTCTTGGATTCTCATAGTTACGCGCTCTTTGTGTATAAATTGAATATATCATGGTCGTGTGTGGAAGGCCCAACCGTCCGTTCTGATGTTGGTATGAATCCTGGTGAAGGATTGTGAAGTTCTGTTGATTATTGAACGAGACAATATAGAGGAAGGGTTTTTTGTTGAAGGCAGCGTTTAAATACATAAACCGTTGAAGAGCCAACTGGAACCTTGAGTCAATGAGTGGTGGAACCACGAGCGCTGTGAATAGTGAGATCGGTTTTAGGACTGACTGGGCAGTTTTCGCATTTTTAAAAAGTGGTAAGATGTATTGGGGAAAAAAACGCGATATCGATGGTTGGATGCCACATGTCCTTGAGCGGTTTTCAAAAACCGCGAGTTTCACGTAAATATTGAGCGTTAAAGCTCAGACCACAAAAGAATGTGGAACTCCATGAGGAGCGTCGGATCATTCAAACCGACACGATGCTCCCCCAACCGTCGATTTGGAGAGGTAAGTTAATGTGGGGCTGAGGAAATTTTATGTGTGATCGTTGGGTTATAACCCAAGGTCGAGACTTTGTTTAAGAATTGGTGGAGACTATGATATATGTTAACACACTATCAAGGGTTAATATAATTATATGAACAACGTGCGTTTTATTGAACTCAAGCGGCAAAGTTCGAAAGGATGAGGCAGATATACATTTAACATCATGGTTGCAATTTATAAGGTTGAGCGTCAGGTGAGTATTGTATTTGATATTTAGAGAAGGGGCTTCCGTTTTGGTTTAAGTGCCTTGTTAAAATACCAAGGACTTTGATATTTATGGATCTGCCTGAGGTTTTATATGGTGTGATCAGATTACACCAAAGGTACATTGAATTGTAGTGGACCCTATATAAAGGAAGTTGTAATTGCACATTATTATAATGTGCTTTGACCTTATTGCATGGTGAAAGGCATGATAGAATCACAACCTAGGATATAGGGGTTGTTTGGGTTTAATAAGGGAGCATTCTTATATGCAAATTTGGTTCTATAACCTTTGAATAAAAAGTTCTCCATTGTTCATTTTGAGAGAAGGTGTGTGGTTCATAACCAAGGTGAGAGCTAGTTTAATATCTCAATCTCAGATTGAGATATTAAAGTACACAGGATTATTTAATTTTCCAGTTCAAGTAATTAGAGCAGAGTAAGTTTGCCCAAATGGTGGAATTGCTTGGGCATGGAACTTTGGATGCACTTTACACACAGATTGAGATTGAAATTTTGAGAAAATCAGGACTGTGGGTTTTACCCGGCACCAACTTTATAATGGTGGTAGCAGGCACTCTAATTAAAGCAAAACGCTTTTTACCAGTGCAGTCTACTTTTGGCACAACTCAAGTGGCCAATGTGTTTATGAAAGAAATTGTGAAATTACATGGAATTCCAAAAATGATTATATCTGGAAAAGATGCAAAATTCACTTCAGCATTTTGGAAAACTTATTTTGGAGGAATGGGTACCAAATTGAACTTTAGTGCCACATACCATCGTCAAATAGATGGATAAACTGAAAGAGCTAATCAAATTTTAGAAAACACGTTGCGCATGTATGTGATGGACAGACCCACAAACTGGGAGGATTTTCTTCATTTGATAGAGTTTTCTTATAATAATACTTATCAAGCTTCTATTAATATGAGTCATTTTGAAGCTTTGTATGGCAGAAAATGCCATACTCTGCTCAGCTAGAGTCAAACAAAGGACAAATTAATTCTTGGACCATATGAACTATAAGAAATGGAACAAACTCTGAAGAAGATTCAAAAAAATATCAAAAAATAACAAGATCATCAAAAGAGTTATGTAGACAAGAAAATAATTCAAAGTAGGAGACCATGTTTATTTGAAGATTAAGCTTCACAAAAGTACATTATATGCTGGAGTTGTGCTAAGTTAGCACCACGCTACTATGGATCATTTGGAGTTGTAGAGAGAGTGGGGCCAATAGCTTATAGATTAGCTCTACCTAGTCATATTAAGGTTCAAAACATTTTTCATGTTTTCTTATTGAAAAATATGTACATGATGTTACTCATGTAATTGATTGGACTGTGATACAAGTGCAAACAAAAGTGGAATTTCTTCCAGAGCCACTTTGTATACTGGAGCAGGAAGAAATCGAGCTCTGGAATATAACAGTAGAAAGCATGAAAGTGCAGTGGAGTTACTTTACACCTAAGGAAGCTACTTGGGAGCAATAATATGAGATGAAAGAGAAATATCCATCATTGTTTGAGAAATAAACAGAAATGGTTGCAACACCGAGGATGGTGTTTTGTTTTAGACGGGGAATATGTAATATCCCTATTTCTCTGCTTTTATATAGACAATTAATAATCCTAAAGGTTAAGTGTACCTAAAGGAAAAATATATGTGGACATATTATTTTTGAAATAAATAAATGTGAAATTTTTTTATTGTACAAAGACTAGAGTAAATTGGAGACCAAGGTTTCAAATCCATGATGATTGAATAAAATCCTAAGACTTTCCCAAAATTCTCCAAAACTCCTTGGGGAAAATAAAATAAAATAAAAATATTAGATGGGAGATAAGAATCTAATACATGCCTCAATAAAGTGGAAAGTTACTAAGATGAGGTAAGAATAAAACTAGAAAGAGGAAAAATCTAGTTTTAAAGAAGCTTTTGTGGAAAAAAAAGAGAGTAAAGCCTAGGCTAAGGGAAAACAAAATCCCAAATTAACCAGATGTAGTTATGAAAACATGCTGAGCAAAATAAAACTTAATTAAGTTATTCCTAGTTAGACAAGAGGTTGTATACACTATGGAATAATTGGTCTCTAGTCAAGGGGAGATGTGGATTAAACTCAAGGTTGAGTGGAAAATAGTTATTATCAGATTGGTATTCACTTTCTGTGAAGTTTTGTCTTATATTTCTATTATATTTTATGAAATTTTGATGTAGTTAGATATATTTTATGAACTGTGGCTGAAAGTTTTATCCATTTAATTTATAAATTAAGTGTAATAGTATGTCGAGTTTAGAAATAAGTAGTTGTCATATGTATTTAACATAATTTTAACCATAGATGGTATAGTTAAATATTTTGTATGATTACGTAGACTATATAAAATATTATGACCAACATACAGAATCTCTAAACCCTGAGGAAGGGTCTAAATCTGCTGTTAGGTCCATCTGATAATTTTTAGTACAGATACAGAGAAAACAATATAATTCAGCCATAACCATAATAGTAAATTATTGAAAATATAGGAATATATGAAAAAAATATAGTTTAGATAACTAGCATAAACATAAAAATATATCTGAATGAGGCATAGATAATTCAGATGTAAACTTGAAATAGAAGAATGAAACTATAGATCTGAAGGAGGAATATATATTTCAGATTTAAATTTAACTAGAAGTATAGTATGACAGCATAAAATAAACATTTTCTATTATCTGCATATTCAAGCATATAGGAATAGATATGTAATGAAAACAAATATTTTTAAATTTCATATAACAGTCCTTACATATATGAATATCGTTGTATCGAGATGAGGATAAAAATATCTTACTATCCAGTTAAAGAAAATAATGACAATAGTTTAATTACAAAGTGAACTGAGTCATCCATGAAAAAATTCAACTACACAGTATTGAGTTGAAAATTGTAAAATGGGACATAGAGGTTGCTAAACCCTCTATATTCGTAGGACCGACCTGGAAGTAGATGAAAAGTGTCTTCAGATCTTCTGACATGGGATTGTAAAGAATTGTAGTGGAGTCGAATAAGATATAACATATACGTAATGAAACATATACAACTATGTTATAATAATATCAAACATAATGAAAAGAATTCCCCCAAAAGACAAAGAAGTTATATAGGTAATTATATTTAAAACTATACCTATCTTAGGAGTGTCAAAGTGGGAACTCCTCCTGTACATGACAAAAATAAGATGCTAAGTATAGAAAATTAAAAGAGACTGAATGAAATTTAATACTGTGATTAATTATAAAGCAGAGATAAGAAATTAATTACCTTTGATGATGGTTGTAGCCTTGTATAATGGATCTTGACATAGTCAAGGAAACTATGAAAATCTAGAAAAGGGGTTTTCCAGGATTAGGGTATAAAAGAAATTAATATTTTGAGAATTAAAACAAATTAAATTCAGTTAAGAAAAAACATCCTTTTATAAGAATTCAAATTTGAGTATATCAACTGAATTGTATATATGAAAACTAAAATTATACTTTGTATATTATATAGAGTTGTGTAACACAAGTATTAAAACTAAGACAGTTACGAAGCCTTACTATAGCCATAGTAAAATTGGGAAATCACATGAACTGAAGTCTGAATTAAATAGTAAATCCAATACTTTGAATTAAATGCATTCCAAATTAATAGACAGAGGAAATACTACGAAATTATGCATATATTACCAATACGAAGGAGAGGAAAATTGGGTGGAGAATGAAACAAAGTTATTCTCAGGTCATAAAACACTCTCTCTCAACTTAAAGTGAATTAAAATATATATTCATAAACAAAGAATTATAATATCGAAGTAAAATTTACATTACCGTGAGGAGATACTGTTAATATGGAATAAACCGTAAAAATCCCAACGTATTTTCATATATTTATTACAATGAAGAACATATACAATTCCCGAAAATTAATACATAGAGATTTTAAAAACTTACTCTCTGTAAGAAAAATTGAATTACAGCCAATGGTAAACTTTGAAATTTGAGAAATTGAAATTGGTGGAACAATTTCATATACCAGTTAATGGTAAGGGAAAACGTTTTTTTCCCTTTAGAAATCCATCAATAAGCATACTGTGGAAACCATATGAATTGGAAAATTCCAAATTCAAAATGCACAGTACACATTGTAATAAAAAATTACAAATAGAACAACGATTTCTCAGGATTGAATAAAATCGATTGGGAAAAGCTTTATTCAAACATGGACTAAGAAATCGATAAAATCACTAAACGAATTGATAAATCCTTTCACTATCAAAATACTTAAAACAAAATTTATGTACATTAACAAAAAGAATGACGCAGCCAAATGAGAGATGAAATCTCATAAGATTTATACTACATTATAGGATACGTAGTGAATTTATGGGTTAATAGCGTAATAATGGAGTAAAATACCTTTGGTTGGTCGTAAAGAACTTAGGAGAAGAAAAGGGTAAGTCGGTACAAGCGTAACGATTTCCAAACCTGCAGCGAGGAGGAAATTGATTAATAAGAGCCAGAAAAATACAGATACATAGTCACATATAAAATAAATAATAACTAAAACACATTTCAAAACTTTACCGTGAGTTATAGTGGTAACAAATACATATATAACCTTGA
The DNA here is from genome assembly GCA_034641835.2 of Pinus albicaulis. Classification (NCBI taxonomy): domain Eukaryota; kingdom Viridiplantae; phylum Streptophyta; class Pinopsida; order Pinales; family Pinaceae; genus Pinus; species Pinus albicaulis. The sequence continues at coordinate 942,483,108 of CM076584.1, read as the reverse complement.
AACATTTAAAATGAAATGTAGCCAGGAAATGAAACGATTTACCTTAGAAGTTACAAGCGATATGTTTGATGGTGGCCCTGGTAATTATGGTGAGATTAATATGATTCATATCTAAGACTTTCTCCAATGTTAGTGACAGAGATATAACAAAAATAGAGAAGGGGTCATCACATGAACTGAAGTCTGAATTAAATAGTAAATCCAATACTTTGAATTAAATGAATTCCAAATTAATAGACAGAGGAAATACTACGAAATTATGCATATATCACCAATACGAAGGAGAGGAAACTTGGGTGGAGAATGAAACAAAGTTATTCTCGGGTCATAAAAGACTCTCTATCAACTTAAATTTAATTCAAATATATATTCATAAACAAAGAATTATAATAGTGAAGTAAAATTTACATTACAGTGAGGAGATACTGTTAATATGGAATAAACCGTAAAAATCCCAACGTATTTTCATATATTTATTACAATGAAGAACATATACGATTCCCGAAAATTAATACATAGAGATTTTAAAAACTTACTCTCTGTAAGAAAAATTGAATTACAGCCAATGGTAAACTTTGAAATTCGAGAAATTGAAATTGGGGGAACAATTTCGTATACTAGTTAATGGTAAGGGAAAACATTTTTTTCCCTTTAGAAATCCATCAATAAGCATACTGTGGAAACCATATGAATTTGAAAATTGCAAATTCAAAATGCACAGTACACATTGTAATAAAAAATTACAAATAGAACAACGATTTCTCAGGATTGAATTAAATCGATTGGGAAAAGCTTTATTCAAACATGGACTGATAAATCGATAAAATCACTAAACGAATTGATAAATCCTTTCACTATCAAAAAACTTAAAACAAAATTTATGTACATTAACAAAAAGAATGACGCAGCCAAATGAGAGATGAAATCTCATAAGATTTATACTACATTATAGGATACGTAGTGAATTTATGGGTTGATAGCGTAATGAGGGAGTAAAATTCCTTTGGTTGGTCGTAAAGAACTTAGGAGAAGAAAAGGGTAAGTCGGTACAAGCGTAACGATTTCCAAAACTGCAGTGAGGGGGAAATTCATTAATAAGAGTTTGAAAAATAGAGATACATAGTCACATATAAAATAAATGATAACTAAAACACATTTCAAAACATTACAGTGAGTTACAGTGGTAACCAATACATACAAAACCTTGAAACATTTAAAATGAAATGTAGCCAGGAATGAAATGATTTACCTTAGAAGTTACAAGCAGTATGTTTGATAGTGGCCCTAGTAATTATGGTGAGATTAATATGATTCATATCTAAGACTTTCTCCAGTGTTAGTGATAGAGATATAACAAAAATAGAGAAGAGGTCTCTTTGCAAAGTTTTGCACAAATGAAAACTGAGGAAACTAACACGTAAACCCTAGCCATAGTCAACTCGACTTGGGAGGGAATACAAACCAATCTCAACCGATGAAAACGTATCAGATCTACCCTCTAGGTGTCTCAAGGGTAAATGCAATCACCTCATATTCAGGTGATGGAATTACAAACATTAAACACGTTGGGAAATTGAAAAGATAAGCATTCAATGCATATAGCCATCTCTTGAATGGAATTCAATGTACACACAGAGATTTCAAAACCCAATGAAATGAAACGTAACTATGTTAATGTAAACATTTGATATGGAATGGTTAATGTAAAACCACAGTTGCCAACCATGCAATTCGAATACATTAATTTTTTTTTCATATATATATCATTCAATTTTATTAATATACATGTGGATCTATGCATAGTGGTGAGTTAATATAAATGTTGATATGAGTAATACACGTAATGAATATAATATATAAATGGGATGAAACCCATATATATATATATATATATATATATATATATATATATATATACCAACTTATAGAAGTATGTTACATAAGTTATGGGAAATGAATATAGAACTTAGGACAATGCATATATACGTTATAATTGTTCCATTAATGGAATGTAAATGTTATCACTGTTTAGAAATATATACATCATAATGGTTGACAATTGAATAAAAGATAAAGAGTATATATTTAATTATGTTGGAAGTTATGTATAGAATGGGCTAATATATATATATATATATATATATATATATATATATATATATATATATATATATATATAAGGTTAAAGTAGATTCCAATAAAATAAATAGCATAAATTCTAATACTATGGGGATATGAAATAAAAATAGTGAAGTATACATTAGTTATACAAGAGAAATTAAGATTTTTTATTTGGTGAATAAAGGTAGTAAATGTCATTAATCATTCAGGGTAACGAATGTGGTTAAAGTGTTGGAAAATAAATTTGAGTAGTTCTAGAATTTCTATAAATAGAAAAATAAATTGAGTAAGTGGAGTTGTTACAGAGTGTCGTTCAAAGGAGCCAACTCATATCAACCATTAGGAAACTAATTATTCATTCTTGTAATATATTTGGAGCTTTTCTCCAACTTTATGAAATACATACTCTTATTTTCATCTCCAATATGTGATAATTGTTCAATGTGCTTGTTGAGGAATGGAGGGCCCCCATCAACAACAATTTTCACATCTTTGTACATATTGGTAACATAGTGTAGTTATGTTATTTCATTTATTTATAATAATTTTGTTTCCAATTTATGAAAGTATGATTTTCCTTTTAGAAAGTGTGATTTCAATTCAACAAGTGTGATTTTCATTTATGAAAGTGTAGTGTGATTTCATTTATTCAAGTGTGGTGTGATTTCAATTCTGCAAGTGTGATTTCAATTTCAATAAAGTGTGATTTCCTTTATGCAGGTGTGATTTCATTTTATTTATGTTTGGTTTGGTTTGGATTGATTTGATTTCTTAGTTTCAATTTCATTATATTAATCTATTATAATAAATAATCACCTAGTACATATAGTAAACATATACCTCGTCAGTTCACAAACCCCGGGTTGACAAACTAAATGATAGGGATTTAACTCACAATTAAATCACCCAACAACTACATATGATTATTATTCCTCACATATTTTTCTAAGTCCTATTCAATTTCATTTATTGGATCCTAAAATATTTTGTATAAAATATCATTCAATTAAATATAATTTACTGCCTCCCATGATAGCTTAGAAAAAAACATGATAGGTTTCCTTGGATTGTCCTAAAGACAAATTACATGTCATTCCAAAGTAGAAATGGTGGAGAGTGGATATACTTGCCCCGTCATATACATATGGTTCTTAAAACATTTATATATAAAAAACTCCATTCGATGAAGACATGGATGTGTATAACCAAACTTCGTTCATTTTTATTTATTGGGCCTAAGAGTGATGATATTTTAAAACAACCATTGTTTACTTTCAGTGCTTCCAAAACACATATGTAAAGCACCAATTAAAGGAAATATAATAATATATTAAGTAAAAAATTTAAGAGATGCACACAAAAACAAATAATTCTATTACACTCTACAAATCAAACGAATACATCACATATTTATGGTGCTTGTAAATTCCAACCAATTGAAAATATGAATAGGAAGGTTGAGATATTCTCTGAATATCCACATACAAATATGCAACCAATTCTAAGTTGAGGATGGAAGAATTATCTTCCAATTGTCCCCATTAATTCTTATATGCACAATTACAACACATATTATAAGAATAAAACTGATCTTTATCTAACTGGTCTTCATCATCAACTCTACCCACTCTGCAGTATTCTGGACTCCACTCTTTCTTTCTCCACATCTTTGAGCTTACCTTTCGACTCATTTATAGTACACCCGCTTCTTACCATCAATGATAAACTTTGCAATATCAACACTATTGACAACTCGATTTGTTAGGGCTTCTACAATAAGAGGTATCAAGAAATGAATCATCATATAGATTAATCACCATATGTTGGATATTTCACTTTCAGTTATAAATTATTTGATAGGAAAATTGTATGAACATTGAATGTTTTAAAATTTTGGATCTAACAACTAGAAATGTTTCACACGTATGGATCTCGTACTGTAACCTGTAGTAATTGTTCAGGGGTTTCCAAGCACCAAGAAAAACAAACCATAAGAATATTAACACAATATAATTAGTGATTTGTTCAAGGGTTTCCAAGTGCCAAGAAACACTAATTTGAATTATGCAACATTGTTCAATTTTTGATTCTGCACCAAATATTACTTAGATGCAACATACATCACTGATAGCTTTAAAATGTTTGAGAGGTTCTGCATTGAACTCATATTCACTACCATAATCTGAGAAGTCCTATAAGTTTTCTTCTGGAAAATTTTCAATAGTAGCTATGTAAGCAGAATCTTTTAATTTCCCATTTAAGAGATATTTGGCACGAATATTACAATACTATGTCATGTGACAATGTTTTTGGCAATAAAAACATTTTGCTGAGTTCTTATTTTTATGGACCCTGCCCTTAGAGAATAATGCCACCTCAGATTTTAAGTCGACCTCCACATCGCTTGTTTTTATTCTCTTTTCTTCTGTTAAAGGAGTTGCTACAATTTCATCTAATGTTTTGGAAGAAATTTGACCGAGGGTAAAATTAGAGTTATAAAAATTGGAAGGTAACCTATTTAACAAAATAGCCTTAACATCTTCATTTTATATTTTCATTCCAGTTCCCCCCAACTATCTTATGAGTGATTTTAAATAATTTATATGTGTAGACAACGATACTCCATCATGCATACTAAACTTGAATAACTATAATTTAAAGGTGAATTTTGCATTCACGGCCTTTTCCCCAAATATTTGGCTTAATTTTTCCAATATTTGCGTAGAATATTTTTCTAGCTCTATAAGATTACATTGTGAGTCTCACAAAGAGAGCCCTATAATAGATTTATTCTTTTCTTCCCTTCTCAGCCATTCAACTAATTGTTTTGGATCTTGGGGTGCTGGTTCTTGTCCTTTTACAAAACCCCAGAAATTTTTATGCATTAAATTCATTTGTATTTTAACCTTCCAGGTATAAAAATTTGACCCATTTAATTTCTCAACCATTTTTTGCTGCATTTTTTTTAATAATTACTACAAAAAAATATTATCTCATGCACTGTATCCATTGCTTAAGGCTCTTGTGGTGGATCTCGCAGCTATCTCCACTACTTGCCTCTTATCAAATTCCAACCATTTAATTGAAGTATCATTCATGTGTTTAATAAGAAAATCATTGTAGACTCGAATGTATGAAATTGAATACCACGATCAAAATCAATGCAGCAAAAAAAAAAAAAAAAAAAAACGTGATCCCATAAAATTATCACGTTGGCCTTCTGGTTTTATATCTCCAGTGCTTGAAGGATTTGAGTTATCTTCTGTGCACACTACAAGGAAAAGACCCTCTAGTGGAGGTTATAAAGGAGGTTTTTAGTATTATAAAATTAGCCAAAATTGTTAAAAAAACATATGCTACCACATCCGTTTATGGTTACGGAGGTTTTGGTGGAGCTTTTAACGAAAATTCAACACAAAAAATGGGTGGTCGGAGGTTATTACGGATGTTTTTTTCATCGGTGCGCTAATCAGGATTTAACACACTGGTGCGTACCTGTGGACGGTGCCCTGGGGGGTCTAAGGAGAATGCACTGGGCCGTTAAGGTATAAAACAACACCGGTCATAGTGTTGGTGATACAACGCACGGGGCCGTTATAATTGGTCTTGGGAATTGAGCGGTGGCCATAGGTCATATCAATGCGCCGGTGCGTAGACTCATAGAAATGCACTGGTGCGTCCTTTCACACAAATGCATTGATATTTATAACTGGTATCGGTATTCATGCAGTAAAAATATGTCATACAAATACACTGGTGCATATAGACTCTTAAATGCCCTGGTGCGCAGTATCACACAAATGCACGAAGATTTATAATTTGTATCGGTATTCGTGTGGTGCCCATAGGTTGTCTAAATGCACCGGTGCATATAGACACAAAAATGGCCCGGTGCATAGTATCACACAAATGCACCGAGATTTATAATTGGTATCTCTATTTGTGCAGTGCTAATAGGTCGTAAAAAGGCACCAATGCGTAGATATACATAAACGCACCGGAGAGCCGTACCGCACAAACGCCTCGATATTTTAAACCAGTTTTGGTATTTGTGCGGTGCCCATAGGTCGTAAAAATGCACCAGGGTGCTTAAGAATACAAGGGCACTGGTGTAAGTATACACACACCGATTTTGATTTTGTATTTTTTAGAAACATCGACCTGTGGCAGTGCAATTATTGCAATTGTTTTAAATTCATTATTCATCAAAAGTCGACACATCTTATAATAATATTCATATTAATTAAATTTTTATTAATGCATTTGAATGTGATGTTTGGATTAATTTGTTATATCATATCAATATTATTGTGGTTTTTTAAAATTCATTATTCATCAAAAGTCGACACATATATATCTTATAACAATATTCATATGAATTAAATTTTTATTAGTGCATTTGAGAACGACAATGGAGAATGCGATAGCGACAATAGAGAATGCAATAGAATAAATCAAAACATTTATTATTATATATATATATATAAGACATTCTTTGTCATACAAAATGGAACAGTTCTTGGTATCCCTTTATCTTTCAGTTGGGACACTATGTCCATTACATTAAAGAAAATGTCTGATTTCACAGACATTTTTCAAAAAATAAAATGCCTTGCTTTTATATCCAAACATAGTGATCATCATTATTCGCTTGAACTGTTCTCATTGCTAGAGCTACTTCCATGACTTGGGTTATTTTCAGAAATGTTTTGTTCACGGTGTTGATTGTTTTCTTCTTCTTCACCTTTCATCTAGAAACATAAAAATAAACTCTAATGAGTGTATATACATTGGTGAGAATAATGAAAATTGAAATATTAAATAATATACATAAATGTAAATCGAAAAGAGATGACGTAGTAATGCAACAATTGACTCATAAACTATACACATTCTTTCAAAACCATGTAACATGCCATCCTTCAAGATTTGATCTGTTGGCACAGTGCCATACTTTGTTTCCTGCAAGTTATATACCCCATAACAAATCATATATATTTAATATAAAAGATATATTTTTTCTATTAATTATAGACGGAGCTAAGTAAAACAAGATCGATAGATGCTTACAAATTCCACAATTAAGTTCTGATATGCCAACATATATGCACAACCCATATTTAAACCAATTTCAATTAATTCCTCTAATGGTTCTTCTTTGTATGTTAGCACCTGTTTGAAGACATTCAATGATGATTTTTGTAAAACACCTTAAAAAATACAAAAATGAAATATAGTTAAGTTGTTATAAGGAAGTAACAATTACTCACAAACTCAGATATCAATCTTTTTCTTCCTTGTCATTCTGTTTTATGTGCTTAATGGGTTCCATTTAATTTTCTTTTCTGCAAGAAAATACTTGAAAATTAATATTTAATGCTAAATTGTTTATTTATTTTACCTAATGATCGAAAAAATCAATGATTACATATCACATTTGAAGCAAGTTGTTGTTAAGATGGCTCCTCCAGTGATGCAAGTTTGTCCATTTCTTTGACCATCTCCTTGTACACCTTTTTAGACATTCCTACTGGCATATTTCTGATATCATCTCGTTCATCTTTTCAGATTTTCATAATATTCCTGAAAATGTAACATGACAATAAACTATTTAATTTTTATATTGATATATGAAAAGTAAGTATAAAAAAAGTGATATTTATAAATAATACTAGACAAACATCTAAAGCAATATTACTTTTTCATTCCTTCTTTTTTGTTCTTGTACGCTTTTTGCTATTAAAAGTCTGACATGTCTTGTTGACCAATTCTCTGGAAACTCTTCCTGTAGTTTACATAAAATTTGGTTCTTGGAGTCATTGGATTGGTTTTTGTATTGTAAGTGGAAAGAACGTCTATACATTCGTTCCACTAGATCCCTCAAACTTTTGTAAAAGTTTTTCCTCCTTTCGTTAACCTTCAACACCACTCCAGATGAGCTAAGGAACAATTCATTTTCATTTGCATGTTCAATTTTTTTTCTTTTCTTAGAACAACATTCCTTTTCTGAGTTGTTGGTCCCTGTAGAACATTAAACAGATGTGAATTAATAGAATTTTTCACACATGTTATCTAATAATTTTAATTATATTATTAATGAAAATTAAAAAAAGAAACTCATATTGGATCGATAGTATTTTTTCATTCACCTGATTCATCCTTTCGCAATTTTTCCATCAAGATTTTACGTTCTTCTGGTCCTAGATCAGAAATAACCTTATCAAGCTTCGTCTTTTTGTGGCTTTGCATGATACACAGTAAACAATACATACTAGTTAAACCTACATATAGTTCAAAAGTATTTTTTTTGTAAAAAAATTACAAAGAACTTGCCTTTTTTGTTTTTCTTAATGTGTTATTAGTATTTTTGTTACTTGATCTCTTTTCACTCATTTATTTATCAATTTCAAACCTGTACCATATCATTTAATAATATATTTATAAATAAATTGTCAAATTTTCAAGTAAAAGGAAAAATCTCAAAAAACCAGTGCACCATTCATGGTTTACGCACCAACACCGGTGCGTGTCTCTCTTCCAAACGCACCTCCATAACAGTATAATAGACTGTATGGTGCTCTATGTCAACAAGGAGCACCGGTGTGTTACATGTCAATGACCGCACCCGTTAACCATCATAAAATAATAAAAATTGTCCAGTGCTAGTTTTTTACCAGAAATAGGTGCCATATTTTACATATGGCGCATTGATAAAAAAAAAAATATTTTTTTATCACATTAAATTTTGTGGTGTGCTTGTAAAATAAAGAGCATCAGTGCGCTACGTTACTCGAGGTGCACTGATAAAAAATCTGTTTTTTTTTTAATTCATGCCAGGGCCGACATGGATTGGGATCCGACTATGCTAATCATCCCGTCGGTTAGATGTTTTAGGTCTATATTTAGTGATACAAACCCTATAAATATAAATTGAAAAACCCTAATTCTGAAATCACATAAAGAGGAAGAAGAAAGGGGAGAAACAAAAAGAATGTAAGGGTTGTATCTTTTGAATTTTTTTTTTCGAAACAGAACGTTCGCGGTGCGCTATAATGAAATAGCGCACCGGCTGCATATTTTACAAATGGCGCACTTAAAAAATATTTGTTTTTCAAATTTTTTATCGCAGTACTTGTGCGGTGCACTAGGAGAATAGAGTGCACTGGTGCACTATTCTGCACAGGGTGCACCGACAATTTTTTTTTTTTTTTTTTTAGTTTACGCAAGGGCCAACATGGATTGGGATCAGACTATGTAGGTCCTCCCATTGGTTGGATGTATTAGGCTTATATTTAGCAATGCAAACCGTATAAATATAAATTGAAAAGTCCTAATTCTGAAATCACCGAAAGTGGGAGAAGAAAGGGCAGAAACAAAAAGAATGTAGGGTTTGCTTCTTAAATGGTTTTTTTTTGCAAAACAACACGTTTGCGATGCGCCAAAATGGAATAGTGCACCAGTGCAATATGTTACATATGGCACGCACACACACACACACACACACACACACACAAATATATATATATATATCACTATACTTTCGCAGTGCGCTGCTATAACCAAGCGCACCGGTGCACTATGTTACGCAGGATGCACCGACGAAAAAAAAGTCTGTATTTTTTTAAGATTGATGGAAGGGCTGACATGGATTGGGATCCAACTATGCAGGTCCTCCTATTGGTTGGATGTCTTAGGCTTATATTTAGCAATACAAATCCTATAAATATAAATTGAAAAACCCTAATTCTAAAATCACAGAAAGTGGGAGAAGGAAGGGCAGAAACAAAAAGAATGTAGGGTTTATTTCTAAAATGATTTTTTTTTTTGCAAAACAACACATTTGCGGTGTGCCATAATGCAATAGTGCACCGGTGCCATATGTTACATATGGCGCACTGATAAAAACATTTTTTTATTTTTTTTATTTTTTATCATTGTACTTTTGCAGTGCGCTACTACAACCGAGTGCACTGGTGTGCTATGTTACGCAGGACGCACCGACAAAAAAAAAAATGTATTTTTTAAAGATTGATGCAAGGGCCAACATGGATTGGGATCTGAATATGCAAGTCGTCCCGTGGGTTGGATGTCTTATGATTATGAAAACCCTATAAATCTAAATTGGAAAGAAAGAGGGAGAAGAAAGGGTAGAAACAAAAATAATCTAGGGTTTTGTTTGTAAAAATGGATTTCTTTTTTATTTTTGTTTCTGAAAAATGTAGAAAAGGTAAAAAAATCCTGCAGAAAAAAAAAAAAATGTTAAAAAAGCAATAAGCTTTGATTTTTTTTATTTTACTTCATAAAAAAAACTACAGAAAAAAGTAAAAAAAACAATAGACTTTGATTTCTTATTTTACTGCATAAAAAAATTGCATAAAAAAGTACAAAAAATAGTAAAATTACTCACATCGTTTGAAATTCTATGGTACAAGATTTGTCTAACCAGAGGTTTGGAATTCTGATTGTCTGAATACTTTTGTTCGAACATATTTCCCTGCTCCACAGTGCTCTCGTGCTCTGTTTTCTCCAGGTATGTAGCCTGCAAATATCTGGCTAAATTTTTTTGCAAAAATAGTGAAATCATGAAAAGTGTTTAGTATTTAAAGAAATGTTTTACGAAATTATATTTTCGAAAATATTTTTCCGCCCATTTTTCAATTTACCGTTTTTTTTCACTTAAAGAAAAAAGGGTTGTGATTTTTTTATTTGTGGTTATACGTTTACCGGTGCATCCTTTAATTTAACCACACTGGTGTGTCTTGTTATAAAATGGCACCGGTGCGAAAAATAAAAAAACTCACCAGTGCAGTGATCTGTACATTACGCACGAGAATGACATTTAAGTTTGTGCACCAAAATTTATTGTTGTTTTGCTCAAATGCAGGGAGAAAATATCATCTATTATATGGAATGGAAAACTCTTCAAAATCCAGCTCATTCCATAATATTTCTCAAAGTCCATCGCGAAGTTCTCCCTATCCATGTGGAGACGTAATATTTACTTTAGATTTGTTTTATTTTTTCACTATATAATTGAATTTATATATGTTTTTTATCCATGCAGTCAATCATGCACAACTTAATTAAATTTATAATGTATACAAATTTGCAGGTTCATGCAGATTCAACATCGAGTTCAGATGCACAAAATATTCAAACTGCTTCAAAACATCAGAAGTTCTTATCAGGAGCTGCATACCGCAGGGCACATTTGGTAGATAAAAATGGACAATTGCTTCACCTTGCCAATTGTAACAATATTGCATCTTCTAGCCACAATCCCTAGATAGTGATGGTAATTATAATTATAATTTTTTGGTACATATATTGATTAATATGTAATTATTTCAACGTCAAACCAATTTATAATCATGCAATATTGTCAACGTGGTTACTAATTGATATCATATATTTTGTACTAATCATGTTCAATTATTATTTTTTAATTATTAGGATTCTAGTGATGATGAATGAACTACCTACCATCTTCCGTTGCACCCCACGAAAATGTTGAATTGAGAGAAGACTGAATTAATAGAAAAAATCAGAGAGGAACGATACCAAGAATGGTTGAATCAACCACCGGTTCAATTTCCGCTACGTCCAGATTCACCAATTAGGAATGACTACAACAATAGTAGTTCTTCACAAGTTAGCAATGGAGGCAATAAAATAGAGGTTGGTATGGATGATTACTTAAGGATACAACTACCATAGAGACAATGTTGTTAGATGCATTCCAAAATGGTGATCATCTAGGGGATGATGCTCATATCACTGACACCTTTTTCGAAAGCCTTAAATTTTCTTCCACCACCCTTCTCTTTGGACCTGGAGGTCACTGAAATTCTACCCAGTTGGGGACAAAAATGTTACTATACAACTTGAAAGAAAAGTTTGGCTTGTCAAATGCATCTTTTTTGGAAATTTTGAGGTAAGTTACCATAAAGTACTCCCCTTATATAAATTTGAAATATAATCAGTACACTGCAATGAACATTACAAATGTTAAATTTTATGAACATTAATAATTATATCGACATTAATGTACATTTAATATTAATATATTTTTCCATGATCACCAACTACAGGTTATTCAAAGATAAGGTTCTTTTGAATGATAATGTCTTGCCCGATAGTTGTGAAGAGGCAAAGAAATTGTTGAAAATGCTGGGTGTTGAGTACATATCATATCATGCATGTCCAAATGATTGTATTATATATAGAGGAAAATATGCAGACAAAGATATGTGTCCGAAATGTGGGCATGAAAGGTATGATAAATAAAAAAACAAGGGTAAATCACGTACTCGTCCTCCTTTTAAGATATTGAAGCAAATGCCTATAATCCCAAGGATTCAAAGGCTCTTTCATTGCAAAGAATTATCTATGTTGTAGGGATGGCATGCCTCACACAGAATTTAGTTGGGAGTTATGTGAATCCCAAATGATTCAAATAGCCATGAAGCATATAGAGGATACATGGCCCGAAAAATTCAAGAATGAAGTATGAAGTCTACGACTCAGCATAGCCATGGATGGCGTCAACCCATATTCCCTCTAGAACACCAACTATTCTGTTTGGCTTGTAGTAGTGATCAATAACAATATCCCCCCATGGTTTTCCGTGAAGAATGAACATCTTATGTTGGCTCTCATAGTCTCTGGTAGAAGACAAGTGAAGAATATGGATGTCTACTTACAACCACTGGTAGATTAATTGAAGGAATTATGGGATGGGATAAATGTATATGATGTATCAAGACCCATCGTGGTAGAGAGGAGTTTTACATTGTATGGCATATGTGCTTACATGACACATGATTATCCAGGCTTAAGAGTTTTCTCTCGTAAATTATATGTTTAATTTATTGATTTGTTTATATATAATGTAACAATATTCTTTCATATATTAGTTATTTAATTTGTTGTAATAATCTTTGTTCTGATCTTCATGATATTCTTTAACATGCCATGCATATTAATTAATGTATACAAATATAATCTTGCAGGTGTTGTAACAAAAGGGTATTTTGGTTTTGAATGTTTTGGGCCTTCTCTAAAAGCTAGATGGTCCAAGGACCTATGAAAGCCAGTCTATGATTGCGCCAGGATATTCCTACCAGAACAACACCCTTACATAAGAGCAACATCCGCTTTCAATGGTAAACGAGAGAGAACCCAAATGCCTCCAATAATGAAACCAACTGAATGGCTTAGAGCATATGAGAGAGAGAAGGAGAAGGAGTTCATAGAAATGTTTGATTTAAATGGGGAGCCTAAGTTCGATGATCCAGATTTCTTCAACACCTATGTTGATAAATTTCCCATTGGGATGAAAAGGAAATCTATCTTTTATGACCTCCCATATTTGGAGCATATTAAGATTTCCCACTTATTAGATCCCATGCATATATTTAAAAATGTTTCATCTTCTTTATGCAGGAAAATATCATCGAAACAATGTGACACATTGGCTGTTAGGAAATATATTATTACTTCAAAAACTAAAAAGAAATATTGGCCAAGACGATTAGAAAGTATGGGATCAGAGGCAAGCGTTGGTCCCTCTAATTCATGGTTTTTCAAAGAAGGTGATGTTCCATGGATTTAAAAAAAAAGATTATATATCTTTGGCAAAGGAAGCTATAATGGATGTGAGGGTGCCAACTTCATACGACTCGTCACTACGACACTGCTTCACCATGGATGACCATTTTTCAAGGTTGAAATCACATGACCATTTGAATCTTCTAAGAGTATGTATAATGTCAAAAACATGGATTTATTATTTGTTATATTAATAAATTTTATCCCATGCGGGGATCATAAAACATAACTAATTTTCTATATTATTGCACGTGTTTATAACTTTGCAATGTCATTATCCTTTTTTTGTGCGTGGGTGTGTGAAACATGAATTCCCTCAAGATCTAGGACATCCCATATCTAAATTATGTGCATTTTTACGTTGGATCACGTCAAACGAGATTCATGTGGCTAGAATTCCATGGTGGTGTCAAGAGATAGTTCAGATTTCTTGTATGTTTGAGAAGGAACTGTCGACGAGTTTCATGGACTTACAGGTTCATCTTCTAATCCACCTGGTAGATGAGGCTGAATTATTTGGGGTTGTTTATGGTCATTGGATGTTCTTCTTAGAGAGGTACATGAAGAAATTGAAAGGTTTTGTTCAACAAAGGGAAAACCAGAGGGGTCTATGGCAGAGGGGTACATATCGTATGATTCTTTCCACTATGCCAGTGAGTACATCAAGCAGATTGACAACAAACTAGGTATGGTGATTTGGTACGATCAAATGGATGAAGACAAAAGCGAAGGAGAGTTGCTCCAAAAGAGTGGAAAAAAGCGCTTGATAAAGAGTAAGTGGCTTATAATTTTTCAAATTTACAAAAAGTAATTAATATTCATGTTGAAATTTGATATAATTTATATTTTTATCTCTATGTACTATATAATTTTGGTTTGATTTCATCAGCGAATGCAGAAATTGAAGCAATCAATAATTTCATTCTTTACAATTCTGAAGCGACACAACCGTGGGTTGCATTGTACGAACAAAACAGGATGAAATGGGATAGTGACAGGAAATAATTCAGAGGGTTGAATGGTAGAAGTGTGCCTTATCTCAATCATTTAAAAGAAAATATGCCCCAAAAATTGGGTTGCTGACCAAGTTAGAGAGAAATATGGTGCTGCTAGTCGTTACCCATGTGCTGAAGAGGATGCGCTAAACATAGGGATTGGGTACAACAACTCGGTAATAATATTTTTAATTTATATGTAAATTTGAAACTTATATTAAGACATCTACATTTCATATTTTAACTACTGTTGGATTATTATTTATAAGACACATGACACTTATTTTTTAATTTTTTTTTTATAATAGGTGGATTTATTCCCATATATGTGAGAATATGGCCACCATTTTCGCATAGAAAATGCCGATCTTGGAAACATCACAGAAGACTATGGAGTGGAATTCGAGTTCAATCAATCTAGTTAATCTAGCCACCGTGATCAACAACTAGTAGGAGGGACATCAGGTTACGTCAGAAAGATACAAGAGATCATTGAAGTGGATTTTTCTTCTTTCCAATGTGTTATTTTTAGGTGCAAGTGGTGGGACACCTTTGATCAAAATAATGTAAAGGAAGATCGCTATAGTAGGATGATATGTATTAACTCTAGAAAGATGTGGGATGAAGCTAAGGAGCCCTATTTTTCCCTAAACACTGCAGCCAGGTGTTTTTTTACCCAGATGTGTTGGATAGGGATTGCTGGTTCGTGTTGACACATGACCCTAGATCAAAACATATTTTTGAGAACAATAGTGTTATCAAGCCATGCGAGATAGAAGATAATGAGGGTGATCATGAGAACCGAGAGTGATATGGTACATGTGTTATTTCATCAATATTTATACTTTTTAAGATGGGTTTTTCGAAATATTAATATAATATGTATTTTGAATTAATTGGTAATTTGCTTTGTGTTAATGTTAAAATCAATAATTCACTTGATAATTTGGTATTATGTTGATCTCGAAAGCAATGGCATATTGTATAAATTAATTCTTTTTTTTGGTATCTAAGATCATAATAAAATAATTATAATTCTAAAGTACAGGAATTTATTTGCATTATTTTCTAAACTTTATTATGTTACAATAAATCATATTATTCTAGATTTATTATTTTACAAATATTTAAAATTTACAAATTTACAAATTTTAATAAATTCATTTCACATTAATACAATTAAAATTTTACAAATATTTTACATACAATTAGAATTAGAATTAGAATTCGAATTACAATTTTACAATTTCACGTACAATTACAATTACAATTACAATTACAATTTTAGAAATTCACATATATACCATTACAATTACAATTTATGAATTTTAAATACAATTAGAAATACAAATATTAGAATTTTACAATATCATGATCATTTGGTATTAAATTAATTAATAAACATTATGTTCATGATAACCATCGCACAAACATCATATTTGACTAAAAAACACATTCAAAATCACTAACTGCATCATTGTGATCATGATCATCTAACAAAACAAAATTAACATTATATATTAACATTATCAGTACAACACAAACATCAAATATACATCTCATGCTATCACATACACATCTATCTACAAGCTACACATTAAATGAAAATATCTAACATGACCTAACAACATACACATCATGATGATCACCAACATGTAAATTAAGTATAACTGCAACATGAACATAAAATACATGGACCATATCATATATATATATATATATATATATAACTGAATAAAGTTAAAAATATACAACTGTAATATAAATGTTATGGATCAGCTAGTGGTAGTACAACATTAATATCAGTACTAGTGGCCGATGGTCCAGCCTCATCTCCATGATGACTGTTGGTAGATGCTAGTGGAGGCTCATGCAAATCTGGCAAGGCACGAGGCTATGAACGATCATGAGATGATGGTACACTGCACCTCGTAAACTGCCCATCATATGTTGCTGCTCGATCGTAATGTGCAACAGTCCTCCTTAGTTGCATAAAATTTGTTGTAACTCCTATGACATGCCGCATCAGGATGTACATGTCACGTGGCATGCCTCTCCACATCTGTAATATCCTATCATCAGCTTCTATGTCTCTAAAATTAGCAGGCTGATGCCTGCCTCAACAATAAATGCAATGAGTTGTTCGCCCAACTCCATCTTGTATCTAGCATCACTAAGACGTTGACCACACACCAGCGCACCAGCAGGAGTAGGTCTCTGATCTGGACCGACCTCCTGATGATCCTCGGCAATATATGGCATGCCCTCACCCTCATCATGAGGATCCACACCTGGATCAGGTGGTGGTGGTGGCATCTCCTCGCCATCAAAGGAGCCAATGTCTGGAAAATATATACAAGTACACAACAATAATTAGAGGATTTTATTACACAATTTAATAAAAACAAGTTAAAGAACATTTTAGAATAAATTTAAATAAAACTGTAATATTACCTCTATCATGTGGTGGCTCATCAGTTGTGAAAAGGATGTTGGAACACCCTCGCCAATCCAACCCCGCATAAGGACAAGGGACCAAAATGAAGGGATGCTCATCAACACTGGCTAGCAACTCCTGTGCATCATCTGATATCCTCGCTAGAAAAATATTATCCTTCCTCTTGGGAATCATCTGCCCCCACGTGTGCATACGTGCCTCAATAATCGGCCTACGAGGCTGCCGAAGAAAAGAAGGCCTCATCTCTGGAAACCTCTCAAAAAATAAACAAAAAAGCTCTGAATAAAAAGGGAAGTTGACCCTCCCTTGTGCATGAGCATGACATGTATCTAATGTTGTATAGAACTGCCACAAAAAAATGGCAGACCACCTGACAAGTCATGACTGCTGTAGTAAAGAATCAACATAATATAAAAGTTGGCAACTAATGCATTTCCCATCACTGGTGTTGTGCGAAATGGTCAAAATGATAATTGAGAGACAGTGGACCTCCTCATGACCAAACACACCAATACGTAACTACCCTCCAACGGCCTAAAAATCTACAGGAGATACTAAATTTTCTCCAATGTATCTCTCGGAGTAAACTAACTGACTCCCTACCACACAACTAGCTGGAACCTCAAGGAACGAGGGGAAATCCACCCCTCTCCTCGATAGCCCTGTCATAAAATATACATCCTCCTTAGTGGGCGTGTAACATTGGTTGATACCAACCCGGAAAGCCTATTTCTGGGAATTCCACCTTTGGATAAGATGTCTCAAAAAAAAACTATGGGACTTTAGGGAAGTAGCCTCCTCATATAAACTTGAGGAGGCCTACTTTCCTAATGAGCCCCTGCATCGCTGCTGTAATAGGGTGAGGGTATGCATCTTTCTCCCTCTCTCTTGCCTCCCACAGGTGAATCATTTTATACTATTCCGCCTGTTGTTGTTGTTGTTGCCCCTCTTCTCTAATTTCATGTCTTTGAATGATTGACATATTAAACACATTTTTTTTATTAAATGACATATGTATTTACAAATATACGTATATATTTGTTTTTTGAAAAATAAATAAAAAAAGAGTCGTTGCGCCAAAAACACAGTCACGCACCAATCCCAGTGCGTCACCCCACAGAGCACACTAGATACGGTGCACCTCATGATATCAACAACACCAGAAGCGGTGCTCCAGAAAATGTTTTTAGCGCATCGTTCACTACGTGCGGTGTCAGGAGGCTGCTGCGTTGACTTCACTATCTGCCCGGGGCTTATAACTAAGTCAGCACACTGCCCTCTTGCCACCGTACATAATCATCGGTGTGGTATTTGAAGAGGCCGCACCGTCGACCTAGACCAAATACAGTAAGCCGTGTACTGACAAAAATATCCAGCCTAGGGCTGTTATTTGAGTCAACGCACTACATCACCACAATTGAACTAGGTCAACGGTGCGGCCAGTTAGCCGACCGCACCGTTCTTTTTAAAGAAATTTAAATAACACAGTGCATCTTTGGTATCCGTCGGAATTGGTGCGGATGCCCTTAGCACCGGTTTACCAGCTTGAACCATTGAAAATGTCGAATTGTTGTTTTGGTGCGCTAAAAAAATTACCCGCCCCGAGGTTGATAATTCTGTCAACACACCGAGTTGTCGCGATACACCATTGTCGATGATGCGGCCTGGTAACTGATCGCACCGCACTTTTTAAATTTTTTTAAATTAACATGGTGCGCTGTGCGATACCGCACCGGAACTGGTGTGGATACCTTCAGCATCGGGTACAGTGCAGCCTATAAATTTACAAGTAGCACCGCAAAACGGTGCGAGCCGAATAGCTTGAGTGCACCGCACGACAATTTTTTTTTTTTTAATTGATTAATTTTAAGGTTTTTTCAAATTATAATCTACTAAAAGGTTTAATTATGGAAAAACAAGAAAAATACTTGTACATTTACCCGTCGAGGAGGCATATTGGCTGTACAATTTGCAAAATAAAATTTGTCCACTATTTTATAAAATTCAAGCTAAAGATTGGTGGCAATGCACAGTAGCAGTGTGTGCAATAAGTGCAATGGAAGCAGGGATGTCAGTGTGGCTCAAACAAGGATAAATTGCATCGGTTCTTGAGAGCTCTATAGCACTGACAAAAGTGAAAAATGTGGTTTTTTTGTCGATTTTATTTTATTTTATTTAACCTTGTTCTGGAGCGCGGGGTTTTTATTGGTATACCGGTGCGTTTGCAATATGCCGCCCCAGGCGGCTTCTATTTTCACGTGCATTTAGGAGGCACTAGGGCGGCGTAGCAGTAATGCATTGGTGATCTAAAGTAATAAATGCACCGGGCACACTGTTCGGTGAACCAATGATTTGTGTGATTTTTTTGCTGTAATTTTGTTTCTTTTCAACCCTTTTCCGGTGCGCGGCATTAATGGGGACCTGGTGCGTTTCGGTCATTCTTCACTAGGTGGTTTCTGTTCTGTGTTATTTTTATGAGACACCGGGGTGGCTTAGCGGCAACGCACCGATGCTTTACAGTAATAAGACACACCAGGAATGTTGTCCTGTGAACCAATGATTTGTGCGGTTTTTTGGCCATAATTTTCTTTTTTAACCCTTTTCTGGTGTGCGATATTAATGGGGCCCCGGTGCGTTTCAGTCATTCTGCACCAGGCGGTTTCTGTTCCGCACGCTTTTTATGAGACACCAAGGTGGCTTAGTATTAATGCACTGGTGCTCTACAGTAATAAGAAGCACCGGAAACGATGTCCGGTGAACCAATGATTTGTGCGGTTTTTTGGGCGTAATTTTGTTTTTTTAACCCTTTTCTGGTGTGCAAAATTTAGGGGGCCTCGATGCGTTTCACTCATTCCGCCCCAAGATGTTTCTATTCCATGCGCTTTTTATGAGACACCGGTGCTGACGAGTTGACACGCACTGGTGCTGTTCCTTAATAAAAGGCACCGGGCGAGTGTGTACAGAGCACACGGTTTCTGGTGTGCCAATGTTTTATGTGGTTTTTTGCCATAATTTTTTTTATTTAACCATCTACAAGTGTGTGCATTTTATGTATTCCCTGGTGTGTTTTATTGATTCCACACCGGGTGGTATCTATTTTCGCACATGTTTTTGAAAGCACCGCTGCAGTAGACATTTAAGGAACTGGTGTTGTACAGGAATATGATGCACCAGGCGAGGGTGTTAGAAGCACACAAATCCCAGTGTGCCTATGTTTTGTGTGGTTTTTTGGCTGTAATTTTTTATTTATTTAACCCTGTGGCCAGTGCGCGGGGATTTCAGGGTGGCCCAGTGCATTGGCAACCCGGTGCATTTAAGGGCGACCCGGGGAGTGTTAGTTTTCATTTGTTTTTATGAGGCGCTGATGTGGAATTTATGTAAAGTATCGGTACTCTATAGAATTACAATGCACCGGGCCGGTGTGTACAGAGCGCATAGTATCTAGTGTGGCAAGTTTTTAACCGCACCGGTGCTATGCCATCTTGAACGCACTAGTGCATTTTGCGGTGATAAGAGCATTGAATGAAATACATCTGAAAAAACCTCTGCCCTCCAACCTCCTCTAGGAATCTCCGCTCGAAACGAATGTCTAGATATTTTTATAAGGGGTTCCTCAAAAACATCTGCTAGAGGGTCTTTTCCTTGTAGTGGGAATAAAATCCTCTTTGGATGGCATTGACTAAAAGTTAGAAATAGTTAGGTGCCATCATACCTGGATGCAAGTTGGGCTATTCCATGAGCTCTCTCTCTATTCCCTGATTCATAAAATCAAATGTGAATCTAGTTCCTTATTTTTCACTTATTGAACAAAAAAATGGTATGTGTATCACCTCATTCAGGAGAGTTTTTAACCAAAAAAATGGTGTGTCCCAGGTCATTCCTCAGATTGGAGAGTCATAATGTGAATTCTAAGACTATGCCACCAAGTCACCCTTTTATTTAAACAATAAAACATGGATCGTTGTGTCCTGCCAGCAATCAAGCAACATATCTGAGAGAAAACACCCCCAACTCAGATTCACAGGGAAATGAATTCATGCTCATCCACATTGACTATGAATGGGCCACCACTCTCCACATGTGTAGAACTCTCTAGACCTCACAGAAATTCACAACCTCTTACATTTTTCTGGGCCCTCCTCTAAGGATTAAACGCAAAGCTACCAGCTCTGATACCGAGTAGTAAAATTCAGAGATGCACACACAAAGGAACAATTCTATTACACTCTGGAAAACACAAGAATACATCATGTATTTATGGTGATTTTGATATCCAACCAATTCCAATATGAATAGGGAGATTGAGATATTATCTCAACATCCACCTACAAATCTACAACCAATTCTAAACTGAGCATGGAAGAATTATCTTCCCAGTTATTATGTGTCATGATGGTCTCAAACAATGAAACAAGTTCAAGGATTTATGTATCTAATGAAAAATAAAAGCTTAAACAAAAATAATCCTCAAAAGATTCAATAATAAAGATCCAAAATATTATATGTATCTAATAAAAAAAATCTAAGACAACAATAATCCTAAAAAGATTCAACATCGGAGATCGAAATGTTGAATTAACAATATTCCTCAAAATTTTCAACATAGAGATCTCAATAAACGGTTGTACCTGTGCTTCCACCATGAAATGGATATCATCTCGACTTACCAATGATAAGGTAACTTATAAAGAAAATGGGAAAATTAATAAATATAGAATATTAATAACATAAATTTAATTTTAAATATTATAAATATTTAATTACATTTTTTTTATAAGTGATAAGGAATAATTTTGTAGTTTTAAAATTTCTTTTGTTTGTCTAAAAGTTTATATTTCTACAATGTAAGAAAATATGTTAATGGCCCAAGAGCTAGGTGCATCTGGCAGGAGTGTAAGTATACCCGTACAAACCACAAGCAGTTGATGAATTTTTCCTTGAATAATGGTGATGAGTTAGCCTGCATTAGAGGCTAACATCCAAAGATGATTTTCCTGACTATTGATTTGACAGCTAAATTATAATAAATTTTCTCAATGTATGAAAAAAAATTGTAATATTTTAAACTATGTTTGTATGGGGCTTGCTTTAATATATAAATTTTAATACATAAAGTTATGCATTTTTAAGTTATTAATGATATCTGATTTCGATTCATTTTATCTTTTATAAATTCACGGCTATTTTATAATTTCACGTCTAATTTATGTGTCGTAAATTAAAAAATAATGGACATAATTGTATCCATTCCAATTTCATTCATTGAAAAACAATTAGGATGTAATACCTTTAATTACATTCTATCAATGTCTGTAGATTCTAATACATTTCTAAATTCCAAAAAAATATTGAAAAAAGTAAAATCAAACAATTGATATCTATTGATTTCTCATATTCATAATAATAAAAAACCTACAATCCCAAATTAAAATAGCTACTAATATCTCCAATTTCTTCAAACATTATCTACTCTTCTTCTATAGGTGACTAGGGGTCTTTATTGAATCTCTAGTGAGAAACACCTCCTCGCATAGAAGAAATCCTTAAATGCCTCAATACATCATCTAACCATTGGGACATTTCATTCTTTGAGTGAGGGGAATACAAGAAAACTCTTGGAATATTATTTTATTTCTAAGTTTTTGCATGCATCCATTGATGTCTATTGAAAACATTTGACTTTGATCTCCATTAAGGTGGCATAGTAAAATCCAATAGTTTTTCATGATCTCGACTTGAATAACAACATAAAAAAAATGAACCTAATATTCTTTGCTCGAGTGATAAGAATTTGAAACCCTCATTGTATTATTTTTTATGGTTGGTCTCCTACAGTTTAAGGTCAAGTGAATCGAACTCAAAACCAAATTCAAATAATCATTTGATTCCTCTTGACTATTTCTTTGTCACTAAAACCATTATTTTGTGCCTTTTGATAGTGTTTCTCCTAGTGGTTGTGCCATTCCCTATAGTTGAGGCATGGAGATTTCAAGAGGGCCCCATTCCATACAAGTGGTTTGCAATTGTGAATCAAAACAATTGGCACAAGATTTAAAATAACATAAACGAAGTAACCTTAGGTTACCATGACATCTTCTAATGTAGTATCATAAATATAAGAACTTTGAAGGGGGCGTTGATGCTATTTAATACAACTTGGACATGACTTTCCTTGAACTACAATTCGAATCCATGACTTCAAACCAAAGTCACATTTTTTTCATTTATTGACTGAGTCATTCTGAAAGAGAATCCAATTGAATTTGGCATATTTTTAATGCTTTGAAACTAAAGTATATATATATATATATATATATATATATATGTAGGTTTGGAAATAGTAGCAACTTCACATCTCTTGATACAGTAACCATTTCCTTGAGAAGTCATAGTCACAAAATAATACACTAGGCCATGATGTTTAAGGCATTTCTCATGGTTCACACTAAATTCTAAGACCAATTTAATCTCAAGGTATAAGACCAAATTGAAATAATCATTCCACTCCTTTCGATCATTTATTTTCCATTGACATCCCTTTTTTTTTCTTTTTACAATGGTTCTCCTATTGGTTGTGTCATTTCATATATTTGAGGCATTGGTATTTCAATAGGCCCCCTTGCCATAAAAGTGGTTCACGAATTGCAACATTTAATTAGATCATTAGCACAAGATTTTAGAAAACATAATTAAAGAACAAAGTCATCTTATATTTCTATGATATGTTGAAATGAGACATTATAGATATAGGTACTTTGAAGGTGAAAATATTGAGCATAGTGCATTGAGTTAATAATTGGCTTATTGAATTTACATCTTGTCCATTGGATATCACTTTACTCTCATCAAATAAACAAGATGCAAAGAAAATAAGCCAACTTTGAATTAATGTATGGTGCTTAATACTTATCGTTTAAAATAGGTTATAAGACCATTTATTACAACATGGAAATGACTTTCTTTGAACTACAATTCAAATGCATCCCCTAAAATCAAAGTTACACTTGTTTCATTTATTTGCTCAGTCCTTCTAGAAGAGAATATGATATTGATTTTGACAACTTTTGAATGCTTTTAAGCTAATATGAAATAAATTTGGTGATGATGTTGAATTGGATATTTTTTGAGAACCTAATATATATCTATAGGTTTGGAAATAGTATCGACTCCACATCTCTTGAAATAATAACCATTCTCCTGAGAAGACATGGTCACAAAAGAATGAACTAGGTTATGATCTCAAGGCATTGTTAATGGTTTTCACTAAATGATAAGGCTATTTTAATATCAACATACAAAATACCTCTCACATTTAGAGATGGTGTGAAAAGAAGTTGTATTGTGAAAAGAAATTGGTGGAAAATGAGTTTTGTTGTTTTCATTGGTTGACTTGTGCATAGTGGAAAAGAGAACTATTTACAATAATCAAGGAATACTGGGCATACTTTGATATTCAATGATCTTTGTGATCACATTTGATAAGGACATACCAAAAATATGAAATGACAACGGATAAGGAAATATTATTCCTTGATTTCTACTTTCATATGTTATGAGGTGAGACATCATATTAGGTCCATAAACATTTATTGGAGTCCTTTGAAGAAGCTGATATATATATATATATATATATATATATATATATATATATATATATATATATATATAATTCACATTCATAACTAGAGATAATTCAATTGTTATTGAACCTCTTCCACCTTGAAATGGAGGATAATTATCTGAAAGATTTATATTTTGAAACAACATCTATCATGCATGATGTTGATATTATTGGTTTGAATGTAGACATTTCTCTCAAGACCTTCATCAATAAACTCATCAAGGCCCTCTACCACACATGTTCTCACTACCTTAAATCACATAAATCTATTGTACAACTACAATATTTTTATTTGACTCCTTGGTGGCTACTACTACAGAATGTGAAAAGGATTTTGAGAAGAATACACGTCCATCCATTGGGGAGATTTTTCCTTGCTAAAAAAGGGAAGAATCAATTACACATTTTTAAGAAAGGAGATTGCAATAATAAATTGTACAACAAAATACATTTAGAGGCAAGTTTAGGAAAAATCGAAGTGAGAAGTTTGATTTGTATTATGTTTGTTGTAGTAAGCATTGTCATCAACAAAATACATGTAGGATCTCATGGGATACGACTAAAAATTAACATAAACAATAGGAAGAAAACAATAAATACCTTAAATCTACTCATTTTATTGTTTCTCACTGTAATATTGGCATAAACAAAAATTTGTTCTAAGCTTAGTTTGAGTCTCGGAGAGATGCCTAGTTGCTTGACATTGGTGCAACTTGCCCCATGAAAGTATAGAGATATTTCTTTTAAGAATTCAATGACAATGTAGACGGTGTAGCTTATTTTGAAAATAGATACAATCTCAAAATTATGATATTTGGAACTATCAAGCTCAAACTAAATGGATTATTATATTTTTCTTTTGCATGATACCTTTTATCTTCTTAAGTTACGAAGGAACTTGTTGTCTCTTGTGCACATTCAACAACATGCTCATTCCATTTACATTTGTCAATGGAAAAATTGAAATAAGGAGGTATTTTAAAAACATGGTCTTCATAATGGGATGGAAGGATGACAAATTGTTGAAGTTGAAATGGAAATCTACACAAACACATAATTATGCACATTTTTTCCACAATGTTTAAGGTACATTATCTTCTAGTCTTTTGGGAGATGGTAGATTTGGAAACCTCAACTATGATAGTATTCATACATTGAAGAAAAATGGTTTTTCTAATTTTCCTACAATTCTAAGGAATTTTAAGCAATTTGAAGCTCATATCCTTGAGAAGCATGTAAAAAAACATTTTCATGATTCCACTTCAAGAGCATGTAGAAATATATAATTGATATTATTTTCTATGCATAGTTCCATGCATATCCCATCAACTTTTGGATATAAATATATCAGGGATTTTATTGATGACAACACAAGGTTCTATTCATTTATTTTTTTTTTAAATAAGTCTCAAGATTTTCAAAGATTTAAAATTTTTCATGTATGGATTGAAAATGAAGCAAAATAAAGGTATTAACATTTTTTTTTGGTAATGGATAAGAATATAATAATATTAATATATTTTAAAGTTTTGTTCACCAACATGGAATCTACCATCACACCATTGTTCCATGAAATCATAAATATAATGGTGTAGCAAAAAGAATGAACATGATGCTCTTCAATATGGTATGATCAGGTCGTTTTTCAAGGATGTGAAGTTGACCTTTTTGGATGATGTAGTTCTATGTCAAATGTATGTGGAAATACAAGTCCATCCCATGCACTTGGCCACAAAACTTATTATGAAATTTGGGATGGCTACATTCCATAGATGAGGCACCTCATGCTATTTAGTTCCTTCTACTATGATTTAATTTCTAAGGAGAAAAAGAATGAGATTTGTGCAAGGAGTTTAAAGTGAAACTTCTTGGGGTACGCAAATACCACGAATGCATATCATTCATAAAATGAGGTAAAAAAAAATGTTCGATCTTTCTGGATGTGTTATATTTTCTAATTGAATAAATAAAGAATGAAAAAATTGTTGAGTAGTAGTTCAATCATCTTGATATATTCATCAATGTAAATACATATTATAAGTGGGGATCCCTATCTTGGATCAATCCTTCGAATATCCTTTTGAAGTGCGGCCATGTCCCCCTCAAGTAGAATATCTAGTTACCTCATAAGAATCATAGGTTGACAAGGAAGATTTGGCTGGTAGGAATGAAAGGCTAAACTTTTGCTGAAAATTCAACACTATCTCAATGAGTTAAGTAACCTGGACCATCACAAAATTGTCCAAAGTGGCTCATAAATACACCTTAAATTTTTCACCCCAATGAGGTTTTAAAGATAGGAACTTGAAACTCAACAATATAACATGATGGAGGTGATGTAAACAATATGAATGTTTCATATGATTATGAATTGGATTTATCTATTAACATTTAACCATCTTCCGTTGAAAAGGTTACTCCTCCTGATGACTGGAAATAATCCATATATAAGGAGTATGATTCCATCATCAAGAACGAGACATGGAAATTGATGGAACATACATTTAAAAGTAAATTAATTGGTTGTATATGGGTCTACATGAAAAATTATAAATCAGATGACTCACTTAAGAAGCAATAGGTGACATTGGTAAAAGAAATATATGTATAAAATGAATGCATAGATTATGAGAATAATTGTTCCCCCATTGAGAAATGGGATACCATTTAGTCTTTCTTGATTTTGGTAAAATAGAGTAGGTGGAATATTCATCACATGGATGTGGCTATAAATTTCTCAAATGGGAATTTGAAATAGAAAGTATGTGTCTCAGCTAGAAGGATTTGCTAAGAAAGGTCAAGGTATGCTGACTCATCGAGTATATACATGGCCTAAAGAGAGTAGCTCACACATGATATCAAAAAATAACTAAGCATCTATTGGAGTTGAATTTGAAGCATTGTAATCTTCAGGGTGTAGTTTGTTTTTTAATAACATTAGAAAAATGTTATATATCTTATGGTATATGTAGATGATATTTTCATAATAAGGAACAATGGAGCATATATTGAACAAGGAAGCATATATTACATCCATAAAGAAAGAATTCAAGAAGGGTATTAAGATGATAAACATGGGTTATCTTCACTATTACTTGGGCATTGAAGTAACTCATAATACAAAACATGTATTCATCTCCTAAAATTAACACACTAAGGAATTGTTGAACAAATTTTCCATAGTTGATTGTAATCCTCTATCCACTCCAATGGAAAAAAATATGAAAATAACATTATCAAAAGACTGAATGGATTTCAGGATGAAACTATATACATATAGTTTGTAGGGAGTCATATCTATCTTACTATTACTAGACCAAATAATATCATTTGTGGGTGGAATTTTTTTCAGGTTCATGCAAAAACCTTTTGAAGGACATTGGTGTGTTACAAAGAGAGTTTATATGTACTTGAAACTGAACTCAAGTATTTAGAATTAGATATTATAGGGTTTAAGACTTTATATTAGTTGGATATTTACATTCAAACATTTATGGGGATAAGCATAATAGAGTGTTCTGTATCTATGGACTTGTAGAGTTATCTCAATCTGATATTTTACATTGTCTAGATCTAGTGGTTCACATTTTTTCCATGTTTTCAATTTGTGTTTGTTATTTGTTCTTATTTGAAGATGAGTGTGAATGAGGACATGAATATCTAGTGGTTCACATTGTTTCCATGTTTTCAATATGTGTTTTTTATTTGTTCTTATTTGAAGATGAGTGTGAATGAGGACATGAATCCTAGAGATGTCCTCATTGTTGATAAAATATTATTACCACCTTTTTAGTATTGATGGATGTAATTTTTCTTTGTTGAAGAGAAATAAACATGAAGACAAAAACCCCTCTGATGACTTAATTATTTTTAAAACTCATCTAAAATTGTAGTCTCATAATCAAATGTGTGAACCTAGCTAAAATCACCTAGTTATAATATCATTTAGTGATTAATGTTAATCTCACTGCACATTTAAATATACGTTTAAGAAAAACCTCTAATTTAATTCAAATTAAATCCATTTCAATATACGTATCTAAATAATTTTCCATCATATTATATATATATATATATATATATATATATAGAATTGGAAGCAATTTTTTTTTTGAAAAATACAATAAGAGAATCTATAGTAAGAGAATGTATATGGGATCCAAATTATCATAAAGACATAACCATTATTATAATTAAATTTTCCGTTAATAAATATTGTAAAGTGTTTCATTAGTAAGTCTCCTAACGTAAATTTCTTAGCCGTGCTATTCAACTCTCCTAAGTATTGGTTACATTTTTAATTGTATATGTTTTTTAAATGTAAATATTATTACATATTTAAACAAGGATAGCTGCAGAGGCAGCAAGTCCCTGCCGAGAGCGTAGTAACTAGCAAAATATTATATTTGGGGACAGGTGATGGGTTTCTGGACTATTGCTATGTGACCACAATATTTTTACTTTGTGTTGGGCCTCCGCTTTCACCACGACACCACGGATTGGTAAGCTGCATATTTTTTGTTGGCATTAGAGATCAATCATTGTGCTTGGATGTCTGCATTACTCCTATTTTGTCCTCCTTACCCACAAGAATCTCTTATTATACATGCAATAGATATTATTCTGGATCTCATTCAACTATTTACAATCAATCGTTATTGCTATGGCTCAAATTTATCTCACAACAAGGCACATTTCTCCAATGAGTTTTTCATCGACTAACTCTGCAAAATCTCTAACACTAACACAAAAATAAGGCAAGGGCATCGAACCCTAGAATTATACCTTCTCCTAAGAAATTTAAATCCACAAACATAGCGGCACAAGAGACAAATTTAAATACTGTCATTCAATCTCACAAACAACAGCTCTAGAAGATAGCAAATATAATAGTCTTTAATTAAAATAGGGTCGATAATGCTTCATCAAATTGGCTTAATACGTCTTTCTATTCACTTCAATTTTTTCCTGATAAAATTTATGTGCAGCTTTTCATTTTTTTATAATAAAATTTATATTTGCAACTCTTCGAGGCTTTCTTTCAGGTTCTCTAAATGTACAATTGGACTGCAATTCTATTCAAAGATTTCGTTTTAATGCTCGCTGGTATTAGTATTATATATATATATAAGAATACAATATTTTTA
Source organism: Pinus albicaulis (assembly GCA_034641835.2). NCBI lineage: Eukaryota > Viridiplantae > Streptophyta > Pinopsida > Pinales > Pinaceae > Pinus > Pinus albicaulis. The sequence continues at coordinate 942,453,156 of CM076584.1, read as the reverse complement.
CGTGGAAATGTTACATTGGTTACTTCAAGTATAATTTCTTCTCTTCTTTTATCATCTGTTTCTTCTTTTAATCTATATAAACGACGTTTTTATAGGTCATCTCGTTAGTCAACATGGATTTCAATGAAAATTAATAATGTTTTTTGTTATTAAACATCAATATGCATAATAAAATATTTTTTCTTCCTTCTTCACATTTGGTTTATTGTTTTGGCTGCTTTATTTAGTATGCATACTTTTTTTTTAATGTAGGCTATCTCCAAATCTATTTACAAAGTGTAATTTCTAAAAATAGTTATACGAATAGTTTAGGAATAGAAACTATGAATTTTAAATCATACGCTGGTAACGAATGTATAATTAGATCGTAGAAATTAAATCATATTTCTACCGAATGTAAGGTGGTGTATAACCATTTTAAAAGGCCAAATCATTCAATATACATATTTTAAAATTTATACGTGATATTAAATGTTTTGTTCCATGACTTATATATGAAATTAAATGTAACGCAGTTGATAACTGGATTTTGTCTTAGTTGAGATTGTTCGAACCCAAACACATATAATCAAGTTGTCAATAAACAAAGTATTAACTTGTGAATTACCGGATTTGCATTTGTTACACATGTCGTCAACCAAACAAATGAAATTTTATGGCTACATTTGGCCCAGACTACTCTATGTTCGGCTTCCTCCACTATTTAAATTGTGGTTGAGGTTGAAGCTAGCAACTATGGCAGATGGGATCATTTGGGTCCTTCCAATTCTGTGTTGAGCTCCATGGAATTCATATCATATCAGCTCCTTGCTAAAATATTGAACGTCTGTTTCTTGCCTCCGCGGTTGAACAATTGGGTGTTAAAAATATTAAAGTCACCTACCAGCCTTGGGCAAGAAGAAGAAGAAGAAGAACACGTACAAGGAAACAGCAGCAGAGATTGAGTGCGCAGCACTGTAAATTGAAGAAGCATGGAGAAATCCGTAAGGATGAATTAATTGTTATGGGCCGCAGCCACAATAGTAGAGGAGAAGTTAATTTGGTGATGGGCGGAGCCGTTCTATAGAAGAACGACGATTTTCTCGAAGATCTGGTCTACGGAGGAGCAGATTTAATTAAAAACAGTCATTTTTGGCGTAAAAGCCCTCAACAACCAAAATGAATGAAAATTGAATTAAACAGGTGAAAGTCCTTTTTGTTTTTGACTTGGCGGATAAGTGGTCCCCACCACTTAATCGCTAATTGCAATCGCAGATTTCTTTTTTAGCTGTGTCTTGTTGATGAGGAGTTGCGATGCGATGCGATCACAATTGCAATCGCAATCGCAATACATATGTTTTTAAAACCAGGTGTCTTGTTGATGGAAGAGTTCCGCAAGAGGAACGTTTTATATAACATATCACATTATATTATAATCGCCCCCCCCACAGCAGCGGAGGCCCGTGGGTCCACTTGAGCACGTGGTGAAGACTTAATGGAATCGCAAGTCGTGAAGAGCAAAGGTTCAATCGGAGTTTTGTTATGTGCCCCGATCACATTACCAAAGGATGGACTCGACGACACTATGTGAGGGAGATTATATATTCCATCACGTCCGTGTTACAGTCGCATGTTACGTTGGATGTTTGTGATGCGATCCAATCGCAATCGCAACATCGCATAGCGCTCAATCGCAATTTTTCTTATCAAAGCCGATCCACCGATCGCCGATTACCGACTGCGATGTGGTCCCCACTCGTATGTCGTGCATTTGATTTTTAAAGTCCCGCAAAAGTTTTTTTTCCTTGTATTTGGTTTATTTCTTGTTTAAGTTTTAATATATATTTTTTGTTTTGTTGTAATGTTTTAATATGTGTGGCATATAAAAGAGAAGGCCCACGAGATTGTATTGTAATTTTTTTTTGTATTGTTGTGTGACAGCCCGCAGGCAAGAAAAGCACAAGAAGAAGAACAGAGCATGGTTTTGTGCGTTCTTGAGAGACAGAGTATTGTTTTCAAGATAGTGAATGTTTTCTATGCACTGCGTCAGTAGCAGTCACTCTTTTGTTATCCCTCTCTTAAGAGGAAGAATTTGTATCAGTTTTTGAAAGTAATAGAAGTTTGTTTTAAAAGTCTGGAAACTCTGTCTCCTGTCAAATTTGTTTAAATTTCTCTGTGCTGTAGAGGGGAGATTATTCTCTCCACTTCTATTGTTTTGAATTCTCAAAATTCCAACATGGTATCAGAGCTAGTTCAGGCTCTTTGAATGTTTCAAAGAAGCTGAAGAAGAAGAAGAATTGTTGCAGCGTTTTCTCCAACAGAGTGAAAGCTCAATAGAATTCAAAATTTCAGGTATTTCTCAAAGATAACAGAGCTGTTTTTCTTGGTTTAAAAGAGTTTGTTCTTTCAGAGAAGGAAAGACAGTTTGTATAAGTTTAGAGTTCAGTTCAAAAGCAATGGCTGGACCAAGCACTGGTATGAACATAGGAAATGTTCAGCTTCCACAATTTAATGGAAAGAACTATGATTATTTGGCCATTGCCATGAGAGCCATGTTTGTCTCACAAGACTTATGGGAATTTGTAAAAGATGGTTTTGTTGAACCAGCTGATGAGCAGGCTTATAATGCGTTAACTCAAGCAGAGAAGGACTTCTTGAAGAAAAATAGAAAGAATGATGCTAAGGCCCTCTTCTATTTGTATCAAGCAGTAAATGAGAGTCTGTTTCCAAGGATAGAAGCAGCTAAGAGATCCAAGGAGGCATGGGAAGCTCTAAAAGTAGCGTATCAAGGTATGGAGAAAGTTAAGACAGCAAAGCTTCAATTGCTGAGAAGATATTTTGAAACTCTTTGCATGAAAGAGTCAGATAATGTAGACACATTTTTTACACATGTGATTGGGATTGTAAATCAGATAAGATCCCATGGAGAAACTCTTGAAGAAAGAAGGATTGTGGATAAACTTTTGAGAAGCTTACCCTCAAAGTTTGATGTTATTGTTACCACCATAGAAGAGACCAAATATCTCCCACAGTTCACAGTGGATGATCTACATGCCTCACTAATAACTCATGAACAGAGATTGAGCCGAGATGAACATTCATCTCTTGAGTACGCCTTCAAGACCCAGATGCCTACAGGAAGAGGAATAGGTCAAGGAAAAGGAAGAGGAAGAGGCATAAGCTAGAACAGAGGTGGGAGGAACAACCCTTCACATTCACATGGAAGGAGAAACAGTCAGAATCAGAGCCACGGCCAATGCAACAGCCAACAAAGTGGACATCAACAAGGTGGACATCAACACCAACATGCTCATGGACAAAGGTATGACAAATCCAATGTCCAGTGTCATTATTGCAAGAAATATGGGCACTATGCCAACGAATGTAGAAAGAAGCAAAATGACATGAAAAATAGGCAGAATGCTAATGTAGAAAAAGAAGAAAAGAACCCAAGTAATGTGTTGTTAACATGTAATTTAGCACAAGATAGAGAATATGATGTTTGGTTCTTAGATTCTGGATGTAGTAATCACATGACTGGAAACAGAGCAATGTTTTCCAATCTAGATGAAGATGTTAAATCTGAAGTGACCACAGGGACTGATACTAAGATCTTTGTTAAAGGAAAAGGAAGAGTTAGTATTCGAGCTAGAAATGGGGAGAAAAAATTTGTCCCCGATGTATATTATGTTCCAGGATTGAAGTGTAATCTTTTGAGCGTTGGGCAGCTCATAAACAAAGGTTACAATGTAATATTCAAAGATGATGTTTGCACAATGAAATATATACCTCCAAGCAAGAAAATCATTGTTGAAATACAAATGACCAATAATATAATGTTTCCTCTCAAGCTCAACACTGACTTGAAGGGAAAAGGAAAGAGTATAGTAGCTGTAACACAAGAAGCCTTTCAGAAGGAAGAGAAGGATGAAAATTGGTTATGGCATCTGAGATTTGGACATCTCAATTTCGGAGGATTAAATTTGCTGCACAGAAAAGGAATGGTAAAAGGTTTTCCATTGATTGAGAAGCCTGACATCCTATGTGAAGGCTGCATCTTGGGAAAGCAACACAGAGAAAATTTTCCTTCAGGGAAAAGCATAAGGGCGAAAGCACCTTTGGAGATAATCCACTCAGATTTATGTGGGCCGATGCAAACAACATCAATTTCAGGTAGCAACTACATGCTAACCTTCATAGATGATTTCAAAAGAAAAGTGTGGGTTTATTTCTTAAAATATAAGAGTGAAGTCTTTCAGAAATTTTGCCATTTTAAAGCTCTCGTAGAAAAACAAAGCAGACTGCACATTAAAGTCCTCAGAACCGACAGAGGAGGAGAATACATATCAAAGGAGTTTCTGCGTTTTTGCAGAGCGAACGGCATACACAAGCAATTTACCACCAGGTACACACCACAATAGAATGGAGTCAATAAACGGAAGAATCGAACCATAATGGAAATGGTTAGAAGTATGATCAAGGCAAAGCACTTGCCGAATGAGTATTGGGCAGAAGAAGAAAACTATGCTATGTATATTTTGAATAGATGCCCTACAAAAGCGGTGATGAACAAAGTTCCAGAAGAAGCATGGAGTGGCAGAAAACAAGGAGTCACCCACATGAGAGTTTTTGGATGTGTTGCATATGCACACATTCCAGACAAATTGAGAAATAAATTGGATAGTAAGGGGGAGAAGTGCATTTTCCTTGGATATTGTGAGGATTCCAAAGGATACAGATTGTATAACCCATCCACAAAAAGGTTTGTGATAAGCAGAGATGTACAATTCATTGAAGAGGAAGCCTGGGATGGAAGCATTGAGAAAACAATCAATGTTAAAAACTATTTGTCTCATGATGAAGATAAATGAGATGTGGTTGAAATTAAAAACCCATCCGTAGCACAACCTTCACCAGGACAAGGACAGCAAGGGATGCCTCAAGCAGTAGTGAGAACATCCTTGAGAAGAAGCGGCAGTGCATCACCGAGCACACCACATGGAGCGGATTCGAGTGCTTCATCAAGAACGACTACACCAAGTGAAAGCATAACAAGATTCAGAAGCATTAGAGAAATCTATGAGCAAGGAGAAGCAAATGAAGGTATGAATTCTCTATTTTCTTTGTATTGTGAAGTTGATGATCCTATTCATTTTGAAGATGCAATTAAAGATAGAAAATGGATAGAAGCTATGGACGAAGAAATTAAAGCCATAGAGAAGAACAAAACATGGGAGTTAGTTGATCTCCCAGAAGGTAAAGAAGTTATTGGAGTTAAATGGGTCTATAAGACCAAAAGCAATGCTGAAGGAAAAATAGAAAGACACAAGGCTAGACTTGTTGTCAAAGGATATAAGCAGAAGCATGGGATTGATTATGAAGAAACTTTTGCACCAGTTGCAAGAATGGAGACAATAAGAGCAGTGTTGTCCATAGCAGCACAAAACAAATGGAAAGTATACTAGATGGATGTAAAATCTACATTTTTAAATGGAGTATTAATGGAAGAGGTATATGTGGAACAACCTCTCGAATATGAGAAGAAAGGCCAAGAGCATAAGGTCTGCAAATTGAAGAAAGCTCTTTATGGGCTGAAGCAAGTGCCAAGAGCGTGGTATAGCAGAATAGACTCCTATCTATTGGAAAATGGATTTGAAAAATGTGAGGGAGAACCCACCCTCTACATCAAAGAAAAGGATGGTAAGCTGTTAATTGTTGTTTTGTATTTTGATGATTTAATTTTTACAGGTAATGATGATTACCTTGTTGAGAATTTTAAAACAGTCATGAAAGATGAATTTGAAATGACTGATATGGGTTTATTAAGATACTTCTTGGGAATATAAGTAGAAAAAGGTGAGAAAGGGATTTTTATATCTCAAACAAAGTATGTGAATCAAGTTTTAGAAATATTTAATATGCAGGAGTGCAAAGCAGCAATTACTCCCACAGTAATGGGATTGAAGTTGAGTAAAGATGACATCAATAAGGATTTTGATCCAAGTTTGTATAAAAGCATAGTTGGCAGCCTCATGTATCTGACTGAAAGTAGGCCGGATATTATGCATGTTGTTAGTTTAATTTCCATATTTATGGAGAAGCCAAAAGAAGCACATTAGCAAGCAGAAAAGAGAATTTTGAGGTATGTGACAGGAACAAAAGGATTTGGTATTTTATATACAGCTTCATAAAACTCAAAATTAGTTGGATACACTAATAGTGATTGGGATGGAAGTGTAGATGATCGGAAGAGCACTTCCGGTTATGTTTTTCATATGGGTTCAGGAGCCATTTCATGGGCTTCTAAGAAACAGCCAATTGTAGCATTGTCTACAGCAGAAGCAGAGTATGTGGCAGCTACTGCAGCAGCGTGTCAAGCAGTTTGGATGAGAAGAATGTTAAGAAGTCTATGTCAAGAACAGGTAAAAGGAACTGTGATTTATTGTGACAATAGCTCAGCTATTGCATTGTCAAAGAATTCTGTGTTTCATAAAAGAACAAAGCACATAGACACAAAATTTCATTATATCAGAGAATTAGTGAACAATGGAGAAATTTTTTTACAGCATTGTAAAACAGAGGAACCATATGCAGATATTTTAACAAATCCATTGGGACAGAAGACATTTGAATTTTTAAGAAAATTCTTGGGTATGATGGATAACCCAGCAACTGACTTTAAGGGGGAGTGTTAAAAATATTAAAGTCACCTGCTAGCCTTGGGCAAGAAGAAGAAGAAGAAGAAACAAGTACAAGGTAACAGAAGCAGAGATTGAGTACGCAACACTGTAAATTGAAGAAGCATGGAGAAATCCGTAAGGATGAATTAATTGTTATGGGTCGCAGCCACAACAGCAGAGGAAAAGTTAATTTGGTGATGGGTGGAGCCGTTCTACAGAAGAGCGATGATTTTCTCGAAGATTTGGTCTACGGAGGAGCAGAGTTAATTAAAAACAGTCATTTCGGGCGTAAAAGCCCTCAACAACCAAAATGAATGAAAATTGAATTAAACAGGCGGAAGTCCTTTTTGTTTTTGACTTGGCTGATAAGTGGTCCCCACCACTTAATCGCTAATCGCAATCGAAGATTTATTTTTGAGCTGTGTCTTGTTGATGAGGAGTCGTGATGCGATGCGATCACAATCACAATCGCAATCGCAATACATATGTTTTTAAAACCAAGTGTCTTTTTGATGGAAGAGTTCCACAAGTGGAACTTTTTATATAACATATCACATTATATTATAATCACCCCCCCCACAGCAGCGGAGGCCCGTGGATCCACTTGACCACGTGGCGAAGACTTAATGGAATCGCAAGTCCTGAATCGCAAAGGCTCAATCGGAATTTTGTTATGTGCCTTGATCACATTACCAAAGGACGGACCCAACGGCACTATGTAACGGAGCTTATATATTCCATTGCGTCCGTGTTACAGTTGCATGTTACGTTGGATGTTTTCGATGCGATCCAATCACAATCGCAACATCGCACAACGCTCAATCACAATTTTGCTTGTCAAAGCCGATCCGCCGATCGCCGATTACCGACTGCGATGTGGTCCCCACTCGTACGTCGTGCATTTGATTTTTAAAGTCCCGCAAATTTTTTTTTTCTTGTATTTGGTTTATTTCTTGGTTTAATTTTTAATATATTTTTTTTGTTTTGTTGTAATGTTTTAATATGCGCGGCATATAAAAGAGAAGGCCCGCGAGATTGTATTGTATTTTTTTTTGTATTGCTGTGTGAGAGCCCGCAGGAAAGAAAAGCACAAGAAGAAGAACATAGCACGGTTTTTTGCGTTATTGAGAGACAGAGTATTGTTTTCAAGACAGTGAATTTTTTCTGTGCACTGCGTCGGTAGCAGTCACTCTTTTGTTATCCCTCTATTAAGAGGAAGAATTTGTATCAGTTTTTGAAAGTAATAGAAGTTTGTTTTAAAAGTCTGGAAACTATGTCTCCTGTCAAATTTGTTTAAATTTCTCTGTGTTGTAGAGGGGAGATTATTCTCTCCACTTCTATTGTTTGGAATTCTCAAAACTCCAACATTGGGCAAGTGGTTCATCGAATCAGATCCAAAGTGGAATCAGATCTACAGAGAAACTGTGAGCGAGGAGGAGCTCTTTAGGAGCATTGTTTGATCTACTACCTTTCGAATATAGATCTTGCTTCTTGTTGACCTGTCCATAGAACTGCAAAATAACCATGCGTTGAACATTGGAGAAGCACTTGCAAGGCGCTATGCCTGATATAGCCATGGATCGAGCCACCTGGAGAAGAAGATTCGTGGATCTATCTGTTGTAAGATGTTTTCCTGTTGTGTAGAACTGTTTTTCTACTGAAGGAGAGAGAGCTACCCAAACAAGAGTGAGAAAGATTTTTTGGGGAGGAGCACCTGCATGTAGCTATTCAACGAGAAGAGGGATAGAGGATCTATTGTTGCGTGTAGCTAGTCAAGCGGATTTACAACCTATCACCACAACAAGCATTGTGACCGATTTCAATTTCCGTAAGGTCCTTCAGGGTGTTCCTTATGAATAAGAAAGGTTCCAACAAAGATCAAATGATGATGATATGATTCAGAACTATGCAAGGTTTGATGAATGTGAACAAATTTAATAGTTTGTACTTATGTTCCCCATTTTAGTTGGATACTTGATATTTGCTTTGTTTTTCTGTATAGTTTGAATGGTGAGGAGTATAGATGCAACTCACTTCCTCCTCTACCAGCACAACGCACTCTCACACCACCCCCAACCCCATATCCACAGCAACCTATATCATTATCTGACAATTATTCAGTTCTAAAGTTCACCAGCTCCACTTCTTTAGAAAGCACAAATGTGAAATCAAAGCATGTAAGCATTACGGGATAAGTACCTCTTTGAATATGTATTCTTTATCAACCATCTATTTGTAAGAAGAATTATACCAATTGGTTGAAATTCAAGTGAAGGAATGGTCTGCATCTTGGCAGTTGGTTTATGATAGAGAAATATGGCTTGTCCTCTATTACTTTGCATCTTTTCCTAGAATATTGTATCCCAGAAGGGTGCGCTGAAAAGGAATTGGATTGAACTGGGCATGAAAATGTGTACTAAACCCTGTTGGGACAGCAAAAAATTCTCATGTATTCAGTAACTCGTTTTCTTGGTTTCCCGCATGCTGATCCAACTTTCAACAAAATTAGTGACTCAGATGCGAGGCACAGGTAATACTAACATCAACTCTATTTGAACTTTTTTTATGGGCCTTCGGTTGCATTTTTACATGGTCTTCACACTCCAAAGCATGAAGGAAGGGGTAGCGTAGGACCAGTTTATAGAAATATGTGTGCTCAAATAAGTTATTCTGCTCAGATTCTGGTAAGTCAAATAGGAGATAGACCTACTTGTCAGCAAAGCAGCCCTCCTACTTTCCTCATTATGATTCTCATAGTCTGCCATTTTTTAAAACTGGTAACCTTTAGTCTCAATTTGCTTGCTAGTAACCGAGCATATGCATGGAAAATAGGTGATCCTCTCTCATTAACCTGCATATATTAGCAAAGAGATTTTTAAAATTGTCAAGTTTTCCTCAGAAGAAAATATTTTCTTCGTTATCATTCTAAGAAAAGGTATGATGTATTGTTACATTGTTTATCTGATCCCCTGGAATAGAGCTCAGAGTACATTCAGTGCGCAGCTCATTATCGCTCATTGATTTTCATGTAACTTTGATTATTTTGAAAGAATATGGATGCATGCAATTAGATTTGATAAGAATTTCAAAACAAGTGTTGATGAATATTCTCTGATATCTAAAGAAACACCAGTGGAACTCAATCTAGAATTCAAATTCAAATTGAATGCAAAAAGGTACCCATGTCTTCGTTAATTAATGATGGAGATGAATCCCATTAGGGTTGTAGTTCAAATCATCTCACCGAGCTATGTATTTGTGGTTGCAGGAACCTTACCAACTGGTGGGTAAAATTGTATCTGCTAACGTCAAACGGTGGTGTTAAAGATGGTGGGAATAAGCGGCATATCCACTAGAAATATTCTTGTCAAGGTGGCTTCAACAACTGCTGATATTTCTAATCTGGGTTTTCCAAGCTATGACTTGGTGGCAATAAGTGACATATCCACTAGAAAGATTCTTGTGAAGGTGGCTTCAACAACTGCTGATATTTCTAATATGGGTTGTCCAAGCTATGACTTCATTCAGTATGAATTGATTTAATTCCTTTCTCTGCTGATGGCAGTTCCTCCTTCTGAATTTTCATATAGTTACTCCATTTATTTTACAAGGGATTCAAAAAAATATTAACAGGGGATGCTATTCAAACAAAGATTAGCAGCATCTGTATAGATGCATAACATGCATAAGGGGTTAGATGTGCCATCTATGACAGATGGCTAACATGCCCATACGCTGTTGTTGGGTAGGTTACTAGTTACCAGAAATGAAATGACATATATATATATATGTTTCTCCTTCTTTTTAAACATAAATAATGTTAGCATTAGTTTAGGAGTTCGGTTACTAGTTTTAAAATGTTAATAAAAATGCGAAGGAAATGCGAAGGAAAGATTAATGCACGAACATGAGCCCCTAAGTGCCGCACATACAAAGCATTCATTTAAACTAATACCAGCATTAGTTTCAGAGAGTGAAATCTCAATAAAAAATATGTAAAAATGAAAATTTTACCCTAAGTTTCCCGAGATCTAGCCTCGATATGAGGCCAAATAAGATCTCTCAAATTTCTAGTGGTCAAAAAAGTTGTTTATTAAATATAAAATTAAAACTTTGGATTATAAGTTCCATTTCTAACTTGGTTTAACTTGGTTTGTGTGCAAAACTAATGAAAATCAAAAAATCAATTACAATAGTCCCTGACATGCCGCAAGCGGGAGTGACTAATAAAAATAAAGAAAAAGAGGAGGAAAGGTTCAACATTTCTTTTTATTGTTTAATACATCGTTCCTTGTGGAAAACATGTTGTATGGTTAAAATCTTCAAGGAAATTTTTAGAAATTTAAAACATCATTTTTCTATTTGTTTTTCTATTTGGGTTTTCTTCGTAATGTTTGAAGTGTTAGTTATATTATTACAATTTTATAAGAAAATAAAAAGAATTTATATATTTTATTTTTAAAGTTTGGATGGTAAGATTGAGTTAGTAGAGGGTTTGGTCATAAAGTTAGTTATTGATTTTCTAGGTAATTTTTTAACATTTTAAATTCACAATTAAGTTAATGATATAACTTTTTTTCTTAGAAATGAACTCCATGTGAAGTTCTCCGAAATTACGAAGTTTCACAAGCTATATTTTGTGAAAAATTTGAGATATTAGATAGGATAGGACTAGTTTCATATATATTTGTATTTCTTACTTTTATGAGAGTGTATGAAGTTTTTTTTATGTATATTTATTGAAAATATTTATTTATGATCTGTGTAACTCATTGAATTTTGGTATAGGTGGAGTCCAAGGGGAACTTTCAAGTTGTGTCTGTGTGTATCCTAAATCAAAAATTCAAAGTTCCCTAAAAGAAAGCTATAAGGTAGGTAATGGTATAATGGAACTATTATAACCCTAGGGACATGACATGGGAACTTGAAGATACCATGTGGGAAGCATACACTCACCTACTTTGAAATTTCAATGTATATGTGTTTCTCTATTTATACATTTTTATGTTGATGTGCGTTAAGGAAAATAAAAAAACAAGGGGGAGGGGAATGAAATTCCTTAGTTTCAATCCCTAGGACTTGTAATGTGATGTATATATGTGATAAAGGTTGAGAGTAAAATTTTATGGCCAAGGGTTGAGAATTTTAATTATTCACATTGAAAATATAAATAAAAACGCATAGTCGGCTACAATTCGAAGGGGATGAGATAATATGGAGCTATGATTCCACAAAAGAGGAACATGTTAGGGGTTAAGGAGGCTCACATGGGCCAAAGTCTAGAAAATAATATTTTATCATAACCAAATTTTGTTGCCTTGAATTATAAAAGAAAACCAACCATGAAATGCATGCCAAGGTAGTTTGAAAGGTAGTTAGGTGGAGTTATTTATATGTCAAGGGGAAAAATGAGTCCATGCATACATACTCTTTAATTGTGGGTTTGTTACGGATCATTTAACCATCATTCTACAATTAATTGGCATCATTATGCATTATTCAAGTTATTATAAGGATAAAGAGGAAAGTTCATTAGGTGAGCTAGACTATTCTACTTCTGATAGAAGGCCATGGATGCATGTTATGTAAATATAATATGAAATTACTTATGAGTAGGAACAAGTGACTATTGTATGCTCATACTATATACTGATGTATACTTCATATATTGCTCATGATTCATATTTCCATCACAATATTTGTTGGAAACCTAGAGGGAATAAGGACTACTTAAGGGACTATAGGGAACATAAGAGGGTTGTATTCCTAGGGTTGTTCAAAATTAATGGGGGAAGATATTTGGGTAGTTGGAAAGGCTATAGGAGTTTGAATACTGTGAATATATTAAGTATTTGGAAATGTGATGGGATTTGCAAGTATTAGGAGGCCATATTCCCTTTTGGACTTCCTATCCACCATAAGTGGGTAAGCCATAAGAGAAAATTGTTCATCATTTGACAGAGAGATAACTAATAACCCTATGATGGTTGAAAGATAGAATCATTCCGGGTTTCTCCACCAAATGCTTCAGTTACTATTCTCTCCCATATGACATGATTCTTGAACGAAGGTGAGTCACCTATTAGTAGGTACTCTAACCATTCTAGTGATCATGTCCTTCAATTTAATGTTATGGGAATATTAATATGATTCACCAAGAATAATGTATTCTTTACCACTCTCAATTGTGTCCATGTTCCCACACTTCACATGGGAGGTTATTCTTTCACTCTAGTCAATTTGGCATCCTCTAAGGCCTTATGGCTTAAGAAAAGCACTACTATGGAGGAACTGATTGATATATCATGTCTAGGGTAATCCATACTTGCCATTTCCATCTCTCATGATTATCCATCTCAATTATTTGGATTGATAGTGATTTTTCATTGGGATTGACACTCTATATCTACATACTTGAGTCCAAGCCCAAAAAATTGGCCCCAAAGGTTGATGCAACTGGAAGAATGATGAAATCATGTAAATCCACAATGGAAATAACATGAAAAATGAAAAATATTTTTTGGACATATTTACACGTGTGAAAAATATTAGCATGGTCTCTACCATCCTCATTAGATATCACATTGTTCCTCAAACATTCAATGCTTTGTGTAAAATAAATGAACCCTTGAAAATATCAACCACAATGAGTGATAAATGAATACATCTTAAATATTTAATGGAAAAAAATAAAGAAATATTTGGCTCATAATTTATGCACCAAACAAAGATAAATCATTAAAGGAAAAGTACACCAGAGGGGCAGGAAAAGTAGGCCAAGCAAAGGGGTACCTCATGCCACCATAGTTTATCCCTCCTTATATAATTACACTCTATATGTAGGATCTCCATTAGTCAGTCTCATGGTTTTTGTGTCTTTCTTGAAGCATCTTCCACATTTTGACCACCTTATCAATCCCACCTATCGAATGGTGTTTCAACCCAAGATATGCCACTCCTCTTAGGGGCTATAAACACCGAATAGGTTCGTTGACCTAATGATCCATAATGTAAGTGAGGTAACTTGTTTAAATTTCCTAATATATTTTGACATTTAAGGGCGACCTTTTTATGATGTATTTATGTGCCTCTAGCATTAGACATCATCCATTATGATTATTTTATTTTATTGTTTTCCTTAATGAATTTGATCTCACTTAATATTGAGAGGTTCTATTTGGGTGGCATCACATGTAGTAGAGATCCCATGAGGTATAGATTGACTCCTCTTCAACAACTTAGTAGTCTAATAGGTTTTGATAAGCCTTTTATTTAATTTATAGGTATCTAGCATTAGACTTACAATTATGGTTTTATTGGAATTGTGCTAAATAATGATTTAATTTGATGTTTTATTTATCTCTTAATAGGGATTACATTTAATAATTGGGATAAAGAGAAAAATATAGCATTAACTGCATGTTAAAACCCTACAATTAAGGTTTATGTCATCACTTTAATTGTTGTTTTATGTATGACTCATCCATAAAACATCAGTTTCCTACCTCAACCTTGCATGCCTAACTAATATCCTTGTTAATTTATAGATCCATGTTTCAAAGTATATTTATTTTAATTATTATATATAATTACATACCATATCATTAAATATATCTCAAACACTAAGTTATAATAGCTTGCTAATATATTTTAAATATCTAAGGATAAAGTTCTTGAACCTTGGTAAAGAATATACTAGCCTTCTAGGATCTAGCAGTACCTTATCCCAATCATTATACCCTGCATCACCTTAAACACATTCTATTGGATATCCTTTAAGTGATAAATATGGAGAGGCATACATTTGTAAATTTAATTTGCTACTAAAGAACTATAGAAAGGCCATCTACATGACAATGGTGGTTAGTCCCTTGCTTCCATAATCTCTATATTTTTTTAAGGCTTTGCACTAGGCCTACTTGATTTTGTAGTAACATTATTGGTGTCATTTATAGGGACAAGTTGGCCTCAACTCATCATGATCCAAATACTATGCTTCAATATTTTTTGATAAGAACATTCCAAATCTTAAGTTATAATTTCTCATATAGCAACTCCTAATCCCATTTCCTCTCATGAGATTCTAGTAGTTGGTCCAAAGGTGTCACTCTTCATAGAAATAATATTCCTCCTAATACCATGAATAATCCTCCCTCTACCATAGTAAAAAAATATTTTTTTGTATCCATTCTACCTAAGGCACAGTGGCCATCCCATGGCTCAACACTACATACGATCCTCATCATATGAGTGGAGTTCTAGGATACCCATATATATTTCCTAGCAACTATAAAAAATGGTTTTCCAAATTCAATGGCATTAATGTAATAATGGATAATAAAAGCATGGATGAATTTTACTTATACACTATTAGAATAATGATCCAAGAAAAATATGTGGTTATGAAGTTGTTTACCCTCTTCCTAGAGGAAAAGGATAAAGATTGGTACCTATATTTTCCTTTTTGGGGAATCAAAGAATAGGATAAATTCCATAAATTATTATTAAAATATGGTCCACTATCAAGGAATACATTCATTTCTACCTATGCTCCTATAATCTAAGAAAAGTTGCATTGAAAATTTTAAGTATTTCACTCAAATGTTTAACAAGTTTCCAAAAGAAGTATTGTTGTTGTATAATACTACTGATAATACTATCATTTCATTATACATTGATGCATTTCCCATAAATATTTCATATTCCTTGAATCCAAGGACCCTCAAAGCCTTGAGAAATACAAATCTTATTCCATAAATTTTGAGCCGATATTGACTTGTTTTCCTATCCTAGAGCCAAGGTAGAGGTGAAACCAAGGAATTTAAGCAAGTTCAAACCACTTTTCAAGTCTTTTCCAAAAAGTTTGATAATATCACTAATGAGTTTATAAAAGGGAAAATTTATATGAATGGAAAGAGGAATCCACCAATGGTATTCATCCACCGATGGTATTTATCTTCCCATGGTATTGTAAGTGGAATCTATCCATGGTATTCATTCACCCATGGTATTTATCAACCCATGATATTCATGCACACATGGAATTTACCCATGGTATTGTAAGTGGCATCCACCCATGGTATTCATCCACCCATGGTATTGTAAGTGACATATACCCATGGTATTCATTCATCCATGGTATTTACCCACAGTATTGTAGCTAAAAAATACTATAAGTAATAAGTAAAATTTTGTAAAAGGATCGATTTTCCACCACATTGTAGCTTTTACAATCAGTTTTTTTTTCAATAAAAAATCACTTTGTGCTTTTGTTTATTGTGTGTTCTCCTCTCTTTTCTTCTATGATTTCGAGTTTTTCAAGTCTCCCCGAAGATCCATTTCAATTTTTTTTTTTATATCATGGGGGCCTCCCCCAAGGTTCGAAATAATTTTGGCATGTTCCATGTAGTCTAGGTTTAACTTTGTTGGTGTGAGTTGTTTTGCAATGTCTGATGTGTCAAGTAATGGTGGGAATTATGGTCAAAGGTAGTCCATATTGAACACTTGCTGCATACCAAGGAATGGGGGAATCTTGAGCTCAAAATCACTATCTCCAACAACCTTCCTATGGTGTAAGCACCATATCAGAGTGGTTTGAGCTTCCGATGGGTTTCAATAAGGCGTTCTTTATAAAAATGAAAAAAAAAATTGTTGCACACCTAAATGTCACCCAATGTTGATAATGTCATTGCTTGTACATGTAATTTTACTTCTACAAGATGTCGTGAACCTACTGTCAAATATGTTGTATGTGTTCAATAAATCTGGTCTCTTTATCAGCCTCAGAAAATCCATATGTGTATTTTGTCTTTTTAGTCACATTAGGCATGACAACATCAATAAGACACAATGGTTGAAATCTTAGACCCAGTTGAAAGGGACTGCGACTAGTCGAGCTCTATTATAATTATTTTTCACATAGGGAAGAAGCCATCTCTATCCTTAGAACTTTGTTTTTCATGGTTATGGCTCATCCAAAAACCCACACTTAATCAAATTCTATTTTCTAGGCCGCATGCTATCAGTATCATAATTGGTCACAACCATTATAGGGTATCTCTATCCTCATATATTTGTTCATCACGGTTATGGCTTAATCAGACAAAACTCTTATCCTCAATGGCTCTTCATTTTCAACAAAGGCTTCTTAGGAGGGAACTTCACGTAATAAGGACCATTTATTCTTAAGGAAGGAGGAATGATTTGAATGGAAAGTGGCATCCACCCATGATATTCATCCACCCATGGTATTGTAATTTGCATCTATCCATGGTATTTATTCACCCATCATATTTATCCACCCGTGATATTCATCCACACACGGAATTTACGCATGGTATTGTAAGTGGCATCCACCCATGATATTCTAAGTGACATCTACCCATGGTATTCATTCACCCATGGTATTTACCCACCAGTCGAATTTACCTGTGGTATTGTAACTAAAAAAGATTATAAGTAACAAGTAACATTTTGTAAAAGGAAATATTTTCCACCATAATGTATATTTTACATTTATTCTATGTTTTAACAAAAAATTTCTTTGTGGTTTTGTTTAATGTGTGTTATCCTGTCTTTTCTTCTGGCATTTCAAAATTTTCTAGTCTCCCCTAAGATCCATTTCAAATTTTTTTAAGCTCTTGGGGGCCTCCCCCAAGATTCAGATCACAAACAGAAATCATGAATAACTTAACAATCTTATAGAAAGATAGAAGGTATCATCTGCATTATGCTCCCAAAAAATTCAATTAAAAAATGATAGGCCTCATAGAAGGAATCAAAATTTAATTGGTGGAAAGAATATATCTCAACAAATTTTTCCTAAAAATCTATCCCATACTAATACGATAAATCAATATGGATGTCATTGGTTTCAAAAGTGTATCAATTTCGATCAAGAAGAGAAATGCCCTTCTAATCAAATTGAAGATAAATATATCCTAGATAATTTGAACTTGATAAATTACTTCAGTCCTTTCACTACTTTTCCAACTAATGTTTCATATGTTACTCAACAACACCATGAAGTAATAACTAGACAACATGATAAATAATGTGATGAGAATATTAATGTTGTTGAACTAGGTGTTGGGGTTAAGGAGAAAGGAGGAATTACTTTTGAAGTTTAGTCTATTTAAGGGGATATTGTGCAGGGAGTAGCAGACACCATGAACAAAAAGTGATGCAGATGCCTAAAATATCATGCAGGTGTGCAATGAAGGCCAAGATGACTATGCAATAACTCGAAAGATTTCTCAACCAACATGTTATAATCCAGCTATGTAGGTTATTTATACATGGGTAGTGGTAGATATTTAGTTCAATATGGTTCAACAAATGGTTTTCTTTCGGCACACATGTGGAAAAATAATCACGGTGACCTTTGTTGTGGTTCCTATGTTTTGGCCAGATTGGCAAGACCAAAAGATAAGACAACATCAAACCACTTTGGGATCCTAGGATATAGCCCTCTTGAATCTAGAGAGGGATCTCTCTATAGATGTAAAGAATGATATATATTTAATGCTCAAATTGAGGTGTTAGGCTAGCTATGAAGCACGAGGGTTTTTGATTTGTTTGTCTGGTTGGAGATCATTAACTGAGAAGGTTATGGAAGTAAAGAAGGAGCTGAATAGAAGGACGTTTCAGCATGGGAGGATATGTTAAGAGAAAGTTTAATCCATTGGGCTATGGATTCATGAAAGGAAATTACTTGCATAACAACTATCCAAGGGTTTCCATGGGGCAAGTCATCTATACCAAATGATATTTTTAGATAGATGGTGGAATGGAACATTTAGAATGGGTGAAAGAAATAGACCAAAGGGCAACTTAATATCAGGTCAGATGTCATTTAAATCCAGGCCTGCTTTTGACATACTTCAAAGGAAACTCTCATAAAGACACAAAAGGTAGCTTAAGATCAGGTCAGATGTCATTTAAATCCAAACCTTGTTTCAACATACTCTTAAGGAAAACAGTCCAACAGACCCCATAACCACTTTCAGAAAGTAGAACACATTAAAGATTTGAACAGAGAGTAAATCCTAAGATCAGAGAAATATTTTTAACCTTCAATGATTTTGACACTAACTCAAAGGGATCTTAGAAAGGAAAGTTGTTGGATGAGGCACCTAGTGGATAGGGCTAACTCTCAATCCCCAATTTCCAAATTCTTTCAGCTAAAACCAAACAAGAACATCTAAGGAAAGAAACCCCAAATTCATACATCAGTAAGCATTGACCAGCCAACTTCTATACTGGTTAAATTATGATGAATTTTGTCTTAGATACACAAATAGTATAAAATATAAAGATAAAGATTACATTGAGACTTAGGGTACATCCAGCAGTATATCCTAATCTATACTTGCTGTTCTTTATCTGAGAATAATGGACAGTATGATAAAACGTGAAAGGAAACAATTGCAGTAAGAGTAACATCACCAATAATATAGACTAGGATCCTGTGAATCTACTTGATTAATTGATGTGCAAAACCAGTCACATACTTTCAGCTCAGTGGCCTTTAAAAATCCAAACTTCTCTTCCCAGCCTACTATATTACAGACTACCCAGCTACTTCCCCTCAATAATAGTTCTACAACTAATAGAATCCCAACCACCAACAACGAATTTTCAATGAATACTTATAGGTGAATGAGGAAGTGGAGTAGTAGATATGAGTTTAAATGATTCATTAAAATAGATGGGAGGAAGTATTTTTTCCCACTCTACTTAATGACTCTGCATTGACATATTGGTACTCTTTAGGCTGGTTCAGAAGTCTTTGTTAGGTTGAAAATATCTTCAGCTATGTTCTTTGAAGTACTTTCTGACTATTTCATCCTATAAGATATCTAAGGTGACTGAATGGTCTCTCGGGTCTTCCATACCTCATAACTAATTTTTTGACAGTTCTGTAAGGCCTCTATCAATGTAGTAACTATTTTGGTGTTCGACGGAAGACAGAGGAGGTCGTGTAGATAGTCCTTTTTTGGAGAAAAATGTTCTACTATCATTAAATCACATATATGGATGGTTTCATGTGTTTTAGGCTTCATTAAGCCTTTCAATCATCTTTATGGTCTTCATCTGTGTCTTTTTCCTTTAAAAATCAGATTATAGGCATTAAGCC
This sequence comes from Pinus albicaulis, assembly GCA_034641835.2. Lineage (NCBI taxonomy): Eukaryota > Viridiplantae > Streptophyta > Pinopsida > Pinales > Pinaceae > Pinus > Pinus albicaulis. Next base: position 942,433,359 of record CM076584.1, on the reverse strand, counting down.
TTCAATAAGGAGCCTTAATCCTTTGATTTCCTTCACTGATACTCTTTTATGCTTCTCTTCTGAACTGTCGGTGAATATGCAGGATTTAATGGTGCAGGAGGGCATAAATAAGAATTAATAACCCTAGATTTAATGAAAATCATGTTTTAAACCTATCTCAGACATTTTCTATGTGATCTCTAGCTCTGAAAATATCTTCTTGCACTCTGCAAAACCCTGTCTGCGACTGTGAGACAGAGTGAATTCACCGTCTGTAATTCTGCAAAAAACCCAATAAACATGTTAAGAAAATAAATGGGAATGGAAGAGGATTGCTCTGGAGGGCTGAGGGAATGGTGGCGTGGCGATGAGAATGGTGGATGCAGCGAAGAAAACAGTGGAAATTGTGAAAGAATGGTGAAAAACAGGGCTGATGAAGGTCTGGTGCAAGGAGGATTTTGGACCATCAGATTAGATCAGACGGCGATGATCTACAGCTCAGATTGCAAGATGAAGTCACCTGGGAGCATTGGATGAATAGGAGACAAGGTTGTATTAGAGCCGTTGGATTAGATCAGGTTAATGGTAATCAACGGTGGAGGTTCATCAAAGAAGTTGTTCAGGGGACGGATGAAAAACAAATAGATGGGGAACACGATGCAATGTAGGCCGTTAGATCATATCAACCAATGGCTACAATTAAAAAAGGAAAATGTGCTGTGGAGAGTGGTAAGAAGAAAACCGACAGTGGTTTTCACGCAGGGTTGAGGGTGCTAAATGGATTTCACTTTTGGAACGTGATCCTATCAGGGATCGACATGTGGAATCACAAAACTGCTTATATCATGCAATTTTAAAACGTTAAAGCTTGGACATTAAAATAATGTGATATGCACCTCAGCCATTGGATGGAAGGGCGGAAAATATGACGGTGCATGTTTCGCGTGTTAAAGGTAAGATGCATGGGCAAATGCGAGTGTTGGGTTTACTTTGGACCGTCATATCTTCAAAATGGATGGTCAGGATCAGACGAGAAATCAGAGGGCAAAGGGTAAGTGATTGAGTGGGAAGAAAGAGAGTTGTCGGATCTGCAAGAATGGATGGCGGAGATTAAATCGATGATCACTCATCGGGGGGACAGAAAAAGCGGAAGACTATTTTGGCGCAATGTGATTCAACGCTTACCGTCAGATCTTTCTGAGTGGATGGTTAAGATTTAATCGGGGATCGGAAATCGGCGGAGGTCAAAGGCAAGGGATTAAGCTTTTGCGATTGTGCGATTATGTGAGGGCCGTCAGATTAAAAGGGGGGATCAATGGTCCATAGTCCATCGGAGGGGTAATGGAGAGAGGTGATGGGCGGGGATGAATAAATCATGATGGCCTTCGATCTATGTAGATCAATAGTGGAGATTGCAGTGGAGGTCGAGAAGAGGAGGACTAATCGCATCAGAGATTTTGGTAGAACAAAGGAAAAAGGCGTTAATAGAAAGTTTCGATTGTGATTAGCGCCTGAGGGCTAGCGCTTGGTTCCGGAACCGGGTTATATGCAGAGAAAGGGGCTAAGGGCTAAGCCGAAAGGGGCTTAAGTGCTAAATGTAAAAATGAATGTTTTAGGCTTAAGTTTAGTGTTTTTTAGGCCAAAAGAGGAGTTTCGGTAGGCAAAAAAGGGGTTTTTTAAACCAAATAAAAGCAGCTATACTGTTTAAAAAGGGAATTTTGATGATTTAGAGGGCTAATGAAGGGATTTTGTGAGGTTTTTAAAGGGAAAAGGAGGTGAAAATGGAGGCTTTATGGGAATGAAATAGGGCAAATGGAGGCCTTTTTGAAGCATTATTTTCTCAAAACAACAGGGCTTTTTCAATGGAAACAACAGTATGGATTCTTTAAAGGATAGAAAACACATGGAGGCTTTAAGAACGATATATTTTCAAATAAAATGTCTCTCTTGAAGACTCAGAACATATTTAGCCACCTGTTTGCTTGTCAAAAATTATAGGTGGCTAACAGTGGCTCCACATGGGGATGGCATCTTCTTGAAGGTGTTAAGAATATCAGGAAATAATCTTTGGGAGTAGACCAGATTCTTGGTACTTGACACATCCTTTTTTCTTTGGTCAGCTGCCACAAACATGAAAGCATTATATCAACAGTAACATTCCCCCAAACAACTACCTACCCATCCTATTGTCCTAGCATTCTTTCTTCAAGGTTCATTTAGACTTGCAGACCTTTCACATCATCATTTTTTACAAACAGGAAAATAAACCTATCTAATACTACCCTTATTTCTCCATGAGACTAGACTAAACAGTTGGACTCATAGCTTTTCTACCTAAACTACTATCTGCTAGGATTAAACGTGTCTTGCAGATTTCTTTCTCTACATTCTAAAACAGAAATTTAAACACAGTCAAACCAGGATTAGACTGTCTAGCTTGCTATGGGTCCATGGCATAAAGAAAAGCTGCTCATGGACTGAAATTTGTAGAAATTTAAAACAACTAACTAAATTCTCACAGGCTGAGCTTTATTGAGATTTCCTACCTACCCTACTCTAACTTGAGATATTTACATGTCTAGCTGACAAACACTCTTTTCCAATACATCCAGTCAATCAGATGATCCCATGAATCGTCTTTTATGCTCATCTCTTTGAGCATGCTGGATAGGTAGGGCCACTCCCATTTTCTTTGTTTGTTAACAACAACTTCTAAAATTTTTCTTGTTGTCTACAACAAGCTGCTCAAAATGACCTTTGATCCTTCTTCAAATGTCTGCAGGAAATGAGCATAAGGATCTTGAAATGATACCTGGTTGTGAATATTTTGAAAGTAGGCTTCAAAAAGGATTCCTTCCTCTTCCATTGGATCAAGAAAAAGACTCTCTTGAGAAAGATAATCTCCCTCATATTCATCACTTTCTGAGCTGGAGGAATCATCATATATTGCAGGGATGTCCTCTTGTAGCTCTAAGATATGCAGATCTTGTGGGCTGAGCTCTATGAGAATATCAATGTATTCTTGAGCAGGGGTATGTTCCTTTGCTTCCTCTTTTTGAAGAGAAGGCTCCTTGGTTTCAACCTGCTAAAAAAATTCTTCAATTTTCTCCTCTTCAACTTTTGAGATGAAAGGCTGCTGATCTCCAATCACATGAAAATTGTTACTGATGTCTTGAGATAAGACAGATTGAAGATTCAATGTATCTTCATCTACTATTAGACTTTCATAACTTTCCCCATCAGTATCATAAATAGCCTGACTTGGATCATTACTCTCTTGAAGTTGAGGGGACTAATCTTCCTCCCACAAATATACGAATGATGTCCCTGCAAGATCAACTTTTGTTTGGAGAACATCATCATCAGATATATCAAAACTAGGAAAATCATCAAAGTAAGTAATTCTACCAATCAGAAATACTGGATTATCAGTACTTCTTTCTTCATTTTGATTTATAGAGGAGTTTTCTAAATCTGCATAATCAAACTAAATAGATGAATGAGCAAGGGTGTTTTTTCTATAAAAGATCTCAGAGGCTGGCTGTCTATTCATGATCTGATCTATTTCCTCTTCTGTCAAAGAAAAAGACTTTCTTGTGTTTCTTTGAGCAAAAGTGCAACAGCTCTCTGTTTCTTGTATTAGCTAATTTGGAGGCTGGATGTCTTCTTGAGCCTCTTCTATGGAATCTTCACTTGTGCTTGCAGAGAAACCTTGAGGTTTTTTTTATGTTTCCTGATCTCTTTCTGTTTCAAACAAATCCTCATGATCATGATGATACTCAGTTAGAATACAAGGGTCATGAGTTGTTTCTTCTATATGATCAGGATGCCACTCTTCTTGTGCAATCTGAGATGAGTTGTAATATAGAAGGGGAGTTCCTATATGTGTTGGTTCTTCTTCCTCATCAGATTCTGCATCTTCTAAGTGGTTTCTTGCTTCCTCAAACTAGCGTTCCCTCTTATATTTTTCCATTTGGTCATGATATTCTCTTATCGTCATAGTACAAGATATAGGTAGGAAATCCAACATTTCTTGATCACCTTCCTCTCCATCTTCTATAGATTCTTGAGCATCATACATGTCTTGCTCATTGTCTAGGTCTTAAGTTTGTTCTTGTTCTGGAAGAAGCATGGGCTACTCTGGATAATCAATATTTAGACTAGCCTCATACCTCTTCACTATTATTTCACCAAACATGTTCACCACTCTTGTCGCTCTATCCAAAAAATCATTTAGCTTTGCTTATTTGTCCATACTTGGATCCATGTTTGTAAAAAGAGGTCAATGTATCATCTCAACCAGTTCAGGGTCTTCTGCCAGTGGAGTCATTTGGTCTTTTGAGAGTTATGGAGTGTGGAGTCGCTAGGTGGATGAATTTTAATGTTTGAAGCAGGCTCTTGTCCACCATCAGCAATTAAACACCAATCTAGATAGATATTTTGGGTCTTCTGAGGTCCTGAGGATATCTAAGATGAAATTCACTCAAACGTTTCGTAGCAGAGTCACCATTATGTTGTGGTTCCTATGTTTTGGCTAGATTGACAAGACCAAAAGATAATACAACATCAAACCACTTTGGGATCCTAGGATCTAGCCCTCCTGGATCTAGAGAGGGATCTCCCTATAGATGTAAAGAATGATATATCTTTAAGGCTCAAATTGAGGTATTAGGCTAGGTATGAAGCACGAGGGTTTTTGATTTGTTTGTTTGGTTGGAGATCATTAATTGAGAAGGTTATAGAATTAAAGAAGGAAATGAATAGAATGATGTTTCAGCATGGGAGGATAGGTTAAGAGAAAGGTTAATCCATTGGGCTATGGAGTCATGAAAGGAAATTACTTGCATAAAAACTATCCAAGGGTTTCCATAGGGAAAGTCATCTATACCAAAGGATCTTTTTAGATTGATGCTAGAATGGAACATTAAGAATGGGTGAAAGAAAGAGACAAAAGGGAAGCCTAAGATCAGGTCAGATGTCATTTAAATCCAGGCCTGCTTTTGACATAATTCAAAGGAAACTCTCATAAAGACACAAAGGGTATCTTAATATTAGGTCATATGTCATTTAAATCTAGACCTGCTTTCAGCATACTCTTAAGGAAAATAGTCCAGCAGTCCTCATAACCAATTTCAGAAAGTGGAACACATTAAAGATTTGAAGAGAGAGTATGGCCTAAGATCTATGAAAGAATTTTAACCTTGAATGCTTTTGACACTAACTCAAAGGGATCTTAGAAAGGCAAGTGGTTGGATGAGGCACCTAGTGCACAGGGCTAAATCTCAATCCCCAGTTTCCAAATTCTTTCAGCTGAAACCAAACAAGAACATCTAAGGAAACAAACCCCAAATTCATACATCAGTAAGCATTGACCAGCCAACTTCTATACTGGTTAAATTATGATGAATTTTCTCTGAGATACACAAATAGCAGAAAACATAAAGATAAAGATTACAGTGAGACTTAGGGTACTTCCAGTAGTATATCCTAATCTATGCTTACTGTTCTTTATCTGAGAATAATGGACAGTATGATAAAACGTGAAAGGAAACAATTACAGTAAGAGTAACATCACTAATAATATAGACCAGGATCCTGTGAATCTGCTTGATTAATTGATGTGAAAAACTAGTCACATACTTTCAGCTCAGTGGCCTTTTAAAATCTAGAATTCTCTTCCTAGCCTACTATATTACAAACTACCCAGCTACTTCCCCTCAATAATAGTTCTACAACTAGTAGAATCCCAACCACCAACAATGAATTTTCAATGAATACTTATAGGTGAATGAGGAAATGTAGTAGATATGCTTTTAAATGATTCATTAAAATATATGGGAGGAAGTATTCGTGCCCACTCTGCTTAATGACTCCGCATTGACATATTGGTACTCTTTAGGCTGGTTCAGAAGTCTTTGTCAGGTTGACAATATCTTAAGCTATGTTCTTTGAAGTACTTTCTGACTGTTTCATCCTTTGAGATATGTAAGATGACTGAATAGTCTCTCGGGTCTTCCATACCTCATAACTAATGTTTTGATAGTTCTTTAAGGCCTCTATCAGTGTAGTAACTATTCTGGTGTTCGACGGAAGACGAAGGAGGTCGTGTAGATAGTCCTTTTTTGGAGAAAAATGTTCTGTTGTCATTAAATCATAGATATGGCTTGTTTCATGTATTTTAGGCTTCATTAAGCCTTTTAATCATCTTTATGGTGTTCATTTGTGTCTTCGTCCTTTAAACATTAGATTATAGGCGTTAAGTCTTCAATAAGCAGCCTTAATCCTTTGATTTGCTTCACTGATACTCTTTTCTGCTTCTCTTCTAATCTGTCGGTGAATATGGAGGATTTAATGGTGCAGGAGGGCTTAAATAAGAATTAAGAACCCGATATTTAATAAAAATCATGTTTTAAACCTTTCTCAGGCATTTTTCTATGCGATCTTTGGCTCTGAAAATATCTTCCTGCGCTCTACAAAACCCTGTCTACGACTGTGAGACAGAGTGAGTTCACCGTCTGTAATTCTACAAAAGACCCAATAAAAATGTTAAGAAAATCAATGGGAATGGAGGAGGATTTCTCTAGAGGGCCAAGGGAATGGTGGCGCGATGATGAGAATGGTGGATGCAGTGAAGAAAACGATGGAGATTGTGAAAGAATGGTGAAAAACAGGCCTGATGAAGGTCTGGTGCGAGGAGGATTTTGGACCGTCAGATTAGATTAGATGGCGATGATCTATGGCTCAGATTGCGAGATGAAGTCGCTTGGGAGAATTGAATGAACGGGAGACAAGGTTATATGAGAGCCATTGGATTAGATCAGGTTAATGGTAATCAATGGTGGAGGTTCGTCAAAGAAGATTTTCAGGGGACAGATGAAAAAAAAATAGATGGGGAACATGATGCAATGTAGGCTGTTAGATCAGATCAACCAACGACTACGATTAAAAAAGGAAAATGTTCTATGGAGAGTGGTAAGCGGAAAACTGACAGCGATTTTCTCGTGGGGTTTAGGGTGGTAAATGGTTTTCACTTTTGGAACGCGATCCTATCAGGGATCGACACGTGGAATCACAAAACTACTTATATCGAGTGATTTTAAAACATTAAAGCCCGGACACTAAAATAACATGATATGCACCTCAGCCATTGGATGGAAGGGTGAAAGATCTGACGGTGCAGGTTTCGTGCAATAAAGGTAAGATTCACGGGTAAATGCGAGCATCTGTTAACTGTGGACCGTTAGATCTTCAGAATGGATGGTCAGGATCAAACGAGAAAGCTGAGGGCAAAAGGGTAAGTGATTGAGCGGGAAGAAAGAGAGTCGTTGTATCTGCAGGAATGGATGGCAGAGATTAAATCAGCGATCACTCATCGAGGGAATAGAAAAATGGGAAGACTGTTTTGGCACGATGCAATTTAGCACTAACCGTCAGATCTTTCTGAATGGACAGTTAAGATTTAATCGGGGATCACAAATCGGCAGAGGTCAAAGCCAAGGGATTAAGCTTTTGCGATTGTGTGATTATGCGAGGGCCGTCAGATTAATGGGGGGGATCAATGGTCCATAGTCCATCGGAGGGGTAATTGAGAGACGTGATGGGCAGAGATGAATAAAGTGCGATGGCCGTTTATATATGTAGATAAACGGTGGAGATTGCGGCAGAGGTCGAGAAGAGGAGGACTAATCGCCTCGGAGATTTTGGTAAAAAAAAGGAAAAAGGCATTAACAGAAAGTTCTGATTGCGATTAGTGCCTGAGGGCTAGCGCCTGGTGCCGACGCTAGGTTATATGCAGAGAAAGGGGCTAAGGACTAAGCCAAAAGGGGCTTAAGTTATAAATGTAAAAATGAATGTTTTAGGCTTAAGTTTAGTGTTTTTTAAGCCAAAAGAGGAGTTTCGGTAGGCAAAAAAGGGGTTTTTTAAACCAAATAAAAGGAGCTATATGGTTTAAAAATGGAATTTCGATGATTTAGAGGGTTAATGAAGGGATTTTGTGAGATTTTGAAAGGGAAAAGGATGTGAAAATGGAGGCTTTGTGGGAATGAAATAGGAAAAATGGAGGCCTTTTTGAAGCATTCTCTTTCTCAAAACAGCAGGGAATTTTCAATGGAAATGGCAGTAAGGATTCTTTAAAGGATAGAAAACACATGGAGGCTTCAAGAATGATATATTTTCAAATAAAATGTCTCTCTTGAAGACTCAGAACATATTTAGCCCCCTGTTTTCTTGTCAAAAAATTATAGGTGGCTAACAACCTAGATAGATATTCCCTGAAGATAGATGTGGAAAAGTAGGACTATAAAAGAAGTTGATGTTCACGTTCAAGGGTTCTACTCCTTTTCCACTTTTATTATATTCATTATTTGGTTCTATGTTGGTTCTATTTTCTTCTACTATATTGTTATCTAATATTGTCTTAAGTCTACTATCTAGCTTTGGAGGTGATTGTACTGAGGATCCAATAGCATGTCAATCTATCAACATTATCTACTCTGTATATGGTAGTGGTTGTGGTAAATAGTACTATATGAATGATCACATTTTTAGTTGTTATAGGCATACATATGGATACATCGTATTATTTTCACTTTTGATGTTTAATACAAATATGAGCTGCCCATAGTTTTTGTTCAAAATTCATGGTTCTATTTCTTATATGTTTTATTTCAATAGTGGAATCAATGAATGAGCTACAGAGTATGTGTAAGGATTTTGGTGAATGTCTTTGTGGATATTTTATGTGTTGTAAATAACCATGTCATTTCATATATGAATGAGCTCTATTTATTTTCAATTTTAGAGTTAGTCCCTCATGCATGTGAGGAATGAATATCGAAAATTTACTTTTTTAGTTAAGCCATATAATCTGTCACTAATACTTGTCATACATGTTGGGAATATATTAATGTATGTAGTAAGGTATTCTGTAAATATATCTATTTAATGTGTTTATCTGTGAAATATGGAAAAATAACTTTGTTTTTTTGGGTTACTTTGGGCCAGATCTATTTCCATTTCCCCTATCTCATCACATAACCTTCAAAGTTTCTGTCGCACCCACCATAACATGTTGGGTGAGATGTCACCTAGTTGATGTTGAAAATTATGGTATTTGAAGGGGATTTTCTGGAATATTCCTAAACCCTATGCCACTTCCCCTTCATATAAACAGTAGGGATAGGTTCAAAGGGTTGCATTATACTAGAAATACTAAAGGGATAAGTAACCTTGAGGCATGTAGTAGTTCTACTCCAAAGAGAAATGTGACTAAGACACCTTTTCCATCTAGAACAAGCATTCCAAAGGCTATTCCCTTCAATTATAGTAATGGGGTATCATTAGATGTAGATCTAGGGAGTTTTTTTACTAATGTTAATGTGCATGTTCCAATCTTGAAGCTTACAAAGCTTGAACCCTAGAATGGGCAATTTAGGATAATTCTCAACATTAATAGAGAGCTTAAGGGCCCTCCTACGATATTAAAAAATAGGGATTATGATCAAAAGAATGGAGGGAATGCACCTTTTATACTGTCTCTAGTGATGAATTATCCTACACAATTGTATTCCTGCATTTCGATCCTTTATTTACGTGACACCTTTAAGAGTCATGAATTGGTTAGAATTGAAAATTACTAGGCCTCACATAAATGTGTGTGGTTTTAACTCAAATTCTATTCCTTTGCATGGTTTAATAAAATATGTTGGAATTTTTTTGGTTTCTAATAGGGACATATTTATATTGATGTATTTGATATTCGCTAATGTCCCCGATGCTTGGGGCATGCTCTTATTAAGGAAGTGATCTTCTTATATTGTTTGGTGTTTGTAAATGGATCTATCCTATGCCATCATACCCACAATGGATGGAATACCCTTCATCTTGTATATGGAGCCACATATCATTGAGCATGTTGACTATATCAATAAGGAATGTAGATTTATTGATTGAAGAGTGGAAAGCCATAATAGCCCTAGGATATCTATGACTAATGATCCTCTCCCTCCCCTATTTGTCTTAAAGAGCCTAAAAAGATAGATGGGTATCCTAAGCCTTTGAAATTACATGTGGCATTGAAACACTTTGAACCTATTATACTCATGAAATCAATGGTGGTTGAGGAAATTTGAGGAAATTTATGTCAGGTAAACGATTTTCATTCCTTGAAAGTGAAATGGAAAAAGGCATAAAACTAATGAAAATAAATATTAGGTCAAGAAACAAGGTAAATATTTCTAAGTTGGGGATGTAGTTATTTTTAATAATAGTACTTTCCCATAAAAGCCTCCATGAAAATATAGGAATCAACTATTTTTACATATCTAATCTTGATTGAGATCCATTTCTATCAACAATGGATGAAAACACCTTACCATTTTTAGTGGGACTTGATGCATTCAATGTAGATAGGTAGAATAGGATTATGTGCCTTGCATTCTTTTTTGTTTGTCGTTCTTTGATTTCCTATATTTTTGTGTTTGTATAGTAGTTCTATGTTATGTTTTATTTTATCTAAAATTTTATTTCAATACTATTTTTTATCATATATCACAACGGTGATGATCAACACCTTTTTCAGTTACTATTAATAAGTTTTTGTGAATGTGCAAGTAATATTTTTATCAGTACCATGGATTGCTAAGATGAAAATGTGATCATTTCTTAAGCATATGGATCATGTGCTCTATGGTGGACCTAGATGTTACCCACCAAAAGTGGATAACCCATAGGGAACAAATTTCTTTAGTTGATTTCTAGTTAGGCAAAAACCCTATGATGGTTAACAAATAGCATTATGCTAGAGTTCTCCACCTATTTCTCTAGTCACTTCTCTCTCCCATATAGCATGCTTATTGAAGGAAGATGATTTATATATTAGTATGTACTTTAAATATTATAGTGATCATGTGCTTGATCATGTGATTTAATTTCATGTTATGTGCATATTAATATTAATCACATGGTATAACAGATGATTGACCACTTTCAATTATATATCATTCCAACACCTCACCCAGGAGGTTAGTCTTTAACACTAATCCAGTAGGACCTCCTATGAGGCCTTATGATTTAGGAATGGAACTACTAGGGAGAAATTTAATAATATATCATGCCCAAGGTAATACATAATTACCACTTTCCATCTCTCCCAATTATTCATCTCCATTCTTTGGGTCGATAGTCACTGGTCATTAGAATTGGCACCCTATATCCACATCCTTGAGTCAGGGCTTCGAAACTTGGTTCCAAGGGTTCATTAAGCTAAAAGAATTATAAAATCATGTAAATCCATAGTAGAAGCTAAGAATGTAGCACAAGCCTAGTGAACTGGAAGAGGATACTATATATTAGAAACAAATTTATTTAGATTTAGTGATGATGGAGAATCTTTCAACCTAGGTGCAGGACACTAGGCATAAAAATATTTGGAAAAAACAATACCTCCATACGATAGAGTTATATGGATAGATCAAGTAACTCCTAAGAAAGACCTTGTTTGAGAACAATTATGTAAGAGAAATGATTCTAACGATTCTAAAGGGTATTTAATTGTAGTTGGTTGACAGTGACTGAAGCCTTTCCACATGGAAGTTGGATTAAATTACAATCATAAGGAATTATGGTTGTGATATAATCTAGGTTAATGGATTAGGGGCTTTGGAGGAAACATAATCCTATATATTATTTTCTAAACAATAAAGCTGATTCATGATAAAAATTAGAGACCAAGGAATTATGGAATAAGTTAGTGGCTTTGAATTAGTCTAAGTCCTTGGTAAAAAAACTTTTCTTACACAATAATTTAACATACAACCTAACGATAAATGATGGAGACTCGGTGACAAACACCCTAAATTTATTAAATATTGTGGTAAGGCAATTATTACTTGTTGACATTAGAATTTCTAACAAATATAACTATATCGGTTTATTTTTATCTTTAATATACTCATGGGATAATTTGGTTCTAACCATAGACAATAAAGAAAATACTTTAACTTTTGATGATGTGGTCTCATCCATGTCGTTGGAGGATATGAGGTGGAAATAATGGAAATTAAAAGAAATAATTCCTTAAATATAAGAGGATAGAAATAGGATAGAAATAGGAATAAGTAATGAAATGAGATATCTAAATATAGAGATACATCTAAATCTCTAGGAAAATTTGTAAAGAGATGCTAGGAATCTAGAAAAGAAGAGAATTTTAGGAAGAATTGTAGATCCAAAAGTGTTGAGAGAGGGAGTTAATTTTATGGTGGTCCTTCCAAACAAGGGAATACCTCCTTAGAGGAATGATATGATATGTACTTGGATTCTTCAAGGACACATGTAGATCATGACGTATCAATGACCAATTTAGGTGCTTTGTTTCACATGACTCGCAAGAAATGGATTTGTAAATATGAAATGTATAATGGAGGTGAAGTAATCATTAGATATTATATTACATCTAAGATCATAGGATGATAAAAATTATAATTCATTCTCAAGAATTGAAGGGTTAGAACACTTCCTAATTTTTTACACATTCTAAGGCTAGCTAGAAACCTAATATATATAAGTAATATGAGTGACGCTGGTATAACTATCATGTTTCAAAATTAAACTTATAGGTTGGTTGGAGTAATGGGGATGTTGAGAGGAGTTTGGAAATAAAAATAATTATGATTCTTAATAGGTGGTACAAGAGCTAAGTTAATTTCAAAGTTAGTACATATAGATGTGGTTGGACATATGCCTATTCCATCACTGGGAAAATATGTGTAATATTTATCATTAATTGATGATTTTTCTATGAAAATATGAATTTATTTTCTATGAAATAATTCTAATTCCTTTTTAAAATTTAAATAATTCAATAATATTATGGAGAATAATATATAGAAGAAAATTAAGGTGTTTAGGATGGAAAATGGTAGGGAATTATGTAGTAATGAGGTCAAGGATGTATTTAAGTAGTGCAACATAGTAAGGTAGAGGGTTGAATTGAAATATTATAATATAGAGAGCATTATATTAATAGGTGGAATTGGTTCATAAGGGGAGAGAGACGACGATTCTAAGGAGCACTAGGGTTTTTGGTGTTCACAGAAGTTTGTTAAGTGACGTCGTGAATTGTAGGTCAACCTATAACAATGACAAAAGGCTAGGGTGTGGGTTGATGGAATTGAAAGGATAATTTTCATATTATGCTTGATATAATCTGCGTAGAAGATAGGATCTCTATGATCTAGGATATAGAGGTGTAGACAAGGATAGATTATGAAACCAATTGTAAGATCTGTTATGGGATGGAAGGATAGATCAAGAGTTTTATGGATGAGAATGTGTTGATATGTGTGGTCCATGGGAAATATATGATATGGATCTATGCAGAGCATATCTGGTGGCATCATCATCCTAGGAGGTCATTCAAGCTCTCAAAATGAATTAATATGGCAGTTAGCTCAAGCCTTGGTTGTCTGGGTTAACTTTTTAGGAAGATACCAAGACTATATCTTGAGAGAGACATTAATTTGGAGGGATATTTGGATTACTACCCTAAACCAAAGCTTATAAAAAGACACATATCAACCTCATTATGTCACACGGGATATTATGCCTATATTCACACTAAAAAACCTAATTGGTTGGAATGTGATCATATATTTAAGAGCCTCCATGTATAGTCTATCCAACTAGATCTGATATTTAGTTGGCCTTTTTCATATCCAAAAATGAGATAAAAGGAGATGGAAAGAGTTTATATATTCATAAAAACATGATTGGGAATACTTATGTCTACTGGATCTAGGGTTTGGATCTAGTGGAAAATTGAAGACCATCCAGAACAAAATGGGTATAACGGAAATGCTCCAGGTTTTGGAATATGAAATACAAATTCTACGAGACTCTTTTTAGTTGGAATATTATGATGCAGAAAAAAATCTACCATAATATTAAATTTGAGGATGTGGGGAGGCTCTAAAGACTCAAAAAACCCTAATACAAATCCAAAAAAGGTTAATGGACCTTTATCATTGAAGGATGCACTTAAAAGGAAGCCTATCACTCAATTAAATCAACCTTAAAATCTATGAGGACCTTCCATTTTTTAGAAAATGGTAAGCATACCAGCCATGGATGTAAAAACCATAGAGGTAAGATATTGCTTTGTTAATCTACAAACCAATGCAATAATATGTTAGGTTAACAATTATTAGCTAAAAATAGAAGACATATATGAATAGGAGTACTCTTATTGGACAAAAAAATGAGATATATAATTATGTTGTAAAGGTTTCTTCATAGTAAAAAATTAAAACATAGAAAAATATGGAAAATTTTCTAAATGAAGGACCATGGTTCTGGGATAGAGGTAGGACTTTTTTTATCCCATGGTTGTCAAAGTTTCACAAAAAAAACATGTTGGTAATAATGGTGATATTCTAGGTGAGGATGTTAAACACCGCCTCCCCCGCCCCCCCTCCCCTTCCCCTTTGGTACCATCAAGACTTGGACAAAACCGAAAATATTTTGTGAAAGAAAAAAAAAAAAAGAACCTGGAAAAAGCATCAAAAGGTATATTTAATTTTTCTAGGATATGTGTAGAGATTGACCCTAAAAAACATATTTATGATATTTTTTCTTATAAAACATGAAATCCTTTAGTGGAAACAGTTGTTAGACTATGAGAATACGACTTTTAGATGTCGAACTTGTTTCCAAATAAGATATTTGTAGAATTATTTCCCTGAAGAAAAAATGATCCAAGAAAGTAAAAGAGGTAAGCCCATAAGTCAAGGGGATGGTAGTTCCATGACAACTTAGAATATTAAAAATAATATCTCAAGGAAAATCATTCAAATTTAGAATTACATACTTAACCTGGTAGCCAATCAAATGGCAGTGAGGGGGATATGTTCACATCAATGGTTCTTACCCTTAAGGTTACTGAATCAACGAAGATCACAATACTATAGAATAAAAATCAGAATTACCTACGGAAAATGATTCACGAGGCGTAAAGAGAAATAATTTATATGATATCTTGAAATCAGGCAAAGAAATTCACCCGAAGATAAATGGAAATAAACTTGAAATAGTAAAAACTGCTCGTAATGAACGATTTGGGAAAAAGGTGGAGAAAAAAAGTGATAAAGGGGGAATTTAAGTGTTTTTTATCACACTTATCCCCATAAAATGTATCTATCTTTATATAGTTTTTTCTTATTATTTTGCATTAGTCATCAGGCTAATATAATTGAAGGATTTCGAGCATATGAAAATTTTCATTTTGTCCCTTGGTTTTAGGTTGAATAAAATTATGAATTTTCATTTAGAAAAATAATTAAGGTAGAGGACTACTTCATACACACCTAAAAAAATGTGGTTTTAGAAAGGATGAATAATACACTAATATAGAAATAAAGTATCATTCTCAATGGTGACAAGTCAGGTCAAGAATTTTAGGTAGAAATAATGGGCACTATAGGTTACCTGTAGATCCATCAACCTTATTAGCATAGGTTGAAAGACCCCACATGAGGCATGGAATAGTTAGAAACCTTCTCTTCAGCACCTCAAAGTTTTTTTATATTATTATTATATACATGCTCCAAAATAAAATTGAAGTAAGTCGGAGAATGAAGCTAAAAATCACATCTTTATTGGTTATAAATGTGAGTTAAAAGGATAAAAGGTTTGGAAACTAGACCCTAGGAAGGTTGTTTATATATGATATGTTGTATTTAGAGAGGTAAAATATGGTGTAGAAAATGAAGTCCCACCAAGGGAAAATGAAATAGAGGTAGTATATTTCAAGTTTCAAGATGAATAATCTAACTCAGTAAAAGGGTTATGATTCAAAGGAATGAGAATTACACACTCCGCTATTGAGGAGATTATTTCAAGAAAGATGAGAACCATAAAGGTATACTCTACTTGATTTTGTTTTATTTTTTCTTTATATATTACTGATTATTATCCTAGAACTGTTATGGAGGTAGTGAATTTAGATGATGGCAAACTATGGGAAAATACCATGGTTGAGGAAATGCTAGCCTTGAACAAGAATGAGCATTAGGATCTAATTGGGTTGTGATAGAACATGAATTTTTGTCTTATAAAATGGGTTTTTAAGAAGAATTTCAATGTAAAATTTATATTGGAGAAATAAAAATTTTAGTTAATATAAAAAGGTTACTCCTAGGAACAGGGAATTGACTTTGCTGAAATGTTTTCTCCTATTGCAAGTTTAACTTCTATTATTTCTTTTTTTGTTGTTATTGTTATTTATATTGAAGTATACTATATGAATGTGAATACAAAGGTATTACATAGGGATAATCCATATTAGGTCCTTATATTATTTTCCATATATCTTGATGTCTTCATATTGGAAAACCTGGAGGAATGAGCTTGTAGAGTCATATTTACTATTGGGTTTTAGTTTGGAGAAATGGAGTTTGAAACCTCCCAAGGACTAAACAATTTTTTTTGGTATCTAGAGACTCTCTTTTTTTTCTTTACAAATGTGCAATAAAGATATCAATAAGAATTCATATGAAAAAATTATGTCTCCGAAAAGTTGGCTTTCTAGTTTTACCACTTTGGTTCAAGAGGATACCACGCCAATCATGTTACTCATGAAAATTGGGAAAGCCACATGTGGAATATGAAAAAATAATCTATGGGGGTCAATATTCTAAATATAGGTAACAATTAAAGGAATTAAGCTTCACCCCCAGTTGGTTATCGAGTTAAGTTAAAATTGCTACAATAGGAGGAGTAGGGGTTCTATTCTATACTACTGTATCATTTTTCATAGTAAATTAAAGTGATTAGAAGTGGTATTTAGAGAAAAAAATAGAGATGGTAAGTATTCTATAAAAATCTAAATGCCACAGGTCATAGGTACTCCACAAAGAATTTCATATCCTTTGTACTTGCACTATTTCCATAACAAAGAAAGAGAGCAGAGTAGTGCCACCTTCCATCTAGGTTTTCAACCATAAGGGTTTCTTGCATAATTAATTTGTGTTCATTGTGTATGGTTTATTATTTTACTTATTTCTATATATTTTTTGCATTTTATTTGTTCCATGCATAAATAAAAAATAAATAATTAACAAATATTGAATCTAAAATAATTTAACCTTCATAGTATACATTTTAGTTTCTTTTATCATATTAGTTTTGATGAACTATCTAGTGGAATTTCCATAACATATCATGGGATATGGAATAAGAAATATACAGGAAACAACTAGAGAGTGTTATAGTGAAATATAAGCGATAACTTGTTTGTAAGCTGAAAAAGTACCTATATGGGTTTAATAAATCTCCAAACTTGTGGTATAAAATAATTGAAACTTATCTCTTGAGAATTAGTTTTAAAGGGAGAAAATATGATAATTTTTTGTATTAAAATTAGTAGGTGATCATTTTATTTGTTGTTAATAGGAAATAACATGGAAATCATCAGGGAAGTGAAAACCCAAATTTCCTCTAAATATAATCTGAAATATCTTTGGTGTTGAAAATTTTATTTTGGGAATCGAAATTGTAGCAGGGTCCATCGAAAGTATGCAACATGGGTACTCCTTGGATGAGGAATAAAATTAAATCACGTTTTTCATGTAGCAAGGTCCATCAAAAATATGCAACGTGGTTACTCCTTGGGTGAGGAATCAAATTTTGCATCCAACGAGTGTTGTTGCTCGAAATTTGAGTAAACCGATAGAGAGATAAGTTGAAAATACGAGTTGAAAAAATAGTTATTCCTTTTTTCCCTCTAAAATTTGATGATGTAATCTAGTATTATTTTATTATTTCGAATATTATTTTATAATTTCCTTAGGAGGCTCATTTCAGACCTCAAAATTCCCCTAATGACAATTTTCACTTTTTATGGTTGTAGCATAAGGTTGTTCAACCCAAGGTATTCTAATTCTAGTTAAGGATTTAAGGTTGTAATATAATATAGGTTAATGGACCAAAGATTTTGAATGCCACAAAATCCTATATATTATATTTTAAATAATGAAGTTTATTGATGATAAATAATAGAGGTGAGACTCTAAGCAATTTGTTAGTTTTCACGATTTTTATTTTCACTATAAATATATGGCTAATATGTGATGTCAATTTTTTTATTTTTCCATTTCTTGGGGCTACTAGAGACAACCTTCAGGCTAAGAGAGTTTAGGGCCTAGGACATCTTATATTTTTTGAAGAATTTATCATTAGCATAAAATGTTTAATGCATATTATGAATAAAAATTAGTTCAAATATGTCTTCCAAAGGTAGGTTTAATCATAAACACATATTGAATGCTCTCTTAGAGGACTTAACATTCAGGTATGGTGGCCTATTTGTAAAAGCATATATTTAAAATGGTCGTTATAGTATAGGTAAAGGAAAAACACAAGGAAGATAAATTTAATTCAGAGAGTTGTTCTCAAATTCCTCGCATCAAACTTCGGAAGAAAAAAAATGTATTACATAATGTAAATGAAAAATATAGAGGACGCAAAGCATATATGAAGGAAATTATACCTCATACATCACAGGTATCCCTTATCAAAATTTGACATAGATGAATCCATCACTATGGGATTAAATACAACATCTACACTCACACACCTTATGAGAGGAAATAAACACATATGGAAATAAACAAAGGAAAGACCAAATACTACACAGATCATGCATTTGGAATCATCATAAATTCCTTATTAATCCATAAAAAGATAATACATTTGTGACTCTTCAAATAATTGCAAAATTCACAATTTAGAGTTTCCCCTAGGACCGAAAATTCAGAACCCCTGTTAACACTAGAAAATCATACAAGCAGAAGACACATTGTTTAATATCAGGCAAAAGGATTTATAGGGCTGAAAGACATTAGAGAATTGGGAAAGTATTTAAAAAAATATAAGGTCTGAGGAAATAACAAATTTTAGCAAGTCATAAATGCTTTTTCGCGCATAATCCTTCGTTAAGAGTGCCTTTGCACACTTTTTGACCCGATATGTGCGCAATCCTAGCAGTGGAAAATTGTCACTTTCTAGGACCACACAAGCACACTCCAGGACAATGATTTCACTTGAAGTCACCTAAGGACATCTACCAACGCCTCCTTAGACATCAAGGGAACACACAAAGGAATATTTGTGGCACACAATGGAATCATCCCCATCTCTTGGGTCACCATCCACAATGTACCAAGAGAGGAAAGGAGGATTTGAATTCTCCTACATAAGGCCACCATCAGATGAAGAACTTGTGAACACATTGTTATGTTGGCTAGAATTGCCCAAGAAATACCAACCGTGTGTGATCTGGAGCTAAAGATAGAGGGGACTCAATTTTTGGCCATCCAACAAGTTAAGTCCACCACAGTAGAGAGAGGGAGATTTTTCACCTAGGCAAGCTTGGGAGTAAAAAAATCCTTGCATCAGGACTTAGAACTCATGTTCTAGGGGCCCTTTGGTAAGAGCGTTAAAGTTTCATCCTCATTTCCTACTAGCGCTCAATAAGAGGGACCAAGAGCCACTGTTTGGATTATTGTTTTCGTTTGACTCTATTCAGAGATATTTTTTATTTGTTTTAGTTTTAGGTTATTTTTAGTTTATATATGCATGCTATTTCTCTATCTAGTATGTTTTATGATTCTAGCTTGTTCCACTAACTTTCTTGACTCCACTTATTTTTCTTCCTATTACCAATAACTTAAAGTGGTAAACTACACCCCTTAAGTTGGTATTATTTCGTACATACATGCACCAAACACACTCAAACAAGATTGGTGACTCCACTAACGTTTATTACCAAGTTTATGTGGTTGTGCCTTGTTTTGCAGAGACCTTTGTCTATGTTGTGGAGTGGAGCTGAATTTCCCCTAATTTCTCTTGTAGTCCCTAGTTCATCCCAAGTGACAGACTGAAGAAGAAAAGCTCCAAACATTACTTTTGTAGGAATTTGCGAGATTTTCTTTCCCAGAGACGTGTTCAGGGTGCACATTCAGAGCTAACCTATGCATAGACATCACACTTGTTTCAGCCTTTTGCGCACAAAAGATAGAAAGAGAAAACTCTCCCTTATTTCTATATTTTCCTGCTTTTAAAGTTCTTGGCAACTCCTCATACACCTGACAGCACTGGTTGTGGTACCTTGCAGCTTGCTAAAGCTCACCCTAAGCGATTTTTTGTAGGCTTAGTGTCATTTTTTTTTCAAGTTGATTTTTGCAAAGTTCATACATAGTTTAAGTGGGGGGGGGGGGGGGGGGGGGGGGGGGGGGGGGGGGGGGGGGGTAACTTGCATTTTGAAAAAAAATTATGTTTTGCAAATTTTCATACCAACACACCTAGATAACTAGCCAAAGTAAGTGACCCAAGACCACACATGCATAGCTAGTTTCTTTTTTCTAGTGTAAAATTTATTAGTTTAGTTCAATTTTTGCACTAGGATTTTCGGGACTAGGATTTAATTGTTGATAGAAGAGAAAGTAATCTTTGCTACCTTTGCACCCTCTGTTGATCCTAGGTAAGCATGTGAAAACTCCCTATTCACAACTCACCATCTCCCTATAGTTGATCACATAGATTAACTATGAAAAATAGAAAGTGGCCCATAATCCGCACATGTTTTTATTTTTAGCAAGGAAAAATACAACATAGTTTAATAGGGGATACTGAAAAGGATCATCGCATATCCAAACGTTTAAACTATTTTCTTGTACAGTTTCTTCTCACACACACCCACCCACTAAGCAAAGCAAAGACACCTAAATCAAACTTAACCAAACTCACTGAATTCTCCCCACATGGGCCAAAAAATAATTTATAGTTTAGGTTTATTATTCTATCTTGTTTTATTTCGGCCATAAATTGGTTCCTAGACCTCACACATTAGGGGAAACTATTAACACTGGAAAATCATACAAGAAGAAGACGACATTATTTAATGTCGGGCAGAAGGATTTACATGGCTGAAAGACATTAGAGAATCTAGAAAGTATTTAAAAATCTCTAAGGTCTGAGGAAAAATCAAATTTGAGCAAGTCATAAATGATTTTTCATGCATAATCCTTTGTGAAGAGTGCCTTTGGGCACTTTTTGACCCGATATGCATGCAATCCTAGAAGTGGAGAAATATCATTATTCGAAACCGCACAAGCACACTCAAGGACAGTGATTTCACTTCAAGCCGCCTAAGGACAATTACCAATGCATCCTTAGACATCAAGGGAGCACACAAAGTATTATTTGTGACACACAATGGAATCATACCCCTCTCTTGGGTCCCCATCCACAATGTACCAAGAGAGGGAAGGAGGATTTGAATTTTCCTATATAAGGCCACCATGAGATCAAGAACTGGTGAACAAATTGTTATGCTGGCCATAATTTCCAAAGCAATATCAGTAGTGTGTGTTCCGGATGAGTACACACTAAAACAACCCCTTTAATGCATCTCTTAAGAATTTTTATAAGGTCTCATAGATGAGTACGCTTTACCAAATATTCCTTCTTTACCTTCTCATAAATTCCTACCACCTAAACTATTCTAGCATTCTACTAGCACAATTGTCCTAATTATTGCATAACAACTTTGATTACATTCTTGAAATAAAATATTTACATGACATCAAATAACATGAGGTGTCATGATTGAGAAAAAAATATGTTCATTGTTGGCTTCCAGTGGGAGGGACCCATGATCAATTATTCATACTTGATGTGGATTAACTGGTTGATCACACTTATGCCAGAGGGATGGGTTTGGAAAATGAGTGTGAAAGTAGTAGTGATATTTTATCTTTATGTTGCTCAACTCGATGTTATTTGTTTTTCAATGAACAATGTTTTCACCATCCAAAGTATCTGGAAATCCCTCCTCGTAAAATTAACTATAGTTTTCCTTTTGAGGGTGGAAGTCGTTTTGTGAGTAGAGTTGGTTTTTCTATTTAGTGCTACCAATGATTGTTAATAGTGCTCCCATGGGACTAAGTTCTATAAGGCATCCCAACAGTTGGGAATCACGGCTCTCATCCTTATATGAAAATTCAATTCAAAGGAAGCCATAAATTTTAATAAATCACCTAAACATTCCTCAGCTCTGGCCATGGCTACTTCTTTCTGAATATTCTTGGAGATTTCCATGATTTCCCCAATCCTTTCAATAATATACATGGTCCTCAGATCACCAGTTGTTTTTTCATTTAGGTACCTAATAGTTTTCTTTGTTATCTCGAATTTTTTTCCATCCTCCTCTTTGGTTGACCTGATGAAATATTTAGTATCTTTGATGTTGATATACTTCTCTACGACCAAGGTGAATTTGTCCCATATTCTCTTCATTTCAGAGATGATCTCATCTTATATTAATTGATTGGCCTTGATCAGGGTCATATTCCCTTTTAATATGTCCTTTAACTTTTTTAATCTTTCATTCGTAACCTTCAAATTCATGTTGACTTTTTCTGTGTTGCTTCTAGTTGTCCCCAACTATTTATGTTTTTGTGTGAGAACCTTTTGAGTACTCTCTAGATCAATTTTCACCTTCTTAAGCTCATTATCAGATGACTATAAATTTTTGAGGGCCTTAGTAAATTTTTCAGTGGGATTTTGTGGGTCCTCTGGCACGATTACAACACAAATATGTGAATCAACAATCTTTTGGAGATCTTCCACCTATTGCTTAAGACTACTACCTGTTACTACCTATTATCTCCTTGTCAAGGATTTCCTTTTCACCCTCCACTCGGGCTAGCTCCTTGGATGTTACGAACTTAGATGCAAGAATTTTTAGCTTTTTACTCAGCTCGTGGATTTTAGATTGTGAGCTCTGAATGATGGCCTCCACAACAACTTTATCCTCTATTTTTACACCTTATTTAATAATAAACTCTTTATAATATTCATTCAATGAATGAAGGGATATATACTTGGCCTTTTCTTGTTTCACCCTGATGGAAACCTTTTCTAACAATTTTTTATCCCTGCTAACAATCAAGACACTTTTTATTAGCTCATTGTAAAAAAATTCTCCAGCCTTCCTATGCCAATTTATTTTTTCCTCCAAGGGGATGATTTCCATGTATAAACATAGGTCTATACTCCTTAATTATGACTCTTATGGGAGGGAATGTTTTGTAGGGTGATGCAAGGAGAGCCTCATTTTAGTTCTTTCCAAGTCCATGAAAAGTAAGAGCCTTAGATAATAAGGGATTGAGTGTGAAGCCAGTTTCCACTGCATCTCTTCTCTAAACTTTCTGTTCCTTTCCTCCACTAGGTTTCCTCCTTCTCCTTTTGGGCATGTTTGGATGAACTTCCCCGAGAGCACAAGGTTGACACCTTAGTGGAGGTGGACATTTCATTTTGTTGGGAGTCTCTCAAGGATACCTTTATGAGAGTCTTCTAAGGATACCTCGAAGCCTTGATAGTCTAGCTTCATTTTAGTCAGCAAGGTCTCAAGCTATTCCTCAACCTACTTAACATTATTGCTAGATGAAGCCTCCTCCATATATATGTATCCAGCTTTGACCTGGATTCTCCTTTGAGCCCTTTGATTCGGGGTTGTTGTTTCAATATCCATTTCTGTATTAACTAGCCAAGAATCAAAATTAGCCTTCCATTCAAGTATGGTTCTATACGCATTCTCATAAGAAGAAGCATTAATGTATTCTATCCCATTTGATATGATTTCGTGGGGGTCATAGTGCCACACATCTCCCATTTCAAATTTGATCTCCTTCAACATGTATTCTACCTGCTGAAAATATTATCTTTAGGGTTTCGAGAACACATGAAGGAATTTTTAATTAGTTCTAGAATAACTTCTGGGATTTTCTCTCCAGTTGAGGATATGAAGAAATTACTCTTTTTGATGTAACAAGCTTCGAGCTCAGAGACACACTCATGGAAATGGTACATTATGGGGGCAACCTAGTGATAGAGTCTCGCCTCCACTACCCAGAATGCGTCTTCACTCCTTAAATGTCGGATATATAAGTTGAAACGGAAGTCTAAAAGATCGTAAGAAAATGAGGGGTCACGAATTTGAATTCCCATGTCATAAAAGGTTCAGTGTGGCTAGAGGGTTTTGTTTCATAGGATTTATGGGTTTTTGGCACTAACTTTTTCATTTTAATGATAAGGGAAATGATTTAGTGGTGAGGATTGTGGATTACCTAGTGAATGAACAAAGTTGGGTGTGGAGACGGTAGAGATGCCTTGTACTTATGTTGTAGGCTTCACATATTTGAGCAAAGGAGAGAAACAGAGGGACATTGTTAACAATAAAATAAATTGAAATTACAATGATCAACATCATGGGAAGGTTTTATAAGTGGGGAGAGTGGTGGAGTGATGCGTGGATGGGATGATGGTCTAAGGAGTTCTGGGAAAGACACATGGAGACACTTGATTGGATGGGAAGTTGATTGGGGAGGGAGGCCCCTAGCCCCACAAAAATCATGATCTCTTGTTGAGGTATCTAATTTTTTAGCATGTTGGTAGCGGGTGTTGTCCCCCTACTCTAGTGGGGTGAATGAACAAGGTTAGGGATTAGACATGACCCCCCCCCCCCCCCCCCCCCCAAGCAATCAATATTGGTCATTTATCATATATTTCCACTTACTAAATTTCACTTTTTGGGGGTTGGTGTTGGATTATCTATCATGCTAGTTCATCTGCTGAATTTTATCCTGAGATGTGGTAGCCTTATAGCCGACAAAAATATGCCCACTAATTTCCCATTGATTAGCTCTCGTCACTCAATGCAAGGTGGACCCTTTCTATTTGTATTTTTCCTATTTGTCATTTCCCTTTCACTTCACTTGTCCCTCCGAGATACACCACCGAGGCATCAATTCCAAGTGGACCCATCCTTCTAAGTGTCATCATGATGCTTCACTTACGTGTTTTTGATAAACCTTTCTAGAATGTTGTTGTTGGGTGGACCTCGCCTGGTCATATTCAACACGACTCTTTTTTTTGTATCATTTAAGTGTTCTTCCAGGGTGCTCCTACTAGGGTGCCATCGTTCGGATGATTTCATCCTGGTGTTGGTGCACTAAGATGACTATCAAAATAAATCATAATACCTACATTAATTATCAACCAAGGATATGTATGTTTATTTCAAGAGTGTTGGCACTGCCTATGCAAAGTGAGATCAAAGGCTATTTAGGAATAAATGATTCTAAATCATTGCAATAACTAATATCTAATTCTATAAGTTTGATCTCGAATAATTCAAAAGAAAACATTAAATAATTTCCAAACCATAAATCTTGATCTAATCTCAACTTATTTATGAAGAAACGGAATCCAAATGCATGAGTTGAAGAAATCACACTTAAAGAATTACTACCTGATACTAACAATGATTTATCTACTAAAAAGAGAAGTTATAGTGAATGAAAAACAATCAACTCTTGAAGCCTTTAATTAATAATAATAGTAATAAATCATCGAATATCTATGATAACATCACTCGAAAGGAATAACAATTAATGTAATTCTTGAAATAATATGAACGATTCATTAAAGAACAATATGCAACTGTTGGAGTGACAACATCTTAGATTTATCTCAAACGGTAAAGATTACCTATGAAAATGAATTATAACATCACAAAAAAAAAAGAAATGACAGGATACAGTAATTAATATTCACCGAAATGAAAGAAATGATTATAGCACATAAGAAGTAGCAAGTATCATAGTGACCAAGCCTAAAGCCTCCAGAAGCTACTGCTAAGAATACTCAGAAAACGATTACGAGGAAAGCACGATTTTTCTCATTAATCATAGTAGTAAGGATACAAAATCATCGTAGTGAAAATACTCTGTCTTTAATAAAAATAATAATTTCCAAATGAAAGTTAAAACTCAGAAATTAACCACTAACTTATTTTTGACCTATCAGCCTTATATAACCAAATGGTAAACTAATAGATGAGAGAGAATCCTCAGGATTAGGAGATCCTGGGGATTTCGCAACTAATAATCAGATTTCCATTATATGATTAGCTCGATTATCCTTTTCTTCTGCTAGCCCATGCGATCAAGAAATGATCTTTTATCTTTCTTTGGCCGATGTTGTTCCATAATTTGAACAACAATTGTCTAATTCTGATTTTTGCATGTAAAGGCAAGAAAACTTTAGTTTTTATGCTAAACGCAGACAATTTGTTGATAATTGATTTTATTCATGTTTCACAATCTTTTCTTGTAGATTCTTCCCAAAAATGAAGATTAATACATAAAAGTAATGATTAATCATGCTAATATGAGGATAAAAACATACCTTTTCCATGGCTCAACATACTCCCTTACTTACCTTTTTGGATGTCCTCATGCAATAAGATAGTTGAGGTGTAATTGTGTTAAAAAGTAGGTTGGATAACCTTCTTTGTGATATAGCCTAAAACCATTCTTCTATTTAAGGATTATAAAATCATGACTCTCATGACATTAAGGTAAATCATAATCAAAATAATAACCTTCAATAGGATACCAGATAATGGGACACCTGTAATGACATTCTGTCTAGGTAGGGCCCTTACATGGGATGATATTGTTGTACACATTCAAAACAAAAACAACAACCTTAAACATTAGGGGAATTTTGAGGTCTAAAATTGGCCTCCTAAGGATATTATAAAATAATAGTGGAAATAATAAACTAACATTTGATGACAACATCAAATTATAGAGGGGAAAAAGAAAAAACTACTTTTTCAACTCGTATTTTCAACTTATCTCCCAAAGGTTTTACTCAAACTTCGAGTGGGAGTACTCATTGGATGAAAAATTTAATTCTTTATCCAAGGAGTGCCCATGCTGCATACTTTTGATGGACCCTCCTAAGAGAAAAATGAGAAGTACATGAAAAATGTGATTGCAATCACGTTTTTTCATGTATTTCTCATTTTTCACTTAATAGGGTCCATCGAAAGTATACAACATGGGTACTCCTTGTATTAGGAATTAAAATTTTCATCGAATGAGTACGTTCATTTGAAATTTCAGTCAAAATTTTGGGAGATAAGTTGAAAATATGAGTTGAAAAGTAATTTTATTATTTTATAATATTTTTACCCTTGAACTTAAAAAATCGTGAATGATCCCCTGTTGTACCTTAAGAGACAATCCCTTAGCTATGATAAGGAATGAGTGTTTAAGACATTTATATAATTATGTCACATAAATATTTGTCTTTTTTTAATCACCCTAAAATATTTATCATTAAACCCTCAAAGATAAAATACAATGAATGTTCCACAATGCTATTATCTGTTGATATGGAATGGAATGATAAGAAGAACAAGAAAGAAAGAAGCCCTAACTGATATGTTGTTGTACATAATATATCACCTCAAACTCCAGAAAAATTATAAGAAAAGGAATAGTGAAAATGAAGGAGAGCCTATTAAGGGTTTTAACTCTTATTCACACAAGTAAAAAGAGACTTGCAACTTCATTACTTCATTTTTTTCAGAGATATAAAACACAAAATGTAACTTGAAGACATATCAACCTCAAAAAATGCCACAAAATTTCTTTTAATTCATTAATCATTTGAAGTCTAAGTACAAAAATTGCAGTATGAAGGTCCAAAACTTGGAACCTTTCTATTTCTTCTCTATCTCATTAAATACAATAGAAAGCAGTTTGTAACTACTATAAATGATCTTAACTACTTCAACTACTTAGGACTTCGTACACTATCTATTACATGTCCTCAAAATGTCTTATTACAATTAAATTCTCTCTTTTAAAAGAGGAAATAAAATGAAATTAAAATCCTAATCCATATGTTGAATATGAATTAATGACGATGTTGCTACATTTCCTTGACTGGTTGATTTATCCTTCTTTGAAGTCAAGGGATCCTTTGGTGAATCTATCATCTAGGCTCAGAACTTCTTCCATATCTCGATGTTTGTCTTAGGTGAATGAACTAGCTTGTGATATTCCAATCTAAAAGCGATGATTCTGTTGAAAGATGGTCTCTCCACAAATAGAGTTTTCACTAACCACAACAGCTGAAAATGTCTCTAAAGGGAATTGATCATTGTTGCTCCTTTAAGAACTTGAGTCTTCTCATAAGTGTTGTCTACCTTACTTTTTTCCAACACTAGCAAAGGTTGATACGAATTCCATGATATAAGACCACCTTCGAGACCCCAACATGATGGCAAACCTGCTCTTGATATTTTATCAAATAATTTATCAAACTGACTCACTCTTTCCTTAAGCTCAATCAACTTCTTTTTTGTGGACTTCCTACAATCATTTTTGGCAATCATTTTGTTAATTTCCATAGCATATAAAATCCTTTCTTTAATCTCATTTTCTTCCAACTCTTGATTTGTTTTAGAATCAATGAAATTAATGAAATTTCTTGCCCAAATAGTCCTATTAATTGTCTTATGTTTTTCTATCATGACTTGCTCTTCAAACTCCGTGATAATGTTTTTTTCTTCTGCAATAACATTCAGAAAATCCCAGATTGTTTTCATTTATGCAATAATATCATTCAAGATGATATCCTTAGGATGTATTAAGGATATATTTCCCTTCAATTTTCTTTGAGATTTTTAATCTCAACATCAACAGTTTGGCAGTCCATTTTATATTTACTGACTTCTCCTTTAGTGGCTTTTATAATCTTTGTTGTTGTTTCTAAATTAGCTTGTTCCCTTTTTCGATCTCTCTCTGCCATCTACAATTTAGTTGTTAATTGAGAAATTTGTGTTGATGGATCTTCACTACCTGATGGAAAAACAAAAAGTGCAAGTATGAGATTCAATATGGTTTTTTAATGACAGTGCAGTTTACTTGAATTTAGTGACTTCTTATTTCTTTTGCATTAGCTGCTAAAGAACTTTTTCTTTCTCATTTTCGACCTCTACAACCTCTGCTGCCATGGAACGTTCTCCTATAAAAAATTTCCATTTTTCTTCAGTACATATATTTTGGATTCAACACTTTGCAGAAGCTTCTGCACAATAGACCTGTCATTGGGATCCACTCCAATCTTCACTATGATCTTTCTAAGCTCCTCGTTCTTGATTTTCAAAGCCCTGGATTTTTATTTCTCTAACTTCAACTGCTTTATCACCTTTCCAAGCATATGCTCTATCTTTAGTGCCATTGAATTAGTTTTTGTTTGGTCATTCACAATCCATTGACCTTTTTTCATGTGTAGATTCACTTTGTCCAACAATGGAATTTTCTTCACATCTACAGTCAAATTCACAGTATTAAAATTATTAGAAGAACAAATAGAAATATTAGAAGGATGTGAAAGGGAAATTTTGAATTGATCCTTTTCAAGATCCATTGTAGTTAGAAGTCTTGTTTGATCTGGAGCTATCTGATACTCAGCTTCAACATCCATCCTTGCCTTCATCTTCTAATTTCTCTCTGCAATCTGAATGAACATGTTAATGATAAGCTCATTAGGTGAGAGTTAACAAATTCTTGCCAATAAGATTGAATATCTAGCACCACTCATGCCATCATCATCATGGTGAACATTTGCAAAATTAACTTGTCCGTTGTACTGTCATCGTCCTTTCCGAAAATATTTGGAATGCAACTCAACGCTGGTTTGAATTCAATATCAAAAAATTCCATAGGGAACTCTTTAATATCAGGTACAAACTGCTATGTATTTGGCTTCAGAAAATGAATGAATTGATTAAACTCCTGACCTAAAAAATTTTCATAATACGCTATCAAGGAATCATTAGAGAATCGAACATATGACTCTGACTCAGGGTAACATATAGCTTAGAGAATTAATTGGGATGATACTTGCAGAACATTTTTCCCTTGAAAATTAATTATGAAACATTTCCCAAGGTACATAACAGACACTAGCCAATAGATAAATTTGGGAAAAATATGATTTTTCAGGATACATGTAGACAACACAATAGTTTTTGCAATGGTGGTATAAATTGGAGAAGTCTTATCATTTAGGAGGACTTGCTAATAAAAATAAAGGTGGTCAAGGGAACAATCTGTGTCCTGGATATCCCTTTCGGTGTCCATGAGAGGGATGTGACTGGAAGAACTTGACAGGGATGAGCGTTTAGCCATAATTCAATTTTAGGATAGCAGAAAATTGATAAGGTGACCAATAGTTGACAGGGTGAGAGAAGACTGAAAAAGATGCAGCACAAACAAACTTTGAACACCAACTAATCAATAATAACTTCAAAAAGAATGAGAAACCCCATTAAATAGGTAGTGCGGGCTTTCAAATCAAATGCTGATAAGACGCGCCAAAATACCGTTAAGAAATTCTAACGTGGAATACAACTGTCACCAACTTGGCAACATATGTCACTGTGGGAGGCCTCAAGGTATGGAGGACTCATTTGGCTTATGCCTCCTCTATCAATCACAACCGTTCATCTGGATTACTTCCGCAGTCAACACGGTCAACTGCGGAGGCACCCTCCATTTTAACCCACGTGCTGAAAGTGCCCGCAGGTTGAGCCTTTTGCTCATTGCTTGATAAATCATCAAATCCCGCTTGATAAAGTGCTCAATATTTAATCTTTGAACTAGGACCCACTTTCATAAAGCCTAAAAGTATTTAAACTTTAAACTTTAATATAACGAGAAGATATATTTTTATGCTAAATTATATTAACTTTGATACTCTAACATATATTTTTATTACTTTTCTATTTTTTTGTATTTTTGAAAATTTAAATAAAGGAATATTGCAAATGATCCACAACATTTGTCTCCACCTAGGGATAGTGTTTTTTGCCACGAAACACTGAGAACCTGCAGATTAGTGCCTTCACTTCGAGCATGGATTCAAATATTGTTTGATGAAAAATGTACAATGCGGAAAACCGAATATGTACAATGGTGAACCATAAAATTTCAGTGCTGAAAATAATGTTTTAGATACTTCCCATTCACAGGGAGTTCTACTATTTCTCCATCAATATTATCCAACATAAAAGTTTTATTTGATTTGGCTTCAATAATCCTGTATGGGCCATACCAGTGAGGGTCAAACTTACCATGCTTTCCTTTTTCTTCTCTTCTCGTATCCCATCTTAATACCAAATCTCCAGTTTGGAAAAGAATCTCCTTTTCCTTCCTATCAAAAATGGACTTCATTTTTTCCTGATATGTGACCATTTTTTCCCCGACTTTATTCCTGCTCTCACTCAAATCTATCACCTTATTTAGTCTTCTTATCAATGCATTTGGTTCTTCTTGTGCTTCTTGAAGAAAAGAAATTTATGGTCTAGCTAACTGAGTGGGAAACCATTAGGGGAATTTTCAGGTCTAAAATGGTCCTCCTAAGAAAATTGTAAAACCAAAATAAACTTTATCGGAACCAATAGGATTCAATATGATGATGTTAACCATGGGGGATGATTCACTATTTTTTAAGAAAAGGTTAAAAATATTAAAAAATAATAAAATAATAAAACTACTTTTTCAACTCGTATTTTTATCTTATCTCCTAATGTTTTTATTCAAATTTCGAGAAGGAGTACTTGTTGGATGTAGAATTTAATTCCTCGTCTAATGAGTACCCATGTTTCATACATTTGATGGACCCTACTATGTGAAAAATGAGAAATACATGAAAAAACATGATTGCAATCACGTTTTTCATGTATTTCTCATTTTTCATGTAGAAGGGTCCATCAAAAGTATGCAACATGGGTACTCCTTGGATGAGGAATTAAATTTTGCATCCAACGAGTACTCCTACTAAAAACTTGAGTAAAAAATTTGGGAGATAAGTTGAAAATATGAGTTGAAAAAGTAGTTGTTTCTTTTTTCCCTCCAAAAATTGATGATGTCATCAAATCTTATTTGATTTTTTCCACTATATTTTATAATTTCCTTAGGAGGCCCATTTTAGACCTCACAACTCCCCTAATGAAAGCTTGAGTACCATATACTAATTCATAAGGGGACTTACCAGTAGTTCTTCTAGTAGTTATTCTTACTGCCCAGAGAGCAATATCAACTTTGAATCCCAATTCTTCTGATTCTCATTAATTGTTTTCTTCAAAATCTTCACCAATGTCTTTCTAGAAGATTTAGCTAACCCATTCCTTTGAGGATGATATGTTGTAGAATGAGACAAAATAACGTTAGATGTCTGACGGAAATAAATGAATTTGACTGAGTTGAATACCTAAGCATTGTCTGTTACAATCTTCACTGGACATCCAAATCTGCTGAAGATGTTCTCTTCCAGAAACCTCATTACTACTAGATCATTTTCTTTTATGGTAGGTATTTCCTCCACCCGCTTTGTAAAATAATCAGTGGTAGTAAGAATCCAATTGAACTTCCCACTTGATGGTGGATTGATTTCTCCAATGAAATCTAATCCCCATTGTCTAAAGGGTTCTTCAACAAAAACAGGGAGAAGAGGTAGAGGAGCTAACCTTTTCTTCTCTACAAACATTTGGCATTTCTAGAAACTTCTAACAACTCTGTATACATCAGCAAATAAGGAATGCCAGCAAAAACCTAATTTCAAGATTTTATGAGCAGTAACTTTCCAGCTATAATGTCCCCCACACAAACATTCATGGTACTCTTTGATAACTTCCGTTGACTCTCCTTCTATTAAACATAGCAACAAAACCCCAGCAGGATCCTTCAAATATAATTTAGCATCAATTATAACTTAAGGCTGAGCTTCGAGTTTAAGAGCTCTGTACTTTATTCTGTTGATTGAGGGAGGACAAGAGAAAAACACAAATAGTGAATAATATCCTTATACCAATCCGAGCAGATAAATTTGTACCTGATCGTTGATTTTGTGCTAATTTGACTTGTTTCATCAAAAAATTCATCCAAAGGTGCAAGAAGATTAATTCCCAGAGCTTGAAAATTAGATTCTGTCAAAAAAATTTCCAATCCTTGTCCTTTGATCAACTTAGTAGGCTTAATATCTAAATCATATTCTTGGATTTTGGAAATCCATTTTCCTCTTTTTCCCTACACATCACTTTGAACTAGCACATATTTTATAACTGAGTTAGGTACATATGCTACTATTTGAGAGTGAAGTATATATACGTCCTGAAAGCCTTTAATTATTTAAATAAATCATATACCTGCTTCTCCAAGATATTGTATTTGAGTTCTGCATCTTTGAGAACTTTACTGAAAAATGCTATAGGTGGTTTGTTTCCCTCCTTGTTCTTCTGCAACAACACATTAGCAATGGTAGAAGGTGATACAAATGAAAAGATTTGGAAAGGCTTTTGATAATCTGGGCTGATCAATATTGGAGCTTCTTGAAGAGCCTCTTTAATTCTGGCAAATGATTCTCTTGCATATTTATCCCATTTCACTTGAGCATTTTTCTTCAGCATATATGTTATGTTTCTGACAATCTCAAAATAATTTGGGACAAATCTTATCATAAAATTAATCTTCCCTAGAAATATTTGAATATCTTTCTTACTTCTAGGAAATGGGATTTTTTGTATAGCCTTAATTCTTGCTAGATCGATTTTCACCCCCTGATTTGAAACTATATGTCCCACCAACTTACCTTCCTCCAAATCAAACAAAGATTTCTTAGGATTCAATGATAACCCAAAATTCCTTCATTTTAGGAAAGCCTTCTGCAGATGCTCCAAGTGCTCATCATGAGAACTTGAAAAAATAGTCACATCATCCAAATATATGACTACAAATTTGTCACCCATAAATGCTATATCCATTTTGTTGGTGTCCCGTGTTTTGATAGTTTGGCAAATCAAAATACAAGGAAACATCAGAACCAATCTTTAGAGTTACAGGATCTAGTCCTCCTGTTCTTAGAGAGGGATCTCTAAAAATTTTGTTTGTAAAGGTTTATCTTGTGTGCTCTGAGTATTGGTTTTAGACTAGTTATTAAGTGCAGGTGTTTGTTTGTTTGGTTGGGTTGAATTGATATAGTAGAACATGAAAGGTCTAGGAAAGATATATAGGACAACAAAATATCTATTTCATTGGGTAATGGAGTCAAGAAAAGGTTATAACAAAATCATAAATGGATAAGGGATATCAAAAGGAAAATCTAACTTCGCCACAGGATCCTTTTGTTTTTGGAATGAGATGAACATTAATGATTTGGAAATAGAAGTTTAATTCTCAATAAAGGGGATTCAAAAACATAATTTGAAAAATAAAGAGATTTTTGATAGACAGGGCTAACCATGAAATCTTCAAATCACACCTTTAAGCAAATAATGATTTCAAAACAAATTTTAAAATGAAATCTAAGATTCGGGGAACACCCTATTTCCTCAAATATTTTATCTCAAATGACTTAGAAAACATAGAAGATTCACTGATAATTGCAATCATAGAAGAGGGAACACCTAAAAACATCTATGATCATAATTATGATGACCTTTAAGCCAACTGTTCAAGTGAGGACAAATGGCAAGATCAAAACAAACCTCTTTGATTCACTATAAGCAAAGAACTTCAAAAGGGAGACTTCAATAACAACTTTTAAGTGGTGGTAGACAAGCAGGGCAAACCATAATCATGTTGAAACCAATTGTTTAAGCTATTAAAGAAATAAACAAGCATGAAGACTAAAGAGAAAGATTAAAGCCTCTAAAATACTTCAGCAGCAGAAAAAATTAAATAGTGAAGGGTGAACAAGTCTAAGGTGCTTCCAAGAGTCATTTCTTAGCCTAAAATTTTCAGCCTACTGTAGTAAGAAATTATAGAACATAATGAAAACAGGGGAAAAACATAAAACAGTTCAGAATACTTCACCAACAGCCAAGCTCATGGATCCAATGATAGAGCCTCCTTAGGAACAAGCATGCAACAACATCATCAAGACCTCGAAGACTTCAATTTGTTCTTCAACTTCAAAGGACTATGTATTTATTTCAGAGAGTTTCAATATTACAGTTTGTAATCAAACAATAACCAACCAACAATTCCTCATCTTCTACAAAAGTATTTATAGGAAGATGAGGAGGTGAGATCTAATAAAATATATCAAGGACAATTAATACAGATTGAAGACTTCTTGGCCCTTTGAGAGGCTTGATGGATAAGTTACAGGTGGATGCGCTGTATTAAATTTTACAATTATGATTTAAGCTCGGTGGGAGCTTTGTTGAATTTGAGGCTTTGCATAATGTGGAGTAACTCTGCAGATGTTTTTTGCATTAGTTTTCCTATGGCAGAATTAACTTCATGGCAACGCTGGAGGCAGATGTTTCTTTAAGCAATAACTTTGGCCTCTATTTTGAATTGTTTGAGGCAGCAGGTGGCTCTTGTAGTAGCTAAGGAATCATTTCGCCTCAGTTGAAGCAGTGGAAACCTTTCTGTCAGTGAAACATTTATGATTTTTCTGTTGATTTTATTCTAATTCATGGAATTAGGATTTTTATAATTATTTTTAGCCGTAATTCCCCAGATCTGTCTTTAATCTTCTTCTTGCTGCACTTTGTTCTTCAAAACTTATACTATTTTTAAAATCGCATTGAAACGTAGTGTCTTGTCAATGTGCAGAGCCACGTAGGGCCTTTATGGTATCGGCGCCCATGGAATGTTGATAAAATGTTTGAATGGAGCCCTGCGAATGGTTCTATTTATAGGATGAAAGGACGAGAATCGTCATTCCCAACTCCTGGCCTTTCTTCAATATAACGACGGAGACCTTTTGAAACCTGCATAAAACATAAAATTATAAAGAAATCCTGCATTTTTAGGTTTAAACTACTTCAGATGGCGAGGAAAGGAGCGTAGCCATTGAATGAAATCATCCAACGGTGGAGATCTAAGAAAAAATGTAAAAGGAGAGCGGGGAGAAGAAATAAGGCAGGGTGATTTTTGGATCGTCCGATTTGGACACGGTGACTGTCCAGTTTCAATTGGCAGATCGAAATCGGGGAATCACAATTGGGGGTGGCGTGCAAATGGGCCGATAAAAACATGCGATGCGATGAAGCGGAGGCCGTTGATCTCCAGATTAGATCAACGGTGGAGGAAAAATCAGGGGAGAGGCCAATCGGCGGAACAAAAAAGTGGATGTGATGGAAAAGTTACGATGCGATTGCACGATCGGGTGAAGGGCAGGAGCGATTAAGTGATGGTCATTTGATCTGAGGATCAGATCAACGGTAAGGAGCAAATCGGAGGGACGTCACAATCAGAGGTCAGGAATAAGGTGATGCGATTGCGCAATCAGAGGAAGGGCCGATGCGATTGCGCGATCGGCCAATCGCAATTGGTGGTAGTAAGTACCGAAACCGCACCAAAGAAAATCTTTGATGTGATTAGGTGCCCGGTTATGGGGCTTGTTTTATATAAATCTCCGATAGGCCTGGGCTTATGTATATATGGGTTTATCGGAGTTGGGCCTTCGGACCTGGGGCTTTTCAATCAACCCATTAAACCTTTTTCCGACGCGATAAAAGTTTTGGCCTTTGTGCTTGGTTTTACAAAGGAAACAAAAGACTTGGGGCTATAGATATAAGACCCAATCGCATCGGAACTTTTGATGCAAGTCTTCTCGATCAACCCATTTGAATTTTGCCGATGCGATTGCGTGTCGGTCTTTTTAACTAACCCATTTATATTAAAACACGTGACTCGAGTTTTTAACTTAAAACATTGGAAAAGTGGGTTTTTTGACTTTACAAAGGAAAAGGGTGATCGGGAAGAAAATTCATAAGGTTTTTAAGTGCCAAGGCAGGTTTTATGGTTTATATGAAAAATAATATAATCGAGAGCTTTAACACATAAAAATCCAATCTCAATCGGAACTTTCGGTCCATGGCACAAGACTTGCGCACTTTGAAAATGTGCGATGCGATTAGTGTCGAAAGGCTTTGGCGTTTGGTTTTAACGCATGGGAATGTGGGGGAAGTGGTTAGGACTTAGCCTAAGGGGCTTAAGTCTATAGAAAAACTTGTTTTTTCATGAATCCTTCATAGTTTTAAATGGAATTTGATGGGTTTGAGAATAGTTAAAAAATGAGTTTTTAACATATGGAAGGGGGTTTTCATGAAAGGAAAACATGAAAAATAGAGGAAACTTATGGGGAAAAAAGGGAGAGCAAATGAAGGTTAGTTAAGAGTGAGAGAAGGGGGAAATTATGGTTTTTGGTAGTATTTTTTCTCTTGGATTTTAGCAGAAATTTCAAGGTATGAAATGGAAACAACAGTGGAGATTTGACAAAGGCATGAGGCCTTTAAGAGTCTTCAAGAGCCAACACTTTTTTGAAATAAAATTTGTTCCTTGAAGGCTCCAAAATCATTTAGCCACCATTTGGTATGAAAGATTTTATAGGTGGCTAACACATTTCCCTCTGGAAAGTAGCCCTTGCATTCATGAGACCGAATGGCATTCTAGCATACATGAACGTTCCCCAAGGCATGGTAAAAGATGTTTTCTTCTTATCTTCCTTCTCAATAGCTACTTGGTTGTACCCAGAGAAACCATTAACCATGTATAACCTATGAGCTCCAGTCACTTTTTGTAGAACATAATCCGTCTTTGGCAAAGGATAATTATCCTTCAGGGAAGCTCTGTTCAAGTTCATGAAATCAACACATAATCTTATCTCTCCATTCTTCTTCTTGATAGGAGCCAGATTTGAAACCTAATCTGAGTATCTAAGTGGGACTATGATTTTTGCTTGCAAATTTTTTTCACCTCTTTTTAAATTGGGAAAAGTAACAGTGGATTAATCTACTTGAGCTACTGCCTATGAGGCTTAATCCCATCATTCAGTGGTATTTTCTGCTGAATAATATCTAAATCATATGTATTTAAATCTTCAAATGACCATGCAAACACATCCATATACTTCTTGAAAAAAGCAACATACCTTTCTTTAAAATCCTTTGGAACTCCTTTAAACAACTTAACCATTTTGGGCTCTTGCTGAGTTCCTAAATTACATTCCTCAATTTCTCCCTCCTGAGATACTATCTTCTGGTTCATTTCTACATCATTTACATCAAAAAATCTTTCAAGAGGAACCAAACCTCTAGGCAATGTATTATCCTTCAACTAAACTATCTTCTGATCACCTATTGAATGCTTCATGATTTTGAGTACATCATTCTGATCAGTTTTTTCACTTTCTTGATATATTTCACTCTCTTCAAAATTTCCAATAATTGTTAGGAAATGATTGATCTGCTCATCATCGTCAAAAACCTACCAATGCTCTACATTGTCAGGAATTGAAGGCATATGCATCAACTCAATCTGATATCTCAGTCTTGGATTAATGGGTGGCTTAAATGTACTGGATACAATTGCCAGTGAATCTGCAATTCTGTTTTCTTCTCTTGGAAAAAACTGAAGACTCAAGGATTCAAAATAATTTTCAATGAGGTCCCACACTTCATTTCTATAAGACTTCAATCTGGGATGCTTGGTTTGACATGAATTCTTAATATGTATTATAATTAAATTAGAATCACCAAAAATGGAAATACATTGAATTCCCATTTGTTTAGCAGTTTGAAGACTCAAAATCAATGCTTCATACTAAACTACATTATTGGTTGATTCAAATTCAAGAAAATTCAAGCTTAAAAGAAAAAAGTGAAAGATTACCTTCTCGAGATATGAGTAAAAACCTAGCTCCTCTGCCATCCTTTGAGTAGGCACCAGCAAAATAACACTTCCAAATTTTATTTGAATCTATCTCCTTATGTACAACTGCTGAAGAGAGCTACTTTTGTGAGTC
Organism: Pinus albicaulis; assembly: GCA_034641835.2. NCBI lineage: Eukaryota > Viridiplantae > Streptophyta > Pinopsida > Pinales > Pinaceae > Pinus > Pinus albicaulis. The sequence goes on along the minus strand of CM076584.1, from coordinate 942,394,638 downwards.
TTCAGCAAATTATGCATCTTCATGCAGCATAAAACAAGAGAGATCCTCCTTCTCTTGGCCATAAATAGGGGAATTTCCTGCATCCTTCTTTGTGGTAGTCTTAACAAATCTGGTTTCTATGTATAACCTTCTCTCTTCCCCATTGAAGAAAGGAATGATTGCATATGTCAAATCCAAGTTTAAGACACCACCAAGCTTTTCTCCCCAAGATTTGGACAACAGCATACCAAATCTAGCTAGAATATCTGCAACTACTACATCCATCATGATACTCTTGGCTGGAATTTGAGCCAAGGAAACCACCATGTCTTTGATAAGCCCAACATAGTTCACCCTCTTTGAATCAAATGAATAAATGTCTCTATAGGGCTTAGTGATTTGTAAATTTAGTTCTTTTATCACAAATAATGGCATATGATTATGTGATGCACCCGAATCTAACATACAATTATCCAGAATGAAATAATGTAGAAGCACTGATATATAAAAAGGAGGAAAAGAAGAATCTACCTCTTTGACATGTGGACCAAAGGTGACCACTGGTTTTTCTTCTTGCAAATTTACAATATCACCAACATCATCAGACTGAGAGAGATTAATAAATTCTGCAATTTCCTTCTTGTAGCCAGGTATCTTGGCTCACTCAAGCAAGGGTACTTGAATTTTAACCTTTTCTAACTCTTTGGAAAAACTGAAAGTTTGTTTTTGCTTAATAATATTCTGAGGTTCTTCTTGATTTATGTTAGGATTAGCATGTTTCTCAGTTATAGTAACAATCTTCTCCAAAATATTAGAATCATTAGACTTAATTTTGGAAGCCTCAACCTACTACTTTTCATTTTATTTCACTGAATTCATGGGTTGTTTTCCCTTGTCTGATTTTTTTTACTGATTTCTTTGGTTGTGGAGTCTCCATTGGAGAAGGAACTAAATCTAGTTCTTTTTCTTCATCATCCTGAGTTATTAATCTCTTTTTTGACCTTAAGTCATACTTCGTATGCAGTTCTGTTTGCATAAAATCACTGAATTGCTTGCAATAATCATCCATTTCTTCCTGGTCAAATGATACATCAACCTCTATACATTCTTCTTCACAATTCCCTTCTTCTTCATCGTCTTCCATATAAACAACAGATATTTGATCTTCAACCTCTTTTTAATAATCATCATCAGACTGTGAAGGTGTTGCTTCTATATATAAGGGTGCTTGAACTTGGTCCTAATCTCTCCTTTCCCTCTGCAAAATCTGCAAGGGCTGCTTTCTAAATTTGGGATTAAAAACCCCCCTGTTTTGTTGTGTAGGTTTCTTATTATCCAATTCCATCTTCAATAGTTTGTTTGACAAGTTCTTGATGACCTTAGTTATGTCATCAATCATTTGATCCTATGATGACTCTTCTTTTGCCTTACCTTTATCTTGAATTTACTGCTTTTCTTGTGCTTTTCCAACAGCAATCATATTTTATTCAATCTCCAAAGCATCAGTTTGTATTTGTTCAAGAGTGGGAGATCTTCTCTCTCTCAAAGTAAAACAAAAATCTAATACAAATGCCCCAACAAAAAGAACTCTTGCTCCAATAGGAGTGGGTTTCATTTCTGCAGGAAAACTATTATACAATTTTTTAAATATTTTAATGAAATCGCTCATGTTTTCATCAGAATTGTTCTTAATAGCATTAAACTTTGTCAATAAATAACCATGATCTCTCTTTTCACGCCAGCTTTCAATGAATTGTCTTTCTAATTCTTCCCAATCATTAATTGAGCCATTTGGTAATCCTTTAAACCATCTTCTTGCCTCTCCATTTAGAGACTGTACAAAAAGTCTCATTACTACATAAAGATGTTAAAAATTTAAATTTTTATCAAAAGTGAAAAACAAAGGCAAGTGTTGTTCTGTTGTTATTTCATCTTCACCAGTAAATCTAGGAAGCAGCTTAAGATATTCCTGAGGCATTGCATTAATTGGTTGTGGAAGATTTAATGGTGCATATCTATTCATAAATAAATTAGGGGATTCCATTTTTATGCTTTGATTAATTGCACCTTGAGTAGGTGGGGTTTGTATACCAGTTTTAGATGTGGATGGATGAGGTGAAACAACTAATATGGGAAGGGTTTGGTGAACAATAGCAGAAGATCTAGCAATTGTATTAGGTTGAGTTTCTGTAAATGCGAATGAAATAGACTGCAAAGATTGTTCTTCTAATCTTGGTTCTTGGAAATGAATGGCTAAGGACAAGGATTCTTGTTCTGATAAAATGAGTTTCTAGGGAATATCCTTGGATGAAAGGGTATGGGAACCACTGCATGGTGCAGACAGTGTGGCATCAGGTGTAGAAAGTGTTCTTGATTTCTAGATTTTTTTTAGAAACCAGTTTTTCAGGATCTGAGGGAATAGGAGCTTTCTACTGAGAGGTATCTGACCTCTTATGTGACCTTTTATAAGCTAGAACTATGAAATGAAAAAAAAACTTAATATTTCCTCCTCTCTAAACAACCAGAATAAATATGAACAAAACCCACGAAAAAAACTTTGATTCTTCGTCTCTGGCAACGGCGCCAACAAATGTTGTACCCTAAGAGACAATCTCTTAGCTGTGATAAGGAATCGGTGCTTAAGACATTTATATAATAATATCATAGAAATATTTTTCTTTTTTTAATCACCCTCAAATATTTATCATTAAACCCTCAAAGATAAAATACAATGAATGTTCCACAATGCTATTATCTATTGATATAGAATGGAATGATCAGAAGAACATGAAAGAAAGAAGCCCAAACTGATATGCTGTTGTATAGAATATATCACCTCAGACTACAGAAGATTTATAAGAAAAGGAACAATTAAAATGAAGGAGCACCTATTAAGGGTTTTAAATCTTATTCACACAAGTAAAAAGAGACCTGTAGCTTCATTACTTCATTTTATTCAGAGATAGAAAACACAAAATGTAACCTGAAGACATATCAACATCAAAAAATACCAGAAACTTGCTTTTCATTCATTAATCATTTGAAATATGAATTCAAAAATTGCAGTATGAAGGTCCAAAACTTGGAACCCCTCTCTTTCTTCTCTATCTCATTAAATACAATAGAAAGCAGATTGTAACTACTGTAACTGATCTTAACTACTTCAACTACCTAGGAATTTGTACACTATCTATTACATGTCTTCAAAATGTCTTATTACAATTACATTCTCTCTTTTAAAAGAGGGAATAACATGAAATTAAAATCCTAATCTATATGCTTAATATGAATTGATGATGATGCTGCGACATTTCATTGACTCATTGATTTATCCATCTTTGAAGTCGAGGGATCCTTTGGTAAATCTGTCATCCAGGCTCTGCACTTCTTCCATATCTCGATGTTTGTCTTAGGTGAATGAACCAACTTGTGATATTCCAATCTGAAAGTAGTGATTCTGTTGAAAGATTCTCTTTCCACAAATAGAGTTTTCACTAACCATAGAAATTGAAAATGTCTCCGAAGAAAATTGATAATTTTTGCTCCTTTAAGAACCTGAGCCTTCTCATGAGTGTTGTCTACCTTAATTTTTGCCAACAATAGTAAGGGTTCATAATAATTCCATGATATAAGACCACCTCCAAGACCCCAACATGGTGGAAAACTTGCTCTTGCTATTTTATCAAATAATTTGTCAAAATGACTCACTGCTTCCTTAAGCTCAATCAACTTCTTTTTTTTTAGACTTCTTTTAATATTTTTTTACAATCATTTTGTTAATCTCCACAGCATATAAAATCCTGTCTTTTATTTCATTTTCTTCCAACTCCTGATCTGTTTTAGAATCAATGAAATTAATGAACTTTCTTGGCCAGATCTCCCTATGAATTGTTTTTTATTCGTCTGTCCTGGCTTGCTCATCAAAATCCTCGACAATGCTTTTTTATTCTATAACAACAGTCAGAAATCCTAGATTTTTTTTCAAATCTACAATAATATCATTCTAGATGATATCCTTAGCCTGTATTAAGGATATATTTCCCTTCAATTTTCTTTACAATTTTTAATCTCAGTGTCAGCAGTTTTGCAGTCCATTTTATATTTAGTGACTTCTCCTTCAGTGGATTTTACAACCTTTTTTGTTGTTTGTAAATTAGCTTGTGCCCTTTCTCGATCTCTCTCTACCATCTGTGATTCAGTGGTTGATTGAGAAATTTGTGCTGATGGATCTTCACTACCCGATGGAAAAACAAAAGTGCAAGTATGAGATTCAATATCGTTTTGTAATGATAGTGCAATTCACTTTAATTTAGTGACTTCTTCCTCCTTTTGCATGAGATGTTGAAGAAGTTTTTCTTTCTCATTTTCCTCCTTTGAAACCTCTACTGCCATGGAATGTTCTCCTATAGGCAATTTCCATTTTTTATTCAATACAGATATTTCTAATTCAGCACTTTGCAGAAGCTTCTGCACAACAGACTTGTCATTGGGATCTACTCCAATCTTCACTCTGATATTTTTGAGTTCTTCATTCTGGATCACCAAAGCCCTGGAATTAGATTTCTCTAACTTCAACTGCTTTATCACATTTCCAAGAATATTATCTACCTTCGGTGCCATTGCATTAGCTTTTATTAGGTCATTCACAATCAGTTGACATGCTTTCATATGTAGATTCATTTTTTCTAGCAATGCAATTTTATTCACATCTACAATCAAATTCAGAGTATTAAAATTATTAAAATAACAAATAGACATATCAAAAGGATGTGAATTGATCCTTTTCAAGTTCCATTACAGTTAGAAGTCTTGTTTTATCAGGAGCTATATGGTACTCAGCTTGAGCCTCCATTATTGCCTTCATCTTCTGATTTCTCTCTGCAATCTGAATGAACGTGTTAATGATAAGCTCATGATTTGAGAGTTAACAGTTTCTTGACAATAAGATGGAATATCTAGCACCACTCATAGCTTCATCATCATGGTGAACATTCCCAGAATTGACTTGTCCATTATACTGTCATCATCCTTTCCCAAAATATTTGCAATGCAACTCAACACTCATTTGACTTCAATATCAAAAACCTCCATAGGGAACTCTTTACTATCAGGTACAAACTGTTGTGTATTTGGCTTCAGAAAATGAATGAATTGATTAAACTCCAGACCCGCAAGACTGTCATAATACGCTATCAAGGAATCATCAGAGAATTGGACATACGACTCCAACTCAGGGTAACATATAGCTTGGCGAATTAATTGGGCTGATACTTGCAAAACATTTTACCCTTGAAAATTCATTACGAAACATTTCCCAGGGTACATAACAGACACTAGACAATAGATAAATTCAAGAAAAAGATGAGTTTTCAGGATACATGCAGACAACACACCAGTTTTTTCCATGGCGGTGTAAATTGGGGAAGTCTTATCATTTAGGAGGACTTGATGATAAAAAGAAAGGTGATAAAGGGAACAATCTGTTTCCTGGATATCCCTCTCGATTTCCATGAGAGGGATGTGACTGGAAGAACCTGATAGGGATGAGGGTTTAGCCATAATTCAACTTTATGATAGCATACAATTAATAGGGTGACCAATAATTGACAGGGTGATAGAAGACTGAAAAAGGCGTAGCAGAGACAAACTTCAAACCCCAACTAATCAATAATAACTTCAGAAATAATGAAAATCCCCCTTAAAGAGGTGGTGAGGGATTTGAAATTAAATGCCGATAAGACACGCCAAAAGACTGTTAAGAAATTATGACGTGGAATACAACTTTCAACAACTTGGCAACATACGTCACTGCAGGAGGCCTCGAGTTATGGAGGACTCATTTGGATTATGCCCCCACAGTCAATCTCAACCGTTCATCTAGATTACTTGTGCAATCAACATGATCAACTACGAAGGCACCCTCCATGTTAACCCACGCACTAAAAGTGCCCGCGGGTTGAGCCCTTTGCTCATTGCTTGATAAATCATTGAATCCTGCTCAATAAAGTGCTCGATATTTAATCTTTAAACTGGGACCCACTTTCATAAAGCCTAAAATTATCTAAACTTTAAACTTTAATATAATGAGCACATATATTTTTATGCTAAATTATATGAACTTTGATACTCTAACATATCTTTTTAGTATTTTTCTATTTTTTTTTTATTTTCGAAAATTAAAATAAAGGAATATTGCAAATGATCCACAACATCCCCCATGGTTGACATCATCATCTTGAATCCTATTGGTTTTTATAAATTTTATTTTGGTTGTACATTTTCGTAGGAGGCCCATTTTAGACCTCAAAATTCCTCTAATGAATTTTTGTAACCGAACGATTCTTGGTTTTTAACATTGTTAGTAGAAGCTTTCCACCTTTGTTTCGCTTCCAATAGGGCATAATCTTTAATATCCTTGAAATATTCTCTTCCAACATGTATACCATATTTATGGAGAGGTCCTAATGTGGCCACAACTCCTTGTTGTTCCAAAAACCTTTTGTGTTGGATGAAAGGGTGTAAATATTTAGTGGGTTCTCCTCTAACCCATAAATCTAGACCATGCTCCTTTTTTGAAAATTATTATAGGCCTTGGCTCATTCAAGCTGGGTTTCAGCAAAAGAAAGGAAGGCTTGGAATTGAACATCTCCAATAAAGTGGCTAGGATTAGTATCCCTTTCATCTTGCAAGAAAAACTTATACAGGTATACCTCATAGAGAAGGCATTTTACCTTCTTGTCTTGTTCCTTGCAACATTGAACAAAATATGAGGTAGTTTTGAATTGAGTAAGCTTACCAGCCCTGAAATCCCTAATCTTTAGTACTAAGTACATGTCTAGTAAAAACAATGCATAATTGGTGGTTGGTGATCAACATGAGAAAACATTAGAATAAAAAAACAAATGGTTTCAGTTTGATCCATGGATTTTTGAAGTTGGTTCTACATTATCTTTACTTTCTTTTACTCATTTGTAAGACTAGAAAATGTTTTGTCCTTAATTGCAGTAAGTTTATCCAGCTTATTTAATAATTCTTGGTATATCTGTAAAGGTACCACTTCCTTTTGGTGTCGAGCTAACACCTGTTGAGTCGTTGTTAATTCATTTTTCGATTTCTGGATAACAGCTTCCCTTACCAAGGGGACATAATGAGGTCTTTCTTCTGTCTGAGCTACATTGTCACAAGTTGTCACTGAATCAGTCTGAACCGATTTCCACAGTGCCGGATGTTTCTTGAGGAATACAAAAATCTACAAAATCTCTTTGAACAACAACATTCATAAAATTCATAGAAAAGTCTGTTTGAGTCTCCATTGAACAAGCACAAAGATTTTTTAGTTTGAGTTCCAATATCTTTAGTGGGACATTTCTTTGTTTGGATATCAATGGTTTCTAATTCCACTTTCTGCTTTTGGTTTTTATCCGCTTCCTTCAACCATTTTCTTAATATTCTAATCATTTTCTTCAATTTTCTCTTCATTTTACTCAACTTTTTCATCCTAGTATTGTCTATGTATCTCATCTCCTCCTCCTTTATGGGTTTTTTGATTGGGGAGGGAACAACTGTGTCCATTTCAGGTAAAAGGGAGGTTTTGCGAATGTTAGGGTCTTGTTCTAATGGAACAGTGTCTCCTGATTGATTTTCCGATTCATAATTTATTTCTACATGAGTTTATCCCTCAGGATATTCATCTATAGAGGGGATTGGTTCCCCTTGTTTCTACAACTCTTCCATTCCTTTAGTAGGGGGAAAAATGTTTGTGTGGCCAGAACTAACTATAGAGGCAAACTAGTTAAGAGTATGATCTTGACCTTGAGAATGCTAAAATTAGTCTCCTTCCTCAAAGAGTGTTCCCAAATTTTCCAATACTCGGGCCACCTCCTCCTCATCGTCTAATAAAACGATGTTTTTATGGTTTATAGGGGGTGCATGAGATGACCTTGCTTTATATGTTGGGTTTCTGGTATGTTGTCATGATCCTAGCCTCGCAGAACGTCTTCGTTTTTCTTGGCTAGAGGCTAAGGAATAAGTCCTTCTTTTTCTTGCTCTCTTTGGAATTTTTTCCTTTTCTATTTGTTGTTCTAAGTCATCAATATTTCTATCATCTACCCCTGCCTGTGGATTTGGGTTTTCCTCTGAGAGGGGTAAATTAGGATTTACAAAGTTATCCTTGGTCAATTTTTTTTGGGAAAGTTCATGAATAATAATAAGCTTAATCAGGCCATGATGGATGATGGTAGAATGTGGATTTTTGGCTTTTCTAACCTGACTAGCAACATCATGCAATAAGGATTTTAGAAAGAACGACAACTTAAATATGATTTTTTGTCTACGAATTTCTAATAGTTTATGTTGTCGAGGCTTTACCACATCTTCATGACCATTGGAAGTGATGTATCTCTGAACAATGGTCACTAGTTCTTGCCATGGTTTGTTTAATGATGTTGGGTGAGCTCATTTTCCTTTGCGTATTAGTTCCTCCTATGTGTCCTTAAATACTGTGATTGATTCATGCAATAAAACATGTTTGTCGGTCCATTTTGTGCCTTCTGCTGAAAGTCCCGAGAGTTCTATTATGACTTCTTGAGAGACTATTATACTTATTCCTTTTACAATTGTCCACCCATTCTGCAAAATTTTCAGAAATTCAAGCGTTATTTTGCTATGGAATCCTTGTAATTTGACGAGGTATTGAAGCCAACCGATGCGCTCAAGAATTTCACGAGTCTGCAGTATTAGTCGTAATATTTTAGGTTCACTACAGACAAATTTCCTCCCATAGTTGATGTGTTATTGTAGCCTAATTCGAAACTTTGCATGCACTTTCTCACAGTTAGATAGTTTTGAACAAAAAAAAATACTACATACAAAGCTTTTAAATTGGGAAATGTTATTTTATATAAAGGAAACAATAATAATAGTTGTCGCATCAGCAAGGTTTGGAGGAGTTCACTAATTATTTTGCATGTTGTTCCATACTGTAAACATTCCCCCTTCCAATTATAAAAGGGCATCCACGTTCGTAGAGCATGGGAAAAGATAAAAGTACAAAGTGTCTTCATAAATGTGGCAGGAAAATAGTTAGAGCAGTAGAAATATGGCAGGAAAAAAATCAGAGTAGTGCTAACTATAAAGTAGAGTTTTTTTTTAGAAAATGACCAAAAAAGAAATAAAGCAGAGAAATAATCATTATGGAAATAATTTTCCTTTCGTGAACAGGTATGATGAAGCTGACAAGATGATTAACGATAATGACTGCTCGCATCAATTGATCGGACAATATAAATGTAATTCACATAAAAATATAGCTTACCATGAATATTGGTTATTGTAAATTTAATCACTTTTCAAATGGTACATTCATCTTTGGAAATGGATCAATATGAAATATTAGGATATAGAACAATTGGCAATGTAAAATAGAACTTTGATACCACAACCAGAGCCACATATATAACCTCGACAGAGTTTCTTTTCAACCCAAAAATGAGCCAGGATCCTCCATTTAGGATTTAGATGGTTTGTTTTATTTCTACGAAGGGGTCATTGTGTTGGCTTGGTAACGAGATAATCATAACGCCATTCATGAGGGAATAAAAAAATGATTAGGTCGGCTCCTGATGAGACCTTCTGCTCTTTCGACAATTGAATTGTCTGGAAAGCCATTACCCTCATGTGGTGGCCATTATGGGACTCTCACTTGTTAATATCCTTATGATAATGGTAGGCTGCCTCATGATGAGACCCCCTATCCCCTCTAAGAAAGCTTATATTATATTTTTCAAATGCATGTTATAAGTGTAGGGAGGCTCACTAACTCCTTAAGAGTTAGGGATGGTGTGAGAAGTAAAATAATGCCAATAAAAGCTATTCTTGTATTCCTATATCATCATACCAAAGGGAATTATCAATTTAAAGTGTGAAAGATAAACCATCATGGTATTGAGGTAGTGAATAATTTTATGATATATCCAAACAAGAGATATCCAGCAAGTCATTAAATGGATGAACCATGTCAATTTTAGAATAATATAATAATTAAACATGTAAAGTCATAATATTTCTAATACAACTTCCTTTTCTTTAAATTCAGTGTAAATTTTCAACCAAAAAGGGTATTTTCATAGCAAAGCATGTGAGAGAAAAGATGGTTGTTTGATTTAGGATTGAACGGAAGTTGTGCAAATATTGGAACATCAATTTTTTATTTAACTAAATAGTAGTTGTTTATTTTATTTAACAACAGATGTTCATTCTATTGAACAACAATGGTATGTGAAAGTCGTCAAAAAAAATGAAACTGCAACTGTTCATTTTACTGAACAACACTTGTTCGTTTGACTGAAAAATGATCGTTCATTGTACTTAACAACAACTATTCACTCTATTGAAAAAAAACTGTTATTTTTTTATGAACATTATTTGTTTGTTTAACGGAATAGTAGCTGTTCATTTTATTGAACAACAATTGTTCATTATTTTGAACAATAATTGTTCATTTTCTGAAAAAGAACAATAACAGTGAAATAATCAAGCCAAATAATGGAAAGAAATGGCAGTTGTTCACTTGGAAGGGAATAGCAGTTGTCCAAAGAAATAAAAAAAAACTTCAAAATAAAATGACTTGAAGCAGTGAAAAAATAATGGTAGTTGCTTTGTTTGTAAGCAATTGTTTCAAAGAAAAAATTCATGCATTTATACATCAATTTTTATTATATAAAACAAGGAAATAATAAATTATAAACTAGCTATGTAAAGAAAATATATACATTATTTACAGCTATAAAGAAATGATTTTCATGAAATTAAATTTATCGGGTAATTACTCCCTGCAGCTAAAATTTTCATAGTGGGTTCATTGTGTAGGTGTTGGAAAAAAGACTCTTTAGTGAGTGGTTTGTGATAAAGCCGTACCCAGTGTCCATTCACCCGGAAATAAGAGACAGAGACATCGATGGTAGTCAAGATATAGTGCCATTGTTGTGCACTTCTTGAATTTCATACGGGCCAAGCCATCTTGTCTGGAATTTACCCGGAAAGTCTTGAAATCTAGAATCATAGAGGAGAGCCAAGTCTCCTTCCTAAAATGTCTTCTTTTTTATAATAAACTCATGCCACTTAGCCCATTGCTGTTGAATAATGGTTGTGAGTTGTAGGGAAAGTAACCATGCTTCATATAATTCATTTATTTGTTGAAGTTGTTTAGTTTAGGCTTCCGTCACGTCCAGTACCACTTCGTCGACTATTCTGAGAGTCTTTATTTCAAATTCGATAGGAAAAATAGGTTCTTTGCCAAATACAAGTTGGTACGAGGAATATCCAGTATTATTTCACCAAGTTGTGTGATAGGCCCAAAAGGCCTCTGGCAGTTTAGTAGCCCAATCTCGTCGATGTGTTGAAACGGTTTTGGTAAAAAATGCTTCAATGACCTTGTTGGTTCTCTCAACCTACCCATTTGCCTATGGGTGATATGGATAATTTACTGTATGTGTGATATGGTGGTTCCGTAGAGTGGTTGTAATATTATGTCCTTCAAACTATGGCCCCCCATTTGTTATCCCTTCCATGGGTAAAGCATACCAAACAAATATCTCAAAAAGGAAATTAATTATAGTTTCTTCCATAGCTCTTAGAAAGGCTACTGTTTCAGCCCACTTTGTTACATAGTCTGTAGCAACCAGCATGTAGGCCTTTTGGTTTCATGGCAGATTGAATGGGCCAACAAAATCCAACACCCACTGTTCAAAAGGTTTCATTACCAGTTATGGCTACAATGAAATTTCATTGCATTAACCAGGACGAACCATCCTCTAGCAGTTATCACAAGCATGGACATACTTCTTGGCGCCTTTAAAGATAGTGGGCCATTAATAGCCCATCTATAGTATTTTATGTCCAGTTTAGTGATCTACGAAGTGTCCGCCACAAGGCTCGTCATGGCAAGCCTTTAGGATGTCGTAAATCTCATCTTCACGGATGCACCTACATATTTGCATATAAGACCCTGTGTGAAAAAGGTATCCATCAATCCAAGGAAATCGGGTGTTGCATTGGAAAATCAGCTTCCTTTATTTAGCTGTTAGATTTTTTGGTAACTTTCCTAGCACCAAATAGTTTGCTACATCTACATACCACTGTGTCTTAACCGTTACGAAAAAAAAATGTTCATCTGGAAACTGATCATCTACAACTAGAAAATCGTTCATTTTCGGAACCCATGACAAAAATTATGTGATTAGGCTTTCCTTCCCTGGATGGTATTTAATGGTAATATCAAATTTCTTCAAAGGTAACATCCAATGGTTCACCCAATCATTAATAATTGGTTTATTGGTGAAGTATCTAATGGCGAAATGATCATTGTATAGAAAAATTTGGTAGCCTGTTATATAATGTCTAAATTTATTTATGGCATAAATGAAAGCTAAAAATTCCTTTTATGTTACATTATAATTGAGTTCAGCACAAGGGAGATTTTTTCTAATATAATAAATAGCATAGGGGTTTTTTCCTCCTGTTGCCCAAGGACAACTTCTATTGTTGTTTCTGATGCATATGTAGAGATAGAAAAGGCAACTCCCAATTGGGTCCATGCAATACTGGAGCAGTAGAGACTAATCTCTTTATATCTATAAAAGCAATGTCACATTTATCAGACCATTTAAATTAAACTTTTCCTCTTAAAGCATACAAAGGCACAACAATTCATGAAAAGTTATTTTTAAATCTGTGATAGTATCCTGCATATCCAAGGAAGCTATCTACCTCAGTTTGAGTGCAAGGTGTGGGTAGTAGGAGAATTACCTCTATTTTTGTTGGGTCTACCTGTATTCTAGCTACAAACATGTAGTTTCATAGGATTACGCATTCTGTCATCATCGTGTAACATTTATCGTTACTTAAACACAACCTCATAGCAATGCATCATTCCATAAATTTCTCTAAATTTTGTTGCTCTTTGTTGAAATCGTTCTTGTACGGGGTGAAGTCATCCATGTAAACTTCAATTCACTCATTTATCATATAAGAGAAAATGTTGATTATGGCCCTCTGAAATGTAACTGGGGCATTGCATAAGCCAAAAGGTAACAATTTATATGCAAGCGTACCCCATGGGAAGGTAAAGGTAGTTTTGTTTTGGTCTTCAGGCGCAATTTGGATCTTTTTGTAGCCACTGAAGCCATCAAGAAAGAAAAAGAAATCGTTTTCGTGCCAGCGTATCAAGAACTTGATCAAAAAATGGAATCGGGAAGTGGTCTTTGTGCGTGGCGTTGCTTAATTACTTGTAGTCCACATAGATCCACCACTTCCCATTCATTTTGGGAACAAACACCAGTGGAGAGAACAAATTACTATTTGAAATAGGATAAATAAAATCACATCCAAGAACTTCTGCAATTCTTCCTTTACAATATCCTTGATATGTGGATTTAATATTCGTTGAGGCTTTCAGATAGGACAAGCATCCTTTTTGGTGTAGATGTGGTGTGTACATAATTGAGGGTCTATTCCCTTCATGTCTGGATAGTCCCACGAAAAATCCCCTTTATATTTTTTAAGAACCTCAATAAGATTATGTTGTTGGTCACTGTCCAGATTATCATTAATATTGAAATTTTTCCCTGGTTCAATATCAACAGGCCTACTGTTACTGATATGTTGATCATCAAAATCTACTGAAGGGTCTTCCTAGGATTCATTATCAAGAATCGCTTTTAACATTTGACATTTCACATTATTCGCAATAGTTGATTGATTAATAAAATTATTAATTACATCATCTTCAGTCTGATTATTGAACTCTAGCGCTTCTTCTATTGTAAGAGGTGCACGAATGTTTTCTTCCAGGTGTGTAGGTGGATGTTCATGTGTTTTCAGAATGGGAGACTTGGCTTAGAAGGGGGATATAAAACAAGTTTTTTTACAACATTTCCTTTTGTAATGGTCATTATACTAGCACGAAATCCTATATAAGCGTCGATTGTTTCTAACCAAGGTCGACCCAGAACTAAAGGGTGTTCATCTTTAATCAACTTCTTGGGTTGATAACTAGAAAATCCACTGGGTACTCCCATGAGTCAATAGAAACAATAATGTCCTGTAGAGTTCACTCGGGTTTAACGATAAAATGATCATCAATTTCTATCAAGGTAGTGGTCAGTTGCAGAGCTGTGATATTGAGTGCCTCACAGGTTTCAGCTATTAGAATGTTAATGGTTACACCGAAGTTGACTAGTGTGTTCAGAAAAGAGTGGCCATATATTTGAATGGTAACTATGGGATTCCCTGGATCTTCATATTTTACTCATGTTTCCCTACCCAAAAGGAGATCAAATAAAGTCCCTTCGACATGGACGGTTGGTGGATTTTTTGGTTTCCTCACAAGTTTTTTCACACATAGTTATTTAATTGTTTTAGCACAAATATGAATGTCTTGAATAGACTCAAGGAGAGGAATTTTAATACATAAGTTTTTGAGTTCCCCTAAGAGATCAAAGTCTGGATAAACAATGGGCTTGGGTATTATTATTATTTCATCGAATGGAGGAGAATTGATTATAAGTTTTTCAAGATCTTGCTACTTGACTGTCTTCTCCCCATTTTATTTATGTTTCTATCACAGTCGAAGGTTTAGTTATGGTAGGTGTTTCTGTCTCATCTTGTTGCTATTTTTTATTTTCCTTAGGGGCAATTATGTGTCTTGATCTCAGCCTAAGTTCGTTGCATTCCATTTGTTTTATTTAAAGATTTGAATTTTCAACAATTTGTTTCAGCTGAAATGGTCTATTATTGTGATTTGGGTTTGGTTGAGCTAGCAGTTGCGGACGCATAAGAGGTTGAGGATTTTTCTGCGATGGATAAAGAGCATGTAATGTCGGTTGAGGTTGAGGACCTATCCCCATTGGTTGATTAGTTATCCCTAGAGGTCGCTACCATTTTGAAGACCAGTTTGAATTTTGTGAGACCAGTTTGAATTTTGTGACGTGGAGGCAGGCCACTGGGATGAGTATGGATTATTTTTCTAGAAAGGAGTAGAAAATGGAGAATTTTGCCAACCAATGCCTCGAAAAGGTTGGTTTGGGCAAGGTGACATAGGAAATGATTGGGACTTCCGAGTAGAGAAAGGTTTTTTTCCTTGCCACGTTGTTCCAAAATTTCGTTGTTGATTAAATGGTGGAGAAGAAAGGAATAGAGAAGGGTCTTGTGAAAAAATTGTGGGTCGGGCTTGCCACTGTTGATGTTGGTTCATTAAATATAATGGTTTAGTCTCTTATTCCACCTTTTTAAAAATTTCTTTTAATCCTGGAAGTGATGGGAGCTGCTCGATGGCATGATCCTTAGTGCAGATAGCACAGGTTTGGACCATTTCCAACATAAATTCCCTCTGACTGTGTTTCTTTAGGCATTGTCGGTAGAATAAGGCTAAATTTTTTTCTATTATAGTTTGATTCTATTTGGCTTGCAAGACATCCAACTGTGTTGTGAAGGTGCCCCGGATATTGGTTTTCAAATCTTCTAAGAGATTGTTGATTTCCTTCTGAGTTACGTTGCCACAAGCAGCTTTATTATTTCTAGCGATATTATCTCGTCTAGTTGGCCTAATGCATGTACTACCTCGAGCGCACTTGATACAAAACTAGATAATTTCATCATAATTTTCCCGATAAATATCTCATTTCCCATTAAATTTAATGTTTCTATCCATTCATCCTTCATCTCTTTTATCATAGTTACTTTTAAAACATCTTTAGCTAATGCAGCATAAGGAGACCCTTGCAAATTGTATTCAAACCATTCAACATACTATTCTAGAGTTTCATTATCCTTTCTAGTCATATTAAATATTTCATCTTTCAAATCTCTAGTCTTGCAGTAATCTTGATATTTAGTGAGAAAATAAGTTTTAATTTGATCCCAAGAGTTAATAGTTCCTCCACCAAGCCCCATAAACCATCTCAAATTTTCTCCCTTGAATGTAGAGGGAAAAAATTCTAGCTTTTGGGGATTGATTGTATAATCATATACCCTACAAAAAATGTCAAATTCAAACAGGAAAGCATCAGGATTATCCAACATTAAACCATGGAAAGTAGGAGTTGCTCTATAAAGGAATAGATTTCATGGGGGCATTAGCAATTGGGTCAATGATAGGATACTCCAATGTTGATTTTTGTCCTTGAGATTGATTATGTGCCATATAGTTGAATATGTGCCAATAACCTTC
The DNA here is from genome assembly GCA_034641835.2 of Pinus albicaulis. Classification (NCBI taxonomy): domain Eukaryota; kingdom Viridiplantae; phylum Streptophyta; class Pinopsida; order Pinales; family Pinaceae; genus Pinus; species Pinus albicaulis. The sequence goes on along the minus strand of CM076584.1, from coordinate 942,378,434 downwards.
AGGAATCTCTTTGTCCAGAAAGTTGATTTGGATAGGACTGGTAGAAAAATGTGGAAGGGGCCTTACAACACTACCTTGATCTTGGATATCAGGTATCTTTTCTTCAACTGATATCTCAAGAGATCCAGGTTCTGGTGACTGTAGATTTTCTCCTACAACGACACTAGTTTCTTGCTCTCCTTCTTGTATATTGAACGAATTTCCCTCTTGTGAAGGGTCAGAATACAAATTTTATGTAACCTGAAAGTTCTGTTCATGCCCTTTGATTTTCCTATGGATCTCAGCGTCATTTGCAGATGGTGAGCCTGCTACTTGAGGGATTACGGTAGAGATTTTTTCAGATATGGTCCCGAGTCCTACTAACGCATGAGATTCTGCTTTTCTTATGATTTTTTCTATAAAGGTCGATCTTCCAAGGGTCACTGACCACTTGAGTTTGGTGGATTTATGTGGTGGATTTGGATCTATTTCTAATTTTTTCTTCCTAGACATTCATAAATACATCTATCCCTATTTTCTCTTTATGTATCTTCTAGAAAGAGGGCTCCTGAGAAAGAATTTTACTTGCTGGTACGCAGGTTCCCACCTCTCGTTTTGAATACCCAACTCTCTCGCGGCAATAAAATTCAAAAAAGAAAAAGAAAATCACTCTTTAACACTCTCCCTGGTAAGAACGTCAAAATTTTGGTGCACTAAGATGACTATGAAAATCAATCTTAATAACTACATTACTTATCAAACAAGGATATGTTTGTTTATTTCAAGAGTTTTGGCACTGTCTATGCAAAGTGAGATCAAAGGAAATTTAGGAATAAATCATTATAAATAGTTGCAATAACTAATCTCTAATTCTCGAAGTTCAATCTGGAATAATTCAAAGGCAAAGCTTAAAGAATTTCCAAACAATAAATCTTGATCAATTAAATGAACAATAACTCAAAAGGAACAACAATTAAATGTAATGCTTGAGCTAATCTGAACAATTCATTAAAGAACAATATGCAATTGTAAGAGTAACGTCATCTAATATTTATCTCAAATGGTAAAGGTAAACTACGAAAATGAATTCTAACATCACATAACAAACAAAATGAAAAGATACAATAATTAATAATCATAGAAATGAAAGAAATCATTATAGCACAAAAGAAGCAACAAGTCTCCTAGCGACTGGGCCCAAAGCCTCCAGAAGCTACTGCTGAGAATACTCAGAACATGATTACGAAGAAGGCACAATTTTTCTCATTAATCATAGTAGTAAAGATACAACATCACCATAGTGAAAATACTTTGTCTTCAATACGAATAATAATGTGCAAATGAAAGTTAAAACTCAGAAATTAACCACTAACTTATTTTTCACCTATTAACCTTATATAACCGAATGGTAAAGAATCCTCTGGATTTGGAGATCTTGAGGATTTCACAAGTAATAATCAGATTTCCATTATAGAATTAGCTCGATTATCCTTTTCTTCCACTAGCCTGTGTGATTAAGAAATGATATTTTTTCTTTCTTTGGCCGTTGTTGTTCCATCGTTTGAACAATTTTCCAATCCTAATTTTTGCACATAAAGGCAAGAAAAAGTTAGCTTTTATGCTAAAATCATACAATTTGTTGACAATTGATTTTATTCATCTTTCACAATCTTTTCTTCTAGATTCTTCCAAAAAAAAAAGATAAATACATAAAATTAAATGATTAATGAAGCTAATATGAGGATAAAAACATACCTTTCCATGACTCAATACCTGGTCCTTCTCTCCCGTCACTCAACTTTGTTCCCTTTTAAAATTTCATCAGGGGAACTCCGCCAGGAAAATCCTGTTGGGTGGGTTACACTTGTCACCAATATGATTGATTTCCTCTATTATATGTGTCGATCAAGTCTGCCTGAAGTTTTTAATAGAAGATCCACTGCTGTTTCCGCTAATTTTTGCATTTAAAACAACTTTGGCTATGTGCCAAAGGCTCATCCAAGAAATTTTCATATCTATAATAATTTTAATCCCCTTTGCCATTTTTTGTCTACCCTTCTCGACACACAAGAATGAATCTCCTCATATATGAATAAAATTCAAGAATGGGGAGTAGGGTGGTAAAACATCAACTCCAACTGGGAACAGTGTCTTGGAAGAAAGGAATTGAGAACATGCAGATTAGTCCCTTGAAATTGGGTATGTAGTGAAATTAATTGAGACAGAGAAATCAAAAATCAAAATAAAATTATCACTATGGTATTTACAATGGCTCACTGATATTTACAATGAAAGGGAATGAAATTATCTAATGCTAGAAGTAGTGCTTGAGGTACTTCCCATGTACAGACATCTCAAACACTTCACCATCAAGATTTTCTAGTAGAAAGGTATTTTTCCCCTTGCCTTCAACTTCACTGAAAGGTCCAAACCATAGGGGATCAAATTTTCCATGATTTCCTCTCTCCTTTCTCCTAATACCCATCTGAGCACAAGGTCACCTTGCTGGAAAATTATATCTTTATATTTCTTATTAAAGGGAGACTTCATATTATGTTGATATTTGATCATACTTTGAGCTACTTTTCCCTTGCTTTCTTGCAATTCCACCGACTAATTTATTCTCTTTTTTAGAGAGTGTCTCCCCCTTTGCATCTTGTAAGATTTTGTCCATTTGCATAGCCAATTGGGAAGGAAATACTGCAACAGTCCCATATACCAACTCAAATGGGGATTTAACAGTTGACCTATTAGTAGTGACTCTGTTAGCCCATAATGAAAACATAAGTTTAGATTCCCAATTCTTTTGATTCGAGGTTATGGAAATTTTTAGGATTCTTACCAAAGTTTTGTTGGATGATTCTGCTAATACATTTTCTTGTCAATAGTAAGTAGTGGAATGCCCCAGAAAAATATTATAATGTTGGTAGAAACTAATGAATTTAGTTGATTTAAATTCTTGTGCGTTATTAGTGACAATATTTATGGGACAAGAAAATGTAGCCAAAATGTCCTCCTTCATAAATTTAATAACCACTACATGAGTTGCATTCCTGCAAGGGATGTCATTTACCCACTTTGGGAAGTAATATGTTTCTTTGAGTATGCATTTGTGTTTCCCACTGGATGATTGATGGATCTCCCCAATAAAATCTAGCTCCCACTTCTTAAATGGTTCATACAAAAAAATAGGGATCAAAGGGAAGGATGCTAGCTTCTATTTTAAAAAAAAACCGGTACTTTCTACATGCCCTCACTTTTACATTGACATCACTAAATAACTTGGGCCAATAAAAACAAATGCTTATAATCTTATGGGTTGTGTCTTTATAGCTATACTGTCCTCCACAAACATAGTTATGAAACTCATCTATTACCTTGGGAGTTTCTTCTTCCATGAAACATAATAGTAAGACTCCCACAAGATCCTTCCAATACAAATAACAATTGGAAATGGAAAACGTTTCTACTTGTAGCCTTAGAGCTTTGTATTTTATTTTATCAAATTTAGGTGGCATCCAATAAAAAAAAAGATGAACAACCAATTTATACCATTTTGAGTCCAAGTATTTCATTTGAATTGTATGTGTTTCCCTATTGATATCTTCATGTTCTCCTTGTTTCTTTTCTTATTCCTCATAAACTAGCAGGCTTAGACCTAAAGCTTGACAATTTGCTTCAGAAAACTTTTTGGCCAATCCTCGGCCCTTCATAGACATGGTAGGCTTTATATCCATGTCATACTCCTACATCTCAACAATCCATTTTCCTCTCTTGCCTTTGTTATCTCCCTATGTGAGGATGTCTTTCACGACAACTATAAGGAGGATCTAGGAGGATCCAAAAATAATTAGACAACTTTTGAGGTCTAAAATGGGCCTCTTAAGAAGAATGTACAACCAAAATAAACCTTACAAGAACCAATAGGATTTAAGATGATGATGTCAACCATGGGGGATGATTTACCATTTTTTTGGGTAAAAAGGTAAAAAGATTAAAGAATAATAAAATAATAAAACTACTTTTCCAACTTGTATTTTCAACTTATTTCCCTAATGTTTTATTGAAATTGTGAGCAAGAGTACTCGGTGGATGAAAAATTTAATTCCTCATCCAAGGAGTACCCATTTTGCTACTTTCAATGGACCCTACTACCCAAAAAATAAGAAATACTTGAAAAACGTGATTGCAGTCACATTTTTCATGTATTTCTCATTTTTTCGTGTATTATGGTCCATTAAAAGTATGCAACATGGATATTGATTTGATGAGGAATAAAATTATTCATCCAACGAGTGTTCCCATTTGAAATTTGAGTAAACCCATAGGGAGATAAGTTGAAAATATGAGTTGAAAAAGTAGCTTTTTCTTGTCTCCCTCTAACATTTGATGATGTAATATAATGTTATCTTATTATTTCCACTATTATTTCATAATTTCCTTAGGAGGCCCATTTTAGACCTTAAAACTCGCCGAATGAGAAGTGGACTTAAAAAAAACTCAAAAATCAAAGTCATCACATGAAAGCAAAACCAAGACCAGATCATAGTGCTCATTTCCTTGATTCCAACGATGTGAAGAACACTAAAATTTGAGTTCGCATGCTTAAGTTATAGTTGTTCAAATTTCTAGTCAAACTTAACTAAGTGAGAGTCATAACGAGGAAAAAAATTGCCATAGTCCCACCACACGAAATCCAACCATCGGAACAGCCGAATTTGTCACATCTTTAATTTGTCTTATCCCTTATTTTCCGGTGGGGAAATTTGAACTACATTGTTAAAAAAAATAAAAATAAAATATAAAAGGACAATGTATATTATATATAGCTAATGGGGTGGGTGGGCCACCCTTAGCAGACCTTTCCAACTCTTGCTGGAGCAACATTATATATATATATATATATATATATATATATATATATATATATATATATATATATATATATATATATATATGTATATGTATATGTATATGTATATGTATATGTATATGTATATGTATATGTATATGTATATGTATATGTATATGTATATGTATATGTATATGTATATGTATATGTATATGTATATGTATATGTATATGTATATGTATACATACATACATACATACATACATACATACATATATATATATATATATATATACTTAATTGGGTTGGCGAGCCACACACAGAAGACCTGCCCAACCCAGATGGAGCCAACATGTATTACCGACTCGCCAACGAAACTAAATGTTAAAACAAAAAGCTACTTCATTTAATAAACAACTGAAAATTACAATTATGATAAAACAAATAACTGAAAAAATGACTAGCTGTGTAGAGAAAGCTATGCGAAAGTCAAAGAAGGTTTGTTGTGCATGTGCACAAGCCACAGTAACGAGATATTGGAAATGCAAAGATAATTCTCACATAATGATGAAATGCAAACCCATGGAAATGATGAAATGCACAACAAATGTTGTCTTGATCAATTAATTAGTAGTATACAAGTCTCCTTTTTAATTATTATTAAGGAACATTTTTGCCACAACCCTGGAACTAGTCGAGTGTAATAATTGAATGAAATTACTAAGTACAGAAATAGTTGTATGAGAAATTTTTTGCATACATGACGATGCGTGTGTAAATTTTTTTCAACTCAGGGTGTTATTGAGTGTGATACTAGTTATGCAGACAAATTTGTTCATAGGCAATTCTGCCTACTAATTTTATTATTAATAGATTCTATGGAGTGTCAAAGTGCATAAAATCAAAACTTGAGAGCTATAAAAGTTATTTTTAAAAGCATCAACTTTGAATATATTATTGTGAGAAATGAAGTTCAATGTGACGAAGTCAGCACAATGATTTTAAATTTAGCACATTGAGTTTTCTTCCACATAATAACCTTCCTCACTTCCTATCTACTTAGACAAAAGCTGAAATTCAATTCTGCACAAGAGAGCATTGATTTGTTTAAATACCATATCGATATGAAGGTGTCAATCAAGTTTCACAACCACTTGAAGGAAAAGACATTCTAGTAGAATTTTTTGCGGAAGACCCTATAAAAATAGTCCAATTGTCCATTTGCAGTGGAGGTCACTAGCAGTGATGGGAAGGAATATTTTTTTTGGATGGTGCGTGTACAATATACAAATGACTAGTTATTTAATATACATAAAAGTTCCAGTGAAACATAGAACATGGTGCACTATGGAAAATTTATTTTATAAAATGAAAAAAACATAATGCAGTAAATAACACAATGCATTGGTGCTTTAATAATCAATAGCACCAGAAAAAGTTTAAATTTTAAAAATTGTCAATGCTATATAAACCTGCAACACTGATGCACTTCATGTAGTAATACAACCCAGTGCATACTAAGAAGGAGAATTTCTATAGTTTTTAAGTTTCAAAAAAATGTGGTGTTATTTACCAATGATGCACTAGTGTGGTAAATGTACTAGAATACCCCAAGGATCATTCTAAAGAGTGTTAAACATAACTATGGAGAAGATAAAATATATGAAGAATAAGAATTGAATGCATTACTATTCACATGATGTACATTGATAATACATTGAAGTGACTTCTGGATTCATCTTCCAAGGTCTCTTGGCCCTTCCTTTGACTATTCGACTTCCACACCATAACACTTAGCCACTTTGAAGAGGGAGAAGGTCAACCTAAAAAGGGAAGTCTCACCCTGTAGAGATTTTTTAAGGTTGACCACAAACCAAATGCATGCTCATGCGCACCTCTATCTCTAGCTACAACTTTGAATATTGTATGGAAGGTTGTGGCTTAGGATTTCTTTAACTTATGTGTCTCTGGCTGCAACTCTGAATCTATTATGGAAGGTTATGGCCCAAGATTGCTTGTTGTGGCTTCGAAGCTTTTATATGACCATCACTTGCCCCCTGTCAGATAGAAGGTGAGAATATGGATAAAACTCAACAACAAGACTCTTCAATACTCTAGAAAAAGTTCTGCCATATGGCTAAAATATATTCTTGGTTGCGGAATCCCACTACCAAGAAGCGATCCATCCAAGATGAATCTTTTTTCTTACAGGAAGCTTGTTTTTTAGTCATATGTGTGAAGAATGAATGATTTGATAAAAAATCTCACATGGATTAAGATCAAAATAATGATATTTCATATGGACGACTTATTCACAATGTTAGCATTTAACATTCTATTGTTGTTGTCGAAGAGGAGCGAAATCTGGAATATATGAATTTGAACAGTCATGAAGGAATCCAACACTCTGAAACTAGATGGGATTTGAGTAATATGTAATATGAAAGGACACATCCTTGTCATATTGAATACTAGTTTTGTGCTTGTTATGGACAAGATCTTCCCAAGGTGTGATAATGGGCTTGGGAAGTGATGACTGAACTTTTGCATGTGTATGTAACTATGTTGCTTCATTTGGCACTAGATCTGAATCAACTGCAACATTATTGAATTTATGCATATGGGAGCTTGTTTCAATGTTATGAATAGAAATAGGTTCAGAATGATGACTCCAATAATATAATTCTGCTTGATGATATTGATATTCAAGCTCTAAAAGAAGTACTCTCTTGTGTATATTGCAGATAGTTTTTAGTATCACAGAGAGTGTTCTTGTTGATGTTTATTATCCCATGAAAAATGGAATGTATTAAAGGATTTAACAACTCTATTGTATCATCAATCCTAATCATTTTCTCCAATCTGATAATTAATATCTTAGGCTAGAAATTGTACAAAATTTGTTGGACTATTGTTACAACACTTTAAATACCACTAAACAAACTCTGCAATGAATCTAGATAATAAAAAAATGAGTATGCCACTAAATTCAACCCATCAAACCAATCGAAATCAAATCGATGCATATGACATCATCAAGCCCATGCAATCAACTAACCAACGCATATGCCGAAAATTTAACAAATGGAGGGACATGCCAATGCATATAATAACTTCAATGAAGGATTAAACAGCTCCATGGGCATTTCATATCAATGCACACCCACACAAATTCGACTCAAAAAATTCCACGCTTACCACACCATCACGGAAAACACACTTCCAATATCCAACACATATAACACTATGCGAAGGAAAAACATATAACTCTATACAACATCACATAAAATGTGATTCAAATTTTCAAGGATGTTCAATAAACGCATAGATAATGGTGATAACCACATCGTTACCTTTAATTATTCATTTTAATAATATTCAAAACTTGATCAAGTGACTTGAATTCACTTCTTCCTTTTACAGTTTCATATATAAGAAACATCCCACGCAATGTTCAAGAATTGAACCATATCCATCAGATGGTTTCATTAAAAGTATTCAACATTGCATCCAAAAAAAATTTCATACTAATACAATGGGTTGACCTTCATTGAAATTCTCTCCTTCATATGAAAAAATATGCACTCAATGGTCATGGTGAATAACATTGTACCAGAACTGTGATGGCATGTCAGGAATGGCGTAAAGGAGCAAACAATTGGTAAATGACTGAGTTATAGAAATATTGACATCTAATCTACTAGACTACTTGATTTCGGCTTTCAACCACAGAGTTAGATTTAAAATTACATCACTAAATTTTAAAATTTTTCATGTATTTATTTCAAGAATATGAAATGACCTATCATTCCACCTATGTCTTCTTCTCTGAGTCTCATTTTCTCGTAGTCTTGTCAACATTCATTAAATAATAAAATTCTCTCTAGAATACCTGAACCAATGATTTTAGCGCGCTCATAAGACAAGCATTCTCCAAAATATTTTGAAAAATAACTCAACACACATGTAATAACTACTTACGATAACCAAACTCCAAAAAGGAGTTGTCTTTAGTGTGAATTTTTGAAGTCTCAGGTGCCGGAATCCGGTGAAAATTTTTGAGGTAAAATCTTGATTTTTTTTATTCAAACTGGTTTTTTGACTCCATATATGGATTCAACACCCTCAGAAACCTCTAGGGCACTTCGATTGTGCAAATTTAACAATCAAACTTCTCTTTTCAATAAATTCCTTCCGGAATTTAGAGAAATTACACCGTAAAAAGTCACTGTAAAAGCCTTCAAAAAGTCGCACTAAAGACTACTCGCTCCAAATATATATATATATATATATATATATATATATATATATTTCCTTCCTTCTTCATATTAAACCATTACCTCATTTATGTTGGCACACGTCATCAATGTCGATTCTGTATTGTAGGACATCATGTGTATGGGTGAATGGGATTTAACTGCCATATTAAAAAAATTATTTCAGAAGTCAATCAGAACTTTTAACTCATTCGTGTCATCCTTTTGGTGAAATGAATTTTGAATATAGAATATTGGACAATATTTTTTGGGTGATTTAAACTTCATGCAACATGGGTTTCAGGTTCAATTCAATGCCAAAATTCCTATATGAGGCATGGGTCAAAGATCAAAACTTCAAATTAGTCCAGAGGAGGTCATGCATTTATTTTAAGCCACATGATTTTGTATATTTATTATAAGCAAGAGGAGGTCATGAATTTATAGTAAGGTATTGGAGGAGGTCGTGTGTTTATTATAAACCAGAGTAGACCATGCTTTTATTGTAAGCTAGAGGAGGAGGTCGTGCATTTATTATAAGTCAGAGGAGGTCGTGCATTTATTGTAAGCCATAGGAGGAGGTATGTACCCTAGAGGCAATAGTCAGAGAAACTCAAATATGGAAACACAGTCTATCTGAGCATGAAGGTTGCTTCACCAGTCAACTCTCTGTGACTAGCAATATATGGGAATTGCATGCGTTGGTTAGTGGGGAAATGATAGAATTTGAGGCATGGGATGATGTGAGAATGAACTGGAATAGAAGAAAATAAATGAATATTATCCACATCTCCTATGTACACAGCTTTGAAACAATTGAAAGTGGCAGTGTTACCATAGAGCTAGACATGTTTGATCGAAGAATACGTAGTGAAAATATTCTACACTAGAAGAAAATGCATTTGTTAGGGTAGAATAAACATATATAAGACAGTGGTAGATGCAAGACAGGAACACATAGTTGAGTAATTGATAATCTCAATAGAGAGGTTGTTGGTAAAGAGTAGGCACAAATATTTTATGGAAGAAATTGTCATAAACCCTTGAGAAAGACATTGTGTAGGAAGGTCAGACAAACGTTATTCAAGGAGCAACTTAAATGGAGGACATGTAAACCTAGCGCTAAACACAAACTTTTCTATTTCAGGACTATAAGTAGATTAATAGCTACAACTGTTATAGAATAATGGCAGCCTTGATAGATGGTAGGACCGAGTGTATGGCGGTGATGGAAGAGCGCCAAATTTTAACAATACCATACAACAGTTCGATTTTTTAAGGAGGCCACAAAGCCACTCGCTCACAATAAATAGGCAGTGCATGAATACACGTGTAGCTCTGATATAATGTTAAACATAACCCTGGGACATAAGATATGAAGGATAAGAATTGAGTGCATTACTATTCACACAATATACATTTATAATACATTAAGGTGGCTCTTGGATTCATCATCCAAGGTCTCTTGGAATTTTTTTTACTAGTCAACTTCCACACCATAACCCTTCACAAATTAGGTGTCCAACAAAGAGGACCACTAAGTGGTTTTTTAATTAAAAAAACAATGAATGGTGCTATACCCAAACAAAGCACCGTTACAATATCTGTATTATAATTCTCTGGAGCGTCTTACCAAAATAACTGCTATATAATTTTTAATTTGAAAAATAAGTAGTGCTCTTAGATATATTCCTCATTGGTGCAATTATTGCAATGTACGAGCCGAAGGTTAAGAAAAAAACCTCTCGACCATAAATTTCATTTTTATCATATACAATGTTGGAGAGCTCTAAAGCACTGGTTCCACTCTTTCCTCATGCAAGTTCCTTGACATCGGTGCTTCTCTTTCTCACCATACTTTTGTACCATGTGCACTCTGTGACTTTCTAGTTTTTTCAAACAACGGTAAAAAACAAAATCTCCATTATGTGTCAATAATGCCTACGCAACAACCAAATGTACAGGTAATATCCATGTTTCTATCTAATTTAATTATTTATTGGATTATAATTGAAAATTAGCTTAAAATTTCCATTGTTCTTGAAAAAAAAAATCCCTGCACTATGTGCTCGATATGTTTAGCTCACACTGATAGCATTGAACCTTGTAAATTTACAGGGTTCACTGCAATTTGGTGCGTGAACATAACACACCACTATTTTTTTGGTGTATTTCATAAATGAAAATGCACCAGGAAATCTATATATTGTACGCCATTGCATTATGTCTTCTGTGTTTATATTGACCAAATACACGAAAAAAATAATATTTAAAAATATAGGTATAGCTCAATGCATTCAATAACCTCAATACTCTATACCGATGTGACAAGGTTATACATGCACACGGGTGCATAAATGTGATGCGACATGATGAAAATTTAAATTTGTGAACCAATAACTGTGTGTCATACATATGCACACACCATTTCTAGTGCGGTTATGTTTGACAACACACTGGAGCTGGTGCATGACTTTGTTTTGGGCACATCGATGATTTTTTTTTTAATTGAAATATGTGTTTCCATATTTATAAATACATTTTTAATTTAATAAAAAAATAATATTTGATGTATGAGGCTGATGTTTTTTATATGTCAATCATCTAGAAGAGATGTCAATAGAGGGAGCAACAATAGGAGCAAGATCAAATAACGAACCCATATGATACGATTTGACCATGGGAGGCCAAACACATTGAGAGGGAATTATACCATAACCCTATTACTGTAATGACTCAAGTTCTCTTAAGGAATTTTGGCCTCCTCAAGTACTATGAGGAGGTTACATTCCTGAAGGTGCACTCTATCTTATTGTTGCATTTGATCCACTGATGGAGTTCCTAAGATCAGGCATTCTGTTTAAGTCTTGGGGCATGGTATAGGTCCTTTGAGGAGGACATATACTTTATCACTATCTTATCCATGACATGGGAAGATTTTCCCCAGTTCCTTGATGTCCCCCATGGGTTTGCAACTAAGACTCAACTTACCTACACTCAAATATATGTAGGGCCTCATGCAGTATATCCAACAAATTTTTAGATATGTGGTGGAAAACTACATATTTATAGATTTAAGGCTTATGTGATTAGCATTTTGTGTAGAATTATTTTCCGGATACATCGAATCAATCACATATTTCTTATTTTACTGCAAAATAAGTTAGGTGCATCTCATTATTAGTCACCACCATTGCACACTCTAGTACTGATGAGAAACACATTAGTTTCCCTCTTTTGTATTATGTTGATTATTTGATTCAAGTGCCACATTGTATCATACGACCTCCCATTTTTTTGAGGAAATTTTGTATGACTTTATATAGATGTCATTCATTAATACATGGGAGGGCGACATTCTATTTTGATTCATATATTTTTTTGTTTATTTTTTGAGATATTTCTAGAGACGATGCCTACATTTTATTATCACCCTCATAGACCTGTCACTGAGGTTTGGATGCGCATGTGGGGATAGATTTCCTAAGAGGGGCCTATCGGAGTATCTAGCCAAGATTTCCACTAAGGAACTGTCACTACTGGAAATTTAATGTGACCATGTGTTTGTCACATTGGCATTTCTATATGCAGAGAATGACTGGAGATAGTGTCCCAACATCCTCTTCACACTATATAAGCATCTAGATGATAGATGTATTATTAGTGTTCTCTTTGAATTAATATAGTTTCATTTTATCATTATAATTAATTAGAATAAAATTTATTTTTGCACGTACTTCAACTTGTTCTATTAAATTGTTTAATGAAATTGTATAATTATTGATTGCAGAATCTAGATTATCCACAATATCATAAAATTATTGTCAACGTTTCAAATCCCAACGGGGATCCATCTTCAGGACGAGAAATGAATGAAGAATGAAAGAAGGTCGTAAAAGGTATAAATACTAAAGGGCTGAGATGATGAGAAGATGAGAAGAGCCGACAACAAACTCTATAGTTTTTTATTTCACTCACTCATAATAATTATCTGTATTAATTAATTTTTATTCTATTAATAAAAATTAATTAATTATTAATTAATTACTTTTTATTAAAAGAATAAAATTTAATTAATACAGATAATTATTATGAGTAAGTGAAATAATAAACTATAGAGTTTGTTGTCGGCTCTTCTCATCTTCTCATCATCTCAACCCTTCACTATTTATACCTTTTACGACCTTCTTTCATTTTTCATTCATTTCTCATCCTGAAGATGGATCCTCATTGGGATTCTAAACGTCGACAATCGTTTTATGATACCACGGATAATCTGGATTCTGCAATCAACAAAAACCATAGAAGTTTGAAAATGATGTATAATTATTGTTTTGTACTATATATTTTGTAGACATCGACACATTCGATGAGGACATGCCTCCTCCCCCACCAGATGGAGGAGATGAGGAGATGGGCAGGGCCTAAGTGGGTGAGGCACATACTCAAGGGGGCGTGGGCATCCGGGGTCGTAGGGGTAATATATGATTTCAGATGAATTATTGCGACAAATTTTACAGATTTTTAGTTGATGAGGGAGTCCCCCTTGTGAGGGGCCAGGAAAATTTTAGGGGCTAATATTCGTAGATGACCTGAATTTCCATCTTTTTTCCAAAACAAAGATTCGCTAATTCCCATTTTTTTATAAAAGTGATTTGCCCAAATTCTATAAGAAAAAATTACTTTACCTTAAAAATCGCCAAAATTCTATTGAGGCTATATAAAATCACTAAAAAAATTAATATTTTTACTAAAATATCACTAATCATTTTATAGTTTGCATATTATTGATTAGCAAGATTCACAAAGGTTTATAAGCTTTAAGATAGGTTTCCATCCTTAAAATTTTCCTTGGTGAGGGCTCTAGATATGAACACATATCCTAGGTTCATGGATATGTACAAGGACTGTCTATGCAATACGATGCTTTTTATGCATCATATCGTCGAAGCTAATGGGCTACTAGAATCAATGAGGGATGCAAGGCATGCAAAGACAGATACATCAAATGAGGGTGGTGATTATGATGATGAGGTTGGTGATCCTGATCATGATATTGAGAGTGGTGCTCATGATCATGATGACTAGGGTGGTGATCATGATGATTTTGGTAGTACTAACCCATCATATCAGGGTCGTCAGGGTGTTGGTGATCCTTCTGGTATTACACCTCTTCGTCATTTGTTTGATTCTGAGATGCCAATGCTAGAGGATGTACTCGATGTTTCTCTTGAGAAAGAAAACCAGCCACCTCCTGCTCCACCTTAAAGTTTGATGTCAAACTCCATTGAGGCAGTAGTTGAGCATCCATCATCTGCGAATGCCCATCCACTTCCTCCTCCTCCTTACTTTAGTTCGACATATGTTAAGGTACTTTTTTACCATCGATTTTCTTCTACTATAGTCCAGTATAACACTAGTACGTTTGTTGTACCATATATTTGATTGCAATTATTTGAATTTCTTGTATATATATATATATATATATATATATGGTGCAATTTTTTTGTTCATGTTTATGTACTTAGTTTATATGTTGGTGTTGATGTGTATATTGTTAGGTCATGTTAGATATCTTCATTTAATGTGCTTGCAAATAAATGTGTTTGTGATAGTAGTTATTTGATATGAGATTTATATTAACTTAAGGATGTGTGTGGTGATGATGTTAGATTACAATGTTTGTGTATTCTTATATGTGATCACAATGATGATTCCTTTTTAGATTATTATATTTTTGTGCTAGCTAATGGCTTTTATATGTGCTAGAGGTGTATATAATTAGATGATGGTATTGAATTCAAATGTGTATCTTATATGATTTTTATGTTTGTTAGATGGTTATCATAATGATGCTTATTTTTATGAAATGATATTTATTATATATTATGTATTGGTGAACTTATATCAAACTTTTATATATGAAATTGCATGCAAAATGACTTACTTTAAAAAAAATGCAAATTTATTTTTATAAATTTCAAAGTTTAGTATGGTTGAAACTATGATCATAAAATTAGGATAAATATTTTTGTATTTCTTAGATAATTCATTGATATTCAATCTAACTTAATTTTAAAATATTTCAATACTCACAAGGAAAAAATAATTGAAGGAAAATAATTTAGTTAGTTCTTAATAAGACGAAATTGTGTAACTCGTTCAATTTTTAATATGAAATATTAATAATAATAAATTATTCAAAAATACAATTTTACTAGTTAAATATTGGTTTACAAAATTCAATCTACTATTAAATATAAAAAACATACATCAACATTTCTTATAATTAATTTAGATTTAATATAACTTAAAAAGTTCTATTTTTATAAAATTTAATTTATTACTAAAGTTATGAGATTTTTTTGTTTTGTTTGTAAGCTCAGAATGTCCTCTCTATTTTCTATTTATAACAAAAAGTACGTTTGAAAATACAGCATTAGGCCTCAACTTGCGCGTAGGAAACCAACTATGTTGGTCGTCTGAGCAAGATATACACCATCCAAAACACATACATATTGAGTCAAATTTGTATTGCCTTCAAATAACTAATATCAATATCAGTATTTGCAATCATATACATAACATAAATGTAAAATCTATCTGCTATCATTATCCAAAAGTAAACTTAGGCTAATCATTTATCAATCATCATCTGACTCGATAGGATTAAGGTCCTTGACACTAGAGCCATGCATATTAGCCTAGTGCATGGATTGTAATTCCTTCTTGATTCTACCAAGGCACACATATTGATGGTGTTGACGAAGGTTCATTTCCTGAATGTTTCTGTTGATTTTAGACAGAGTTGTTGAAGCCTTGGATCCCCCCCAACTTGCTGTACCAAAATTATTGCATTTATGAGAAGACATTTTATCAACCAATAGGTTCTAATAGAATGATGAAACAAAAAAATTCTTCGTCACATTTGACCTGGGTTAGTGATGATTTGAGTAATTTCATCCTCCGCAGTGTATTCCTCTTCCTCCATATTATTTCTGGCATCGTTCTCCCATCCATGAATGAGAGATTTCACAAAGCAAGGTGTCTCCTTAAAATAATCCTAAAATAAAGTTCACATAACTTCCCTGCTGGACCTCCTGCCCCACTTGGATGGAGGATTCGAGACTTTGGCCTTGCCTTTGTCTTTGGTGTCCTTCTTTCCCCTAATTCCTTTGGCCATAAGTTCTGTAGGATATTATTCCAGCAGAAATATATTTCAGAAGTGATTGCATACAAGACCTATAGTAGAAACATGTTTACAACATCCCAGCAGATTAAAAATCAAGCAATTAGACATGGGCAGATTGCTACCTTCAACAATAGGATAATTCTTCTTACCATGTCCCTGAGACATATGAGTGGATGCATCATACCTATCCAAAACTAGATTGTACCCATACTCAAAGGGTTTGATTACACGAAATAACCAAAATAGACCCATAAACAAAATTAGAATACCCAAATTACTACTAATCCAGTCACCCTTCTGAGAAGGAATGACAGAAAGCGATGTATCAGAGTAAGAAAAATAGCATACCGGGTGACAATAAAACCTCAAATGCCCTCCCCCTCCAAAATTTACATCATTAATGTTCATACAGGTGGTTTCCCATTCCAGACTTGACGAATTCGAGAAACACACAGAATGACCCGCATGAAAATTAAACCTTTACCAATTCATAGTAAGAGGGTAAACAGTTTTGGCTTTACAGTACCCTGCCCTAACTATGTTTAACATGCAGGACATGCAAAACATAAAATTCATAGATAAGGACCTACAACCAACTTTCAGAATTCCTACCAGGCCACGACTACTCATACAACCTTCATAATATTCAGAAAACAAACTAATTCAAACCAAATCTATGCAGTAACTGACAATATTGTATACCAAGTAAATATAATCTAGGAAAATAAGAATTTTCCTTCGCATGCATCAATAAGCAGAAACCTAAGATTTTCAAGAAAATTAAATTTAATATTTGCAGGAAATCTTACCAATTTTAACTAAAAGTTTCTCTCTCTAAAGATGAGGATCCAAAAATGTAAAATAATGATTATGAAGTTACTTGTAGTTGGAGATTTTTTCTATTGGAAGTAATCCCTTAAAGAGGAAAGTGAATGTTTTTCTATTAATCAAGATATAACATTCTGGTGTTATTTTGGATCTATATTTTCTATTGTACTAGTTTAAATTTAACTCTTTTAAATAATAAATGTGAGTTAAATAATACAAAAATGATACTATATTAGATTAAAATTTTTAAAAATAATATATTTTATTATTTATTAATGAACAATTCAGAAAATATTATTTTTTCCACATACTTATCATGAGATAGTCACTAAAATTTATATTTTCACATTTCTCCTAGCTAATATTACATCATGTTCACAGTGATAAAGAAATGTCTACCTTAAATAATTTACTTATAAATACATAAAAATAGATATTTATTTTACATAATCTAAATAATAAATTAAAAAAACATCACCAAGTCTATTTGAAAGTCAACAAATGCCTCTTAATCACCATCACATTATTTATCATTTAATGTTATCGATAAAATATTTATCAATTCAACCCTTATCTATAATTACCATTGAAAAGAAAATTCAAAACTTTTCGAATATCCATGATGAAAAAATTAAAACCTCTCACACATCCATGTCAGCCAATATTTTCTCTCATGATCAATAAAAAAATGTAATCAATATTTAGATATGCACAAGACCTCCTTTTAGTTTACATAATGTTTCATGAAATATACTTTAAATATAGTAAAAATGACTTTACCTCTCATGTCAAGAATTTAATCTTACATATTTATAGGCAACATTTTCAATGTTAAATTCCTCATAGAGTTATCACTACATGATGATTTATATTCATTTTGATGTAAAGAAGAAGAAAAAACATGTGAACTGATTAATAAACAAATAAGTATCTAAATCGAGACTAAATATTCAATGTTATTTATCAATTCACTATGAATCTTCTCATTTTCCTATTTGAGAAGGATTGTTACCTTGAATCCTTATTATCGTAGATATTGTACACAATTGGAAATATTTAGTTTTAAGTGTAAAAAAATTTCCACTTAAAAGAAAATGTAAAAGCGTTTGTGAATATTACCAATTATATTATCAAATGCTAACAATATGAATAAAAAGAAATATAAATAGAGAAACAAAGAAAACAAAAACATACAACAATAGTATAAATGATGAGATCGCACAAGTACATATCAATCTCCATTGTCACCACCTTGATTATCTTCCTCGCTTGCCATGATAACATTGTTGTTATAAAAAATGGTGCTTTAATATAGGGTCATGTCTTAATACTAACCACCAAATTCAACACATCAAGATAAAAAACACATGGTTGCAGTGTTTTGTGAAAACATAAATCTCCCTAGCTTCATGCCACATATTTTTTAGAGTTGAGAGATATGAGCCCGCTATCTCGATCTTCCATTACATTATTATGATCAATGGTGTCCAACCAATTGCACCTAAAAATAAAACATTGGAATGAATCTAGGTCCACTTTAATGATCTATTGCATCTTTGAAACGTAACCTAACTTCCCATGCCTTAAGTTTTGATCGTGGTGGATAGCACGACTAGATTGGTTGAATTCGAATTCCACTCCACATTCTTGTGTCATGTATCCATCATCGAAATCCTCCATGCAAAAATGATGTCCATATAGCTACATAAATGGGAACAAATTCAACTATAAAAAGGTGAAAAAATAATAGTGTTCTTTGTCTAATAACTTGAACATAGTTAAAAATATAAAATATATATAGATGTTCCAATTCAAAGGTGTAGTTGAAGTTAAAACTGTATAGAAATGGATTATAATTACCGAGTTGTTGCAACCAACCACTATGTTTGGTGCATTCTTTTCAGCACATGGGTAATGAACAGGTGCACTGTATTTGTTTCTAAATTGATCAACAACCCAATTTTTAGGGAATTCCATTGGCATATTTTATTTTAAATGATCAAGATAAGGCACACTTCTACCATTCAACTGTTTGAATTTTTTCCTTCCGTGGTCCCATTTCCTCTTTTGTTCATAAAATGTGACCCATGGTTGTGTGTATTCCATATTGTAAAGAATGAATTTGTTCAAGGCTTCAATTTGTAAATTTTCTCATGAAATCAAACCAACAGATATGTGTGTGTGTGTGTGTGTGTGTTTGTCTGTGTAGTAAGTATGAGATCAAAATATGCATTAATATAAGTTCAGTTTGAATAGTTATTTTGTAGTAATTTTAAAAATGATAATCATGAACTTACTATTTATCATGCTCTTCTTTCCATTCGATTCAAGAAGCTTCCCTTCCCTTTTTTATTCATCCCTTTCGTCACCCAAATTGACAGACCTGGTGTGCTGTTGATCTGCTTGATGTTCTCACTAGGATAATAGAAAGACCCATATGATATATACCCCTCTTCCTTTGTCCCCTCATATTTTTCCCTTTGTCTATAATTTTTTTTTGTATTTCTTCATGTACCTCTCTAAAAATAACATCCAACGACAAGAAACCACCTCAACTAATTCAACCTCATCTACTAGGTGAATTAGAAGATGAACCTGTAATTTCATGAAACTCGTCGAAAATTCCTTCTCAAACATAAAAACAATATTAAATGTCTCTTGTTTCCACTGTGGAATGATAGCAATATGAATCTCCTTTTATTTGAGCCAACCAACAAATGCAGATAATTTAGATACTACATGTATTAGGTCTTGGTGGAAGAAACGGTTCACACACCCACTCATGAGAAAAGGAATATGACAATGCACATTAAATAGTACATTATACAAAAAAAATTATCTCATTACATAAAAATAAAAAAATAATGTTTTTGATATACGTACTCTTGGAAGGTTCAAATGGTCATGTTATAACAACCCCGACAAACGATCTTCCATAGTGAAGCAGAGTCGTAGTGATGACCCGTTAAATAAGGCACCCTCACACTTATTATAACTTCCTTTTTGAAATAAATTTCATATTTCTTTAAAATCCATGCTACATCACCTTCTTTGAAATATGAAGAGGGACCAACCTCTCCTCTAGTTTCTTGTATTCACCAATATTTCTTTTTAGTCTTTCAAGAAATGATATCTCTCCTAACAACCAATGTGTCAATTTTTTCGATGATATATGCCTCCATAAAGAAGATAATTTTTTTATTAAAATATATGCATGGGATCTAGTAAGTGGGAAATCTTAAGATTCTCCCAATATGGGAGCTCATAAAATAAACATTTTCTTTTCATCCCTATGGAAAATTTCTCCACATAGGTGTTGAATAATTACGGATCATCGAACATAGGCTACCATTTTGAATAAATTATTTTTGGAAACTCCTTCTCTTTGTCTCACTCATATTCTCTAAGCCATTTAGTTGGTGTCCTTATTGCAGGCCTTTGGCTTCTATCTGGTCTACCATTGAAAGTGGATATTTATCTTATGAAAGGGTGTTATTATAGGAGGAATAACTTGGAGGAGTCATACGCTAGCTTTCGTAGCTGGCCAGGCTACCTATCCTTTAGAGAAGGTCCAAAAAATTTACATCCTTGATACCATTTTGTAACAAGACATATAAAATTATTGTATACAGTTCGACATGTTAGCGACCATGAATATCAGAAAAATTGCAACGAATTAAATTAATGTGTAACAATATTGTTACATATATAAACAAATAAATAAAAATGTAATTTAGTAGAGAAAAATCCTAAGCCTAGATAATCATGTGTGGTTTAAACACATATTCCATACAATGTAAAACTCCTCTCAATTGTGATGGATCTTGATAAATCGTACACATGTATCCATTAAATTCATCTATTAATGGTTATAAGTAGACATCCATATTCTTCACTTTTCTTCTACAAGGGACTATGAGAGCCAACATAAGATGTTAATTTTTCATAGAAAACCCTAGGGGGATATTATTATTTATCACTACTAGAGGAAAAATATAATAGTTGGTGTTTTGGAGGTAATATGGGTTGATTCCATCAATGGTTATGCTAAGTCGTCGACTTCATACTTTATCCTTGTTTTTTCCAAGCTTTATATCCTCTATACGCTTCATCGATATTGAATCTGTTTGGATTCACATAACTCCTCACTCTCTTCTGTCTGAGGCATGCCTCCCTTGCAACATAGCTAATTATTTGCAATGAAAGAGTCCTTGAATCCTTGCGATTATAGGCATGTGCCTCAATATATTATGAGGAGGACCATGTGATTTACCCATTGTTTTTTAATAAAGTTACCTTTGATACCCACATTTCAGACATATATCTCTGTCTAAATATTCTCCTCTATATAGAATACAATCATTGAGATATGCATGATATGATACGTACTCAACACCAAACATTTTCAACAATTGTTTTTCCTCTTCACAGCTACCCATAAAGACATTATCACTCTGGAGTACCTTATGTTTGAATAACCTGCAATCGGTGGGGAATATAATTGTACAATATAAATATTTAATTTTCGTAAAATAAACCATTTCTAATGTTGATTTTCTAATAAGATTTCTCAAAATATCAGGGACTTGATCGATCATGTAGGTGAATTACCTCAATATTTCTGAGAAAGATGCATTCAACATGCCAAAATTTTCTTTCAAGTTGTACAAAAACATAATTGTCCCCATCTGAGTAGACTTTGACTTTCCTCCAAGTCCAAAGAGAGGCATCCTGGAAGCATATTTGAGACTTTTGAATAAGGTATCAGTGATATGAGCATCATCCCCTAACTCATTGTTCTATAATTCATGTAATAACATTTCCTCGACCACAATCATATTTTGTAAGTAATATTCCACACGAACCTCCATTTGATTTCCTCCATTGGCAACTTCTGATGAAGAACTACTATTATTATATTCATTCCTAATTGGTGAATGCAGAGGTAGTGGGAATTGTATAGGCGGTTGATTCAACCATTATTTGTATGCTTCGTCTTCGAGCCTTGTCATTAATGCATCCTTCTCTTGAGTTGACGTTTTAGTGGGGTAAATTGAAAGTTAGTAGGTGGGTCACTCATCATCACTAGAATCCTAATTTCAAACAATATTGAACATCATTAGTACAATATCAATGATATTAGGAAGAATTTCAGTGCAATTGGCTTGTTGAAATTACATTATACCATCCTCAATCTAGGATTGTGACTCAAAGATTCCAAGTTCCAATTGGCAGGGTGCACAAGTTCTCCATTTTTATCTACTAACTGCTTGCAATATGGTGCTCCTGACAAGAAAATGTGACATTTTTTAGATGGAGGAATATTGCTTGCTTATGAACTTGATTCTGAATCAGGATCCTGCAAATTTGGATACATTTTTATTCAAATTCACATGGATTAAAAGAAAAATAAACTTAACTAGATAATCGAAATATAAATAAAATATTGACTTACTAGAGATGGAAAGGGAGAACTCTGTGAATGAATTTTAATAATTGGTCATTTGATATTATTGATGTTTTGTCCCTGCATTTGAGAAATGCAAGAAATTAAATTTTGTCTTGATATGTAAAATTAATATTAAGAACCATATAACCACAATTTGAATTTCAATATAGTTTTCAAACCATTTTTCAAGAATAAGGTAACTTTAAGCATAAAATGTATACTATGAACTATTTTAATTCACGTGGATGCACCCTAAAGGAAAATTTGAGATTAATATGTCATTTTATGTGAATAAAATAGAAAATTTTTAAAGATGATCGGTACGCTTATTAGAAAAAAACACATTGATGCATTTAAATAATACCAGCACTCATGCGTTCAAATAATACTTGCACTAGTTTCCTACATCCCGAAAAAAAAAATGTTATCATATCGATGGTATTGTACAAAAGTGGATTGATATGTTTGAAATAAAAATAGCGCCAGTACGCACCTATTTCTAGATATTAGAAAATAAAAACAAATCCAACCATTTTGGTGCTCTTATACGAATTACAACACTAAATATTTTAAATACAAACTGCACCTTTGTGTTAAAAACCTTAATCACACCATTTCTGGATTTTGAAAATAAAATTAATTGTATCATGCCAGTGCTTTGTAAAAAAATGGCGCCCTGATAATGTTAGTGCACTTTTCTTATAAACACATCGATGTACTTGACTTTCGAACGCACTTATGTTCAGAAAAATTAGAAAGGAAGAAAGGATGAATTTTTTCTTTTTTTTTAAATTAAAAAATGAGAAACAATTCTTTTCTCAAAATATAATTTCATAAACTCTTTTAAATAGTAAAAATTTATTAACTATTTCATTATTTTTCCCAAAATTGGAAGGGACTGATTTGCAAGAGAGACATACCACGAGCATTGTGCAACAACATAATACTTTGGGGCAACAAATGTTGATAATAGTTATTCAGGACACATGACATCATATTAGAGTAAATTCAACAAACTTAAATAGGTATATGGAGAAAAATTGATTCTAGGAAATAATGCATCTACAAATATTGTTGGGAAACGGACACCCAACATTGATCCTGATCAGGTGCTCAAAATTATGCTCGAAAATGAGAATTTTTATAATGGTGTGGAACCTGAAGACCATGTAGATCTCTTCATTTTGAATTCGGCACAACTCGTTTCATTGAAACCCGACACCGTATGCTCCCAGAAGCACATTATGTCCATTTTCCCAAACAGGTAAATTTTGGAAAAAAAATTTGTAGGTTTCCAAGATAGTAGTCCATACAGCTGATTGGTCATGGTTGACCGGTCAAAGGATGACTGTGCATATTGGTAAAATCCCAGTGCGCCACTTTTCCGAGTTTGATTGGTGTTGGGTGGTGAATTTCTATTGGTTGGGAAGGTGTCCAACCACATCCTGCCATGTGCCCCAACTGGTGCCCCCCATGTGGCAACATGAGGGCGACCAAAATTGGTTGAAGGCCAAACTTCCCCTTCGTAGGATTCAAACTCCAAACCTCGATGTAAACAACGTAACGATTTAACCATCGTGCCACAATGATCCTTATTATAACATGTGGCGCAAATATTATTTAAACTATATTTGGGCGGACTATGGTGTAAGAAGCTAGGGCTTAGCCCCAACTGTCCAATACAACATTGCATATGACTTCACCAAAGACTAAGGACAGAGGTGGAGAAAGAATTCGCCACCCTAACCATAGCACAGAGCACCACAAAAACTGGCATGTGATAGTCGTTACACTAACCACAAGGGGAATTGGAGTCCTAACCATGCCCTTGCCGCTCCATAATCTGCCGTGAAACCAACCAACGTGACCAACATAGTCCTAACCACGATGGTTACTAATAAATCGCAGAATTTTGTGTATTAATTTTTTTTTTAATTCGTCGATAAGGATTGAAAATTCAGACTTTAGGCATTAGAGCGCAAATTAATAGTCCGACAATTTTGTTGAAAATCTGTGAAATTATTGCTTCGTTAGGATAATTCAAGGTGAAATTGTAGGACTGGTCCTGATTTTGTGGAAATTATGGTGCAGTTAGTAGGAAAACTAGGGAGGCTCATAAATTCTCTAGTTTTTTATGAATTTCGGATTAGAAAGAGGCTAGATAGGCTTTTTTGGGTATCCTGAAGCTGATGGAAGAGGTTTTGAATCCATTTGAGCTCGGAAAAGGTAGGTAATCACCATTTTGAGCATAATGAAAGAGGTTCAAGCCATTGGAAGCTGGACCAAGGAGACGTAGCCCAAGAGGGGTGAACTCCTTCATCATCTATTGTGTTGTGGTTATTATTACAGTGCATTTGTATGTTGTTTTTATATATTTAAAATTTTATTTACATGCTTTATGTGTTTGAAAATTAACATAAAGGCTCTCAAAAACTAAAATTAAACACATGTAATTTAAAAACCCTCAAGCACAATTTCATTAAGATCTCATATAGATCAAGTTTTGTATTAGAGCTTTCGTTTTCTTTGTTGTTGTGAGGATTTAATTGTTTTCAAATGTATGTGATGCTTACAATGATGAATCTTAAGAGAGGAGAAGGAAATATTATGGTTGCAAGTGCTCAAGTTAGGTCAAGGACAAGGAGAGAAATTTTGCCTCAAGATACACCACAAATCGTTCCTCAAATTGTAGTTGATGCTTCAACAAGCAT
Organism: Pinus albicaulis; assembly: GCA_034641835.2. Taxonomy (NCBI): domain Eukaryota; kingdom Viridiplantae; phylum Streptophyta; class Pinopsida; order Pinales; family Pinaceae; genus Pinus; species Pinus albicaulis. The sequence goes on along the minus strand of CM076584.1, from coordinate 942,353,167 downwards.
GTCTCATGAAGGAGGAACTAATAACATGTCAGATGAATAATTTCAGACAAAATTTCTTTGACATAACTGAAATGGTGAAGGTTCTCTATGAAGAGAGGACTTCAATATTGCAGGGTGAAAGTTCCAAGCCTTCAAAAGGAGAGGGTTCTTCTGGAGGAAAAGGAGGAGATGATGACAAGCCTTCAAATGGAAATGGTGACAAACCACCCTCTTCTCCACCTTCATATTCACCTTCATCATCATCTCCATATTCTTCCTCTTCCACAACCAATGTTACTCAAACACCTCCACATACCTCAAGGGTGCATGGTAAAACTCCCTTATTAAAACTTAACATCAAATTCGAACTTCCTATGTATAATGGTGAAGTGAATGCTGAAAGAATTGATAATTGGGTTCGTCAACTTGAATTTTATTGTAGGATCCAAAACATTAAAGATGATGAAACAAAGATTTAGTTGGCTTCATTAAGGTTGGAAAGGGTTGATTTGATTTGGCGAGAAGCCAAAAGACAAGAGGATATGAAGAAGCACAGTAAGGTCTCCACCTCTTGGATAGATTTTCTTGCTGCACTTAGAAGACAATTTAATCCATTAGCTTATATGAAAAAGGCTATTATGGATTGGCAAAATTTTAGAAAACTAAAGGGTCAAAGTGTGCAAAGCTACACTCAAGAATTTAGAAGAATATGGTTAATATTAGGTGTAGGCTTGAATTCACAAGACACTTTGTTGAAATATATTGGGGGTTTACACAATTATTTATGGAATACTATCCTTATGTTTAATCCTACAAGTTTAGATGAGGTTTGTGTTCAGTAAACTCATCTTGAAGAAAGAGAGAAAAACATTCCACAAGAGGGTAGAAATAATCCATTCACAAGTGGATACAAGGGTAAGAACAAGTTCAAAGGGAAGGGAAAGAAGAATGCATATGTCAGGAAGGAAGGAGAAAAAAGAACTTGTAAACATTGTTCCAAAGAGGTTCATGATGAATGTCATTGTTGGAAGCTTCATCTTGAGATGAAAGCAAAGAGGTTTAACAACAAAGGGAAGGAAAAAATAGCTACAACTACACAACATGACTTAGGCTCTGATTCGAGATATGAAAAAAAGATGAAATAAATGGGAATAAAATGTAAAGAAATAAAAATAACTAGCTCTTCAAGTTGTCCTAATGATACTCAAGATCAGAAAATCGAATTGAAATTTTCCATATTTGAGTTATTTCAAAGAAGACCAAAATTGATACACTTTTTTATAGTGGTTCACAAGAAAATTTTATTTTTGAAGACTTAGACAAGAAAATAAACTTGGAGACCATTCCTCATCCAAGACCTTATTCTTTAGGTTGGATATGCTAGAATGAAAACTTACAAGTTACGAGGAAATGCATATTTAACTTTGCAATTACAACAAACTTTCTTGATGAAGTCGAACTTGATATAGTACCACTTGATATTTATGGAATTGTTTTGGGAAGCCCATATTTGAATGGTATAAAAGCTATTTTCCATCACCATGGAAAAAAATATCACTTGTTCAAGGATGGCATAGAGTACATTTTTAGAGCATATCGACAGAAACTAAATCTTTCACTTCTAATTGTCGGACAAATGAAGAGACTCATTTACTCTAGGAAAATTTTTATGCTTCTAATGGTCAAGAAAAAGAATGATGTTGAAAATAAAGCTTTTGAAGGTTGTGATTCAAGATTAAAATCTAATTGCATTTAGGTTGTTAACCAATATGATGAGATGTTTCAGGACCTAAAATGATTTCCTCCCAAGAGGGGAATCTAACTTGAAATACAATTGCAACAAGATTGTCCTCTTCCTAACATTGGCATGTACAAGATGTCAATGATGGAAAGTGCTGAAATTAAAAATAACATTCAAGATTTTTTGGACAAAGGGATCATCAGACCAAGTACTTTGCCATGCAGGTCACCTATTTTTTTTTACAGCAACAAATCTGAAAGTTGGCCCCTAAGGAGAGCTGGTCTACTGTAGTCGCTCAGTGTACATTTCCCGTAATTAACTTGGGTTACCTCCACGTGACCCTTCTTATTCTTTCTTCGAAATTTATTTATCAAATTCAAGGAATTTGATAAATAAACATATTCAAAAACCCCTGGAAATTAGAATTTATCTCTCAGGCTTTATATTCTACCACCAAACCTTATGACCCAGCGTTTAATTCTTCGAAATTTATATAAATACCGACGCTTTTTAAACAAATGACTTGTAATAAGCCCTTGGCTCCAGCCCCACATCTATAAAAAATAGCCCATTCAATTACACGCACCGTACCTTGGTTATCCTTCTTGCAACTTTTGAACGCGATCACCACTCGATTAGCCTTCCCCCAGATCGACGGCTTACCTCAATATCACGTGAGCTTTGATGTCGAACGTTAACGTGTGATGACAATGCGAAAAGGCGGTTTTCAGGGTCCCACCTTAGCTACGTGTCCATTGTTCTATGGAATGGCTTCCATATTGAAAACACCACTTATCTCCGCAAAAGCGGTGTGATATAACAGTCTGGTCTCGCTAATCCACTCACGGATTTGGAACAGTGATTTACCATAGTTTTACACACGCACTTCGTCTGCGGTTGGAATTTAAGTCACAGAGCTCATTCGAACAAATTGAGAGAATCAATAGGTAGAGGGATGCGGAGACAGTGCAACAATTCCATTCAGAATTTATATACGCACAGAGTTCAATTGCCTCACAGTTAAAAAATTACTTCACAAATAACAATTCGAGACAATTCGATGGCCAACGAGCACTAAAATTTATTAACCGGAAGCAATTGCTCAATACACAAATTTTATTGCTGAAATCTCTCCCCCTCAATACATCCGAGGGATTACATTTATACATCAACATATGTCTTTTCAGTTCCTCCGTGAGGACTGTTATGGTAATTCAAGAGCCTAATTACAATTATTCGAAAACTAAAACATGACAGATGAATTGAACCTAACTATTCGACTTCTATGGACTCTAACCGAACTAAATGTAATAGGCAGCTGAGGTATTGACACCTAGCTGTTACAATTCAATGATTTCGAACCCTCCTAGCCACAACATGTGGACAAAACCTCCTACATTGCTAGCTACTGTCTAATGCCATTGCATTAGACTCCCGAGGGCAATTTTCTTCATGGGCTCCTATCCATGAGCTCTTCCACTGATCTGCCTATCTTCTGCAAAATTCCTTCAGTCATCCAGGTGGCATCTTCCTCTGGCTTGTCCTTCCATTTGACTAAGTACTGAAAGTAATCTTGTCCTCTAGTCTTCCTGAACACTCTTTTGTCCAATATCTTCTCTAGTTGCAATGGTTGTGCTGGAGGTAGCTGCCTTTCCCATTCAATCTGTTCCTTGTCTGCTAATCTTTCTTCTGCACCATCATCTTCATACTTGTATATATCTACAACATTAAAAATGGGAGATATTCCAACATCAGGTGGCAGTTCGATCTCATAAGCATTTGCAGAAAAATTTCTAAGTATCTTGCATGGGCCAATATTTTTGAACTTCAGTTTATTATACTTCTTCTTTGGGAATCTCTCCTTTCTCAAGTGTGCCAAAACTAGATCTCCTACTTAAAAATGGACTTCTTTTATACTCAAGTCTACTCTGCCCTTATATTTGATGCTACTACCTTGTAGTTGTTGCTTCACTTGCTCGTGTATGGCTTGGATCTCTGAAGCAAATTCTTCACCATCAGCACTCCTCAACTCTGCTTTTGCCAGATTTCTTAATTCTGATATTCCTCTGGGGTGCATTCCATAAAAAATATGAAATGGACTCTGCCCTATGCTCCTGTTTGGTGATTCATTATATGCATATTCTGCCTGGGGAAAAATATGATCCCACTACTTGGGATGCTCTCCTGCAAGACTTCTCAAAAAATTCCCCATACTTCTATTCACTACCTCAGTTTGTCCATCAGTATGAGGATGATAAGCTAAGTTGAAACTCAGTTTGGTACCTAGTTTCTTCCAGAGTGTCCTCCAAAAATGGGCCACAAATCCGATGTCTCTGTCTGAAACAATACTCTTGGGCAACCCATGCAACCTAACAACTTCTTTGAAAAACAAGTTAGCAACATGGGTGGCATCACTAGTTTTATAACATGGGATAAAATATGCCATTTTGGAGAATTTTTCCACTACAATAAAGACTGAATCATTCCCTCTCTGAGTCTTGGGTAACACTAGAACAAAATCCATACTCACCATGTCCCAAGGCCTGAATGGAATAGGCAAGGGAGTGTACAATCCTGCGTTCTGGCTCCTTCCTTTGGCATATTGACAGATTTTGCAATTTTTTACAGACTTGTCCACTCCTGCTCTCATCTTGGGCCAATAATAGAAGTGACTTAGCTGCTCATAATTTTTATCAGTACTAAAGTGTCCAGCAAGACCACCACTATGCTTTTCCTTAATCAAGTTTTCTCTCATGGAACATTTTGGTACACACAGTTGGTTTCTTCTGAATAGTAAGTTCTCCTGCAAAAAATAATCCATCCACTGGCTTCTATCTATTAGAATAGGATTACAACATGCTTCAAATGCTTCCTTAAAATCTAAATCTGTTTTATACAATTCTTTGAGAAAATCAAATCCTACAACTTCAAAATTGGTTTCTTGAACAAGCATGTGCCTCCTACTCAAAGCATCAGCTACTTTATTTTCTTGGCGACTTATGTGTTTCAAAACAAAGTTAAAACCTTGGAGATACTCAACCCATTTATCATGCTTATGATTCAACTTGGGCTGTTGTACAATGTACTGCAAAGCATGATTATCAGAGTATAATAGAAATTCTTTGGACATCAAATAATGCCTCCACTTATTCAATGCCTGAACAACTACATAGAATTCCTTCTCATAAGAGGAATAATTCCTTATGGTGTCATTCATATTTTCACTAAAATAGGCTACAGGCCTATCATCTTGACTCAACACGGCTCAATGGCCTCTCCACTGGCATCACACTTCACTTGGAATGGTTTAGCAAAATCAGGCAGAATTAAAACAGGCTTTTCAATTATCTTTTGCTTCAAAAGTTTAAAACTTCTTTCTGCTTCAGTGGTCCATTTAAATGGTTGTTTTCTCTTTTTTATTGTCTCAATGATGGGTGCATTAATCTTACTGAATTTTCTTACAAATTTCCTGTAAAAACTGGCAAGTCCATGGAAACTTCTTACCTCAAAAACATTTCTAGGTGAAGGCCACTCCACAATTTTCTTAACCTTTTCTGGGTCCATCTTCAATCCATCTGCAGAAACAACAAAGCCCAAATACACCAAATATTCCTTCATGAATGAGCATTTCTTTAATTTTATCAGCAGTTTCTCTTGGTGCAGCTTCTTCAAGACATAATTAAGATGCCTTAAATGCTCTTCTTTGGTTTTTCTGAAAACTAATATATCATCCAGATATACTATCACAAATTTACTAATGAATTCCTTCAATACGTCATTCATAAGTCTCATAAAAGTACTAGGTTCATTTGACAACCCAAAAGGCATTACCATCCATTCGTACAGTCCTTCATTTGTTTTAAAGGCAGTTTTCCACTCATCACCCTCTCTTATTCTAATATGATGATATCCACTTTTTAAGTCTATATTTGAAAAATATTTAGCACCAATCAAACAATCCATTAAATACTCAATTCTGGGCAAAGGGAATCTATACCTGATTGTTATCTTATTGATTGCTCTGGAATCAGTACGCATCCTCCAGCCTCCATCTTTCTTTGGGCTCAACACTACTGGTACTGCACATGGACTAAAACTTTCTCTGATTAGTCCCTTGTCCACCAATTCTTGTACTTGTCTCCTGATTTCTTCATTTTTTGTGGGAGTCATTCTGTAGGCTGCCTTATTTGGCAGATTTGAACCAGGGATAAAATCTATCTGATGCCTGATCTTCCTCACAGGTGGCAGCTCATCAGGTAAATCTTCCACAACAATGTCACAATAATTGTCTAACATCTCTTGGATTTCCATTGGCAAATCAGAAATATTTGTAGAAGTAAGAACTACCTTAGGTTTGCAAACTAAAGCAAAACTTACCTCTTCCTCTTCTATCTGTTGCAGAAATTCCTTCCCGCTCAGCAACAAGGCCTTTGGATCAATCACTCTACTTGATGGCTCTCCTCCTTCCATGGGTATCAATGTATGATGTATTCCATCCTTGAAGAACTTGTAAGTGTTCTTATTGCCATCATGCACTGTTGCTCTGTCAAACTTCCAAGGTCTACCCAGCAGTATGTGACACACATCCATGGGAATTACATCACACAGGACCTTATCTTTGTATTTGCCCATTTGTAGCTCTATCTCACACTGTTATTTCACAATCAGCTGGTGCCCTTTATGCAACTAGGACACCCTGTAGGGAGTTGGATGCTTCCTTGTTTTCAGCTTCAACTTCTCTACCACCTCAGTGGAAACCAGATTGTCTGTGCTGCCACTATCAATGACTAGCTGGCAACACTTCCCTTGGACTTTGCATATACTCCTAAACAAAGTATTCCTTTGTGCAGGTTCAGTGGCCTCTTTAGCTTGTTTCAGTAGGACCTTATTAACCACCAAGGACTCTCCCCTCTCTGGTAGAATTTCTTCTTCAATTTCTGCCTCTTCTCCAGCCTGGGTAGCAACAACATTTCTTGGACCAGCACCCACATTCTCTGGGCACTCATAGTGCTCGTGTCCCACCTGCTGACATATATAGCACCTCATTTCTCTACCTCTGCCTCTGCCTCCTATTCCTCTATAAGGACCCCTTCTGCCTCTTGCATCACCCTCTTTAGATGCATTCTGAGGTGAGCTACTGTTAGCTCCATCCCTGGGTGTAGTAGGCTTTCCTCTACCACCCTGACTTCCCTTTCCACAGAAGTACCTCTCCCTTTGGCAGACTGCTTTCTCAAGAGCTTCTCCTCTGCCTTCAACGCCATCTGATAGGCCTCTTCAACTGTCTTAGGAGACAGAAGACCAATCTCATCTTGGATATCCAGCTTGAGACCATTCACATACCTCGCAGTTTTCTCTGGTGTGTCTTGGAATTTCCCAGCTCTTATGCTCACTCTATAGAATTCCTCGGTGTATTCTTTTACTGTCAACAACCTCTGTCTTAGGTTCTGCATTTTCCTAAACAATGTTAGCTGATAATCACTAGGCAAGAATTTACCTCTTAGTTTAGCCATCATTCTGGTCCAACTCTTGATAGGCTTCTTGCCAACTCTCGTTCTTTCTCCTTGCACTCCATCCCACCAAAGTGCAGCATGTCCCTTCAGCTTTGTTACTGCAAACTTGACCTTCTTATCTTCGCTCATTTCCTCATAGTCAAATCACTTGTTCATTTCATTAATCCATTCCACCAGCTCCTCTAGATTCATTCCTCCTACAAAACTCGACACTTCAATCCTGGGCTTAACTGCAGACCCCAGAACAGTTCTGAGTAGCCTCAGGTCAGGAGGAATCTCGATATTTTCTTTCGCTTCTTCTAATTCAGTTTCACTGATGTCTTCAGGATCTCTGGGCTGTCTCTACTCCGTGGCATCCATTCTGGCTTCAACCCTCTACAAAATTCCCAACACCTCGGCATTGGCAATGGGTCCGCCTCTCCTTCTGCCACCACCTCTACCAACTCGGATTCCCATATCAATTCTCTCCAAAAACAACTCAAAAAATTGGCTCCGTTACCACAAATGACAGCAACAAATCTGAAATTCGGTCTCTAAGGAGAGCTGGTCTACTGTAGTCGCTCAGTGTACATTTCCCGTAATTAACTTGGGTTACCTCCACGTGACCCTTATTATTCTTTATTTGAACTTTATTTATCAAATTCGAGGAATTTTATAAATAAACATATTCAACAACCCTTGGAAATTAGAATGTATCTTTCGGGCTTTATATTCTACTGCCAAACCTTATGACCGAGGGTTTATTTCTTCGAACTTTATATAAATACCGACGCTTTTTAAACAAGTTACTTGTAATAAGCCCTTGGGTCTGGCCCCACATCTATAACAAATAGCCCAATTAATTACACACATCATACCTTGGTTATTCTTCTTGCAACTTCTAAATGCGATCACCGCTCGATTAGCCTTCCCCCAGATCGACAGCTTACCTCAATATTGCGCGGGCTCCGATGTCGAACGTTAACGTGCGAAGACAATGAGAAAATGTAGTTTTCGGGGTCCCACCTTAGCTACATGTCCACTGTTCTATGGAATCGCTTCCATATTGAAAATACCGCTTATCTCCGCAAAAGCGGTGCGATATAATAGTCCAGTCTCGCTAATCCGCTTGCGGGTTTGGAACAATGATTGACCACGGTTTTACACGCGCACTTCATCTACAGTTGGAATTTAAGTCACAGAGCTCGTTCGAAAAATTGAGAGAATCAGTAGGAAGAGGGATGCAGAGACTGTGCAACAGTTCCATTCAAAATTTATATATGCACAGAGTTCAATTGCCTCACAGTTAAAAAATTACTTCACAAATAACAATTCGATGGCCAACGAGGACTGAAATTTATTAACCGGAAGCAATTGCTCAATACACAAATTTTATTGCTGAAATCTCTCCCCCTCAATACATCCGAGGGATTACATTTATACATAAACATACGTCTTTTCGATTCCTCTGTGAGGACTGTTATGGCAATTCAAGAGCCTAATTACAATTATTCGAAAACTGAAACATGACAGACGAACTGAACCTAACTATTCGACTTCTATGGACTCTAACTGAACTAAATGTAACAGGCAGCTGAGGTATTGACACCTAGCTATTACAATTCAATGATTTCGAACCCTCCTAGCCACAACATGTGGAAAAAACCTCCTACATTGTTGGCTAGTGTCTAATTCCCCTGCATCATTTTTGATGCCAAATAAGGATGGAACATGGCGCATGTGTGTGGACTTCCGTGCATTGAAAAAGATCATGGTAAAGAAATGTTACCCACTTCTTAGAATTGATTATTTACTTGATCAATTGAAAGATGAAAAGGATTTTACTAAGTTGGACTTCAGGAGTGGCTATCATAAAATTAGAATTGTTGAAGGAGACATATGGAAGACAACATTAAAAACAAAACAAGATCTGTTTGAATGGCTTGTTATGCCTTTTGGTCTTTACAATGCTCTGGATAGCTTTATACGTGCGATGAATGATGTATCGAGGCCATTTATAGATGATTTTTTGATAGTATACCTAGATGAAATCTTGATTTTTAGTAAATCTCGAGAAGAACATGTCATGAATGTAAAAAAAGTACTTGATGTCTTGAAGAAAGAACAAGTTTTTTTAAATATGTCAAGGTGTGAGTTTGGAAAAACTTATTTAGTGTATTTGAGTCATATTATTGGAGGAGGTGAATTGAAAATAAATCCCTCCAAGGTTGATGTCATTTTGAATTGGCCAAAGCCAAAAACAATTACAGAGGTAAGAAGATTTTTGGGAGCAGCCCAATATCGGAGGAAGTTTATTGTTAACTTCTCTTCTATTGCAGCTCCATTGCATGCATTGACAAGTGTGAAGTAGGTCTTCTAGTGGGGAGGTAAACAACAAAAGGCATTTGATGCATTGAAAGGAAAGATCAGTTCAGGCCAATTACTTTCACTTCAGACTTGAGATAGTCATTTGAGATTCATACTGATGCTAGTGATTACACCATGGGTACGGTCCTCATGAAACATGGTAAGCCTATATGTTTTCATTCGAAAACTTTTTATGGTGCAGTGATTAATTATCTTACATATGAAAAGGAGTTGTATCCATTAGTGTAAAGTGTGAGAAAGTGGAAACACTACTTGATGGGTGAGGAAACAAACATTCACACTGATCAGCAACCATTTCAATACTTGCAATCACAAACAAAGTTGCACCAATAAAGGAACTTTGGATGGATAGGTTTTCTTCAACAATTCCACTTGGTGATCAGGTAAAAGAAAGGTATCTACAATGAAGTTGCTGACATTCTTTCTAGGCCTATTTTTAGTGCTTCTACTATTCTTAAGCATATTTATTTTTTGCATGATAACTATGTTAAACAATATGCTTTAGATATTGATTTTGAAGATGTTTATGCAAATTTAAGTCAAGCGAAATAGGTAGAGCAAATGGATTATCACATGCATGATAGCTTGTTGTAGCATCTTGGTAATATTTGTATTGCACAGGGAGAAAGACTCAACATCATAAGAGAGGCACACACTTCTCTTATTGCTAATAATTTCGGTGTAAGTAACATGGTGGCACATCTACAGACGTATTGTTATTGGTCTCATATGCTTGAAAGTGTGTCACATTTTATTAGAGGTTGTTCATTGTGTGTTGTTAGTAGCCATAGCAACAGAAAGTTAGGATTGTATGCTCCACTTCCAGTACCTTCTCATCCATGGGAGAGTGTTTATATGGACTTTGTTGGAGGTATTCCTATGTCAAAGAGATATCATGATTATATTTTTGTAATTGTGGATAGGTTCAAAAAAGAGTTGTATTTTGATTCCATGTAAGAAGCAAATTACAACTAAAAAAGCCGCTCAGTTATTCTTTGAGAATATATGGGTGCATCTTGGATTTCCCACGTCCATTGTTAGTGATTGAGATTCCTGGTTTGTTGGGAACTTTTGTTCAAGCTTATGGGGATTAATGGACAAGAAGTTGAAAAATATTACAAAATTTCATCCAAAAACATATGGTAAAACAAATGTGGTGAAAAATATGGTGATACATCTTCTTCGTGGTTATTGCAACAAGCATCCTAAGTTTTGGGATGAAAACTTGCACTATATTCATAGCGCTTACAACTGGGCCAAGCACTCTTCAACTCAAACATCACTATTTGAGGCATGTTTGGGATAATTGAATAAATCTCCTTTGGATTTCATTTTTGGAAAGGATGTTGTTATTGATGGTCATAATGGCATATACACAACTAAAAGTTTCATTGAACAAATCCAATTGGTGCATCAATCAGCTCAAGAACAACTAGAAAAGATCCAAGTCAACTACAAAACAAGGCATGATAAGCATTGTGTAGATCACAAATTCCAAGTTGGTGATGAATTTTGGCTTAAAATTAGCAAAGAAAGGCTTCAAGGAGAAGGTAAAAAACTGAAACCAATTCGAAATTGTGTATTCAAAGTTTTAGAAAAGATTGGTGATAATGCCTTTAGGTTGGATTTTCCTTAATATATGAAAATTTATGTTGTTGTTAATGTTTATAACTTAAGGTTTTATGAGCCGCCTTTGATTGAATATCAAGGAGAAAATGTTCTTATTTCTTCCATTGAGGATTTTTCTCCTAAATACCATGATGAACTAAAGCAAGACAACATTCTTGACAGAAGAACAAGGTCTTCAAAACAAGGGAATGTGGAGAACCTTCGTGTGGCGCTCAAAGGTGCAATCCAAGAAAATCCAAATGGATATATATTGGAAAGGTGAGGGAAATGTACCCTCATCTACTAAACAAATGAAAGTGATATTTTGGGGTCCAAAAGCTGTTGTGTAACCAGCTCCAAAAATAGAAGAAAAGAGATGTAAACGCCTTAGAAATGAGCCACTTCGAGGGGGAAACCTCCAATACATTACATAAATGAACAATTCTTGGATGATACAAATGAACAAAACCTCCTTCTATATATAGGAGTCCATGGGGCCATAATATAATCCTAGTGGGGCCACAATGTAATCCTAGCCGACCTAACAATAATAATGTAAGGGCACAATAATAACAATATGGGGGTTACAGGGGTACAATAATAACAATATGGGGGGCTACACTAACATAATAAGGGGCTATACTATTAATATAGGGACTTAACATGCCCCTCTCCTTCAAACAAGTGTTGTCCTCAACGCTTGATTATTTCTTGATGCTTCTGTATAAAATTCTCATCCTCCCATGTGAAATATTCTATAGGAAAGTTCCTCCACTTGCTGAGATACTTTGAAATTGATCATACTTGTCGAGTTCTTTTTTCTATGACTGCTTCATAACTTCTTTCGATGTGATGTTGATCTTCCTATTGTTTTATTAGATTCTGCACCAAAGTTGGGTTATTCTTTGAGAGTTGGAGAACTTGTTGTTGATGCTCGATGTGATCTTCCATTAATTTATCATCCATATTTTCTATCATTTTATCCTTCAAACCATCCAACTTAGCCTCCATTTCTGCTTTTAAACCATCTATTTCATCTTCGGTTGCTCTTCGTAAGATCGAAATTTGTTGCACTTGGTACCGTAATTTTAATATCTCATATTGCAATTCTTCCTCCTCATGCGTCATAGTATAGCTTTCTGAGGGCTTAATGGGTATGGAATTATTTTTATGAGCCATATTTTAGAACCCAATACTGATATTCCCTTGGAATCAATTCTAATTGATTCTTCAAACAAGACTTATGCAATTCGGAAAAAAAATACACACCTTTTTCTTGCTTTTGAGGAGCTCGATATTGAAATTGGATTATATCTGTAATTGAAAATATTTGATATCTGAAATTTAGCCCTGTAGTAGCCCTCTGAAGCTTCTTTCAAATGCCACAGGTCTGACCTAATTTGGATTCTCCAAGACAAATTTGTGTCCAATCTCCCACAATGACCTAATTTTGGACTGGTTCAGTAGAGCAAACTTGTACGACTTGCCACGTGTCACTGTTTTTTTCTTTGTCTCTGAAATTGATATCCAAGAAACTACAGGCTGTGTGATTGTGACCACTTTTGACGGCACTCCAATCCAATCTCCAGAGAGAGAGTTATTGAACTTTTCCCGCGATCACCTCTTTGAGATGAAATTCAGGAGCCTGAAAAAGCACTACCTTCCACAGATCATATCTCCCAAAATATTGTGAACCAAGCTCTGATATTTTTTGACGAATTTCCTCAGGATTTCAGCTTCGCACCATACGAATTTCAGATTCTGAACCTTCATAGAAATTTTTTTATAACGAAAATTCCACGATGACCTGTTTAGGAGCTTGAAAAAAGGCCTAACTTCCACAGATGGTATCTCCGAAAATATTGCGAACCAAGCTCTGCAATTTTTAGACAATCTTCCTCAGGATTTCAGCTTCGCACCCTAAAAATTTCAGCTTCTGAAACTTCGTAGAAAAACAGTTATAGAGAAAATTCCACGATGAACTATTTAGAGCGGCGAAACCCTAGAATCCAAAGCTCTGATACCAAATGTTGTGTAACCAGCTCCAAAAAAAGAAGAAAAGAGATGTAAACGCCTTAGAAATGAGCCACTTCGATGGAAAACCTCCAATACATTACATAAATGAACAATTCTTGGATGATACAAATAGACAAAACCTCCTTCTATATATAGGAGTCCATAGGGCCGCAAATATAATCCTAGTGGGGCCATGATGTAATCCTAGCCGACCTAACAATAATAATGTAAGGGCACAATAATAACAATATGGGGGTTACAGGGGCACAATAATAACAATATGGGGGGCTACACTAACATAATAAGGGGCTACACTATTAATATAGGGACTTAACAAAAGCTTCCCGTGGGGATGTGTGGTTAGGTGCTCAAAATTGTTCTAAAAAATGAAAGTTGTTGGAATGGCGTGGAACCTAAATGACCGTGTATATAACTTATTTATGAATCCAACACAACTCATTTCACCAAAAATGAACACTCTATGCTCCTAGAAACACATTTTTTATGTTTTCCCAAAGAGGTAAATTATGGCAAAAAAATGTGCAAGTTTCCGAGTCAGTAGTCTCTACAGCAGACTAGGCATGGTTAACTAGCCAAAGGGTGAATCTGTGTAGTGGGTAAATCTTTGTGTGACACCTATCCGAGTTTCATTTGTGATAGGTGGTGAATTTTTATTAATTGGGAAGGTGGGCAACAACATGCTGCCACGTGGCCCAACCGAAGGCTACCATGTGGTAGCACGAGGGCCAACAAAATTTGTTGAAAGCCAAACCTCCCCTCTCCAGGATTCGAACTCCAAACCTACTTGCAAACATCACAACGTTCTAACCATCATGCCATGATGATCCTTGTTATAACATGTGACACAAATATTATTTAAATTATAGTTGGGATGATTATGGGGTAAGGGGTGAGGGCTTAGCCCGGACACGCCAAAAACAAAATTTCATATGACTTCATCGGAGAACAAGGGCAGAGGCGTAGGAACAAGAATTGGAGTGTAAATTAATGGTCCAACAATTACCCCTGAAAGTATGTGCAATTGCCTCTCTGTTAGCAGAATTCAATGCGAAATTTTAGGACCTAAGTATGAGGGGTTTTCGTAGTGCATTATATTATATATCATTTTTGGGATTCAACTATGTTAAGTAGGTCATTAATCTATGAACATTTCCATGAGAGGTAGTTTAAACTAACTAATTTATCATTATTTTTGAATAGTCCTCTTAGCACTCATTGCATCAGGTGCTGCTGACAGGGGTGAAGTTCTGGGATGGGTGACCTCCCAGGAAGTCATGGCTACTAGGTGAGAGCCCCGGAAGTGATGATTGACGCTATGTGATTCATTTCACTGGTTTCAATCCTGCTTCTTCACCCCTGTGACCATCACTTGATGTAATGAGTGTTAAGTGGACTATTAAAAAATCATGATAAATTAGTTAGTTACGACTACCTCTCATGTAAATTTTCATAGATTAATGACCTACTGAATGCAGTTGAATCCCCAAAATGATATCTAATAAAATGCACTACGGAAACCCCTCATACTTAAATAAAAAGAGTAAAGGGAGCTCTACTTTAATGGTTCACGAGGCACAATACTTGCTAAGGTTTTGAAAATGGGGTAGCAAGCTAAGTGGGCTTGATTGCAGGGAAAAACTCTATAGTTAAGTGCGCTTGAGCCAGAGGAGTTCTAGTATGGGTGACCTCCAGGGAAGTCCTGGTTTCTAGGTGCAAGCCTCGGAAGTGATGATTGACGCTATGTGACTAATTTCACTAGTTACAATCCCACTTCTTCACCCCTATGAGCATCACCTCATGCAATGAGTGCTAAGTGGACTATTCAAAAATCATTATAAGTTAGTCACTTACGACTACCTTTCATGGAAATGGTCATAGATTAATGACCTACCTAACGCAGTTGAATCCCAAAAATGATATCTAATATAATGTATTGTGGAAACACCTCATACTTAAATACAAAGAGTAAAGGGAGCTCTAATTGAATGGTTCATGAGGCACAACACTTGCTAAGGTTTTGCAAATGGGGTAGCAAGCTAAGTTTGAGACCAAGCCCATCCTTCTAGGAATAATAAGCAGCCTCAAAAACCCTCTATGACTGAAATATTTACCACCCCCCGCCTTTAAGAGCCCCACTACCATTTTTTCCTCGGCAACCATTCTAGCCACCAGAATCTATTGAACAAGCTTTCAACCCAACACTAGACACCAGACCACTACCAAAAACAACATCCTCTATCCCTTGTGACCGAAATATCGATAGAGAAATTTGGTTAATACTTACCTCCACAGAGGTCACTGCTAAGAGCAACCCGATTAATTTTGGAAAAAAATTCTCACTCTGCACATAACTATCAGGACCACCAACAATATTTTTTATTAAACCCAAGTCAACAACTCCCAGGTTTTTCAAACCCTCCATTGAGTCCCATGATAGACATTCCTCCTTCCACATGACAACTAAAGAGCATGGTGGTAGTGAACCCTTTGCCAATTTTTTTCATATTAGCTCCATTCCCCACACCGCAACAATATCTACAACATTCGGCTCTAGATCCACACATTCACATGATTTTAACATAGCAAGCAAGGCTTAACCCATAGAGAAATCACGGTAAATGTTAAATAACCATGGAGGAGTGAAAGAACATAAAAAGTTTAACATTGACCTTACCCCCTTAAATCTGACCACCACATTCGTTATACTTAGTCTAAATGAAAGACCAAATGGAAAAAACTGCACCGACCACTGAGTCCGACCACTTACCCTTCAACCGGAGACAACATGAAAAAAATACGTAACAAACGATAATGCAAACCTCGAAACTGACTGTCTCTCATAGCGAATTGAAAATTGAAAATATTAAATATGTTTTAAAATATAGAAAGGATATGAGCGTTTTTACCTTGAAAGGTTATATTGAGGTAAAGTATGTGAAATTTTTTAAATTTTTTAATTAAGTTTTTTTATTTTAAATATTTCCTTATTTAACAAGTAAAGAAATCCCATAAACAAATTTAATATCTCATCTAATAATATTCGTAAAAATAAATTACATTATATTGGGATTGGCTTTGTGTATGGCAAGATATTTTGCGTAATTAATTTTATTTGTGCTTTTATTTTTTTTATTTGAGATTTAAATTATTTAATTATAATATTATAGTAAACTATATTAATAGTTATAATTTTTTGGCAACTAATATTATACAATATATAAATATTATTACTATTTGTTAAAATAAGAAAATTTGTTTATTTATATTATTATAAATAGCTTGATTATATGAGATATTTTTTATTATATTGTATTTATTATAAAATAAAATTAGATTTAAAATTATAACATTCACAGTGGCCTCTTAAAGGAAAACACATAGTGCAAGATTAAAATAGGTGTGAGAGTCAATGTAGATTACAAATATGATGAGGATTGTTGAATCAAATAGTCCATGAACGTTCTTGGAGTCTTTTGGGGAAGTTAAGGATGGGGGACAGGTGACTATGCTAAAATTATTGGTTGTTGGATCTCTCATCAATCAATGGTTATGGTGATTCCCATGGATTGTTGGATAATTTTGGGACAAGAGGATCAAATAACCCCATAAACACATTAAAAGGAAATGTGAAACCTCCCATGGTGGTTATGAGCGTTATGGATGAAGAAGTTGATCCGGATTTATGCAGGAACGCAAGAAAATACAAATATAACAATAAATACAAAGATGCGGCGGAAATTTAACTTCATTCCATTAATATCAAATGACGGAAATATGCGTATAGACAGAATGTAAATAAACTATCTAGGGCGTTGGTATCTTATCTCTCATAAGAGATGTGACAGCTACAAGACTTTCAATTGTGTTACAATGAGGCTCAAATGCCTATTAACTATTAAGAAACAATGGAAAACCCTAAACATCCAAAAACCTAACCATAGGAGATGAAACACCAAACTATGGGCACTGTCGGGGTAAATTGGTATATCAATTTCCTGGGGTTGTAACTTTGGCATACCATGTCCATTTGACACACTTGATACATATTTACAAATATATATCTGAGAACTACAATTGTTTATAGCAAAAATTGAGTCTCCAAATCATACTCTCCACACCTTTCATGCCCAAAAAACGATGTTTAGGGCCTCAAAATGAATTCGAAAGTTCACGACCCGAAAACTGCTAAAAATAGTAAATTGTGCTACAACTAAGGAAACTGAAAAATTGAAATAAAAAATGGTGGGGCCCCAAGTGGAATAAGCGGGTGGCCACCAATATCCACTTGGATCATAAGCAACAACATTTTATGTCACCTAACAAATTATTAATGGTTTGACAAGTTAATCTCCATTAAATCAACTTGTTCCAAACATTAATTCAGGCATAACTAGGCATGTATCTATAGCATGTCACGTGTGTTGGAAATGACTACTTTTCGTGTAGGTCTGCTCTAGGTAGGTCAACCCTTGCACTCTAACACCAAAAAATGTGACATTCATGTTAGGTTTCAAGGTTAAAGTCTGAAGACAACAATATTATTTTGTGTAAACTATTTCATGTGCACAAAAATTTCTAACTGTTACGCATGATCCAATACTTGTGCCCATATACTACAACATTCTATGCTTAATAAGATATACACATGCATATATTGAATTGTTCTCATGCATACTACAACATCAAAGGCCACTCTTAAAAATCCTATGTGCCAATTGTTAATGTTACATGTGTCATGATTGTGAATGAGATTGAGGATCACAATGGAAGCGTAGCTAGTTTCATGAAGATCGTGGTACACCCACAACATTGAGGAGAAATAAAGAAAAAACTTAAGCACCTTAGGAAATCAAACATTAATCTTATAAGTGAAAATGTCTTATAGAAACAATGCTTAACATATATAGTAATAAAATTTAATTCTTTTATGGATAGATTTATGTTATTTATTATTAGTCCACAATATATTGAATTACCTCCACTATTATTACTTTACTATAGGTCATTAATCCCTCATTATATTCCTCAGGAGAGTCCCAACATTACGAGAAACCTAATCCTCGTTTAATCCAAGGTGATTCACACCCCTAAACATACTATTACTACTAAAACATGGCAAACTCATTGTAAACTTTTTGAAACCTTACCAAGCACAACTACACTTAGCTAACCAAAAATAATTTATCAATTTATTCTAGCTTTAAGAAAAGTATCAAACTAATCTCCCTTTAAAAACCCTATATTCCTCCTTAACTAAATTATCAAAAATAATTTCAACTTAATATTCTATCTTATAAAAACTATCATCGAATTATATAATTTCATTTCTTAATAAAAACATTAATTATACAATTTTAGTAATTCTAATTAATAATAATAATAATAAAAACAATAAAATAATACTAAAAACAATAAAATAGCTTCAAGCCACAAATCAATTTGATTAAAAAAAACTTCGCTAGACCTTAACTCATTTAGGATACCAGAACATATATATTAATTAAAGTTAACTCATTTCCGATACCTAAACATATGTATTAGTTAAAGTTGATTAAGTATGGACATACATATTACTCACGATATGTGGGTAATGGAGATACATGTTAGTTAGGTTCGGTGAGATAATGACTGAAATTTTAAGAAAGAATGATACAAAATCACTTAGAAACTGAGCAGACAAGCTTAGTTTCTAAGTTGGTATCAGAGGGTCAGGTCAAAGCTAAATGGACCTGTGCTATGCATAGGAATTGGAGTGAGGTTAAGTCTTTGGAGGCCGAGAAAGATCGCTGGAGGACACGCTGAAGGAGAGCGCAGCTCAGAGTACTGCGTAAGACTGTGAGCGATTTGGAATTGCGTGTGTGGATTGCTCTGGATCGAGCTGCCCTGTATCAACCTGATATGCATGTGTGCACCTGGCTACGTATGGTTTTTGGCCGAGCGTGTAAGTGTTGGAACTCTAGAGATTGGACTGGGAATTCTCTCTCGGTGTTGCGCGTGGAATGGCTCCAGTGTGGATCTGCCGCGAGGTCGGGCTGTGGAGGTGGACCGTATTTCATGCATATGCGTGTACAGAGTAAGAAATCATTAGTTAAGAGATCTACAGCATCATAACTGATCGAGATCTCCAATTTGCTAGAGCATGAACCTGTTTTTTTTTATGATTAACATTTGACATTGATTGTACTTTTTTATATACCTCCTCTGTGATAAGTTTCATCTTGGTCTTAAGAGTCACGAGTTGATCTTCAGGAAGGATGTAAAGAGGAACAAAGTGTTGAAGATCAATTCGGCAAGCCACATGAAGCTGATGGCGAAGACGTGGCAGAAGAAGACAGAGCTTGAGAGAATTTAAAATGTGATAATCTCATCAAAATTTATGTGTGTGCAGATGACAACATTGTTGAAATTTACATGCATGACACCAGAAATGGTGAGAGAAAACAGTTTCCTATTAAGTCTGTCATAACTTTCAAAAGGGCGAGGATAAATGTTCAAGCTTTCCATCACTGGGGAAGAAATGAGGCGAAGATACATCACTATCTCATGACAAAGAAAGTGAAGATGAAGCCTCATCCACAAATGAACAAATATGGTCTCACAAGCATAAAGGCCCAGATGAAAACTCTGTTACCAAGTGTTTTATGTCTTTTTTACCATTGTAAGCCTAGATGAGAGTAGACTAGCAAGCGTATGTTATCATATGTTATTGTTCAGTACCCTTTCTCCATTAAGGGGGAGTGTTGGAATTAATGGAGAAATCAATATTTAGGTTGTTGTTATCATAGAGATAGGATTGAGATTCTAATCATAGATCTCATATCCTGATATTAAGGGAGTGGTTGAAACCATTCCGTTAGTGTGAGCACCTATATAATTAAAGCTCATCTCATTCAATGTAATAGAGTGTGTATTGTGTATACACTCTCCAAATTCTCGAAAGCTGTTTGATCAATAGCTAATTTTATCAAAATCGTTTTTGATATTTTTCCTAACAAAAAAGTTAACTTCCTTCACAAAATCACATTAGATGGCATGAAAAAAATCATTGCAAAGAATATCCTTGAGACAATCAGGATTATAATACTCGTCTATAATGTTGCCTTCAAATTATTATATTTATCTAAGCCTTGCTTTTCCCAACAATAAAGTACTACTTTATTATGGAGCAGTCTTTAAGTCGCACTTTGAACTACTTTCTTTACCCTTTAATGTGAAGAAATCACGGGCTTTTGATCTAATATTCTTGCTTTTTATATAATATTCTTTTAAAGATAATAATAATCGTCAAGTCGGTGTAGTTGACTAATAGGAGGAGTCACTATTATCCTTTTTTTATCAAGGTTTTAATGTTTTCTTGGTTAAGGTTCTAGTGTCAATGAAACTTAGTAGGGTTTTAATGTTTTCTTGGTTAAGGTTTTAGTGTCAATTTAATGAAAATTGATATGCTAATTTACACATGAAAGAAAATAATAAGAATAATTGACGAAAATATTTAATATATTGTTCAGTAACCCAATAAAACACACTAAGACAATAAAACACTAAAAAATGAAGGAAAGAAAATAATAAATCGGAAAATGTTATGACATTTAAAATCATATAATTAAAATTATTGCTAAAGGTTTAATATCCTATATATATAATTGTGAAGTTTATTATTATATGATTTTATTAAGATTGTTGTTATTTTAACGTGCGAATTAATTTTTTTAACATGCGTAACTAGATTATTTAGTATAGGGTTTAATTTAAGTACGAATGACGTATTTTAGATATAAATGTTATTTTATGTTTATTTGAAGTTTAAAAATACATTACTAAAATAATTAGATTTTTTTATATAAGAATTATATAGTTGAGGAATAAATATTATATGTATTTGTTTAAAATTATAAAGAATTGTTGTGAAGATGTTTTTTCTATTTTAGTATAGAATTGTAAATTGTTCTGTGTAGAAGTGTTCTTGAGTCTAGTATAGAATTGTAATGTCTTTGTGGTTAAACATTTTGATTTAGTAAAATTACATAAAAATAAAAAATAAAGTAAAATAAATTAGAAATAGGAATTAATAATATAAGTATAATTAATAATGTCATAGTCTAATTTATAGACGAAATAGAATTTTTTGAGGAAATTGTTTCTTGTAAGATTTTTAAAGACTTTAGTTTGGTTTTTTTTTAAGAACATTTTTTATGGTTAATTTTAATCAAAATCCAACATAGATTTTAAAAAGCTTTAGGTTTTCCTTTTTCACTACATTTTTTGGTTAATTTTAATCAAAATCCGACATAGATAAACTTTAGTTTAAACTATTTAATCTGTATAATTTAGACTAAGCCATTAATGATTAAACTAGCCTAAATCTATCTTAATTCTAGATATACCAAATGCCCAAGGGAATCAAATATCTTGAGATAGAAACCACTTTTAGAGTGAAAATATAGATCCCTCTCTAGTTGGTACATCCAAAATTAATATGAATTTATGCTAGTATAATTGAGAAATAAATATTATATTATTTTTTTTCAAATTATAAATTAGATTATTAACCATCATATATCTAATTTAGACCAATGTTTATCAATATTGAAAAAGATCAAATTTCTTAAAATGTAAATGTCTTTATATTTCAATTTAATATCATATAATAAAATTACATTCTTTTATATTAAATAATTAAAATATTACACCACAAAATAAAAATATGCTTCTCAATATTTTCTTAAAAATATGTTTTTTTTAAGGCTATCTAACATAATTTAACAACAATACATCCTGTCACTCTCCTCAAAATAGGCTATATATCGAACCTAGTTACTCTTTGGCATATTAAGTTTTAACAAGACATAAACTTGAGTCACATACAATACATTACCGCTTCATTACATGGTATTAAGTATATAATTACATAATTTTGAATTCAAAATTGAGTATTTATATTACACATAGTATAATAATATAAAGATCTACATTTTGAAAAGGAAACGACGAAATATAGAAATTAATCCACATATCATGACACTGCCTCAATTCTCATAATTGAAAGGGTTTAAAACATACACACGAAAATATTTCACATATTATATGATTTTCTTTAATTTTACCAAAATCCACATAACACAATCCAGTCATATAATACGTTTACACATATTATATAATTATAAATATATTTCATGTTATTTAATCTTAAATTAATCATTATGTTTTATAATTTCAAATTAAAATTATATATCTCAAATGGGGTGCTGGTCTGGGACAGCCACGTGTGACGGACGTTGGTTGTATGGTGTTTACGGCACGGAGGGCGGGACATCAACCCCTCCACTATGCTAGAGTTAATACATATGAGCCCGCGTGTGTCAATATTTCATTTTCTCATGTTTCCAATTTTTCCTTCTCCTCGTTATATTTCATCGATGACAATTGCCTATGGTTTTATAGTATTTCTCTGTGTTATTTTCTTCTCTTTCTACTTGCTTCCTTTCCATCCTCTACTCCAGGGTGGTGGTTTGTGATGTCTTGTTTGAGTGCGCTCTAAGAATCTCTCTCTCGCCTACTCTTTTTATCGCAAAAACTTTCCTTTCTAGGTCTTCTCTCGCAGACACTTCTTCTTTGGTTCTGGTCGAATCAAGACTTCATAGCCTTCTGCTCCAAGGGTTCTTCCCCTTGGCCACTTGGGGGATGCTTCTGGAGTGCTTGGTGCCGGATCTCTCATATTTTCCTTCATAATTCTTGGTCTACGAGTGGTGTAGTAACTCTGATGGTGGTAATTCTAGATAAAGGGTGGCATTGGTCTCTCGGCTTCTCGCATCGTGGCTCTTGATTTTTGGGGTTCCTGGTCCTAATTCACTCCTCACTGTTCTACTTTTTCTCGAGTGTTGGGTTCGTATTTCGTTTTAATTTCATCTAGGGTGTTTGTTTCTTTTTATTTGGCTCTCTCCCCTTCGGTTACCTTCTTCCTCTCTGGTCTGTGGCTAGGCTTGATTGTTTCCAAGTAGCAGACGATATCTCTTCATGTGGCTCTCTCCTCCAGCTCTGCAAGTTCCCTCTAAGCTCCATTATGAAACCCAAACCCTACTCTTTGTCCATAATTTCGCGAGTCAAGTCGGATGATTCTACCCCTCTCTCTAGGTCTCGGGGTGATGTTGTATCTATTTGGGATAGAAGCTCCATGCAGGGAACGAGACACTCTACTCATGCGTGTCGTGGTACCCGTGGGGGTCGTAGCTCATCGAGTGCTTCCATGGAGGCTTTCTACCGTAAACTGGTCACACAATTTGGTCGTGGTGCAGGAGCGGGTGGCCACAGGTAGGGACATCAATGGTTCGATGACTTAAGGCCTCTCTAGCCAAGGACGTTTTGGGTTTAGGGGTCGAAATTCGTCCATGAGTACAATACTCTCCTCGGTGATCGTTGAATTCGTCCAATCTGTCTCACCTCTTTTGGATGCCCTTGATCAAGCTTGCAGGGAGAAGCACAAGCTTGTCATGGCCAAATTGTAGTAGCTCCAGTACTTCCAGAGCAATGTTCGTGAGAGGGTGGTCATGGTCTAGCGTGGAAAAAAAATTCTAATGGAAAAGGTTGAAAACTTGGAAACTTGGCTTGCTCACTTTAAGAAACACGTAAATTGCATGTATCGCCCTCCACCTCCCGAAGGTACTAGGCTGAGCAACCTTGCCTTAATTACCTATGACGACTAATAATGTTCAGTTATGTGTTTCTTGTTCTTTTAATTTTTTGGAATGTTAGGCCTTTGAGGCTCTCGACCTCTCAACTGGAAATTTTTCTTTTGTATTTGTTGTATGGTTATCACATTGGTTAGGAAACCTGGTCGAGGTAAGACCATGTGCATTTTGACATCCTTATATGTATTTTGATTAATAAAAACTTCAACTTACAAAGAAAAATATGAAAACTATATAATTATATGATAGATCATTAATTAATATTAATAATTACATATTATAAAACATATATCTATATAATTAAGTTTTATAAACATAAATATAATTTTAATTATAAATAATATAGATAAACATAATATATGGTTTAGATGAATGTCTTTTGGATTAATTATATTATTAGAATTTAATAATGTAATTAATATATTCATCTACATTATAGATCACAAAAATCTTAAATCAAATAACGTTAAAATATTTTATTATATAATCCAAATCGAATACATAATTATTAACAAACATTTAAAATTTTATTTTTCCAATCTAGTAATCGAGAAACATTTCAAATTTTATTTTCCATGAAAAGACATCCAAATATAGCAATATAGAGTTCCAGGAAATATATATATGAATATGATTAGGAATGAGAGAGACCAACATCGAATTTCATTTATTTTTTCTTTAGGAAAATCTTGAACATCTATGCATCTTGTGTTATGGCGGAGGCTGGACATGATTTTTCATCTTGGAATATATTTGTACGTCCTATTTTATTGTATCCTAAATGCGTTTGTATAAAATATCACTGAATTAAATATAAATATAATTTATTATGTCCCATGATAATGTAAAAAACAACATGATAGTTTTCCCTTGTTGGTCCTAAAGGAAAATTAGACACCATTCCAAAGTAGATATGGTGGAGAGCAGATACACTTGTCCCATCATAGACCTATGGTTCTAAAGACATTTCTATATTAAAAACACCATTCGAAGCAGACATGGCAGTGTACAACCAAATTTCGTTCGTTTTTCTTTATTGGGCCTGAGAGTGACGATATTTCTAAACAACAATCATGTCTTTTAATGGTTCCCAAACACATATGTAAAAGGCCACACAGAGGTAATATAATTAATATATTATGCATGATGATCTCAAACAACGAGACGGTTCAAAGATATTTGTATCTACTGAAAAAAAAAAGCCTAAACAACAATAATCCTAAAACGCTTCAGCAACACAGATAAAAAACAATATATGCATCTAATAAAAAAGAAAAACTTAGATAACAATAATCTGATAGATATTGAACAACAGGCATCGAAAAGCTTAAATAGCAATATTCCTCAAAAGCTTCAACAACGGGGATTCCCGATAAAAAGGTTGTACCCTGTGTTTCCATCATCAGATGGCTAGCATCACTGATGATGTAACATATAAACCAAATTTGATAATGTAACGTATAAACAAAATTTCATAAAGCAAATAAGGAAAAAAAAGTTAATTTAAAAAATATTAATAAATAAATGTTTAAAAAATAATTTTTAGTCTTAAAAATGGTTCATATTCAGATGATGAGATGGGATGATGACAAATTGTTTAAATGGAAGGGCTTATAAATATACACATGTTTCTCTCTGTGCTAAAAGTACATTGCTTTCAGGTATTTTGTGGCATACTGGATTTGTCCTGCAGTCAAACTCACGATGTTTGAATTTTACAAGCTAAGAGCACTACTTGAACGTGGATAACATGCAATGGACCTCTGCATGATACCTCTTATTAGCCATTTTCAACTTTTTTTTATATATAAAACCCAAGAATTATGTAGAAAACACTGGCCATCCATCCATCTGTGAAAGGTTGCAGCTCTGAAATACTATGGATTTATGTTTAATTGACATTATATTTGAAGGATCCCGGAATGTAACATAGGCGACCTGGCAGACATGGTATGTGAGCATCTTGGCCCCCAGGCTCTTCCAAAATACGATCCAAGGGTTCACGTTGGGATTATCATCATTATTTACCAAAACAGACACCGATTCAACGCTATCCCACAATCCTAATCCTCTTATCTGCTTCCCATCCAGAGATTCATAGAAGGAGCACGGCAATATGCCCTTGAGCCGAACGAAGTAGGACTTGAGTATGGCCAGGCAGGAGTAGGAAACCATATCCTGTATTTTCGAGCTTGCCGTGTGTATTCTTCTGAGGCTAACAATGTCTCCCAGCGATAACTGAGCAAGGGGAACTCCTCTGCTTATTTCCCGTGACGTCAGCTGGAACTGTTGAGATTTTCTGTTTTAAATAAAATAGGCAAAAATCTTAGTGTGTGACAACAATAGGAATTTGTTGCTAGATTAGCTCCAGGTTGTTGGGAGAGAGTTAATGCATCCTAAATTTGATGTGAGAGGATTTATGAGGTAGTTAGATTCTCTTTGCTATATAACAGGTATCCATATGGATTGTTTTGGGTGTGAGAGTTTGTAATCTCCTGTTTGATTAATAAGATTGCCGATGCCTATGTTGTGTGGACGTAGCCCAGATTGGTTGGGTGAACCACGTTAAACCTCTGTGTCTTATGTGCCTGAATATATTTGCTGGGTATTTGTTTTATATTGCTGTGCATCTGTTCTCCAACAAGTGGTATCAGAGCAGTTGGAGGCGTGGCGCAGCTGGAGCGCGTGCTGGAGGTGGAGCGCATAGGCGTGTTGGACTGCGTGCCTGGAGGTGCTGAGCAGAGGCACACTGCTGTTCAAGATGCGTGGAGGTCGACTGCGTGCCTAGAGGTGCTGCGCAGAGGCGCACTGTTGTTCAAACCTGTGCGTGGAGGTGCTGGTGCTTGGATGCCGTGAGTTGAATGCAGACATCGATGAATTTGAAGGAGCTGGAGCTGCTGTGGATGTCCTGTGCGCAGAGAAAGGCCAGCATTCAGGGCCGTTAACCATTGATCCGAGCAGGAAAATGGCCAATGCCGTGAAGCGGTTAGCTTGAATGCAGAGTGAGTTGAATGCCGAGTTGAATCCAGATGCCGTGAGTTTATTGCTGTGGGTTGATTTTAAGCCATCGGTTTTTTAAAAGTTTTTTTTGAAATCGTTTTGCATTGAAGTCTCAATGTGTATTTAAAAAAAACGATTGGTGAAGAATGGTTTTTTGAAGTGGTCATTTTAAAAAAAAAGTAAAATCGATTTTTAATTGCAATGTTTTAAAAACAAAACACAAATCGATTATATTAAAAACAAAATCGATATACATTATTTAAATGTTTTTAAATCGATTTATATCTATCGATTTATAAGTTGCACTTTTGTAAAAGTGTTTTAAATTGATTTGTAATATTAATACCATTTGCATATGGTATGAAAGGAAGGTGAAGGAAATATATTTTTTTTTAAAAGGGCATTCTTTTTAAAAAAAAAGGGCATTCTTTATTTTAAAGTTGGGTTCTGGAGATTATTGTGTTTTTGCTGATACAAGATGGCGAAAACTCAAAGTGCCCGTTTTGAAATTGAGAAGTTTAATGGCAAGAATAATTTCGAGATCTTGAAGGTTAAGATGCACGATCTGATGATTCAACAAGGCGTGGCGAAAGCGCTGTTGGGGAAAAGCAAAAAGCCTTCTTCCTTGACGGAGGATGAATGGGATGAGTTGGATGACAGAGCTCTGAGCGCAATTCGGTTATGTCTGGCGGATGACGTTCTATTCAACATTGTGTCAGAGAAGACCGTCGCAGGCTTGTGGTCGAAGCTTGAGAAGCTCTACATGACGAAATCCTTGACAAATCGGATTCTCCTGAAGCGGCAACTATACAGTTTGCGAATGAAGGAAGGTACCTCGATTATTGACCATCTGAATTTTTTCAATACTCTATTGGTACAATTACAAAGTCTAGATGTAAAATTTGATTCAGAGGATAAGGCAATAACTCTATTGTGTTCATTGCCCGAATCGTGGGATCACTTTGTTACTTCCATAAGCTTTAGTATTGCAGACATCCTTGAGTTTGATGATGTGGTTGGAGCCTTGTTGTCTGAGGAGACGAGGAAGAGGTCGAATGCAGACACCTCTACATCAGAGGCAATGATGGCCAGAGGTCGCTCAAGAGAGAGACACTCCAGGGGTAAGCATAGCAACTCTCGTTCAAAGTCTAAAGGAAAGAAGACAAAGGTGAAGTGCTGGCATTGTGGGAAAGCTGGACACTTGAAGAAGGATTGCTGGAAGCGACAACAATCTTCTAAAGAAGCTTCATCGACAGAGAAGAAGGAAGAAAACACGACAGATACAGGTTCGGCATCTGGTTCAGGTATGAGCGACGAAGTGTTATCAGTTAATTTGTCAAATCATGATCAACATTGGTTGTTAGATTCCGGTGCATCAAACCACATGTGTATTCATAGAGAATGGTTTAAGACGTATAGATCAATTAATGATGGAGTCGTCTACATGGGTAATGATGTCACATCTAATATTGTGGGAATAGGGAGTATACAGCTGCAAATGTTTGATGGGACAACTAAAATGTTAACTGATGTAAGACATGTACCAGATTTAAGAAAAAATCTAATTTCACTGGGAGCACTTGATACAAATGGATATAAAACTGTAATTCAAGGTGGAGTAATGAAAATTTACAAAGGTATTTTACTAGTATTGAAAGCTAAGAAAGTAGGAAACCTATTTCAGTTAGAAGGAAGAACAGGGTCAGATCATGTGTCTACGGTGTCTGAACATGACAGTAGTTCCATTCGCCTATGGCATCAAAGATTGGGCCATATGAGCGAAAGAGGGTTAAAAATTTTGGCTGATCGCAAGTTACTTCCAAATCTGAAGTCTGGAAAGTTAGATTTCTGTAAGCATTGTCTGTTTGGAAAACAAAGTAAACAAAAGTTTAAAACAGGCAAACATACTATTAAAGGCATACTTGATTATATCCATTCATATGTTTGGGGACTAGCCCCTACAACTTCATATGGTGGCTCGTCATATTTTGTATCGTTTATTGATGACTTTTCTAGGAAAGTGTGGGTCTACATGATGAAAAAGAAGTCTAATGTTTTTACAATTTTCAAACAGTTTAGAGCATTGGTAGAAAACATCACTGGTAGAACAATAAAATGTTTAAGAACTGACAATGGTGGTGAGTTTACTTCCAAGGAGTTTGACAGCTATTGCAAGGATGCAGGGATCGAGAGACATAAGACCA
This sequence comes from Pinus albicaulis, assembly GCA_034641835.2. Lineage (NCBI taxonomy): Eukaryota > Viridiplantae > Streptophyta > Pinopsida > Pinales > Pinaceae > Pinus > Pinus albicaulis. The sequence continues at coordinate 942,324,036 of CM076584.1, read as the reverse complement.
CAATTTATACTCCTCAGCAAAATGGAGTTGCTGAACGCATGAACAGGACTCTTCTAGAGAGAGCAAGGAGTATGCTGAGTAACGCCGAGTTGCAAAAGGAGTTGTGGACGGAAGCGGTGGCAACAGCTTGTTATGTGATAAACCGATCTCCATCGACGGCAATAGACTGCAAGATTCCGCAAGAGGTATGGAAAGGACACCCTTGTGACTATTCTAAACTCAGAGTGTTTGGTTGTGATGCATATGCTCTAGTGCCTAAACATCAGTGAACTAAGTTAGATCCAAAGTCTAAAAGGTATATCTTTGTTGGGTATGGTGTTGGAACAAAGGGATATAGATTGTGAGATCCTACTACCCACAAAATCATCATCAACAGAGATGTAAAGTTTAATGAATCCTCTCTTGTACAGTTAGATAATAAATTGAAACAGGATGATGTATCTGATTTTCAGCACATCCAGTTTGACAGCACTTCTAATGATAGTTCAGATTCAAGTCATGAACAGGTTTCAGAATCAGATTATGAACAGGGTTCAGGTTTAGATCATGAACAGGTCTCAGATACTGATCGGCAAGAAGGTCCTACAGATGGTAGTCAGCCAATCGAGGAAGCGCCAGTAACATCCTTAAGGAGGTCGACAAGAATCAAACGGCCACCGAGAAGGTATGATGATTATGTTACTTCAGTTGCATTTACTGCTAATGACGATGAACCTCTGTGCTATCAGGAAGCAATAGAAGGTTCGAAAAGTGACTAGTGGAAAGCAGCCATGAAGGACGAAATGATGGCCTTAAGTAAGAACGGCACATGGGATCTGGTTGAGCTTCCGAAAGACAGGAAAACTGTGGGGTGTAAATGGGATTTTAAGCTGAAACGGGGTGTGAATGATACGGAGGACAGGTACAAAGCGCGACTAGTTGCAAAAGGGTTTTCTCAAAATGTATTGACTTCTCAAAGAGATTCTTTCTTGCAAATTCAGTTGGTTAGAAATTGTTTCAATTAGAATTGGTGTTATATAGCATTAGTGGTTTTGTTTAATTTAGAGTTGTAAATAATTAGATGTTAAGATCGCATTTCTACACTGGTGCGTTAATGAGGAAATTTATATGGAACAACCGTAAGAGTTTAATTCAGCATCGCAATAAGAAATTTGTCTCGTTGGTGCTCAAGAAGTCATTGTATGGTCTGAAGCAGTCGCCTCGACAATGGTACAAGAAATTTGATTCTTTCATGTTGAGTCAAAAATATATAAGAAGTGAATATGATCACTGTGTTTACTTTAAGCAGTTAAGTAATGGCATGTTCATTATCTTAGTGTTGTATGTTGACGATATGCTTTTAGCAAGCAAAAGCATTGAAGAAATCAACAGGTTGAAGACTCAGATGGCAAGGACATTTGATATGAAAGATCTAGGAGCAACAAGACAGATTTTGGGCATGGAGATTTTCAGAGACAGGAGCAATGGTAAGCTGTGGCTATCACAACAGAAGTATATTGAGAAAATACTTTTGAGGTTTGGTATGAATAATGTGAAGCCTGTGTCAGTCCCTTTAGCTTCCCATTTTAAGCTTTCTTCGAGTTTATGTCCTAATACAGATGAAGAAAAGGATTATATGTCTCGAATTCCATATGCCAATGTAGTAGGGTGTTTAATGTATGCGATGGTTTGTACTCGACCAGATATTTCACATGCAGTTGGGGTTGTCAGCAGGTACATGGCAAATCCGGGTAAAGAACACTGGTTAGCAGTGAAATGGGTGCTTCGGTATTTGAGAGGCACAAGTAGTTATTGTATCACTTACAATAAGAGTAGTGAATTTGTTTGCGGGTATGTTGATTCTGATTTTGCAGGTGATTTGGATAAGAGAAGGTCAACTTCAGGGTACGTTTTTACTCTTGCAGGTGGAGCTATCAGCTGGATGTCAAAGCTACAGAACATTGTTGCTTTATCCACTACTGAAGCAGAATACATTGCTGCTTCTCATGCTTGCAAAGAGGCGGTTTGGCTGAAAGGTTTGCTTGGTGAGTTTGGTAGGTTACAGGATAACATCAAGTTACTGTGTGATAGTCAAAGTGCAATACATTTGGCTAAGAATCCAGCCTATCATAGTAAATCAGAGCATATTCCAATTAAGTACCATTTTGTAAGACAGGTTATCACTGAAAGGGGAGTCTCTCTTGAAAAGGTGCATACAAAGGAAAACTGTGCAGACATGTTCATGAAACCAGTTTTGTTGGAGAAGCTGCGTTGGTGTTTGGCTTCTCTTGGCTTGCAGAAGAGATAAAATAATAAACAAACAGGGCATCAGGCTAATTGTTGTCAAGGTGGAGATTCTTGAGATTTTCTGTTTTAAATAAAATAGGCAAAAATCTTAGTGTGTGACAACAATAGGAATTTGTTGCTAGATTAGCTCCAGGTTGTTGGGAGAGAGTTAATGGATCCTAAATTTGATGTGAGAGGATTTATGAGGCAGTTAGATTCTCTTTGCTATATAACAAGTATCCATACGGATTGTTTTGGGTGTGAGAGTTTGTAATCTCCTGTTTGATTAATAATATTGCCGATGCCTATGTTGTGTGGACGTAGCCCAAATTGGTTGGGTGAACCACGTTAAACCTCTGTGTCTTATGTGCTTGAATATATTTGCTGAGTATTTGTTTTATATTGCTGTGCATCTATTCTCCAACAGGAACCAACCCGAGTCCACAATTTTTATAGCACAGGTCATCCCCTTTGTGAACGCGGCTGCCTGATTATCACACCAAATCGATTAGTGGCGGCCGATATTTTTTTTGATCTGATTTATTGGCATTAGTAAAGGCAAAAAATTAACCCCCAAAACGTACCTCGGGTAGATTCGGCGCAAGCCCGTCGACCGTGGATCCCCCTTTCCAGAGTGCAAAGACTGCGGCCTGTACATATACAATACAATATAATAAATTAATGAAGGCGTAATTTCTGATTAGAAAATCAGGAAATACTATTATAGATCTATCCTTGATTTATCTTAATCAAGGATGCACCCAGTAGGAGATATAAAATCTCTTCATACATAAAACTTTTTAGAACGCTGAGTGCTAAATGCCTACCGATGATTGCTCGAGGCTCTGGAGAATGGCAACGTCAATATCGTTTCCATTTTCTAGCAGAGCGGCCACTCTGGCCACGTGCGTGACCACAACATTAATGTCACAGCCCTTGCTAAGGCTCGTATATCGCAAATGAAATCCACATTCTGCTTTGTTGCAGCTCGTTACAGGAGGAAGGGGTGTTCATCATTTTGGTTCTTGACGGGAGGGGATGATCTGTGGTTCGCTAGATGTGTATATAAGGAAATGTCAATGGCAGGGTGTACATTTTCTAACCCTAATCTGTAGACAACACAGGAATCGAAAGAGGCCGCGTTCATCATAATCATACAGGGTAAGTGGAGAAAAGGCGGCCAGACTTGATCATACTTGCAGGTGCAACTGAGGATAACGGGACCACCATTGCTCCATCATCATTGAGAGTGTGATTTAGGTGTTGAAATCAAATAACTTATAATAATTGTTGATGAATGTATATATGGTAAAGTAGGTATACTAGTAGGGAAATTTTAAAACTGAAAATAACAAATATATTTTACAGGGAATAAGGGGACCACTCTTATTCATCTTTAGTGTTAGGGTTGAGCGGTTGGTATTGAAGACAAACAACTTATAATAATGGTTGACAAATGTATTTATGGAAAAGTAGATACAACTTGTTAGGGAATTTAAAATTGAAAATAATAAATATATTTTAACGTGTGGGAATAACGAGACCACCCTTCCTGAATCATCTTGACTGTTAGGGCTGAGCAGTTGGTATTGACTACTTTAATGTAGTGCTAATACAAAATGATTTTATAAATTTATTACACGTGATATCATGTGATTGTTTAAATAGTCTGAAAGATAAGATAGAAGATAGTAGCATGTTTAAATTTTGTAGTTTGAAAGATAAGATAAAAGATAGTAGTATGTTTAAATTGTGTTTTGCAATGTAAAATAATATTTTAATAACAAAATTCAAAAGTGTTGAAAACGAATAATTTATATTAATAAATTTTCTGAATGTAATTACGATTAATTACATACTATAAGAATTGTAAATTGAAAATATTATGTATATTTTAAATGAGATAATTGAACTATTTTTATTCATTTATCATTGAGAGTGTTAGGGTTGATGGGGATTTGCCTCTATTAATTAGTAATGTAAGATTTAAATAAAGCTATTTTACATTTTAAATTTTTAGAATAATGGTGTGATTATTTAAATAGTTAAAAAAATAAAATAAAACAAATTATAACAAGTTTATTTTTGTAATGTATAATAAAATTTTAATAATGAAATTTAAATGAGTTAAAAAGAAATAACTTATATTAATTGTTATGAAATTAATATATTTATAATAAAGTAGATATGAATTATAGGAAATTGAAAATTGAAAATATTAAATATATTTTAAAATATAGAAATGATATGAAATTTAAAGGCATTGAAAACAAACATTCTATATTAATTGTTTTGAAATTAATCTATTTATAATAAAGAAGATATGGTTCAAAGTGCATTTAAAACTGAAAATATTAAATATTTAATATTTTAAAATATTAAATATATTATATCTAGTTTTTTATTTATTTTAGTAAATATTTTTTTAAAGTATTCTTTATCTAACCTATAAATAAATCACATATACTAGTTTAATATATTATCTAATAATAATTTGAGAATACTCTTTTATTATTTATTATTATATCAAATATTTGAAAAATAACTAAATAGTATTTTAATATTTAGATTTTTTTTAGTAATATTATAATATGATGCATATAAATATTTTTTTATAAATAATTTGTATTATATTAGGTTTTGAAAATTTTATTATAAATTTATATAATATTGAAGTACACTCTATTGATTTTATAAATTTATATAACATTGAAGTTAGCTCCACTAACTTTATAAATTTATGTAAAATTGGAGTATATTTTACTAAATTTTCAACTTCTAAGCTTTTTCTTTTAGTTAGGTATGTGCTTGCAATCCATGCTATATGTTGTTATGTAAAAGCATGAAAACAACAAGGAGAAACAGTAAACACTATTCAAAATATCTTTTTGGAGTTTTAAATCATTCTCTTTTTAAAATTTGCAAATATGCATATTGTCATATGTATTTCTTAATGCATTAAGGTTGTAGATAGAAACTCTACTTTCTACAAATTGCAAGGTGTAAATAGACAAGATGACATAGCTTACAAGAAATAAGAATCTTGTAATGTAAGATTGGATATATAAAATGTTTATGTATGTTCATGCATATATTAATTCAAACATAACTACACATGTATCTAATGCATGTCCTCACATGTGTTGGAAAAAGACTATTTTCGATGTAGGCATCGTCCAATTAGGTCCACCCTTACACACAAAATGTATGATATGGTTCAAGTTTATAGTCTTAATATGTCAATATTATTTGATGTAAAAATATTCATGTGCACTACTTTTTCTAGCTCACAATCATGCTCTAATGTTTGTCCCCGCTCACTACAATATTGTGCTTGATAAGATGGACACTCATATTCAGTTGTGTTCATGGATACTTCAAAATTTATATTCACTCCCCAACATCCTATGTGCCAATTGTGAGTGTCACATGTGTCGTTAATTCCCATTAGCTTGAGAATTGTAATCTAAGCATAATTAGTTTCATGGAGATATTGTGGAACACCCACAACAAAGAACATAAATAAAGAAATAAAGAAAAATCTTAAGAATCTTAGGCAATTGAACCTTAATATTGTAAGTGAGATTTAGTGTTATAGATACAACATATAACATAGATATTAACAAACAATTATGCATTATATTATTATCTCATAGTATTTTGTCCAAAGAAAATTGACAAGATTTTATAGTTTATTTCGAAGTGGAAGAAAATTTTTTTTGTCTTATTTCACATAGCAATTATTTCATTTAAACAATAAATTCAGTTTTATGTATCACAAGTTTGAATATAAATTGCACACAAGATGAAAAGGATAACGTATAAATTACCCTCTCTATTAATACAAAAACCCATAAGGTAGGATAACACCTTACAACTGGTCCTTTTATGGAAGGAATCCAATCCTATTCATGTGCCTCTTTAGGGGAGAATTGTCTAATGAGCTAAACTCCAAATATAATAATATTCCATAGTCTTATAAGAACGAACCTATCATTGTTTATATTTACCAAGAGAACCCTGAGCATACAACCAATAACTACCTAGTGGACCTGATTTAATGAGGCTCCATTAAATTTACTCAATACTAAATATGAGAGTAAACCTTATTTAGTATTACTATGGACCTACTCCACATTATATTGAATTACCCCCACTATTATATATCTACTATGACCCTTCACCTTTCATTACATTCCTAAGGAGAATCTCAACATTGAAAGAGACTTGAATTATTTGAAAATATGGTGAATGTTTATTCCATGGAAATTGACACCCTTAAACATACTATTACTTCTAAAAGATGAAAAATACATTGTAAACTTTTTATGTCCTTAGCAAATCCAATTACAAATAATTCTCCAAAAATAATCTATTGATTTATTTCAACTTTAAAAATAATTTCAATTTAATCTCTTTTAAAACACTTTGTGCTATCTTAACTAAAATATCATTAAATTATAAAATATCATTATTTAGTAAAAATATTAATTATAAAATATTAATAATTCCAATTTCATAATTAAAAAAAAAAATCGGATACCTCCAATAAAGCCATAAATTAATTAAAAAAACTAGCCGCTATCTTAACTCATTTCGGAAGGAATATTTCTTTGTTCTAAAGTTGATTAGGAATGGACATACATATCTGTAGGGAATGGAGATACACGTTAGCTAAACGATCATGTTAGTTAGGTTCGCTGAGACAATGACTCGAAATTTAAGAAATAATGTTATAAAATCGTTTTCAATATTTGTACCAACCAAAAAAGTAAACCTTCTTTACCACTCAATCACATGTAAAAATTTAAACATCATGTGAAAAATGGCGTGAAAAAGCTAATTGCCACGACTATCCATCCATGAAAGAATAATGATTATAATACTCGTCTTTAATGTTGGGTTTCAAATGATTAGATTGATCTAAGCCTTGCATTTCCCAACAATAAAGTACTTCACTATATAATTTGAGGAATGAAAGGGATTTTGATATCATAATTTATTTTTAATTTTTTAAAAAATTGGAATATTTGATGAAGAGATTTTATGAATTTTAAGGTTTTATAATTAAGATGATCACTTAGAGTTTAGTATTTTATTATATATTGTAAATTCATAACTATTTAATATTATATGATTGATTAATATTGTTATTTATAGTTTGTTATTTTAAAATGTTAGTTAATTTTTTTAATGTAAATAGATTATATAGTATATGATTTAATTACTTGGTGTTTAGTATTTTAATTATATAATTGTGAAGTGAAGCTTATTTATTATTATATGATTATTAATGTTATTTATAGTTTTTTATTTTAATGTATGTTAAAGTTTTATATTAAATAATGTTAAACACACGTATGGTAAATATATGAAGGAGAGTAAACACACAAGACAGAACTGAAGGATAAGCGTGAGTTATATTATTATTTATCATAGACGTACATTTATAATACAATGGTGTGACTCTTGGATTCCACATTTCAAGGTCACTTGGACTCCTTTATTACTATTCAGCTTCCACGCCTACCCATAGAGGAATAGGTGTCCAACATTCCCCCCTTAATCTGAAGGGGTATGTGTGAGTCCAAGAAGAGAGTTCTAATACAAATCTGCAAAGTATGCATGGTAGAACTTAGGCTAAATCAACTCTCTGAAATGTTGGCATAAAGAGGTGGTTTAAGGATGACCACCAACATTGGAACTCTTAGTGAGTTCCTGGAACTCTTCCAAATCTGGTAAGAAGCTGAGGGCTTCTGCTAGAGGAAGTGTCCCTCATATTTGAAGAGGGAGACCTTCAACCTAGAAGAACGGAGGGCTACAACCTGTGATGGTTTAAGGATGACCACCAACACTAGAATTCTTAATGCATTTCCCGGAACTCTACCAAAGCTGGTAAGAAGATGAAGTCTTCTTCTAGAGGAACTGCTCCAAATTCTTTGAAGAGGAAGAATATAAACCTCACATAGATGTTTTAAATTTGTCCACCAACCAAAAGCATGCTCGTGGGCATGCATGTCTCTAGATACAACTATGAATCTGGAATGACAAGTTGTGGCTGAGACTCGCTTTAACTGTTGTGTCTCTCGCTACAACTCTAAATATGGAATGAGAGATTGTGGCTCATGCTTGCTTGAATTGTTGTGTCTCTGGTTACAACTCTGAATTTGGAATGAAAGGTTGTGGCTTAGGCTCACTTGATGTGGCTTCGAAGCTTGTGGATGACCACCATTTTCCCCCTTGTTAGGTATGAGGTGAGACGATGGTGAAAATTCAACTGAAATTTTTTTCAATATTCTAGAACAAGTTATGACATGCGACTTAAACCTCTGCTTAGTTGTTGATTCCCATTGACAAGAAGCGATCCATCCAAGATGAATCTTTTTTCTTGCAGGAGGCTTGTTTATGAAGCATCTGTGTGAAGAATGGGTTTGCCAACCACAATGCTTGCATGGGTGAAGATCGAAACAATGATCTTTCATATGGCCAGCGTGATCATAATGTTGAAATTTTTCAATTTTTATTTGCTGCTTTAGAAGAGGAGCAGGCTTTGGAACAGATGAATGTGAAATGTCATGAAGAAATCCGACACTCTGAAATTGAATGGGCTTGGAGTAGTCTAGAATGTTAAAGGAAAACACCTTGTCATACCCAAGACATGTTTTTCGTTTGTTATGGGCAAGATCTTCCCAAGTTCTGATGATGAATCTACTACTGTAATTATTCTTGTTGAAACTGAGGTTCAAACTGCAAAAAATCAATCTTCTCATGTGAATTTTGCATACAAGACTTAATGTAAAAAAGAGATGCTTTTCAGATATTTACCCTATCATCGATGGTGGAAAGTATTAGAGTGTTCAAAAACTGCAATATTTCATAAAATTTGGCCATTATCTCCACAAAGATAAATGCTCAATAATCCTAATGGAAGCTATAACAAGAATACAAAAACCCGAAATTTATTCCAAAAATTGAGGAATACCAACTCTCTATCAAACTATCATTGAATATATAATACATACATAAACATCCCATGAAACATCTATTACTTTCAGCTAGAACATGTCATTCTTCATATGCCTCAGTCATCTCTGTTATGGTGAGAGGATTTTCTGAGAATTCCTGGAGACTCTGCCTTGAAAAATATGCCAAGGCCTGCTACACCACCAATATAGCTAAGAAACCCTCAGGTAGTATCTTGGACCAATTTAAACATTAGAGAAAAAGATACACTTAAACCCACATGCCATACACAACAATCAATGTGATTCAAGGATTGCAATATTAAGTGAATAGAACACACATACTTCAACACTAGCTTGTATCCAACGATTTATCAGCTGAGAGAATGGGTTGTGGAAAACCTCCGGCGATACCAATGGCTGGAAATTAATACTTTGGGTGATAAATTTAATATGAAAATGTTGTGGTAGGGACTGGGGATGCACACTCTATAGATGTTATTGTTCTGTGAAATGGTCCAGGGGAATAAATCTTCTAGTACATGCCTTAAGGAAATATTTCAAATCTACGCATCTCGGTTCTCCTCTATCCATGTCCCCATGCCTCTGGTGGAGAAATGAAAGTCATCGATTCTTTTGAAGAACTCGATAGATGTCTTGGTCCAGAATTTCAATTAGTGTTTCTTGGTGATGTTCAACAAGGTTGGGAGTGGAGAAAGGAAGGTGTATGCATAATTTTAGGTGGAGAGAAAATGGCTATATACAGTTGTGCAACAGTAACGAGAATGCCATCAACGTCACCTGGTTGGAGCACATTCAGATACTCTCATGTCGTTGATAGAAGTTATGGAAGAAGGCCTTTGCTATCACGTAACATATTCATAGACCACGTTTCTATTGTATATTGTTTGATTAATATGAAGAATCAATCTATCATCAATGGTGAATTGAAGTAGCTTTATTTGAGACAGATTGTTGTATTGAGTTCACTGTGGATGAACTCTTTCATCAATTTCTTCATGATATGATCACCTTCGTGTGCCACTTAGAACATGAAGATGAGGGCACCTTCCAAAATGTTGAGTATAGCCACCAACACCCAAAAATTTGATGACGAAAATTGTATGTCCCTCATATATTACTTTCGGATTGCTGATAATATGCTCAAACAAGAGAACATATATAGGGAATAGAAGAATCTTATTGACTTGTACGTTATACTTCTGCGGTTTTCAAGTTTAATCATAGAAACTATACCACATCATCAAGACTATCAAACATCCTAACCAAAGGAGAAGACATAGTACAGAAAGAAACTACTTAATGTTGTGAGTGAGATGGAAGCTCTAAAACTAGTGGTACAATGAAAAGTTGATGAACTGAATAAAACATACGCCAGTTCATCCTCTTCTAGAGGAGCTAGTGATGCTTCTTTGGAGTGGCCTCCCCGTAGGAAGCAAGTTTTTCTAACCTATGAAAATGGGAAGGAGTCTCTGCAAAAGAAGGGATATGTTCTGCCTCATGCGAAAATGATCTGGCAAGGGTCGTAAATTCTGATGAAATCCAGTTTGTTGTGAGACCCGTTAACAGTGAAATTCAACGGAAGTCATTGAAGAAGTATCTTCATAAGAACTTAGGTGCTCTTATAAAGCTCAACCCACATGCAAAAATTGCAAGGCGAATGGCTCTCTTGGCCGATGAGTAGCGTGCCAAGGTGAATACCACTGACTAAAGGAGAATATGAAAAATTCGTAATAAAATAATGAGTCAATGTGAAAGAGGGTAGTTCTTACTGATAAGGAAAGCAGGATAACCAAATGACAAATCCAGGGATTGCGTTGGGTGTTTCAATGGCAAGAATCGATAGCAAGAGTCATAATGTGGTAGGTGTGACAGACAACGGTTCTAAGGACTGACAACCTAAGGCAAAGAAAGGGAAAAAAACCAATTGACCAGGTCAGGAAGGAGGAGACTAGCACTATTCAAGGCAGGGAAGAGGAATCATACTAGCAATCACTCACTATATTCTGCTACTAGACAGAGACTGTTGCATATAAAAATTTTAGGATTACTCAACCTAGAAAACATGTAATCGCATGAGAGTGTTGGACTAACATGTATAATTAACACAGCTAGAATTTAGCTGATTGGAGCAGGGCCAGTACTTGTTTCGGGATATAATACCCTAAAGGTTTTTGGGTCGGAAACCTTCACAGATCAGGGGCTTACCATTCAAGAAGGACTCACCTAACCTATATTTTATACTAAAAACTAGATATAACAAGTTACAAAGCTTACCCGAAAGTCCCACATTTGATTTAGATTTCGCGGGGTGAAAACCCCTAGCAACCCTTCGTGCTTCGTAACCTGAAAATCAAGAAAGAACGAACACAAAACTCGAGTTGTACAACATATATAGTTCCTATATGTTAGTGTAACTCATGCATAATATCATAAAAACAATATTAAATATTCAAGTAATGATCATTACACATATATAAAGAGATATAAAGACATGAATATCGGGAACAAGATGCTTCTTCTTATTATAAATGGCACGTACATTAATAGAAACATGGAGAGATCACCTGAATCCTTCCACAGCCTTCGAGCATATCATCCTTCGGATCCTTCCAGCCCTAGCCTCGCAAGAATTATTCCAAGTTGTGTGCACACTAGATGTCATATAGGATGATGAGCATCTCAAGGAAACAAGGGTTTCTTGAACATACCTAGGAAGTGCAGGAGGCACAGGAATATCAGACTTGAAATAGGGCTCCAATAGAGTATAATATCTATATTTTCTGCTTTCCCTTAGGCCATGCACATGAGGGGCTTTTATACTCCCTAAAATTAGTTTCTGCAGTTGGAAACAGTTAGGCCACGGGCTGGGGTGGTTGAATTATGGGAATAACCATCAACCATGCCTCAAAAATAGGGAATAATATATATTTTTTAACGATTAAAAAGGTATACACGGATATCTATGAATGGAATCGCGTATATACGTGGAAAAGTCTTAGCAAAGTCATGTATGGGTTTTAAGATACTGTTTTCGTGAAGATGGTCAAGTCTGAGGGGAAAGGGTGCCCAAGGCGAAAGTGTCAATCATAAAGCACATGAAGGTGGAAAATTATGCTATAACAGATGCCCCGTAATATATGAGGTCAAAAGGGGTAAATGATGGCCGAAATATATTATGTGCATAGAAAGAACCTTGCGAGGATGAGAGTGGACTTTCGTCAGATTTCAGCCTACCAAAAAGTCAATGGAAGAAATCAGAGAGATAACTCATTTCTGAGGTGGGCATACCCATGCTCAGTGAAAGAAAAACATGTTCTTATATGAAGTATAGAGCAGATCCAAAATGTATACAAGTATAGCTGAACTATAAAGTATATATAGTGAATCATCTGATCCCTGCCCGGAAATACAAGTCAAAATCAAGTCCATGTATGACATATAGAAGACTGGTCAATGATGCTGCAATAGATATCTGATCACGTAAGTAAGAACTGAATCTCCAGGTACCAAATCATAAGGGGTGGAACACATGGTATGATCACACAACTCGAAAGCCAACATATAAGATGTTGTTGTACTGAAACCGCAACATATAAGGGTGGACGTCGTCACTAGCAGAAAACTAGATGAACTGTCAAAGTGAACCAAATCATGCTGATGCAAACTCGAGGTCTTCACCGATCACCATGGCACAATTCTACACAATGGGAATAAATGAGCTTAAGTCAACCATGTGAGAAATCTTTTGATTACCAGTCATTAATGTATATCGTTAACAAACACAAGACAACTCACCAATAATGATAATGAGTGTCAAGGTGCCCCAGTCCAATCTACCAAGTGTGAATGAATGAGTTGAAGTCAAACACCTGCAAGAATATATCAATCAGGAAGCAATAATGTATCCTCACTGTCAATAACGAAGAGTCTGCCACTGATGACTGCGAACCGTAAGCTATTGACAAAAAGACTCTAGACCTTATTCCCAGAGAAATGAGTCGGAGTCGATGGGAAAATATATGCTGGAAGGAAGGCATTAAGGCATCCCACATCAGTCTAGCACGAGTGCAACCCGCAAGCCAAGATTTGGAAGGAATCGGACGAAGTAGAGTGAAGGAACCAACCTGAAGTACGTTTCTGACATGAACAAGATGAAGCTAGCGCACAGTAGAAACCCTCTGAATCAACCAATAATGAGATTTGAAAAAGAGGCGAGATATCCACCGATAGGGTCAAATGGAAATCAAGGTACTGCATGAATCCCAAGTGTGATGATGTAAGATGACGTCGAACACAGGGAAACCACTCAGTCAAAGACCCATAATGATGATTAAATGCTGAGCACAAGGTCACCTATCAGTGATGTAAATAGGGCCAAGGTACAACTCTAAGTTTGCTTTAAGAGCAATATGTCGTAGTCGATAAGAGAGAAACCCTCCAGCAAGAAATAAAATGGAGACCTTCTCAAACCAGCACGAGCATAGGACCAAACATCTGACGTGATAGAACAAGATACTGATAAGACTAGGAAGGCTGACTGGAAAATAAGTCAAGAGACACCATAGAAAATCTGACTCAGGTTTAACTTCCTTTGAACAAAAACATGACTCATGTTGACTATGGAAACAAATGATAACTTTGTATAAGTTTGTTATCGAGGAGGCAAAAGCAAACTCTCCATATGATTGGAAGAGATAACCAATCATAGGAGAACTGACTTATGAAACAAGGTTATGGCTTCTCCTATGTCAAAACTAAAACCATCCCAAAATGAGGGAAAGACATAGCTCTGTGTGCCTTGTTCAAGGGCGACAAAAATTGACACTGTAACTGCTATCATATATGAAGTAATATCCATTTCTCGCTCTTTTTGATATAGTTGATTTTTTTCTTTTTTTTCATATAGTAATCCTGAAAAAAGAATAAAAGAATGCTATAGTACAATGGATAGAATGAGTATCAGGAAACAGATGCACTAGTTACTAGGATAGGAACAATCCTATGCTCAATGCAAGGTGGCGGAAACTGGTAAGCGATACTCAAAGGAGCATTCCATCCATGGGTAAAAAGGTGTCAAGTCGCAATAGCTAAGTGCTTGCATGGTCAACCTGTATAGAGAGTCATGGTAAAAATATGGCTTAAACATCGAGTCCAAATGAAGCCAGCGAAAGGCCAAGATAAAAAAGTAGCCAATACGCAATGCAGTGATACAACTTGACAACACAAGGGAGCCTCTAGGGTAATAGCCAGAAAAATCATCGTGAAGAAAAAGAAGAATGAAGCTTCAACGCATAAGTCATGGCGGGATTAAAGAGGACTCCTAAGCCTACTTAAAGTGCAGCATGGGTGACAAGTGCTAGCGAGGAACTAACTAGGAAGCCCATGTAAAGGAAGGCTCTACCATCAAGTCATGATTAAATATCGACGAGTGAAATGGGTTAAGTACTCATGACATGATGGGATCGACCCTATGGAAAGTGATGAAAAATGGAGGCTAGCATGTAGAATGCAATAGAAAGTGGATTCTATAACCTATATGCTAGTTTGAAATCATATACCTGCCATGAAAAGTCAGTGGTAATGGATTTGAAAAACCCGAATAAATCTCAACTTCTGTAAACGGACCTGAAAACATACATTTCCCAACACTTACAAGCAACATGGTTATACAGCTTGAGACAGATTTGAAAAATAAGCAGAACGAAATTTTGCAAAAAAAATTCAATTTCTCGGTATAAATACTAATTTTACCTTATATTTGGTTCATTCTAACATTGCAGAAGTGGAAAAAGGAGCTCTGGAGAAAAAACCCCTTTCCTCAAAACAGGAGCAATCAACTGTCAAATTGAGCTGAATCAGCCAGGTAAGCTCTAAATCCATCTTTTCCATCAATTTCGTTCATATTTAGGATAAAAATTTTGATTTTTCACTGTAGGAAAGATTAGTTTTGATTAAACCCTTTGCGCATACGTAGGTTCATTTCGACGAACTTGCATATGATACACGACTGTACACAAAGGAAGTCGCTTATGCGTAGTCTGTGAATGCAAAAGATGAACCTAATGAAGAATTTAGTGGATTTTTTCAGGATGTCAATCTCTTGGAGCGAGCCTGAACATAGTGCCATCAATAATGAAGTGATGGAGAATCAAACTTCACTCGATATCCTTCAAAATTTTGGTTTACTCAAGTTCTTTAAAATGCCAAATATGAAAAGTAATGTCTAGTTGATTCAAATGTTGGTGGATCACTGGGAACCAGAAGAATACTGCTTCATGATTAATCAAATGCCCATATGTATAGAAGTGGAAGCCATTTATTACATCACTGGACTCTCTCAGAGAGGATATCTGGTAGATTTACACGGAAAGCCTTTGGGAGGGCTTACAGTGGAAGACTATGTCCATGTCTATTACGTAGAGGGGTCTTAGAAAGTAGGAACTCAAAATTGCAATCAAAGATTTGAAAGAACTGCATATGGAAATTCTCCTCTTCACCATTGGTACGGTAGCAGGATCTACTTCCTTACACCAGGCTTAGAGGACACAGATGAGCATCACGGTCGAATTTTTGATTCACCTCTTTGACTGGTGTACAGCACTACTGAATAACCTAAAGAAATAGTTAACCTTTATCCGGAAAGAAAAAACAAAGCATTTTGGGTATGGAACCATGTTACTGACATTCTTCTTTGAGAGGATTCCAAGGCTTCGACCCAAAGTGATATCATCCATCAATATCCCCAGAAATCCAAGAATAGCTCGGTGGGCTGACTTGATGAAGAGATTGGGGGGAAGTGAAGTTCCTCGAGCCACTTGGGATGAAAAGTTCTTCTAATGGTCTAAGGAACAAGTTATCGTAGTGGAGGATTATCCCTATGTTGGGATGGATTTTCGTGGTGATCCAGACTTAGTCCTTCCACCTGGTGTAGCATGGGGTGCAATCAGTGAGACTCCAATTTTTTATTATATGATTTTTGGTTGATTTTTTCAATATATGCAACAATGAAAAAAAAATTGTTTTTGATTGGATTCAAATGACTTACAAAATTATGTGATGACCATGATACAGATATGGGACCAGTCCATCCTAAGGGATACCCAAGGCATAAGCGCGTAGAGGTGAAGTGGATGTTGAAGACCCTGGCACAACCCTTCATGTCGTTAAGAGAAACTTGGAGAGTTTAACTCGCCAAGTGCCTATGTCTGCAGTAGAGGACCTACTAGAGGTTATCCAGAGATAGGTAGTTGGAGTACCACGAGACTAGGCGTGTTTATTCCATCATGTAGTGACTGCTATCATTTTTTATAGGAACACGAATGTTAGGTAGGGACCACAGGATTAGATATATAGATTTTACCAAATGACTTTACTATATTTTTGATATTGAACATGATCGAGCATAAGCCCTAATTTTTTAGGACATATGGATCTAGATTTTTGTATAATTTTTTGAAAATTCTGACTATGTATATATATACAACGATTTATATGATGTCATGAATCAAATGTATGAAAATGTATGATGAATTTGATGACTTGATTAAAGTATTGAATGATGAATATGCTAATCAATTGCTTGATTAGCCAGTAAGTCTGCCATCCAAATGTTAGCTCAAGGAATATGAATAAATGTTATAAATTGAAATGATCTTTGTAACAAATGTACCCTAAAAAACAATCATAGAAAAAATGGATCATGAACCTAATATGTATTATTGAACTGTGATACCACCAGGTGGGGGTCCAAGAAAACTACCAATGAATCAACACCCAAAGATATTTCCTCCGAGAGTAGATAAATTACTGCAGTGTATTCTACTACATTGTTTGAAGTAGGACTAATGCAGGCACCTCTTGAAACTAACAATTGACCGGATGGATAATGAAGTACCGAAGCCACAGAAGCCAAGTTTCGAGTGTGTCTACTAGCACCATTGGCGAAACCAAAATGACTCATGACATCCAACAAAACCTACCAAAGCAGATAAAAGACATCACCATCACATCAAAGACCGAAAACTCAGATATGTACAAAAATAAGCAAAAATATATACAAAAATTGAGATGCTAGGCCGAGGCCTAGGCATAATACCTGTTCAGATAGAGCCCATTTCTGGGCTCCACCAACTCATTTCCCTCAAAATCAACCAAGGAATAAGCACCTTTCTTGAGGACCTTTTAACGATGAAGGGGCCATACCACATAGACTTAAATTTACCTACCCCCAGGGAATCCTTCTCCTGGGCATAAACCAAGACAAGCTCTCCTTTGGAGAAAACCGTAGGTTTGACTGCTTTATCAAACTGAACTTTTACCCGCTTCTTATGTGCCTTGTTCATCGTGGCGGCATCTCAACACTATTCATCGAGATGTTCCAGATGAAGGAGAAGTTCTTCGAGACTAGAGCTGTTAGGAAGAAGCTCTACACCTAACTTAAGAGAAGGAATTTCACACTCAATGGGAAATATGGATTCCAACCCATAAGTTAGTTGAAACAGAGTAAAACCAGTTACAGTTTTCACTGAAATCTGGTATGCCCAAAGCACAGGATACAACATAATGTCCCAATTGGATCGAACTTTATCAATTGTCCGTTGAAGAATTATATTAAAGGATTTGTTCACGGCTTCCACTTGCCCATTGGCCTAAGGATAATATGGAGATGAATGCTCCTGCTGAAAACCTAATTTTAGAGCCAATTCAGCGATCATGTTGTTTTGAAAGTGACTGCCATAATCAGTGACAATTTCTTTGGGAATACCAAAACAAGAAATGACCTAACTAAAGAGAAAAAGAGTTGTTGTCTCACCATCATTCCCAAAAGTGGGCATAGCCTCGACCCACTTTGTGAAGTAGTCTACTGCTAGAGTAATGTACTTATGATGTTTAGTCGAAGGTGGGTTACAAGTAGTATAATCAATACCCCACTTTGTAAAGGGACTGACTGTGATGACACGGAAGAGCGGAGCTCGATAAGCATGCATCTTTCGAGTATACACTTGACACGGATGACACTGTTTGACCAACTCCATGCAATCTTTGAAAATTGAAGGCCAAAAGTATCATGCACGAAAGAGTTTTTGGGTTGTAGCAAGCCAAGATAAATGACCACCACAAGATCCATTGTGGCAATCATTCAACACAACCTCAGCTTCGAGAGTTAAGCATTGTCTAAGGATCGAATCGATGCCACGACGATATAAAGTGTCACCAATGATTAAGTAATTTTTAGCTAGCTGACGTAACTCACGCCGCTCATTTTTTGAAAAAGTTGAGGGAAACTTCACAGTATGAAGATATAATATGAGATACCTGTACCAATAATCCTGTGAAGAAATGAGAAAAAGATGTTCATCAGGAAAGGATTCATCATAAATTATCTCTTCTCCACAGGGCAACCCAAAAATTAATTCTACAAAAACTAATGATTTCTTAGACTTGGCAGACATAAAATCAAGATCAAATTCCTGCAAAATCATAATCCATCTATTCTATTTTCCCCCAATCACTCGCCTGTTGAGAACAACATGAAATGGATTGACTTCTGCCAAAACATAAGTTTTTCGAAGAATAATATAATGGATGAGCCGGTGTATAGCATGAACGACTACTAAATCAATCTTCTCTATCGGATAATACTGGAGTCCAGGTCCTACCAAGACTCGAATAAGGTAGTATATAACATGCTCTGAAAGAGCATCATCCTCCTAAACCAGAACCATACCAATGGTAGATTCTGCTACTGTGAGATGCAAGAGGAAATCCCTGCTATAATCAGGTGGCCTCAGTATAGGAGCAGAGGTCAATGCTCTTTTCAAAGCATTGAATGAGCATTGAGCAAAGTCATCCCATAAAAATGGAACTCCCTTCTTTAATAATCTCATAAATCCTTTCATAATCTCAGCATAATTTACAACAAATATCCATAGAAAATTAACTTTTCCTTGTAGACTTTGAAGTTGATGAATAGAGGACAGGGGAGGTAACAAAAGTATTGCCTCAACCTTGAAGGGATCTACCCGAATCCCTTCCATAGAGACAATAAATCACAAAAACCGACCGGATCTAACTGCAAAAACACACTTGTTCAGATTCAACTGGATCTTGTAATATCGACATCATTCAAATACTTGACAGAGGTGAAAGGATGATCGATTCTCTTGCGAGAACGAGAAGCTAAATCATCCAAGTATGCCTCGATAATATGTTTGATGTCATGGAAGGCATATGACATGGCCCGTTGAAAATTAGCTGCAACATTTTTAAGGCCAAAAGGCATCTTCTTGTAAGAAAAGGTACCCCAGGGAAAATTAAATGTAGCCTTATGTTGATCTTCAGGACGGATAGTAATTTGATTATATCCAGAAAAATCGTCCATGAAGGAGAAAATCTCATTTCCTGCACACTCATCGATAATATGATCTATGAATGGTGTGGGGTAATTATCTTTAGGAAATGCTTTATTTAGGTCTCTGAAATCAATGGAAACTCGAATTATTCCTTGTTCCTTGTCCACCACGATTGGATTCGAAAACCACTCTGTCAAAGGAACGGGGAAAATGAATCCCACATTGAGTAGCTTCTCCACCTCAGCTTTAATAGTTGTCACCTTCCTAGGGTTAACGGGATGAAGCTTTTGCATGATAGGCTTAGCATTTTCATATAACTTGATCTCATGTTGGACAATAAATGGATCTATACCAAGCATTTCTTCATAATACCAAGCGAACACATCCCTAAACTCTCGAAAGAGATCAATGTAAATTTGAATCTCTTCAAGGGAACATTCTGCTCCGATGAAAACATTCTCAATAGTGTTGGGATATCTAGAAATGTTCACTGGGATAGTAGGAGAAATCACAGTCATGTTCCCTTCAACAAATACCTATGCTGGTGCTAAAGGGTTTGGGACTGGGTGAACAACACCAGAACAATGAGGACTAGGAAAACTTGATTCAACTTTGCTCAAATCTGGTAAAAAGTAAGACCAATGATGCAAATCATCCCACAATCTATTTATACCAGTAATAGCTTCGAGGATAGCCTCTTTAGATGGAAGAGTGGTATCAAGGGAATCCTGGGTGTAAGAAGAAATGACGACTCTGCTAGGGATCACATTTTTGTGATTTCCCATCTGGGTTTTATCTGTCTTGTAGATTCCCACCAGTTTCTATCACTTTTTCCATTTGAGTAAATATTTTTCTAGTCAGACTGAAGACCTGGTCTCTTGATCAGGCTTGACCCTTTTTTTTTCTTTATTTACCTTTCCATACGCAGTTTTTCTTCTACACAGTCGCATATACACACTTGTTGCTAAACTACAAAAGCGTGTATTCCTTGGTAAAATTTGAAATTTTTGGTTTTAAGCCTTTATGGTCTTGTTTTCCTGTGGTGACATATTCCTACAGTGTCTTTGAGATCTCTATACTGTGTCTAAAGTGGTTTTATGTATATTTATCTCTTATTTGTGTGAAGACCCACTCATTTTTTGAAATCTTTGTTTGTTGTGTTTTCAATTCTGGCTTGAGCACCAAGGTATTTTCCTGAATATTCTTGGCGGTTCTAAGTATTTAGGACAAAGAGCTTCTACTCATTTACTCCTTCCTAACCTTATGTGTTGCTTCGCATTTCTATTTTCACCTATTTGGTGTGTTTGGTATTCTTGATTTCATATACTGGTTTTGTTGCAATTTTCGAAGGATCTCTTATTGATTCTTTGGAGTATTGTTCGTTGCAAGTTTATGCTATTGTGCTGAGTTGACTTGTTGAGGTTCTTGTCTTCCTTTTGCTCATATAAGTCCCATTGTGAGAGTAGCATGGTTGGATTTAGGAATTGTTTTGAGGATTTGGCTTGAAATTCAAGTTTTCTTGACTCAGTTACTGGATAGTTCCATTGGTCTTCTTGAAATCTCTTTTTCCTATAAAATCAAAAGCCCAAAAAACATTTTGTTTTCCATTGCTTTTGTTTTCATTTTGTTTGATAGTTTCTTTTCATATTTTGAAGCTTTGTTGACTGTCTAGTCTTCGGTTCTTGACTTGATTAGGAGGGGAGTCTTCTTTTGATTTATTTCTCTTATGTCAAGTATGTTTAGGTGTTTTTATATATAGGAGTTCTGATTTGGAACTGGCTCTGTTGACTGCCAAAAAATGATTTGGAACTGGCTCTGTTGACTGCCAAGAGACTTCTATTTTCTTTTTCAGATTTAGCATCTTAGGATTTACATGTCATTGGTAGTTTGCATTAGGTGCACATAAGCATTTTTGGTCTTTTTCGTAACTTTTAAGTTGTGTGAAGTGTGAGCATCTGAAAAGAAAATAAAGTGTAATCTCATAGAACCTGTGTAGAAATCACTCTTCATTGAAAGGAAATATGTGCATTTGCATGTAGTTTGGTTTTCGTTAGTTTCTTTTGTGTCATACAAACACCATAAGTTTCAATTCCACATTCCCTTGACACAAAGTAACAGCCAATTAAAATAAGCACTATAAATAAAAATGGCTAGCAATTTTTTGTATTATTGTCATACACCAACTAGCTAGGTTATAGGGCCTTGGATTAGTTGAGTGGAGAGTTAACTCTCCAAGGCCGCTCAAATTTTGAAACATAGAAGTTTATTAATGAGTGAAATCCAACACCATTAAGTGGACTGGGAAAGCTCTCCTCTAGAGAGTCAAGCGCAAGGGAAAGTGCAGGAAGAGAAGAGAGATACCCCCTCTCCTATTTGTTGAATCTTGACCTAATACCATTCCGCCCGGCTGCCGATACAGATTGGTGCCCATAGTTTCCTATCGTAGGGACAACATAGGTGACTACAGGGGGGAATACCCGTGGTACCTGAGGCAGAGATTGCATCACTTTTATCAATGCTTCTAGAGGGTGCCCTTACGAAGCTTGGGGACTTGCACCAACAAAGGCTATTGTTAGGAGGTTAGTGTAACTATTTTTGTTACCTTCGCTAGTAGGCCTGGGTCATAATTACCCTAGACTACTTTTGGGAGGTCTTATTTTTCGCTTCCTTGTATTTTGGTGTCTGGTCCTCATCACCCGCAGCAGAAATACCTGAGGGCTACTTATATGGATTTATCTTAGGGACTTTGTAGAGTGTGCACTTTGCTCCTAGATTTCTTAGCTTCATGTATTTTTTGAGTCTAATAAATCTCTTAAAGTGGCTGATCGATTGCCTCGTCGATCGAGGAGGCTCCGTGGGTTGTCTCCCGTGAGTGCTGAGCCTTATTTAAGAAGGGATAGGAGTAATTTGGAGGGTGAATTTCACTCGGTGTTTTTAGACGCAGTGGAGAGATATCCTCTGTTAGGGCTAGTTGTTTCTGTAGTTTGTTCTAGTGTTGGTGTCAGTGCCAAGAGGAGTTCTTAACTCATCTCGAGGGTTTTATTTCTGGCAGAAGAAGTAGAAGTAGAGGAAGTCCCTCAGCCTACTGAGTCTCTTCCATCTCCTCTTCCTGCTAGTTATCCATTTATCATTGATTACATCGGACCTGAGTCTCAGAGAGCAGAGATTCCTTATCCATCATATTCTCACCTTTCAATGGCCACGTCTTGGAACACAGCTTCGGCTGTGAGTGCTGCAAGTATCCAGGCTCCTTCTTCTATTGAAGGAGGAGTCACTATTGCTATATCTACAATTGCTTCTAGTACTGTTGTGTTTGGCTCTGATCACACCCAAGCACATGCTTCTCAATCTGGTCCCTTTTGTTTTGGAATGCCCATTGGTGGGATTCCTTCTTTTTCCTTTTCTGCTCCTACAGCTATATCTGCACCCATATCCTCTATGGCTAGTGGATCTGCTTCTTTTCAAGGTTTCGCCTTTGGAAGTGAGCACATCCCTAATTCAACCCCTTCCTTAGGATCTTTTCCTTTCACTTCCCAGACTCAAAGTTTCAATCCATGGTTTGGAGGTTAAATTTCTACTACCTTTACAGGTTGGAACCCTATTTTTACAGCATTAGGTGCCGGGAATCAGTTTCTCACTGGTCACCAAGGGAATGTTCCTTTCCCATCGTCGAGTACTTATCAGCATTTTTCTCCTTTTTCAAATTCTTGGAACCCCTACGAGGGGGTTTCTTCATCATTCACTACCTCAGTGGGGGGAAATGGTTTGGTTTATAGTAACTCTATGTTGGGAGGGGGTCCTTCTCCGAATGCTGGGTCACAAGGATTTTCCTATGACCCAACATTTTCTATAAACAATATTTGGCAACCTGGTGCCTCATCAAATCAAAGTTATTCTTTTCAGAATGTGGGGAATCCATCCTATGGGGGGTGGAATTCCTCGGCTCCTCCTCAATTACCATTTCTAGAAATGTTAAAATTTCCATATTTGTCTAAATTGACTAACGACCCTATCCGATATAGTCTAGGGTGTCCTCCAGTCCCCATCAAACTACCCTCAGACATCCCAAAGTTTGAAGGGAAGAATGGAGAGGATCTCGCAGATCATATCACTACTTTCCATTTATGGTGTTCATCAAACTCCCTGATTGATGATTCGATTAGGTTGAGGTTATTTCAATGCACCTTAACTAAAAGTGTAGCCAACTGGTATATTGAGTTAACTAGGGGAAGTTTCACCACTTTTGGAGATCTGGCTACCATGTTTCAAATTCATTTTCAGTTGCCTGTTCATTACGATGTCGGGACTGAACTCCTGGCTAATTTTAAGCAGGATAAGGCAACTCACATTTATGATCATATTCAGGAATGAAGAAGAAGGAAGAGGCTCATTAAAGCCTATATTCCTAATGAATTCCTTCTGGAATGGTTTTTTGAAATCCTTTCAGCCATATATTTCTAAGGATGTATCCCTATCAAGGGTATTTTCCGAAGAGCAGGCTATTTTTAGGGCTCAGTAATTAGAATTGATTTATTCTCAGTCTGGAGTCCTCAATAAAAATTTTCCTGATGCTCGTCACTCCAAATTGGACTTGTCAAAAACTAAACATGGTCCTCATGGTGATGGAATTATTGGTTCGATCAATAGCGATGCAGCTAACTTGCTTAGTCAATTGCAGGAGTTTTCCATACAATCTGCTTCTTCTGGTCATGTTGTGCCTTCAATGTCAACTACTTCCCAGTCTTTATCAATAAATGATGTCCAGACTTCTAACCCCAAAGGAAATCAACAGTCTGAAGGGAAGAAGAATGGATAGAATAATAAAAATAAGGGCAAAGATGGCTAGGGGAATGCAAATAAATCCACCGAGCATGTTGGTGAGGGTCAAAAGGATAAAAAGTAAGTGAAGTTTCCATGCAATTTATGTACTTCAGACCATCTTACTCACCTTTTCCCTAAAATTAGGGATGCACAGCGCTTGTTAGCTCAACAGGGTTCTTCTAGTTCCCAGGTTGTGTTAACAAACCCTTTTCCCCAAGGGAAACAATTAGCCAAGTGTTGTTTGCTATCAGAATTGACCTTGTCACCTGCACCTAAGTCATCCTCATGACTATCTTATTGAACATCAGCATCTTCACCATTGATATGATCCTCACTCTGCATGGATGATTGATTCAAGCCCACATTGAAATCTACAGAAGCCTGCAGGACTTTGAGAATTTTCCAAACTCCTTCACACAAGCTATCAAATGGGCAAATATTTCTCCTCAAACAAAGTTCAGCTGACTTATTTATTGTATATGTTTGAAATGATTCTTGCTAATTTTCATTAATCACCTTACACATGTGCAATGCACATGGACTTGAAAGAAGTCAAGCTAACAATATACAAAGCAGATAATTAGAATGGTACATAACCTCTTCTACAATTTCAAGTGCTAGAAACACGAATGAACAGGACAGGATAATAAATTCAAAGACTTCATTTGAATTGAATGTGAGCCCAAAAATTAAATAAGAGAGTTAATATGGAAGTCAAGAAGTGGACCTCTTTGTAAAGTCGAGCTAATTCCAGGCGATTTGACTCATTATCAAAATCATATGTTGACACCTCTTCTGGATCTGGAATCACAACTTTGGGTCAAATTTCAGCAGAAACACATAAATATCAACCTAAAGTCCCCTCATAGCCAGTCAAGAAAAACAAAATCAGCTCCAAAACCGAAAAAATAAATAAATAAATAAATTCCCAACCACTTACTCCAATGGACTTCACTAAGTAAATTAATAAAAAGTAGCTCCCCTGAATTCTGGCAAGATTAAGAAGGGCACTAGAGCAGGAAAAGTAGAGCTACCAATTTCTGCCTGTGGTTGATTTAAAGGGATTGGTACACATGCATCTCTAGCCTCTTGCTCAGGTTCTTCATTGATAGACTCAAATTCCTTCTTCTCTGCCTGAAATTGCAAACAGGGAAAAAACAGTTAATATTTTGATTTAGTTCCAGCACATTTTTGTAAATAATACAATGCTTTCAGTATGGAATACTCAATACAAGTATTATAATTCTAGTCAAGAATAAATATTAAAAGCACCTGAAGAGAACTTATGACCTGGAAGGTAAAGAATGGGTAACATAGGCACCTACAACTACACAGTAATTTCAAAAAAATGAAAAGCTCCAAAACCAGAACCACTAATATTCAGCAACATGAAAAACTGGTTTAGTGGAAACCACCAATAAAATGGTACTAATACAATATATATTTGAAATATGCTACTTTCTAACATTCATAATTCACAAAATGCGGAGAAAAAATGAAACAAGTGAAAAATCAATGGAGTTGATTTTCTTTTAGGTGGTTTCTAGAATTGGACAGAGTCGACCTCTGGTTTTAAGGTGGTCTGACAATACAAGGCTTTCAAGGTTGTTTATATTTTCAAGGATTCTTCCTTTTGTTTTTATATGATAACAATTGAAGTTACACCAAAGAAATCAAGGATGTGATTGTGTTTCAAGTGATAGATAATGTGCTCTTTCTTATGTCAAGGCCCACTTGAGTATAAATTTCTAACAAAAAAATCTCCATCAAGATAAAATACAGGCATCTGCACTACTATGTTCCCAGTATTGGAATACTTTGATTTCAAAAAGTCAACGAGCTAGTGTGTGAACAATACACCAGTAGAAAGTGTCACAATGATGCAAAATGAACATTGGAAACAAGTGATCTTGTCCAACCAAGCACATAAATGACATCAATCATGTTTGGTTGCATGATCATGGGTTAATTTGTTTTTACCTCCTACCCATAGCACATCTTTAAGCCTTGGAAAATCAGTGGGTATGATAAATAAAATGTGCATAACTCATGATACTCACAATTATTGACTCCTTCTGGTATTCAACATGAGTGCTTTCTCTAGAAGTGATACCCTCTTTCTAATAAACTCAAGGAGCCTCTTTTGGACATCTCTTAATTGGGAAAGAATACTATCTGAAGATCCAGCTTGAGGTAGCTGGCTTCTCTTCTCAGTTGCCAATGTTGCTACCACTTCACCAACACCTGCAACATCACAAACACGTTCTACAGAAGGTAACCTCACTTGACCTTCTACCATGCTGCTACAGCTATCCTCCTGCATATGGGAACCTTTGTTTTCTATATTAGAGGAGACTCCAACATTTTTATATAATGGCTCTCCCACGGTAGATATATTTAAGGGTGGTAACTGCAACTCCTTTCGGATGACATGTTGAAACCCAAGATCATTGTCCTCTACAATAGCATTCCATCTCCCATAACCATGCCTGCAAAAGCACAAGAGAATCGAAGATTGTTCAGAGTTCACATATGAAAATAGTGAAACAAGCATGGTTTGTGCATACTTCAAAATAGCTTGTAGCAGCTTGGAATCATGTTCCTCCTTCCAAATTCTGGAGTTCTTTAGTGCAGGAAATTTTTTGTAGATATCAATGGAAAACAATGGTATAGCAAGATTTTCTGCTAATAACTTCACTTGTACATGTCCATAATTAATTTTAGCCATTAGTGAGCAAATTCCAAGACGAAAAATTCTCCAATAAGCTGATAGATATACAGGTCAAGATATCACCTTCCACGGAAACTTTCTTTCGTGATCGACCAATAGACACAAAAAATATCATAAGGTACAAATGTTTTGTACCTCTATACAGAAACATACCTTGTGTTTTATCAGGTGCAAAATTGCAAGGCGGACAAGAACGTCTTGTATCCGTAGACCTTCTTTGGGTACACCGTCTTCAATCAGAAATTCAATCTAAGATGTCAAATTTCATAATAAAATAAACAAATACAAAATAATGTAAAAGGTCAACATAATGAGAATCAAAATTCTAAATTATTAAAATCCCATAAAATTTCGGTGAATCAGTTATATCAATACGATGATAGATACCATAGACGAGATATTGTTTCATGAAGAGCAGTGTCATATTCCAACATACGGAGAACGGGATCATGAGTTATTGTATTTGAATCAGAATAGAGCGTGACCATGTGGCAAGGTCATAAATCAAAAAAATGTTTTGTCCTATATTCAATGCGAAAGTGGAGACCTAGAGCAAGGGTCCTGTACTCTGGCCATGTGAATATTTTCACATCAGTTCATGAAGAGTTGCAGACCAAATTATGTCATTCAAAGAACTTTTCCAGCAACCCTAAGCCCCTTGATTTTTATAATGGTTATCAGGTGGGACAAAGCTTTCTTCTTCTACACCAGCACAACAAAGCAAACGGCACATTGTGTATTTTCTGACTACTCATATGTTCATCTTATGAAAATATTCTGTGAGTATATGATCAAGAAAAACCTAAAAATGCACCTATTCAGAGAAAAAACAAAAGTAAGAAGGAATATTTTGTAACACGAGTCCTGACCATTCAAATTTCCAAAGCCAACATGCACAAGAAACTAGTTTTCTCATCTCAAAACTAATAAGACTTCTATCATCAAACCAGTATAGCTTCCATCTGAATATGATTTCAAAGTGTTTTTTCTAAATAAATATGGTTAAATCATAGCATGTCGAGTCATGTTATTTATGCCACCTAATGTTACATGGGCATGAAGGGCATGACCAATATTTTACATTCCAACAATCACGGACATGCTCTTGGCGTTTTTGTCAATTTCTTTCTTGACCATTATGGAAGGTCACTGAGAAAAAATATTTTAACATAAATTTTTTTATCACCCATGCTCGTTTGACTACATACTCTCTTGGGTATGCCAGTGTCACACATGTTTCTCATCTTGAAACAGATACAACTTTCAAGAACCAGGGGCATTCTCCTTGGGTCTTTGCATATTTTCTATCTTTGCCTATTTTCTTTCTAGCCATTATTAAAAATTATTCAGAAAAGGCAGTTGAATGTGAAAATTGTATCACCTATGCTCAATTGATTACATGATCTCTTGGGTATGCCAGTGTCATACGTGTTTCTTGTCCCAAAAAAAAATACAGCTTAGGTCTAACGCTTTTGCATATTTTCACATGATACACATGATATAGAGTATAAATTATCTACCATTGATGAAAAGGTCTAAAGCATGAGATTTTCTGAACCTAAATTTTCCTTATATAAAGATAAATTTGACAAAGTAATTAAATAGATTTAATCAACTCATTGCAAGCCAACAGGAGAGTTACAATATGTGAAGATCTAGCCAGGACCATAGAAGGGGATGATAATGAGGAAAGGTTTTTGACCTTTGGAGTTGGTTTTGAACTTCTCACTTGTTGACTCCTTGTAACTGGAAGACTCTACAACAAAAGTGGAATACATCAGTCCAACATAATTAGGAAACTTCTTAGGAAAATGATGCACCTGGAAAGAACTCTTAGGCTCTCTTACTTCCACATGTGCCCCTGTGTTGTTTAGGTAAACCACCTGGACCACCTCGCTGAAATGGAAGGTCAAATGGTCTCTATACCTACATTGGAATCTACCAATGATCTAAATCTCATTTATGTGGAATCAATGGATCAAAAATTGAAAAAAATAAGCTTCTCAACCTCCTCAACCTTTGCTGGAGGCTCTTGAGACTTAAGAGGACCCTATATCCTCATCAAACATGACATCTCATCTTATTTTAGGTGGTTTCTAGAATTGGACAGAGTCGACCTCTGGTTTTAAGGTGGTCCAACAATACAAGGCTTTCAAGATTGTTTATATTTTCAAGGATTCGTCCCTTGGTTTTTATATGATGACAATTGAAGTTACACCAAGGAAATCAAGGATATGATCATGTTTCAAGTGATAGAGAATGTGCTCTTTCTTATGTCAAGGCCCACTTGAGTATAAATTTCTAACAAAAAAATCTGCATCAAGATAAAATACAGGCATCTGCATTGCTACGTTCCCAATATTGAAATACTTTGATTTCAAAAAGTCAACGAGCTTGTGTGTGAAAAATACACCAGCAGAAAGTGTCGCAATGATGCAAAATGAACATTGGAAACAAGTGATCTTGTCCAACCAAGCACATAAATGACATCAATCATGTTTGGTTGCATGATCATGGGCTAATTTTTTTTTACCTCCTACCCATAGCACATATTTAAGCCTTGGAAAATCAGTGGGTATGATAAATAAAATGTGCAGAACTCATGATACTCACAATTATTGACTCCTTCTGGTATTCAACATTGAGTGCTTTTTCTAGAAGTGATACCATCTTTCTAATAAACTCAAGGAGCCTCTTTTGTACATCTCTTAATTGGACAAGAAGACTCTCTGAAGATCCAGCTTGAGGTAGCTGGCTTCTCTTCTCAGTTGCCAATGTTGCTATCACTTCACCAACACCTGCAACATCACAAGCACGTTCTACAGAAGGTAACCTGACTTGACCTTCTACCATGCTACTACAGCTATCCTCCTGTATATGGGAACCTTTGTTTTCTATAGCAGAGGAGACTCCAACATTTTTCTATAATGGATCTCCCACGGTAGATATATTTAACGGTGGTAACTGCAACTCATTTCAGATGACATGTTGAAACCCAAGATCATTGTCCTGTACAATAGCATGGCATCTCCCATAACTATGCCTACAAAAGCACAAGAGAATCAACGATTGTTCAGAGCTTACATATGAAAATAGTGAAACAAGCATGGTTTGTGCATACTTCAGAATATCTTGTAGCAGCTTGGAATCATGTTCCTCCTTCCAAATTCTGGAGTTCTTTAGTGTAGGAAATTTTTTGTAGATATCAATGGAAAACAATGGTATAGCAGGATTTTCTGCGAATAACTTCACTTGTACATGTCCATAATTAATTTTAGCCTTTAGTGAGAAAATTCCAAGAGGAACAATAATCCAATAAGCTGATATATATACATGTCAAGATATCACCTTCCAGAGAAAGTTTCTTTAGGGATCGAACAATAGACACAACAAATATCATAAGGTAAAAATGCTTTGTACCTCTATACAGAAACATACCTTGTGTTTTATCAGGTGCAAAATTGCAAGGCGGACAAGAACGTCTTGTATCCGTAGACCTTCTTTGGGTACACCATCTTCAATCACAAATTCAATCTAAGATGTCAACTTTCATAATAAAAGAAACAAATACAAAATAATGTAAAAGGTCAACATAATGAGAATCAAAATTCTAAATTATTAAAATCCCATAAAATGTTGGTGAATCAGTTATATCAATACAATGATAGTTACCATAGACGAGATATTGTTTCATGAAGAGCAGTGTCATATTCCAACATACGGAGAACGAGATCATGAGTTATTGTATTTGAATCAGAATAGAGCGTGACCATGTGGCAAGTTCATAAATCAAAAAAATGTTTTGTCCTATATTCAATGCGAGAGTGGAGACCTAGAGCAAGGGTCCTGTACTATGGCCATGTGAATATTTTCACATCAGTTCATGAAGAGTTGCAGAACAAATTATGTCATTCAAAGAACTTTTCCAGCAGCCCTAAGCCCCTTGATTTTTATAATGGTTATCAGGTGGGACAAAGCTTTCTTCTTCTGCACCAGCACAACAAAGAAAACGGCACATTGTGTGTTTTCTGACTACTCATATGTTCATCTTATGAAAATATTCTGCGAGTATATGATCAAGAAAAACCCGAAAATGCACCTATTCAGAGAAACAACAAGAGTAAGAAGGAATATTTTGTAACACGAGTCCTGACCATTCAAATTTCCAAAGCCAACATACATAAGAAACTAGTTTTCTCATCTCAAAACTAACCAGAATTCTATCATGAAACCAGTATAGCTTCCATCTGAATATGATTTCAAAGTGGTTTTTCTAAATAAATATGGTTAAATCATAGCATGTCGAGTCACGTCATTTATGCCACCTAATGTTACATGGGCATGAAGGGCATGACCAATATTTTACATTCCAACAACCAGGGACATGCTCTTGGGGTTTTTGTCAATTTCTTTCTTGACCATTATGGAAGGTCACTGAGAAAAAATATTTTAACGTAAATTTTTTTATCACCCATGCTCGTTTGACTACATACTCTCTTGGGTATGCCAGTGTCACACATGTTTCTCATCTTGGAACAGATACAACTTCCAAGAACTAGGGGCATTCTCCTTGGGTCTTTTCCTATTTTCTTCCTTTGCCTATTTTCTTTCTGGCCATTATTAAAAATTATTCAAAAAAGGTACTTGATTGTGAAAATTGTATCACCTATGCTCAATTGATTACATGATATCTTGGGTATGCCAGTGTCATATGTGTTTCTCATCTAAAAAAAAAATACATCTTAGGTCTAACACTTTCACAGATTCACACATGATACAGAGTATAAATTATCTACCATTGATGAAAAGGTCAAGCATGAGATTTTCCGAACCTAAATTTTCTTTATATAAAGATAAATTTGACAAAGTAATTAAATAGATTTAATCAACTCATTGCAAGCCAACAGGAGAGTTACAATATGTGAAGATCTAGCCAGGACCATAGAAGGGAATGATAATGAGGAAAGGTGTTTGACCTCTGGAGTTGGTTTTGAACTTCTCACTTTGTTGTCTCCTTGTAACTGGAAGGCTCTAAAAAAAAAATGGAATACAACAGTGAAACATAATTAGGAAACTTCTTAGAACAATGATGCACCTGGAAGGAACTCTTCGGCTCTCCTACTTCCTCATGTGCCCCCTGTGTTGTTTGGATAAACCACTTGGACCTCCTCGCTGAATTGGAAGGTCAAATGGTCTCTATACCTACATTGGAATCTACCAGTGATCTAACTCTCATTTATTTGGAATCAATGGATCAAAAATTGAAAAAAATAAGCTTCTCAACCCCCTCAACCTCTACTGGAGGCTCTTGAGATTTAAGAGGACCCTATATCCTCATCAAAATTGACATCTAAGCTTACAACTATAATCCACTAGGATGGAATGTAGATTCTATAAGCCTTAGAGGTATCATTGTATTCCCCAAAAATAGCCTTCAAACTAGAGGGCTGTAAGTTCCAACTTAGTTCATCTCCCCTTAGAAATATGAATATATTCAAGACAACCAAAACATCCATGGCTATTTTGGACTTATGTTGCCCATTGTTCCTATGGATCAAAAGTGTCATTGGGCCTCACATTGAACTCCAGAGCCTGTCAGGTCACTGGGACATTCGCAGGTTGGACTGTGGGTAACGGCTGCATAAAAGAAGGGACAAGCAACAAAGTCCATTAATTACAACATAGATATGGTCACGATTCACATAAAAACCACACAATTTGACAATGTTATGATAATTTTCATTGCTTTCTGGATCTTTTGATCAGAAACTGGCATCAGTCTACTGAACTAGCCATAATGACGATTGCTAGAACCATATTTGGTAGAATTTTCCTAGTAAGAATTCGAGTGGTTCTCCTCCTTTCCCATATACACTAAAAATGTGGGAATATTGGATAAGTGTTGCAACCGAGGCAACAATAATATGATGAATAATCAAAGATAAAATATGATTGCCAAGATATGGGGATCTTGAAAAATGACAAAATTGGTTGAACCAGTAAGGCCGAAAAATGATAAACTCGACTTTGAAAACCCTAGTGCAGAGAGCCCTGGATTTTGAAAACCCTTGTTCTACCCTAAAATGCAGCACAAATGAAGAACAAACTACCAACCAGTGTGCCTTGAAATACAGGGCGAATTCGAGAATCCTACATTTTCCAAAAGCAAGGTCTTTTTTCCAATATTCACTCGAAATATTCATGAGTATCAAATTAAACATTAAAGAAAATTTTTGAGCATAAGTATATGTCACAGTTTTTTTTCAAGTAATAAAAACCCCCTTATGTGAACCATCAAATCAAATCTGGGCCAAAAACCATTAAATTTGTAAATGTCCACTCATGATTGAAGAATAAGAAAATGATGATTTATCTTTGTTAGGTTTACCTCCATGGCAGAGACTTATTGTTGTTTCTCAATAATACAAGGTCCCAGATTTTATTGTAGCAGATCTGATGGGGTATATTCCTTGCCCCGTGTTGCACCTTTATAGGAGATTGAACCTCTTGGGTTCTTTGGTTCTGAAGCACCCCCTTGCAGTTTCAAAGTCAAGACGATGCTATAAGTTCTTGAGATGTTGTAATCCTGTAGCTGGGATAGATCCTGACGTTGCTTCCCTACCTAAAGAAAATGTTCTATATCTGCATGATAGCCCACTAGATTCTCTATAATTTGCTTTATATTCACCACATAGTCCAAGCTAGATACCCGAAAAAAGTGAGACTTCTCATTGAAGGTCTTGATAAAAATTTGAAAGCCCTTCCCCTATTCCAACTCTTCCGACCCCCTCCACTCAGCCTGGACCAATAATAAGAGGGCGCTTATTTTGGTAGATCTGAACCATTAAAAAAGTAGCCGAGGCTCCTTGCACAACCCAGGGCCTTCAAAAGGGGGCCTGTATTGCTAGTCATCACCAAATGATTCCTCTTCTTGATCGATAGAAGAAAATTTGAGAGGCGGTCCAAAGTAGCCGACGACGTGCGGTACCACCTGGTTTTTGGCATAATTTTCCTCATTTTCATCACCATCACTCTTTTTTGTGGCTTTCACCAGCACATCTCTCGTAGTGGGAGACAATCGGATCTGACTTTGCACCAAAGGCCCCCAAGCAATTACAGACTGGCAGATCTAGCATAGAAAGCTTCAAAAATGTCGCGCCATGAGAAAATTTGCACCGTGAACTTTGTTGTTGCAGTCCCAACAGACTCGCAGATGGGCTTGATTTTCAAGGAATTGAGAGGGTGAAAAAGTCCAACATGACCAGTCCCATTTCTAGAAATCGGGCGATCTGAATAAAATTTTCCAAACAAACCAAGCGAATCAGGGTAGGAAAGGTTTATCTGCCCTAATTTTTTATGGCTAAAATATAATAATAATTTATTTATTAAATATTTTTTGGGCTAACCTTTTTAACTATTGAAAATGGGTGTAATTTAAAAAAAATTCCCCTTCAAAATCAGAAATCCCTTAAATTTCGCCCATGGGCTAAAATTCGCCCCTAAAATTTTCTATGTTGTTGGCGCAAATAAAAATACTAGGGATCCCTCTGGGGGCACCCAGGAAGGGGAAAACACATCAAACATATATATGATGAGGACTCACGCAGATATTGCTATGAGATCTCATGATTATGGCAAAGCTAAGTCTTCAAAAGCTAAGGGTGCCCCTGATAGTGCTGAGCCGCTTCATATTATGAGGCCCACTGTTGAGCCTATACCTTGGATGACAAAGGCATCTACAAAGCCTATGATGATTAATCCAAATTCCAAGGCCGCCTGGAACTAATCTATCGTAGAAGATCTGGCACAAAGTCCTTGTTCCATGTCTGCTCTCGAGGTGCTCCAGTCTTTTCTAGCTCAGCGAAGTGCTCTCCTGACTACTATTGGGGCTATTGATCTGAAGAACTCTCTTTATGATTACATTTGATATGTCTAATTATGAAAAGAGACTCCCTCATCATATGGATTTCCATATTAGATTGCTTTATCGAAAATTCAATATATTTCGAATGGTCGTAGATGAGGGCGCTTCCATGTGTGTGATGTCTCTCGCATGCTGGAAAGGGATTGGATCTCCTACAGATGTTATTGTCTGCTCAACTTAGTTTTCCTAAATTGATGTCATAAATTGTCAACCAGGGCTAGTAAATTGTTGAAGTGAAGTGCACCATATGTGCCTAGGTATCTGCTTCCTACTTCATTGTGTTTAGTGTTTTTATAATGTTTCTAATGTTTTTGATTTTTTGTTTTTATGCTAAGAGGAAAAGAACTAAGTGTTTGACAGAGAGAAGTTATTGGTCACACTAAAAAAGAGCAAAATCTATTCTAAACTATGTATGGCACCTAAGAAACAGAAAATGGTAATTCACAGATTTCAAAGCATGACAAGAAAAATAACTCATAACATGAAATCAGTCTAATTCATTTCACTAGAAGTATGTTGGAACAAATTGAGAAAATTATAAGTTTAATGCAATGAGGTTCTTCTAAGTAAACAACATCTTAAAATTATCATAGAGAAAATCTCATCCATGCTCAGAAATTTGTTGGAACACATTTGGAAAAAATTATCTGTAACATAGTAAGGAACCCTACTCTAAATTAACTTATGACACTAAAATTAATCCATTCTGCAACTCAAAATGTCACTATTAAACCTCATTCAAAGGTTAGAAATCTTTTGGAATAGTTTTGGAAAGAGGAAAGTTTGTAAAATTATGAGAAATTGTGGAACAGTCAAGACTTGAAAATGACATTACCAATTCTTATTCTTATGGTAATGATGTATTAGCAGAGATTAAGAACAAGAGAAGTTTGTAAATAATGAAGGCATTTAAGTCTAATGTAACAGAACTAGAATACAACTAGATAATAAAACTTAAAATACATTAAACAGAACCGAACTAATATGCAATTAACCTCCGAAATACTACAGCTAAACTAAAATGCAATTAATCTCTGAAATACTACGGCTCTATCTCATTCAGTGTTAGTGATATTTTGGAAAGAACAAGACTGGCTGTACCATTTGAGGTAAGTGAGCATAAAACATAAAGTTCAGAAAACTGCCTAAATTAGGAACGAAACAGAGCTAAAGTTACTTATCTAAACAATATGCACAGAGCCTCTTGGGCAGTAGGGGCCCTCTACCACCATATTAGCACATGAATCTCCTCAAGATTGCTTCAGATCATGTATTAAAGTTGCTCTTCTTTCATTAAAGGAAAACGCTTCAAAAAAACAGAGTATTACGGTCTTGGACAACATAACAATAAAACATCAATCTAGCTAACTGTCTCTCGGTTTCTCGAGTTATTCTTATAAGACAAATACACAACTTTCCTGGAGAAGAAGTAGGGATAAGTGTATTTTTCAATTAAAATCAAATTAGAACTCTTGTGGAGGCCTCGTACTTTGCTGAAGACATCTGTAGAGTCCTTTTCCTGGTAGGAATCCACTTCTTAGTTTTGGTTTCCTCCACATGCATAAACACCTGTATATTTTTGCTCAGAATTTGTAGAGGGCAAGAAATGAAGTAGGAGTGTTTTGGAATTCAACCATATGCGTTTTTCCTTTAAGTGACACCTGTAACCTGTGTGAACATGAAGATAGCTGCGGAATAGGCAACTAGCTACAGAATGGCTGCATTCTGTAGCTAAGTCTGATAAAAAATCACTATAACAACATAACCTTAAAAGTATAGCAAGTCAGTCATTGTATGCATTCTTAAAGTAACTTTAATCAATCCTATTGATATTTTAAGCCTATAAATGATAAAGGAAAAAGGAAATGAAGTGAAATTTGGTGAAAGAAAAGGACATCTTTGGGGCTCAACATACCCCCACTGCAAAACTTTTGCATATCCTCGTGCAATCAATCCATGTATTCTGAAACTTCTGCTAGGACATCTTACCTCATTTTTCTACTTTTCTTGGTGTTCAATGGCATCCTAGGTTTTCTTATGACCAACTTGAATCTCAAATTTATAAGTGCCCTGCTCAACTTTTTGTTTTTCTTCTTCATCTTTTCACTAGCCTTGTACAATTTTTCCATTTGCAGAGAGAGAGTTGTGTTCATGTTACTCTTCAGTTTGGCTTGTTCCTTTAAAATTTCATTTTCATTATTTATATGCCTATTGAGTACTTCTAATTCATATTTGTCTCTTATTAGTACTTCAATTGCAAATCCTGGTGGACTAGGAGTTCTTCCTCTGCTTTCCGAGGCTCTCTTTTCTAACAACTCAACATAATTATAGATTTTTTGTTGTGCTGGGTCTATCTCTGGAGCTCCTTCATCAAGATCCTCTTCGTACTGGTACTCAGGAGATCTATCAGTTGGTGTCTCTTCATCTTCAATGTCTATGATGCCTATTTTCTTAACTGTTGTCTTCTTCAATATGCCTCTAAGCCTATGGCTTTGTCTTAGTTTAGATGGTCCCTCGCCTCTCTCCTTAGCATAATTTCTTATTATCTTCTCATTTTTAAGCCGTTTCTTGATTTCAGCCAATTTCTCAGAGATAATCTCCTCACTGTCCTCTTGTATGGACTTACCAGTTTTAAGTTCAACAGATTTGGAAATTTTCCCTCTCCTGCTTCTTCTTGCAAGTTTTCCTTCAGATGGAGATTCCTTGGGTTCTTCAAAGTGATTCCTCAAGAGGAGCTCATCCCAATTGTCTCCCACCTTTCTCAAATGATGCTCAATTAGGATTTTAACTAGGCCATGGTGATACAAGGTGGTTTCCAAGAATTGAACCCTCTTTTGGACATTAGAAGCCATTCTCTTTAGGTTATGAAGTAAGAAAAAGGGTAAATTGATTTCTTCATCTAGGAAATGCATCATAAGCCGAATGTGATAAAAATATAGGGTACCAAACCTTCCCTCACAAGTTATAAACTTTTGCAAAATGAGCAACATATTTTGCCATTTATTCTTCAGTGCTGAGCTAGGAATGCCCTTTTTGAAAACTGAAATATCCATACCTAGTGTTTTGAGCATCTTCCTCCATGCCTCATTGTGGAATTCCTTGTTTTTGAACCATCGTTCACTTTTCCTTGGTAACTCTGCTGCTTCTGCAATGAAGGATTCTGTAATAGTGAGCTTGACATATCTTATTTCAACTTTTGATCCGTTGAAGGACCGTGAAAATGTCTTAGTTACTTCCTTATGAAAACCATTGAATTTTTCCAAAAACTGTAACCACCCAACCTGCTGTAGCATCTCTCTAATCTATGGGCAACCCTCTGAGAATTTGGTTCCGACTGGTTCGGACCTTACAATGAGACCCATGGCTTCTTTTCTTAGCCTTAAATTTACTGCTCCGTTACTGCTCTTTTATTCACGGTAAAAATGGCTATAAAGAGTTGTTTTCACCCCAAAGATGACTGATCTTTTTATGCAGTAGGAATTGGCTATGGAAAGATGACATGAAGTGGTTATGGGATGAGTGAAATATGGTGAGGGTGATTCACGTGAATTAATGAGTTTGAGAGCTGTCATGGAGGAAAAGACCGTGGAAAAATCTCGTGTGAATTTCAAAATCATCATTGAATACTTCAGATTAGTGACGTGACCTAATAGGTTACTTCAGTACTAATCCTTAATTTTTAATAAATGATGATTTGGTATGGTGGAATGGAAGGGATTTTGTCCAAGGATTTTATGATAAGCTCAATCAATATGAATAATTAAAATGAATTTATGAAACATACATATAACATAACCATACTATAACTTTCATAATCTGTTATCATAATAATTTCACAACTTTACCTTAGCCCTTCCTTTGATTTTTCTGGTTTTAATATGCTTTGTCTTCCTTTCAAAATCATTGATCCTTCAGTCTTCATAATCCCTTTGATTTTTCTTGTTGACATAGGTGTGCAGGGTCAATTTGCTGTTGAACAAGTGGTTGTTGGATAGTTGCATGTAGGGTATCTGGCTGGCTGCAGAATGTCTGGCTGCGGAATATACCTATAGAAAGCTTTGAAACATGGAATGAAATGATTTGAAACATGGATGGAATGTTGTGTGAAATGAATTAAAATGGATCATGAAATATGGTGGAATAGAGCATGAGTGAAGTAAAATATAATGGAATGAAATGGATCATAGGTGTAAAGTGGAATGAAATATGAAAAGTGGCCTACAACTTATGATGTGTAATACTCAATTGCAGGAAGAGATCAAATTTAAAAGTCTGAAATGAAAATGAAGTGAACCATAGAATGGAGTGAATGAAGTATGGCTGAATGGAGTGAATGAAATATGAATGAAGTGAGACATGATGGAGTGGAATGGATCATAAGTGGAATATGATATATAAAATGGGTCTGCACTTATGATTTTGTGATAGCTGCTTGCAGGAAAAGAACAAATTTGAAAAGCTAAAGTGTTAGAAGGATTATGATTTTCACTTTATATTTTCTGTATAAACATGCTAATCAGTGATTATTTTTCATGTTTATACTTTTTTTTCCATGCTTTTGAATTCAGAAAATTCAATTAAGTTTATGAAGAAGAAGAATTCTTTTTCATTAACTTCACATCACTGTTTTCCTGGAATCTCTTGACAAATTATTCTCTTGAAAGTGGCTTATGATACAGCTTCAATCTATGACCATTTACAAGAAAAGTGACCTTCTCTTCATCTATTGTCCTGATTTTTATTGCTCCATTGTCAAAAAATTTCATAATTTCATATGGCCCAAGCCAATGTGTTTGGAATTTACCTTGAAAATCTTTGAACTTTGAATAAAAAAAAGGGCCCAGTCATCTTCTTTGAATTTCTTTTCTTTAATGTACTTATCATGCCATCTAGTCCTTTGCTGCTAGACTATATTTTTTCTCTGGACTGCATCCTGTCTGATCTCATCCAATTCATTAATCTGCTCCAATGTAATGTCCCTGAGCTTCCACATACGCCAATTTTTTTTTTTTTTGTTCTTCTTGGAGGTTATCTCTTTAAGACTAAGCTGTTAATTCACTTATTACACTCCCTTTTACTAAACATAGTTTATATGTTTAAATCTATTCTCCATATATACAATTCCATAGTGTAAAACATATAAAAGTTTGCTTATAGCTCTCCTTGTTATATTCATCGTTGTAATTTATATCATTAAATTTTTCCCTCTCTTTCCTATATATATATGTATATAACTATTCCCCACACATATATATATAAAAATTACCATATAACCATAGTATAACTCTCATGTAACATCCCTCAATTATGTCTATACACATACAATCCCCCACCTATATAACATCCACCATGTATATGATGATCTTTAGTCGATTGGGGTGATCGTTTGATTTAACTCAATTATTAAGGTTTCATTTCTGTGGTTGTATTCTTAGCAACATGGTGCTTAAGCAACTAATTATATCCTATTGCTCTGTGCAAAGGAATTGTACATACCTTACCATAGCGTAGGCTATACAACTTTACCATTCTCTCACTTGAGTGATCTGGAGTATATCTCCAATACGTTTTCGTATTTGAATTTAATGGTTGCGTATTACCTATCTTGAGACATTTATCTCGACTACACCTCCATTCTACCATATTGCTAGTCGTACGTTTGTATTTAACTGGTGGATTGCTTCGTATCCTCGACCTCTGAACTAAAAGATATTTTATGGCGCTAATTGATTATGGTTCTGAATACGTAATAAAATTCTTTTGGTATTTGTATGTTGGCTTTTATTGCATTTCTACCGACATCCCGTCGCCGAGAACATTTTCGATCCAGGTGAGGTTCAATCGATTGGTGCCATGTGTATGGCTAGATTTCATTAGGGTTTAAAGTTCATGCTTTCTATAATAGTTGAACAAAAACCCTTGTTCGCTTCTCCACTCGGATTTATGTTTCTCAACTTATCTCCCTTGGTGTCTCTGCTCGATTTCTAAAATGCAATGGTGCAAAACGTCTGCGTCGTAGCTAACACGCAGAGGTAACTTTCGTTTCTCAACATTTTATTCTTCAGCTTATGAAATTTTTCTATGTAATTGGTCGCTATGATTTCGTTTTCCCATTGTCAGATTTAAGCACTACCATGACCTCTCTCCTTGTTATTAATTTGTATAACGAAAGTCTGAAGGGCTTTGTATCTCTGGTATGCGTTACGCGCGGGTTTGTATCTATCGTTTGCGTCCAAGTGATTTAACCTTTTTACAGGCTCTATTGCATCGTTATATCCCTTTTATAATTGTTTTGTTTCCTATTCTATATCTGGCCCTTCCATACTTTAAATTTTTTTTTTTTCCGTTTCTTAGAATCAATGTGAGGCGAGGGTTATCGCCCTCCTTAGCCTTCCATTTCC
Organism: Pinus albicaulis; assembly: GCA_034641835.2. Classification (NCBI taxonomy): domain Eukaryota; kingdom Viridiplantae; phylum Streptophyta; class Pinopsida; order Pinales; family Pinaceae; genus Pinus; species Pinus albicaulis. The sequence continues at coordinate 942,282,556 of CM076584.1, read as the reverse complement.
CACTGGTTTCTGTGATAATTAAGATGTTACTCATAACCCTTTTCAGAAGCTAGTACGATTTTTGTGTTCAGGTTATAGAAAATTCGCATTTCACTATTTTTTTTCCCAACAAATAAATACGTTCAACTATGTGATTTTTCTCCTATATGCTTTTAACTCAGATCGATACCTTCGAACGATACCTTCGAAGTCCTTTACGGACCAGGTACAAATTATGTTAAACTCAGAATCCTTCCCTTAGATAAGATTTCCCTTTGGTTCTTCTTTGCTTATTTGTTTACTTATGTACTTAACTGTCACCATTGCTAACGTCATGCATTTACAGGTACGAATGTGTTACCAGCCTCATCAGCATATTTTCTGAGAGCTCGTTGTATGTTTCGTTGAAGAATTTATAATACCTTTCCTTTTGATACAGGTCGATATTCACAAGAACTTCAGCTTGTCTGGACTCATTGCCTCTGCAACTACTTATTTAATATTTGACTTGTATTAGTCCATGGATAAATTATTGAATCCCTTGAGATTTGTATCTAGGTTGCTGTACTTTTAATTTGTATTAGCAAAGGACTTTATATACATTGACTGGGGTTTAATTCGCCCATGTCGGGAAAATATAAAATTTCTTCATACTGTTTTATTTTACTACTGATAATTTCTCATACACCCTAACTTCCTCTTTGAACCTATTGTATACGGAAATTAAATTTCAATGGTTCGTGGTCTTTCCTTGTGACCAAGGATATCTTGTATTTTATATACTGTCCCATACTAGTTTATTTGGCATCTTTTATTTTATTTCTGTTAATTCCACATAGTATTAGAGTCAAGCAATATTCTTCTCGTTTCTATAGGTTTTCTAGATATTCAGAAATGATATATAATTCTATATAATAAGTGAGAACTCTCTCTCTCTTTTAGTACTTGAAATCCATAACACAGAAATATACTTTCCAGTAACATGATGTCTTTTACATATAAGATTTTTAATTTCTCCATAACCATTTTCTGAACTATTTAGTTCATTCCTTCTGGTACTGGTATTACTCCAGATCTTTAGAGTCCCATTATGGAAATGAGTTAATGTATTTTTTGTAACCCTCTCGTTAGACTCTTTATTTAAATTTTAATGGCTAGAATTTTGGGTAACTAAAATTTTAAGTTGATCAGTACTGTAACCACCTATGCATTACACTTTCAGTATAGATAACTATGCAAGGTGTTAAATATATCTCTGTGTTTAGAGTCTGAATGAATTACATTCAGTGACTAAATTTATAGGTGTACCTGCAACATTCTCAAATTGTTGTAACTGTATTGAATTTAGTGTATTGTAACTAGCAATCCATGGCATTTTTCCAATTATCAACTATGTGTGATCTACTTATTTATTTCACTGCTTATTTTTAGTAACTATATTTGATATCTAGTTTCTTTCCTCTATGATGAATGTAAGAGTACTAAATTTTCTTCTGCTATAGTTAGGGTTTAGTTCATGAAACAGAAGCAGATTAAATTTACACTATAACTCATCTTTGGGAAATATGTATTCTCAGAATTAGATCAGCTATGGTTTAGAGATACTGATGAATTCCTTCCCATGGATGTGATTCCTACAACTGTACAGGAATTGAAGGCAAGTTCTGCTGAGATTTCTATTAAATGTATGGAATATTGTGACACACAACATACATATTTAATACTTTCACATTCCATACAACATAAAATTTATACCTACACATTATAGCAAAAAAATATAACTGAACTGTGCATACCACTTAATTATATGACCAATCCACCCAACCTTAGAATTCGTCTATCTCTAGAATTCACCCCTGAGCTGAGATCCATCCAAGAACAGGTCAACCTGTAATCTGTTCTAGAATAGCTTATTTAAGCTATTGCTCCGCCAAAGCATGTTTCTAATTCTGCGTCCAGAATATCAGGATGCTTTTTTTCCTTTTTGCCTAGGCTTCCCTATTTAGGGACTTTTAAAGATGCTTTCTGCTTTTCCCAGCTTTTTACCTCTTCCCATCTACTCTCCACATCATTGGGGAAACTAGATTTTCCTCAAAATCTAATTTGGAAATAAATTCTTTCAAGGATTTTTGAAATATTTTTGGGGAAATTAATTGCCTTTATCCATCCTCATGGATTTAGCAAGTGATCTCCTAATTCTCATTTTGGTCAATCTGCACAGAATTACTTTATTCCTTTTCTCAAAATTAAATATTTAATTACATCCATAACATACTTATCCCTTTGGGGTCCACTCCCCTTAGGATTAGAGTTCAAATGTCTAGCTTTAAAAGAAACATAAATTAGGGGTGTTACATATTCCCCCTCTGAAAGCAAACACCATCCTCGGTGTTAATATCTAATTACTAGAGTTCATTTTCTTCAAACAAAAATGGATATTTTCCCATCATTTCAGCTTCTCTTTCCCAGGTAGCTTCTTCAGCAGTGAAGTTCTTCCACTGCACCTTTACTCTTGCTACCATCTGATTCCTCAATTCAATTTCTTCCCGCTCCAATATTTGAAGCGGTTCTAGAAGGAGCTCCCCTTCTGGTTCCACCTGTACCACATTCCAATCAACTACGTGAGAAGCATCATGTAAATATATTTTTAATAATGAAACATGAAACACATCATGCACTCTAACATGGGGTGGTAAGGCCAGTTTATAAGCCACTGGTCCCACCCTTTCTAATACTTCAAAAGGACCACAATATCTAGGAGCTAGTTTTTCACAACTTCCAGCATAAAGTGTGCTCTTTTTGGGTTTAATACGCAAGAACACATGCTCTCCCACTTTGAATTCTCGATGTGTCCTTTTTTTATCTGCATAGTTTTTCTGGCGATCTTGTGCTATCTTGATGTTTCTTTGTATTTGTTTAACAACTCTTTCCATCTCTTGTAAAGAAACTGGTCCCAACATTAGCTTATCTTTAGGTTGGCTCCAACTTAAAGGAGTACGACATCTCCTTCCATAGAGTGCCTCAAACAGACTCATTTTGACAGAGGATTGATAGCAGTTATTATAGGCAAATTTAGCTAAATGCAAGTAATCTTCCCACTTTGATGGCCTATCCATCACATACATTCTCAACATATCCTCCAAAAGCTGATTCGTTCTCTCTGTCTGACCATCGGTCTGGGGGTGATAGGCAGTACTAAAATTCAACTTAGTGCCCATACCTCCAAATAGACCCCTCCAAAAAGTTGTTGTGAACTTAGCATCTCTATCTGAAACAATCACCTTTGGGACCCCATGTAATCTTACTATCTCTTTTAGAAACACATCTGCTACTTGGGCTGTCCCAAAAGTAGACTTTACAGGTATGAAGTGTGCAGCTTTTGTTAGAGTGTCTACTACTACCATCACTGAATCGTGTTGGTATTTAGTTTTGGGTAGCCCTGTTATAAAATCTATAGAAACGGTGTCCAATTTCCATTCTGCAATCGGCAAAGGATTTAAAAGACTAGCATGGTGTTGATGTTCAACTCTGACTAGTTGACATTCCGTGCATCTAGCTAAATATTCTGCTACCTCTCTTTTCATTCCTAGCCAAAACAACTTCTTTTTCAAAGCTATTAACATTTTCTGATATCCAGGATGTCCTGCATATGGCTGTTTATGATATTCATCTAGAATCTCTCTTTTCAAGGACTCTACATTTGGAATATATAATATGTTTTTGTAACAGATTAGTCCTTTCTGGTTTTGAGTGAAATCAACCATCTCCTTCTTTAGTATTTTCACTTGTATGTTTTCATAAGTTGGATCCTGGTCTGCTGTCTTTTTCACTAACTCTTATAAATCAAACTGGGCACTACTTCCAATGTTGTTTATGTTTTGACAAGCGTTTCTGCTCAAGGCATCAACAATTTTATTTTCTTTCCCTCTGATATGTTTTATGTCCATATCAAATTCACTTAGAAAAGACAGCCATTTGGCTTGTCGAGCATTCAAATCAGTTTGGGAAAAGAAATATTTAAGACTAATATGATCAGTCATCAATGTAAATTTTTTTCCAAGGAGATAGTGTCGCCACATCTTCAAGGCATGAATAACAGCAACTAACTCCAAATCATAGACACTATAGTTCTGTTCATGTGTCTTCAGTTTCCTAGACTCATATGAAATAACTGAATTTTCCTTGAAAAGGACTCCTCCCAACCCCTCTCTACAGGCATCTGTACATACAACAAATTCCTTACCAGGTTCTGCAATTTTCAAGATAGGAGCTGTAGTGAGTTTTAATTTTAATTGTTCAAAACTGTGTTGGCATTTTTTAGTCCACTCAAATTTGACACCCTTCCTTTGTAGTGAGGTTATGGGGTATGATATGGCAGAAAATCTCTCCACAAATCTGCGATAATAACCTGCAATCCCCATAAATGATCTCACTGCTGAAACGTCAGTTGGCACAGGCCATTCTTTAATATCCTTTATCTTTTCAGGGTCAATAGCCAACCCTTCTTCAGAAATAATATGTCCCAAGTATTGAATCTTGTCTTTATAAAATTCACATTTACTGAACTTGGCATATAACTGGTTTTCTTTCAGAGTTTGCAACACTATCCTCAAGTGCTCTTTGTGCTCCTCCTCACTTTTGGAATAAACCAAAATATCTTCAATAAACACCAGCACGAACTTATCCAAGTACTTATTTAGCACACTATTCATTAGGCACATAAAGGTGGCAGGGGCGTTTGTCAAACCAGAAGGTAGGACTACAAATTTGTAGTGACCATACCTGGTTCGAAAAGCTGTTTTGCTGATGTCTTCTTCTTTAATTCTGAGCTGGTGGTAACCAGTTCTTAAGTCAATCTTCAAAAACACCGAGGCTCCTCTCACTTCGTCAAAAAGATCATCAATTCTGGGTAAAGGGTATTTGTTTTTAATGGTCAACTTATTCAGTTGACGATAATCAATGCACATCCTAAAGGTTCCATCTTTCTTTTTCATGAACAGCACCAGTGCTCCCCAAGGAGACACACTCGGTCTGATATAATCTTTATCTAACAGTTATTGCAATTGCATTTTCAGCTCCATGAGTTCAGGGGGACTCATTCGATAAGGGGCTCGGGAAACAGGTGTTGCTCCCGACACCAAATCGATTGAAAAGTCAATCTCTATTTTGGGGGGAAGATGAGGGATTTCATCTGGAGAAAATTATTTAAACTCCCTCAATACTGGCAAAGCATCCAACAAATTCTCTTCGGTTTTCTGTTCTATTTCTTCCACATGTACTGCATAAAATTGATATCCTTTCCTAGCTATTATTTTTAATTGTAGCGCTGATATTTGTCTTACAGAAATGGGTTTTGGTTTTCCTTTGAGGATAAAAGGTTTCCCTTCTTCATCTACACAATGCAGGGTCTTATCCCAACAGTTCATCATGGCCTTCTTCTTTTCCAGCCAATCCATTCCTTTCAGCAATTCATATGAACCTAATGGAAAAATATTCAAATTTACTTATGTTTGAAAATCATTTAACTTAATTGCAGTTCAGGGAAATTTATGTGTTACCTTCCTCTTGGTTCTAGTGGCCAGCTGAACCAACCATGACTGCTGAAATTTTTCAGTTTTAAGATTACATTTTTCTACAATGTTTGGACTAATGTAACTCAAAGAAGCACCCGGATCAATCAGAATAGTAACAGATTGGTCAGAAATCTTACCCTCCATTTCAACCATGGTAGCTTGGTGTTCTGCTTGCCGGTTCTCCAAGGCTGCACTGATAGTGGATATATTTATTGCTATGTAATTTACTGTGGTCGCTTCTCGGTCTCTCATGATCATCTGAATGTTTCTGTGGGGACAATCCCTCAAAATATGAGGTTCTCCACAGCCCCAACATTTCAGAGGCTCCCTCATTTTAACTGTGCCTTCCTTCTTATTTCCTTCATCTAGTTGTCTGGAACCAACTTGAGACTGAGTTGTTTGGATTTATTTTACTTTATTTACCTTTTTCCTCTAATGATCCCTGCCAAAATTCATCAAGTAAGCTGGTTTTTGTTTCTTTCCTTTGAAATCACTCTTATTTACCCAACTTTTTCCAGGTTCAGTTTTTCCTTTGAACTGTTGGTAACATAATCTAGCTTTTCTAATAGCTTTGTCCATGGTTTTTGGGTTATCAAACTCGATCTTCTCTTTGTACACAGTCGGCAAACAGTTCAGAAACCTTTGCACCTTTGCCTTCTCTTCCCTAATGTAAGGGACATATCTCAACAGATTGGTAAACTTAGTGACAAAATCATCAATATTAAGTTGTCCCAGTCTAAGCTCATGAAATTCCTTTGCTTTATCATCATAGTAACGTTCATTTAAGTAGCGGTTTTTGAACTTAACCTGGAAATCCTCCCAAGTAATTGTCTTTTCATCAATGGCATGAACCATTTTCATCTCCTCCCACCACAAGGTAGCCTTACCTTGTAGTCGGTAGACAGCTAATCTGGCCTTCAGATTGCTTTCATACTCATAGACCTAGAAGTACTTAATCATGTTCAACAACCAGGCTTCAGCATCTTCCTCCTTCTCCCCATCATAGAAGGGAGGTTTGATCTTTCAGAATTCCCCTTGTAATTCCTTTTTCTGCTTATACTGATTCCTAATAGCATCATCATCCTCAGACTCATCATTCTTCCTCTTTCCGGAACCTTCCCCCACTTGGCTGTTCCACGAAGTTAGTTCTCTGATGAGCTTTTCCTGCTCCTCACTCGCTAATGACAACTTGTGATTCTGGCTTCTTAGCTCAGCCATTTCTCCTTGCAAACTGTGCAACATAGCCATCACCAGAGCGTTAGGATCTGGTGTATTGTCATCATCACGTAGATCAACATAAATTTCCTCACCTTCTGCCATTCCAGCACCATTGTACACTAAACACCACAGATCAGAAATATATATATTTTTTTCCATAGTAAATAATTTATACAGTAAACACACAGCAATAGTGAGCACAATAACAACAGCCCAGTTTATATAAATTGGGCTCTGATACCATTTATAACGTCCCTTAGCTTCCACATACGCCAATTTTTTTTTTCTTCTTCTTCTTGGAAGTTGTCTTTTTAAGACTAAGCTATTCATTCATTTATTACACTCCCTTTTACTAAACATAGTTTATATGTTTAAATCTATTCTCCATATATACAATTCCATAGTGTAAAACATATAAAAGTTTGCTTATAGCTCTCCTTGTTATATTCATCGTTGTAATTTATATCATTAAAATTTTCGCTCTCTTTCCTATATATATATATATATATATAGGTATATACCTATCCCCCCCACACATATATATATAAAACTTACCATATAGCCATAGTATAACTCTCATGTAACATCCCTCAATTATGTCTATACACATACAATCCCCCGCCTATATAACATCCACCATGTATATGATAATATTTAGTCGATTGGGGTGATCGTTTGATTTAACTCAATTATTAAGGTTTCATTTCTATGGTTGTATTCTTAGCAACATGGTGCTTGAGCAACGAATTATATATCCTATTGCTCTACGCAAAGGCATTGTACATACCTTACCATAGCGTAGCCTATACGACTTTACCATTCTCTCACTTGAGTGATCTCGAGTATATCTCCAGTACATTTTCGTATTTGAATTTAATGGTTGCGTATTACCTATCTTGAGACATTTATCTCGACTACACCTCCATTCTACCATAATGCTAGTCGTACGTTTGTATTTAACTGGTGGATTGCTTCGTATCCTCGATCTCTGAACTAAAAGATATTTTATGGCGCTAATTGATTATGGTTCTGAGTACGTAATAAAATTCTTGTGGTATTTGTACGTTGGCTTTTATTGCATTTCTATCGACATCCCGTCGCCGAGAACGTTGTCGATCCAGGTGAGGTTCGACTGATTGGTTCCATCTATATGGCTAGATTTCATTAGGGTTTAAAGTTCATGCTTTCTATAATAGTTGAACAAAAACCCTTGTTCGCTTCTCCACTCGGATTTCTGTTTCTCAACTTATCTCCCTTGGTGTCTCTGCTCGATTTTTGAAATGAAATGATGCAAAACGTCTGCGTCGTAGCCAACACGCAGAGGTAACTTTCGTTTCTCAACATTTTATTCTTCAGCTTATGAAATTTTTCTATGTAATTGGTCGCTATGATTTCGTTTTCCCATTGTCATATTTAAGCACTACCATGACCTCTCTCCTCGTTATTAATTTGTAGATGAAAAGTCTAAAGGGCTTTGTATCTCTGGTATGCGTTACGCACGGGTTTGTATCTATCGTTTGCGTCCAAGTGAGTTAACCTTTTTACAGGCTCTATTGTATCGTTATATCGCTTTTATAATTCTTTCGTTGCCTATTATGTATCTGGCCCTTCCATAATTTAAATTATATTTTTATTTTTTCCGTTTCTTAGAATCAATGTGAGGCGAGGGTTGTCGCCCTCCGTAGCCTTCCATTTCCCACTGGTTTCTGTGAGAATTAAGATGTTACTCAGAACCCTTTTCAGAAGCTAGTATGATTTTTGTGTTCAGGTTATAGAAAATTCGCATTTCCATATTTTTTTTCCCAACAAATAAATATGTTCAACTATGTGATTTTTCTCCTATACGCTTTTAACTCAGATCGATACCTTCAAACGATACCTTCGAAGTCCTTTATGGACCAGGTACTAATTATGTTAAACTCATAATCCTTCCCTTAGATAAGATTTCCCTTTTGTTCTTCTTCACTTATTTGTTTACTTATGTACTTAACTGTCACCATTGCTAACGTCATGCATTTACAGGTACGAATGTGTTACCAGCCTCGTCAACATATTTTCTGAGAGCTCGTTGTATGTTTCGTTGAAGAATTTATAATGCCTTTCGTTTTTATACAGATCGATATTCACAAGAACTTCAGCTTGTCTGGATTCGTTGCCTCTGCAACCACTTATTTAATATTTGACTTGTATCATTCCATGGATACATTATCGAATCCCTTGAGATTCGTATCAGGGTCGCTATACTTTTAATTTTTATTAACAACGGACTTTATATACATTGAATAGGGTTTAATCTTCCCATGTCGGGAAAATATAAAACTTCTTCATACTATTTTATTTTACCACTGATAAATTCTCATACACCCTAACTTCCGCTTTGAACCTGTTGTATACAGAAATTAAATTTCAATGGTTCGTGGTCTTTCCTTGTGACCAAGGATATCTTGTATTTTATATACTGTCCCATACTAGTTTATTTGGCCTCTTTTATTTTATTTTTGTTAATTCCACATAGTATTAGAGTCAAGCAATATTCTTCTCATTTCTACAGGTTTTCTAGATATTCAGAAATGATATATAATTCTATATAATAAGTGAGAACTCTCTCTCTCTTTTAGTACTTGAAATCCATAGCACAGAAATATACTTTCCAGTAACATGATGTCTTTTACATATAAGATTTTTAATTTCTCCATAACCATTTTCTGAACTATTTAGTTCATTCCTTCTGGTACTAGTATTACTCCAAATCTTTAGAGTCCCATGATGGAAATGAGTTAATGTAATTTTTGTAATCCTCTCGTTAGAATCTTTATTTAAATTTTAATGGCTAGAATTTTGGGTAACTAAAATTTTAAGTTGATCAGTACTGTAACCACCTATGCATTACACTTTCAGTATAGATAACTGTGGAAGGTGTTAAATATATATCTATGTTTAGAGTCTGAATGAATTACATTCTGTGACTAAATTTATAGGTGTACCTGCAACATTCTCAAACTGTTGTAACTGTATTGAATTCAGTGTACTATAACTAGCAATCCATGGCATTTTTCCAATTGTCAACTATGTGTGATCTACTTATTTATTTCACTACTTATTTTAAGTAACTATATTTGATATCTAGTTTCTTTCCTCTATGATGCATGTAAGAGTACTAAATTTCCTTCTGCTATAGTTAGGGTTTAGTTCATGAAACAGAAGCAGATTAAATTTACACTATAACTCATCTTTGGGAAATATGTATTCTCAGATTTAGACCAGCTATGGTTTAGAGATTCTGATGAATTCCTTCCCATGGATGTGATTCCTACAACTGTACAGGAATTGAAGGCAAATTCTGCTGAGATTTATGTTAAATGTATGGAATATTGTCACACACAACATACATATTTAATACTTTCACATTCCATACAACATAAAATTTATACCTACACATTATAGCATAAAAATATAACTGAACTATGCATACCACTTAATTATATGACCAATCCACCCAACCTTAGAATTCGTCTATCTCCAGAATTCACCCCCGAGCTAAGATCCCTCCAATAACAGATCAACTTCTAATCTGTTTTGGAATATCTTATTTAAGCTATTGCTCCCCCAAAGCCTGTTTCTAATTTTGCGTCCAGAATATCATGATTCTTTTCTTCCTATTTGCCTAGGCTTCCCTATTTAGGGAATTTTAAAGTTGCTTTCTGCTTTTCCCAGCTTTTTACCTCTTCCCAACTACTCTCCACATCATTGGGGAAACTAGATTTTCCTCAAAATGTAATTTGGAAATAAATTCTTTCAAGGATTTTTGAAAGATTTTTGGGGAAATTAATTGCCTTTATCCATCCTCATGGATTTAGCAAGTGATCTCCTAATTGTCATTTTGGTCAATCTACACATAATTACTTTATTCCTTTTCTCAAAATTAAATATTTAATTACATCCATAACATACTTATCCCTTTGGGGTCCACTCCCCTTAGGATTAGAGTTCAAATGTATAGCTTTAAAAGAAACATAAACTAGGGGTGTTACATCCAATCTATGCTTTTGTGCCTATGTTAGATCAAGTCCTAGCTGAACTTCCATTTTAAAAGTTTGAATCTGAAATTCTATGGGAAACATGACTTCTTTTCCATAAACAAGTTCATAAGGAGTATGACCTGTTGCGCTTCTCCATGTAGTTCTATAGGCCCACAAGGCTTCAAGAAGCCTGTCTGCCCAATCTCTTCTATGTAAATGAACAATCTTTGTTAGGATCCCTTCAATGACCTTATTAGTAGATTCCACTTGACCATTTGCTTGTGGATGATAGGGAGTAGATTTTTTGTGTCTGATTTTGTACCTATCCATCATTTGTTCCACTAACCTTGATGTGAATTGAGCTCCTTGATATGTAGCAATTTCTCTTGGGACACCAAAACGAGTAAAAATATCCTCAAAAAGAAAATTAACTACAGATAATTCAGTAGCATAAAGTAATGGCTTCGCCTCTACCCATTTGGTAACATAATTAGTGCAAACTAATATATATTTCTTTTGTCTTGATGGAGGACTAATAGGTCCTACAAAAGCTAAAGCCCATTTCTCAAAAGGTTCAATATGTACCTGAGGCTGCAATATCATCTCACCTGAAGGAGAAGGTTTCCCTACCCTTTGGCAACTGTCACACCTTTTGAAATACTCTTTAGCATCTTTAAAAAGGGATGGCCAATAGTATCCTCCGCCACAAGGTTCATCATGACATGCCTTGAGGATCTCAGGCATCCCATCTTCCCGAACACATCTCCTAATGATAAAATCTGGACCTGTTTTGTATAACTCATTAGCAACCCATGAATATTTTGCACTGTCATAAATGATATTTCTTTTGTCTCTTGCATTCATTATTGAAGGAAATTTCCCTAAAGCTAAATAATTAGCAATGTCAGCAAACCAAGGAGTTTGAGTAGAAATTGCAAAAATATATTCATCAAGGAATTGATCTTCAACTGGAGTATTGTCTTTGATGTTTTGGAGTCTAGATAGGAAATTAGCTGTTGTGTTTTGTTTCCTAGGTCTATCTAGAATGGTAATCTTGAATTACTGTAAAAGAAATAACCATCTTATAACTCTGCCATTAGTAATTGATTTGTTCATTAGATATTTAATTGCAGAGTGATCTGTGTGAAAAAAAGTTTCATAGCCTGTTATATAGTGTTTGAATTTATTTATGGCATGAAAAACAGCTAAGAAATATTTTTCAGTTACAGCATAGTTTAACTCTAAAGGAGTCAAATTTTTACTGGTATAGTAGATGCCATAAAGAATCAAGTCTTTTTGTCCCAATACTGCTCCTAAAGTTGTATCTGAGGCATCTATTGAAATATGAAAAGGTAACTTCCAGTTAGGTCCCCTTAAAATAGGTGCTTCAGAGATTTTTTTTTAGGGTCTGAAAGGCTATCTGGAAATCAGGATTCCACTTGAATTCATAGTCCTTGGTAAGTAATTTGAAAAGTGGAGATGCCATCTTGGTGAAGTTTTCTATAAACATTCGATAATATCATGTAAATCCTAGAAAACTCCTAACATATTTTTGACAACTTGGAATAGATAAGTTAGAGATGACTTCAACTTTTGACTCATCCACTCTAATCCCATCCCCTGAAATGCGATGCCCCAAAACAATTCCTTCAGTAAACATCATAAAAAACTTCTCATGACTCAGTGAAATATTTGCTTCTTTACATCTCTTTAAAACTTTTTCCAAGTTTTCTAAGGCTTCTTCAAATGTGTTTCCATAGACTGTGAAATCATCCATATATACCTCTACACAATCATGTATTAGATCTGAAAATATTCCTAGAACTGCGCTTTGAAATGTTGCAGGTGCATTGCATAGTCCAAATGGCAATACTCAGTAAGCATAGGTACCCCAAGGATAGGTAAATGTGGTTTTTTCTTGATCTTCAAGTGCCACTTGAATTTGGTTATAACCACTAAACCCATCTAAAAATGAGAAGTACTTTTTGCCAGCTAATGTATCTAACACCTAATCTATGAAAAGTAGGGGAAAATGATCTTTAAGAGTAGATTTGTTTAATTCCCGGTAGTCAATACATAATCTCCATTTACCATGTTTCTTTGGCACAATTACCAAAGGAGAAACCCACTGACTATCTGAAATGGGATAGATAAAGTTGACATTTAACAATTTCTGCAATTCTTCTTTAACAATATCCCTAAGATTTGGATTCATCCGTCTCTGAGGTTGTCTGATTGGTTTAAAATTTTCCTCTATGTAGATGTGATGAGTGTAAGTCTTAGGGCTTATCCCTTTCATATCATTGTACTCCCATGCATATGCAGAAGCATGTCTCTGTAATATCTTGACTAGCTTTTCTTCTTGAGATTTCTCTAGTTTCTTGTTTATGTTTAAAGTTTTGCCTAGAAATATCTCGATTGTAGAGCTGCCAAATTTGTCCATGGAGTAAAGAGACATATATCTTGATGATAAAAACTCAATGTTGGATTCTTCTTGAAATTGTTCATGTTTGTATTCTGAAGAGGATTCAAAATTTTCTAAGGTATTTAGAATCTGGCTATCTTCACTAATTTCTGAAATTGTGAAGAGAGGTTGTATGTCTTCTTCATCCTCAATCCATTGAGTATCATCTAATTCTTTAATTGTCTTTGCTGGAGGATACAAGGTAAATTTCTTGGTTGAACTACCATCAGAGATGTACATATCACTGGATCTACAACTAATGAAAGCATCAGTTGTAGCTAACCAAGGTCTTCCTAATATAATAGGATGTCCTCCTAGATTATTATTAGGGGTTAGGATCATAAAATCCATAGGATACTCCCAAGAATATAGGGACACTGGAATGTCTTCTATTACCCCATCAGGTTTGATCACAGATCTGTTTGCTAATTGTAATAATGTGGGTGTAAAAAGAAGATTAGGAAGTTTCAGTTTATCCATGATTTGTCTACTCATGATATTGATTTCTACTCCTAAATCAATAAGTGTGTTTTGGATCTCAGTTCCATTGATGTGTATTTTAACAACTGGATTTCCTGGGTCTAGATACTTTGGAATGGAAATTTTACCCATCATGATATCTGCTATTTTTCCTGCCAGTTGAATTTTCTTTGTCTATTTGATTCTTTTTCCTATTTTTTTCATGCTCAACTCCTTTATTGTTTTTGCTAGAATTGGAATTTCCTTGATAGCTTCTAATAATGGGATCTTAATACAAACATTTCTCAGCTCATCTAGGAAATCATAATTAGGCACCATAATTTGTTTTTATACACCTCTATCAATTTGTAATATTTCTGGAAAGGGAGGTGTAGAGGTATATGTTGATGGCTACTCTAATATAGGAGTTCAAATTATTGGCTCTTTTTGTTTTTATTTTTCAATATTCGGGTCTTGAAAACATGTGTCTTCTTCAAGACTTTTATTTACCCGTAGAGAATCTTCCTCAGAGTTGTTTTGTTCTTGTATGATTACAGAATGTTTCTTCTTTTCAAGTATTCTTCCAGACCTAAGTTGAACATCATTAAGGTCTAAAGGAGTGATCAAATAGGTGGGAAATTGTTGGCATTCTATCATGTATGTGTTCTGAGGATTTGTTTTGTTGGGGTTTGGTATGGGTTGGGTAGGCATCTAATTTGTTTTCTAAGGAAATGGTAATGGAAGTGGTGAATTGTGATGTTGTGGATTTTGAGGATTCTGTTGAGGCTTTTGTTGAAGATTTTGTTGAGGAGGGAAATGTAGATATGGTGGATATTGATAGTACTGAGAGTATCTTCCATAGGGATTTTGTGCTCCTTGTGCCCAAGTTTGAGATTGATTTTGGAATTGGGGCCAAGGTTGCTGCCAAGAATTCCAATTTGGTGGGGGTTGATTATACAGATGATCATGGAATCCTTGTGCTTGAGGTCCCTGCCAAGGCCTCCTAGAGACAAAATTGAGAGATTCTGTGGAATTTGTAGGGGTTTCTTCTTGAAAGACAACTTTAAGACTAGGAAGTGAAGGAAAACTCTTGGTCTCATGTTTTTCTGAACAAATTACACAAGTATCTACTAATTTTGCATCCAAAGGGCACTCTCTCAAGGCATGCTTCTTTCTACATTTGGGACAAAAGATTTCTAAGGCATCAAATTCAACTTTTTGCTTGTTTTGTAATTTAAGGGTGTCTATTTTTTCACTAAGACTCCCTAAAATATCAGATTTTAATTCATCAAGAATATTTCCTATTTCTTCCCTACTTACTGTCCCAGAAGCAAACTTACTTTCCCTTGCAAGAGCAGGGTCTCTTGGTCCTTTTACAGTTTTAGATTTCCCTCTTGAAAGGTTGATACATAATTCAGCTATTTCAGGTAATGTGAGCTGATATATATCCCCTTTTACCATCATGTTAAAGATATCTAACCATTCATCCCTGATTGTCTTCAATGAGATAACTTTCAAAGTATCTTGGTCTAAGTTTTCCATTTTTGCTCTTTTGATGTTGTAGTTAAACCTGTCCAACAAATCTTTTAGGTTTTCATCCTCTTTTTGTAGCATTTTAAACACTTCCTCCTTATGGTTGACTGGCATACAGTAATCCAAATACCTCTCTAGAAATTCCTATTTCATGTCTTCCCATGTCCTAATAGAACTGTTGATCAAACTCATAAACCATTTTAATGCTGCTCCTTTCAATGTTGAAGGGAATAGTTTAAGTTTTTGAGCATCTTGTAAGTAGTCATAGGTTCTACATAGGACTTCAAATTCAAATAGGAAGGTTTCAGGATCTTCATTTTTGTGTCCATAAAAGTTTGGAAGGACAGAGGGTGACATGTTTTTCATAGTTGCATTGGTTTCTTCATCTACTATAAGAAACCCAAAAGAGCTTCCCATTTCCCTTCTACCTCTTCCTCTACCTCCTTCTTCACCTCTACCTCTACCCCCTCAAAATAGTGTATGTTCTCCATTAAAGACTCCTCCTCCTCCTTCTTTTGCCATGGTTGATTCTCCTGTGGAAGTGGAAAAGTTTAGGTCTCTAGCAGGAGTCCTTGAATATTCTTCTAAGACAAGTTCAATGGATGAAGTGGAAGGTATCTCTGATGGAATATCTGATCTTAAGCCTTCTACAAGTCTATGATCAGTATAGGATGGGATGTGGGTTTGAGTTGGAGGTGTGGTGCCTCTTGGTCTTGGTGGAACAATTGGTGTTCTAGGAATCAAGCTTCTGCTTTTTATGAATCTACCCCTTGAGTCTTTTTCTCTACGCATATCATTGTTTTTGGGAGGTAAGAAACAAGGCTACCTAGTTACATTTCCCCGGAAACGACGCCAAAATGTATGCTCAACTTAGTGTTCGTAAATTGATGTCATAAATTGTCAACCAGGGCTAGTAAATTATTGAAGTGAAGTGCACCATATGTGCCTAGGTATCTGCTTCCTACTTCGTTGTGTTTAGTGTTTTTCTAATGTTTTTGATTTTGTGTTTTTATGCTAAGAGGAAAAGAACTAAGTGTTTGACAGAGAGAAGTTATTGGTCACACTAAAACAGAGCAAAATCTATTCTAAACTATGTATGGCACCTAAGAAACATAAAATGATAATTCACAGATTTCAAATCTTGACAAGAAAAAATAACTCATAACATGAACTCAGTCTAACTCATTTCACTAGAAGTATGTTGGAACAACTTGAGAAAAGGATAATTTTAATGAAATGAGGTTCTTCTAAGTAAACAACAACTTACAATTATCACAGAGAAAATCTCATCCATGGTTAGAAATTTGTTGGAACACATTTGGAAAAAATTATCTGTAACATAGTAAGGAACCCTACTCTAAATTAACTTATGACACTAAAATTAATCCATTCTGCAACTCAAAAATGTCACTATTAAACCTCAATCAAAGGTTATAAATCTTTTGGAATAGTTTTGGAAAGAGGCAAGTTTGTAAAATTATGAGAAACTGAAGAACAGTCAAGACTTCAAAATGACATTACCAATTCTTGTTCCTATGAAAATGATGTATTAGCAGAGATTAAGAACAAGATCAGTTTGTAAATAATGAAGGCCTTTAAGTCTAATGTAAAAGAACTAGAATACAACTAGCTAATAAAACTTAAAATACATTAAACAGAACCGAACTAATATGCAATTAACCTCTGAAATACTACAGCTAAACTAAAATGCAATTAATCTCTGAAATACTAGAGCTCTATCTCATTCAGTGTTAGTGATATTTTGGAACAATTCATAAGAACAAGACTGGCTGTACCATTTGAGGTAAGTGAGCATAAAACATAAAGTTCAGAAAACTGCCTAAATTAGGAACAAAACAGAGCTAAAGTTACTTATCTAAACAATATGCACAGAGCCTCTCGGGCAGTAGGGGCCCTCTACCACCATATTAGCACACGAATCTCCTCAAGATTTCTTCAGATCATGTATTAAAGTTTCTCTTCTTTCATTAAAGGAAAATGCTTCAAAAAAACAGAGTATTACGGTCTTGGACAACTTAACAATAAAACATCAATCTAGCTAACTATCTCTCGGTTTCCTGAGTTATTCTTATAAGAGAAATACACAACTGTCCTAGAGAAGAAGTAGGGATAAGTGTATTTTTCAATTAAAATAAAATTAGAACTCTTTTGGAGGCCTCGTACTTTGCTGAAGACATCTGTAGAGTCCTTGTCCTGGTAGGAATCCACTTCTTATTTTTGGTTTCCTCCACGTGCATAACCACCTCTAGATTTTTGCTCAGACTTCGTAGAGAGAAAGAAATTATGTAGGAGTGTTGTGGAATTCAACCATATGCGTTTTTCCTTTAAGTGACATCTGTAACCTGTATGAACATGAATATAGCTACGGAATAGGCGACTAGCTACAGAATGGCTGCATTCTGTAGCTAATTCTGATAAAAAATCACTATAACAACATAACCATAAAAGTATAGCAAGTCAGTCATTGTATGCATTCTTAAAGTAAATTTAATCAATCCTATTGATCTTTTAAGCCTATAGCTAATAAAGGAAAAAGGAAATGAAGTGAAATTTGGTGAAAGAAAAGGACATCTTTGGGGCTCAACATTCCCCCACTGCAAAACTTTTGCATGTCCTCATGCAATCAATCCATGTATTCTGAAACTTTTGCTAGGAAATCTAACCTCCTTTTTCTACTTTTCTTGGTGTTAAATGGCATCCTAGGTTTCCTTATGACCAACTTGAATCTCAAATTTATAAGTACCCTGCTCAGTTTTTTGTTTTTCTTCTTCAGCTTTTCACTAGCCTTGTACAAGTTTTCCATTTGCAGAGAGAGAGTTGTGTTCATGTTACTCTTCAGTTTTACTTGTTCCTTTAAAATTTCATTTTCATTCTTTATATGCCTATTGAGTACTTCTAATTCATATTTGTCTCTTCTTAGTACTTCAATTGCAGATCCTGGTGGACTAGGAGTTCTATCTCTGGAGCTCCTTCATCAAGATCCTCTTCGTACTGGTACTCAGGAGATCTATCAGTTGGTGTCTCTTCATCTTCAATGTCTATGATGCCTGTTTGCTTAACTGTTGTCTTCTTCAATATGCCTCTAAGCCTATGGCTTCGTCTTAGTTTAGATAGTACCTCACCTCTCTCCTTACCATACTTTCTTATTATCTTCTCATTTTTAAGCTGTTTCTTGATTTCAGCAATTTCTCAGAGATAATCTCCTCGCTTCCCTCTTGTATGGACTTACCAGTTTTAAGTTCAACAGATTTGGAAATTTTCCCTCTCCTGCTTCTTCTTGCAAGTTTGCCTTCAGATGGAGATTCCTTGGGTTCTTCAAAGTGATTCCTCAAGAGGAACTCATCCCAATTGTCTCCCACCTTTCTCAAATGATGCTCAATTAGGATTTTAACTAGGCCATGGTGATACAAGGCGGTTTCCAAGAATTGAACCCTCTTTTGGACATTAGAAGCCATTCTCTTTAGGCTATGAAGTAAGAAAAATGATAAAGTGATTTCTTTATCTAGGAAATGCATAATAAGCTGAATGTGATAAACATATAGGGTACCAAACCTTCCCTCACAAGTTATAAACTTTTGCAAAATGAGCAACATATTTTTCCATTTATTCTTCAGTGCTGAGCTAGGAATGCCCTTCTTGAAAACTGAAATATCCATACTTGGTGTTTTGAGCATCTGCCTCCATGCCTCATTGTAAAATTCCTTGTTTTGAACCATCGTTCACCTTGCCTTGGTAATTTTGTTGCTTCTGCAATGAAGGATTCTGTAATAGTGAACTTGACATCTCCTATTTCAACTTCTTATCCATTGAAGGACCGTGCAAATTTCTTAGTTATCTCCTTATGAACACCATTAAATTTTTCCAAAAATTGTAACCACCCAACCTGCTGTAGCATCTCTCTAATCTGTGGGTAACCCTCTAAGTATTTGGTTCCGACTGGTTCGGACCTTACAATGAGACTCGTGGATTCTTTTCTCAACCTTCAGTTTACTGCTCAGTTACTGCTTTTCTATTCATGGTAAAAATGGCTATAGAGAGTTGTTTTCACCCCAAAGATGACTTCTCTGTTTATGCAGCAGGAATTGGCTACGGAAAGATGACATGAAGTGGTTATGGGATTAGTGAAATACGGTGAGGGTGATTCACAGGAATTAATGAGTTTGAGAGCTGTCATGGAGGAAAAGACCGCGGAAAAATCTCGTGTGAATTTCAAAATCATCACTGAATACTTCGTATTAGTGACATGACCTAATAGGTTACTTCAGTACTAAATGTTAATTTTTAATAAATGACGATTTGGTATGGTGGAATGGAAGGGATTTTGTCCAAGTATTTTATGATAAGCTCGATCAATATGAATAATTAAAATGACTTTATGAAACATACATATAACTTAACCATACTATAACTTTCATAATCTGTTATCACAATAATTTCACAACTTTACCTTAGCCCTTCCTTTGATTTTTATGGTTTTAATATGCTTTGTATTCCTTTCAAAATCATTGATCCTTCAGTCTTCATAATCCCTTTGATTTTTCTTGTTGACATAGGTGTGTAGGGTCAATTTGCTGCTGAACAAGTGGTTGCTGGATAGTTGCTTGTAGGGTATCTGGCTGCAGAATGTTTGGCTGTGGAATATACCTGTAGAAAGCTTTGAAACATGGAATGAAATGATTTGAAACATGGATGGAATGTTGTGTGAAATGAATTAAAATGGATCATGAAATATGGTGGAATGGAGCATGAGTGAAGTAAAATATAATGGAATGAAATGGATCATAGGTGTAAAGTGGAATGAAATATGAAAAGTGGCCTGCAAATTATGATTTGTAATACTCAATTGCAGAAAGAGATCAAAATAGTGTCGGAACTTTCCGTTCCTATTGCAAAATCTTGGAAAAACATTGTTTTTCATGTCCAGAAGAGAGCTAGATTGCCTAGATTTTTAACCTCCACTATTCCTCTTTGTTAACCAGGATTTTCCTTCGTTTAGACTCAAGATTCTTTATTTTATCCCATTCTGCCTCATTTTCATATCCATCAGCTTCCAAAAGTTCGAAAAGCCCCAGTTGATCTCAAATCTCGACCAAGTCACTCTCATTTTGTTTAGCTCTTTATCTTTCCCATGACATAGTCACCTTATTTAATCGGTTAAGGCTGTTCATAAAAGGTTGTGCAAAGGGTCCTAAATACTGACTCTCCCTAAAGCACGAAGTTAGATTTACTGATATTATGTAATCGGGATCCTTGAACTAACCAACATTAAATTTGAAGGGGGAACCAGGTTTTTCAAAAGGCCCAACCAACTCCAGAAAAATAGGAATATGATATGAGTCCTCACCCAACCAAACCCATTTTCTGAATACCGATATAACATTTGAAAAGACTTCGTGCAAGAAACATATGTCCAGTCCCTTGTCCACCCAGGCATCATCTACTCTTTGGTTTCTCCAGGTAGGGGAGGCACTCATTAAAGTTGGATCAATTAGATTTGCATCATTAATTTTATCAATAAAAAACTCAGCTAGGGGATCACATTGTGTCAAAGTAACCCAAATTTCCGCCAAACCAAGAGATAAATTAATATAAACTCCCACAATTAGGTGCTCAGCTTGTATGAAATATTTTGACATAAGGTTTTTCAAGAAAAATACCCTATCCAAACAAGGATAGTAAATATTGACAATAGTGAGATCCATATCCAATTCCGAGGAGAAAATTTCCGCTGCAATAACCTAGTCAGATCCATAGGAATTTATCAACTTTATGGAAACATCCCTAAACGTAATGGTTAAACCACCAGATATTCCCTTGGAATCCAGGGCCACAAAGGGCCACCCAAGAATCAATTTTTAAAGAGAGGAAAATACCGAAACCCCATGGGCCAAAGATTCCTGAAGCATAATCACATGAGGCTTATATTGAGAAAAAAGAGCTTCGAGTGCTAGTTTCTTATGGGTGCTATCAAAACCTCTACAATTGAATGAAAGAAAAATAATTTTTAAACCTCAGTTGGGCACTACACTACTCTAAGTGCCTCTGTTATAGACAAGTGTTTCTCGTCCACTATATCAAACATGGCTTTCAATTGGGCTTTTTATATTTATTTTTTTCGAACTCTAGGTTTTCTAAGTTTATCAGTTAAAGGAAAACCTTTCAAACCCCCAAACATATCCGCAGGAAGCAATTTTTTTCCCTCGGTCTCAGGTTATAAGGATAGGTTTCAATATTTAACTTTGGATTTTTTGTGATGATACTATCCATAACCATTGAAAACAGATTGTTACATTGCTGATTTGATTCTTGAGGCCTGGAAGTACCATGAAGTTTATTGCTATTCAAAAAAATATCAAGTGTATCAATGATATAGAAAGAGGAAAGAGGGACAGTACTTGCTGAATCTGAAGTTGATTCAACCATGGTCTGATCTGATGGAGCCTAGGTCATGGTAGCAGTCGAAGGTATAACCACCTACACACCCTCATCATCCATACCTTCCATTGGGCTCAGTCCCTCATCCTTATCCCATCTCCCATCCTCAGTCTGATCAATGCCACTAACAACCAGATTACCCTCCTGTGACCCAAAACCATACCTAGAAGAAACCTTATGATGCCTCCTCCCACTAATGCCCAGAGGGTAGTCTCTTGCAAAATTGCCATACTTACGACATCTATGGCATCGAGAAGGGAGATTCTCATAATCGATGAGTTGATAGAAATAATGTTCTTCAAAGTGTAAATGAATTTTCTCAACCAAAACCATCACGAGGTATCATTCAAACTAGTTACCAAGCCACATTTAGAGCCTTGGTATCTAATAAAGATAAACATTCTTCCAAAAACGTGTCCAAACTTCTACCAATTTCTCTAAAAACATCTAGTGTCCACAAATTAGGGGGAAAAGTCGTAAACAAACCGAAACATGGATCTCGTCCACACTTTCCCTCTCTGCATCAAAAATTAGTGACCACTATTTGAATAGAATTAGAGTAATGCCAAGTCCCCAATTCCTACCTAGTACCAATTCCAGAGACACAGAGTTTGAAAATTTTATCATGGATCAACCCTTTGATAGGGTAAACACCTCCACATCCTTGTTCAAGGCCACATTCCATGAGTTCGCTATCCATTTAGAAATGTGCAGATCAAAGAAAATTTTTCCTCTAGCTCGACCCAAAAAAATAGACTCTTACGGCACTAGTTCCCTATTTACTTGAATTTCACCACCTAGAACCATGTTTGGACACTATGAATTTTTTTTTTATCACCTTTCCTTTCTTCCTTTTACCCCATATTTTCCCATAGACATCTAGAGATATAATAAAACCTCCAACCCTTTCTTCAGTCCATGTACCCACAATCCCCAAGTCCACACCCACACCATCCTTCCAAGTCAATATAAATGATTATCTCTACTTACCATCCAACGCCAGAGCCGAACGTTACCATTTTTTCCTGTAAAAATAACCGACACTTACTCGTATGATTTAAACAAACCCAACTGAAAACCCATAGAACCACCCCCTTGTTAAGACCACCATACTCCTCCTCGTGTAGAGACCCCGCCACCTCCTAGAGTTTGAGACCAATCACGTCTTTCTAGGAAGAATAAGCTACTTCAAAAACCCTCTTTGACTAAAAGATTTCCCACCCCTCACCTTTAAGAGCCCTGCCACCATTTTTTCTCGGGCAACCATTCCGACCACCATAATCTATTGAACAAGCTTTTAACCCCACACTAGGCACCAAACCACTACCAAAAACAACATCCTCTATCCCTCTCGAGCGAAATACCGATAGATCAGTTTGGTTAAAACTTACCTCCACAGAGCTTGCTTCCAACACCTACCACATGAATTTTGGAGAAAAATTCACATTCTACACATAACTCTCAGGACCACCAACAAGAGTTTTTATTAAACCCAAGTCAACAACTCTCAGGTTTCTCAAACCCTCCACCATGTCCCATGAGAGATGTTCCTCCTTCCACGTGACAACTAAAGAGTGTGGTGGTAGTGAAACCTTCGCCAAATTTTGTCGTATTGGCTCCATTCCCCACACTGCACCAATATTTGAAGCATTCAGCTCTAGATCCACAGATTCACGTAATTTTACAATCGCAAGCAAGGGTTAAAATGTAGAGAAATAATAGTAAACGTTAAATAAACATGGTGGAGTGAGAGGACATAAAAAACTTTAACGTTAACCTTGGCTCCTCAAATCTCACCACCACATTCGTTATACTTCGACTAAATGAAATACCAAATAGAAAAACCCGCACCGACCACCGAGTCCGACCACCTACCCTTCCACTGGAGACAACAGGAAAAAAAAACGTAACAAACGATAATGCAAACCTTGAAACTCACCGCCTCTCATAGCCAATTGAAAATTGAAAATATTAAATATTTTTTAAAATATAGAAAGGATATAAGCATTTTACTTTGAAAGGTTATATGGAGGTAAGGTATGTCAAAATTTTTAAATTTATTAATTAATTTTTTCTATTTAAATATCTCCTTATTTAACATTTAAAGAAATTCCATACACAAATTTAATATCTCATTTAATAATATTGTTAAAAATAAATTACATTATATTAGGATTGGCTTTGTGTATGGCAATATATTATATGTAATTTAATTTATTTGTGCTTTTATTTTCTTTTATTTGAGATTTACATTATTTAATTATAATATTATAGTAAACTATATTAATAATTATAAATTTTTTGGCGAATAATATTATACAACATATAGATATTATTATTATTATTTAAAATAAGATTTTTTTTTATTTATATTATTATAATTAGCTTAATTATATAAAATATTTTTTATTATATCTTATTTGTTATAAAAGAAAATTAGATTAAAAATATAACATTCACAGTGACCTCTTAAAGGAAAACACACATAGTGCAAGATTAAAATAGTTGTGAAAGAGTCAAAGTAGATTATAAATATGATGAGGATTGTTGAATCAAACAGTTCATGAACGTTCTTGGAGACTTTTGGGGAGTTAAGGATGGGGACTGGTGACTATGATAAAATTATTGGTCATTGGATCTCTCATCAATCAATCAATGGTTATGGTGATTCCCATGGATTGTTGGATAATTAAATATAAATATAATTTATTTATGTCCCATTATAATGTAAGAAACAACATGATAGTTTTGCCTTGTTGGTCCCAAAGGCAGATTAGACACCATTCCGAAGTAGATATGGTGGAGAGCAGATACACTTGTCTCATCATAGACCTATGGTTCTAAAGACATTTCTCTATTAAAAACACCATTCGAAGTAGACATGGCAGTGTACAACCAAATTTCCTTCGTTTTTCTTTATTGGGCCTGATAGTGACGATATTTCTAAACAACAATAATGTCTTTTAATGTTTCCCAAACACAGATGTAAAGGGCGACACAGAGGAAATATAATTAATATATTATGCATAATGATCTCAAACAACGAGACGGTTCAAAGATTTTTGTGTCTACTGCAAAGAAAAGCCTAAACAACAATAATCCTAAAACGCTTCAGAAACAGAGATCAAAAACAATATATGCATCTAATAAAAAATAAAAACATAGAAAACAATAATCCGATAGATATTCAACAACAAGCATCGAAAAGCTTAAATAACAATATTCCTCACAAGCTTCAACAACAGGGATTCCCGATAAAAAGGTTGTACCCTGTGTTTCCATCATCAGATGGCTAGCATCACTGATGATGTAACATAAAAACCAAATTTGATAATGTAACTTATAAACAAAATTTCATAAAGAAAATAAGGAAAAAAAAAGTTAATTAAATTTTTTTTAATAAAATAAATGTTTAAAAAATAATTTTTAGTCTTAAAAATGGTTTATATTCGGATGATGAGATGGCATGATGACAAATTGTTTAAATGGAAGGGCATATAAATATACACATTTTCTCTCTGCGCTAAAAGTACATTGCCTTCAGGTATTTTGTGCATACTGGATTTGTCCTGCAGTCAGGCTCACGATGTTTGAATTTTACAAGCTAAGAGCACGACTTGAACGTGTATAACGCGCAATGGACCTCTGCACGATACCTCTGATTGGCCATCTTCAACCTTTTTTTATACAAAACCGCAGAATTATGTAGAAAACACTGGCCATCCATCCATCTGTGAAAGGTTACAGCTCTGAAATACGATGGCTTTCTGTTTAATTGACTTTATATTTGAAACCCCGGCCTCGAATTCTGGAGGTTGCAAGGATCCCGGAATGTAACATAGGCGACCTGGCAGACATGGTATTTGAGCTTCTTGGCCCCCAGGCTCTTCCAAAAGACGATCCAACGGTTGACGTTGGGATTATCATCATTATTTACGAAAACAGACGCCGATTCAACCCTATCCTACACTCCTAACCCTATTATCTGCTTCCCGTCCAGAGACTCATAGAAGGAGCACGACAATATGCCCTTGAGCCGAAGGAAGTAGGAATTGAGTATGGCCAGGCAGGAGTAGGAAACCATATCCTGTATCTTCGAGCTTGCCGTGTGTATTCTTCTGAGGCTAACAATGTCTCCCAGCGATAACTGACCAAGGGGAACTCCTCTGCTTATTTCCCGGGACGTCAGCCGGAACCAACCCGAGTCCACAATTTTTACAGCACAGGTCGTCCCCTTTGTGAACGCAGCTGCCTGATTATCACGCCAAATCGATTGGTGGCGGCCGATATTTTTTCTGATCTGATTTATTGGCATTAGTAAAGGCAAAAAATTAACCCCCAAAAACGTACCTCGGGTAGATTCGGCGCAAGCCCGTCGCCCGTGGATCCCCCTTTCCAGACTGCAAAGACTGCGGCCTGTGCATATACAATACAATATAATAAATTAGAAATTAGAAAATCAGGAAATACCATTATAGATCTATCCTTGATTTATCTTAATCGAGGGTGCACCCAACAGGAGATATAAAATCTCTTCATACGTAAACCTTTTTAGAACGCTGAGTGCTAAATGCCTACCCATGATTGCTCGAGGCTCTTGAGAATGGCGACGTCAATATCGTTTCCTTTTTCTAGCAGAGCGGCCACTCTGGCCACGTGCGTGACCGCATCATTAATGTCGCAGCCCTGGTGAGGCTCGTATATCGCAAATGAAATCCACATTCTGCTTTGAGATTGGCTCTGTTGCAGCTCGTTACAGGAGGAAGGGGTGTTCATCATTTTGGTTCTTGGACGGGAGGGGATGATCTGTGGTTCGCTAGATGTGTATATAAGGAAATGTCAATGGCAGGGTGTACATTTTCTAACCCTAATCTGTAGACAACACAGGAATCGAAAGTGGCCACGTTCATCATAATCATACAGGGTAAGTGGAGAAAAGACGGCCAGACTTAATCATACTTGCAGGTGCAACTGAGGATAACGGGACCACCATTACTCCATCATCACGGAGAGTGTGAGGTGTTGAAATCAAATAACTTGTAATAATTGTTGATGAATGTATATATGGTAAAGTAGGTATACTAGTAGTGAAATTTTAAAATTGAAAATAACAAATATATTTTACAGGGAATAAGGGGACCACTCTTATTCATCTTGAGTGTTAGGGTTGAGCGGTTGGTATTGAAGACTAACAACTTATAATAATGGTTGACGAATGTATTTATGGAAAAGTAGATACAACTTGTTAGGGAATTTAAAATTGAAAATAACAAATATATTTTAGCGTGTGGGAATAACGAGACCACCCTTCCTGAATCATCTTGACTGTTAGGGCTGAGCAGTTGGTATTGACTACTTTAATGTAGTGTTTATACAAAATGATTTTATAAATTTATTACACGTGATATCATGTGATTGTTTAAATAGTTTGAAAGATAAGATAAAAGATAGTAGCATGTTTAAATTGTGTAGTTTGAAAGATAAGATAAAAGATAGTCGTATGTTTAAATTGTGTTTTTCAATGTAAAATAAAATTTTAATAACAAAATTCAAAAGTGTTAAAAACAAATAAACTATATTAATAAATTTGATGAATTTAATTACGATTAATTATATATAATAAGAATTGCAAATTGAAAATATTATGTATATTTTAAATGAGATAATTGAACTATTTTTATTGATTTATCACTGAGAGTGTTAGGGTTGATGGGTATTTGTTTCTATTAATTAGCAATGTAAGATTTAAATAAAACTATTTTACATTTTAGATTTTTAAAATAATGGTGGGATTATTTAAATAGTTAGAAAAATAAGATAAAACGAATTATAACATGTTTAAATAATGTTCTTATAATGTATAATAAAATTTTAATAATGAAATTTAAATGAGTTAAAAACAAATAACTTATATTAATTATTATGAAATTACTATATTTATAACAAGTAGATGTGAATTATAGGAAATTGAAAATTGAAAATATTAAATATATTTTAAAATATAGAAATGATATGAAATTTTTTATTGCGAAAATTTTAATATTGAAATTTAAATGCATTGAAAACAAACATCCTATATTAATTGTTCTGATATTAATGTATTTATAATAAAAAAAGATATAGTTCAAAGTGCATTTAAAATTGAAAATATTAAATATGTTATATCTAATTTTTTTTATGTATTTTAGTAAATATTTTTTAAAGTATTTTTTATCTAACCTATAAATAAATCTCATATAATACTTTAATATATTATCTAATAATAATTTTGAAAATACTCTTTTATTATTTATTATTATATCAAATATTTGAAAAATAACTAAATAGTATTTTAATATTTAGATGTTTTTTTTAGTAATATTATAATATGATGCATATAAATATTTTTTTTATAAATAATTTGTATTATATTAGGTTTTGAAAATTTTATTATAAATTTATATAATATTGGAGTACCCTCTATTGATTTTATAAATTCATATAACATTGAAGTTAGCTCCACTAACTCTATAAATTTATGTAAAATTGGAGTATACTTTACTAAATTTTCAACTTCTAAGTTCTCTCTTTTAGTTAGGTATGTGCTTGTAATCCATGCTATATGTTGTTATGCCAAAGCATGAAAACAACGAGTAACAGTAAACACTATTCAAAATATCCTTTTGGAGTTTTAAATTATTCTTTTTTAAAATTTGCAAATATGCATATTTTCATATTTATTTCTTAATGCATTAAGGTTGTAGATAGAAACTCTACTTTCTACAAATTGCAAGGTGTAAATAGACAAGATGCCATAGCTTACAAGAAATAAGAATCTTGTAATGTAAGATTGGTTATATAAAATTTTTATGTATATTCATGCATATATATTAATTCAAACATAACTACACATGTATCTAATGCATGTCATCACATGTGTTGGAAAAAGACTATTTTCCATGTAGGCATCCTCCAATTAGGTCAACCCTTACACACAAAATTTATGGTAGGGTTCAAGGTTATAATCTTAATATGTCAATATTATTTGATGTAAAAAGTTTCATGTCCACTACTTTTTCTAGCTCACAATCATGCTCTAATGCTTGTCCTCGCTTACTACAATATTTTGTGCTTGATAAGTTGGACACCCATATTCAGTAGTGTTCATGGATACTTCAACATTTATCTTCACTCCCGAACATCCTATGTGCCAATTGTCAGTGTCACATGTGTCGTGAATTTGTCGTGAATTCCCATCAGCTTGAGAATTGTAATGTAAGCATAATTAGTTTCATGGAGATATTGTGGCACACCTGCAAAAAGAACATAAATAACGAAATAAAGAAAAATCTTAAGAACCCTATGCAATTGAACCCTGATATTGTAAGTGAAATTTAGTGTTATAGATACAACGTATAACATAGAGAGTAACAAAAAATTATGCATTATATTATTATCTCATATTATGTTGTGCAAAGAAAATCAACAAGATTTTATAGTTTATTTCGAAGTGGAAGAGAAAAAATTGTGTCTTATTTCACATAGCAATTATTGCATTTAAACAATAACTTCAGCGTTATGTACCACAAATTTGAATATAAATCGCACACAAGATGCAAAAGGTAATGTATAAATTATCCTCTCTATTAATACAAAAACCCTTAAGGTAGGACAACACCTTACAACTAGTCCTTTTATGGAAGGAATCCAGTCCTATTCATGCGCCTCTTTAGGGGGGAATTGCCTAATGAGCTAAATTCCAAATACAATAATATTCTAATGGACCTAATCCACATTATATTGAATTACCTCCATTATTATTTATCTACTATGGCCTTTCACCTCTCATTACATTCCTAAGGAAAATCTCAACATTAAAAGAGACTTGAATTATTTGAAAATATGGTCTATGTTTATTCCATGGTAATTGACACCCTTAAACATACTATTACTTCTAAAAGATGGAAAATACATTGTAAAATTTTTAATTCCTTAGCAAATCCAATTACAAATAATTCACCAAAAATAATCTATAGATTTATTTCAGCTTTAAAAAATAATTTCAAATTAATATTAAAACACTTTGTGCTATCTTAACTAAAATATCATTAAATTATAAAATATCATTGTTTAATAAAAATATTAATTATAAAGTATTAATAATTCCAATTTCATAATTAAAAAAAAATCCGATACCTCCAATAAAGCCATAAATTAATTAAAAAAACTAGACCCCTATCTTAACTCATTTCGGAAGGAATATTTCTTTGTTCTAAAGTTGATTAAGAATGGACATACATATTTGTAGGGAATAGAGATACACGTTAGCTAAACGATCATGTTAGTTAGGTTCGGTGAGATAATGACTTGAAATTTAACAAATAATGTTATAAAATCGTTTTCCATATTTGTACTAACCAAAAAAGTAAACCTTCTTTACCACTCAATCACATGTAAAAATGTAAACATCATGTGAAAATGGCGTGAAAAAGCTAATTGCAAGGACTATCCATCCATGAGAGAATAATGATTATAATACTCGTCTTTAATGTTGGGTTTCAAATGATTAGATTGATCTAAACCTTGCATTTCCCAACAATAAAGTACTTCACTATATAATTTGAGGAATGCAAGGGATTTTGATATAATAATTTATTTTTCAATTTTTAAAAAAATTGGAATATTTCTTGAAGAGATTTTAGGAAGTTTAAGGTTTTATAATTAAGATGATCACTTGGAGTTTAGTATTTTAATTATATAATTGTAAAGTCATAACTATTTAATATTATATGATTGATTAAGATTGTTATTTATAGTTTGTTATTTTAACATGTAAGTTAATTTTTTTTTTATGTAAATAGATTATATAGTATATGATTTAATTACTTGGTGTTTAGTATTTTAATTATACAATTGCGTTTTTATAATTGTGAAGTGAAGCTTATTTATTATTATATCACTATTAAAATTGTTATTTATAGTTTTTTATTTTAATGTATGTCAAAGTTTTATATTAAATAGTGTTAAACACATGTATGGTAAATATCAGAAGGACAGTAAACACATAAGACAGAATTGAAGGATAAGCGTGAGTTATATTATTATTCATCATATATGTAAATTTATAACACAATGGTGTGACTCTTGGATTCCACATTTCAAGGTCACTTGGACTCCTTTATTACTATTCAACTTACACACCTACCCATAGAGGATTAGGCGTCCAACACTCCCCCCTTAATCCGAAGGGGTATGTGTGAGTCCAAGAAGAGAGTTGTAATATAAATCTGCAAAGTATCAACGGTAGCACTTATGCTAAATCAACTCTCTGAAATGTTGGCATAAAGAGGTGGTTTAAGGATGACCACCAACACTGGAACTCTTAGTGCAGTTCCTGGAACTCTTCCAAATCCGGTAAGAAGCTGAGGGCTTCTGCTAGAGGGAATGTCCCTCATATTTTAAGAGGGAGACCTTCAACCTAGAAGAAGGGAGGGCTACAACCTATGATGGTTTAAGGATGACTACCAACACTGGAATTCTTCATGCATTTCCCTGAACTCTACCAAAGCTGGTAAGAAGCCGAAGTCTTCTGCTAGAGGAACTGCTCCGAATTCTTTGAAGAGGAAGAATATAAACCTCACATAGATGGTTTAAGGTTTTCCACCAACCAAAAGCATGCTTGTGGGCATCTGTGTCTGTGGCTACAACTCTGAATCTAGAATTAAAACTTGCGGTTAAGGCTCGCTTTAATTGTTGTGTCCCTCGCTACAACTCTGAATCTGGAATGAGAGATTGTGGCTTATGCTCGCTTGAAGTGTTGTGTCTTTGGATACAACTCTAAATCTAGAATGACAGGTTGTGGCTCAAGCTCACTTGACGTGGCTTCGAAGCTTGTATATGACCACCATTTTCCCCTCTGTCAGGTACAAGGTGAGATGACGGTGAAAAATCAAATACAATTTTGTTCAATATTCTAGAAAAAGTTATGACATGTGACTTAAACCTCTTCTTAGTTGTTTATTCCCATTGACAAGAAGCGATCCATCCAAGATGAATATTTGTTCTTGCAGTAGGCTTGTTTTTTAAGCATCTCTGTAAAGAATGGGTTTGCCGACCATAGTGCTTGCATGGGTGAAGATCGAAAAAATGATCTTTCATATGGACAACATGATCACAGTGTTGAATTTTTTCAATTTATTCTTGATTCTTTGGAACATGAACTGTCATGAAGAAATATTGCACTCTAAAATTGAATGGGCTTGGAGTAGTGTGGAATGTGAAAGGACAAATCCTTGTCATATCCAAGACATTTTTTCTGTTTGTTATGGGCAAGCTCTTCCCAAGGCCTAATGATGGGCTTGGGAAGCGCAGTGTGAACATCTGCATCTGCATACGAATATTCTTTTGAACTAGGAACTTAATTTAAATCGACTGAAACATTATTAACTTGTTGCTTATAAGATTCTTTTTCAATTTTCTGAATAGAAACAAGTTCAAAATGATGACTCGACTGCTGTAATTCTGCTTGTTGAAACTGAGATTCAAGCTGCAAAAAATAAATCTTCTCATGTGCATTTTGCAGACAAAAATTAATGTAAAAAAGAGAGGCTTTGCTGATATTTACCATATCATCAATGGTGGAAAGTATTAGAGTGTTCAAAAACTCCAATTATTTCATAAAATTTGGCCATAATCTCAGCAAATATGAATGCTCAATAATCCTAATGGAAGCTATAACAAGAATACACAAACCCCAACTTTATTCCAAAAATTGAGGAATACCAACTCTCTATCAAACTATCGTTGAATATATAATGCGTACATAAACATCCCCTGAATCATCTATTACTTTCAGCTAGAACATTTCATTCTTCATATGCCTCATTCATCTCTGTTATGGTGAGAGGACTTTCTGAGAATTCCTATAGAATCTGCCTTGAAAAATATGTCAAGGCCCATTGCACCACCAATATAGCTATAAATAGCTAGAAAGAAACCCTCAAGTAGTAGCTTGGACCAATTTAAACATTAGAGGAACAGATATACTTAAACCCACATGCCATATGCAAAAATCAATGCGATTCAAGGATTGCAGTATTAAGTGAATAGAACACACATAGTTCGACACTAGCTTGTATACAACGATTTATCAGCTGAGAGAATGTGTTGTGGAAAACCTCCGGCGATACCAATGGCTGGAAATTAATAATTTGGGTGATTAATTTCATATGCAAATGTTGTGGTAGGCACTGGAGATGCACACTCTATAGATGTTGTTTTTCTGTCAAATGGTCCCGGGGAATAAATCTTATAGTATGTACTTTAAGGAAATATTTTAAACCTACGCATTTCGGTTCTCCTATGTCCATGTCCCCAATCCTCTGGTGGAGAAATGAAAGTCATTGATTCTTTTGAAGAAATCGATAGATTTCTTGGTCCAGAAAAATTCTTGCAACTAGTGTTTCTTGGTGATGTTCAACAAGGTTGGGAGTGGATAAAGGAAGGTGTATGCATAATTTTAGGTGGAGATAAAATGGCTATATACATTTGTGCAACATTAACGAGAATGCCATCAACATCACCTGGTTGGAGCACATTCGGATACTCTCATGTCATTGATAGAAGTTATGGAAGAAGGCCTTTGCTACCACGTACCATATTCATAGGCCATTTTTTTGGTGTATATTGTTTGATTAATATGAAGAATCGATATATCATCAATGGTGAACTGAAGTAGATTTATTTGAGATGGATTGTTGTATCAAGTTCACTGTGGATGAACTCTTTCATCAATTTCTTCATGACATGATCGCCATCGCGTGCCACTAAGAACATGAAGATGAGGGAGCCTTCCAAAAAATTGAGTATAGCCACCAGCACCCAAAAATTCGATGTCAAAAATTGTATGTCCCTCAGATATTACTATCGGATTGCTGATAATATGCTCAAACAAGCGAACATATATAGGGAACAAAAGAATCTTATTGACCTGTACATTATACTTCTGTGGTTTCCAAGTTTAATCACAGAAACTATACCACATCATCAAGACTATCAAACATCCTATCCAAAGGAGAAGATAGAGTAAAAAAAGAAACTATTTAATGTTGTGAGTGAGTTGGAAGCTCTAAAACCAGTGGTACAACGACATGTTGATGAACTAAAAAAAACATACGCCAGTTTATCCTCTTCCAGAGGAGCTAGTGATGCTTCTTTGGAGTGGCCTCCCTATAGGAACCAGGTTTTTCTAACCTGTGAAAATGAGAAGGAGTCTTTGCAGAAGAAGGGATATGTTCTGCCTCATGCGAAAACGATATGGAAAGTGTCGTAAATTCTGATGAAATCTAGTCTATTGTGAAAGTCGTTAAAGTGAAATTTAGCTGAATTCGTTGAAGAAGAATCCACTTAAGAACTTAGGTTCTCTTCTAAAGCTCAACCCACATGCGAAAACTGCAAGGCGAATGGATCTCTTTGTGGATGAGCAACGTGCCAAGGCGAATACCACCGACTGAAGGAGAATATGACAAATTGTTAATACAATAATGAGTCAATGTGAAAGAGGGTAGTTCTTGCTGATAAGGAAAGCAGACTAACTGAATGAAAAACCGAGGGATTGCGTTGGGCATTTAAATGGTAGGAATTGATACCAAGAGCTACAATGTGGTAGGTGTGACATAGAATGGTTCTAAGGATTGAAAACCTAAGGAAAATAAAGGCCACAAAAAAAAATCGACTAGGTTAGGAAGGAGGAGACTAGCACTATTCAAGGCAGGGAAGAGGAATCGTACCATCAATCACTCACTAGATTTCACTACCAGACGGAGGCTGTTGCAGGTAAAATGCTTAAGATTACTCAACCTGGAAAAAATGTAATCACATGAGAGTGTTGGGCTGACATGTAAAATTAACACAACTAGAATTTAGTTGATTGGAGCAGGGCCAATAACTGTTTCGGGATATAATACCCTAAAGGATTTTGGGTCAGAAACCTTCATAGATCAGGGGCATACCATTCAAGAAGGACTCACATAAGCTATATTTTATACTGAAAACTAGATATAACAAGTTGCGGAACTTACCCAAAAGTCCCACGTTTGATGTAGATCCCACGGGGTGTAAACCCCCAGAAACCCTTTGTGCTTCGTAACTTGAAAATAAAGAAAGAATAAACACGAAACTCTAGTTGTACAACATATATAGTTCCTAGATGTTAGTGTAACCCATGCATAATATCATAAAAACAATATGAAATATTCAATTAATGATCATTACACATATATAAAGAGATATAAACACATGAATATCAGGAACAAGATGGTTGTTCTTATTATAAATGGCATGTACAGTAATATAAACATAGAGAGATCACTTGAATCCTTCCACGTCCTTCGAGCATACCGTCCTCTGGATCCATCCAGCCCTAGCCTCGCAAGGATTCTTCCAAGTTGTGTGCACACTAGATGTCATATAGGATGATGAGCATCTCAAGGAAAGAAGGGTTTCCTGAATATACCTGGGAAGTACAGGAGGCACGGGAATATCATACTTGAAAGAGGGCTCCAACATAGTATAATATCTATATTTTTCTCTCTCCCTTAGGCCACACACATGAGGGTCTTTTATACTCCCTCAAATTATTTTCTGCAGTTGGAAACAGTTAGGCCATAGGCTGGGGTGGTTGAATTACAGGAATAACCATCAAACTTGCCTTGAAAATACGTAATAATATATATATGTTTAATGATTAAAAAGGTATACGTGGATATCTATGAATGGAATCGTGTATATATGCGAAAAAGTCTCGATAGAGTCACGTATGGGTTTTAAGATATTGTTTTTGTGAAGATGGTCAAGTCTGAGGGGAAAGGGTGCCCAAGGCCAAAGTGGAAATCATGAAGCACATGAAGGTGGAAAATTATGCTATAACAGATGCCCCCTAATATATGAGGTCAGAAGGGGTACATGATGGCCAAAATATATTATGTGTGTAGAAATAACCTTGCGAGGATGAGAGAGGACTCGCGAGATTTCAGCCTGCCAAAAAATCAATGGAAGAGATCAGAGATATAGCTCATTTCTGAGGTGGGCATACCCATGCTCAGTGAAAGAAAAGCATGTCCTCATATGAAGTACAAAGTGGATCCAAAATGTATACAAGTATAGTTGAACTATAAAGTACATAGTGAATCATCTGATCACTACCTGGAAGTACAAGTCAAAATCAAGTCCAAGTATTAGATATGGAAGACTGATCAATGATACCTCAATAGATATCTAATCACACAAGTAAGAACTGAATCTCCAAGTACCAAATCATAACGGGTGGAACACATAGTACGATCACGCAACTCGGGAGCCAACATATAAGATGTTGTTGTACTGAAAATGCAACATATAAGGGTGGACGGCGTCACTGGTAGAAAACTGTATGAACTATCAAAGTGAACTGAATCATGTTGATGCAAACCCGAGGTCTTCACCGATCACCATAGCACAATTCTACACAATGGGAATAAATGAGCTAAATTCGACCATGTGAGAAATAGTTTGATTACCGGTCATTAATGTATACCATTAAGAAACGCAATACAACCCACCGATAATGATAATGAGTGTCAAGGTGCCCTAGTACAATCTAGAAAGTGTGAATGAATGAGTTGAAGTCGAACACCTGTAAGAATCTATCAATCATGAGGCAATAATGTATCCTCACTGTCAACAAAGAAGAGTCTGCCACTGATGACTGCAAACCCTAAGGTACTGACAAAAAGACTCTAGAACTTATTCCCAGAGCAATGAGTCAGAGTTGATGTGAAAGGATCTACTAGAAGGAAGGCATCAAGGCATCCCACATCAATCTAGCATGAGTGTAACCCGCAGGCCAAGATTTGGAAGGAATCAGACGAAGTAGAGTGAAGTAACCAACCCAAAGTATGTTTCTGACATGCACAAGATGAAGCTAGCACACGCTAGAAACCCTCTGGATCAACCAATAATGAGAGCTGACAAAGAGGCGAGATATCCACCGATAGGGTTAAATGGAAATCAAGGTACTGTACGAATCCCAAGTGTGATAATGTAATCTGACGTCGAACACAAGGGAAACCACTCAGTAAAAGACTCATAATGATGATCAAATGCTGAGCACAAGGTCACCTATCAGTGATGTAAATATGGTCAGGGTGCAGCTCTAGGTTTTCTCTGAGAGCAATATGTCGTAGTCGATAAGAGACAAACCCGCCGACAAGAAATCGAATGGAGACCTTCTCAAACCAGCACGAGCATAGGACCAAACATCTAACATCATAGAACAAGATATGGATAAGACCAGGAAGGCCGACTAAAAAATAAGTCAAGGAACACCGCAGAAAGGCCGAATCAGGTTTAACTTCCCTTGAACAAAAACACGACACATGTTGACTATGGTAGCAAATGATAACTCTGTATTAGTTTGTTATGCAGGAGGAAAAAAAAAACTCTCCATATGATTGGAAGAGATAACCAATTAGGGGAGAAATAAATTATGAAACAAGGTTATGGCTTCTCCTATGTCAAAACTAAAACCATCCCAAAATGAAGGAAAGACATAGCTCTGTGTGCTTTGTTCAAGGGTGAAAAAAACTAACACTGTAACTTCCATCAAATATGAAGTAATATCCCATTCTCACTCTTTTTGATATATTTGATTTTTTTTGTCTTTTTCATATAGTAAGCTTGAAAAAGAATAAAACAATTCTATAGTACATTGGATAGAATGAGTATCAGGAAATAGATGCACTAGTTCCTGGGATAGGAACAATCCTATTCTCAATGCAAGGTGGCGGAAACTGGTAAGTGATACTCAAAAGAGTGTTCCATCCATGGGTAAAAAGGTGTCAAGTCACGATAGCTAAGTGCTTGCATGGTCAAATTGTATAGAGAGTCATGGTCAAAATATGGCTTAAACATCGAGTCCA
This sequence comes from Pinus albicaulis, assembly GCA_034641835.2. NCBI lineage: Eukaryota > Viridiplantae > Streptophyta > Pinopsida > Pinales > Pinaceae > Pinus > Pinus albicaulis. Next base: position 942,244,920 of record CM076584.1, on the reverse strand, counting down.
AATGAAGCCAGCTGAAGGCCAAGATAAACAAGCAGCCAATATGCAATGCAATGATACAACTTGAAAACACAAGGGAGCCTCTAGGGTAATAGCAGGAAAAATCATAGTGAAGAAGAAGAAGAATGAAGCTTCAACACATAAGTCATGGCGCGACTAAAGAGCACTCCTGAGCCTAGTTAAAGTGCAGCATGGGCGACAAGTGCTAGCGAGGAACTAACTAGGAAGCCCATGTAAAGGAAGGCTCTACCATGAAGTCATGATTAAAGATCGATGAGTGAAATGGGTTAAGTACTCATAACATGATGGGATCGAACCTATGGAAAGTGATGAAAAATGGAGGCTAGCATGCAGAATGTAATGGAAAGTGGATTCTCTAACTTATATTGCAATTTGAAATCATATACCCTCCATGACAGGTCAGTGGTCATGGATTCGAAAAACTGGAAAAAATCTCAACTTCAGTAAATGTACCTGAAAACATACCTTTCCCAAGACTTACAAGCAACACGGTTATACATCTTGAGACAGATTTGAAAAATAAGCATAACGTAATTTTACAAAAAAAAATCAATTTCTAGGTATAAACACTCATTTTACCTTATATTTGGTTCATTGTAACATTGCAGAAGTTGAAAAAGGAGCTCTGGAGAAAAAACCCCTTTCCTCAAAACAGGAGTAATCAACCGTCAAATGTGGACGAACCTGCATATGATACGGGATTGTACACAAAGGAAGTCACATATGCATAGTCTGTGAATGCAAAAGATGAACCTAATGAAGAATTTATTGGATTTTTTCAGGATGTCCATCTCTTGGAGGGAGCGTGAACATAGTTCCATCGATAACGAAGTGATGGAGAATCAAACGTCGCTCGATATCCTTCGAAATTGTAGTTTTCTAAGGTTTTTTAAAATGAAAAATATGAAAAGTAATGTCTGGTTGCTTCAAATGTTGGTGGATCACTGGGAACCAGAAGAAGACTACTTCATGATTGAACAAATTCCCATACGTATAGAAGTGGAAGACATTTATTTGATTACCAGACTCTCTCAGAGAGGAGATCCGGTAGATTTACACAAAAAGCCTTTGGGAGGGCTTACAGTGGAAGACTATGTCCATGTCTATTGCATACATGGGTCTCAGAAAGTAGGATCTTAGATTGCGATCAAAGATTTGAAAGAACTGCATATGAAAATTCTCCTCTTCACCATTGGAAGGGTAGCAGGATTTGCTTCCCTACACCAGGCTTTGAGGACACAGATGAGCATTGTGGTCGAATGTTTGGTTCACCTCTTTGACTGGTGTACAACACTACTAACTAAAATGAAGAAACAGTTAACCTCTATCTGGAAAGAAAAAACAAATAATTTTGGGTATGGAACCATCTTACTGACATTCTTATTTAAGAGGATTCTAGGGCTTCGTTCCAAAGAGATCTCATCCATCAAGAGCCCCAGAGATCCAAGAATAGCCCAGTGGGCTAACTTGATGAAGAGATTGGGGGGAAGTGAAGTTCCCCGAACCACTTGGGATGACGACTTATTCTAATGGTGGGAGGAACAAGTTATCATTGTGGAGGATTATCCTTATGTTGGGATGGATTTTCATGGCGATCCATACTTAGTCCTTCCACCTGGTGCAGCATGGGTTGCAATCGGTGAGACTGCAATTTTTGACTATATGATTTTTGGTTGATTTTTTCAATATATGGAACAATGAAAAAAAATAATTTTTTTTGATTGGATTCAAATGACTTACAAAATTATGTGATGACCATGATATAGATATGGGACCAGTCCATCCTGAGGGATACCCAAGGCATAATTTCTACAGAGGCAAAGAGGATGCTGAAGACCCTGGAAGAACCCTTCATGCCGTTCAGAGAAACTTGAAGAGTTTAACTTGCCAAGTGCCTATGTCTGTAGTAGAGAACCTACCATAGGTTATCAAGAGACGGGTAGTCGGAGAACCACGAGACTGGGTGCGGTTATTCCGTTGTGTAGCAACTACTATCATGTTCTATAGGAACACAAATGTTGGGCAGGGACCACAGGATTAGATATATAGATTTCACTGAATGATTGTATTATATTTTTGATATTGAACATGATCGAGAATAAGCCTAATTTTGTAGGACACATGGGTCTAGATTTTTGTATAATTTTTTGAACATTCTGATTATGTATATATATACAGTGATTTATATGATGTGACGAATCAAATGTATGAAAATGTATGATGAATTTTATGACTTGATTAAAGTATTGAATGATGAATATGCGAATCAATTGCTTGATTAACCAATAAGTGTCCCATCCAATTGTCAGCTCGAGGAATATGAATAAATGTTATAAATTGAAATGATCTTTGTAACAAATGTACCCTAAAAAACAATCGGAGCGAAAATGGATCCTGAACCCGATATGTATTGTTCAACTGTGATACCACCAGCTGGGAGTCCAAGAAAACTACCAATGAATCAACACCCAAATTTATTGTGTCCGAGAGTAGATAAATTACTGCAGTGTATTCTACTACATTGTTTGAAGCAGGACCAATGCAGACACCTCTTGAAACTAACAACTGACAGGATGGATAATGAAGTACCCAAGCTATAGAAGCTAAGTTCCGGGTGTGTCTACTAGCACCATCGACGTAACCAAAATGACTCATGACCTCCAAAACAACCTGCCAAAGAAGACAAAAAACATCACCATCACTTCAAAGACAGAAAACTCAGATATGTACAAAAACAAACAAAAATATATACAAAAAGAAAGATGCCAGGACGAGGCCTAGGCATAATACCTGTTTAGATAGAGCACATTTCTGGGCTCCTCCAACTCATTTCCCTCAAAATAAACCAAGGCATAAGCTCCTTTCTTGAGGACCTTTTTAACGATGAAGGGGCCATACCACATAGACTTAAATTTACCTGCCCCCAGGACATCCTTCTCCTGGGCATAAATTAAGACAAGGTCTCCTTCGAAGAAAACCCTAGGTTTGACCGCTTTATCGTACTGAAATTTTATGTGCTTCTTATGTGCCTCGTTCATTGTGGCGACATCTCGACGCTGCTCATAGAGATGTTCCAGATGATGGAGACGTTCTTCGAGACTAGAGGTGTCAGGAAGAATCTCTATAGCTAACTTAAGAGAAGGAATTTCACACTCGATGGGAAATATGTATTACAACCCATAAGTTAGTTGAAACAGAGTAAAACTAGTTGCAGTTTTCACTGACATCTGATATGCCCAAAGTGCAGGATACAGTATAATGTGCCAATTAGATCGAGCTTTATCAATTATCTGTTGAAGAATTTTCTTCAAGGATTTGTTCATGGCTTCCACTTGCCCATTTCCCTGAGGATAATGTGGAGATGAATGCTCCTGCCGGAAACCTAATTTTAGAGAAAATTTAGCCATCATGCTATTCTGAAAGTGACTGCCATGATCAGTGACAATATCTGCGGGAATAACAAAATTATAAATGACCTGATTGAAGAGAAAAAGAGTTGTTGTTTCATCGTCATTCCCAAAAGTGGGCATAGCCTTGACCCACTTCGTGAAGTAGTCTACTGCTACAATAATGTACTTATGACCTTTAGCTGAAGGTGGGTTACAAGTAGTATAATCAATACCCCACTTTGTAAAGGGACCGACGGTGACGACAGGGAAGAGTGGAGCTGGATGAGCACGCATCTTTCGAGTATACACTTGACATAGATGACACCGTTTGACCGACTCCATGCAATATTTGAAAATTTAAGGCCAAAAGTATCCAGCACAGAAGATGTTTTGGGCTGTAGCAAGCCCAGATAAATGACCACCACAAGCTCCACTATGGAAATCATTCAACACAACCTCAGCTTCTTCGAGAGTTAAGCATCATCTAAGGATCGAATCGACCCTACAACGATATAAAGTATCACCAATGATTAAGTAAGTTTTAGCTAGGTGGCGTAACTTATGGCGCTCATCTTTTGAAAAAGTCAAGGGAAACTTCGCAGTCTAAAGATATACTATGAGATCCTCGTACCAAGGATCCTGTGAGGAAATGAGAAAAATATGTTCATCCAGAAAGGATTCATCATAAATTATCTCTTCTCCACAAGGAAACTCAAAAATTAATTCCACAAAAACTAATGATTTCTTGGACTTAGAAGACATAAACTCGAGATCAAATTCCTGCAAAATCACAATCCATCTATTGTATTTTCCCCCAATCACTCGCATGCTGAGAACAAACTGAAATAGATTGACTGCTGCCAAAACATAAGTTTTTCGAAGAAGAATATAATGTTTGAGCCGCTATACAACATGAAAGGCTGCTAAAGCAAGCTTCTCTATCACAGAATACTGGAGTTGAGGTCCTACCAAGCCTCGACTAAGGTAGCATATAACATGCTCCGAAACAGTATCATCCTCCTAAACCAGAACCATACCAATGGTAGATTCTGCTGCTGCAAGATACAAGAGGAAATCCCTACTATAATCAGGTGGACTCAGTATAGGAGCAGAGGTCAATGCCTTTTTCAAAGCATCAAATGAGAATTGAGCAAAGTCATCCCATAAAAATGGAACTCCCTTCTTCAATAATCTCATAAATCCTTTTGTAATTTCGGCATAATTTACGATAACTCTCCACAGGAAATTAGTTTTTCCTTGTAGACTTTGAAGTTGATGAATAGAGGATGGTGGAGGCAACAGAAGTATTGCCTCAACCTTGAAGGGATCTACCCGAATCCCTTCCGTAGACATAATAAATCCCAACAACTGAAAGGATGTGACCACAAAAACACACTTGCTCGGATTCAACTAGATCTTGTAATATCGACATCTTTCAAATACTTGACGGAGGTGAAAAGGATGATCAATTCTCTTCCGAGAACGAGTAGCTAAATCATCCAAATATCCCTCGATAATATGTTTGATGTCGTGGAAGGCATATGACATGGCCCGTTGAAAAGTAGCTCCAGCATTATTAAGTCCAAAAGGCATATTATTGTAAGAAAAGGTACCCAAGGGACAAATAAATGCAGTCTTATGTTGATCTTTATGACATATAGTAATTTGATTATATCCAGAAAAAACATCCATGAAGGAGAAAATCTCATTTCCCGCACACTCATTGATAATCTGATCTATGAATGGTGTGGGGTAATTATCCCTAGGACATGCTTTATCTAGGTCTTTGAAAGCAATGAAAACTTGAATTTTTCCTTGTTTCTTGTCCACCAGGACTGGATTCGAAACCCACTCTGTCAAAGGAACAGGGAAAATGAAACCCGCCTTGAGCAGCTTCTCCACCTTAGATTTGATAGTTGTCTCCTTCCTAGGGTTGACTAGATGAAGCTTTTGCCTGGACAATAGATGGATCTATGGATCTATACCAGGAATTTCCTCATAATACCAAGAGAACACATCCCTAAACTCTCAAAAGAGATCGGTGTAAATTTGAATCTCTTCAGGGGAACATTCAGCTCCGATGAAAACATTCTCGATAGTGTTGGGATTTATGGAAATGTTCGCTGCGATAGTAGGAGAAATCATAGCCATGTTCCCTTCAAAAAATACCTGTGCTGGTGCTAAAGGGTTCAGGACCGGGTGAACAGGACCAGAAGACTAAGGACTAGGAAAACTTGATTCAACTTCGCTCAAATCTGGTAAAAAAGTAATACCGATGATGCAAATCATCCCACGGTCTGTCTATACCAGTCATAGGTTCCAGGATATCCTCTTCAAATGCAAGAGTGGTATCAAGGAAATCCTGGGCGGAAGAAGAAATGGCGACTCTGCTGGGGATCACATTTTTGTGATTTCCCATTTGGGTTGTTTTATCTGTCTTGTAGATTCCCAACAGTTTCTATCACATTTTCCAATTTAGTAAATCTTCTTCTAGTCATACTGAAGGCCTGGTCTCTTGATCAGGATTAAACCTTTTTTTTCTTTATTTACCTTTCCATACGCACTTTTTCTTCTACACAGTCACGTATACATGCTTGTTGCTAAACTGCAAAAGTGCGTATTCGTCGGTAAAATTTGAAATTTTCAGTTTTAAGCCTTTTATGGTCTTGTCTGCCTATGGTGACCCATTCCTGCAGTGTCTTTGAGGTCTCTGGACTATGTCTAAAGTGGTTTTATGTCTATTTCTCTCTTATTTGTGTGAAGACCCACTCATTTGGTGAAATCTTTGTTTGTTGTGTTTTAAATTCTGGCATGAGCACCAAGGTCTTTTCCTAAAGATTCTTGGCTGTTTTGAGTATTCAAGATAGAGAGCTTCTTCTCATTTACTCTTTCCTAACCTTATGTGTTTCTTCACATTTTGATTTTCGCCTATTTGGTGTGTTTGGTTTTCTTGATTTCATAGACTACTTTTGTTGCAATTTTCGAAGGGTCTCTTATTGATTCTTTGGAGTTTTTGTTCGTTGCAAGTTTATGCTATTGTGCTGAGTTGACTTGTTGAGTTTCTTGTCTTCCTTTTTCTCATACAAGTCTTGCTACAAGAGTAGCATGGTTAGCTTTGGGCATTTTTTTGAGGCTTTCTCTTGAAATTCAAGTTTGATTGACTCGGTTACTAGATAGTTCCATTGGTCTTCTTCAAATATCTTTTTCCTATAAACTCAAAAGCCCAAAAACATTTTGTTTTTTGTTGCTTTTGTTTTCATTTTGTTTGATGGTTTATTTTCATATTTTGAGGCTTTATTGAGTGTCTACTATTCGGTTCTTGACTTGGTTAGGATAGGAGTCTTCTTTTTATTTCTTTCTCTTATGTGAAGTATGTTTTGGCATTTTTATACATAGGAGTTCTGATATGGAACTAGCTCTGTTGACTGCCAAAAAATGATTGAACCTTGGTGTTTTTAGAGACATCTATTTTCCTTTTTAGATTTAGCATCTTAGGATTTGCATGTCATTGGTAGTTTTCATTAGGTGCACATAAGCATTTTTAGTCTTTTTTGTAACTTTTGAGTTGTGTGAAGTGTGACCATCCGAAAAGAAAATAAAGTGTAGTCTCGTAGAACCTGTGTAGAAATCACTCTTCATCGAAAGGAAATCAATGAATTTGCATGTAGTTTGGTTTTCATTGGTTTCTTCTGTGTCATACAAACACCATCAGTTTCAATTCTACATGAACTTGACATAAAATTCAGCTAATTAAAATAAGCGCTATAAATAAAAACAACTAGCAAATTTTTGTATTATTGTCATACAGAAACTAGCTAGGTTATAGGGCCTTGGATTAGGTGAGTGGAGAGTTAACTCTCCAAGGCCACTCAAATTTTGAAACATAGAATTTTATTAATGAGCGAAATCCAACACCATTAAGTGGATAGGGAAAGCTATCCTCCAGAGAGTCAAGCGCGAGGGAAAGTGCAGGCAAAGAAGAGAGATACCCCCTCTCCTATTTTATAAATCTTGACCTAAGACCGTTCTTCCCGGCTGCCGATACGAATTGTTGCCCATATTTGCCTATCCTAGGGACCACACAGGTGGCTACGGGGGGGAATACCTATGGCACCTGATGTAGATGTTGCATCACTTCCATCAGTGCTTTTGGAGGGTGCCCTTCCGAAGCTTTGGGACTTGCACCAACAAAGGCTATTGTTAGGAGGTCAACGTAACTATTTCTGTTACCTTCGCTAGTAGGCATGGGTCATAATTACCCTAGACTACTTTTGGGAGGTCCTTCTTTTTGCTTCCTTGTATTTTGGTGTCCAGTCCTCATCACCTAGAGCAGAAATACCTGAGCGCTGCTTGTCTGGTTGTATCTTAGGGACTTTGTAGAGTGTACATTTTGCTCCTAGATTTCTTAGCTTCATATATTTTTTGAGTCTAAAAAATCTCCTAAGTGGCTGACCAATCACCTCATCGATCGAGAAGGCTCCATGGGTTGTCTCCCGCGAGTGCCAAGCCTTCTTCAAGAAGGCGTAGGAGTAATTTGGAGGGTGACTTTCACCCGAGGTTTTCAGACGTAGCGGAGAGAGATCATCTGTTAGGGCTAGTTGTTTCTGTAGCTGGTTTTGGTGTTGGTTTCAGTGCCGAGAGGAGTGCCTCACTCATCTCAAGGGTTTTATTTCTGACATAAGAAGTAGAAGTAGAGGAAGTCCCTCAGCCTACTGAGTCTCTTCCACCTCCTCTTCCTGCTAGTTATTCATTTATCATTGAGTACATTGGACCTGAGTCTCAGAGACTACAGAGTCCTTACCCATCATATTCTCACCTTTCGATGGCCATGACTAGCAACGCAGCTTCGGCTGTGAGTGCTACAAGTATCTATACTCCTTCTTCTGTTGAAGGAGGAGGCACTATTTCTATATCTATGACTGCTTCTAGTACTGCTGTGTTTAGCTCTAGTCACATGCAAGCACATGCTTCTCAATCTGGTCGCTTTTGTTTCGAAATGCCTGTTTGGTCAATTTAGTGTATCCTAAATTTCTGCATTTAATTTGTCAATCCGGGATTCGTAAGCTGATGAAGTGCGGCGCACTATATGTGCAAGATAACCTATTTCTTAACTTTTTGTCGTTTTTGGTTTTCTAAGATGAAATGGAAATTCTAAAATGAAAACAAGTATGGTTATGTTTATTCAAGGAAATGATATCCTCTATAATGATTTACCAACTTGAAACTTAAAAAGGAATTTGAAAATTACAATGACAAAACTTGAAAGGAAATGAAAATATGCTGCTGAAATGAAAAGGTGTTGCTAGTCTAATAAATCAAAACAGTGAACTAGTGAGCATGAAACCAAACTATTCTTGCTGCTGTCTAAACACAAAATAAATTATGCTGAAAGAAATCCAAAAGCTGCAATAAATTAAATCTAAATCAATTTACATCAACTTGTCTTCTGATCCCTCATCATTAGTCCAGCTATGATTTTCGGAACTAACCAAAAACAACTTGAGTAACTGATATCTAACTTGCAGAAAGTAAACTAATATCAAACCATACATTCATAATTCAATCCCTCACCATCAGTCCAGCTGTGGCTTTCGGAGGTAACTGAAGATGTCACGCACAATTTAATATATCTAAATTTGCAGAAAGGAAACTAATACTAAACTACACATTTCATAATCACAATCCCTCACCATCGATCTAAATTTGTGTGGTTTGTTTTAGCAGCGAAGATGTTATGAATGAAGTTTAATATATGAAAATTTGCGAAAGAGAGGAATCTAATACTATACTACACATTTCATAATACAATCCCTCACCATTAGTCCAGCTGTGGCTTTCGAAGGCAACTGAAGATGTTATGAGCAGTTTAATATATCTAAATTTAACTACTGAAGCAAATGAGAAAAACTGAATTAAACAAAGCAGTACTGAAACAAAAACTAAGAAAAGAAAATTAGCAGCAAAACAATGTTAATTCCATGTCATTAGTCAAAAAGTTATGCAAATGCCCGGGCTACCTATCTATAACCTGAAACAAGAACACTAATCAGTAATCAATAACATAAAACATGAAAGACAGAAGTGAAATGAAAAGCAGGAAAGTTTATAAACAGAAATGAAGCATATATACCATGAAAGATGCAATGTATAAACATGTGAATGGATTATTGCACAATGAGCTTTAAAGAAATAAAATAAGAACTATACAATAATGCACCGAACCTTGGCAAGTGCAGGGGCCCTCTACACCGTGCCAGCAACGATCTTGAAATCTGATCAAGTTACAGTCTTCTGTCTTCAGATGGAGTCCTTAGCATTAAGGTAGTATGAAAAACTTCGTGACATAATTGACAAGACGGACTAATAAAAAGACATGAAGACTTAATGAGGACCTACATATGCATTGTGGTCTCTCTGACCTCTCTGCAGTTTATAACGGTGGAAACCCGTGACAACCAATCACGGATCTGAGATCATGGCCGTGTTGGAAAGACAAATCACATGAGAATTGGCCTTAGTTGCTCACCAGCATGCTCAGAATGTGACATATATGAAACAAAACGATCCATGTAATGAACCTTTATGTGACAGGGCAGTCACATGTAATATATCTAAATTTAACTAATGAAGCAAATGAGCAAAACTGAATTAAACAAAGCAGTACTGAAATTAAACAGAAACTAAGAAAAACACATTAGCAGCAGAACAATGTTAATTCCATGTCATTAGTCAAAAAGCTATGAAAATGCCCGGGCTGCCTATCTATAACCTGAAATAAGAACACTGATCAGTGATTAACAACATAAAACATGAAAGACAGAAGTGAAATGGAAAGCAGGAAAGTTTATAAACAAACAGTTACATATATACCATGAAAGATGAAAGGTATAAACATGTGAATGGATTATGGCACAATGAGCTTTAAAGAAATAAAATAAGAACTATACAATAATGCACAGAACCTTGGCAAGTGCAGGGGCCCTCTACACCAGCCTTGGCAATAATCTTCAAGTACGAATTATGTTGGAAAACAGAATCTTCTTATATTAAAATGCAGTCATAACAGTAAGGTGGTATTACGAAAATAAGGCAACGTAATTACATTACAGAGCAGACTAATAAAAGATAACAGAGACTAATCGAGACTAACTCCATATGCATATGCAAACGCGTTATATATAACAAAAGAAATATAACTCTCCTAAATTTTATGCTGGTGGAGAACACGTAGACCATTACGTCCACGGATCTAGGATCATGGCCGTGTTGGAAAGTAAATCTATGAGGAGTGGTTGCTTGAATTCGGCTATGGAGCCATGTACAGATGTTGACTTGTCCTCCGCAAGCTCAGAAATGGCCATATGAACCTTTATGTGACACAGAACAGAGTCCTGTCGCTGTAAGACTCTATGGTTGACTTCCATGTGGACGCCTTTGACCGCGGCTTCTTTAGATGAGTTTGCTCGAACCAATAGGACACGAACCATGTCCACATCATTCCTGACTTGCCCATGTGGCTATTTTTTCCTGTAGACACCTGTAACATAGAGTTTCACAAAATAGCTGCGGAAAGTTGCAGCAGCTGCGGAAAGTGGCAGGATTTCGCAGCTAGATGAACAAAATCTAAATCAAATAGAAAACACAAAAATATAATTAAAAACCATGTTAGATGCTCATTTGCAATTGATATACAATGATATTTGACAACTTGGGAGGTTCAGGTGAGTGAAAAAGGTATAGAAAAGTGTATGGAAAAGATGCAGAATTGAGACTCAACATACCCCCACTGTGAAGGTGTTGCATGTCCTCATGCAACCAAAATTTGATATTCCTTCCTTAGTTCATGTGCCTTGACACTTCAGCCAGCACATCCAATCCTCTCCTCCTCTTCCTTGGTGCTGCCAACATTCTGGGTTTCTTCATTAAGCACCTAAATTTGATATTAACCAGTGCTCTGCTCAACTTCTGGCATTTCCTTTTCAATTTCTTTTTCTTCTTCTGCCATAT